>CM039137.1:21169943-22632268 GCA_022036555.1 Microstegium vimineum
CACCAGTGGCGCCGTCGAAGGCGTGCGGGAACGACGCGACGGGGATGCTGTCGAAGCAGTGTTGAGCTTGTCCCCGTGGCTAGCTCCCGCTGCGCCCCTTGGCGTCCCAGATGTCCTCCACGCGCATGCCGATCTCCGCCTCGGGGCTCCCCGACCCCCGCGCCCCCGTGCGGGGTCGCCTCCACCACCGCCTCCGCACCACGTGCTGCCCGGGGCCCCGCACCGCCTGCATGGCCGCCTCGCTTTGTTTTATTTGCCGGCGGGTGGGGTGATTCTGCTTCCCCACGCCCGTACGTACGTACGGTTTCTTTTTCTTACTTGCTTGCTTTTCTTTTTCGTTCTTTCATGCGCAAAGCCGCTAGCTAATCTGTGTCCATTGCGACCACCAAAAGCTATTTTTTTTCCATCCCCTATCGCTTCGCTTCGGTTTTTGCAGCCGAGAACTGGGGTTTGCGCGGGGCGGATCTCACATAGTCAGATGTGCGCTCCAAAAACCAAAACCCATCGGCTTCCCCCCCCCCCCCCCGGCGTCACGGGAACCCCCCTGCGGGGCATGCTTTGGCTGGTGCCCTGCGTCGATCCCCATGCAGAGGGGATGTCTGCATTTGGACATACTGTATCCTACTATATTTAGAAAATAGAAATATATTCAAAAAAAAAAAAACTATAATGTCGATCTTATAGTTTGACATTTGTGATTTTTTATTTAAAAAAAACCTATCCGTTTAAATTTTTTTTTAAATTTTAAATACTAGCAAACTTGCTCGTGCGTTGCAACGGGGGGAATTTTGATCTTTAAATTAAAATTACACAGGAGTATTGCATATTTTTCATATTTTGTATTTTTTTTCTATATCTCTTTCAATATATTTTTAATCAACTCATTATATTGCTATTTTACAAGCTAAATACACGCTATTTTCTATTTAGAGTTAGATTAGAATTAGAATGCTTATTCATCTTACTCGGAGATATTTCATCATGAGCCATGTTGGAATAGGAATCATATAAAAAACTGGTTGTTTTCGATTCCATATCATATACGTGACATAATAAGTTTTGGGATCGAACTCTGCATCTTGCTAGATAATAGATATTGAAACTTTGTATAGAATTAGAAATAGATAAGTATGTAACGTCCAACAGAAGAGATCCAATCGCTATTAATATAGAAAGATAGATGTAGTTGTGTACGGATATGATATGTCCATCCTTTGTGTGTATTACGGACATGATATGTATTCTGCTAGAACTCAGACTGCAGTGTCCTATTTTTACTTTGTTTGCAATTGATGACTTCTTATACCTTTGTTTAAGAGTCATGTCGTGCGGGAGAGACAACCGAGAGGGATAGACTGGATGCTGCGTGAGCTGAGCATGTGACCACATAGGTTTGGGATGTTAGGAAAAAAAATAGGCCGGACCAAAATCAGTGTGGAGAGAAATTTTATCTCTTTATTATTATATATAAATATAGATATAGATCTAGATGTCTGGTGAATAGTCGTCCTGTTCACTTGATTTATTATCCCGGTTTATTAGTCAGACTACAGTATTTTTATCTTATAATAAAACAGTTACAAACAACATCAGTTGGCTTATCAACCACAAAATAATCAGCCGAACAGAATGTCTCAATTGGATCACCAGTTAATTTACAAAACCTGAGAAAGGGTTAGCCCCCAATCTTAGGATGACCTGAGTACCAATCTAACCTAAACTTGACCAACCCATAACAAAAAAAAAATGCATACACGAGGTGAGAAAAATTATCATAAACCAAAAAACTCATCCTTATAACTATTTAAACCAAAGTCATCAAGTCCATCCATCCGTCTCTCCCATTCACTCATATCATTCTATGCGTAGTAACACAGATTGTCCTTAATTTTTACTATCTATTTAGAAAATTACATGAATTTTAACTTTTAAGGTCTAAAAATGTTTTATTTTGGTCTTTTAGATGCTAGCAAATAAAGGGAAAAATAATATAAGCCCATAGGTCCTGTCGCTGCAACATTGGCCTTTATAGGCTTCCAAAAAAATGTCGACGGGCTACTACAATTCCCTTCTTCCTTTGTAGAACTAGTATGTTTGCCCGTGTTAACACTACAGGTTATATTATGTCCAGAATTAATTCTATTAAATTTGATGTACTTCATTAAGATTTAGTCAAAAGCATAATCCTATGACTTCAAAACAAAAATTGAGCAATGCAAGTTCAAAAGACATAAATGTACTTTTATCAAAAAATTAAGAATTCAATCTTATTTTATAAAAAATCATATATGACAAAAATCATATATGGTGCCTCCACTAAATAGCGAACATTCATGAAAAGTAAATCAAGCAAACAATTTTCAAAAATATCTTTTTTAGAAAGAAATCTCATTTCTTTTCTCTTTTGACAACCACGGAACACAACCAGCGTCTCCGTTGTCTCCGAGCACACCTGCCCCCTCCTGCATGCTTTTTCAGTGTCTACCGGGCCTTCGTCTGGAAGAACTGCCTGCTCGCCGCCGGATGCCGCCGCCGCAACCAACGCAAGAGCCTCGGGAGTCGTGGGCCCGCACACGTAAACAACGCTTTAATGAAGGTAAATTCTTGTGTGTAATTTTTTTTGGGTGCACGAAGGTTGAATGCCTCAGCGGTGCATGGGGTGGTTTGCAGATCGCCCTGTCCCTCTCGCCGGGCAAATGGGACTCGCCTATCTCCCTCCCGACGGGAGTGCGCCGCCGCCACTGTTGTTCGCAGCTGAGTCTGTGGCCTCACCAGTCAGCCGTCTGCGCCCGATCCTCAGCTTGGCCCTCCCACGTCCACCGGACATGTCGGCACCTAATCCGGACGTGCAGCGCGACGACCAGGAAGTCACTCTCGGAGGCGGAGCCGCCTGTCACAGAGCGTGGCTGCCGCGTGGGGCGGGGCGGATGGATGTGATTTGAATTTTGAATTTGTTCTCTAATTATAGGCGTGGGTGAGAAGGAGGGTGGGAAGCCTGACTGTGGGGTCAGGGGGTGAGATCCAGGCTTCCCATTTTTTTAGAAGTTTTCAATTATAGTAAAAGATGTGTTATCTATAGTTTTCAATTTTGTTGAAGAGAGGACAATAAACGGGCCTGCGAAAACCAAGAGACGAACTGGGCCCTTTTTGTTCCTTCTCCTAATAAATAACGGAGCCTTTTCCAACTGGGCTCAATTCTAGTGCTTCAGCCGCTGAGTTGGGCCAAGAGATATTTTCCCTTCAACCCCTTTCGCAAGTCATCCCGTCCCACTGTTCGTGTCGATCCCCAACTCCTTGTAGGCTACACGACCAGCACGCCACGTCCCCACCGCTCCGGCCCTCCCCAAATCTAAGCGAGACGGGGCACAGGCAGAAGAGAGCCTAAAACCCTAACCCCGAATCGGATCCCGCCGCCGGATCGCCGAACCCCCGCCCCCGGCCGCCATGGAGATGGGAGGGATGAGCGATGCGGAGCGGCTCTTCTTCTTCGAGATGGCCTGCAAGAACTCCGAGGCCTTGTACGAGCAGAACCCCAACGACGCCGACGTACGATGCCCCATCTCGACCTCTCCTCTCCCCGTACGCTTTCCCGCCGCTTGGATCAAACCCTGTACGATTTGATCTGGTTGTTTGTTCCTTGTGCTCGCGCAGAACCTGACGCGATGGGGCGGCGCGCTGCTGGAGCTGTCGCAGGTGCGGGCCGGCCCCGACGGCCTCAAGCTCCTTGAAGGTATTGCGTCCTCAGATTAGAGGATTCGTCTTGTTTTTTGTTGGGTGATTTGATGCACGACCTGCGATTTTTTTATATGGTTTATGGTTGCAGTACCGGCTAATGATCTTAGGATCTCAATGGGTGCTTTACAAATTCATAATAAATCCATAGTTCAATCCGGATCGTCATATGTTAGGCCCTTATTGCGGCAGTGTTGACCCCTCTTAATGTTTGCTGATTGATTCACTGTGCTGCTGTCCCATACATTTAGGAAATTGGTTGGCTCAGCTGCTATTATGCTCCGAAAAATGTTGCTGTCCTGGTGCTGTTTCAATTAACAAGGATAGCTTTTGTTTGCGTGATTTTTAGTAGCTTTCTTTTCTGTATCATCAAGTGCTTTACAGTTTACACTTATTTCAGTGCTCTTTTGTCATGTCCATCAGTGGCTAGAACAATTCTGATAGCATATTGAAGCTGTTACTGGAATTTGTTTGTGTTGGGTGCGTTGCATCCACTACCAAAATCTGTCGTTTTTTAATAACCCGCAGTCAGTTGTTACTAACAATTCAGGTGGCTTATATTGCTTATGTATAATTTAGGGCTGGTTTATTGCTTCCCAGTGTGTTTTGGTTGCTCGTTTGGTACTGTGATGCCTGAAATATATTGTAACATCATTTATATTTGTTATGGTTTCTTGCTTCAAAGTGTTATTTTGGTTCCTCACTTGTTACCCATATTTAGTCATACACAAGATGCAGATTTTCATATTTCATGAATGCCTTTTGCGTTTTGTCTTGTTCAATGAAAGTGGTGTATGTTTAAATTTTATAACTATTCAAAGTTCATGTATAGGATTACATTGTGCTGAGAAGTTTCTGCCAATTTGTAGATGTTAATGTTAATGAACAGTGAAATTGGTACTAATTGAATGAGTGTTTCTACAGATGCGGAAGCCAAGCTGGAGGAGGCACTGCAGATTGATCCCAACAAGTCCGATGCACTCTGGTGCTTGGGAAATGCTCAGACCTCTCATGGATTCTTCACTCCAGACACTGCAATAGCTAATGAGTACTTTGCAAAGGCAACCGGGTGTTTTCAGAAGGCTGTTGATGTGGTATGTGTTGGCCGCTATTGTGTTAGCTTAATTCAAACACATTTACATCTTTCCTTTTTATCTAGGCTGACCCATAGTCACAAAGTTCCTGGTACGATTGGGTTGTGGAATAGGGATCGGTACTCTCTTTGTGAAAGTTTTTTATTTTCCACTGCGGGGACGAGATTGTTCTTGTTCCTGCATTCCTGGGACGAGGAACATGGCACCATATCATGTTCCCGGTGACACTGACCTGCAGACCTGTTCGCATGGGGATGCAGTCAGGTTGTCATGCAAGCATCTGAAGAATATCCATGAAAGAACTATGCCTTTTTCTTTCCATTAAACTTCTGTTTCTGCTGTCATGTGCAATTTGGTTTGACTGGAAACTAAGATTCAGACCTGCTGTTTGTAGGAACCTGCAAATGAGCTGTACAGGAAGTCTTTAGACTTGTCAATGAAGGTGGGTTCTTCACTCCTTTCTGTTCTGCAGTATTTCCGTGTCCTGATTCCTGAATGATGGTAAACTATGGAGCATCCATGCTATAGAGGCTAAATTAAGCTTTTTTATATATAAATATAAATACTGGGTTTGAGATTCAAAAATCAGGAGTGCTGTTTCAGCTTTTTACTATTACTTTCTGTATATGTTACAAGGTGCAATGCTAAAAATAGATTTGGACACCTTCAGCCATCAATCATTTACAGTATATTCAATCATGCTGTTATAAGTGGTTAGTGATAATGCGCGTGTATCATTCTACTGACATTTGCTTCTGATTATCTCAGGCACCTGAACTGCATCAGGAGATCCAGAGGCAAATGGTTTCTCAAGCGGCGACACAAGCATCCTCAGCCTCAAACCCAAGGGTACTCTACCTTATCTTGTTCCTAAAAACTGCTTAAACACTTGTCAGAATGACTACAGAAAAGTTCCATGTAGATTAATATCTACCATTTTTTTTTTGTCTTTTTCAACCCTTTTATTCTTACTATCGGTGGCTCATGATGTGGTTTAATATGTAGTTTATCCCAAATTTCTTGAGCATGAAATTGCCTTTTTGGTCCAGCTGCTTTATTAAGCATAAGCATTCCTCATAACACTGGTTGGTAATTCAGTATGTTCCATATTTTCAGACATTAATGAAGATGCTTGCTAGTTTTGTATGGACCAAATGCATCGTGGACTGTTCTTTGTCCACAGCAAGCATGATAATAAGATCTTTCAGGAGTAGTCTGTTCCTTGATATTCTTTTTTTTGTTTTATACACTGTTCTCATTAGGAGTAAATGTTTTTTAACTGGTATTTCTGCTGTATATATACTGTTAATATCTGGAATATTTGTCCCCCCTGTTTTCTAGAGTATAGAAAACTTTATCTTTAGTTTGTACACTATGAACTGGAATGTGGCGGAGCTAAATCAGTTTTGACATCTTATGGTTTATATACTGATTTCATATGATATGTGGTTTTATGTGTGCCTTGCCCTGTGTGTCTGAAGGTGCGCTATTTAAGCTGACAACATTATGCTTTGCAGCAATCAAGGAAGAAGAAGAAGGATACTGATTTCTGGTACGATGTTTGTGGATGGGTGATCCTTGGCGCTGGCATTTTTGCTTGGGTTGGATTGGCAAGAGCACATGGGCCGCCACAGCCGCCACCAGCCATGTGAACACTGATCGACCGCCAAGAATGCTTTGCAAATGATGGCACGCCTACTATGTTATGGTGCCTCTGATAGGTTTTAGTTTGTTCGGAGAGAGAGGAGGGGATGGTGTTTCCAATTCCATACGGTTTGGTCAAATTTTCATGCCTGTTCCTTTTGAGAGCCTCGATGAGGTTTATTGTATAATCAGCATAGGCTGCTGGATGATTTTGTACTTGCTTAACTGTTTCGAGGCTAAAACCATTACTATGCTGCGACTTTTAGTTTTGTTTGCTATGATACTGGATGTTAACAAATGGCGCCTTGCATAAAGTGACTTCCTGTTCAATAGCGCGAATAAATGCGTTTGTTTGTGTTTTGACATCCTGCGACTGCGAATCCTATCCAGCAAGTTATAGCAGTAGACTCACGCTGACCCTGTCCGAAAGCAGATTACACTTTGGCTATGATTAAGTTATATTATATTGTATATTGAATTAATTGTCGTGGCATGACACTTGGCGTTGTCATCTTGCGGTCTCTTGATTAAACTGCAACTATGTGGATTACAGCTTGGTATTCTCAGTTTTACGATACTACTACTAGTTGAGACGTGTGCGCGCGCGCACACTCACAAGTCTCTGCTAGCCTATTGGCATAGATTGATGTTGAAGCTCCACCTGAAATTAACATGGGAGGAGTCAATCTCGATTTTCTTAAAAAAAAAATTAACCGAACATGAATACAGTACCCAGGTGGCCAGGTGTATTCTTTTCTGAAATGACAAAGCAGTATGCTGGGTGCTTTCCCCGTTGTTACTATTGATGGAATCCTGTTGGGATTCGAGATTCACGATCTGACTGTTTACCAGCCGCGACTGACCACATGACGGACGGAAGATCCAACTAGTATCCACTTGACCGACGCTGTGACTGACCATATGGTCGGGTGGTACAGTACCGCTGAAATCGCGGACTGGTGAGGTCGCTTCCTTCCTTGGTTTTCAGACGACGGGACGACGCGATGTGCGCGCGCGGTCGGTGTGCAGCCTAACGAGCGAGGCGCGGCGCGGTCGGCCCCCGTCACCGTCCGTCAGTCACCCACCTGTTGACGCGCCGCGCGCGCGCGCGTCTGATCAGCAGGTCTCCCGGTACGAGGCTAGTAGGGCTCGGCCGTGGCCGCCGCATGCACATGCCGCCCGGCCCGGCGCAGTTTTCCTGGTCGCCGCCGCGTGGAGGGGCCGGGCCGGGCCG
This sequence comes from Microstegium vimineum, assembly GCA_022036555.1. Taxonomy (NCBI): domain Eukaryota; kingdom Viridiplantae; phylum Streptophyta; class Magnoliopsida; order Poales; family Poaceae; genus Microstegium; species Microstegium vimineum. Next base: position 21,177,648 of record CM039137.1, read on the forward strand.
GGGGGCCTCCGCTCCGCCCGTCGCCGTCCGCCTCTCCTCCCCCTCGTCACATACGTACTACTGTGTAGCATACCAACGCACATAAAACCCGGGCAGGCGGGCGGGGCGTTTCCTGGCAGATGACGAAAAGCTAAAGCTGGCCGTGGCCCATGCAGCGTCGCGTCGTCGTCCCGGCCGGTGCCGGTGGCTGTCACCCCTCGCGGGGCTGGGCTGATGATGAATGATGATGATGATGGATGGATGGGTACCGGCCGGCCTCCTAGGACCTAACTCACGTCCACTCATGGCCGGGCATGGACGCCGTACAGGGTGCAGGTGTGTGTAGACGTGCACCAGTGCGTGCGTGCCCTCCCCATCCAGGACAGGACAAGCGCGCCTTCAATTCAAGGCTGGATGGAGCCGTGTCTCGCGGTAGGACGTACGTGGTGTGGTAGGGATGGGTGGATCCATGCATGGGCACGCCCGCTGACGGACCGGATGATGGACATGAATAGAAGCAAGCGATGTGCGATGCTTCCTCCTCACGCCGGCCTCGCTACTGCTAGCTGGTTGCATTGCATGCGATTGCGGGTCGGAGGAGCAGCAGCAGCAGCAGCAGTACAGTACCCGTCCCGTACCGGCCGCCCGGACGGACCATCACCATGCATGGACGAAGGTGCCAATGCATGAGAGCGCCCAGCGCCATGGGGCCGGCCTTCTCCCGCATGGATTGGACTGGCACATGCTGCCCTCGTTCGTCCATCAACACTCCCGTGTCCAGCCGGCCCATCGTGCCATAATATGGAGTGCGTTGCAAGCAGCGTCCGATCGAGAGCTAGCCATGCATGCATGGGAGGGAGTGGTACGCGTACACTACTGTACTGTAGTACGTACGTGATGAATAGTAGTAATAAGTGCGTGGTGACCGTCTGGGTCTGACCGATCAATCCATCCATCCCCTTGATGTTGCCTGTTTGGGCCCCGTACGTCTTGGGCTGTTGCTTTGCTTGCAGCTGCCTGCTGCTGCTGGCCCGCCTCTCTCACCTCACCCCACCTCACCTCACCTCACGTGAGCAGTGTGACCAAGCAAGCAAGCAAGCAAAGGAGGAATTGAAGGAACAGCATGCATGGCCGCCGGCCATCAGCTCCGTCCATTGATCAGCATATCAACAAATTGATTGCGTCTTTGGTCAACAAACACGTACTGTACGGTCAGCAGCAGCAGCAAGCAACAATTATATTCCGATCGATCCCCGGCCTCTTTCTGAAATACTATACACATACAGTAGTATAATGCATGCATGGGGAGAGGACCGGCCCGGCCGGGCCGGTGGTTCCTTGAGCTAGACGTAAGGCTGGCTAGGCTAGCTACCTTGTGCGTACATGCATGCGCGCATCGTGACATACTCCGTATATGCTACAGATCTCGACACTGCCTGCCGTTCGGTTGCCGGGTCCACCTGCCTTTCCCACTCGCAGTGTCGTCTGTGTGGGAGCCAGAGCCAGAGCAGCAGCAGCACTCGATCGATTTCATTTTTTCACTCCTCTTGATCTCTCTGCGCTGCTCGATCTGGCCGGCGAGCTGAGCTAGGCGGCGAGTCAAAGAAACGTACACCAGACACGGCCGAGCTGGAGTAACAGGTCTCCTACACCTACTACAAGGCTACCCACGACAAGGAGCCTACGAGCACACTCCTAACTTGCATGTGCGCAGCAGCAACAGCATGCAGCCAAGCGGCGAGGGCCGGTGTGGACGACAGAGACGACCCCCGTGGTGTACCTGCACGTCGTACGCGAGCCGGCCACCCCTGTTCAAACGTGATGGATAGATGGTGCCACTGCCACACGCCGGTGACGCCGGTGTAGCTACCTATATAGCCATGGTGCACTGCACCGGCACCAGAACCCCGGCTGGACTGTAGCATTTGCGATGATTGCAAGCATTCCTCCCTTCCATTTCGCAAATTTGCAATGTCATGCATGCATGCCACACGAAAGAGAGAGAAAGATGAGATGACGATAAGGTGCTAGGTAGTCCTAAAAATAATGCCGTTTTAGTTAGAAATCGAGGCCTAATAAAACTTCTAAAAAGACGTTTTATAGTTATAAGTAGAGACCTAAAACGATATTCTAAAACTTTTTAAGGACGGAAGCAGTAACTCCTGACCTTAATTTAGCCGATCAATGTGACACTGCACATGACTTAGCAGCGGCAGCTAGCTTAGCAGTGAAGATGCTTCCTAGTCCTACATGCATGGCAGGCACTACTACAGTACAGTATGAGGCTATGGCATCAGGGCAGGCAGCTGTTGTTGTCCTGCTGCAGGTGCACCAATCAAATCCATCAGGGAACGTACAGTGATTTCCCCTGGCAACAAACACCACCGCCGGCACAGCTGCTTCCCTCGTCTCATCATCCATCTACCCATCTGCGTGCCCTTGCATTGGCCCCCCAATGCATTGCAATGCAATGCGAGGCCCCAGCAGCAGGAGGAGGAGCACTAGGGCCTTGTTCACTTCCCTTCAAAATTCTAAATTTTCTGGCACATCTCCGTCCATTGAATCTTTGAACGCATATATGTAGTATTAAATATAGATAAAAAATATAACTAATTATATAGTTCATCTGTAATTTGCGAGACGAATCTTTTGAATCTAGTTACTCCATAATTGGACAATAATTATCACATACAAACGAAAGTGCTACAGTGTCAAAATTCCAAATAATTTTGGATCTAAACACGCCCTAGGCTGATGGATGGGCAGGCAGGCCAAATAGTGGTATTAACAGTGGATCTTGCCACAAATGACAGTTGCAGCGCATGTGAGGCGCCATCATTTCGTCTCGTTCCGTTCCGTTCCGTTCCGACGACCATGAGACGATGTTGTGAAGGCAGCTACTACTAGTAGCTTTTAGCTCACCATCCATCCATCAGACATCAGGGCATGCAGCTGCTGCAACTGCAAGCATGCATGCATGCATGTGAGACCACACGGACTTTTTGGACGCGGCCGTGCATGCATGATTAACTCGATCGGATCCCTGTGTTCGTTCTCTTCCCTGAAATCCCAAACAAACCCATGCACTTGTAAGCAAAGCAAGTAAGCACATGTGCAGTTATTGATCGACATTTATTTACTAACAAGCAAGCTAGTAAGCTAGTAGGCAGGCAAGGCAAGGCATGCTGGTGGCCCGGGCAGCAGCAGCAGCAACATTTGCCTGCTGCCGGCCGGCTTGGTTTGGCTGAGATAGCAAGGAAGCTGATTAATTGGACAGCAACAGGTAGATGCCCTTGACTTGAGGAGTGTGGTTCCTCTCATCTCATCAGTTGCATAATCATAATTGCATCGCATTGCATTGGGTTGGCTTGGCTTGGGACCCCTGATGAACAGAACAACAACCTTAATTTGTTGCTCTCATCATCGCTCACTCACTAAGCTACTAATCTCCATGTCTGGCTCAGTCACCACCAGTCATGTACGTACTAGGCTACAGCTGTTAAGTGGCACAAAACGCCCCAACCAACCAACCAACCAACCAACCCTCCTCGCAACCAACCCTCCTCGTTCGTTGCTACTCCTACTTTTGGACTTGATGCGTGTCCTCTGCGCCTCACATGCGCCCGCCCTACATGCAGCAGCAGCAGCTCCTGCAGAGACGAGGACGGCCATTTTTGCTTGTTTTTTCTAAAACTGAACATCATCATATTAAATGTTTTGTGGCGGGCAGATTTTGCTTTCAGGCAGTACGTACGTTTTCTGCTAGTTTTGTTGATCAATACTATATATACTGCTCATTAGTGGTGGTTAGTTCTTGATGTGCCAAGAGCTTTTTTTTTTGTTGGTCGCCGGTCAGGGGAGGGGGAAGTTGCGGCCGGCCTTGTTTGGAAACGCCTGCCTGTCGGTGTTTCGATCCAGGGGTCGATCACCAACCAGTAAATTTGTTTATTACGTGCTCCCTCTCTCAGATATGATGCAAGAAGAACACAATATTTATCCTGGTTCGGGCAAAGAAGGTCCTACGTCCAGCGGGGAAGGAAGGATTGTATTATCTTGCACCGAAGTGCTCGTATAGGGGGGAGTTCAAGCTGGCTTACACGGATGAACTCGGGGGGGGGGGGGGGGGGGGGGGGGGTCGAGGCCTAAGGCTAGCCGGGCTATCCTAGGTGGCTCGGTTGATTGCTTGAGATGTTGATCAAGCAATCATTGGTTTGTGTTGTGTTCGGATATGGCTCTCTGTTGCGTATGCTAGTGAGCTTGCTGCGAGTGCCAATGGGTGTTGCTTAGATGGTTGCAAGTGTGAACAGATGTCTTGTTGTTCCCCCTGCTCTTTCCTACTATCCCAGCGTCCCCTTTTATAGATTAAGGGGAAGCTTGAGAGTAAAGGAGCCCTAGTTCGTATCGGTATGGGAGGCACGTCCATGGCACCATGCTTGCGATGGGACGTCGATTGCTGTTGCGGCATGCTCTTCCTGTCCTTCCGATGCTTCGGGGCATGGTGATGGCGGACTGGTCGCTGCCGAACGGCATGGCGTGGAACGATTGGTCTCCTGTAGACGGGTACGGGCTCCGCAGTTGAAGCGGGACGGAGCGGACGGGTTCCGTGCCGTAGTGGTTGGAGATGAGGGTCGAGCCCCCAGATCGAGGAGTATCGAGGCCTGCATGATCCTGACGCATCCCCCGAAAACACGGTCGAGGGATGTCCCATTCGAGATTCGAGGGGGTGCTTTCGACCTCCGTACTCAAGGCGTGGCTACAGTGGCCGTACGATCAACGGATAACCCGGGTATGGGTGACGAGTTGATGAATTTGACCGAGGTACCGGGTGCCCATGGTGTTAGGCGGGAGCAGGTAACAGCATGGGATCCCCTTTACCCCATACTGGGAGTAGGTGAGCTGATCGGGCCTCCTGATCGTGGGGCATTCGATCGACCCCCTGTCCGTCACTCGAGGGGTTGAGGTCGAGGGGGATTCGATCGATCCCTCTTCCGTCACTCGAGGAGTTGAGGTAGAGGGGGATTCGATCGACCCCTCTTCCGTAGCAGATCCTGCTCACTGTCTTTTTCAGTAATGGGCCGGCTCATGACCGGTCATGTTTGATGGGAAGGTAGGATGACTTTTGGATTTTGAATGGATATTAAGCACTAGATCGTCATGGATCAAGGTACCCCTTAGCTTTGTACCCGACACCTGCATTTCAACATTTCAACTTGAAGCCGGCCAGCACAAGTCTAGGCAGTGTCAAATCAGGTTGATTGTTTAATTTAGGGCAAAGCCGAGGTACATTTCACACGTAGTACAGGACTAGTAGTAGTACTAAGATTGGATTGAACAAGCTAGAGGCCGGCCGGCACAGACCAGATTGTTTAAAGAAGTAGACGTACTCCCACCCTAACCTGTCTGCTTCCAGTTTCCTATGACGACAGACACACTCGATCGATCCAGGTGAGGTGATCGATAATGGTATGCAGGTCATTTGAGTTAGTAGTTAATTACCTAAGCTTGGGAAAGAAAGAAAGAAAGAAAGAAAGAAAGAAAGGGTTGCCGCGTCCCGAGCGGAGGCACACACACGGTGACGGGCACGGACATGCACGGCTATGGGTCGTGCATGCCAGCGATTGCCTTGTCCGCATGCAATTGGAGAGCAGCTCTTGCTAAGTTGTAGCAGCGGGCATCACCAACCGGATGGAACCTTAGCTTAGATTAGGATTAGATCACAGCAGCTAGGTAGAAAGTACTAGTGGTGGTGCTCGTACTGATGATTGGGATCTCGTCAGGCAGAAAACGCTAAAAAGGCAGCTGATCTGCCCCCTCGCTTGCTCCCCTCGCTGATTCCGTGCGCTCTACTCAAATCCGCCGGCTGGCCGGAGCGTACGAACGCGGTGGTGCCCAGCCCCGGCCTGGGGTACGGTGATCATGCGAGACGCGACGCCGGGGAGATCGAGGATCGGAGACCCCACGCACGCACGACGCATGCATGTGGTGGTCGGATCGGAGTTGAGAAACCAAAAACACACCTTGCACTGTTGACCTGAATTTATTATCAACTGTGGTATGGTATTTTTCTGAAACAACAAAACGATACCATCAGCCAGCCTATTAGAGAGCATCAGCCCACAAAAACGCGCCGGCCGTATGCCAAAAAATGCCCGCATAGGCCATGCATGGACGCAGCCCATCAGGAGCAGAGCCGCATGCATGTGCCAGCAAAAACCAGCGGTGTTGGTGCGGTAGATCAGTCATCGGTGGATTTTTATTTTCTTCTTCTCTGACTCCGTGACTCACCTACTCCGTATGCTAAACTGCCAATGACAGTACAGTCAGAGACTAGGACCTAGTAGTAGCGCACATAGTAGCGCTGCTGCTGCCATGGCAAAAGTCATCGCAAAGGTCGTGTCTGCACATGAGTTAGGTGAGGTGTTGGTTGCTGCTGATCGTGAGGCCTGTTCCCAGACAGAGTTAGGTTTGCTTCGATCCATCTCATGCATTCTGTTTTCAGAAACTGCAGATATGGATGCATCGATCAGACTGCTGGTAATTAAGTAGGAGTACTACGAATGTCATCTACAAGGGTTGGCATGTAAAAGTACGCATGATCAAATATGTATTCTCAAACCTACAAATAAATAAAATCCCTCAGATGATGATAGCAGTACTCCTAAACTACATAAATGTGCCATGGCTGTGCGTACTGCGTTGTACAGTACTGCTGCATACACCAAACACAAAACATATCGCGCTGTGACTGATCTGTGGACCTGATTTATTACTCTATGACTGAAAAAAAAAAGAGTTTATTGTGACTGAAATAGCTGGCAACAGAGCCACAGTAAAAGCGATCTGTGTGCAGCTGCTGCAGTGAGGCACTACTACTACACTCTCGGTCTCTCACCCTCACTACACACATCGGTGTGGTGCCCCCGTCTGACGTACAGTATGAGCTGCTGCTGCTTCTGCTGCTTGTAAAGCCAAAGCCAAGCCATCATCGTCCAGTACAGCGTGATTAAAGGCTCCCTGAGGCGAGATTTGCATTAAACTCTAACCGTGCGCTGATTAAAGGCTCCTCGAGTCGAGATTTGCATTAAACTCTCCATCTGCAGTGTGCAAGTCGTCGCGATCCACGCTGTTTTCAAGCATCCTCTCTTGATCATCATCATCATCATCATCATCATCATCATCATCCTGCAGGGGCCCTGAATGAAGCTGATTACGCAATCCCTGATCGTGTGCTCTCCCTGATCCGAGCCTCCGATTCAAATGATGCTGCTGCTGCTGATGCCTGCTGCGGTCATATCATATCTGTTAGGTAATGTAGCTCTAGCACTAGCAGCTGCTGTTAGAGTGGAGTGAGGGTGAGGGTGCGCGGTCCTGCAGGCGCTGCTGATGCCGATCGTCCTGCTCTCTGAATCTGAATGAAGCACGAACAGCTCTCCGACTCCGAGCAGAGTAAACGCGCCCCTTGCATTGCACCTTTTTCAGAGTCGTCCTGTGGCTTTGACAACACGCTTCCTGTTGTTGTAGTGTTTGGGGGTGGGGGCCAATTCTCCATCTCCATCTCTGATGCTTTCACGAGATGGATCCATCCGCACTGCAGCCCATGTTCAGCAGAGGGCCAACTGCCCCCTCTAATGTTCTATAGTATCATCATCGCAGTTATCATTCAGTTAAAAAAAAATGAGACCGGTGAAACCCTAAACCCCCATGGCTTGTTTGGCATGGTTTCATTCGGCTTCTAGGTTCTAGCTACGGTCTCTTCAGAAGCTAAAACGAGACCGGTAAAACCAAAACGAGAGGTTTCATGGGATTTGGTTCAATTTGAGAATATAAAATATACAAAGAAGAAAAAGAAAAACAAACATACTAGTTGGTTCGTCACGACCCATGCCAATGGCCTTCCTAGCTTTCTCAACAAGACAAGGGTCGACTTCTGTGTGTGCGTATGTGCCTGCCCACTTGCACATCACAAGTAGTGGCTTATGACTTGGGAAATAAAGCAGCTTAGGTCTTGTTTGGAAGCTCGCTATTTAGCCTAAAATCTTTTTAAATTACAGAACCTAAAACTTTTCCAATCCAATCTGGAATTTGTTGTTTGGATAGCCGGTTAGCACAATAATTTTACAATCGGTTTTGGCCAAAACAACCGGATAAAAATAATCTTCTTCACGGGTCTAGAAAATTATACGGCATCTATCGGCGGGCATCTCCCGTCTCCCTTCGTTTCCGCGGAGGCTGTTGGAACCAAATCATCGGCCGCGCCGTCACGCCGGCAGCCGGTGCCGAGGACCGCACGGCGATCGGTGTGGCAGCGCCCACCGCCCGACCCCTGCTTCTCCACTTGTGCGGCTGGCGCGGAGGGCCACCCCTGCCTCCTTCCATAGTCGGCGAGCAGCACGGCGGCTCCCGGCCCTGTCTCGACCTGTGCGGCTGGCGCGGAGGGCCGCCCCTGCACGGTCGGCGACCAGCGCAGCGGCTCCCGGCCCCGTCTTCCCAGACACGCGAGGGTGGCTCGCCCCTGCTCCTTGCCCAGCCAGTGCGGTAGCGACCTGACGATCAGAGTAACCAGATCCAATACCATTCGTGGTCTAGTGTATGGCAATGCTGAAATCATTATGGAAGTCGTCGATTAGATCGAGGCAGTGGTGCAGCAGTGCCGATCATGGAGGCGGCGCTCTTCTTGGATGGGGTTAGCATAGGACTGGTTGCTCGAAGGGTGATGTTCGGAGAGACAGTAATCATTTTTTGAGTGAGCAAAAAATATAGTAGTATTCTTGTGCACAAGTAATTACAACAGGAAAGTTTTTTGAAGTGAATAAATTTACTGAACTACCAAAACAAGCCCTTAGTCTTAGACTTAGCTTAGCGGCTTGATCCACACGCATGCACGTGCGCGTCAAGCTAAAGCTCTAGGACGACACCCCTCACTCCAGTGGTGTGCAGCCGTCACCACTCCACTCCAGCCGGCAGCCGGCAGCCGGGAATAGCCACTGAGACAGGCTGCTGCTGCTGCTTTGCTAGTGCCAGTGCTAGTGGGCTTCAAATCCGGATAAAAGAAAGATCGAGTCACACGCACTTACTGATGACTTGGTGCAATAGCTTTCGCCGCCTTATCTCACCCCGAGAATATTTCTTTCTTCGTGACGGTTTACTGATAACTACATTTTTTTTACTGCTGCTGTTTTTTTTTCTTTCTCCTTTTTATTAAAGATAAAAGTCGTCGCTATTGGCCTTTTGTTCCGCCCGTTGTGTCGTGCTGGAGGGATCGAATCTGAAGACGACTTTTGTTTTCCAGAAAGGTAGTAGAGTGATCGAGGGAGTGTGGGGAAAAAAACATTTGGAGAATCCTCCCTCCCCCATCGTCTCTCTTTCACGAGCTTGTTCTTCCTTTTTACCCGTTTTTTCTCTCTCTCCTCTTTCTCCTTTTGACTTGGCTTTATTTATTTATGGTTTTTTTTTGTTTGGACGAAATTATTAAAGGGTGGCGATGAGAGAGCAGATATATGGCGCGGATCCGACGGTGGCCTGGCAATGGCCTGCCATGTGTGTGCGTGCGCCGATGCTTTCTTTTCCCGGCCTCTTTTTTCAGGCCTTGGATTCCTTGTACTGCTCCCACTACCATCTGTCCCTTTACCCCCTCTCTCCTTTCTTGCAATTTACTAGTGCTACCTCTTTTCTTTTATTTTATTTTTCTTTTTCTTTGTGGATTTATCATAGGAGAAGGAACTTACAAATGTTTAAATGCAAATTTTCAGGGATGGTTTGATTTGTTTAGGGAAGAAAAACAGATACTAGTACATACGAGAGGAGAGGATAAGAAACAGGACCATCGCCTCTTGCCTTTCAATGAATCTACTCGTCCTCACACGGTCACACCAAGGAGGAGGAGGTGATGATGGCGATCTTAATTAGATCTTAGGATGGTCCCATCCCATTTCAGGCATGCAAATGCTGTGTGCAACATCCATCAGCATCAGCTCCATTTGGGACGTGGGAATGGACCCTCCCTTCCCCCATTTTTCTCTCTCTTATAGTTAGGCTTTGCTATCTAGCTAGCTCTGATGAGTGATGATTAATTATTTACCCCACTCGTGCTCTTTTTGACCGGCCGAGGTTGAGGTGGAAGACGGGCAGAAGGAGGAGGAGCAGCAGCAGCAGCCAGTACAGTAAAACTTTAAAAAAGGAACAAAAAAGGGGAGAGAGGCTTAATTAACCGCGACGCAAAGGAGATTACTGAGGGCGGGAGATTGCACTTGCACTCGCCAAAAGGTAAAGCTCAAGGCCAATTCCAGGTTTCACAGCTAGCGAAAAAGCAGGCGGAGGCCATGATCAAAGTGACCAAATTAAATGGTGTTTCAGACTATTCTGCTTCATCATTTCAGCTTTGCTCTATAGTTTTTGTCAAATAAATTATACTCCACGTATGCTATTCGAGAAAAAAAAATGCATCAGAACAAAGACCTTTTTAACTTGCACCGTGGTGAAGCTGGTAGAACCGTCCCAAACACGCTCTGAAGTGGAGCCTCAAGTCACCCACTGGACTTTGAAGCCGAGTGAGGAAAAGAGGAAAAAAACACCACCCAGACCCCGGCCACGTACACTTGCTGCACGTCTGTGTGCTCTTTCCATCTTCCTTCCTTCCTTTATTGCTACCTCCGCGCGCTGCTTTCTTTCCTTGTGAACCCCTGGTGTCCCATGTCATTTGTGCCCAAGCTAGCTAGCTAGGTAGCGCACGAGTAAAAGCAAAAGCAGCTAGGCACTGTTTAGATCACTTCAAAATTCTAAATTTGCTGTCACATCTCCATCACATCGAATCTTTAAACACATGTATGTAGTATTAAAAATAAATAAAAAATATAACTAATTATATAGTTTATCTATAATTTACTAGATGAATCTTTTAAGTCTAATTACTTCATGATTGATAATAATTATTAATATAAACAAAAGTGCTACAGTTTCAAAATTCTAAATAATTTTGGATCTAAACGTGGCTCTAGACTAGACAAGACTAGAGGTGCCGGTAAATGCATGCCTCTTAGCTTTTCCGCCGTGTCATTATGCAACTCGTGCGTGCGTAAACCTCGATCGCTCGCGGTGTTTTCGCGTGCTTTCTTGGGTTAAAAAACCTACCCGCCTCGCCAGGGCACCGGCACCGGTCCGTGTCCGTCCATGGGTCATGCAGAACAGCCGAGAGCTGATACTGACGGATGCCGCTGGCTGCTTTCAGTATTTTTCGCGATGGTTTTGCCCCGGTCACGCGCGTGATCGTGATGGATTTATGGTTTCATGGTGATGGAGTGGGCAATAACGTTGGTGATGTACTGTTACTGATGCAGATTGACTCGGTTTTAGATCCGTCGCCGCTGAAATAAATAAAATGACTATTCTACGGTTGAGTAATTTGATTAATACTCTCTCCCTCCATCCCTAAATAGATGTCATTCTCGTTTCTTCTCTCATTTCTTCTGAGAGATCAACATTTTCAAAATACCAGTAATTATATATTAAAATATATAAATAATTATGGTAAGTAATTAACATCATCGAAAAAATCTTTAAGTTTAGTTTTTTAATAAATTTATTTGGACATATAAATATTGCACGTATTTTCTACAAATTTAATCAAAGTTAAGAAAGATTTACTTGTACACATCTCATAGCGACGTTTTTAGGGCGGAGGGAGTACAGTAAAAAAAAATAGTAAATGAGTTGCCAAACACGGCACCGACCTGGGCGCGACGTGTAGTATTGTTTTTTTTTCTTTGACCGTTTGTTCAATGCCTTCAATGCTCCGTCAGGGTTGATTGATTGATTGATTGATCTGCGAGCTGAGGAGCAATGATCCTGTTAAGTATTTATGGCAAAAGAAAAAACTCTCCCTCCCCGTGTCATCAGTCGGTCTCCTTGTAGGCTCTACTGTAGCGCGAACTGCTGCTACGGTGTCCTCAGATACAGTGTTGCCTCAGTCCCACAAAAAGAAAACAAATCTAAGTTTTAAACCCAACAAAAAAATCATCAACGCTTTACGTAGTTTCTAACGTATACGGAGTACTACATAGTACAAGTAGATTTACTGTATGCAGTGATCCTCCTCTCCGACTGCGCTGCCCTGCCGATCCATGCATGATCTGTCCAGTCGTCCAGCGATCTATCCGAGAACAGCGGACGAACTCCACAAGTCTGCGGGTGGCCTGTCGGACGCGGCAAGCAAAGCCATGGCGTCTCCTCATCTACGGCAGCTGCAGTATTCTGCATTCTCCATGCCATGCATGCATCCTGTTCTACTGCTGCTACTACGAGCAGCTAGCGACCAGCACTGCTCTCTGCTCTGTGCTGTGCTCTGGTGGAGCGGCGGAGTGGGTATTGTACGTGCTATGGGAGGAGCTATAGCTGCCGACACCGCACCGCACGCATCGGATTCCCGATCCGATCCGGCCCCAGCGCGGCGTGTGCTATGGGAGGAGGAGCAGGTCGATCAGCTCAGACCAGTCATCACTCATCAGAGATCCACGCCGGGTAGTAGATGGTGGTAGGAGACTGGTGCCTGCTGCAGAAAATGCGCAGCTCCAGCAGGCAATAGGCATCTGATCTCTTGAAGCAGCGGGAAAAGAGGAGGAGGGATGGAAGGGAGAGAAAGGAGGAGGAGGATGAGATAAAAGGGGATCCAATCCGACGGATGAGCATCACCGGTTTTCCACTCTCTTGCGCAGCATATATATAGCCTCTTTTCAGCTTTATTCATTCCTGTGCATTGCATGTCAACGTTCATTTATGCATCCAACGGCTAGGGGTGCAAACGAGGGACCTTGAGGTACACCTCCAAACCTCTTTAGTATAAATATTTGTATTATTTCTTAAAAAGTTTGGAGAGGTAGTACAAATATTTGAACTAAAGAGGTTTGGAGGTGCACCTAAAGATTAACCCTTTGCACCCCAACCAACGGCTAGTGAAGCTTTAGGGTCACGTGATGGACCGCAGTTTCAGTATACCCTACCCCCCTTTGCAACTTTAAAACAGTGCTAGATTAAACAAATTTATATGAAAAGATAATGATATTTATTATACTAAATAAGTATCATATACTGAAATATAATTTCATATTTATCTATCCCGAGCCAAAAATGCTGATATTATTTCATACGTGTAAACTTGATCAAAGTTAAGAAATTCTAATTTTTATTACATTATTTTATTTTAGATGAATCTAGAGCTAGTTTGGTAGGGCTCTCTGCCTCTAGCTTTTCTCGTCGTTTGGATAATGTTTGGCAAAAAAAAAAGTTCAACAATAATTTTGTTATAATTTATTCCAAATTCGTGAGGGATCATCAGAAACCATGTTTTCGCGACTCCAGTCTGTCTCCCAGTAGGAAAACAGTCCTAGCTCTTTTGAGTATTTTTGTTGGAGCTGTTTCTTCGATGGTTGTTTAGCAGGGCTTCGAATGGGAGCCCCTCAAAAACCCTGCTAAACAAGCCATTCTAATCACTATCTTGAGAAATGAATGAAACAGTAAAAACCAGAGCTAGCGTTGAAGAAATTATATATTTCAAATTAGATTGAGCCTATAAACGTGGCATGCATGATTGCCTCCTAATACAACTCGTGCTACGGTTCCAACTGTTCCAGTTTGCAAGTTGCAACGACCCTACTACACGAAAGCCCTTGGTCAAATGTCTCAGCATGTTGTGCAGAATCATCTGTCCGCACCTGGCTGCGCTGCTAGCTGCTCCCCCCTTTCCTGCTTTCCAAATAGTTTGCTTGTTGCTCTCAGGCATCTGCCACATGATGGATGTGGATCCGGTATTGGAAAACCATTGGCAAGCAGTGATGACAGCCGGCAAGAATAATGCGCCGGCCATGATCTAATAATTTACGTTGCTTACAAGGTATTGGAACTTCGGATTCAAATAATATATATAGAATGAGAGATATTCAATCCGATCCAAATAAGTCTCTTAGGGCCGGGTAGTCCTAATAACTTTCACATACGAGATACTTTTTATACTTGCAATGAGTATATATAGATGATAATACAAATGGAACGAAACTTTATTCATAATGGATATGGTTTCTTTAAATTCATTTTTTTTGGCAGTCACCTACCTTCTCTCCTATCATGAACCTATCACTGATTTATTTATTTATTTATTGTCCTGGTCCTATGTAGACATAATTTCTTGTATAAAAAAAATATTTTCTTGTCTCTCGTCCTTGATTTCTAATGTCAAGTACTTGATATCCTTATTAATACTACTATGAAAATTAACCACTGGGGCTGTCCGGCCTCAGGACAACCACACACTCTCCAAAACCACGCTTTGGCAAGTAGTAGTGTATATGATTCATGATAAATACAATACAATATAAAATTTTTATTATTCACCAATGGCCAAAGCTAAAAAAAAAATCAAACAAAAGTAGATGGACTTCGTATTTGGAATCGGGATGGGTGTTTTCAGGGATAGGTGTTTTAATAATAATAAAAAAACTTCTAGAAGCTTTCGCGGAAGAAGTATATATCATACCACTGTGTTTCCAAGGAAATATTCGACACATGCTCTTGTTTTTTTTTTCCCTTTTGTTATGACATACGATAGCTTTTGCGTTGGTCAATTAGAAGTTCGTTCTGGAATTATTATCGTATACGGAGTATGTTGATTATTGAACATGGACAAGTCACAGTTGGCACGGTACGTGCGCACGAACTCGATCTTTTCTTACACTTCATTCTGAAGATTCCCTGGTGGCCGGGATCGAGAAGCTTTGCCCACGCATGCATGTGTTTAGTTCAAAGGTCTTCCAAATGCATGCAAAAAACTACGGTCGGGCTGTTCAGGCATGTGACAACAGCAATAGATGGTGCGTGGACAAATAACAAAGCAGGCGCGGAGGTCAATTACCGGAAAAGTACAAGGCAACCGGCACACACGGCTCTCAAGAGATGCTGTCCCTTGGTAGGCATTGACCGAGAGGCAGCAGCAAGAGATGATGCGAGGGAGCATCGATCAGATCAGGCAGGCGCATTTAATCGGTCACTTGAGGGCTCTTGACTCGAAACAGCATCGTATCATGATTGACTTAAACAAAACCTAGTGTCAATTGCCGCCTATACGAGTAACTCGATCGTGAATTCGTCATCTTTTTTATGCTGCGCCTACCTCCCGGTGTCTTGTCTTTGGGCGAAGAAAAAGAAAATTCCCATCAAGGCTCACAAGCTTCAAAACCTGTTTGAGCTTGAGCTCCGGGGCAAGTGGGCAACGATCGATCGGGTCCGTGCACGAGAGCGACCTGTGGACGCCGGGTGGCCCGGAGGTCAGAGAACAGGCACAGCACGCCGCGGCGACGAACGAAGCTGCCAATGCCGGTCGCGAAACGACGAGATGGGATCTAGTACTTCCGTCAGCACATCAAACCACGCCATGCCGGCCCGCCCAGGAAATCGAAATCTCATCTCATCTCATCATGCAGACGCCTCCTGGTTGGCGACACGTGCCGCTGCCACCGCACTGCGCTAGCCGCAGGTGTCACGTCGCGGGAACACCACGCGTTGCGTCGGACCGACGGTCCATGGCCGGGCGAACCCGTCGCGTCGCACGGCCCGGCGGCCGGTCTTCCACTCCAGCGCACGCAGCGCTTCGGGCAGGGAGAGGGATGGGGTGTTGTGAAGGGCGCGAGGCGGCGACGCGCAGCGCTGGGACGTCCGGTGACGCGCCCTTCTTCCTCTCTCTTTTTCTCCGTCTCCTCGTGAATTTTCCTGCCGTTTCGTGCATCGCGTGCGTTCGTGCGTACCGCGGTATTCAGAGCCTCCAAGTTTCCTACTACTGCTGCTAGTGTGCCCGTTGCTGATTGCTTGCCCCATTGTTTTTTGGTTTCGCTGGATGGTGCACTGTACTCATCGAGCAGTACTGTCTCTGTTTTTTTCCTCCCACTTTTCTTTGAACGGTGCTTTCTTTTCTTTTTTTCCTTGCTGACGATGGAGGTCCCGTCTGTCTTTTTTCCGTAGGTTTAGCATGACTTCCGAATGGGTCTTCACGCAGCTTTGCTTGGTTACCAGTCACTAGATACAGCAGCCTTGGGGTGTTTATGCGCAAGTTTAAACCAAGAAATTTTTGTACAAAGCTCCTTGATCTACCAGATACAGCAGCCTGAGTACTGTAGTAGAATAAGCACAGTACTTCGATAATCTCGGCGCGTCTTTACCTAGGAGTACGTCACACAACAGCACACACTCCAACCCATTGCCGCCACCGCCACCGCTCCCAACAGCATGAGCAGCCAGAGAGAAAGCTCCAAACCTCGCACTCCCCAAGACCGAAAAGTTTCGCCACACAGCACCACACTCAACCCATTGCCGCCGCTGCTAATCACTCGCCCCGCGCCCCGATTACTCGGAGCGCACGAACCGAACTGCCGTTTGGCCGTACATCCACAGCATCCATCCAAAACACCAACACACAAGGCGACAGAAACCACCCCCGATGGAAACCTCCATTACAAAATGGCTTGGAAATTGGAATTCTACGCTGTTCTCCAGCTTTAGAAATAGGGAAAACGGTGTTTTTTTTCAACTTGTTATTTTGAAACGAAGGAGCCGTTTGCCCTGGTTTGGATGTCCAGTTAGTTAGAGGCTGATTAAACGATTTTTAAAAAAATAAAACACATAAATTCAGAACGAAAATGACTGAATTGCCCCTGTCACAATTATGCCTTACCCACCAGTAGGCTGGCGCAGCTAGGGGCAGGCATTGCGGCATCGGTTGCGGGGGCGCGGCTGGGCAGGCGCTGCTGTCGGGCGAGCTTGCGGCGCGGCTGGGCGGCCCCCGTGGCATGGACAGAGGCGCGGCCGGGGCGGGCTCGCTGTGTGGCAGGGGCGCGGCTGGATCTCTTCTGCTTTTTTCCTAGTAGAATACGTACATCTGACAAGACGACACCTGGGCACCAACGGCAGCGTGAAACGAAACCTCATTCAATTCATCGGCTGGAGCGGTGGAAAACAAAAGAACAGTCGAAACGCCTTTCCTCCCTCATGCCCGCCTTTCGCTACGCCCGGTCTACGGTGGGCCGGCCGGCACGGCCGCCGCGGCGGAGCCGTGTAGGCCCTGCTGTATGGGTCTAGTACTAGTGCTAGTACGACATGTCAGCCGTTGGGAGAAACCGAAACGGCGTTTCCTCACTCCTGCGGTTGCTGGGCCTCGCCGCCGCCGGCAACGCCAACGCCGGCGAGGAGCCACCGGTCCATGGGCACGCACTGCGCCTTGTGCGCGCGCTTCCAGTCCAGCGCCTGGCACGCGCGGGAGCAGTAGTTAGCCGCGCCGCACACGGAGCACCGCCGGAACTCGTGCCGCCGCGTCTCACGCCGCCCGCACCGCACGTGGGAGCACAGCCGGAGTTCCGCGCCGTCGCCGCCGTCCACGCCGCCGCCGCTGTCGTCGCCACCGAGTTTCTTCACGCCGGCCTGGGCGGCGCAGTGGGACGCCCACCAGTCCACCATGAACTGGTTCGCCGCGTGGGGCTCCGCCTCAGGGAGGCTCCACCCGAAGTCCGACAGGAGCGGGCACCCGCCACCACCGACCACGCCGCCCGCGGCGGCGGCGGCGAAGGGCAGCGCGGCGACGGCGTGGCGCGAGGCGGCGGCCGCAGAGAGCGCGAGCGTGAGCTCGCGGGCGTTCGCGGCGACCAGGAGGCGACGGCCCTCGGCGGGGTCTCGCCGCACGCCGTAGCCGTCCTGGAGGCAGTGTCCGAGCTCACGGAGCGCGTCGACGTGGCCCAGCGCGGCCGCGCGCGCACACAGCGCCGCCCCCGCGCGCAGGTCGCGGTCCGACTTGGCGCCGCCGCTGCCGTTGAACTGGATCACCGCCAGCGAGTAGAGCGCCGCGGCGTGCCCGCCGACGGCCGCCCTCGCCAGCAGCGCAGCGCCGCCGCTGCGGCTGCCTAGGCAGTAGAAGCGAATCTGCAGGGGAAGAGAGAAGCATGCATGCGCTCACAGGTCAGCCACTCGTCCGTATCATGGCACGCCGGGAAGAACGGAAACGATCCGATCGACTCGACTTGCAGCAACTCATTTTAGGGTTGTGGACGCGTGGCGTACCATGCCGAGAATGTAGCAGGCCTCGAGGTTGCCGGCGTCGGCGCAGCGCTTGAGGAACCTCTGCGACTGCTCGGACCACGCCGCCGCCTTGACGGCCAGCGACGCCGGCGACGCCTTGGCGAACACCATGTCATGGCCGCCGAGGTCGTTGAGCCTCTTGCACCTGAAAACGCCAAAGACATCATCAGCGCCCAATCCTTATCCCTATCAGGCTATCGCCCGTTCCCCGATGTTTCCGTAAACAGCAAGACCGCCCCCGCTCCCCGGTCCCCCCACGCATTTCGACGAGTACTCCGTCGCGCGAGGGAGAGGGAGAAGGAGCGTTCGCCATGCGATGAAACACGAGGAGTTGATGAGCAAGCGAAGGATGAGCGGACGGACGGACGTACGTGAGGTGGACGGAGAGTAGGTCGGAGGGTGCCGAGGAGGAGGCGGCGAGCTTGGTCAGGATGGAGAGGACAAGATCATCGGGGAGGGCGTCGAGGTAGTCCGGCCCGCCGGCAAGCCGCTTCCTGCTCCCGCCGCAGGCGCTCTCTCCGGCGACTGCCGACGCCGACCTCTTCCTCTTCTGTCCTACCAAGGCAACCATCTCGCCGCCGTTGGAATACCGGGACCCGCTCCTCGTCCTCATCTCTCTGTATCTCCGCAAGAGTCGTCGTCGCCGCCGCAGAGAGGGGGGAGGGCGGTGGGATAAAGGTGAAACGGCCGCGCGGGCGGGCGAGAGCGAGACGACAGGGAGCGCGGAGCGGTGTGCTTGTGTGCTAAAGGACGAGCAAGGCAGAGGGCTTTTATATAGAAAGAGGTCAGGAGGAGGAGCGTCTCTCCCGTACGGTGGGCCGTGGGGGCCCGGAATGTCATATGCGTCTTTGGAGGTTGCTTCGGGCCCCGTTTACATGGAACCCAAAAACCAAAAATTTTCAAGATTTCCTGTCACATCGAATCTTGCGGCATATGCATGGAGTACTAAACATAGACGAAAATAAAAAACTAATTACACAGTTGATCGAGAAATTGCGAGACGAAACTTTCGAACCTAATTAGTCCATAATTAGACAATTTTTACTAAATAATAACGAAAGTGCTACATAGCTAAAAGTCAAATTTTTTTTTATCTAAACGCCCTCAGTTTTTACTGCTTTTAATGCCCTGCCAGTGACAGTAGTATGCGCAGACGCGGTCAGGCAGGCAGGCTCAGGTCTTCAATGAAAAGCATCAATGCTTGCTACCAATGGCTATGGGTAGGCTTTTCATCCTTTTTACCGCCAGCTTTTCTGATCTGAGGGGAAAAAAAGCCTGCGAAAAACAATGCGGGAGTTTCCTCTTCTTCTTTATTCGTCGCTTTTACTGTGCGCTCACCATCCCATAATCAACGGAATATATTGAATTTATTTTTCCAATAAACTTATTTGAACATGTTAATACCTTTAATGTTTCTATTGGTCTAACAAAATTTGAAATTGTTTAACTCATTGCCAAAAAAAAGAAGGATGAACAAGTTTTATTTGAGACGTCCGGGGAGAGTACAGTCAGAAGGCGACATCAATGATACCCGTACTGAGTACTACTACCTTGACAGAGTACTATACTACTCCTACTACCTCGTAGCAGATGCAGATGAACAACGGAGTACTGTTGCTTGCTTTTATTTTCATATATACAGTAGTACAGTATGACTTTAAAGCTTACAAAATTTGTCTACCCTCCTTTCAGTTTGTCATTGTAACGGTGGCTTTTACTGTAAGTAGGAAGTTGGAACAAACAGGCAGTTTGTATAAAGAGCTTTGAATACCTTAATAACACAAGTAGTACAGTAGTAGATTGTAACAATCCAACTAGTATTAACCTCTCCTTAGCCCGTTGCTGATTGCAAATTTTGGTAATATCGACCAATCTGCCAATCCGAGATGGGTAGAAATCTTTTGGTTCGTTCATGGAGATTCAAATCCATCCTTCTGTGGTAACGAAAAAAAAGGTTAGGTATTCAAATGCAACGCATGTACTACGAGTACAACGGAAGCTGAGGGGGGAAAGCCGTTCGAGATGCACCGTGCAATGCCAATGCATCAGTGAAAACTGAAAAGGCTTTCCGCCGTGCAACTGTAGTACATGCGGGAAATGTTCCCCGCAGAAACAGAAAAAGAAAACAGCGCGGATGGGGCAGTACTGCGGCCTACTGCCACATTTCCCGGATAAAAGGGAACCGCAGCGCACTTGGGTAGCCAGTTCCCGTCTGCCGCGGCACGTGAGGAGCGAGCGACGCCGCCGAGTCGAGTCGGAGTCGTTGGTGCCCGGCGAGCAGCCACATGCATTGGCGCGTGGAGACAGGACAAGGGGGATGAAGCGGCGGGCGGCGGTGCGGGTCGTCAGCTGGTGCCTGTGGTTGGGTTTGGGTGGTTGGGTCTGCATCCCCTCGTCTCGGGTGGGGTGGGGGTGGGTCGACCAGAACCGGGTGGGATCCTCCTTGGCTGGCGGGCTGGGCGGCCTGCGTGTGGCGCGACGCTGCCGATGCGGTGCGCTCCATGTGTCGCGCCTCGGGTCCCTCCCCGCCTCGCGTGGCCGCCCTCTGACCCTGACCCTGACCCTGACCCTGACCCCGCCGTTCTTTATTGCTGCCATCCGTTGCCATGTCCGTCCGTCCCCCCGTATTCATCACTCGCTCGGCACTCGGCTATCCATCTGCCTACTGACCGCGCTACGGCCAAGGAGAGCATCACAGGAGTCGGGTGCCGCCACGGCCTTCACGATGCCAGGATTGATTCCCCATGCCATGCGCCGCAGAGCACAGTCAGGCAGCTGGTGCCTGGGTGGGGCGAAGTCGCGGAGGAGTGGCTCCGTCTGCGGTCTGCCCCGTTTTCCTTTTCTGCCACACTTGGCTGCCTGCGTTCCATGCATGTGCTGTCAATCTGGCCTGCCTTGCCTACGCTACATGGCATGCCATCCATGTGGTGTTACATGCAAACTGCAAATTTCTTGAAGACGAAAGCCGACCGCCCGATCTCGTCAGTCTCCTCAGGGAATGCGGAGAAGGCTGTGGTCCTCGTGTTACATGCAGATCGTGCCTGCTGGGTCATCAGTGATAAGTACGTACACTGTTACTGTATCGAGCAGCGAGACTTTAGGTGACTACCTTTAGTCTTACCTCTGTTAGAATAGCTATAAAACTAGCCTAAAATAACATCCTAAATCGGCCGTTACATATACTAAAAGTAGTAACATACCTTTCTGAATTATATTATTACTCGCCAATGTCACTATACTACTGAGAAAAAAACTCAACATGCACACATGAACATACGTAGAAAGGCACGAGTATATTGACATAATTGGACTTGTAAGATTTCAAATAAACACAATATTAAGCACGTACACATTGGATGCACGGGCACAAGGAACATATATAGAACGACTGGGTCTAGAAAAAACATATCAGAGAAACCTGTAACTAAAATCTATCACACCGCCGGATATAATGTCTTCAAGAAGGTATGTGTCACAGTGCAGTTAAGCACTTTTAGTTAGTTACATAACGCAAGTTTAATTTATTCAGAACTTTATAACACTTATACTACTGGTCCATGTGTTTGATAGGCTAGTGCTTCAAGAAGCGTCGACTTTGCTGGTAAACGGTTCATGAAACCAGTACGGCAATTTGAAATTCGACGTTTCTAAGCAGGATGGTTGTGTGTTCACCAGCAATAGCATGATGATTAAGAAGTGACAATACGAGTGTTGAGTAAAGGACATTTGGGAAGACATATGGTGCTTAGTCTGGTTGTCTAAGTCACTCGAGTGGCATCTCACAGGTAGAGGTTGTGATTTCCTGAATTTATTTCAGAATTTATCGACGCTATGCTTTCAGTGGTAGGTAAGGTTTCCGTTGACAGCGAAGCGCCTGTGGTGACTTCGTGAAGCTCGAAATCTGACGGCTCAGTCCGTTGGAGGTGCTTATAGAGGTAGGGTTTGCGTACGTGTATTCATAGGAGTGAATGTGCGTATGTGTTAAGCGTTTGCGTTGTACAATGTAATTCGGAAAAAAAAGACATTTGGGAATGAGAGTTTTACTCGTGTATCATTAAAAAGGATGATCATTGTCTATGTATCACTAAAATTTCGAGTGCATTAAGGTGTCATTCAACTAAACTTTTTTTTCTCTCAAGGCATTCCGTCCGACTTATGTCTAGTTTTCAACATTTTACGACCCGCCTCTCGCCCCGCCACGGAAAGAGCAGTAAGTGGATGGCGTGGGCTGCATATCCCATGCTCGTGCTCTCCTTTGTCCTCGGGCACATCTTTCTCCGCCACCAATTCTACTACCTCCCGAGGCATCGAGGCTAGCGCCTCTCTACACAAAAAATGGTGGAGGCATGAGTCTTAACGCGTGCCGCCTTGTCTGGCGCCTTCGCGCACCGCCGTGTGGGCTTCGTCTGCCCCAACGACAACGGAGCTTGGCCCGCGCCGTGCAGTGCAGCGGCGGGCCAGTGGCGCTCGCCTTGCTGCAACACAGAGGCACATGAACTTGTCCTAGTCAATCACACAGGATTCGTCGCAAAAAAAAAAAAGTCAATCACACAGGAGAGAAAAACAAAATAATTAAGAAAGAAAAGAAAATGAGAAAATAAATCTCTCAAGGCTTTTTTAGACTTTTTGCACTGCGGTTTGACACTGTTATTAAGTAAAAGCGGACGGAATGGTTTTGGAGGGGAAAAAGGTTTAGGTAAATGGCATCTAGTTGTGCTAGAAATTTTTAGTAGCCTATAATTAAGAGCATCTCCAAGAGTTTTTATCTAAATCATTATTTAGAGAGTTATTTAAATAAAAATTGTTTCCTATGTCTGTATACTCTCAACAACTTTTCTATATACACCATGTGACGTAGTTTAGAGAGTCATTCTCATATTCTATATTTGGCTAGCATAAAAACTTAGAATATAAGACAATTATACTTACATAATTATTTAAATAACTATTTAAAAAAGTTGTTGGAGTGATTTTTTTTCAATAAAATCTCTAATCTCAGTATTTAGGGAGAATATATATAGAGTCTTTTGAAGATGTTATAGGGGCCATCTTTTTTAACGGTACACCGGGAAAATTCTCGTTTAGGAAGGACTTTGTCACAGGGACAGCTCGCCAATGGTGTGAGAAGGATGGATGTGACGAGACAAAGGGATGCGCCATTTGGGAATGAGCGTTTAATGTGTTTTGGAAGCGAAAAGGACACGAAGATGTAGGTAGAATACTTTGAAAAAAAAAACCGCCTACTCTTATTGCTATAGCAGTTTTTTTTTCCTCAAAAAATAGCAGTTTATTTTTTAGATATAAAGTTTTTGGCCTTTTGTTGTAGAGAGGCTGTACTTCCTATATAACATGTTTTCTTGGCGACACCATTTTTTCCCTTTCATCAATCTTGGTGGCCGGACAAAATCCCTGGCTTGACCAATAACTGTAGCGTTGCTATCGGGACGGACACGAATGTTCTCTCCACGGCATGGGATGGGATCACATCAAACACGACGCCGAATGAAGCACGGACGACAGGGCGCCACCGAAAACGCGCACGACGATATTTCCCAAGGCTGCCGCTCCCGTGCCGCTGCGCTTTGGATGGATCGCTTTGGTTTGCCGAGCGAAATTGAGGACCCCAATTCCACCCGGGCGAGCGACGCACAAAAACTAGTGGTGAAAACGGCAGCAGATCGAAGCTGCGGCACGGGGTGGTTAAACGTGGAGGTTACCCAGGTCGCGAGGCCGCGTGTGGCGATGAACGAGCCCGCGGACGCGAGGCGTCCGACCCGGCCGGGCAGATCCGCACGGCTCCCCCGCGTCCATACGCTCTCGCTTTGCAATGCGCTCCCGATCACTCTCCACCCGTCGTCTCTCATCCGCGCGCCCTGTACACTGTACTACTCTGCGTGCGATCCGCTTGGACGCTTGCTTGCTGCTGGTGTTGCCGTATCCCGCAAGCCACGATGAATGGGCAGGGGCAGGGCAGATCGACGCCACGCATCACGCACGGTTTGCGCCGCCGTAGCAAGCTGCCTAGCCACTTTGGTATCGCACCGGGTTCCTCGCTAGTGGCGCGCGCACCGTCCGATCTGTACCCCACTGACACAAAGATAAAAGCTGCCGCTTCGTGCGCCGTATACACCTCCCATCTAATCTGCTGTCTATCTATCGCACAATACAAAGTTGAACTTGTTCAGGGGGTGTTTGGTTGTGAGACTTTTTTTTAGTCCCTTCACATCGGATGTTTGATACTAATTAAATAAATTAAATATAATTTATATTATAAAACTAATTACAACGTCAAGTAGTACTTGACGAGACAAATCTATTAAGTTTAATTAATCCATCATTAACATATGTTTACTGTAGTACTATATTGTCAAATCATAGACTATTTTATATTAATAGATTTGTTTTGTAAAATAGTCTTCATCTGACAAATTAGTTTTATAAATAGTCTATATTTAATACTCCTAATTAATATCTAGACATCCGATGTGATAGATAAGTCCCTGTAACCAAACACCCCCTTAGTTCGTGGGGTTGGTGTAAAGCTTTTGTACTACATCGGATGCGTCACATGGTAAAGAAAATAAATTACGACTATGAGATAAACTTATTAAAATTAAATAAGTTATCATTAGCACATACGTATGCTACTATAATAATTAGTATCTAATTATAAATTAATTAGACTTAAAAACCTGTCGTACCGGAAGGAGCATACCGGAGAAGGAAAGGCCTTGCTGCTGTTCCGTTTCTGTCATGCTTACATCAGTACGTGGAACAATGACAGCAACTGAACTGCACCCTTACGTCTGTTCGTTTGGCTTTTCAGTTGACTTAAATCTAGTTAGAATAGTGTTTCTTTCTCACAAAAAATCAGTCAACAGTGTATAATCATGTCCGAATAGTGCATAGTCCTGCACTGCTTCTGCATCATCAGCCACGTTCAGGCCCGGGGTTAGCTAGGTTTTCTGTGCGTACCAAACGTAAGCCTCGATCGATCTCAAAGCATGCACCGATGCGCAATAATCATCATGCGTGTGCTAACACTAAAACCAATTCATTGATCATATAAAACAAGACCGCTCAAAAGAACATGCATGCTATGCTAGTCATAAAAGGGTTAAAGGGGAAGAAAGGGGCCGGGTTAGTAGCAGAGCTAGCTAGCTGCTCTTTATAATTAATTTATGTGGTTTATTTATGCTCACTGTTCACGTACGAAACTAAAAGGGGGTCGATCCGATCACGATCACGATCAGATCCGACCCTGCATTGTTTGTTTGCACCACACCGGCCAATGCAGCAAAAGCCTACAACTTTGATCCATCGACTAGCTTGCTCGCAAAGGAAAGGGCCGCGGCGCAAAATAAAAGCTCCCCAATTTAATTGCTCGCGATCCGCCCTGCATGCTTGATGCATGTATGCCACATGACATGATGATCCAACGCGAAACCGGCCGCCGGCGTCGGTGCATGGCTAGGCTACCATCGATTGGTTACACCAACTTGGTACTCTCCAGATCAGATTGTACACCTTCCCACGGTACTATCAATAATTCCCTTTTTTCTGCTAAAACAAAACCAAAATAAATACAACTGAGAGAATGCTTATGTGTAGCACTATTTTAGTACTACTTTTCAGTGAGCGAACAGTAGTTTCTTTCACAATATATTAGCATAAGTGTTCAACATAAGTCAAATTTTGAAATAAACAGAGAGACGAACAACCACGAATCCACGAGGAGGAGGATATTATCACCCGCCATGTTCGCTTGATCGGTTTGGTGGCTGATAAGCCGGCCGATATCGTTTTTGGCTGTTTTGTTGTGAGAGGAAAATACTGTTTCGGTGACTGATAAGTCGGCTGATAAGCCAAGCGAATAGGGCGGTGACAAGAATTTTCTTGTTTGTAACCCATTCCCACGAGATGTGAGCCTGACAATCACAACTTGGTTTTGTTACCTTCGCTTGAGCTGTTGGTGTCTGAAACTTGATCAAACCTGCAATGTGTCCTTGCTTAAGCTCTTGACTGGCCCACATGTTATCCATCCGATCCGTCCTTGGTTAAGCTGCCGTGCAATGTGTGGTGTCAGATCGAGCTGCGGCCAAGAAACAAAAAGCTCACTGTCATTAGGTCGAATACGTACGTCTCAACAAAACAGAGGGCGTTAAGCTATTCAATTCAATGGGAGGATATGGTAATGGGTAGTGCAAGGACTGTTCATGTGCGTGATTAGACTGCAGGATGACATGTGGACCAACCAACATACAACCTGTTTGCTTGGCTTTTCAGCCGGCTTAAATCCAGCTGGAACAGTGTTTTTCTCTCATAAGAAATCAGCCAGCAGTGAATAATCCTGCCGAAACAGTGCATAATCGTGCCAAACGAACAGTTGATACCCGTCCGTCGCATCTCTGAGTCGTCTGGACAGTGATTAAAAAGAATGCCGTCCAAACAACTACCATCCGTTCATTCCGTCTAAAAAAAAGTAGCTACAGATGCACACTACGGCATTGCCGTTGGTTGGTCTGTGAGGCAGCAGTGGCCGGTGTTTATTTATTTTTAATCCATGGCAGCTCATTTTTCTTAGAATTGAATATAATTTTCTTCTACCTTGTTCGTTTAAACTTATCGACCGAACTTATCGACAATGATATACTATTTTTCTCTCATAATAAAACAGTCAAAAATAATATCAGTCAACTTATGTTGCAGCCGGTGCTTAGTGATTTCCGTCAAAAACTTCTGTTTGACCATTACTTTTATTTATTGATTTCATTGCTTCCAGAGGCTGCCGATGATGCCGGTGTCCACGTCGTGGCTGTTTTCAATCGTTTCGATCGCGTTACAAAAGCTCAATTTCGAAATGAATTCCGCGGTGACTTGATCGAGCTCGATTGAAGCCGACTGATGCATGAGGTTTCAACTGTAAGTTAACAAATAATGCTAGACTGTTATAAAAGAAAGAGAAATGGTAGATTTGGCATGAAAGCTCCCAAGTTGGCATGAACCATCACGCGTTAGACATGGTCTTGATCAAGCATAATTTTATCTTGTAGAGTGTCTGTCTAAGACCAAAAGGGTTGGAATAAGCTCTCCATGTTGGAGTTTCATAATGGCAGGCGTGAAGAATATGAGAGATCTGGAAGTAACCTAACCGGTGCTGTATACATACAGTATATAATAATATATCTACTGAATAGCAAAGAACTGTATCAACTTTGCTTCCATAATACCGTCCCGATCGAGTAGATGTGATGGATTACGACTTCAGACAAGATCTTTCCCTTCTTCTGTTCTTCCGTCTCTGATCCAGCAATTAAGCACTTGAGCCAAGCAGATAAAAGAAGAACTGAAAACAGACGCGTTTCTGTCCCAGAACACTTCGTAGTTGCAGCTCCTGAGATGTTGCTGTCCGAGTTCTGTGTAGTGTTTTTGGGCCACAGTTGACAGTCCCATTAGGAAATTCGTAGGGTTTGGTCGCCGCCTAAGATGTTACTATCGTCTATCGCAGTACAGATATAGTGCAAGGCGATGCACATTCACATCTCTCCTCTCGGCCCGTGTCAAGATTCCAGCTGTAGTGCACATTTTCTCCATGGAAACAGAGCTTCACAAGAAAGGCAAACTCTTGCCTGTCTTTCCCTCTTGCCTCTCTTCTTTTCCTGCTCTTAGATCTGTCACTCTCATCAAGAACTCGCAGTTGGAACACTAAGAGTGTGTTTGGTTCACGTTTTCGACCTGGCCTAGCTAGCCAGCTAAGCCTGGGCAATCCAAGCATGGCTCTCCTAATGCAAGAGAGTGTTGTTTGGTTCACTTGTCTTAGCTAAGCCTGAATTGTTTGGATCACGTTTGGTTGTCTGGTTACCTCGAATGTAGTCACCTCATCTTTGTTCCAGTAGCGTTACCTCATTGTGGCATTACGTCGAACAGTTTGTGGACACTACAGACAAGCTTTGCCCGCTCGGCCACAATCGACGCCGCAGAGCAACGACCGTGCATGGATGGTGCATCTGGAGGTGGAGGCGACCTCACTGAGGTAGAGATGGGGGGAGGCCGGAGCAGCGCCCGACGTTGCGGAGCAGCGGAGGTGAGGTGCAAGGTGGAGTTTGGGGCAGCGGCGATGGTGATCTGCCGAGGCACGAAGCTGGCCGACTCCATCTTCTTTCCCAACGTCGGGTGCCTGTAGACCATGGCAGACTCCATCTTCTTCCCCAGCGTCAACGATGGCAGGGAGCCCACCTCGCTCCTCCGCATCCCTCTTGCTATTGGGCGCTAATCTCGCTCTTCCGGGTTGCTGCAGCCCGCGCCGGCGATGGCAGGAAGTGATGCGAGCCCATGTCGGGAGCGGACCACGTCGGCGGCGGTGGAGGGTGGCGGCATGGCGCGAACCTGCGCGGCCGCCCCGGCGGCGATGGACAGCGACACAAGTCGGTGAAGGCGAGGTGACGCGATTCACCTCTGCAGCTTAGGCTGGCCTGGCTACGGGAGAACGACCGACTCCTGCGTTTCCACTAAGCCTGGCTAAGGGCCTCTCTCTGCACTAGTTAAGCCTGGCTAAGAGGACCAACCAGGCAACCAAACATCAGTTAGGTGCATTCAGCAAGCCTGTATAGGGGCTAAGCCACCCAACCAAACACACTCTAAAAGCTTTCACTGTAAAGACAGTTATTAGTCGACAAGTTAACAAACTTCCCCTCAAAATTTCTAACTCAGGTCAACCGTAGCTCGCAGTTTTTTTTAAAAAAAATGTTATTTCTTCGATAATACTCCCTCCCTCTCTTAATAAATCAGTTCATCAAATTGTATTAAGTCAAACTTTTAAAGTTTGATAAAACAAAAAAGACTATTAAGATTTATGACCAAGAGTGAAAATGGTGGACCATCTTCTCCATGACTGTCCTTTTTAGCACGGGAGTATGGTTCCCCATCTTATGGACACTATGTTTGCAAGGAATGACGCCGAATTCTAGTAGTACACTTACTACTTGAAGGTTGTCAAGTAGGAAACATATTGTCAAGTTAGGGTATAAGGGTTTCAATTGCCTTGTCTTCTTATGGATACTATGCTTGCAAGCGATGATCCAAATTCTAGAAGTGCTCTTATTACTTGGGAGTTGCAGAGTAGGAAACAAATTGACGAGTCATGGTGTAAGGGTTTCAATTGCCATGTCGTTTTTGGTGGCTTGGTTATTTTGGAAGGATAGAAATCGGTGAGTATTTGAGTGGATTTAGGACATGTTTCGATACAAGAGGTAATTGCTAGCTAGCTAAAAATTAGTTAGTCCATTCAAATAGGACGGCTAATATGTG
The DNA here is from genome assembly GCA_022036555.1 of Microstegium vimineum. Taxonomy (NCBI): domain Eukaryota; kingdom Viridiplantae; phylum Streptophyta; class Magnoliopsida; order Poales; family Poaceae; genus Microstegium; species Microstegium vimineum. The sequence goes on from CM039137.1 coordinate 21,207,036, forward strand.
AATTAATTTTTAGCCAAGACTTTAATTAGTTGTTAGCCACCATTCTAGTCAACTTCAGCTAACTTTTAGTTCAACTAGTAATTAGCCCTAAATCATGTGAATAGGCCTTTAGTGCACGGCTAGTAACTTGGAATTGAAGGTTAAGGATGAAGCCACCATGGGTTCAAATAGGGTACCATTGGTTACGATCAAGCTTTGTTGGGTTTAAAAAATGAGTAGTTTTGTTACTAGTAGTAGGTTAGATTTTGTTTAATTAAGTGTAGTAAATCATGACCCCGTTCGTCAGTATTACTTTTCAGCGATTGAATAGTTTTTTTCCTCTAATAATAAATCAGCATGAGCATTTAGTATAAGTTAAATTTCAGTGAAACGATCAGGGCCTTGTACTTGGTGCCAACTGCCAACTAAGTTGGTCTGGCTTGGGCACCTGTGTGGCTCTTTTTCTCTCCTCTTATCTTAATGACATATGTGCTTTTTTTTTTTGGTGAACGTGCATATATAAGCATATATAAGCACCTGTGTGGCTCGGACACATTTTATTTTATATATCTCCATTGAATGTGAAGCTAATCCATTGTTGCGCATGATTGTGTTGTATTGCAAATAATCTAGTGTGGCACTAAAAACACACATGACGGATCGTCAGGGTAACTTGCAAGAGCTGGAATGGTGGACATGTCCAAGACAAGAATGTTGCTTTCATGTCCTGCGAAAAAGCCCTGAAAACCGTGGCAACCTATGCTTTCATGAGGGGCCAGCCACTAGAGAAAGCAGGAGAAGGCTGCATATTGGGAGCCAACCTACCACAATCTGCAAAGACCAACTCTGGAATCCGATCCGCAACCTAATGACGATCCAAATTAGGTTTTTGGGCGGTCATTATAGCCAGCCAAGGTTACCTAAAAGTGGTGTTTATTAATAAGGGAGGAGAGGTTTATATATAACTATGAGACTATAGCAGGCATGGCAGCAACAGCATGACGACCGGTCTATATATGCAAATAATGCAAGCAACAAGATGATATGTATATATATAACCGCTAGCTCGGCCACCCCACAATCTTAGGAGACAGGCCCTTTTTGTGAAATCACCGGCGTCAGATCAGCGCGGAAAACAGACGAGACCAGAGAGAGGATACTTGCAGAGGTGGTGAAGGCGGGGTTCATGTTTGTAACATTGGCTGTGAGAGCGAGAGGTCATGGCGGCCAGCGCTTTGGAGGCGCCGGCATTACTGTCACTGTGCTTTTAATAAGAGTGGATTGACACGGCCAGCAGAGCCAGCGATTAGGGCACGCATCTCGCTCGTCTGATTAGACATGACGTCTCCATGGCTTGAAAAGGATACCATCGATCCAGGGTATAATTATTGAGGGGGTCTGGGGGCTATATAACACGAACTTGTCTATGATGACTGTCTATGAGGTTAACATATATGATGGTTTAAGGTTTTCGTATCCAGCCAATAGGCATGCGGCATGTGTTGTTTGCTGAAGCTATGATTGTTCTATGCTTCTCTGTTAGTAAGCCGGCAGGTTCATGATTGTTGTTGTTTGAGAGCCATCAAAGGATCCAAAAGGGCATGTTTTATACTTATTTTGGAAGAGTTTTGAGGATCTGTGTGGCTCTGCCCCATCAACCAAGGATCGGATTGGATCGTTTTTTCGAGCACAGCAGTAGTTTAGTACGTGTGGTTGCATTAGCTGTAGCTGCTGTGTGCAGGTGTGCTGTGCCTAGATAGATTAATCAGGCCGCTCTAGCACTACTTTTTACTTTAATTAATTAGCTCCATCTTCATGCCAATTCACACTCACTACGTACATATACAAATGAATTCTTTCCTCAAGGGAGAGAGAAAAAAAGAAAGAAAGAAAGAGAGAGAATCTAAAGGAACAGGGGGAGGATAGAAGACCTAATTCGTCACGCCCGATAGAATACTGGTTCAGAAACTGCGGGAACGGCAGCATAAATGCGTGCCTGCATCTGCTCCACCATGCCTGTACGTGCTTATCTGCTGCCTGCAGTGACATGACTTAACTATGGATTAGTGCTAACCACTGCATATATGCTTTAACAATGCAGGCTTTAGTTTCAGTGGCTCTGACGAACGAATGATATAAGCTAAGCCTCTGGACTCTGATCGATCATCATCAAACCCTTAGCTTAGCTTGCTTGAGATCGAAAAAAAGATTACAAGGTTTTAATGAGCGGAATTAATGGATGGATCTATGGATGACGTTGAAAATGGGATGTCTGTACTTGCTTAAACTGCACGATCGACGCGAAATAACCTGTCGAGATGAGAGGAGAGGAACTGTCGTAATTGAAATCGGAAAGACAATGATATGATATGCAATAAAAAAAAATGGTCCAGGGAGGATTTGGATTAGCTTGAGAAGGAAAACACAGCCGCGCCGATCCATCGGTGTTGCTGTCAGGATCATTCATAACTGGCTGATGAAGAATAGTATTGTACAAAGCTGCCGTCGTTCCACCTAGTACAGAATACAGATACAAATACGTTGAAGCTGAAAAAATGAAGGTGAAAAGCGTTGAACACAAACTAGTAGTCTATTGTTCCAGGTATATATATGTTTCATACGCAATTACGCATCAAACCCAATCATGATAAGGACTAGCTTACAGACACAAGTCAGAAGACTCTATGTAGAGTACTATATGTATAGGATAACCTGAAGCGCTAGCTAAGGTACTGACTTCTGACCAGTCCCTGCGATAGATGTGCTAGCTGACACTACCACCACAACCTCTCTCTCTCTGATCGGTTCCAACTCAAACTCTATGATAAGCCATATATCATTGTAAAAACACAGGAGGTATATATGCCGTATGCGATCTCCAAACTAGAGTACAGTAGTCCTTGTAAAAACACAGCTCCAATTCTATATACAGTGTGAAGCCATATGTTGGGTCTACCTTTCTTATCTTGCATACCATTCATCTGATAGGTTCAAAGCAATGATGCTCTCATAACTAACGTACAGAACGGCTAAACAAATGGAAGACGATGTCAGTCTGAGCATGGAACTGAACCTGCCCCGAATACTTTGGAAGGGTAAATAAATTCTGACAGCAACGGATGAAGCTGGAGTACTATTCCGTTGTACGTATCCACCACCATGGCTATATATATAGGCCCATGTCATGGCTACTCTAGGATAACAATCTTAATGAATGAATGCCGCATCGAGACAGCCGGGTTAAACCTTAAACATGCGATTAAAATGGCTAAAACAAGAGACCAAACTTGATCTGCAACACCTACTACCTTCCGTGGAAGTGGAAGAAGAAAAATAACTCTATCTCTTTCGTTCCCCACAATTACTTTGGCTGCACCGTACCCTTTGTGAATTGTGACATATACTGACATGAGCACACTGTGCTCCACATTTCGGTGACGTGGACGTGTGCGTGCCCTGATGGTGAGAGGACACGCGAGAGAGCACGCCGCAGGGCAGGAACAGAGAAACAGACGCAGACGCGCACATAAACGAGTGATAACGCGCTCGCTCCATTATCAGGGGGCTCAGCTCAGATGGTCCTCTGGCGATGAGCTGCTGCTGTTGACGCTGCCTGTTCATGCACTGAAGAACTGACTTTATAATTTGTTCCGTGACAAAGAACGTAACAGAGGCGGTTGGGGCCATCCGTCAGTGTGATGACTATTGGCGAGCACGAACAGGACGATGCTTGAAAGAACGAGCGAGCGAGCAAACCTAGCAGCCAAACTCCATGGTTAGGTCAATGCGGAGCTGTTGAGGGAAGCAAATCGATCAAGCATTTTCGATGCTTCATGAACGCAATGGAAAAGAAAACCTCAGGACCAGCACTAGCAGAACGAGCAACTGGTGATTGGTTTCAGTGACACGAAACTTTTTGACTAGCAAACGGGATGGATGGTTCAGGATGGGCTGATTTACTGATGGTAGAAAGGGGTTATGAAACTGTTGCCGTACAGTATATGTGATCGTATTGGTTAGCTGGTTTTTTCTTCAGCAGATTCAGGTAGGTGCCAGTAGAGCCTCACAAACCGACTGGACAAAAAAGAAAAACAAATCCCATACAGATACACGATTGATGCATCCAAGAAACCCAGTCCATGACTCCATGTGCATGGTTTCGTTCTCCTGGACAGGAGAGGGATGAGATGGGAACTATGATTGCAATGCCTCTGCTGCAGGTTTTTATTCTCTGTAAAGAAAAAAAAAGGAAAGAGATAAAGGAGCATCCCATGATACCGGCATATCAGCCAGCAGTTCAGCACTGCTCCAATTTTCAGAAAGAAAAGAGAGAGAGAGAGAGAGAGAGAGAGAGAGAGAGAGAGAGAGAGAGAATGATGAAAGTTATTACTACTAGGAGTAGTGCAGTGTGCAGAGATGAATGATTTCACAGTCACAGCTTTGTTTCCCTGACATTTTGCACGTTCCAGGAATGGGGACAAACAAACCACACAGTGCTATGGACTATACACTATAGTGATGTGCTTATACGAACTCTTCAGAACCAAGCAATGTGTGGAAACCATCTTTCAGTTGCTCAAAACAAAAAAAAAAGATTGCTTAAAAAAGGGCCAGGAGCTGTTAAATTAATTCGGAGCTGTCAACATGCATGGGGGTGGGGGGGGGGGGGGTGCATTGCATGCAAATGGACGCCTGCACTGACTGATCTAAGCAGATGCAGTACACACCGAGCAACTACTTAATAACTAACCCTCCCCTGATGATAAGTTAAACAACAAGAGAGTAGAATCACAACAGCAACCAAGCAATATAATGCACCACTGTTCGAGCAGCTTGTCGTCTGTTAACTAACCTCGATTAGGTTCCAGAAAAAAGCGCATTGTTAATCCAGAAATGACCAGACGCTTTTTGTACGAATTGGAAACTGGATTAGGTTCCAGACAGACTCGCAAAGATTAAGGCTTTACAAAACGTCATTGCAGTAGCAACAAACGGGAGAAGCCAAGCGCGTCTGTGAGCTGTTAAACTTTGACCGCGTAATCAGAGGCATCACAAGTCATGTCTCGAAAGCAACCCTCTGCCAGTGCCAGCAGGTAAAGCGTAGGAGTAGTATAGTACAGTCGGATCCGAGCTGCATCCAGCACCCTGTCCACGTCGGCCGTAGCATATATAATTGATATGAATATAAAAGCCAGGGATTAGTCACGGAATGAAATATGCTAGAACTAGAATCGATCCATCTCCCGGTTCTGTTCTGTCAGCAGGACTCATCAGGATGTACCATGTGTCATCTATATCTGCTTGTGGCGACTCCTCTCTGTGTGTTTTCCATGCTGAACAAAGACTGGAAAACAACAAGGGCAGCTACCCGTGCATAGAGTATACTAGACCCCAGACCTAACATAACACCTACTTCTTGCATCCGAATTCCTACCACTGTACCACAAAACACAAATATATATATGCATGTGTGCTTCACAGTACTACTACTAGTCTAGAAGTATATATATATATATATATATATATATATATATATATATATATATATATATATAAATTGTCGTGTCTGGAAATGTCTTGTCATTGCAATAATCATTATTAAATCAGTAGCGACAGGCTTAATTGTAGATCGCACACGTTGAAATCCTTGCCCAGAACATGCCATTTTTTGAAGTCACAGCACGGAATAAGGTGCCAATTCCTTCTCTGCTTCTTCCTTTCAGCTGTGGAAGAAGTAGCTAGTAGCTGCCTGGAGGTATAAATTCTGAAAGCAACTCAAGATCGATTATTAGGTGCAGATCATATCGTCGGGGCACAGCAGCACAGATGCTATCGATATACTGAACAACAGAACAGATGCTTGCCCTTGAGGCCTGCCGCCACATGCATCTCCGCCGGAAATTCCCAGCTAACAGATACTTTTACAGAAGAGCAGCTAGTTTTTCCCTTGTGCATCATGCATGTTCTCTGATGAGAAACAGTCACTGCAAGCAGGAAGCTAAGAACAGCTAGGTTAGATGTTAACAGCGCATGCAATGCAACGCAATGCAACAGGCGAGCGAGATACGTCGATCCAAGACAGGAGACGATAGAAAAGACGTCGTCTCCGACAATGGTGACTGCGCACAGGGCACTTTGCAGTTCCCGGACAGCAACCTTATTGGTATTTTTAGCCGGAAGACGGCCTGGGCCGGTCGAGTATCATCCGGCGAGACTACCACTAGTCAACGGCCGGCAGCTGCTCCGAGCCAGCGACGACGACGACGAGCTCCGGCAGGCACCGCCATGGTGTCACGTCGGCGTAAAATAATGCGGATTAGCAGAGCCTGAGCGGAAGGAACTGATTAAAAAGCGGCGTGGGCTGCATGATTAGCTAGGGCGCCCCTCGGGTCAACACTGTTGCCTGCCGGATGGGTTAGCTAGCGTGAGGGAGAGGGAAAGCACAACCAGAGACAAGATGGCCTGCCGCTAATCTGGCGATTAGCGGAGCAACACCTGCTAGCCTAGCTAATCGCTGTGTCCTTCTGTATCGTATTAATTTGTAATTGTATTATAAAAAAGATACTAGATCATAGATGAATGGAGGATGAACAGTTTTTTATAGGCTTGTTTTGTGCAGTGGTACGGTGGTGCGGTGCATGCTGCTACTGCTTGTTGTTCTGGTGGCGTGTAGCTTAGCTTGCAGGGAGTGATCGAGTCGTGGACAGTAGTGTATATTTATGCATAATATGCCTTGCTTGTGGGTTTGGAACGTCCTACGAATCATTCAGGTCTTTCAATCATTTTTTTTAAAAAAAAACTTTGAGAGGTACTCCGTAGAGCATCAGGGAGAAAAATATCTGTAGCTTGCTGCATTGGACCTTGATGTTTGGTGTACAGGATTACAATATAGTAATGGTTTGAAAACTCAAGGTCCACCCATTAAATAAGTATAGCTGTTCTTAGTTTATGGACGCACTCAACTAAGGGCCGGTCAATTCTATTATGGAACCCAAACCCTTTTAAAAGCAGAAACAGATTGCTAGGTCTTTGATTGCTAGGTCTCGGAGATGAAGAAAGAAAAGAAATAACCCTACTTCACCGCGCATGGTTTCAGATTAGAGACACACATGTGTTTATGCTAGTTTTGCAGATAAATCACACTGGGGAAATGAAGAAGTGACAGAAGAATAATCCGGATCACAAGGAATTCTTCAAGAAACAGAAGTAGAACTGCATGCTACCGTATGGATAAGGATTGGGTGTAGCGATACGGTTGTCTGACCACTGTGAGATAGCTACTGCTCACAGCGTCACACTCACAGATCTAGAAGAAGCTGCTCTCATCAGCCAGCCAACCAGACTCGTCTTGCTGAAGACCTGTCGGTTTGTTTTGTGAAAGGGGCGTGTCATGTGCAATAATCGAGAAATGAACAAACAGAGAACAGAAGCTGTCGGGATTTTACCACGTGGTTTTACTTTTTACCATGTGATTTTGTTTTAGCATGCGTTTCTTTCCTCCAAAATAAAATTTCCAGATATTTAAAATTTATCATAGTACATGATTTACTATGGAATATACTTTGCTATCATTATATGGTAGTGGTACTGTACACGATTTAGCGTGAAATATATTTCGCTGGAGCTGCTCAAAGTCCAGGCGAAAGAGGTTGGCGTCTTGGTGAACGGGCGGTGATCACAAGACGGAGCCCGAGCCCATCGATCATCGACCGTGCAGCCCAGCCCATCGTAGCGGCTTGAACTATGCGCGCACTAGCCCAAGCACGTTGGGCTTCCGGTCCAGCCGGCTACTTGGGCCGCCGCTCCGCTCGGCGCAACCGGATTGAACCCTGCTCCTGCTCTCCTTCCATGGTGATGGATGGCCACCTGACCAGCGTTCTGTTCTTGCCTTCCAATGATGACAGGCAAGGAAAAGAGACCAGCTCTGTCTGCCGATGTTTTCGGAAGCACAGAAAAATTTTAACCGCTTCCTGGCGCTGATCTCGATGGCAGATTCCATACCGAAAGAAAGAGACTAGCGGCAGTTCCAAATGTTGGGATTGTGCTTGTGCAACGGCAGAGCGATGCAGAGAACAATCCAAACTCCGTGGACCGTGCAGCGCAGCAGGGTTTCTGGCTGTGGATACTGAGGAAGTAGATTAACTGCTTTTGGTAAAAGTAATCACTGATCAGAAAGAAGAACACCGTAAGTAACTTTGATGTTAGGTTCTCTGTGATTAACCTATTTATCCGGGTTTAAGTCTTCGATCTGACATGGGTGTTTGGTTTCTTGTGATGGAACCTATCCATTCGAGTTCGAATCTCCGATTTGAAACAGTGCTCGCATTTTTTGAATTTTATTTCAGGATTTAGCGACATTATTCTTTCAGTGATAGACGGCGTGCCTCTTGATATCGAGACGCATGTGGTAATTAAGGTAGGGTGTGCGTGTGTGCGTTCATAAGGGCGATCCTGTATGTGTGACTGGTTCTAATAAAAAGTAAGCAACTTGTGATGTACTCCGTAGAAACTGAATGGAAGTCACCCTGGATTCTTTCTTTTTTATTTTATTTTATTTGCGAAGAGAAGGAAAACATGTTTTGATTGAGCCTGTGAGGGCTTTTCCTTCGTGGGCTGGGTTACTAGTGGTTTGCAGTTGTAATAAACTGGTATGGGAATTCTTGGTGGGCCGCGCGTTGCCCATTGAGTCAAACTTTGTTGGGCCGTCACAACCTCAGGCTTACTCTGGGCCATGTCTCTCTAACAATTATGCGCTGCTACAACTTTGATTGAACAAAGGTGTGTAAGAAACATTCTAAAAAAAAAAAGGTGTGAGAACCTTGCTATTTACGACGCGAATTCGAATTTATTGTCTAACCGAGTTCTCTAGGAGACACGTTGGAGTTCAAATTTCAAAACATTTCCGTCCTTAAAGATGCCTAACAGGAAAGCCATGTGATGATGCCAAATGACGGTCCAAAACGTGCCAACAAAACAGTCGACCTGCAAAAACTATGTAACGTCCTTGGTTTGGATTCTGGCACCGTGACATGCAAGCGCTTGGGAATCATCGAACAGATATCCTTGGTATTTTGTTGCTAGCAGCGTCAGGAAGCCAGGCGTTGGATGCTACTTCAGGATCTCACCTAGGTGAGATTGTCAGATTGACATGCTTTATGCATATGCATGTAACCAATCGAATACTCGCCACTCTTTTCCTCCAAAAAAATATGACCTGAGACTATGGATGTTTGATTTGGCTTCTGAAAAGTACCATTGTTGTTAGAAACAGAACGCCAACCAAAATTTGATTTTTCAAATTTTCCAGGTACAACTTTTATAGCACTTTGGACTCTACTTTTGATTTTTCAAATTTTCCAAATGGGTGAAGATAGAGAGATGTTTCCCGGCTGTTTTATGAGAAATAGAGAAAGTGGTTAGGTTTTATAGTTGTTTCAACCAAACAATGTCTAGTTCTTTCAGAACACATAACTCATAATTGCTTTTACCAGCTCAAAGCAACTTTTCCATGGCTCACAGCTGAACCAACATACTACACAAAGCACATATCTCTATTCTTCTTCTGCTGGAGAGGGGAGAGTGTGTTTTCTTCTATACAAATTTTAATGGGAAACGGCCCATATATAAATATAAGTACACGCGTTAAGAAACTGACTGTGTTCAATATCAACAGGGACGGGAATAGATGTATGCAAATTGGCCCGGAGGCCTGTTCAGCCTTTTATTCACAGGACGTTAGGGATTTGTCCATCCTTTGAATGTTCTTCCACTACAATCACTTACAGTGGGGGATGCGCACACACTGCACACAGCTAGTGTTACACCACTCAAGTCTTACTGTGAAGTATCGTTGGTAAGACATCAACAAAAGCACTGCAGCTTCCATTCTTGGTCTTCAGAATTCGTATCTTGTTGATAGCAAGAATATGATTCATGTTCACCCTTCAAACAGTTCACTAACTCTGCTCTTCAAATCCCCAACACTTCCTATCGAAGGCTGGTTCAGAGTTTCCAAATACACCTGGTAAGCTTCAACAACATGCTCTGAGATGCTTTCTCGAAGCCTGGACCGGAGAACTGGACACGGCACCTTCCAGTGCATTTGAGAGTCGCAGGTTTCCTTGAAACAAGAATCAAAACGCGGTCGTGCGTTTGTGTGGAAGATACCAAGGATGCCAGGCCTAAGTCTTTTATGAGGAGGGCTTGCTGCAACTGTCAAATAATAAGTGGCCTTTTCCCATGTTGACGACATGTAATCCCTCATGTACATATCAAATTCATCCCTGCGCTGCTTAAGCCACTCAGCTCCGAGGATCAGCTGTATATCCGAATGCTCGACCTCCTGGATTACAAAATGAGCATTGTTCATCAAGAATATACACCGGAGACCTTGTTGAGAAGCATATAACCTAGATTTTTCTACAACAACATTGTTCAGGTCACTAATAAGCCCACGTACTAGATGACCTGCCAAGCTTATTCCCTTAGACAAGTCGCTGCTCCCTTTAGAGAAAAATAGACCATACTTTTGACCACAGTCCAAAATGGGATCAAGTGAGCCAGCATGCTTTACCAGCAATCTGATGTATTTCATGACATACCTGGTTATCAGTAAGATGCTTCCGTCCTGCTCTACTTTCTGCGAGCTATAGTTCTGGATCAACACTTTAAAATCTCGAAGTATTCCCCTTGCTGAATCATTCAGTACTGTGATGACTCTGTCTACCTTACTCACAAAATCTGCAGGGAACACCTCCTGAGAGAGGGGTCTGAATCAACAATTGCTTTGCACATGTATAATATACAAAATAGCTTCTCTGGTGTCTTCCTCGCCCCAGTAACATCTGATGCAACATCGAGTAATCGGTGTATAAGTTTTTCTGCTGCTATTGAGAACCTGTCAGGTGTGAGTCCAGTGCATTCACTGCTGTTGTGGCTAAGTTGTTGCTGCATGATGTTGAGAACACTAACAATAAGCTCAAATGCTGCAGGCCAACCATTGATGGTCTTCCAGTATTCTTCCCCAAAATTCTCAGAGTTTGCTCCAAGAACCAAATCGATACCGCCAATCAATTGACATCCACTAGATATCTCAGAGTTCTTTGATTGAAATGCCTGGTGCCATCCTTGTGAGCATTCAGTCAAACTCGGGTGGTGGGCTAGCTCCCTCAAAACATCAATTGACTCATGACCAAGGATAGCAATGAGCCTGCTATCATCAAATATGGAGACAGCATTCTCGAGAGAAGGGTCATCCAGTTGTGAAGGGTCCAAACTACCAGGTGTGCTCCGCGAATGCCAGAAGACAGAAGATGGTGTACTACATGAATCCCACAAGAAAGGAGACGGGCTGCTGCCACTGCTGCATGAGAGGGAGAAGCGGCGACTGCTTATGGACGAAGGTGTCCCTTTTGTTTCAAAAGCAAAGATACTGCCATCCTGCTGACTGCACAATTGAAGCCATCGAGTAAGAAAGATTACATTAAGTCATCATACTAACAGGTAGCTACTATGAAGCCTTATAGAAATGATTTACTTGAAGTCCACCAATCGGTACCTAATAGAAATGAGTCGGCCTTTATGCATAAACAAGATGTTGCAAGTTGGGTCAGCGCCTTTATGCAAAGCTGCTGCTAGGTTTCTCTTCGATCTGTTTACCCTGTGATGGACATGCATTGTCTCACTAAATAACCACAGCAAGTAGGAAAAAGGCCTCAACAGCTAGTAAAAACACATACCAACTTTTGCTGATACCAATGATGATCAGCGTCGCAATCTTATACTCCGCAATGAGTTCCAAAAGCCCCGCTGCCACATTATCGTTCTCAGTCATCAGTATCTCTGCTGGAACCTAGAAGAACTATAAGATGTTACTAATCTATCGTCCACCAGAGACCATAGCATGAATCGAAAAGCAGCGATTCTTGATTCACCACTCACCTCTGCTCTAGTACATATCTCCTTGTAGCCGTTTAAGGATTCAAGAGCCTGACCCCTCTGCTCTTCTCTATAGGCCCTCACAATGTCATCTTTAAGTATGCTTGCATGTACTGCGCCACCCACTGAAAGAAATTATGATAAAATGATACCATAACAGGAAATATATATCATGTAACTTCTTTCAGGTTATCATGTAACTGAAAGAAAGAAGCACAAAACCAGCATATTCATTTCTTACAGGTTGGGATTGGTATCATCATTGCTGGCCGGTGGATATGGACAAGGACTACTTTCCTCTGCCACGGAACGAATTGTAGAGCCTGTTGAAGTCTGTGACCATCATCCATCGACACCACCAGGTGGACCTTCTCTTCTTCCCCACTTGCTTCTGCTGCTAAAACTGCCTTCGGCAGCTGCATCATCGTGCACTCCATAACCGCAACCATATCTGCAGACCAGTTTGTGCTTTCAGCATCTAAATGAACGCTGATGATATTATGTATATATTAGAGAAGCTGGCATCTTCTCCTTGTTCCACTTCACTATCCCCGATGTTATATTCGAATGATTCCACACAAGAATGACAGGGATGAAGTCTCTTTCAGGGTAGTAAAAAACAGAAGGAGAAGATAACATCAATGCAAGGCAGGAAACACAACAAAAACAAACAAGGCAGCAAAGACGTGCTCATTGTATATATGATTTAATTTAAAAAGAACCTATTTTTTGTTGATAAAAATAATAACAACAATAAGCTCAGCCTACCTCGCCCCGATGCCGCTCTGGCCGCCGCACACCGTCGCCCACGTGCAGCCCATCTCGCTGACGTTAGATCCGGGCGCGCCTCGATCAAGAAACGGGCTTTGGCCCGGCCGCCGCCGTCCTAGCTTGCCGCTCATGCTTCCGGGAGGTGGCGAAGCGAGGAGGAGGGGAGTAAGAGGTGGCGCCGGCTAGGTTTTGGTCGCCGCCAGAGTCGCCCACGCGGGGCTCCGGTGACTCCCGCTGCCCCTTTTTCCATCTTTGGTCATTGCTTCATTGGTGATTGGTGATTGGTGTTAGTGAAAACAACAACAGTAGTAACAAAGCCTTTAATTCCTTCCCTCCCAAAAAAAGCCTTTAATTCCAGGAATGTTACGGTAGACAACAGACGAAATCCAATAGCAGCCATTAAAAAAGTAGTAAAGATATATCAATGTAACCGTGTTACTTCCTCCATTCTCATATACTCCTTTTTTTTATTTCGATACACGCATGAGGAAATCTCTGAATTTGTCAACTTATGGGAGGCAATTAAGGACACCAATTTGAATGCTCAGGTAGAGGACGGCATAAAATGGCGTTGGACGCAAGATGGAGAGTACACAACCAAGAATACCTACAAAATTCAGTTTGAAGGGACTTTTAGCAAAATGAACATAACACCATTTTGGAAGGCGAAAGCTGAGTTGAAGTGTCGTTTCGTCGCCTAGACTTTGCTGCACAAGAAGATCCTCACGGCAAACAATTTGATGAAGCAAGGATGGACGAAGGACCCGACTTATAAATTGTACGGGAATAGTCAGAAAACACCAACTCATCTATGTAAAGATTGCCTGTTTGCGAAGGAAGTCTGGGACCTTGTAAAACAATGGACCGTTTTCACGGATATCACCATAGTTAGCTCATCCGGTTCTCTATATAAATTATGGAGAAGATGCAGAACGAAGGTAGTAAAAAATGAGAGAAAATTTTGATGGAATTATGATATATTTTTGGTAGAACATCTGGAAGGAAAGAAATAGAAGAACATTCCAACAGCAAGCTTTAAGTCCAAGACAAGCTGCAAACCTATGCAAAGATGATATCCTCCAATACCGTAGAGCAATGGCGCCGAAGAGTGATGCAACAAGTCATCAGTAGAACATTGCGGTGTTCCCGTTGTATTTTTTCAGTAGTTTTATTCCAGTGATGTAAAGTTGTAACATAAACTTTGTTTTTTTTTATCGTCTAATAAAATTTGCGGCAAAGCTTTTGCTGTTCATTCTAAAAATTCTAAAAAGGTATAGCAAGTTACAAGGCTCTACTAGTACGGCATTCTCATTTCTTTTCTGATGTTGTGCAGAAATAAATGTGTCATTTCACCCTTCAAACAACTCATTTATTTTGCTCTTCCACTCCAGCTTAAAATCTGCAGCATTTCCTTTTACAGACTTCCTCCTCACCCTCTCCAAGTACGCATGGTATGCTCCAGTAAGAAACGCTAGTATCTCTCCACGAAGCTCTACTCGAAGAACTGGACTGGGTACTTTCCAGGACATCTGAGTCTGACAAGTTTCATCGAATGACCAAGAAAAATTCTGCACAGGAGTCGGACTGCTAATTAGGAAACTGAAGACATTTGTCCTAGGCCTTTTACTGGGTGATGTGCTTTTTGCCGTCTCCAAATTGGATATAACTGGTCCCCATGATGCAGACAGGTAACCCTTCATGTGTTCCTTGAAATGGTCTTGGCGTTCTCCAATCCACCTGGATCCTACGACCAACCTTACATCTAACTGTTTGACTTCATGTAGTATGATCTTTCGAAAAGACTTCATGTAGTATGAAATGTGTGTTGTTCATCGAGAACAAGCGCTGTAGTTCTTTAGAAGAAAATGATTCGGACTGTTTCTCAAGCACTGAATCCAGGTCGGCAATGAGCTCAAACACTAGACGACCTGTTGGGTTTATTACCTCAACTGTCAATAGATCATCAGCGTGTCCTAGCATGGTATCAAGTGAACTCTTGTGGTTCATCAGCAATCTGATGTACCTCATGAGGTACGCAGTGAGTGACGTGATACCTCCATCCTGCTCCTGCACCGCTCTCTGTGAGCTGTAATTTTGAACCAAACTTATGAGCTCTTTAATTATTTCAGTTGCAGAGTCCTTCAGTTTGGCCAGAAGACCCTCGGCATCTCTGCTGATAGAATCAGTATGCATCCGTGAGTGATGTGTACGTGTTCAACACAAAGAAGAGCTTTTCTGGTGACTTCCTGACCTCATGGGCGCAGACAACAGAGCAACAGTGAACAGGCGACGCAAAGGCTTTTTCGCTGCTTCTAAAAGGTCGTCATGTGTAAATCCATCACATGCTTGACTCTGCTTGAGTCGCGTGTGCAATGTGTTGAGAATACTGACAATGTACTCCAGCACTACAGGCCAGCTGCTCATGTGTTTCCAGTGTGTTTTCCCCAAATGCTGGTGGTCTACACCGAGAACTGAGTCGAAGCCACCAATGAACTCACACCTTGTGAAGATTTCACAGTACTGTGAATGAAATGCTTGGTACAAGTGCTTCGAGCGCTCAGCAGAAATCTGCTGGTTAACCAGCCCTCTGAAAGTGTCAAGCACCTCGAGGCCAACTATAGCATTGAACCTTTGGTCGTTGAATAAGTACTTAGGATTAATATCCAAAGATGGATCATGTAGCTTTTCTGCATTGAAGGTGCCGTTTGTGCTACAGGAGTTGAAGAATGAAGAGGATTTACTGGTGGTGATGTTGCTGCTGCCTGAAAAGTGGCAACCACCCAAAGACATTCCATTTTTCCTTGCTGTGAATACATTAGCACGCTGATGCCTGATAAATAACAACTGTGTCAGAGGAGTAGCAACAGTTCTTTACAGAAATGCACAACAATTTTTTCCTTCAGTTAGATCTTAAAACAAGAAATAAACCATTGACCTTGTTTCTCTGTGCATCAAGAAAAGTGGGCTATATGTAATTCATTTATGAAATTTCTGCACATCAAGCTTTCATGTCCTAAATATCAATATGGATCCCTCATCATGCATCAGAACTTAGTGTATGTTGAAAAGAATCTATGTAGTAAAAAGAATGGAATACTTGCTATTGTCTTTCTTTTCTTTTTAGAAGCTTCTCTTGAATTATGATTAACATTTGAATGCACTTACTTTTTACCATAAAAACGGACTACAAGAAGCTTATCAAAAGGGAAGCACAATAACTTCTTTTGTCAACTTTCATAAACACCAATCCTTTGATAGTGCTCTAACCTCACAAAATACACCCTCGATTAGACAATTGTAACCCATACCTGCTTGAGATAAGAATCCCGTCATGGAGATATAAAATGTCGCATGAAGGGTCAGCTTGCTTCTCCAAAGCGACTGCTGTCTTACTCTTCCAGTCATGTCTTTTGTATTGTTAGAATAGGCGCCCTTTGGGCTGGTCAGGACCCTAATCGGCGCAGGACTGTTTGGGTTAGATAGATATGGCAGGCCAGATAGATACGGATACGGCAAGGACTCCTGATCCTTATAGGACTCTGGACTCTTGATCCTTATAGGATTCTGGATCCTTGCCTGTATATATATGTAATTGTACCTTGCCTCATATCAATCAATCCAATCTATTCCTGATTATACTTTCCTTCATGGTAATCAGAGCCTAGGTCAATTTTTTTTTCTCTCTCTTCCGCTGCCCTAACCCGCGCGTCGGCTCCCCTTGCCGCGCGTTCCTTCCGCTGCCCGGACTGGCTCGCACGGCTCAGGCCCGCTTTGCCGCTGCAGCCGCCAGCCCACCCACGGGGCCCTCTGGTCCCCCCCCTGGCAGTGCCCCTACACCCGCCGTCGATCTCCGTGCCGCCATGCTTCATCATGAAGCCGTGGCTCTGCTGCAGCAGTCCACCAGCGCGCAGCAACGGCAGCAGCCTGCCCCCGGTGGTGGTCGCTCCTGGCCCAGCTACTACAACCCCTGGATGGGCTCGATCCAGATGTGGCCAGGAGGCCCCCGCCCTCCGTTAGCACCGATCCCGGTGCCCCCTCACCTCCAGGCGCAGCAACAGCAGGCGCACCAGCAGGCGCTCCTCGCACAGCAGCAGCAGGCCTTCGTCACCCACAGCCAGGCTGCTGCCCCTGACGGTGTTGCACACTGGGTTGCCCCCGGGTACTACAACCCCGTGGCTGGCCTTCCCTCCTGGGATCCGACGGCGCTTGCCTCCGCCTTCAGCACCACGTCCCTGACTCCACCTTCGTCCGGCGACTGGTATTTCGACTCAGGTGCTACCTCCCACATGACATCCAGTCCTCCTCTTTCACATATTCTTCCTTCGCGGTATCCTACTCCTTCATCTATTGTCGTAAGTAATGGTTCCGTCATGCCTGTCACTGCTACTGGTTTTACAGAGTTGTCTCCTTCTTTGCGTCTTAATAATGTTCTTGTGTCACCACAACTTATTAAGAATCTCATCTCTGTCCGCCAATTTACTATCGACAATAATTGTTCTGTGGAGTTTGACCCTGCTGGTTGTTCTGTGAAAGCTCTTCCCTCCCGGACCGAGATCGTCAGGTGCAATAGCTCCGGGCCGCTGTACCCTCTACGCCTACCTCCAGCTCACTCCCTTGTCGCTCAGGCTTCTTCCCCGCTGTGGCACCGGCGACTTGGCCACCCTGGTCATGAGGCGTTGTCCAAACTTGCGTCCAGCACTTCGTGCCATATTAATGATTGTTCAGATTTGTGTCATGCTTGTCAGTTAGGGCGTCATGTTCGTTTGCCCTTTTATCCGTCCACCTCTCGTGCGTCTAGCAAGTTTGATCTCATTCACTGTGATCTGTGGACCTCCCCGGTTGTCAGTGTCTCTGGTTATAAATATTACTTGGTTATACTGGACGACTGCACTCATTACTTGTGGACATTTCCTTTGCGCCTCAAATCTGACACTTTCAGCACGCTGGCTCAGTTCATCGCCCATGTCTCCACTCAATTTGACACATGTGTCAAGTCGGTCCAGTGCGACAATGGGAAAGAGTTCGACAACTCGAGTACTCGCCACTTTTTCCTCGCTCAGGGCATCCATCTTCGCATGTCCTGCCCCTACACCTCGTCTCAGAACGGTAAAGCTGAACGCATTATTCGCACCATCAATAATGTCATTCGCTCAATGCTCTTTCAGGCATCTATGCCTCCCTCCTATTGGGTGGAGGCCCTCTCCACAGCCACTGTCCTCCTTAACATATTGCCTACCAAAACTCTCCAGCTCTCTACACCCCACTTTGCATTATTTGCAAAGCTGCCTACGTATGATCATCTTCGGGTTTTTGGTTGCAAATGTTATCCAAACATATCTGCCACCACACCTCACAAACTCGCTCCCAGGTCTGCTCTCTGTGTCTTTTTAGGCTACTCCTCCCACCATAAAGGATACCGCTGCCTTGACCTTTCCAGCAATAGAGTTATCATCTCCAGGCACGTCATCTTTGATGAAACGGCCTTTCCTTTTGCTGAACGTCATGGTCCTAGCACCCCGGCCGACCTCGAGTTTCTTGATTTTACTGATGATGTGGTGCCAGCTCCTATTGGACCCTCGCCCACTTTGTTTCCTGCAGGCACGTCTCCCAGCACCTCCGACGCTCCTGCTGTCCCTGCCGGTCCTCGTGTGGCCGACCCTGGGGCACCTTCTGGCGACACCAGCGCCCCTGCCGGTCACTCTGTGACTGTGCCTGGGGCGCCCGAGGCTGCTGATGACTTCCCGGTGCCGACGCTCTACATCCCACCGGCGCTCCGGTCACCGGGGCCTCCTTCCGCGCCACGCGCGGCATCCGCGACGGGGCCTCTCTACGTCCCGCCAGCCCTTCGGGCTGGCGCGTCGTCACCTACGTCGTCGACGGGTTCAGCGCCACCACAGGCACCCCACGGGCCTCCGCCCGGATTTCCGCCTCTTCGCCCCGAGCGCCTCTTCGAGCACCACTGCAGCCGCCAGCCTCGACCTCCACCTGTGCCCGCATCGCCAAGTATTACTGTTGCCTTGCCTAAGGGTGCCGTTCCTGTTCGCCCCGTGAGCAACCAGCATGCTATGGGCTCGCGGGCGAAGAGTGGTTTTCGGATGCCGGCCACTTATCACACCGTCTCGCTCTCTCCAGTGCCGAAGACTTTCCGCAGTGCTCTTGCCGACCCCAATTGGCGAGCGGCTATGGAAGAAGAACATCGTGCCCTTCTGCAGAATGACACCTGGGCTCTCGTACCTCGCCCCCCTCGGGCCAATGTTGTCACTGGCAAGTGGATCTTCCAGCATAAGTTCAAGTCTGATGGTTCCCTTGAGAGGTACAAGGCCCGCTGGGTACTCCGTGGTTTCACTCAACGTCCTGGTGTGGATTTTGATGAGACTTTCAGTCCGGTGGTGAAGCCTGCTACTGTCCGCACAGTGCTCTCGCTGGCTCTTTCACGCAACTGGCCCATCCACCAGCTCGACGTTAAGAATGCCTTTCTCCATGGGACTCTGAATGAGACAGTGTATTGCCAGCAGCCCTCCGGGTTTGAGGATCCTACTCGTCCTGCGTATGTCTGCCTGCTCAAGAAGTCCCTCTACGGCCTCAAGCAGGCCCCACGTGCTTGGTACAGTCGAATGGCTACCTACCTTCTGTCCATCGGTTTTGTTGAAGCTAAGTCAGATACATCACTCTTCATTTACCATCGCGGCTCCAACACAGCTTACTTGTTGCTCTATGTGGATGACATTGTCCTCACAACTTCCTCTTCTGATCTTCTTCGGCGGATCATCTCAGCCCTGCAGCGAGAGTTTGCCATGAAAGATCTGGGAGAATTGCATCACTTCCTCGGTATGCAGGTTCAGCGAAGCAGTGCTGGTTTACTCCTCTCCCAGCGACAGTACATGTTGGATATTCTGGATCGCGCTGGTATGGCAGAATGCAAGCCTTGCTCTACTCCAGTTGACACCAATCCAAAGATTGCTGCAGCTGACGGGGCCCAAGTGTCTGATGCCACAGACTTTCGCAGTCTTGCTGGCGCCCTACAGTATCTGACATTCACCCGCCCGGACATTGCGTACGCCGTTCAGCAAGTGTGCCTTCATATGCACGCCCCTCGAGAGCCTCATCTTGCTGCCCTGAAGCAGATTCTCCGGTATATCCGAGGCACACTTCACCTTGGTCTACTGCTGCGACCATCTTCCTCTACGGATCTTGTCGTTTACACCGATGCTGATTGGGCTGGTTGTCCAGACACTCGCAAGTCCACCTCGGGCTATGCGGTGTTCCTTGGTGATAACTTAGTCTCCTGGTCATCCAAGCGGCAGAACACAGTATCAAGATCCAGTGCTGAAGCTGAGTATCGCGCAGTGGCTAATGGAGTTGCAGAAGCCACCTGGCTGCGACAGCTTCTCATCGAGCTGCACACGCCCCTTCGGCGCGCCACGCTGGTGTATTGTGACAACATCAGCGCAGTCTACATGTCCTCCAATCCAATTCAGCATCAGCGTACCAAGCACATTGAGATTGATCTTCACTTCGTTCGAGAGCGAGTTGCCATTGGTGATCTCCGTGTCCAGCATGTTCCTACCACTTCACAATATGCGGATATCTTCACCAAAGGGCTGCCTTCTTCGGTCTTCACGGAGTTTCGGTCCAGTCTAAATGTGCAAAGTGGCTGACGTCTGGACTGCGGGGGTGTGTTAGAATAGGCGCCCTTTGGGCTGGTCAGGACCCCAATCGGCCCAGGACTGTTTGGGTTAGATAGATATGGCAGGCCAGATAGATACGGATACGGCAAGGACTCCTGATCCTTATAGGACTCTGGACTCTTGATCCTTATAGGATTCTGGATCCTTGCCTATATATATATGTAATTGTACCTTGCCTCATATCAATCAATCCAATCTATTCCTGATTATACTTTCCTTCATGTATCAAGGTCCGAAGGCCACAAGAAATAAGTCAAAGCATCAAAACAAAGGGGTGAAGCTCAGTACCTACTAAAAAGTAAGATACCTGCTTTTAGCTCCCATGACGAGTGTGGTAATCTTTCGCCTTTTAACAAGCTCCAAAAGTGCAGAAGCAATATCATGTTTGTCAATTATCAGTATCTTTGCTTGGACCTAAATGACATACTGAGATGAGTATATTTTTTTGCACATACAGAAAACAAAGACTATCAAAGGCATCCAGATTCACGATCACCTTAAATTTTTGCAAGCGCTCTCTTAAGGAGTTCTCAATCTTATTCCTCGCTTTTTTTCTGTAATTGCTAACAAATTCTTCTCTCAACATACTTGCTTTCACTGGAGCTCCCAATACCTCTGAAAATAAATTAAATGGCTATAGAATGTAAGAGGGGATCAATTGTATGAATTCGCTTTATATTAAATCAGGGGAAACCTTTTCTCTAAAAAAAATGTAAGAGGGAAAGAATGTTCAGTAAAAAAAACGGCCCAGTAAAATTTATGTTAGATTCCAGCCAAGTGACAGTCCCATCCACAAGTAGCATGGCTATTTTGTGCGTCATCAAAGAATCAAGGACATACACATGCCATCTGAAACTGGATTTGAATAAACAGTGAGTTTCTTACCATGAGGAATCACTGTAACTGGCTTGTTCACGTGGACAAGAACCAATGACATTTGCAGTGGGATGAAGCTCAGAGCCCATTGCAGAGAAAACTCACACTGCTTAGCATCATCCCCCACGGCCAGGTACACCTTCTCCCATGGTCGTGATACAGTTGCCTCATGCATCAGATCAGATGTCCTTTGTCTCCTCTATTTCATTAGATAACATTCTTGAAGTAACTAGCTTGACCTGTGTTCCCATCCCATAAATAGAATGCATTCTCTTGTTCGTCTTCCCCAATGCCTTTCTCGATGCCAGATTCTTGTACCAAAGGAATGATTCTGTAAGAATGGAGTGCAAACGAAGTTTCTGCCAGGTCACTGAGAAACGAAGGATAACTTCAAAACTCAATGGGACAAAACTTACCAAGCTCCAAAGAGAGGAAAACAAAACAAAGTTGTGTCACTCAGTATCATATCATTATATGCTTTTGGTATATTCCATGCATCCTAGTCAGCTTGGACTATATATCGTCTTAATTACTGGACACTAATGAAATGGTTTGTAACTTCAGGTCCTGAAAAAGGACAGGTACTTTGCCAAGATGCGCACATTAAGAAAAACGTGAGCTCAAAGGTGGCAGTGTTTTCTACGAAATGAAACATAATGGTGGGGGAACAACAAAGAACTGCTGCATTTAAATACTTCCCTCTAATCTAGGTGCTCATCAATCTCTTCTACTATAGGAGTAATAATATAAATGCACAATGATAGCCAAAAGAATAAACAAACTGCAGTACTATGCTCTAGACTCTAGTGCTGGACTGCTGGGTCTGGGGACAGACTCTTGCGGCCACTACCTAACAAAAGCTGACCTTGGCGTCTCATGCCATCCACATAATCACTTATGTCAGTTATATGTGTGACAACTGACTAGTGCCAATACCTTCTATCCAGAGTGCTGACAATCCGATAAAGCATGAGCTCACGCATGCTCTCTTAGCCAGGTGTCTAGTACTGGTCTTAAGTTTGTGTCATCAGCTTATGCACAAAAAGAAAAAGAAAAAAAAAGTGTCATCAGCTTCAGGTAATCAGGTTCCAGGCTTCTTAATCAAGCCTTAGTCCAGTTAGCGCCAATTTCTTTTCTCAACTCCATATTTAAGATTCTCTGGATCCACATTGAGTTTAGCTGCCTGAGGGTAATTTACGTGTAGTATATACACACAGTATGATTTGGCGATTGTGCATTTCCTTTCTAACTAAGGTTGTCTTGCACTCTGTTCCCCGTGGTGCAAGTGTTGGATCAATACACAGTGACCAAAGTAAATAATACCTTTCAGTACTAACAACAACTACTAAATTTAAACATTTATACATATATATAGGATTCAGATTTATTCTGGGAGAAAATACAACATACAGGGAGGACAAATCATGCCCTGTGAAATCCATTGTTAATTTGTCAAGATACAAAGTAATGAGTATAAACAGTCCTCATCTCACACAAGGACTTTGATCTGCTCACTGTTCAAACACTTCCTGATCCTAGAGTATACATTCCAAAACTCCTTCATGTTCTGGGCTAACTAAAACACTGAAGCAAAGCAACCTTAAGAAATATTTTTTTTTACAACAAACTGGCACCAGTGTACCAAATCCTATTAAAGAAGAAAAGTGTGCCAAATCCTATTAATAAAGGAAGAGGGCTAGGTACAACCGTACAAGGACCTAGAAAAACACAGAGAAAAAAAATAGTAGGAAAAAAAGGAGAAAACACAAAGGAGACAACAAAGAAAAAGGCACCAAAACCAAAGAAAACCCTTAAGAGAAGTGAAATTGATGATTAAAGCATAGTCGCATAAACGCTTCGATTTCCCTCATCAGTGGATATCACATTCTGCTTGAGCGGGCAGACGGTGCATTGAAGCGAGGTGGGGTAAACATTAGAATTCCCTATTTGACACTAGGAAAAATGCTACTTCCCTATACTGACACTACAGAGGTTTGCCTCTCTTATTTGTTTCCTCAAGAAGCTCTGAAGAGAAGTCTCAGACCTTGTTTTTTGACATCCTATAGCAAATGTATAGAGGATCCCAATCACCAATTTTGCCCTCGTTTGGATGCGCTCGTATCCACTTCAATCCATGTGTGTTGGAATGGATTGAGGTGGAAAATAGTTTAAGTTCCATCCTAATCCACTCCAACACATGTGGAGGTGGATAGGAGTACATCCAAACAAGCCCTTCAAGTCCAAAATCCAGATCTCTGTTCTGCCAACACACTTCCATTCAGCAAGACAAGCACCTAAAAGAGTCACGCTGAAGCCCAGTTATGAGAAATGTCAAGGTTCAAAAACTAAATCTTAATATTACTAGTTAATGATGTGACACAAAACCATGACTTGAGGTTTGAGGCTCTGTGGTAACATTGCAAGATCATTACCAGAAGGGAGAGAACTGTGGGTAAATAAACATTCTCAGTGCAACCAGTTTCAATCACTGTCAAACTATTCTGCTGCTACATTTTCTAATGGAACTACAGGGAACTAATTTTTTGAAATATAAAAAGATGAAATCAAGAGTGCCTTCTACATAAGCAATTGCTTTATTTACCAATGAGCCATGATCTCCAACTCAACAATGGAGATATCAGATATCAAGCAGTGGTGGAGCCAAACAAGCGAGACAAGGGGTGATGGATTGTGAAAAATGGATTGAATTGCAAGTTTTAGGCTCATTTTTCTCTTAGGATTAATTTTTAGACTTATATTTCTCTTAGAGATTCTACCGTCAAGGCCGGTTCTGCAGCCCCAGCAGCACCGGCCCTTCTTCCGCCCCTGATACCAAGGACAAGGAACTGGTAAGCTGGGGCTGCACGCCTGCACCCTTCATGGTCATGGCGCTACCTAGATTTTAGCTAAGCAGTATTCGATATGGCAATGTCAAAAGGATACTAGTGGGGTGTTCGAAAAAAAAGCTAGTGGGCACCAATGCATTATGGAACATTATTCAGTGCCCAGGTGGGATGCCCAGAAGAAAAGGGGAAAGTGTAGTTCCCCAAGTTCGTCAGTTGAAGTCATTTCATGAGATAACATTCTTAGATCTGTGTACTCTATGGGGCTTTCTAAAAATTAGTGGAGTATGGAGCTGATATAGTAGTGATATAAGTGATGACAGATGGTATAGCCATTTTTAGGAAAAGAAAACAATTGCTGGAAATACTCAAAGAAAGAGAAACACCCTATCCTTAAACCAGTGGACTCTAATCACAATTAAACAGCAAAATCAAGTTAGATATATTAAAAACATAATACAAATAGAATGAATAGTAGGTTTTAGGTGAGAAAGATTAGGACCCTTTATTGTATACTAGACTATGCAATGTGATTGTATAAGTCAATTGACCTAGTTATAATAACCATTTAATGCAGCCAACAAGCCCAGAACTATTTTATAGTTGTCACACCATGCCCTACAGCTAAAATAAATTGAACTTGTGTTCACAGTTGTACGAACATACTGGAACCATCACGCGCAATAAGAGTAAAAGGCAATCCAATATTATATAGGGTAAGAACATACCATGCAACAACGGAAGGTGTCATTTTAGTATTACTTTGATTTGAGAGAACGGGGAAATCTTCTGCCACTCTGGACCTTGCTTCTCAAGTAGCCCTTGAATCAACACTGCATGGCACCCAGTCAAATGAAGAAATTCCAGGGACAATGGAATGTTGCTCGGTAGTCTCTGAAACCCTGGGCAGTGCAAGATGCTAAGTTTGTTAAGAGATATCATTCCCTCAAGCTTAGCTGGTAAAGACTCTGTCTTTACTCTTATGCACCTCTCAATGATCAAACTTTTTAGGAAAACAAAGCTATCCAGGTTAGCCAAGGAGGAAAGCATCTGACAATCCTGAAAACACAGATGTTGGAGTGTTTCAAAAGGCCTTGAACCCGCTGGCAAGAGAAAAGATGTGACATTCTGGCAGTAAACTACGTCTAATGAGGCAAGACCAGTTAAGTTCTGCAAACACGAACTCAGTTGTTCACCATCCATGTTGCAAAGGGATAATCGCAATTTTCTTAATGATGATAATAACCGGAATCCTCCAGCATGATCCAAACCCCAACAACCTCTAATGTTTAGAACCTCAGTAGCTTCAAGGTGTTTCTGATGTAAGAACTCTTCGTTCAATATGCGTCCAGAAGAAATTTCCAAAATGAATTTGTGTGATTTTGATGAACAGTATGGGGTCAATTTGAGATCATAAATATTTTGAGTTCTTTCTACTGTCACACTTTTTGTTGTAGGAGGAAGCAAGGGCACTTTAATCAATTTTGGACAGTTTAAAATCATCAGTTTCTGCAGGCAAGGAAAAAATGAGGCACCATTTTCTCCAATCCAACTAACTAAGTTTGGCATGTCATCAAACTCAAGATACTTCAGTGATGGAAATGATTCAGGGCCACCACCATAGAATTTAGGGCCAATTTCAGTAACTGAGCACATCTCCTTAAGGTGCAACACCTTCAGAAGTGGAAGCTGTCCAAGTGAAGGAAGTAGCTTCCACCTCCTGCAGTTTGTCAGATACAAGGACTTAAGCTGGGACAGAAATTTCACCTCCCACCAGCTTGGTGTTGATTCCCCTTGTACCTTTTAATATGAAGCTCTTCCAAGTTTGGATTAGGTTCTAAGCCTTCTAATACTTCAGTATCCCTGGTGGGACCAAAAGCTGAACTCGCAGAGTTCCATTCAAGTTTCAGAATTTTAAGATATCGCTTATTGGATAACTCAGCATTGCAAGCTTCCTCCTTGCATTGAACGTTTTCCAGATTCTTGATGTGAAGTAGACCATGAAGGTCGTTGATATCCTTCAACTGCACTAAGCTCTGCCCTTCTTCTTTTTTAACATGGAATTCAATAGACCCTTGAAGATTAACTAGAGTACCAATACCCCTTATCATTGAAATGTATGTTAAATCTACGCCAAGATGCCGCAAGTTGACCAACAGGTGCATGCCCTTAGGAAATCCATCGAGCTGACACTTCTTTGGAATATCAAGGGTCTGAAGATGCAGTAACATGCTCACAGATTCAGGTAGCCTCTTGATAGTACCAGGAAGTGCTATGTAACGCAGATGAATTAGATAACCAATTGCTTCAGGTACCTCTGATATAAGACATCCGGTGAGATCTAACGTGCGTACATTCTTTACCTCAGCAAGAAAATCATGTGGAATAGCACTTGAGGTCATCGATGAATCTTTAAATACAACTAATGTCCGTAATCTTCTCAAGTCAAGTTGCTCCTTCAGCCATGGTAGAGAGTTGCTTGAAACAGATACATGTCTAACAGTCAACGGTATGGTTTTAGACTTGTTGCCTTCCACCCTTGCACAATCACAGCGGGAAACCATTTGTGCCAAATCATGAATCAGGTCATGCATGACGTAGTGCGTTCTGTTTCCCTGCCTAAGAGTATGAAAGAATGATCTTGCCAACAGTTGTTTGAAATATTCTATACCTGCATCCTCCATGCTTCCATTTTCCATCTGAACAAAACCCTGTGCTATCCACATTCTGATCAATTTCTTACGCTCAAACTTCCAGTTCTTTGGAAATATGCTGCAATACGCAAAGCAATGTTGCAGGTGTTGCGGGAGATGATAATAGCTCGACATAAGTGTCGAGACAATGTCACCATTAATATCTGTCTCTGAGATATTGTTCCACACCCTTGGAATTCGAGTATTACTGAGCATCCCACCAATAGCTCTGGCTGCAAGAGGGGATCCGTTAAGTTTCGATGCAATTTTCCAACCGATATCCTGCAAACGCGGGTGTTCGCGACTATTCTCACTACCTAGTGCACACTTCTTAAGCAGCAACCAATTCTCTTTAGTTTCCAACCCACCTAACATCATTGGCATCCCCACGCCTAGCATGTCAGCAACCATCTTCATGCGTGTCGTGACAATGATCCTGCTTTCTTGATTCCCATTCTGCAGAGGAGCTAGTAGCCTCCTCCACCTCTCCCCGTTCTCCCACATGCTCATATCGTTGTCATCCCAAACATCATCTAGGACAAGCAAGAACCTCCTCCCTGCAACAGCAGAGACAAGCAATTTTTGCAGCATGTCAAAATTCACTATCCCATCATAATCCACCTTCCCCGTAGCAGCCTGCAGCATCTCCCTAGTAAGCCTCACATCATCCAGATGGCTGGAGGCGCAGACCCACAAGAGGGGATCAAAGTGCTCCTGAACGTTGGCATGATTAAATGCCATCTGAGCCAGCTTCGTCTTGCCGATCCCACCGTCTCCAACAATGGCAACAACCGGGACACTCTGGTTCCGTAGTTGAGCAGAGCCATTGCCACCCACCAACATTCCGAGCAGAACGTGGAGCTCGCGTTGGCGGCCGAAGAAGGCGTCGTCGGCCGGGATGACGGAGCTAGAGTTCCTGGAGAGCCGGTTCCCATGCTGCGGCGACGCATCGATCCGCACGAGGGACGCGATCCCGGCGTAGTCGGCATACGCGTTGGCGAGCTTGTCGAGGACGGAGGGCAACCGTTTGAGGGGGTGGTCGGAGCACACTGACACCAGGCGGCTGCAAACCTGGCCGGGGTGTCGAAGATGCTGCAGAGGTCGGGGCGGGGTTCGATGAGGACATCCGCAAGGCGCCTGTAGTCGATCTCGTCCAGGAAGTCGTCGGCGTCGTGCGCGGCGTCCTGGAGGCGGTTGAACCAGGCGATGAGCGTGGGGTGGGGCGGGCGGCGCTGGGCGCGCTCCACGGTGGAGGCGTACGCGTGGAGGCGGAGGAGGTAGACCTTGAGGCGCTCGAGGTCGGCGGAGGCGGACTCCGAGAGGGGAGGTAGCGAAGTAGGTCGTCGGCGTAGGAACGGAGCCGGCTGCTCAGGTTGTCGAGGAACGGTGACACCAGCCACCCCGCGGCGGCCGCCGCGGCCGAACACGCCATTGGAGTCTCCGTCCGGGGCACGACGAGGATTTCGATGCGGGCGTGGCGGCACGATTTGCTGGCTGGTTGTTGGAGTGGTGTGGGGGAGGCGGAGGCGCCATCGCCGCGTCGAGGAAGAGAAATCGCGAGGCCGTGGCGTTGGAAACGTCGAATTTTTTCGTCTTGTTCGGGAGGATAGGAAGGACCAAGGTTTCCAGGACAAAATATGGATTTTCGTTTGTTATTAGAAAAAAATGGGCTTCCTTTCTCGTCTGGGCCGATCCAACCGCAGCTAATCTATACTTTTCTTACAAATATTGCAAATTAATAACAGGATCAATTTATACAAAATAATAAAACTATACCTATAATCCCCACCCATGTAATATTAAACGTTGAACTAAAGGGTATGTATAATCACAACAAAATATTGTCAGCAAGGAACTTTAGTCATTCAAAATTGTTTAAAAAATATCCAAATTAGTATCCCCCCCCCCCCAAAGTTAGGCTATATCCAAATAACTTCCTAATCTCTAATGCTAGTACTGCGATTTACTCCCCTCAACTATTTTAGTTTGCCCAGGTTATCCCTTAGAAGTTATTTTTTTTATTTCTCCATGTGCAAGTTGATTTTTAATTTTGTGAGGTGATAGTTGGAAGTTGAAATCATAGTCTATGTTAAAAATTACATTACAATTAATAATTCTCTGTACATAAAAGAATGGAATTATAAGGTGTATTCTTATTAACGTGTCTAGACTTTTACCAACTATATATAGGTAAAAAAAATAATGTTTATGACACCAGATAAGATTAAGAAAATATATCTCATGACAAATCGAATGGTGCTTATATAGTCGAATGGTACTATGCAAGAATAGCATTCTTTTATGTACGGAGGAAGTATATTTTAATGTTTTAGGGCATTAAATGATAAATTAACAAATGATAAATTAACACTGTAAGTAAATTGTGTATGAGATAAAATGATACAAATTTAGAATTTATCCTTTTCAAAATAATTTGTGGTGTATGCTATATCGTGTCACTTGAAGTTAAAAATCAACTTATATATGGAGAAACGAAATTTGTTAAGTGGTAAACTCCTGTTGGGGAAAGTAAGTTGAAGCAAACATTAATCAAGGGGATCATCCGAACATAGGATGAACAGTTTGGATTTTATTTTTCTATTTTTTTTTGTAGATGTTAGTTAATTGCCACGACATAGTCTGCCTCTAACTTCTTACTCACCAAGCCCACATTTTATTTTGTTTGCCTTCATCTCAAGTTAGGTGGTTAAGATTATTAGATTTTGAGATTCTGAAAATTAAAATCCTTGTAAAATATAGACCGTTTGGATGAAACTTGTAGGATTATCTTTACTATGATCTGCATGAAAATCCAATCGATTCAAACAGGGCCTTGGGAATCCAATAATGGATTGTAGGCCCAACATACCACCGGATCCGCACACACAAGCTACACACCGCGCGCGCTACTACTACACGCACGCTGACCCCTTCTCAGGTTCAGCCACTGGCCGCCGCGACCGCGGCTCACAGACGTACCGGTAGCTGCTAGCTGTTGGACTAGCAGAGAGCCGGCCGGGTGCTGGTGCCGCTGCCTTGGCCCTGCCTCATCATCAAAGCTGTAGCTGGCAGCCGGCCGGCCGGCCGGGTTCATCACTCATCTGGCAGGCCTGGGAGAGACGACGTCACACTCACATCGAAGGGAGCAGAGTCAAGTCGGGCGCAGGGAACTACTAGGACGGAACAGTCACGGGATGCAGTTCCAGGCCCAGCCGTCCAGCCCAGGCCGGCCCGGAGGACCCTGTTGTCGTCCTGCTCTGCGTACCGCTGTTCCCGTATCGCCCGGCACATTACTACTACGCGCAGGCACAGGCGCACACAGTACTACAGCTAACGTAGGACTAGTACGCATGCATGCGCAGCAGATCCAACGTGCACTGCATGCCGTTGGGCACCGTGGTCGTGCTCCCCGGCCGGCCGGCCGGGAGGACACTGAGTAGCTAGCTCGTGTGACGACCGCGCTTCTTCTGTCGTCCACAGGCGGCCTTCAATTCGCAGCTACGGACTGTACGTGGTCTCATGCGCGCGCGTCACGTCGCTAGCTCCGTCCGACGAGAAGGCAGTGGTAGTATAGTAGGAGCACGCGTACTATGTGGGAGAGATCGACATCGAGTGGTACGTGCGTGCGCGGCCCGTCGTCGATCCATCGTCCTGGCTTGGCCGGCCTCTTTCCGGGGATCCTTCTATACAGACAGAGGCCGCGCGCTCTGCGGTGGGCAGATACGCACGTAAAGTCGTGTAGTGACCAGGAAGCTTAGATACGAGTTGTAGTGTCCATCATCCATGGGCGTGTCGTATTCATCCATGCATACCTATAGTTGGCTTGCTGGCCTGGCTTCAATGACAGGATCTCGCCTGTGCGAGGACAAGTTGACAAGCACAACAAGCTTCCTCCTTCCATCCATCGACGGCGCCGCGACGTACGGCTGCTACTACAACGAGTACAGCGCGCGCGTCGAACATGGTACTGTACATGCGTTGCCTCGCCTCTGCTCAGCTAGAGCTAGCCAGAGATAATAATTAAAGAGATTACTGTGGTAGATGCAATCATGCAATGCAACGGAAGTGACTGTTACTCGAAGCAACTGCGGGCCCCACTTGCCATCCTTCTGTAGAAGGAGACGGAAAATCCATTGCGCACGCGTCATCCATGTGCCGGTAGCTATATATGGACACTAGCCTGGTACCCGCGCGCGTTCATCACGTACTAATACACGTAGTACGTACCTTCACACCGACAAATCGAACCTACGCGCAGTTACCGTTACAGTTACAGCACGTAGTGTAGGCTACTATAGGTGTAGGTTAGCGAGGACCGTGCATCGGTGCATAGCTAGTGGTGCTCCTCCATGCCTCCATGGCGGACGATTAGACTGCGCAAGTTTACAGGAGGAACTCGTCTTTCTTTTTTTTCCCTACACTTTACTTTACATTAGATCCGCGCCGTACGTAACGCTTAACACGCATCTCATATATAGTATAGTATCACTGAAGGTCAGAAACAGAAGATGCTTACAAGAACCGCGCGTGCTTGGCTAGCTGTCAATAAGTGTTCACGGCGGAGCCGGATAAATATGTAGATTCTGTTTTTTTTTCCCTGCACGCACGTACGAAATCATGTGCTCAGCAGCCGGATCTTGCCATCGTGCAGGAGTACTACTTCTACTGTCATGCATGGAATGGACATGTCAACGTACCTCCAGCTCGATCGATTCCAAGTTTTGTACGTATGTATACGACGGGTACGTAGTATTTACGAACAAACCATATTGACGTCTGTAGCTACTTGGAGCTACTACTCATGTGTGTGTCCTGTCTACGTACACGTCGGAACAAACCTACCCTAACGTGACAAGCAGGCACTACCGAAGGTCTCCAAGATGCGCAGGCAGAATGCGTCCATCCAATCACTGCCGGGGGCCACGGGGTACGGTGGGCCACCATATATCCGTGCACTGCCTGGATCCGGCCGATTCGCTTCGCCCGTCGCCCACCAACACGGCATGTGCGCCCGGCCCTGCCACCACCACCGTTTGCCCTCCCTCTCCCTCTCCCGTCGTCAGCCACCAACTCCCCGCGCCCCTGCCTGCCACCGAGCCGTGTGCGTGTCAGCAGCCTCCGTCGTCGCCCGCCCAGCTCGGGACGGGCGCTCGCGGAGTCCACCGGCTGACCGGCACCGCTCGCCGCCGCTGCCCGGCCCGGGTGACGACGGGTGGGAGTGGCTCGTGATGCGTGAAAGCAGATCGATTGCTTGATTCTTCCGGCCCACCCGGACTGCCTGTAACCTTTTGTAGTTTTGTCCATCCAAATCCAAATCCAAATCTAAATCTAAAGGCGCAAAAAAAATAAAGCAAAAGGACGCGACGCCGTCCTGGGCAGCCTCGAAGGCTGCATAAATCAACTCGTCATCCAGGCTCCACGGTCAGCCGCTGCCGGCCACTTGCCTCGCCGCCGTGCTCCGCCGAATCCAACGGCTCCACGATCTCGCGCGTTCCGTACGTACCCTGTGCGTCCCCCGTGGTGGTTACAGACGCGAGACGCCTTGTCCGGTGTCTGCCGCGCTCGTTTCGACGTTTCGTTCGGCGCACGCTGCTAGCCTCTCGGTGCGCGTGTGTCTCGCATTCGCCCCGCTCTCTATTTTTCTTCCTCTTTCTCTGTGAGTCACGCCTCGCGGCTCTCTTCAGGTCAATCTTAAGCTTAAATGTGAACCGACTCTGATGCGATGCCAACTGAACTGATGCATCAGCCGATGGATCGGATGGATTTCCCTAGCGCTCACCCTGTGTGCCCCGGGCCGGCTACTTGCCATGGGACCCGACTTTGTCCTGCTGCTGCTGTACCTGCCTTGCCGGCACGGCGGTCGTACTCGTACCACTCATCGTGTTAGCTGCGCAGTTAAGAGGGACAGCGATTCATTAACGCTACACCACGGTACATCTGCTGCCCGGCCGGCGGGCCGGCCTCTCGTCTATACAGTACTACAGAGTAGTACTCCGTAGTTCTGTTCCACCGCGAGCGCCGTGCCTGTGCCGTACCACCACCGCATAGATCTACTGCCGTCAATACCTTTCCCGGGCGCCACTGGGCTGTCGTTATTACTGTGCTTGGTAGTACACTACTGCTCTCGGTCGATGGCGATCCTGTGGCGTCGCAGGCAGATGGTTTGCAAATCTGCTGGTCGCCGGCAAGGGAGGCACGGGCTGGGCGCAGCGCAGCGCGTGGTCCAGGACTCCAGGACCGCATGGCTTGGGACGGAACAGAACAGACCAGACCAGACCAGACCCAGCAGGACCGAGTGGGCTGCGAGCGAATGCCGCCGCCACCCCTCCCCACTGAACGAGTAGCGGCGGCAAGGCGATGCAGCATGGGCCACGGCACGGGTGGCAGCCGTAGAATAATGCGGCACATGTGCGTGCGATGCTACTCGGCAGGCGTGCGCCGGCCGGCCCGTGGCCGTGGGTGGCGTGGGCGTGGCCGGTGTCGCGCGCGCGCTCGCCGCCACGCCACGCCCGCCCTGGCGACTGCATATGCCCCTCCCGTCACGGCTCCCGCGGCCGCCGCTTGTTCCATAGCGAGTGGCCGCATGCGCTCGCTGCTGCCAATCGCTTGTCGCATTCGTCCCTGATCCCCATCCATCTGCTGGAATGAGGAATCCATCGCTCGACGGGACAGACGCCGCAGAGGCCACCCAACGGCGCCCTGCCTGCCTGCCGCACTGCCTTTTTTTTCCCCAGCCTTTTGCCCCCAAATCATTTGGCATCTCGTCACGTCTCGTCGTGCCGGCAGTCCGGCACGGCGGCACTGGCCACTCGGCGGCATGGACGCATGGCAAAGTCACCGACCCATCATCGAATGTTTCACCATGTCACGCTGCTCGTTATTACTACCCGCCACGCACACACGACACGACGAGCGAGCGAGCGACACGGATGATGCATTGTCTGTTACATTACTGCCGTTTACATGGACATGGGTGCTTTCTGCTTCATCCATGGTCGACACTCGACGAATGAAATGTCATGGCTGGCCGGCCTGCTTGAGGTGAGCACTAGAGCTTAGCCTAGCTTCGTTCTACTAGTGCAGTAGTAGTACAGAGGATATCGAAGCTACTCGATCGAATTAGGAGCAGAGCAAGGAGAGTAACAAAAAAAGCAAAAAAAGAAAACAAGAAGGGGCAAGGTAAGGTAAAGATATGGAAGAACGAGCCTAGAGCTCGAATTTGTATGTACAATGCCGCGGCTTGCTGCTGCTGCTGCTGATCAGTACACCTTCTTGGAGAAGAAGGTCCGGAGTCCGAAGAGCCCCTGCGGCGGATTCCCTTCCTCGCCGGCGCCCTCCACGTTGTTCCGGCAGCCAGCCGCTGGCGCGGCCACGCTCGGCGCCGCCTTGTCATCGCTCGCTGCAGCTGCAGCTGCGGCCGACGCGTCGGGTGCCGAGGCCGAGGCCGGGGCGGGGCCCGCGGCCGCCTTCTTCTTGGCGCTCACCTGCTTCTGCTCGGCGGCGGTTTGCTGCAGCTTGTTGCGCCTCAGCTGCCACACGGCGCTGGGCCGCCCGACGCGGATGCCGCCGGACCCAGACCCTGCTGCGTTACTGTTGTTACGGCCCTGTCCGGGCACCCACCTCCTCAACATGGACGTGGCGCTGGATGTGCCGGTGGCGGCGGGCAACGGTGCCGCCTGCGGCTGCGTGGCCGCGTCGGCGTCTTCTTCTTCTACGGCTGGTGCTTCTGGCGCTGGAACCGCAGCTGCAACTGTGACTGCCACTGTGGTGGCGGTCGGGATGGTCGGCACAGGCCCGGAGGACTCCCCACGGGAGTTGCTACGGGAGCACGGCGCGCTGCTCACCTTGCGCGGGGCCGGCGGCGCGCTCGGGGCGCTGGCAGTGGCGTTGGTGTTGGTGTTGGTGTTGGCGCTCGCAGCGGCACCGGTAGCGGCGTTTGCGCCGGCGCCGGCGGCAGTAGCGTTGGGGCTTGGATTGGGATTGGGATTGGGATTGGGATTGGGCTTGGCCCTGCTCAAGGAGCCGCCGGCACCTGCGCCAGCGGAGCGGCTCCTGGAGAAAGGCCAGATGTTGATGTTAATCAGCTCGGCGTTCCCGTTGACGCTGCTCACGCGCCGCTCCACCTTCTTGCGCTCCTTGGCCTCGCCGCCGGCACCGGCGCCCGCCTTGAAGATGTCCTTCCACTTGAACGTGACCGCGGGGAGGTCCGGCGTCGGCGCGATGCCGGACTCCGCGAGCGGCGGCTGCGCGGCCTCCCCTTCCGCCTCCGCCTCCGCCTCCGCCTGTGCCTGCGCTTCAGGCAGCGGGAGCGCCGTGGCGTCCGCGCCAGCACCCGCGCCCTTCAATTCCACGGTGGCTGCCGCGTCGGCGTCGGCCTGGGGCTGAGGGGCGGCCGGCGGCGCCTGGAGGTTGTGGAGCGGGAGCACGACGCCGCCGGAGAAGAGCTCGTCGGCGGTGAGCAGCGCCGGGGACGGGTTCGTGCCCACCATCCAGAACTCGAACTCCGGGGACGCGGCGTGGGACGGCGAGGACCTCCCGGACTCGCACTCCGGCGGCGGCGAAGGAGGGAGCACCCCACGGCGTCCGCCATTGCCCCGCTGCGGAAGAGAAGAGAACACCCGCGACGCGCACCAGCCGGGCGGCGGCCTGCGCTTCCTCCGGCCGCTTCTCGGATCTAGGCGGTGGCGGCGGCGGAGGCAATGGGAGACGGATTCACTCGCGCAGCGGCAGAGGCATGCTGTGTGACTGTTGTGTGTGTGGGAAGGAAGGTGTGAGCAGTAGTGCTTGGGTGAGGAGGCGTGGGCAGCGCGACTTGTCGCGTTATTTATCAATCACATCAAGGTGGCGGCCCTGGTGGCCTGGCCTGGCGCTGGCGAGGTGGGGTGGGGGGTCATGGTGGTGTGGCAGTGGGCAGTGGCAGCCCAGGCCCAGGCCAGGCTCACAGCTCGGCTGCTGCCGCTGATTTCAGCCTCGCCTGTCACGAAACGCAGCGATGCATATTCAGAGATAAGAGAACGTTAGGCCAAAACGTGTCCACCACGTCGCCGGGCTCGTTCCGTCCATCAGATCGCGAGAACATTAGGCCAAAACGCGTCCACAGGCTATCCACGTCGCCGGGCTCGTTCCGTCCATCGGATCGCGAGAACATTAGGCCAAAACGTGTCCGCTATCCACGTCGCCGGGCTTGTTCCGTCCATCGGATCGCGCCCGTGGACGGCTAGGATCTCCCCCCGCGCCGCCGGTATTTTTTCACAAAAGACCTCCATTTTAGTTCAAATCAACCCGCGGTCCAGCTAGATCTTCGTTGCGTTGTATTTTCTTACGTATTGACCCTTGTATTATAGAAATCAATCGGCCGAAGAAGCAGAAATTCAGATTTTATGAAGTTTTTGCATTTAGCCGCCCGCATGTCGCTTTTGCAGACAACACCCCACCCTCTAGCAGCGGGTGAGGCACCCCACCCGGACCGTGAGCCAGCCCCCACTCTCACCTCTCCCGCGACTCTCTCCTTCCCTCGCCCTCCTCTCCACCCCGTCCCGAACCCTAGCCCCGGCCCTAGCCAACGGCGGCGTGGGCGAGCACCCCACCTCGCCGCACAGGCACGGGGCGAGCGCGCACCGAGGCGCTCAAGCGCGAACAAGCACCCCGGCGGCGGCGTAGCCACCGTAGCCCGACCCGCTCCCCGGGACGTGAGGCGGCCTCCGCCGCGGGCGGGAACCCGCCCAGGCGCACCTGGCGACCTAGCGCGGCGGCGCGAGGCTCGCGTGCGGGGACGCGAGGCGCTCCAGCGTGGTGGCGCGACACCCCTGGAACGAGTGGCGATGCGAGGCGAGCTAGCTGCTGCCTGATGTGCACGTTAAGGTACGCTCTTTCTCTGGCTCCCCCTCCTCTTCCCTTGCCGGCACTGAGGACGTACGTCGATCGACGAGGCCCACACCGGCGGATCTGTGCAGCCCCGCCACGGGCGGCGGCAACCCCGGCACAGGCGGCCTCCCGGCGCGACGGCCTGGCCACACCGCTGCTACGGCCTGCGGCGTCTCCGCCAGTTCGCTGGGTCCTGCGGTGGCTGACGGGAGGGGCCGCCTGCTGCGTGGCCGGCTTCGCGGAGGCGGTCGGGCAGATCCAGGGGCAGGGAGCTGCGACTTCGGCGCTGCCGTTCGAAGCGAGAGTACTAGCAGGTCAACAGAGTAGCACACACACTCTCCACTCCCCTCTCTCTACCTCTGCTTCTTTTCCCCTTCCTGCATCTCCTTCCCATGGCGTTTTGAGCTAGCTGCCCCAAATCTACAACCATTGCTAGGATTCTCTCTCGAATACTAATCCAAATCAAAAACCCATGGCTTCAACTGCTATCCAACCATTTCCCCCTTGATTTCTCCATCTCTCGGGTGTGTGCAGGTCAGGGCGGCGGCGGCGGCCTGCTCCACCGTGGCGGCGTGGTACCCTGCTGGGTGGCCGTGAGGCCAAGACATGGACAAGAAGGCATGTGCGTGCAACAGAACCATTGACAGTGAGTGCTCGATCCTACTCTTTGCATCTTCATAGTCAGAGTTCTATGCTTTGTCTAAGTTCTATGCTTTGTCGGAGTTCTGTGATTCATTACAGTTCTATGCTTTGTCTAAGTTCGTCAAAGACCACTTACTGAATGGTGCGTCTAAATTTCTTTCATTTTAATCGTTCTGCAAAATCCTTTGCGTTACAAATCTTCTTTATTAAAAAAAGTCTTCTAGCAGATTGATGCTTTTGGCAAACAAAAAATTGGATGCTTTAGAAGTTGAGCAGAAGAAAGACAGGCACCATGGCAATAATACAAGGAAATATGAAAGCTACCAAAGTTACAGTGGCTTCTTCTATTTGATTTCATAGCCTTCATGTGGTTAATGAAATGTGAGTGCTGAATTAAGTGTGAATGTAATAATCCACATCTAAGATTTTATCTTAGAGACCTATGTCACGCTTTGATGACCACACACAGAGTGAGGTATAAACTCTTAAGGTAGATCTTTGTATAGTTTAGGTATGCGGAGCAAAATAAACTATGTTTGTTGTCCCATTCATCGCTATTGTGAGCTGGATGGCCTGAAATTTACCTAGCATTTTTTGAAAAGAAAATTTTAAATTTTATAAAATGTTAAACAATCATTATTGTTGATTGTTCACTGACTTATTTCAGCAAGAGATCTATTAGGAAACTCTATATGCCATTACTTATTGCCTGCAATTTTTTGTATTCCTTAGGTTTTGACATACTGACACTGTGAGACATGTCCTATATTACATTTGATTAGACAAACGTAAATATACTCCTTTTTTTTACAACTGAACAAGGAAATTAGCATGAGCATACACGATAAGAAACATACTTTTTTTTTATTATTTTTACTTTTTTCTGCTGCTTTTGTAATGATATTATAGACTTTTTATGTTTATTGTGCATGGTAACTCATATTATGTTCGCTTCATCACATTTTCAGGACCCGGTAACTTATGCATGGTCCTCAGTGACCATAGAAATTTATATATTATTGTGCCACACCTGCAACTGCAAGCTCATTGTTTCCTTACTTTCGAAGTTCATGTTATCTTAAGTTTGTTTCCAATTTGGTCAAATAAAGAGTGAATTGATGGTGTAGGCTCGTAGACTTTTTGGCCTCTGATTATGCCGTCTGCTGCTCAGCTTGTTGCCTATAACTCGTAATGACCTTTGTTCCTCATTTCGTTCCTCCTTCATTTATCTTTGGCACTGATTATGGTGCCTCCTCTTTGTTTGGTGGTTGACTTTCATGGTTATAGAGAAAGTGATACTTGGGGGGGTTTAGCTATTGGAATAGTACTATGGCCTGTGGGAGTGGTAGGGAGGCCATGAGAGAGGCAGATCATGGCCAGCATGCCTGCATCACCAGACGCATCGTTTCTTTGCTCATAGACGCGGCTGACAGACAAAGATTTCTAGGAGGCTCCTCTTCATGTACAATTTCTTCTGAAGAGCCTTTTTACCTGCTCAAAGGTATACCAACATCCACAGCTATAACGTTCAAACATTACATTAGCAATGCAATTATCGATACTGACATCTCTACATGCATTTCACAGATTGCTTGCTCGCCCGCAGCTTTGAATCAGATCGAAGCTAGAAGCTCTACTGATGATGCTACGGAGATCGATGAAGGTTAACTGACAACGCTTTTCTTCGGTCCTCTATATAAGTATCGGACTGTTGTGACTTTTGTTGTCTCCAGTGTGTTGTATTAAATTATCCCACTCTAGACTCTTCCATGTAATATTATGTAAAATCTGGACGTATCTTATCATTGTGTTTGTATGTACTATTGTCACGTTCTATGTGCGTCAGACTTTTATTCTCGCACTCTCTCACCTATAAGATAATTATGTTGTTCAGATATCTTTCTCGGTAGAGGTTGCTCCAACGCCACAGCAGCCTACGTACTGCAACATCGGTCAATGCCCGCGCCCATGCGCGCGCAATTTACTAGTGCGCTCTGAAATCTTTTTCTGGTGACGCGCGCCCCCACCACCACGTTTACTTGCCCTTGCCGCTCTCATCTCTCCTCTCTCTCTCTGCGGCGGAGGGAGAGTGAAGTCAAGCGTTGGGCGAGAGAGATCGGTGGGTGCCGTTAAGCAACTGCTCTTTCACATCCACATCCGGAGCTGCTACAGGATAGAGCAAGCTAGCCAGGGGCCAGGCAGGCCGCAGGCAGCACCACATGTCCGTACTGAACGCACTGTTTCGATTAAACCAACCCTACCACTGCTGCCGAGTTGATCGAACCCACACCACTGCTGCCTGCACCGCACCGACCCCAGGTAGCTAGAACTACATGTCGCGGTCTCTAGTGGAAACGCGCTTGCGAGCTCGCACGAACAGGCAAAAAAAAAAATAAAAAAAAATCCATGCGTTGGTTGATGCCGCATCCAGAGCGTGTGTGTCCGTTATCAGGTGGTTGGTTGATGCCGACCAGTTCCGCCGCGTCAGTTATCGCTCTGCGGTGGCGCGGACGGAACAGCTTGCTGGCCCCACGCCCCAGCCACATGCTCGTAAATCGTACTAATACGTGACGCAGCTCTACATCGATGCCCCGCCGTCCGTCCGTACAGCGGTGGTTGCCGCGCGCGGAGCGATGAGCTGGCGCCGCCTGTTGGATTACTCAGACTCAGCCCCATCCATCCACCGAGCCGGCGTCGACGACACGACAGTAGTACGTGCGTGCGCTTCTGAAACGAATCGAAAACACGGGCGGGGTGGGTGGGAATACGGGTTTCCATCGATCGGTGGAAGCAAGCAACAGGGAAGGCGTGTCGTTGGCCCGTGGCCGTGGAGTGGTCGATCGAACACGACACGTACAGGGGTGTGTTAATTTGTGCAGAGGCCTAGGCCCTAGAGGGAGGTGGACATACTCTACTGTAGTTCGTTGCCTGCGCGCGTACGCACCCGGAATGGCGCCCGTGCATATGCAGCTAGCTAGCCTGACCCAGCCGGGATGAACCAACCACCGAAGCGATCAATCATGCAAGTTCTGTTGCTCCGGCCTGTGCGACTAGATACAGAGAGAGGAGTTAGCTGAAACTGATGAAAGGCGTCTGCCTCGGATGCCCAATCCAGTCCAACTGTACGTCTCCCACCCGTCACCACGAACGGAGCTTAACTACCATGCAATGCAATGCAACGCAACAGCTGCTGCCGGAGGGCCGGTGAGGGTGATGACTGACTGTACACGCCCTTTTGCTATTGGATCTTTGTTCCCTCCATATCTGCACACCACACCACAGACCTCATGCTGCTGCGTCTGCGTGCGGTAGTAGTAGTGAAACTCATCGCCATTCACCAACTTGAGGTTTCACGAGGTAACAACAGAGAAGGTGAGAGCAGAGCTGCCACTTGCTGTGGAAGCTGGGGTGCTACAGCAGCGCTCTATGCTATGCATGCCCCTGCCCTGCTGGCTGCTGCTGTTGCCGAGATCGTGTCTGTCGGACCACAAAACGCAAAGGGCCCGGCACCTCTCACATGCAGGCCCGACGCGGTCTGACGAAGACGTGAACAGCATCGCATCGCATGGCTGTCTGAAAGATTCTCGACTGTGCGAGCGAGCATGCAGTTGCATCCATCATCGTATGCTACGAACCTGTCCGTTTAGCCGGCCCAAGCATGCCGAGTTGCCGACGGCGCCTACTAGCTCGGGCAGTGCAGCACGCCGCGGCCAACGCGCCTCGCTACCCAAGGCGGCCGCGCGCGCGCGCGGGCTTGAAGTTGAAGGCGAGCCAGTGCTGTGAGGTTACTATCGGGTGTGGTGTGGTCGTCCAGGCTTTAATTTTGGCGCAGCGAGGCAGGCAAAGGCAAAGCACGTCAGTACGAGCTCGGTTCGCGGCGCCGGCCGGGCAGGGGCAGGGGCAGGGCAGGCGCCCGGCAGGGATGCGGGATGCCTGCTGCGGCGGCCGGTGTGGTGTGGCCGCCTTGGCCGCACCAAGCAAGTCCGGTCGCTTTCGGCCTAGCCGATGATTCCAATCCGTACGGGCTCGTGTCAGCCGGAGTGGAGTACTCGTAGCATCTTTTTCTTTGGAGCGTAGAGGATCGTGTTCGTGTCAGCTCTCTTCTGAGCTCTCTGACCATCTTCGGCCTCGGCGCCATGGAATTCCGTGTCGGCCTTGTCAATCCTTTTGCTTTCGGCTTGGGTCCCACATGGGTACCCCGGAGGCCCGGAAGGACGGGCTTCGTTCGGTAGCGGTCTTCTTCAAGCCCGATAGTTTTGT
Source organism: Microstegium vimineum (assembly GCA_022036555.1). NCBI lineage: Eukaryota > Viridiplantae > Streptophyta > Magnoliopsida > Poales > Poaceae > Microstegium > Microstegium vimineum. The sequence goes on from CM039137.1 coordinate 21,248,589, forward strand.
TCATGGGCCCTACTACTTGCTACAAGGTAGTACTATCCAGACAGTATGGACCTAATTCGCGCCAGAAATTTCTTGCTCTAGGCCCAGCTCAAGCACGACTGCTAGTCACGTGTCGCCTATGCGGCGGGACTGCGATTGCGACATACGACTTTTCATTCACGTTGCTGCGAAAAATAAAATGGGTCGCCCTCCTCCTTTTCGTCCTGCTTAATTACTTTCCTACGAGACCACAATTTCTCTGAAGCCCACGCAAGCAGCATCAGGAAGATTCGATCCATCAGCAGGTTTTATTTTATTTTTTATTTTTTCCCTTTCTCTCATTTCTAAATTATAATCCTTCTCGTCAGTCATAGACTCATAGTTATGGTACTTTATCATTTTATTACTTGTTTTCCTAGTGCCCCCCCCCCCCCCCACTCCATTCTAATTGTTCATTGAACATAGTTTTTGTTTCTATCTATTTAACAAGAGTGAATAGTTTCTCCGTAAGTGGTTCTGTTTTTTATTTCACAATTGATACCGTACATATTTGTCTATTATATTTTGTCTATACAAAATCATGAATGAATGCTCTGACAATTAAAATATTTCTTTGACAAACCATTTTTATTTTTGTTTCTTTATTAATTTTCACTTTCCATATTTTTTCTGTAATTTTACTGCCATTAGCATTTTTTTGTTGTGGCTGTAACGAAATGTATTTGAATTCAACTATTTTCTCCTAAAAAAGGGATATGTGAAAATCTAGCCTAGAACAATGTTCACGTGATGCTATAAGAACATTTTTACTGTGAAGCTATACTATTTTTTTTCCGAAATATGTCATCCTTTTCTTGTGAAAGTTAGAGCAATTTCCTTTTGACCATGGAAAAATTATTTTGTTCAATGAAATAGGGTTGTAGCTTCGTGAGAAATAATGTTATGTTTAAATTTCAACTAAAAAAATGCTCAAATGAGATGTGTCGAATAATGATTATATACTCACTCTGTCCCAAATTATGTGTCGTTTCCGGTTTCTATGCCATAAGTTTGAGTCAATTTATAGAAAATACGGGCAACATTTGTATTCTCTAAATAATTTATTAAAAAATAGATTCAAAGATCTTTCGAATGATACTAATTATTTACTATAAATATTAAAATTTTAATATTTTATTAAAGTTATTTCTCAAAAAACAAAAACGACATATATTTTAGGACGGAGATACACAACGACGATCAGAACTTAATTTGGATGTATGGTTTGGAAACTATAGTTTTGTACTTTGCTAGAGAGGCCGGAACCTTATTTAAATAATGCCTTCATGTCTTCTTCAAATTAAAAAAAATCCTCTCGCAAAAAAATATGAGAAACCTGTTTAGTCAGGTATTTTCTCTCCGTTCGTCAACCATTTTGCACGCGTGGATGGAACGGATGGGCCTTGTCGTTTTTTCCCCCCGCTTCTTTTTATTGAACCTGCATTGCATTATGGCGTCAGTTTAATCCTAAGGCCCAGCAGGAAGGATGTGGGCTAAGGCCCATCTAAATTCTGGGCCACACGCTACAGCTGCGATACAGTACGTGCTCACCTGCAGGTACATTCAGGAGCAGAGAAGTAGCCATCAGCCAACAGCGGTTCACTTGTGTCACCATCCAAACAACCGCGAAAAAGAAAATCTATCTATGGAACCCGCATTGCGAGTTGGTCACACTAGCATCGCTTTCCTGCTGTTTATTAAACGTCACATCCTCCTCCTGCTGCTGCTATAAAATGCTACTATGCTCTAGCAGCTATTGATCCTTTTGAATTTCAGGCTCGGAGTATTCGTATAGGCATGCATGGCAGACAAGGGGTGATTTCTTTTGATTTTACGGGTGTCTGTTGGAGATTAGGTTGGGTCTAGCTTTTAATTTGGTAGCCTGTGTATCTAGGATGTAGCGCCGCAATGCAATGCAGGTTGACGACTCTGATGATCATCAGGCGTTGCGGGGTCCTGTCAGAGAGCAGAGCACCCACCGCTGATTCATCAGTCGTCGAGATCCACACGAATTTTAATCTGTGTTAGCTACGTAGGTGCAGTGCATGCCTAGAGCTAGCAAGTGGATTAGTAAGATTCCTAAAGAAGATTATCATCTGCTCCTCTCAGCGTCCAGCTGCTTCTTTTGGCAAGAGAGAGCCATGCGTGTCGGGATATTCTAAGCAGCGTGGTGACGCAGCATCATGACGAAAAAGAGGGGCGATATGATCTGAGCCAGTAATATGCAGCTAGCGCAAGGTTTTGATCTGCTCCAACCACCGCTGCACTGCACTGCACCCCCTGCTGGGAAAAAGGCGTCGCGCGGTGCGGTCGTTGCCGGCGGCCGGTCAGCAGCCAAAACCACACCCCGGCCTGAAATGAAGCAGGCAGAGGCAGGCAAGATGGAGCCATCGAATCCTGCTGCCCAGATCGGCGCACGTCCGCATGCATGTTTTACGTACAGCGACGTCGACCCACCGAGCTAGACGCGCGTGGGCCTCCTAAGTCCTAATTCCATTTCATTCCATGGAGCCCTATTAGCTAGCTGCCCACACGATAACTGAACTTTTCCTGTGAGAACGACCTGCAATGCAGGCAAAAGTTTTTTTTTTACTAGTGTTGTTTATGGAGGCCTGAATCTGTATGCAGGCCTGCATCATATCGCAACACTAGCTAGCTAGTAGCAGGCGAATGAAGTCGCGAAGGTGCAGGTGGAAGTGGAACAGCGGTATTTTGCCTTGTTGCTGCAACGCCTATTTGCTGCAGTTAGAGGCTGTTTGGTTCATCACGTTACCTTGCCATGCTGTGTGGCGTCGCCGAACTTTAGCTCTTCAGGCTGTGGATCGCCACCATGCAAATGAAGACGAGGCCGAAGGTTAGGCGGTGTATTTGGCCGCCACAGGTTTGACGAGCTTTTGTACTGGAGATAGGTGTGGCAACCGCAATTTAATTGGGAACCAAACACCAGCCGCACACCAGGTGGCCGCCGCAGTTCATGGCGTGATGGAGTTGGCACGGAACCAAACGCTAGCCATGGTCCTGTGGCTGCCAGAGCCGTGGCGTGGCGAATAAAGATGAGCATGCAGCCCAAGGCACGATGGCACGACACGAAGCCCGAATTTTTGGCCCGGCCCGAGCACGGCACGGCACGGTCCATGAGCCGTGCCTGGGCCGTCACATAGGCACGCCGGCCGGCACGGCTGCAACGGGAGGCCCGGTAGAGGCCCGCTAACAGGGGAGCTCATATAGAATTGCTCTGTAAAATATACTGAATTCTGCATTAAACAAGGGGTTTTCCATAAAATAGGCTTCGAGCCGGCCCGTTCTTGGTTCGGGTCTCGTGCTTTTCGGGCCGACCCGGCCCAAAAAACAGCCCACGGGCCGTGCCTGAGTCTGCAAGCAGGCACGGTGGACCGGGGAGACATGGCCTGCGGGCCCGCGGGCCTCACCGGGCCTGGGCCGTTGCACATATTTAGTGGCGAACAACGGCTGCCAACCAAATACCCTCTTCGTGATGGAAACACCTACTACTAGTAAGTAGCTTAGGTTTTCCCCGGCCGGGCTCACTAGAGACTGTAGACCATGTGCATACGCGTCTCTTTCTCGATCTCTGGATGATCCTGGTTCTGAAAGCTGCTGGACGTACGTAGGTAACACGTGGGTAGTTGCTGTTGCTTTCTATCCGTTCCCATCCCATGCCTCCATTTCCACTATAGCCAGGCACTAACCATTCCTATATTTCAATAATCCATCTTTACATGCATTGGCTGCAGTCCTGCTACTTCACCTTTGACGAAAGATTATAGATCGTCCAATGAATCGATTGTTGACTTGCTGCAAGCGTACTGTATCATCAGCAGATGCAGCGCGTGCAATGGGAACATCCTGACACTACACAGGTTCAGGTTCAGCTTCCGAGAGCTAGCTAGCGCGTGCAGGTTGATGCTTGAGCCTCACGAACGCGCGCACCGATCGATATGGACCGGTTGGCTGGCATCTCGCTCCGTCCATTGTCAATTGCATGCCACGCGCTGCGTCGATCGGTCGAGCCAACGACACGAGTGCACGCACAGGTTCGTTGTAGCAGCACGTGGGAGAATAGCATCGGTTCAGTAACCGATGCTGTAGCTGCTGCTCTGTCTGACGATGCGCTCAACGCTAGCTCATTGGTCTCAGCGCGGTAGGGATGCGTGGGCACCTACTCTACCTTCTAGGAGTAGGAGTATTTGGCACGACGGGTAGTCTTTCGAAGGCAGTTCCAAGGGTTTCCCAAACCTAACGGTAACCGCGGTTACCGACCGGTTACCGGCAAACCGTCCGGGACCGGTTCGGTTTCGGTACCGGTTTGAATTCAAATTTCAAATTTATTTTTTTCAAACTTGTACGCGTCAAAATAAATAGCAAACAAATTCCAATTTAAAAAAGAATTGCACCATTCGACTCTATAAATCATGAACTATTTTTAGGAATTTTTTTAGCATTTTCGATTTTTTTTTCAAATTTGAAATTTGGTTTGGGGCTGTTTGGGGCGGTAACCGCCCAAACCGGACGGTAACCGGCCCTAACCGACCGGTTACCGGTCCCAAACCGTTTGAACTACGCCGTTTGAATTCAAAATGCAAACCGTTCAGTTTGGGACCGGTTTAGGCAGCCGTTGATAACCGGCAAACCGTCGGCGAGCGGTTCCCGGCCACCGATCGGTAAGGAAAACCCTGGTTCCAACGTTCCACTTCCAACGAGCAGCGACGACTACTCCATGTGTCCAAAAAAAGAAGCAGTTTTTATTTTTCAAGGACCAATTATATATAAAATGATATTGATACTTATAATAATAAATAATTAGTATTATTAGATAGATTTTAAAATATATTTTATAATAAACTTATTTGAAGATAGAATTATTGTACGTATTTTTTATAAACCTAGTTAAAATTTAAGAATGTTTGATTAGCACGTATCAGTAACAACTTTTATGGTGGGACGAAAGAGTAGCCAGTACGGAGGAGCTAGGTGTGGGTATGGCAATGCAGATGTAGGCATGCGCGTAGGGACTAGGGACGGCGACTAGGGAGGCCTTGAGACAACTCTATTGGTAGCTACGCATTTTCACGTCTGCACGGATGCCATACGTACTGTAGATGTAATACAGTGATATGTAAAACTCTTTGTGTATTCTGGATCTATATACACGGTTGGTGCCATAATTGCTAGTGCAGAGTATCCAAAGAAAAGAGCTAGCTGGTGGACTATTTTTTTAGTTAAGTCTTCAACTAAGCTAATTTTTAACCCAACCATCATGTTCGGCAACTCCTCAGCTCCAGCAAGTCGCCTCTTCCTAAGCTATTACAAGCCCTGCTACTTTTCTTTCTTGTTCATTTTGTGCGCTTGCAGCATTACTTGTCCCATGGGGGATGACCCTGTCCGCCAAATGTGAGGGGACAATCTCGCCCCCAGATTCCCTGGTACATTCCTACTTGGGATGTTCCTGATATACTTGTCCTCAACCAAAAATCTAGAAAATGGGTCATCCCATCCCCATCATTACACCTCATTCATGCATCCAAACTCTACCTAAAAGTATAAAACCAAATGTAAAATGGATTGTCATCAAGATGATACTCTATCTAGGGTTCTAGGCTAGTGTCAAGAGAGGTAGCATAACATATTATAGTTTCCTAAATTACATTTTCATCAGACCACAATACTCTGTATTAGTTAAAATTGTAAAGCTAATTATCAAACCAACCTGAACTGATGTAAGCTAATATTTAGCCCAACTAGCAACTAGCACGGGCTCATCAACATAGGTTTTCTTTCCACGTCATATTATATATTCTTGTCCTAAGTTAAATATTCCCAATTTTGGCCATCAATTTTGAGAAAAAAGTCATACAATTTTACAACATATATCTCCTATAGTGAATTTGAAAACATATACATTTCTAAAGAAAAATGATGGTAAAAAATAGGGACGTTTGATTGAAGAATAAGACAGGTAAAAAATAGAAAGAACACAGAACAACTAAACCGCCCGATGGTACTGTGGTAGATAAATAACGACACTGTTTTGTAAATTAATTCTACTATACTACTAGTATGATACATGGTGTGTGCGGTGCCACCGTTGTTGGCAATAATGAATGGTCCCTTATTAGCTTCATCTACACTACTTGTCGGAGGCGGCGAATAAGTGCAGTATTATTCTGGTTATTAATCACACATATGGCAGCGCGTGCATGTAGGAGTATAGTATCCTAGGACGACGACGACTACTACTACTAGGATAGTAGATCGGTACGCATGTGTGTGCGGACCCCGTGGCAGCCGCAGGAACAAATCATCAAGCCGCAACCCCGCAAGTGGTTCCGTAACAAATGGACCACCTACACACTCTTTGTCTCCGTCCATTACTGAATGCAACGACCGGCTGTGTTGCAGTATTGAGCTTTTTTTAGCTACTACCTCCTTCTGAATTATAACTTTCATTCTAAATTATAAGTCGTTTTTAACTGTTTTTATGTCGTCTCTCTTCTCTACTGTGTTTTACATATTGTGTGGTTCTCCATGCTGCTGCTCCGGAGTTGCTGAGCCTTACACTACCACGGCGGCAAGCGAGGGCAGCATCTAAACACGCCATCAGTGTCCATCCGGCCTCGCCTCTAGCTGCCTAGCTACAGCTAGACTTCACACAGACTTCCGACCCAGCGTGAACGAAGGCGTGCAAGCTCAGCAGGAAGGCCCCATGCAATGCAAGTTGGAGCTCGAATCAAAGCATCTTGCACCCCCGATCGGAAGGAGTTGTCCCTGTCGTGCTCACGTCGGTGAATTGAGAATCAGAGGCCTCTAGCTAGATTGGGGATCACGAGATTCAGACAGGGAGTCTAGCTAGCTATACAGCTCGAGATGTCAGAGAGGAAGATGGATCCGAGGCACCAGATCCGCGTAGAGGCAGCGATCGATGCCGAAGGCTAGCTTCTAGGAGGAGCTGCGGTTGGATTGAGTCCATGCATTGCATGACAGTGGAGATAGTAGTACATGGGAGGCGGATGAGCGGGGGCGACACACTATTATCACTCGATGAGTAGAGAGATGGTAGTAGCTTAGCTAGGAGTGATACTTAGCTTGCATGAAAGAATAACCATATTGCATCAACAATAGTACAAAAGTTGGCGAGACATAAAAATGTCTCACTGTACATGAACTTCCTGCATGTAAAATCTTCAATTGAGAGTGACTGGGCAGACGATAATATATATAACACTGCTTAAATTAGTTGATCTGCCAGGTTAGCATTTCAAGGCCTCCGCTATATATAGCCTTTGGGAAGGCTTGGGGTCAAGGTATCAGCAGACTGACCAAATGTCACAGTGCGCATGTATCATCGCCGCCATTCTTGTGGGCTACTGCAGTACTACGTTTGTTATCGCTAACTAACGATATACCATATATCCATATATGTATACAGGATGTACTCCCTATGCTGCTTCCAGTTTCTGATGCATCGATCTCTCAGTCAGTACAGGTTCACATTCCAATGCAAGAGTGATGTTTTGATCTGACGAATGAACAGGACAGTCCTCGACCTCCCAATGAAACCAACAGACTGGGGTCAAACATGCTGCCTCCAAAAACCGCGATAAACTTCATCAACGGCAGAATCAAGATGCAAGCAGTGGGACAGACAGCAGCTAGCAGGCATCAAACCGCGAGAGAAATCTTTGTTCTGCGTGCTGATTGGTCGGTGTGGTGCGCACACACAAACCCCATGATGCTGTCTGTTCACATGTTGGTAGCTGGGCTGGCCCTGTGGCTGGTCCTGCCTGTAGGATGACACATGCTATTTCAACTTGGGATTCGTTTTTTCCGCTTACAGAGAAGAAATAACTTGGGATTAGTTTTCTTGCACCACTTGCGTTCGTTCATTTTGCACACACGTAAGTGTATATAGCTGATGCGACTTTATATTTATTATTTTATTACAAATCATCCCAGCTGCACGTAAAACGGCAGATTCCACAGCTAGCCAGGGCAAGTGACCTAATATAAGAGTCTTTAACCGCCAATTAAATGTTGCATGGCCACACTAGTCACGCGTCACCCTGCTACAGTCCCAGCATTATAATGCTGATGCAAATAGTGTTCAACGAAAGAAAGCACCCAAGATTTTAAACGCTTCTCGGTCATTATTCATTGTCACTGTGAATCACTACTCACCTACTAGCTAGGCATTATTTAAGCACTTTTGGTGTAGCCATTTTCTCTCCCAGCTACCTGTCTTTGCCCGCGCGGCGTCAACGCGCCCGTGGATTGGTTGTGTTTTATATAGGAGGAAAATACAGATCGGAACAACTTTACATATTAACTGTCGGGTACGAAGGTAAGGGGTACCCTAAACCCTTCGATAAATTAACGCTAAGCATAGCAACCATTTTTAAGGCAAGGACCAGCCCAATACTCGGTAAGATGTGGCCCATCAATCGAGGGCCCCCTCTGCACCAACTACGGCAACAAGCCATGGGCCGGCTCCACCTCGACGACGGACGAGGGGTCGAACGAACGACCCCCGGCTCCCCCTCGACGACGGACGAGGGGTCGAGCGAACGACCCCCGGCTCCACCTCGACGACGGACGAGGGGTCGAGCGAACGACCCCCGGCTCCACCTCGACGACGGACGAGGGGTCGAACGAACGACCCCCCGACCTCTACCTCGACTTCGACCTCTCCAACCCCGTCGACGTCTCGACTACCCCCTCGACCAAGGGTCAAGCAGACGACCCTCGGACGAGGGGCTCGATTAACCCAACTGCTCCGGCATGGGTTAAAGTGAACCCACCTAACGACATGGGCGCCCGCGTCCGCTGTCAAATCCGCCAACTCCCCGTCCAGTCCCCGATTCCCGTCAACTGTGCCGCCACTGCTGCCACTACGCGAGTACAGACTCCAACAGTACCCCTCGGAAAGTGAACAGTGCGACCCTCGACGACGACTTCGGGAACGCGACGGAGTCACACAGGGCTCGACCCCCTCCCTCGACCGGGGGGACTCGACCCCCTCCTCTTCAACAACTCCGGTACGGAAGACGTCCCGTCCGCCCCGTCCCGCTTCGGCCGTGGGACTCGTGCCCGCCTGCGGACACTGCACGGCGACGACTTCTACTGCCGCCACGACCAGGGACGCCTGTAGGACGGAAGGCCATGCCGCGACAGTGCTCAACGCCTCTCCGCCAACACTGTGCCGCGAATACGCCGCCCATACTACTACTGTTAGGACCCTGTACCCTCGGGTCTCCCCTTGGTCTATAAAAGGGGGACGCTGAGGTAGAGACAGGGGGGGCTTTTCCCGATTTCTGACGACTTCTGAGGAGGGATCGATCGGCTCCTACTTCATCTAGGACTCTGATCGGACTTTCGCTCTCAGGGACCCTAGTCCACGCTCCACACACACACGCGCCACTCGATCGACCCCTCGGGTGGCCCGATCCGTGTAACACTGCTTGTACCCCCCTGTACGAGCACACTTTGGGTGCGAGATAATACAAGTCATCCTACCCCTGCTGGACGTAGGGCCTTCCTTGCCCGAACCAGGATAAATCTTGTGTCCATCTTGCATCACGTCTGAGAGAGGGAGCACGCGATATACAAATTTACTCATTGGTGGTCTTGACCCCCGGGTCATAACATCGACAGTTGGCGCGCCAGGTAGGGAGATTCGCGTGTCAATCAACTCCGAACTACTCTCTTAGATGGATCCCACCGTCCCACCGTTCCCGTTCACCACCGTCATCTGGTTCGGCAGTCTAGGGTTTGTTTCCACGGACCAGGGCGACTTCATAGTCTTCCCCTCCACCCGTGGCCTAGACATCAGCAGCTTCGCTGCGCCGGAGCCAGCAAGGATTAGACGACGGTCCCTCCGCTTGCGTCTCTAGCCTGCGATCAGGAGGAGGCGCGAGCGACTCCGACGGGCTCGCCGTCGTACGAGCTTCGGGGCGCTGGATGCCGTATCCCCGGTCCCAGCTGGCGACACGACCCCTTCCCCTAGGGGTCCGCTTGACCCGTGCTTATGGGCCGAGGGCGGGCGCCTCCCCGAGCGGGACTTCGGCTCTTCCATGTCGTCATCCCCGGAGGCTCCTGTGGCCTCTCCGACATCCTCGATCCCGTCACCACCGCGAGACCCGTTCCCGTACGGGCTCCGCAACGGTGCCGGACTCTACTCCGCTCTCGCAGGACTGTGGGTACATACATACGACGAGTCTCCATGGACTCCATCGTGGGCGACGGCCGAACCCACCACCACTACTTCACCAGGCGAGCCAGGGCTGCCCCGTACGTGGGGCACGTTACGGCGACGCCTGGAGGAGGAAGAAACGGGCAGGCTCTTCCCCCATTTCTACCACGCCGACTTCGACTCGGACTCTCCCGACGAGAGCTACGACTCCACTCGGGAGTGCTTCCACCTCGACGAGCAAACCATCCTCCAGGACGACGTCGACGATACCGCGGCCACCGAAGAAAGGGAAGGGGCCAACGCCACACCACCTCGAGATGCCATTCCCCCGAGTCCATATAGAGCCGATCCACCCCCCGACGTCCAAATTACGCAGGTCCGAGAGCTTCTCAGCAAGCTCGAGGAGGAGCGCTTGCGTCTTCAGCAACTCGAGCATGCCCTCGAGCGGGATCGAGGGCGTCCTCAGGGTGGAGGAGCTCGCGAGCGGGCCCGGGAAGTCCGCCGGCAGATCGTCGAGGAGGGGAATGCCGAACCCCGAGTCTTCAACCGCACCAGCCAGAATGTCGTAGCAGCCGCGATGCTGCTCCGCGACATGCCGGCGCCATCGACCCCCCAGGCACGACGTATCAGGGAAGAAATCCAGGGGCTGCTCCAAACTGTGGCCGTGCAGCAGGCGGAGAGCTCAGCCTCGAGGCGTCGAGGGGCTGCCTCTGAGCGGCAAGCAGCGCCCCCTCGACAAAATCGGGAGGCCTCTGTCCACCAGAACAAGGCGCCCTAGGGCCGGGTCGAGCCACGACCGGTTCAGGAACGCCTCGTCGACGACCTCCCTCCTTGAGTGAACAACCGACGTCGATACGGCGACGCCGAGGCTCGAGGCTACAACGCTCACCGAGGCGGGCGCTACGACAGCGACGAAGACCAATGTCGGTCTCCGGAGCCGCCGGGGCCCCGAGTCTTCGGGAGAACTATCCGGCGGGCCTCCCTGCCCGTACGTTTCCGTCCACCCACCAGCCTGATCAAATACAACGGCGAAACCAAGCCAGAGCACTGGCTTGCCGATTTCAGGCTGGCATGCCAGCTAGGTGGAGCCAAAGATGACCTCGTCATCATCCGGCAACTCCCATTGTTCCTCTCCGACACTGCTCGAAGGTGGCTCGAGGAGTTACCCCCGGACTTGATCCAGGACTGGTCCGACTTGGTCCGGATCTTCGAGGGCAACTTCAAAGGCACCTACGAGCGCCCGGGCAACTCCTGGGATCTTCGCAGCTGCAAGCAGAAACCAGGGGAGACCCTCCGCGCCTTCACCCGCCGATTCTCGAAGCAGCGTACCGCACTAACCCACATCTCCGACCACGAGGTCATCACGGCGTTCATCGCCGGGACAACCTGCAAGGATCTGGTGCGGGAGCTGGGGCGAAACATCCCCAAGACCGCCAACGAGCTCATGGACGTCATCGCCAACTACGCGGCTGGCGAAGAGGCCGTTGGCACGTTCTTCCAGATCCCCCCAGGGAAGGGGGAGGGCGACGCGGATGAACCCGGGGGCTCGGACGATGGGCCCAAGAGAAACAAGGGGCCCAGGAGGAACAACGACGGCAACGGCGGCCGAAAGAAGAAGAAGAACCAACTGGGCCGACGCAACGTCGAGCCCAACGCCGAGCACGACGACGACCCCGACGACCTTGTCGCTGCAGCGGACAAGCGGAAGCCTCGAGGGCCCCCTCCTGACGGGGGCGTCTTCGACAAGATGCTGAAGGAGCCTTGCCCCTATCATATGGGGCCGGCCAACCACCGCCTCGAGGATTGCCGCATGCTCCGAAGGCACTTCGTCCCTCCTGGCCCCAGGAGAGATGACGGCAAGGAAGACCCGCCCTGTGACGCCCATGTCAGGGGCGATGTCCAAAAAGGGGGCTTCCCCGAGATCCACGACTGCTACATGATCTACGGGGGACCCTCGACTCGCCTCACCACGCATCAGCGCAAGAGGGAGCGTTGAGAAGTTTTTTCCGTTCGGGCCCAGGCCCCACGGTACCTTGACTGGTCCCACACGCCGATCACCTTCGATCAGGACGACCACCCCGAGCACATCCCCAACGCAGGGGATTACCCGCTCGTCGTCGACCCGATCATCCTCAACACCCGCCTCAGCAAGGTGCTCATGGACGGGGGAGTAGCCTCAACATCATCTACGCCGAGACCCTCGACCTCCTGGGGATCCCGAGGACCATGCTCCTGCCCAGCGCGGGGGGGGGGGGGGGGGTTCCACGGGATCGTCCCAGGGTAGAAGGCACTCCCGATCGGCCGCGTCAAGCTGCCGGTCTGCTTCGGCGTCCCCTCTAACTTCCGAAAGGAAGAGCTGACCTTCGAGGTGGTCGCGTGGCGAGGCACCTACCACGCCATCATCGGTAGACCGGGGTACGCCAAGTGTAGGAATACGAGGTTGCTACGCTAGCCGGAAAACAAAACTTTTCGACCTCATAAACCAAGATCTACTGCTAGTTACAGGTTACGGGATTACCACTAGACGCGCAGGTGCAGCGGAAGACGACTTGATGTAGTCGTGCGCGTCGCAGCAGGCAGTGCAGTTGCGTGGTCGTCCGTCTCAACGTCCCCTTCGCGCGGTTCGTCCTTGTGCTCCAGATGTAGCACCTCCGAGGAATCCCACACGTGCAGGGAGGAAGCGTTGCGCCTCCGGACTGCTAGGTCCGCGAGGAGCAAAAGCCGCGAGCGTGGGGAGGCGACGGCGGCTGCCAAAAGGGCGTGGATCGTCTTGCCCCGCGCCCACCCTTGCTTATATAGGCGTCCTAACGAGCTCCCACGGTGGAGGCCCATTCACCCTAAACCTAGTCTAATTCGGGTCCAACCCGAATTAGGCTTCCAACCCCTTAAGCGTGCGACCCTATGGGCTCACGCATACATAGACATGGCCCAAGTACTCTTACTCGACCAATAGTTGATAGCGGCCTCTAGCAATATGTGTCAACTCCTATGTATACGCTATGATCATATCAGACGAACCACTATGACCATGTACAAGTTATTCCCTTCGCCACTCGATATATGGTTCAACTCGTGGGTTAACACTTAACCCAAGCACGGCCATGCATTTGTTGATCCAATCACATGAGTGATCCAGTGATATCTCTCTCACGAAGAGAGGGGCAAATTCCATCTTGATTGTCTATGTCTCACAGCATGTTTCCCGACCACCCAAGGGCCACCTTTATAACTACCCAATTACAGAGTAGCGTTTGATAGTCTCTAAGTAGATCGTTTCACATCTTGAATACATACCACAATCTCAGGTCTAAGGACATAACGTACATGACATGAATAGAGACTTTCTCTTGTTGGGTCAGTCCAGCCTACATGTCTCACATGTGCCCACATTATTAGTTTGACATCTCCATGTCTATGACTTGTGAAACATAGCCATCAACTAATACATGTGCTGGTCTAATATTCAAGTGTGCTCTTACAAGAATGCCGACCAGGGACAACTTTTAGAATAACCATTCAGGTAATTGAGTTCCACAAACAATTCACATAATTGTCAATCAATACTAGTTGTCTATAATGGATATTCTCAGAACACTTTATTAGTCATGGATACAACCGGAATATAGTCATCTACATGATTAGCTCTAGGGCATATTCCAACACCAAGTTCATGGCGGTCCCGAACTACACCTACCTCAAGCTCAAGATGCCGGGACCCTCGGGGGTCATCACCGTCGACACCTCCTACGAGCACGCATACGACTGCGACGTCGAGTGCGTGGAAAAAGCCGAAGCCCGTGAGGATTCGGCTATCCTCGTGGCCCTCAACGACTTGTCCGGAGAGATCCCCGACCCCAAGCGCCACGCTGGGAACTTCAAGCCGGCGGAAGACACAAAGACCATCCCGCTCGACCCCGGCCTCGCGCACGGGAAGGTGCTGACGATCAGTGCCACCCTCGAGCCCAAATAGGAAGCCGTGCTCGTCGACTTTCTCCGTGCGAACGCCGACGTGTTTGCATGGAGTCCCTCAGATATGCCGGGCATCCCGAGGGAGGTCGCCGAGCACTCCTTGGACATCCGAGCCGGGTCCAAACCGGTGAAGCAACGCCTGCGCCGCTTCGACGAGGAGAAGCGCAGGATCATCGGGGAGGAGGTCGACAAGCTTTTGAAGGCCGGATTCATCAAGGAGGTACATCATCCCGAGTGGTTAGCTAACCCTGTGCTTGTAAAGAAAAAGAATGGGAAAGATAGGATGTGTGTAGACTACACCAGTTTAAATAAAGCATGTCCTAAAGTTCCTTTTCCTTTACCTCGCATCGACCAAATAGTAGATTCCACTTCGGGATGTGAAACCCTTTGCTTCCTTGATGCGTATTCCGGCTACCACCAAATAAAGATGAAGGAGTCCGATCAGCTCGCGACCTCCTTCATCACTCCCTTTGGCATGTTTTGCTACCTCACTATGCCCTTCGGCTTGCGGAACGCCGGGGCCACCTACCAGCGATGCATGCTCCACGTCTTCGGGAAACACATAGGGCCGATCGTCGAGGCCTACGTCGATGACATCGTGGTCAAGTCCAAAACCGTCGGAAACCTGGTCGGAGACCTCGAGATCGCGTTTGGGTGCCTCAGGGCTAATCGCATAAAACTGAACCCTGAGAAGTGTGTCTTCGGGGTCCCTCGAGGCATGCTCTTAGGGTACATAGTTTCCCAACGCGGCATCGAGGCCAATCCCGAGAAGGTAACCGCCATCACAAGGATGGGCCCGATCAAGGACCTCAAGAACGTGCAAAGGGTTACTGGGTGCCTCGCCGCCCTCAGTCGCTTCATCTCGAGGCTCGGAGAAAAGGCCCTACCCCTTTACCGGCTCCTGAAGAAGACGGAACACTTCGCGTGGACTGCCGAAGCCGAGGAATCGCTCTCGAGGCTCAAGGCCTTGCTCACCTCACCCCCGGTCTTGGTCCCTCCGAGCCCGGCCGAGCCCCTCTTGCTCTATGTCGCAGCGACTACCCAGGTAGTCAGCGCGGTCATAGTGGTCGAGAGGGAGGAGGAAGGACACGCCCTGCCGGTTCAGAGGCCTGTTTACTTCATGAGCGAGGTCCTTTCCGAAACCAAGACGAGGTATCCCCACATCCAGAAGCTGCTGTACGCGGTTGTCCTCACTCGGCAGAAGCTCAAACACTATTTCCTGGGCCATCCGGTCACTGTGGTTTCATCTTTCCCCCTCGGGGAGATAATCCAGAACCGGGAGGCATCGGGAAGAATCGCCAAGTGGTCCGCCGAGCTCATGGGGGAGACCCTCTCCTACGCCCCTCGGAAGGCTATCAAGTCTCTGGTACTGGCAGATTTCGTCGCAGAATGGACCGACACCCAACTACCCCCAGCGCAGGTTCAGAGCGAGCTCTGGGCCATGTACTTCGACGGATCACTGATGAAGACGGGAGCAGGCGCATGATTGCTATTCGTATCACCCTCAGGGGTCCATATGCGATATGTCATCCGCCTCCACTTTCCCGCCTCCAACAACGTCGCCGAGTACGAGGCCCTCGTCAACGGCTTGCGCATCGCCATCGAGCTCGGGGTTCGACGCCTCGACGTGCGAGGGGACTCTCAGTTGGTGATCGACCAAGTGATGAAAGACTCGAGCTGCCACGATCCTAATATGGAAGCCTACTGCAAGGAGGTCCGAAAGCTCGAGGACAAGTTCTACGGCCTCGAGCTCAACCACGTAGCCCGTCGGTACAACGAAGCCGCCGACGAGCTGGCCAAAATCGCGTCTACTCGAGGGATGGTCCCCCCCGACATCTTCTTGAGGGATCTGCACACACCATCCGTCGACCTAGGCTCGGGGGCTTCCGCCCTCGAGCAAGGGGTTGACCCACCCCCCTCGACCGATCCCCCCTCGAGCGGGGGAGAGGTCATGGAGATCGACGGGGCCGCCTCGGCGCCAACCCCTCCGACGGATTGGCGCGCGCCTTACCTTGAGTACCTGACGCGAGGCGAGCTCCCAGAAGACCGCACGGAAGCCCGTCGAGTAGCTCGACGCGCCAAAACCTACGTCCTATACGGAGATGACCGCGAGCTATATCGACGTAGCCCGTCGGGAGTACTTCAGCGCTGCCTCACCCTCGAGGAGGGGAGGGCACCGCTGAAGGACCTACACTCAGGGGCTTGTGGCCACCACGCGGCGCCGAGAACGCTGGTAGGAAGTGCCTTTTGACAAGGCTTTTACTGGCCGACGGCTGTCAACGACGCCACCAAACTCGTTCGATCCTGCCAGGGATGCCAATTCTACGCCAGGCAGACCCACCTACCCGCCCAAGCTCTTCAGATGATACCCATAACTTGGCCGTTCGCAGTATGGGGGCTCGACATGGTCGGTCCCCTGAAAAGAACCAAGGGCGGGCACACTCACCTTCTCGTGGCTATCGACAAGTTCTCGAAGTGGATCGAGGCTCGACCCATCGCCAACATCCAGTCTCGGCAAGCCGTGCTATTTTTCACCGACATCATCCACCGTTTCGGGGTCCCCAACGTCATCATCACCGACAATGGCACGCAATTCACCGGCCAAAAGTTCCTGGACTTCTGCGACGATCACCACATCAGGGTGAATTGGTCCGCAGTCGCCCACCCTCGAACTAACGGTCAGGTCGAGCGCGCCAATGGTATGGTTTTGCAGGGCCTCAAGCCAAGGATCTTCGACCGGCTGAACAGACATGGAAAGAGATGGGTCGACGAGCTGCCCGCTGTGCTATGGAGTCTCCGAACGACACCGAGTTGAGCCACGGGGTTCTCCCCGTTCTTCTTGGTCTATGGGTTCGAGGCCGTCCTCCCCACTGACCTCGAGTATGGGTCCCCTCGACTGAAAGCCTACAGCGAGCAAGCCAACACGGTAGCCCGAGAGGACTCCCTCGACCAGCTCGAGGAAGCTCGTGACATGGCCCTCTTCAAGTCGGCTCAATACCAGCAGACGCTGCGACGCTACCACGACAAAAACGTGCGCAAACGGGACCTCAACGTCGGCGACCTCATTCTGCGCCGTCGACAGAGCAACAAGGGGCGTCACAAGTTGACACCACCTTGGGAGGGACCCTTCATCGTGGCAGAGGTACTGAAGCCCGGCACCTACAAACTGAAGAACGAGAAGGGCGAGATCTTCACCAACGCGTGGAACATCGAACAACTACGTCGCTTCTATCCCTGAGGCCCTAGGGCCTTGTACATTTTCGCATTTATGTACAAATTCTCGAATGAATAAAATGTTCTCGAAACACATTTCACGTTCGTTTGTAGCCCGAAGGTAGCCTCAACTTTGCCCGGACAAAGTCGAGCTCCCCTCGGGGGCTGACAAGAGGGCACCCCCCCTCCTAAGTCCCCGAAAAACCCATACGTTTTTTCGAAACTCGACCCTCCCCCTCGTTCTTTCCCTCGAGTACGCTTGTCAACTAAGTAAAGGCGCCTCGAGCTGCCTAAGGGTGGAGGGTGCCGTTGAGCCAGGGACCCACCTACGCCCCAGGGATACGGTATCCCTACTCGCCACCCCCCTTCCAGGGATACGAGCGTACGTCGAATACTTAAGTTCACAAGCGTCGACTCAGGCAAAGAAAAGTAGAGAGAGCTCGAGAAGTAGAAACAACAAGACGAACCCGTCTACAGCACTAAGGTAGCCTCGACTTTGCCTCAGCAAAGTCGAGCCTCCCTCGGGGGCTAACAGGGGGGGCACCCCCCTCCTAAGTCTCCGAAAAACTCGAACGTTTTTTGAAACTCGACTCTCCCTCTCGTTCTTCCCCTCGAGTACGCTTCTCAACTAAGTAAAGGCGCCTCGAGCTCCCTAAAGGTCGAGGGTGTCGTCGAGCCAGGGACTCACCTACGCCCCAGGGCTACGGTATCCCCGCTCGCCATCTCCCTTCCAGGGATAAGAGCGTGCGTCGAACACTTAGTTCACAAGCGTCGACTCAGGCAAAGAAAAGTAGGGAAAGCTCGAAAAAACAAAATTAACTTTGTGCATATCGATCAAAAGGCATTATATACAAAAAGCCCTCGGGGGCTTGGCATTGTATCAGTACAAAAGCCTAACTGTTGCATGGACCTTTTTGTCCAGATACGGCCCGCAGGCCCGGGACTACCCGTCGACACCTCCCGAGGGCTACTCATCCGCCGAGGGGATCACGTCGGGCTCGAAGAGTTTCGCCAGCTGGCCTCCAGGCACCTCCGCGTGATCCATCAACTCCTGGCACTTCGCGTCGTTCTGTTCCTCGGTCAGATCCGGGTCGGTGGCGAACCCGTCGACAACAAGGTTGAGGTCCACGTCGTAGAAGGAGTTGACGACCGCGAGGGCCCGCTTCACGCCCACATGTAGGGCGGCTCGGACGTTCTCCGTCAACCCCTGCGTCATGGAGTAGAAGCGGCGCAACAAGGATTCCCCTCGAGCATCCCCCTCGACCTCCGGCTCTGGCTTGACCGAGAGGTCGTTGCAGAAGGTGTTGATGGCGGCCGCGAGCGTCGCGTTGAGGTTTGCCTCGGTGCCAAGCAGGCCCTGAAGATTGTCCAGGTCCTTGTGGGCGCTGGCATTCTCCTTCGCAAGATCTGCCAAAACAAGCACACAACAGTCAAAACCCAACAGAAAAGCAGAAGAAGGGTCGAGGCAGGACAGACTCCGCAACACCCGAAACACTCACCTTGGGCCTGCACATCCAAGGTGGAGTAGGCCCGCTCGGTCTCCTCGAGCTGGTGGCGGAAGTCTTCAAGCTCGGAGGACTGGTCATTAACTTTGGCCTCGAGGCCCTCGATGGTCTTGTATGCGTCCTCGAGGGCCGTCTTCTGCTTCATCGCCACCATGCCCAAGGAGGTCGCGCGGGTCCGAGCCTTCTTCTCCGAGGTGGCCAGAGCGTCGCGCTCGCGGGAGACGGCGTCGAGGTCTCCCGGAGCCCTCGGATGTCTTCCCTCAGCCGGGCGGCCTCTTCCTCGGCCTTCCGCTGGGCCTCGAGGGCGGCATCCCGCTCCTGCCCGACGGTGACGGTCGACCGAAGGGCGTCGTCGACCTTCGCCTGCGCCGACGACATGGCCTCCCGGGCTTCCTTCTGGAGAGCCTCGTAGCCGGCCTTCGCATGAGCGACCTTCGACTCGGCATCCTTCTGGATAGTCGCCGCCTCCGCCTTCGCGCGGGCAACCTCATCCCTCGCCTTCTCCAGAGAGGCGTGGAGGGTCGAGAGTTGTCCCTGTACCCGGAGAATGTACTGGGACTTCTCGTAGGACCTCACCCGCAACGACTGACGAGGATGAAAATGAAGATCGTCAACAAACGGCGACCAGACAGTTCAAAATACAACCTAAGGTAGAACAGAACCTACCTCCATTCCCTCGCGTATGTCCGCGGCGGCGACCTCCGCAGCGCGACGTACCGAGTGTTCGAACTAGCCCCGGAGCTCCTCGACGTTCTCCCACCGTCGGAGCTCGAACTGGTCGTCGAGCGTGAGGAAGACCCGCTCGGGGTCTCGAGGGTCCGCCACCTCGAGGACCTCTTGGCCCCACGCCGCGCTGCGGGCGGCGATCCTCTCCTCCATCGTCCCGGTGCCGCCATCGCGCAGATCCCCCCTCCTCGGTAATCGGAAAGGGGCGAGGCTTCCTCTTCGGCGCCACCTCGCGAGGACGTCGACGGCCCCACCAAGCCGTCACCTCCGGTAGAGGAAGATCCCGGCCGATAGGACGGCCCTGCGCGATAAAGAGCTCAAAAAAGTAAATACCCAGCAAGATAAACCCACTACGTCTCAAGCGAGTCGAAGTGCGACTTACCTTGAGACAGCGGCCCCCAACCTCGAGGGGAGGCCGAGGCACCTCCGACTCCACCCGAGGAGCCGCGATGATGGCCAGTTCCGCCGGGTCCACCAACTCAGCCACCATCTCATCCACCTGGGCGGGGGTGGACTCCATCAGCATCCCGCCCTGTGCCGGCGTGGGCGTTCCCTCGACGCGCTCGAGCTGGAGTTGAGCCTCCAACGCAGCCAGACCCTCGGGCCAGCGCCCCAGCGTCGGGTGAGCCGGGGCATCCCGCTCGTTCGCGGGGGCCTGGGGCCCGACCACCTCCACGTCCTGGGCCGTGACCGCCGTCGACGAAAGCCCCGCGCCCTCCGGAGCGCCGAGAGCGACTTCTTCCGACGGCCACGCGGACGCCGCGACCGTCGCTTCGGCGGCCACCGCCGGCGCGCTAGCCTCCTCCGCCGTTTGGGCAGACGCCGAGTCCCCCTGTGCCTCCCCCCGCGCCGCCTCGGGGCAACCGTCGAAGGGGGCGGGGCGGCGGGACCAACCTCGGGGGCTGCTTGAACCACAACCCCCGTCTTCAGCTTCTTAGCAGGGGCGGGAGGCGCGGCTCCCAGCCGGCGCTTCGACCTGAAAAAGGAACACGTGCACAATAATAAGCACGGGTCCTTACGGACAAAAAGACAAAGCGGACAACAACTATAAAATCGACTTCCCCCTTCGGAGCCCGGCGCTTCGGCCCGGCAACCGTCGGGCTGGTCGAGCTCTCGAGCGCCACCGCCTGGGGAGCGGGGGTCAAGGCGGCACTCGGCACCTTCTCTCGGGCGGGGGCCGGCGGCGCCACCGTCGACTTTTTGCCGGCCCCCACCTGCGCCGACGGGCCTGGTGCCCGCGCGCTCGACGCGGCAGGCTTCGGGGGCTCGCTCGATCGACCCCTCGACGGCGGCGCCACCTTCGTCTCCTTGCCGACCCCCACATGCGCCGGCGGGCCCGGCACCCGTGCGCTCGACGCAGCGGGCGTCGGGGGCTCGCTCGGTCGACCCCCCGACGAGGGCCGCGACGCCTGTGACCGCGTCTGCCGCGGCGCGACTTCTTGCGAAGCCACGGGGCGCTCCGCCCGTGGCCCAGCTTCGACGGAAGGGGCCGACTTCGAGGTCGACCCCTCCTCTCCACCAGTAGCAACGGCCGCCTGCTCAGGCGCCGTCTCCTCCTCCTCCTCCTCCTCGTCCTCCTCGTCCTCCTCTTCCGAGGGCGACAACTCTTCATCGAGGTGGCCCGCCTCTGGTTGGCCCGGCGCTGATTTCTCAGCTCTCTCTCCTGCGTCTTCCTGACCGTCTTCGCCTTGGCCTTGTCCTTGTCGGACTTCTGCTTCTCCGCGCGAAGGTGGTTCGCCTCCCTCGTGGCCCAGTCGTCCGGCACCGGCGGGCGTGAGCGTTTGTAGGACACATGCCCCTGCGGAACGCGAGACGGTTAGAGAACGAGCATAAAAGACGGAGGGGGTGGACACAAAGACTCTAACGGGAGGAAAGGACCTTACCAGCTCAAAGAAGCCCTCGTCCGGCTTCATGGGCATCTTCGCGACGTTCTTGGGGTCGAACCCCCCCGCGAAGAAACAACGGACGCGGCTGACCACCCGGTCCGGGGTCAGCTCTTCCTCGACGAAGCGGCAGCCCGATAGATCGGCCCCCGGACCCATCTCATCGAGGCGGAGGGGTCGAGCCGTCAGCAGCAGAACCCGCCGACGGTGGAACGCCGACGCAACAATCTCCGCGGTAAGGCCCCTCTCCCTCAGACGCTTGAGCGCGTCCAGCAAGCCCTTGAGGTGCTTCTGCTTGTCCGTCGGAACACCGTACCTCCAGCGCTCGGGCTCGGCGTCGAGTGTCCTCCCGGTGTACGCCGGGAGCAGAGCGTCGTCGTTCCTCAGGTAGAACCACCCGGAATGCCACCTGGAGTGGCTCGAGGACGGGTTCGCGGAAAGCCAAAGCTCCGGCCGCCTGACGAAGATGCTGCAGCACCCGGCCCTGACCTTCCGACGGGTGCCCTTGCTGACCGGGGCGTTGAAGATGTTGGCCTTGAAGATGTGAAGCCACAGATCCCAATGGGCTCAATCCCCAGGTAGCCCTCGCACACCGCGGCGAAGAGGCCCTCGCACACGCCGTTGGGGGTGAGGTGCTGGAGTTCCACTTCGTAGTGGTGGAGGAGCGCGCGCAGGAAGCAGCTGGGTGGGGCCCCCAGCCCCGCCCGGTGGAAGACCTCGAACGACACCACGTACCCCTCCGGCGGGTTGGGCTCGGCGTGGTCCCGCGGCGGAGCTATCCATTCCGGCCTCTCCGTCGAGGTAACGGGCCGGAGAAGTCCGCTCTCCACCAACCCCACCAGATACGACTCACAGACCGAGGAAGCGGGCCAGTTATCGGCGCCGATGAGCTGGAAAGCGGCCATGGGAACGACGGTCTGCTCGGACTTGGAGGCGGAGGGTACGTTCCCTATCTTTCTCTTTCTCTCTCGCTCATGCAGAGTTCCTGCTCGCGGGACGCCTAAGGCAGAGGCGGAGAGAAGAAGGCAAGGAAGACGAAGGCAAGGAAGCGGGGAAGGCAAGTGCGCGGAAAAGGCACCAGACCCCTCACCTTCGCTATTTATACGCGGAGGCCAACGGACGGATCCGGCAACAGGCAAGAGAATCTTCGCATTTAATTCGCCTGTACTTTCCTCCTCGTATTCCCTCCAGGATAAGGCGTCCCGTCCCATCGCCGCACTCCGCCCCGTAACCGCACTGTTGCGCCGAACGGACACCGCCTAAAAAAGCGCGCGGACGGAAACGTCGTCTTCGAGGGTAAGGAATCTTGAGGCAGCGAGAGCTGGCCCTCGAAAGAGGGTTCGACAGCTACCCTCGAGTGCCCGAGGCCAGAAATGACCTCGGGTTAGGACCTCGGTCCACCCCCAAAATCTTGAGGGGATAAATGCCGGCCTACGAACAGGCTCGATAGCCCCCCTCGAGTGCTCGAGGCCTGACAGGGCCTCGAGTCGCCAACTGCAGTTCGTTCCATGGCCTCGAAGGGGATAAAGGCTGGCCCGTCCGGGGGTTCGACAGCCTCCCTCGAGAGCTCCGACACAGGTATGTCCCCAAGTTCAATACAACAACCACCTGCTTTTCCCCTCGGCGGTCCACAAGGTAGGACTCCTCCTCCTGAGGATAGCGTCGGATGACGAACCATCCGTCAAATCTTGAGGGAGCGAAGGCTGGCCCTTACATAGGGTTCGACAGCCGCCCTCGAGTACCTGAGGTCAGGAAGGACCCATGGTTAACGGACTCCGGTCCACCCCCAAATCTTGAGGGAGCGAAGGTTGGCTCCACGAACGGAGTTCGACAGCCGCCCTCGAGTACACGAGTCAGGGATGTCCCGGTAGCTCAAGAACGAACTCTCGAGGTTTCCTGGGACATATCCGAGGCATACCTAGGAACACCTAAGGATCCCTGCGCTGGGAGGCATCGAGCCACCAACTCCTATCGAATGGGGTTGGCACCTTGGTGGTCCACGTGGTCGTGCTTAGCGAGCCGTACGGCTTGCTTAACAATGAGAACGCCTCCGGGCCACTAGTTGATCCCTATCGAACGGGGTCGAGTTCTCACTCAGATTTTTACCCGTACAGGGCACCATTTCTAATGGACTCATGCCCGAGAACAGCTCATCGAGGACTTCGGGCTCGTCCTAACGAGGATAGCACGATGCTCTTCACCCACGGTCCGAACGAAAGGATCCGTGGGAAGGATGCTATGAGGTAGTGAAGGCCTAGCCATTCGAGGGCTCGAGGGCCCGACTACGCACGGCACCCCTCGACGAAAGAGGGTCGAAAACTCGTAACCTGGCAGACAGAGTCGACCTCTCGGGCGGGGCGCTCTGACTCCAGT
Source organism: Microstegium vimineum (assembly GCA_022036555.1). NCBI lineage: Eukaryota > Viridiplantae > Streptophyta > Magnoliopsida > Poales > Poaceae > Microstegium > Microstegium vimineum. Next base: position 21,272,480 of record CM039137.1, read on the forward strand.
GGTGCTCGAGGGAGCGAAGGCTGGCCCTCGGTAGGGTTCGACAGCCGCCCTCGAACACTTCTCTTTTCAGGAAAAGGAATGGAATCGACCCCTCGACAGGGTGCCACGTCTTTGGGTATCCTTTAAAGACCCCACTATACAACATATTTTAGCCCCCAGAGGAGTTCTTAATCACTCCTCTGGGGCCTCGGGGGCTACCCCCGCGGGGTGCGCTCGCTCGCACCCACGGAGAATCGGATTTCTCACTAACCCTGCAGGCCAAGGACAAAACCTCCGGGCAATCCTTACTCCCTCCGAGAAACGTGTATCATAGCCCCAGAGGAGTTCTAAATCACTCCTCTGGGGCCTCGGGGGCTACTGTCGGGTACGAAGGTAAGGGGTACCCTAAACCCTTTGATAAATTAACGCTAAGCATAGCAACCATTTTTAAGGCAAGGACCAGCCCAATACTCGGTAAGATGCGGCCCATCAATCGAGGGCCCCCTCTGCACCAACTACGGCAACAAGCCATGGGCCGGCTCCACCTCGACGACGGACGAGGGGTCGAACGAACGACCCCCGGCTCCACCTCGACGACGGACGAGGGGTCGAGCGAACGACCCCCGGCTCCACCTCGACGACGGACGAGGGGTCGAGCGAACGACCCCCGGCTCCACCTCGACGACGGACGAGGGGTCGAGCGAACGACCCCCGACTCCACCTCGACGACGGACGAGGGGTCGAACGAACGACCCCCCGACCTCTACCTCGACTTCGACCTCTCCAACCCCGTCGACGTCTCGACTACCCCCTCGACCAAGGGTCAAGCAGACGACCCTCGGACGAGGGGCTCGATTAACCCAACTGCTCCGGCATGGGTTAAAGTGAACCCACCTAACGACATGGGCGCCCGCGTCCGCTGTCAAATCCGCCAACTCCCCGTCCAGTCCCCGATTCCCGTCAACTGTGCCGCCACTGCTGCCACTACGCGAGTACGGACTCCAACAGTACCCCTCGGAAAGTGAACAGTGCGACCCTCGACGACGACTTCGGGAACGCGACGGAGTCACACAGGGCTCGACCCCCTCCCTCGACCGGGGGGACTCGACCCCCTCCTCTTCAACAACTCCGGTACGGAAGACGTCCCGTCCGCCCCGTCCTGCTTCGGCCGTGGGACTCGTGCCCGCCTGCGGACACTGCACGGCGACGACTTCTACTGCTGCCACGACCAGGGACGCCTGAAGGACGGAAGGCCATGCCGCGATAGTGCTCAACGCCTCTCCGCCAACACTGTGCCGCGAATACGCCGCCCATACTACTACTGTTAGGACCCTGTACCCTCGGGTCTCCCCTTGGTCTATAAAAGGGGGACGCCGAGGTAGAGACAGGGGGGCTTTTCCCGATTTCTGACGACTTCCGAGGAGGGATCGATCGGCTCCTACTTCATCTAGGACTCTGATCGGACTTTCGCTCTCAGGGACCCTAGTCCACGCTCCACACACACACGCGCCACTCGATCGACCCCTCGGGTGGCCCCATCCGTGTAACACTGCTTGTACCCCCTGTACGAGCACGCTTTGGGTGCGAGATAATACAAGTCATCCTACCCCCGCTGGACGTAGGGCCTTCCTTGCCCGAACCAGGATAAATCTTGTGTCCATCTTGCATCACGTCTGAGAGAGGGAGCACGCGATATACAAATTTACTCGTTGGTGGTCTTGACCCCAAGATCATAACATCGACATTAACCAATAATATTATTAAGGAGAACAGGTGAATCAGCCAAGGTTTATTGTTCCACCGCTAGCATTATGCCATTCCTCGTTTAAGATCAAATATTAGTTTTCTTGATATATTCTCATGCTATGCTCCCCTTTTTAATTTCTTTGGGCTACGAGAATATGCAGATTCAAATATAATGCCATAGGCGCTTTCATTTTCTTGTTGTTGTTGTGATGATAATTTTATGATTTATTACCGCTTTCTTTTTTCCCCCCTAATGTAACGTGCCTTATCAGTACCTGTTTTTTTCGTTGCAGATATCGTCATGTATCTATAGACCATAAAGGCAGGCGACGTACGTGCCCATAGCTAGCAAAGCCCTCTATGTGTCTTCGTGAATGTCTCGTAGGCGTGTGTCCTAGTGGTGTGTTTGTGTGTGTTTAGTTATACATTCGGATACTACATACCACTTGTACCAAATCTATAAGTGATAAAAAAATAGGTCTGTAATTATCAATAGTAAGATTAGATTCCACTATCCTTTCAATCAATCAGAAATATAGATGTTTTGTACACCACCAGTCTCCAAAACAAATTTTTGGCTTTTTTTTGTCATACTGTACTCCTAATACATAGAAAAAATACATTCACTGTTTTTAGAATATTTTTTTTATCATTTTCAACTGACTCTCCAAACACAAAAGGGGCATAAATAATTTGAAATCTATCAACTTTTATATGGGTGAGTTCAGGAACTCTATAATTTCAAAATTATTTGTTCTGGCGGAGGGGTTCCTTAATTTTTCTGGTGCTATATATTACTTTTTTTTTCTAAGTTACTTTATACCAACATGACTCGTAAAAGCTTGAATTACAAGCAGTCCCAGGGTAAAACCTTGGGCAGCTCAACAAAGTGTCGTAGTTAACTAATTAAGCTAGTCAGCAGGCGCAAAGGAAGTATTAATTAAGTCGGTGGCACAAGCCCTACCTACATACATGATGAGTGTCTTCCAGCTTCCACTCACTATATGTGATGAACTAACGAGATTGATCCGAGAGTTCTGGTGGGGCACTGAGAAAGGAAAAAGGAAAATGGCATGGATTGTCTGGGATAAGATGATTCTAAATAAATCTTGTGGAGGCCTGGGTTTTAAGGATCTCAGATTATTTAATCAAGCTTTATTGGCCCGTCAAGCTTGGCGGTTAATTTTCTATCCTCATAGCCTGTGTGCTAGAGTATTAAAAGCAAGATATTTTCCTCGTGGTCATCTTATAGATATTGCATTTTTCTCTAATTCCTCTTCAACGTGGCAGGCAATTATGCATGGTCTAGAGCTACTGAAGAAAGGCATCATTTGGAGAGTTGGGGATGGGAGACAAATACGTATCTGGAGGGATCCCTGGATTCCAAGGGAATTTTCACACAAAGTGGCTACACGAAGAGGAAGATGTCGTCTCCATTGGGTTGTTGATCTCTTGAATACTGAAGGCAACGATTGGGATTATAATAGGCTTCGCGGCACTTTTGTGAGGCGGATGTTGAGGCAATCTCGAGGATCAGATTGGCCAATAGAAGAACTGAGGATTTTTTTAGCTTGGCAACCAGAGAAAACGGGTACTTTTTCAGTTCGTAGTGCATATAATATAGCTCTCATGGAGCAAAGCAGGGAGGTCAGCACGTCTTCCGGTTCCAGTATCATGGGTGAGAGGAAGCTATGGAGCAATATTTGGAACACTGAGGTCCCACCTAAAGTTAAATTTTTTGCATGGAAATTAAGCAAGGATATTCTACCAACTAAAGGGAATAAGTTCAAGAGGAGGCTGGAAAGGACGCCAATATGTGACCTGTGCGGAAATGCCAGTGAAACAAGCTACCATGCGGTGGTTGCCTGCTCGCAAGTGAAGGCACTAAGACACGCCATGTCCCAGCACTGGAGGCTCCCGGACGAGGAACAAATTCAGTACACCGGTAAAGACTGGTTGTTATTGCTGTTGGATAACTGCGCCAAGGATCAGAGAAGTTTAATTCTACTGCTTTTGTGGCGCACTTGGCAGATGCATAATAACATCGTGCACAACTCGGGGCATGCCTCTGTGACAGACTCAGTTTGTTTCTTGCTTAGCTACCAAGAAAGTTTGGAGAGGGCCAGGTTTCCGTTGCCGAATGATAGCAAAGGAAAACAATCTATGCCGACAGGAGGATGGCATGCTGTGTGTGTCCATGGCACGCATCCGCTGTCACACAGCTGGGAGAAGCAGCCAACTGGGTGTATCAAAATAAATGTGGACGGTTCATTTATGGAGCAATCCGGCACAGCTGGTACAGGAGCCATAGCCAGAGACAGCAGCGGGGCGGTCATCTTCTCAGCATGGAGGTATTATGAGAAGTGCGGTAGTGCACCAGAAGCCGAAGCACTAACATGAGGGACTACGATGGGCTGCAAATTGGGGAATTTCTCAGGTGATCATAGAGTCGGATTGTGCGAGAGTCATTTCAGCATTACGAAGTCCAGTAAGAGACAGATCTGAGATTGACATAATTATAGAAGATGTTAAAGGACTGGCTCAGATGATGAATGAGTGGAAGACTTCCCAGATAAAGAGAGATTGTAACCAGGTAGCAAATACCTTAGCTTCATTAGCTAGACGATGCAAACATTCAGTGGCCTGGCAAGGTCAAGCTCCTGCGTGTGCTTGGAACCTTCTAGAGGCCGATTGTAATTCTCTTGCGTCTAGTTAATAAAGCTCTCTCTTTGATCACAAAAAAAAAACTAATTAAGCTAGAAATACTCCAGAAAGCCAAATCTGTGCCGGTTCAAAACTCCCCTTCAGTGGCGGTTTTTGAACCGGCACAACCACTTCGGCAGTGATGCAGTGATGAGCCCATGCCATCATTGTCGGTTATGCCAAACCGACAGTGATGGCTTGAGCATCACTACCGGTTCATGTTACCAACCGACAGTGATGCTTGAGCCATCACTGCCGGTTTGTTCCACCAACCGACAGTTAAGCCAGACATATCACTGTCGGTTTTAATTAAACGGGTAGTGATCTTATTTTTTAAATTTACATTTTATTAATTGTTATTTTTTGATTTGAAGTTTAGGGTTTATGGTAAAGGTGGTGGGGTGGGAGGTCGTGGAGGTGTTTGCTATCAAACCATTTGATATCGATGTGAATTGAAGGTGGTTGTGGACCAACGACAATACAAACTCATCACACATTTATAATAATTATTACAAAATATCCAAATAAAACTTAAAGTACTGAATTAATTGTTGCATTACAATAGCCTTTCGAGGCGGTCTTTTCCGTAGTTCTTCTTGAAGTTCTGACTCTTCACTATGGCTAAAGATCCTTCCTTGTACACTATCTCGTCCAGAATAAGAGCCGTTATCTCCTCTTGAAATCCTTTTATCTCAAAATCTAGCAACCTGTTGTGCTTCTGTTCTTTGCGATGTAAATTGATACAAGATGATATTGAGATGCACATACGTAAGACAAAACAATAGAATTAAAATGAGACGCATACGTACCATAGAATCTCCGATTCCTAGTTTTGCGCTAAAGTAGCAAAGCGTTATTCACCCCCCCTCTAGTCCTGTTAGGCGACATCAAGGTCCTTTCAATTGAGATGACCGTTGGACAGCAGGGAGTACTTCTATCCCCTTCCTGCTGTCCCCAATAGTGAATAGGCCTGTTTAAAAATTATCTGCAGAACTTATCAGGTTACAGGCCTGGCAATGCCGCTCTGGAGCCTGGCACTGCTGCTCCGTCCGGCACTGCTGCTCTAAAGCCCGGCAGTGCTGGACCCTCAGACAGATATGTATATAATTCAAAAACTAACCAGCAAATTGAAATTCTACTTGAATGGAAACCTTCCTATGAAAGTATAGAACCTGTAGTACCTCTTAGAATAGGTAGGAGCTGCACCACCAAGTAGATCGGGACCAAACCCTAGAAATCACCTTGAGGACAAATACAAGTGAAACAAATAACACAAACACAAGTGACACAAGATTTATCCCGTGGTTCAGCGTCGCCACCGAGGCTGGCCTAAGTCCACGTTGTTGAGGTTCGCCACACAAGGCTTAGGCTCGCTACACAAGGCTTGCCTTTCCCTCGTTCTCAAATCAAGAGAGTGAACTCTTGAAGTGAGGGGTGATTTCTTAGCTGCAATGAGATGGTTACAAACCTCCCGGGGCTGCCACACAAGTTGGCAAGCTCCATGAGCGACGCTCTAGCCGGCTAGGAGCAAGCTCCAAAAGTAACGAATGCAATCCACCGGCTTGAACGCGAACCAAGTGCTCTAGGCGTTGAAGAACAGTTTGGGCTGCTCTCTAATGGAGTTTGGAGACTCAATCTCTCAAAGGATTGGAGAGGAATCAAAGGGAGAAGCTTAAGAGGCTCCAATGGAGTTAGAGAGAGGGAGAGAGTTGTTGCTATGAGCACTGGACAAGGGAATGGTCGAGATTACCGTTGGGGGCAGCAGGAAGGGGATAGAAGTACTCCCTACTATCCAACGATAACTTTAAGTTGCGGCACTGCCGTTCTCAGGCCCGGCACTGCCGCTCAGGTCCGGCACTGCCGGCCTTAGGCCTGGCACTGCTGGACCTCAGCACTACTGCTCTTGGGGAGCAGCACTGCTACACTGCCCAAAAATGCTCCAAAAGAAAAAACTGATTTGGAGAGAGTCTGGGCAAGGTATGAGAGGATGTTTGGTGGAATTTGAACACTTGGTTGCACATTTAAGCATGCACATTGCATCTCCCTTTGTAGTACGGCCTTTCCTAAACTCAAATTCAAAACATCAAATAAATTAAATGCTTTTGAGTTGGTCACCGCATCCTTTGATAATTTGGGGCTGCACCATTGAATATATTGTCCTCATTCTTGTAATACCTTGAGCATGTGTTTGCAATCATCATTATCTCATATCTTTGAGCAAACACACCTTAGAGCTTGTGACTTGAATCTTTCCAACACATATGAATTCAGCCCATGGCTTCAAGTCACTTCCACTAATAAATTGATCATCAACATAATATGACTCCTCATAGCTTGATTAGTACTTTGACTCAATGCAAGTACTCTCTTCTTCACCTTAGCCATAGTACCTTGGTCTCCTTGACCTTTACCTTTGCTTAGTACCTCGAAGTCCTTTCCTTGCTATCTTCACCCTATCAAGCCATACTCAAGTCATATCATATTAAGCATCCATTGAAAATCATTTCTTTAATATTGTGATCCTTGCTTGAATATCTTGTAGATATGAATGTTGAGATCAATCAAGCTTCAATATATGAGACTCCACATAAATATGGTCAATCCAATTCACAATACCTTAGATCTTCCTTATTTTGGCTTGACACTCCTATTACTCACTTCAATCTCTATCTTCATACTTCTAGCTTGATCATATTGATGCAAAGTGATTTTCCAAATCTTTGTCCATACAAGCCAACTAAAGTAGAGACCATCTTATATCCAATATACATTGTCTCCTTTGTCATTTGACCTTTGCTTGGTGTTTTCTCACTAATACACTATTGATTCATTATTCATTCCTTGATCAACACTAGTCCACTATCCAACTCTTCTTGTTCATGCAAAGCAAGCCAATATAGAGACCAATCCATACCTGTCAACTTATGTCTCATTTGCCATTTGCCAAACATGCTTGCTTTCACATGATACTATGATATCCCACAACATAGAAACCATTTTATTAATTTCATTTGCATTGTAATCTTTTGCTTGAACTAGATTATTTCCATAGTCTTTCAATACAACAATACACAATTTGATCTTCATTTCAACATTGTGTGGAATACCCTCAAGTTTGCTTTTCTTGCTGAACCTTTGATACACTTAGCAAACTTGTTAGACCTTTAATTGTGTTGTCACTCGATTCACCAAAACCCACTAAAGGGCTAGATGCACTTTCAATCTCCCCCTTTTTGGTGATTGATGACAACACAATTAAAGCTTACAAGAGATTGAAAAATGATAAGATTTTAGATCCTATGATATAGTGAGCTCCCCCTAAATGTGTGCATTGAATGGAATTCAAATTTGGCCTCAAATGCCAAATGCACATATCTAAGAACAAGTGTGAGAACTCTCCTATATCATAGCATCTGTGGGGTGCAAGGTGTCACATGGTAAACATGATGCTCATGACAGATCAAGCACTCAAAGATAATAAATACTGAAATTACACTGGGCGACACTGTCACTCTGAGAGCGGCACTGCCGCACCTGTGGCAGTCAGCACAACTATCCTTGCGCACACAACATATTTCTTCCCTTTACAGATTAATCTTTCTTAAAAAAAATCTTATACACCTTACACTCTTAATATTTCTCCCCCTTTGGCATTAATCTCCAAAAAGGATCTCTCTACCAAAAAGGAATAAATCATGGTAGACAAGTGAAGGCAAGAGGTAGGTTAAAGTTTGGCATATAGGATTTCTCTTCTATGTTTGCTACCAAACAAAGTATGCAATAAATTAAGTCAAGATTCTTGAGAAGTTGTGCATATTTGGCTCATACCTCACTTAGATGATATTTATAACATGAGACAAACTCACGCCATCACCACAAGAGGTATCAACCAAATATCTAAAGGATTCTCTAATCGTCACCACAAGAACAAACTTATGGTGCGACTCAAAGTATTGCATACATATGCACAAACTAGCATGTAAGGGCCTAGATGCACAAAGGTAGTACAAGAGTTAATGGAGTGATATACCTTTGTTCTAAGCCGCATAATCTCCATCATGATGATTATTTTGAATTTAGTGCTTTGATGGGCTTGGCACTTGTTTAAGCAAAAATATCTCAATTGTGCCCATCTATCTTTATCATCATCTTGAAGGAAATATCACAAACTTGTGCTTGATATCAATTGAAAATCCATAGCTAGCTCTTGTTGTAATTTTGAGATACCAATTTAAGACATATTTCTTGATATACCAATTGAAATATTATCCATCAATACCAATTGAAATATAATCTTCATAGTATGACACCAATTGAAGGAATCTTCACAAGTTGATGCCAATTGAAATGGATGCTTGTATCTCATAGTGTCACATAGATGTCACCTAGTAAATGCTTATAAAAACAAGAGATATCATTAAATTGCACAAGCTAGAGTTTCACAATTAGTGACCATTTTGGATGTGGAAGGCATGTAGATCACTAATTGTAAAACCTCATAACATAGACTAAGTCCCCCCTTTTTAATAATGCATACATATATATGTGGAAGACAAGAACATATGCACTTTTGGTCATTTAAGTCCAAACAAGGGAATTTAAGCTATATTATGGAGAGTAGCTACTTGAGAGATAAAATTACAATCCAAATAAATATGAGAGATAGCTTTACCGATTTGGATTGAGTTAGTGTAGCATACTCATGAGAAACTCATTCTTACCGAGAGACTATACAAATTCACTAGAAGAAAAAGGTTAGTCTCAAAAGACACAAAACATAGAATGAGCTCCCCTTTAATATATGCATCAAGTACTCAAATTACTTGTGAGATGCATTTAGTTCGGTTTAAGAGTCTAGAGGAGTTCATCCTATATCTTGGTCAAGGTATGATAAGATTGCAACAATTGAACTTATGCCAAAGAGCACATACCAGCACCAAGGCAGATATATCACCATATTAATATGACCATCGTAATTGAGAATTGATGATTTGGATGGTCATAGTTATCATTTGAAGAAATGTGGTGAAATAGATCTTTCATGATCATCCAATATCCATATTAGGTTCCTAGTTCTTTCTTTACCTAAAGCAACTCACATAGAGAGCGAAAAGGTAAAATTCATAAAACTTGCAAATTATGAACTAGGAGTTACCACTTTTATTGATAAGATCTTGGGTAATCAATGGGATGGATCATGAACACTTGATGATCTATAGACTGGAGAAGTAACAGTGAAAGTCCACAATTCAATTATTTTTCTCCAGCTCATTCAAATCTGGTTCCACCAAGGATTGGGGCATTCAACACTAAACCAGAAGTTCTTGGTTTATAAAGACCAAGACCTCCAAGAATCAATGCGAAGCAGTCAGAGAATCTAAAGGAACCATACATTCTTGTTTCACCAGTGTGTGAGACACCATAATCATGAATTTGAGAGAAACCATTTGTCCCACAAGATATAGTCTAAACTCCCCCTCAATTTGTGCATACAAGGTTACACAAAGTAAACTCATGCATATCAATGATCCTGGGGTGAAGGAAGAAGTTCAGACTATATACCAACTGATTTTAAACTCCTTCAAACAACTTGCAATTCAATTCCAAGCAATCAGTTTTCAGATTTTGTCTTCATTGAAAAGAAATCATATCTCTCCAACCACTAGACCAATATGCATGAAATTTGGTGGAGATGTGCATCCATGAATCCTCTAGCTTCTGTCAAAATTTCAGCTCATTTGGACTCAATTTGATCAGTCAAATCAATTTTCCAATAACTGCCAATGTCTGAAATACACACAGTTTTCAGATTTTGTCCTCTTCAGAGAAAGCTTCATATCTTTCAAAATACTAGTCCAGTATTGATGAAACTTGGTAGAGGTATGAATATGCATGTCCTTTAACTGCTGTAGAAATTTTAGCCCATTTGGACACCATTTGAGCAGTCAAATATATTTTCTATCAAAACTGCTCAAGTCTGAAACTGCACTGCTAAGATTGACAGAGATCAACTCAAACACTGATTTTCTTCTAAAACAATCTTCATACCAACTGTACAACAGCAAGTACTAGATGTGTATATCATGATCACAAAGTTTCAGGTCATTTCATCAGTGTTTGAACTTCCAAATCCATGCTTGAAGGCAGCCAACTCTGAAAGTGCATCTAACCCTTTAGTGGGTTTTGATGAATTGAGTAACAACACAATTAAAGGTCTAACAAGTTTGCTAAGTGTATCAAAGGTTAAACAAGAAAAACAAACTTGATGGTATTCCACACAGTGTTGAGATGAAGGTCAATTTGTGTATTGTTACATTGGAAGACTATAAAAACAATCTAGTTCAAGCAAAAGACAACAATGCAAATGGAATCAGTGAAATGGCCTCTATGTTGTGGGATATCATAGTATCATGTGAAAACAAGCATGTTTAGTAAATGGCAAATGATACATGAGTTGATAGCTATGGATTGGTCTCTATATTGACTTTCTTTGCATGAACAAGAAGAGTTAGATAGTGGACTAGTGTTGATCAAGGAATGAATAATGAATCAATAGTGCATTAGTGAGAAAACACCAAGCAAAGGTCAAATGACAAAGGAGACAATGTATATTGGATATAAGATGGTCTCTACTTTAGTTTGCTTGTATGGACAAAGATGTGGAAAATCACTTTGCATTAATATGATCAAGCTAGAAGTATGAAGATAGAGATTGTAGTGAATGATGAGAGTGTCAAGCCAAAATAAGGAAGATTTAAGGAATTGTGAATTAACTTGACCATATTTATGTAGAGTCTCATATATCGAAGCTTGATTGATCTCAATATTCATATCTATAGGATATTCAAGCAAGGATCACAATATTGAAGAAATGGCTTTCAATCGGTGCTTAATATGATGTGACTTGAGTATGGCTAGATAGGGTGAAGATAGCAAGGAAAGGACTTCGAGGTACTAAGCAAAGGTGAGGGTCAAGGAGACCGAGGTACTATGGCTAAGGTGAAGAAGATAGTACTGGCATTGAGTCGAAGTACTAATCAAGCTATGAGGAGTCATATTATGTTGAGGATCAATTTATTAGTGGAAGTGACTTGAAGCCTGGGCTGAATTCATATGTGTTGAAAAGATTCAAGTCACAAGCTCTAAGGTGTGTTTGCTCATAGAGATGAGATAAGGATGATTGCAAACACATGCTCAAGGTATTACAAGAATGAAGATAATACATTCAATGGTGTAGCCCCAAATTATCAAAAGATACGGTGACCAACTCAAAGGTGTTTAAATTATTTGTTGTTTTGAATTTAAATTTAGGAAAGGTTGTACTACAAAGGGGGATGCAATGTGCGTGCTTAAATGTGCAACCAAGTGCTCAAATTCCACCAAACATCCTCTTATACCTTGCCCAGACTCCCTACAAATCAGTTTTTCATTCAGAGCATTTTTGGCAGCGCAGCGGTGCTGTTCCCCTGAGCAGCAGTGCTGGGAGTCTAGCAGTGTCGGACCTGTCCGGCAGTGCCGGGCCTGAGTCCAGCATTGTCGGGACTTAAAGTGTTCGTTGGACAGTAGAGGGTATTTATATCCCCTTCCTGCTGCCCCCAACGGTTATCTCGACCATTCCCTTCCCGAGTGCTCATACAGAAAGCTCTCTCCCTCTCTCTAACTCCATTGGAGCCCCTCAAGATTCTCCTTTGATTCCTCTCCAATCCTTTGAGAGATTGAGCCTCCAAACTCCATTAGAGAGCAGCCCAAACTGTTCTTCATTGGCTAGAGCACTTGGTTCGCGTTCAAGCCGGTGGATTGCATTTGTTACTCTTGGAGCTTGCTCCTAGCCGGCTAGAGCGTCGTCCGTGGAGCTTGCCAACTTGTGTGGCAGCCCCGAGAGGTTTGTAACCATCTCATTGCAGCTAGTAAATCACCCCTCACTTCAAGAGTTCACTCTCTTGATTTGAGAACGAGGGAAAGGCAAGCCTTGTGTGGCGAGCCTAAGCCTTGTGTGGCGAACCTCAACAACGTGGACTTAGGCCAGCCTTGGTGGCGACGCTGAACCACGGGATAAATCTTGTGTCACTTGTGTTTGTATTGTTTGCTTCACTTGCATTTGTCCTCAAGGTGATTTCTAGGGTTTGGTCCCGATCTACTTGGTGGTGCAGCTCCTACCTTTTCCAAGTGGTGCTAGAGATTTCCTACACCTCTAGGAAGGTTTTCATTTAAGCACAATTTTCATTCTAGTTATACATTTTGAATTGTGCTCAGTTCTGTCCTGGAGGCCAGCACTGCCAGGCTTTAGAGCAGCAGTGCCGGATACCCCGGTAGTGCCGGACCCAAGGCTGGTAGTGCCGGACCCAAGGTCGGCAGTGCCGAACCTGTGCTGACAGAAAGTTTGCAAGTTTATTTTAAACAGGTCTATTCACCCCCCTCTAGTCCTACTAGGTGACATCAAGGTCCTTTCAAACTCATATTTCAATTTTCTAGACAGATTTGATAGTTTTCACAATTTTTCTCCTCTTGTCCAAACTTGAGGTGGCTCATCTTGCTTTAGGTGAAGAGTAACCTTTAGGCTTATGATTCATCCAATTCAATCACAACCTATTCTCTATGATTTTCTATAAACAATCTCAAACACAAGAAGTCATTAGTACCACAAGCACTAGTTTCTTATTTAGTAACCCTTTATATGTGGATGGCAAGTAGGATACCAAAATAGAGAACCTCATAACATGGATTAAATCTCCCTCAAAGCCTCATGCACACCCTTTTAGTGGAATAGAAATGTGAATGTGCATGGTTGGTCAATTAAGTCCAAAGGGTAGGTTTAAGCCATATTATGATGAGTGTCTAACATAAAAAAATCAACTCCAAATCAAATAGAGAGAGAATACATCACATAGTTTTGGATTGATGACCTTCCTATGATAGAACACTCCATTTGAGAGACACATTCTCAATTAGCTAGTGAGACTACACAAATATAACTTAGAGAGAAAGGTTAGTCTCACAACACTAGTAATAGAGTAAAGTCCATTTTGATAAGTGCTCTAAGTATTTTAATTTCTCACATAGCACTTTATTCAATTAAGAACTTTGAATTTCACTCTATGTCTAGGTCATGGCAACAAAAGGATAATCAAATTGAAATAAGCCAAGAATTACTTACAACCGTTAGAGCATGTAGATGGCCATAAGATGAGCATAAGAATTTGCCAATCTACCATATGACAAGATTCCAACAAGTAGAGAGTTCTTGAATTGCGAGTGATAAGTGTCTCTACTTTTCTTGAGCTTGATTCTTCATTCTTGGCCTTCTTGAAATTCATTTGTATTCTTCAATGTGAGCCAAGTATTTGAATCCCTCAAACCAACTCAAAGTATGCTTTCATTATCTTAAAATTCTTAGTTTGAAGTCCACAAAGGAAACTCAAGTCATCTATGTTACTTGGTGTGAATGATCAATTTAATTCCAATCATACTTTTCTTCCATGACCAACAACCAATATATATAACCTCAAATATTTTATTTCCCTAAGTGGCTACACAAGACACAAAGGAGTAAGATGTGAAAATATTATGCACTTGAGATTTAGTTGTTACCACCCTTGTGAATGTAATGGATGAGGTGGTCTTTTCATCTTCACATTTCTGATGATCATGTTGTAGGCTTCATCCATGGTTTGGACTGATCTCAGCTGCTACTGAGGTAGGAGGGGCGGCACTGCCGCCCATAGGTGCGGCACTACCGCCCTGCTGATTTCCAGCAAGTGTGTGTGCTGCACTTCTTCACAGAGTATGTCAGCGGAAATTTGGTGCAGCAGCAACTTAATGATCTCCTGTCTCTATACTTCATAACCTACAACATAATAAGAACTTGCTCTACTAGAGAGCCATTAAAAGCATTATATGGAAAGTGAGAATATTCTAGCCACTCTACTCATTCACAAACATAGGCATATTTGTGAACTACTAGAGACTACACAAGAAAAGTGGCTAGCTAGCATAGGTTATATACTTGTTACCGAGGTGAATATGAAGTTTGAAATATTTCCATAAATCCATCTTTGGGTCAACCATATAAGAAGGACAATATGAATTGGTTAATAGCTTGAGTGAATATTTTCAATCAACTTGCTCAAGCACCCCGAAGCTTCATATCACCTTTAAGTACCTACAACACTTCAAGCACAATTTGGTACTTATACCAAGATGGGTCCATCAAGGTTAGTCATAAGAGACTTAGGTACCCAAATGGCCTTTGTGCTAGCATGTGGTGAACCAATCACCTTTCTAGCACAAGTGTCATTTTTGGGCCTCCTAAGCAAATTTACATCAATTGAAGAGTTTAGCTTAAGAGTGTTACCCATGGGACAATCCTTACCAAAATGTCATTTTGTTCTACAAGTGTAGCATAGGCGTCTCTTGTTCTTCTTGGCCTTCTTTTCTTGCCTTTTGCTTGCTACCTTGCTAGAGAGCCTCTTTCTTGATGATGCCAAGACTTCATCATCCATGTGGGGGCATGATGCAACTTCATGTCCCTTCTCATTGCATCCATAACACTTCCTATTACTTATTCTTGTCTTCTTCTTTGAAAGTGTTGCTTGGTCATCAACCTTGTTGGAACACATAGAAGCATTGTGTCCCAAGTTGGAGCACTTAACATGAGCCATCTTTTTCTTCTCTTGAATCTTGTTCATGCCCTTCTCTTCTTTCTTCATAGTGCAATCTCTCACATGGTGACCCTCTTTCTTGCACTTGAAGCAAGTGATGAAAACCTTCTTTGGTTTCTGAGGTTCTTGCTTTGGCTTGAAAACCTTCTTCTTGAGATTGACTTGAGCAGGGGTAGAAGTGGTAGCCTTTCCTTTTCTGTGGAGAGCGGCACTGCCGCCCTTAGGTAGCTGTGCTGCTCGGGGCTGCTGTTGTGACACCGTATGTGCAGGCTGATCTGTACTAACTTTACCCTTGCAATGAATCAAGTCTCTTCTTAACCTCTCAATCTCTTCCTTGAGCTGTTTATTTTCTTTTGTGACGAAGTCATCACAAATTTCTACATATACATGCTCAACGGAAGGTTGGCTTACTTGAGAGCAACAATTGTTAGCACATGATAAAATAGATTGAACTTGTGTACATGTGCATTTGTGGGTGTGAGGTTGATGTGATTTTACCGCTGTTATCATAACCTCATGAGCAATATCTAGCATGATATGAGAATCCATAATCTTCTCATGAGAGCACAATAACTCATCATGACTTTCTTGCAAAGTCTCATTCTTGCTAGTGAATCTTTCTAATTTCTCCTTTATCATATAATTCTCATCTTCTAATTGAGCAACACAAAATAGAGAATTAATAGTATGAGTTTGCTCAATTGACAAGTTTTCATACTTTTCGACCAAACTAGCATAAGAGCACTTAAGCTTTTCATGCTTATTGGTCAACTTCTCCAAGCATTTGATCTTTGCAATGAGAAAGTCTTCTTGCTTGTGAAGTGTTTCTTCTTGCTCATTTATTTTCTCCATGAGCTTGAGCATCATCAACTTGTCTTTCTTGCTTAGCCAAGCAATATGTTGAGTGATTTCATCATCATCACTTTCATCTTCACTCTCACTATCACTCTCACTCTCACTATCACTCTCACTTGCCGCATTCTTCTCATTCTTTACCATGAGGCCCATATGAGAAGTGGCATAGAGAGTTGGGCTTCTAGGTGAGGTGGATTCATCATTTGGCCTCCACCGATCACAAGCTTCTTCTTCCTTCAAAATGTTAGTTTCACAAGAACTAGAGGAAGTAGAAGTGCCACATATACAAGTATTGTTCTCACCAACAATTCCATTACCGTTCATTAAGTCATATGTTGGTGAGGAGATGGATGTGGCATGATCACTTAGACCTTTTGAGAGAATCACTTGAGGCTCTACATGTGTTGGTGAAGTTGAGCACTCCTCAAGTGATACTTCCAATGAGAGCAACTCCTCATCACACTTGGACTTGCCATATCTTTTTTGAGAGTAGTCCAAATGAAATGAGCATCATCAAGTGGTCTATCATCTCCAAATATGACACCATCAAGAACATCTTCACTTAAAGCACTAAATAAGACATTAGTAGCTTGAGCATTGTATTGTAAGCATTTCACTTCCTCTCTAGATAGATAGTCCAAATCATCACTAGGAGGTGAAATGCTCACATCTACAATCTGCTCTATATGAGGACCCATGGTCCTAAAAACATCAAGTACATGAGCAGACCAAGATGCATAATTTAAGACATCAAAAAGTAGAAGTTCAAGAGATACCTCCCCACTTGTCGACATCATTCTCTCAAGGCAGTTAAGCCCAAAATTGAGAGCCAAGCTCTGATACCAATTGAAAGGACCTTGATGTCGCCCAGCAAGACTAGAGGGGTGGTGAATAGGCCTGTTTAAAAATTATCTGCAGAACTTATCAGGTTACAGGCCTGGCAGTGCCGCTCTGGAGCCCGTCACTGCTGCTCCGCCTGGCATTGCTGCTCTAAAGCCCGGCAGTGTTGGACCCTTAGACAAATATGTATATAATTCAAAAACTAACCAGCAAATTGAAATTCTACTTGAATGGAAACCTTCCTAGGAAAGTATAGAACCTGTAGTACCACTTAGAATAGGTAGGAGCTGCACCACCAAGTAGATCGGGACCAAACCCTAGAAATCACCTTGAGGACAAATACAAGTGAAACAAATAACACAAACACAAGTGACACAAGATTTATCCCGTGGTTCAGCGTCGCCACCGAGGCTGGCCTAAGTCCACGTTGTTGAGGTTCGCCACACAAGGCTTAGGCTCGCCACACAAGGCTTGCCTTTCCCTCGTTCTCAAATCAAGAGAGTGAACTCTTGAAGTGAGGGGTGATTTCTTAGCTGCAATGAGATGGTTACAAACCTCCCGGGGCTGCCACACAAGTTGGCAAGCTCCATGAGCGACGCTCTAGCCGGCTAGGAGCAAGCTCCAAAAGTAATGAATGCAATCCACCGGCTTGAACGCGAACCAAGTGCTCTAGGCGTTGAAGAACAGTTTGAGCTGCTCTCTAATGGAGTTTGGAGACTCAATCTCTCAAAGGATTGGAGAGGAATCAAAGGGAGAAGCTTAAGAGGCTCCAATGGAGTTAGAGAGAGGGAGAGAGTTGTTGCTATGAGCACTGGACATAGGGAATGGTCGAGATTACCGTTGGGGGCAGCAGGAAGGGGATAGAAGTACTCCCTACTGTCCAACGATAACTTTAAGTTGCGGCACTGCCGTTCTCAGGCCCGGCACTGCTGGACCTCAGCACTACTGCTCTTGGGGAGCAGCACTGCTACACTGCCCAAAACTGCTCCAAAAGAAAAAACTGATTTGGAGGGAGTCTGGGCAAGGTATGAGAGGATGTTTGGTGGAATTTGAGCACTTGGTTGCACATTTAAGCATGCACATTGCATCTCCCTTTGTAGTACGGCCTTTCCTAAACTCAAATTCAAAACATCAAATAAATTAAATGCTTTTGAGTTGGTCACCGCATCCTTTGATAATTTGGGGCTGCACCATTGAATATATTGTCCTCATTCTTGTAATACCTTGAGCATGTGTTTACAATCATCATTATCTCATCTCTTTGAGCAAACACACCTTAGAGCTTGTGACTTGAATCTTTCCAACACATATGAATTCAGCCCATGGCTTCAAGTCACTTCCACTAATAAATTGATCATCAACATAATATGACTCCTCATAGCTTGATTAGTACTTTGACTCAATGCAAGTACTCTCTTCTTCACCTTAGCCATAGTACCTTGATCTCCTTGACCTTCACCTTTGCTTAGTACCTCGAAGTCCTTTCCTTGCTATCTTCACCCTATCAAGCCATACTCAAGTCATATCATATTAAGCATCCATTGAAAATCATTTCTTTAATATTGTGATCCTTGCTTGAATATCTTGTAGATATGAATGTTTAGATCAATCAAGCTTCAATATATGAGACTCCACATAAATATGGTCAATCCAATTCACAATACCTTAGATCTTCCTTATTTTGGCTTGACACTCCTATTACTCACTTCAATCTCTATCTTCATACTTCTAGCTTGATCATATTGATGCAAAGTGATTTTCCAAATCTTTGTCCATACAAGCCAACTAAAGTAGAGACCATCTTATATCCAATATACATTGTCTCCTTTGTCATTTGACCTTTGCTTGGTGTTTTCTCACTAATACACTATTGATTCATTATTCATTCCTTGATCAACACTAGTCCACTATCCAACTCTTCTTGTTCTTGCAAAGCAAACCAATATAGAGACCAATCCATACCTGTCAACTTATGTCTCATTTGCCATTTGCCAAACATGCTTGCTTTCATATGATACTATGATATCCCACAACATAGAAGCCATTTCGTTGATTTCATTTGCATTATTATCTTTTGCTTGAACTAGATTGTTTCCATAGTCTTCCAATACAACAATACACAATTTGACCTTCATTTCAACATTGTGTGAAATACCCTCAAGTTTGCTTTTCTTGCTGAACCTTTGATACACTTAGCAAACTTGTTAGACCTTTAATTGTGTTGTCACTCAATTCACCAAAACCCACTAAAGGGCTAGATGCACTTTCAGTTGCCCACATCACATAGAACCCGAATTCGTTGTTCCCCATTGGTTGATCTAGGGTCCTGGCCCCCTTAATGTACTTCACTGTGAATGGGGCTCTCCATTTCTTTTGCTTACTGGGCTCCACATTTCCCCAATCAGGTAACGCTTTCATTCTATGTGACAATATAAATAAAGTGTGAAGGCTGAGGACATTAATTATAATATCATATGTGATTGAAAAGTGTTGTGATATTGGGTTCACTTACTTATTTAGCACTGTGACAAGGGGGTCGATAAGGTTAAGTGGCTTCTTCCTTGAGTCCCACACCTCGATAGTTTAATCTTTAAGACTTATATCTACGAGGACGTAATGGTTGCTGCAATCACAAAGTCCATGTTATTGAATGACATATCAAGAAAAAAAACACTTAAGTAAGGGTCGAGAACATACTCGCAGTTGTAGGTTAGCAGTGCGTTTGATTTCTGGACTGAGAACATTCTTTCAAACTCAATCTTCAAACTTTTTGATACATAGGGATCTGTGAGACCGGCTTTGCATGTTGTCTCATTTATAAAGATGGGGTCCAAGAAGTCAAAGTGGCTCATTCGCTGTTTAAGACATAATTTTGCCATACACCTGCAAAATAAACATGGATATATTCAAAATGCAGATCACTTAGTTTATTATAACGTTGTTAGGTTATGGTACTTACAGAGTCCATAACATCATAATCTGCGCATCCAGCGAGCGTCGTTGAAAGAGTTGAAAGATGTCTTCATAATAAATAGTATGCACAACTTCTTCAGGATGATTCACTGTGGTGTTTTGAAATTCGGTTTTTCCGAAATAGAGATTTTCGGTCTCCTCCATGCTTATGTTCAATTCCATGGACAACTTCTGTATCTGTAGCAAATCTAAGGTGTGTATTTCTCTAGCTCTTTCTTGATTACCCAAAATTTTTCTTTGCCTTTCAAATTGGCTCTATGATAAGTGCTCATGTATATAAGCCAATCGTTCAAACAAGCCAATTTTGGTAGCCTTTTCTGCAATCTGAGCTCGTAGAATATCGTCCTTACTCGGCGTTGGCTTCCGCCTTTTACTACTCTATGGCTTCTTGCCATCTTTACCAACCGAAGCTGATGACCTCCTCTGTTGCGAAGTCGAACCTGATCTAGCGCTAGGCCGTCGAGATCCCAGTCCTGAGGACTTTGAAGCTGGTGGAGGAGGAGTCTTCTCCTTTGGCAGTGGAGAAGGAGTCTTCTCCTTTGACGGTGGAGGAGGTGTCGATGGATCTTGACGAGGAGAGAAACCTCTTAACAGAGGCGACCGGGATGATTCACTGTCATCCTCATCATCCGAAGATGGCTGCTCATCTAGCTTGATGAAGCGTTTGCGCCAGGCGACATGACTACCCAAGTTGTGAACTAGACGCGGTCTATCTTCCTCCACTGGGAAATTAATATGTATCTTATTGTACTTTTTGTCCAAGATCTTATCAATGCTGACCCTGGCATACCCGAGTGGCACTGGCTTGCCATGAATGATGTTCTCTCCTCTAGGAAATGCTTGTCCGACCGCCACCTTGTCTTTGGTCCACTGCTGACGGATGTACAACCTGACATTCACAGGTTCTTTGATGTCGTCCAATGGATGAGGAGCATTGACCTCTTCGTCGTTAGGCATAGGGGTTGAGCCACAACTACTGTGGCCCTTGCCGGGCACTGGGCTATTCAAAGTCAGGATTACATGCGGCCCTTGACTTGAACACATGGTCTGCATAGCGCTCGCCACTTGAGCAGCTATCCGTGCTTCCATGCTCTGTTCTAGCTCCTCTCACATCCTTTGGAACTCCTCTTCTCTTTGCGTTCTAGCCCTCGCCCGGCTCCTATAGGAAGTGGATTCACCTTCAAATGCTTTCTCCCAAGGAATTGCCCCGGCTCCTCTAGTGCGACCGGGGTGCTCCTTGATTCCAAGTGCTTGCGTGAGCACGTCATTTTCTCTATCAGACTTGCGTGCCCCTCTATTCACTTCCTCAATGATCGTGGAAATCTTCTGTAGGAGATCGGTGACGGGTTCAGCTCTAGCGGAAAGGCTCCCGTCAGCATTGTATTGTGCTCCCCTTGCGAGTAGGTAGTTCACTGATCTGGGCTGTCAATCGCTTGTCTGAGGCGTAACGTCACTCCGCTCTAGTTCATCGACTCAGGCATCCCATTCTGGAATCTTCCTTACATACCCACGTGATCCTAGGCGGTGAGGATTATTTGCCCTAAGCGAGTTTGCTTTATTTCTTTCATTTGATGCCTTGGCCTCTTCGGATAGCTTGTAAGCCTTTAACTCCTCCCAGAAGTCCCTCTGCTTGCTAAGTTCACCTCCCGCAAAATTTGGTTCTTTTTCCTTCTTGATAAGCTTGTGCAACTTTCCCTTGAAATTCTTGAAGGAGTGACCCATGATTTCCTTGGCCTTCTTCTTGACTGTCGCCTCATCAAAATCATTAGGGAAAGTGAAATACCCTCTGAGCTTGTTCCAAACTAGTTCCTCCTCACTTTCTAGAACCCTCCACGGGTCTTGCTCACTGCCATTCCACTTCCTGTATTTGATCGGGATGAAGTCCCTTACAAGTGCCCCGATGGTACTCTTGTATGGGCCCAGTTCTTTAATAGGCTCCACCGGCTCCCCTACTTGGTCGAACTGAGAGATGTGCCAACGTCTACTTGTCTGAGGGAGCTTTGTTGCACCACGCTTAGTCCTGCTGGTACCCTCACCAGTACTTGGACCTTTCGGTGGAACCTGCTTCAAAATTTATAAATAAGTCCCCATCAAACTTTTCTGGCTAGCCTACCGTGTTTTTAGGTATGACCTAAGTTATTACCTCGTCTCCTTGTTCTAGGTTCAGCATATGGCTAGGGCTCCATGGTCTTTGATCCCCTTGCTGGTTGTCATCATCTCCTTGGTCACGTTCAGCACCGCCACCAATAGTTGGATCCTATGGCGCTTCGGTCGCAGGGCGACGGGTGGTGAATCGGCGCTTAATTGTCATGTTTCTGGACATGAATTTCGATTATTGGTATTAACTCATAGGTAGATAGATAGACTCAATCATAGCTATACAAGTATATAGATAAGTCATGCGGTACAAGTATATAGATAAGTCATGCTATACAAGTATAAGTCATAGGTATACAAAATGTGCCTCCACAAAATCTCCATAAGTCATGCTATACATGTATATAGATGAGTCATGCTATACAAGTATAAGTCATAGCTATACAAGTATGTGCCTCCACAAAATCTCCATAAGTCATGCTATACAAGTATATAGATAAGTCATGTTATACAAGTATATAGATAAGTCATAAGTCATAGCTATACAAAATGTGCCTCCACAAAATATCTCTACCTATCTATCTATAAGTCATGCTATATCTCTCTAATCTCTCTCTATATAAGTTATGCTATATCTCTCTAATCTATCTATGTATCTCCTTATATATCTCTACCTATCTATAAGTACTACGTATCTAATCTCTCTCTCTATATAAGTCATGCTATATCTCTCTAATCTATCTATCTATCTCCCTATATATATCTACCTATCTATAAGTACTATGTCTCTAATATCTCTATATATAAGTCATGCTATATCTCTAATCTCTCTCTCTATATATAAGTATATATCTCTAGCTATCTATAAGTCATGCTATACAAGTATAATCTCTCTAATCTATCTATATCTCTCTCTAATCTCCATGCCTTCCTTCCTCCTTCCTCTCCCTCCTTCCCTTTCTCTCCCTCCTTCCTCTCCTCATCTATCTCAATGCCAAGCAAGCAAGCAAAAGCACTCTGATCCATGTAGACATTTCGTCGAACACCTATAGTGCATAGCCATAGAGCTCACCGAGGTGTGGTTAGGGCCAGATTTCGCGCTCCTGTGCTCCTGCACTCCTGTGTGCTCCGAGCGGTGTGTGCTCCTGCGGCGTGGAGCTCCGGCCGGTGATGTCGTGGTGAGGTGGCGATGTCGTGGCCGGCGGGGTGGAGCTCCGGCCGGTGGTGTGTGCTCCTGCGGCGGCGACGACGTCGGGCTGGAGCGGCGCCGAGCTCAAGCGAGGGCGGGGAGCGGCGGCGGCGGCGAGAGTCGAGCAGCGGCAGCAGCGGCGCGTCCACTGGCCGACAAGCGCGTCGGGCGGTGACAGTCGAAGGAGCGGACCGGGGGTGGAGCAACGGTGGCGGCGGCGACTGGCGTGGACCGGCGTGGACCAGCGTCCTGCTGAGCGGCGTCGGCGTGGAGCAACGGCGGTGGCATGGACCGGCAGCAGCGTCGAGCGGCGTCGTCGAGCAGAGCGAGGAGCGGCTAAGTGTGGAGAACTAGCGCGCGTCTGAAAATTTCAGACGCGCGCCAGCGGTTATATACTCGAGCTCATCACTGTCGGTTCTTTGTACAAACCGACAGTGATGTCCCTATCATTGCTGGTTTGTATATAGAACCGGCAATGATGAGGTAACATCAGTGTCGGTTTTTCTACCCAGCAGTGATATGGGGAGCATCACTACCGGTTGGTTAGTAGAACCGACAGTGATAGTGGTGCATCACTGCCATTTTCTTACTAACCGGCAGTGATATGGACTTTTGCCTTTTGTCTTAGATTTCAAATTACTCCTGATTTTTTACTAGAACTTGAAAAATTCCAAACATAGAAGTTGCATAATTCTTAATTGTCTACAACTTTTGCTAAAGCATCATATTCAAATTATGTATAGTTTTTGAATTCCCTTTTGAATTTGAATAAGGGTTTAAAATTCAATTACCCCCTTTCTAATTACTCCAAAAATTTGAATAGAAGTTGAAAATCTTCCAAAATAGCTTTTGCTATTTTTTAGGAGCTCTACATTATTGCTTATACACTCAAGGTCTAATTCTATATATTTTTTGAGTTCCCTTTTGAATTTGAATAAGGGTTTAAAATTCAATTACCCCCTTTCTAATTACTCCAAAAATTTGAATAGAAGTTGAAAATCTTCCAAAATAGCTTTTGCTAGTTTTGAGGAGCTCTACATTATTGCTTATACACTCAAGGTCTAATTATTTATAGTTTTTGAATTCCCTTTTGACATGGCATACATCAATCAACAACGTGGTACAACTCAACAATCTCTACAACTCCATATGATCTCAAATTACTAAAACAACATTTCATTAAGGATTACATAGTTTATGATACTCTAACTATTCACGGTGCAGACACGATGATGGCCTCATCGTGATCACTCCGGAGGTAAGCAGGTTCGTCACCCTCTTCAAGGACATGTAGGGTAACGTCCGCCCCAAAAGGAGTCATTTCTTGATAACCTTTGTACTCTTCTTCGTCTGTCACTCCGTCGACACCGACAATCTTCCTTTTGCCTTGCAATACTACATGTCGTCTTCCATTTGTGTTGTTATCCCTTGCATAGAAGATTTGCAAAACATCCTTTGCAAGGACGAAGGGGTCATCTCTGTATGCGGTCTTGGATAGATCAACGGTAGTGAACCCATCCTTGTCGGTGTTGATTTCATTCAGCCAAACCCATAGACAATGGAAAAGAGCAACTTTCAACTGATGTCCATAGTCTAGCTTCCATATCTCATCTATGAAACCATAATATGTTGCCACCACCGTGTCGTACTCATCGTGGGCGTCAAAACGAACACCATTGTTTTGGTTCGTGCAAAACCATTTATTTGATATCCTTGGTACTTCATTAGCGTAGTCGAAGGTCCGGGGGCTAAGAGATCTAGCTGACATCCCGTCACCATTCCTAGCCTTTGGCATCGAAACCAGTCACCGAATCCCTCCTTATATTTTTTTCTCAAGCCAAGCCTGTGACCTCCCTATGTGCTTACTTTGCAGAAAATGCTTGTGCTCATCAATGTATGCCATCACACCGTCGACCTGCTGGAGAACAGTGAAGTGTGCTTGTCTGAAGGAGACCACTTCGTCTATTTTGATAGCTTTCTCACCTATTGTTCCTTTGCCCCCTAGTCTTCCATCGTGATGAGATAGTGGAACTCTGACCCGCTTGATGTCCAGATAATATGTGGAGAACTCAATAGCCTCCTCTGTTGACCATCCTTCTACCATGCTCCCTTCTGGTCTGAATTTATTCCTAACATACAACCTAAAAACTTTCATCAGCCTCTCGAAAGAAAACATCTGGTGTAGGTACATTGGGCCAAGGGCTTTTATTTGATCCACAAGATGAACAAGTAGATGCACTGAAATGTCAAAGTAAGTCAGTGGGAAATGCATCTCAAGCCTGCATAGAATCTCAGCTATCTCCTGCTTTAGGTGGTCTAGCTTGCCCCCTTCAATGACATTTTCAGAGATCGCGTTGAAGAACGAACACGACTTTATGATTGGAGCGCGGACCTTGTCGGGGAGGATACCTCGCAGGGCAATTGGGAGCAGCTGAGTCATTATGACATGACAGTCATGGGCCTTCATAAAACCATAGTTAAACTTAAGTTCTCTCATGTTAACTAGCCTCTTCGGGTTCCCACAGTAGCCACTCGGTACTTTGAGATCATTGAAGAAAGAAATAAGCATTTCTTTTTCCTCCTTTTTCAGTGTCCATGATGCCACCAAAAGTTTCAAGTGGCCATCCTCAAGAGGTACTGGGTGCAACTCTTTCCTGAGGCCCAGGTGTTGCATGTCCAAGCGTGTCGCGAGAGAATCCTTGCTTGTTCCCCCGGTGTTCATCAACGTGTTAAGTGTGTTACCGCACATATTTTTAGTTATGTGCATTGGATCAAGACAGTGACGTACATTCAAAAGCGACCAATAAGGTAGTTTCTAGAAGATTAATTCTTTCTTCCAGATACTATCGGTTGGCGCTGCTACTGCCCCTTCCCCTTCCCAAGGACAACATTTGTGAGTTTGCTTAATTGTTGAAGCATATGTTTCCTGTCTCGATACTTTGGAGGTCCATGTTTCTCAGTAGTCCCATTAAAATCTTTTGTATTCCTGCGGTAAGGGTGATCAAGGCGTAGGAACCTACGGTGTCCCATGTAGACCATCTTCCTGTTTTCTGGTAGATGTGTAGCATCAGTCCCGTCCAAGCACTCAACACACCCAGTGTATCCTTTTGTCTTCTCTCTAAACAAGCAACCTCGCACTGGTAGGTCGGTGATTGTAACGATAAGTACAACCTTTACCATGACATGTTCTTTTTTGTACTCATCCCAAACATCCTTCACACCCGTCTCCCACATTTGTAGTAGTTCATCGATCACTGGTTCTAGAAGCACATCAATATCATTATCAGGCTGTTTTGGTCCTTGGATTAGTAATGACATCTGGATGTATGACCGTTTCTTACAAAGCCAGGGTGTGACGTACATTCAAAAGCGACCAATAAGGTAGTTTCTAGAAGATTGATTTTTTCTTCCAGATACTATCGGTTGGCGCTGCTACTGCCCCTTCCCCCTTCCCAAGGACAACATTTGTGAATTTGCTTAATTGTTGAAGCATCTGTTTCCCATCTTGATACTTTGGAGGTTCACGTTTCTCAGTAGTCCCATTAAAATCTTTTGTATTCCTGCGGTAAGGGTGATCAAGGCGTAGGAACCTACGGTGTCCCATGTAGACCATCTTCCTGTTTTCTGGTAGATGTGTAGCATCAGTCCCGTCCAAGCACTCAACACACCCAGTGTATCCTTTTGTCTTCTCTCTAAACAAGCAACCTCGCACTGGTAGGTCGGTGATTGTAACGATAAGTACAACCTTTACCATGACATGTTCTTTTTTGTACTCATCACAAACATCCTTCACACCCGTTCTCCCACATTTGTAGTAGTTCATCGATCACTGGTTCTAGAAGCACATCAATATCATTATCAGGTTGTTTTGGTCCTTGGATTAGTAATGACATCTGGATGTATGACCGTTTCTTACAAAGCCAGGGTGGAAGGTTGTATATACATAGCGTCACTGGCCAAGTGCTATGATTGGTTCTAACCTGGTCAAATGAGTTCATCCCATCCGTGCTCAAAGATAACCACAGATGCCTTACCTCTCCACCGATGTTCTTATAGAACATAGTGTTGATAGTCCTCCAGTCCGACCCATCGGCGGGGTGCCTCAACATTGAATCTTTCTTTCGCTCTTCGTCGTGCCAACGCAACAGCTTGGCTGACTTTGCATTTGCAAACAACCTATGCACTCGTGGAGCTATAGGAAAATACCACATGGACTTTACGGGCCCTCCTCTGGTCTTGCTTCCATCATTTGATGGCCCTTGCTTGTATCGGGGAGCTTTACACTTGGGACATGCATCCAAGTCTTTGTATTTCTCTCCACGGTACAATATGCAGTCGTTGAAACACGCGTGGATTTTCTCAACCTCAAGACCAATTAGACAAATCATTTGCTTGGAAAGATAAGTCTTTTCTGCTAACTCGGTACCCTTCGGGAACGGTTTATGTAGTATACCTAACAAGTTATCGAAGCATTTATCACTTAACCCATTCGTTGATTTGAACTCTAATAGCATGATGTTGGCTTCCAGTTTGCTTATTGGGCAGACCGGATACAATAGTGTTTTTGCATCCTTTCTCATGATCTCCAGTTTTTTTAACTGTGAAGCACTAAGGAATCCCCCATGCACATCATGTAGAAGTTGTAAAATGCCATCATCTTCCTCTGTGTCGTCAGCTAATGTATTCATAAACACATCATCATTGGTATGCACATGTTCTGTGTAATCATGAACGAGCAATAATGCATTCAGGGATACACTAGGCATGGACACATCATCATTGCTTTCTTGTGCAACATTTTGACCAACCTCCCCATGCAAAGTCCAAATAGTGTAGTTCCTCATGAACCCCCTTGTGATAAAGTGCAATCGTATATGCTCCACGTCGCCCTATTTTCTCGTATTCGTGCAGTCTTTGCATGGACAGAATACAAGATGTGAGTCCCTAGAATTGGCTCTAGCTCGCTTGATGAAATCGTCGATGCCCGTCAAGTACCGTGGGTCTGTACATGACAGATTGTACATCCACCCTTGAGCCATGTCTGCACAGATAAAATGGACAGAGCAGAGGAAACATAGGAGCATTTTAATAAGAGTCTTTCTTAACATTATTTTTCGATATAATTTGAATTTGGTCGCACTATAAAAAGTGAGACAACAAATAGATAACAATGAATGCATGTAGTATTAAATGCATGCATGGAGTATTAAATGTAAATAATGAATACCGAATCTATTCCACATCCCATCAAATCTTTAAATGCATGCATGGAGTATTAAATATAAGTAATAAATATAACTAATTACAATTTTTATCCATAATTTTTGAGACGAATCTTTCGAACCTAACTACTCAATGATTGGACAATAATTACCTAATAAAAACAAAGTGTTATAATTTTTCTAAGTAATTTTGGATCTAAAAGCTACAAAAAAATGAACACAAATTGCAACAACCCTCTTCTTGATCATGAAAACTAGCATAGCTCTAAACTATGGATTTACACACAAAAACAATGTAAACCAACAATTCTAAAGAAATATGATTGAGCAAGAAGATATGAGGATCCAAGAGTGAAGAGGAGCCAACAATGGAGTTCAAGAAATCCACCAGCCGCAACAATGGAGAGAGTGAGCCCCTCACGCACTATTCTGTTCTGTTGGCGCAGAGGTGGGAGAGGAGATCGTGTGCTTTATACTGTACACAACATCACTGTCAGTTCTAGCCACGAACCGGCAGTGATGTGGTGTTTCACTGCCGATTCAGTCCCTGCCCCCAATAATTAAGGGTCTGTCAGAGCATAAACCGGCAGGCCCAAACAAAACCGGCAGTGATGGGCCGACAGTGATTGCCTATTCCGTAGTAGTAGTGTAGTGCATGAACGAAATTAAAGAAAGAGCTATCTCTGCATACTACTGAGAGATGCATGGGTACGGTGCTATACTAACTGGTGGTACCGTGTTGTACTAAGGGCTTGTACAATGCGTAGGCTCTTATAGAAAAATACTATATCATTAAGCGTCTCTAAACAACTTAATCTACAGTGGAAATATATTTTGGAGACGCTTGTGTATGCTCAACTGCCGACGATGGAGGTGTTTGGTGCGGCAGGAAAGTGTCTGTTTCCACGCAAGACCACGCAAGAGCCGTCCAGGCGCCGCAGCTTAATCAAGCGTCGCATTCGTCCATAAGCGTCAGACTTGCTGCATGCCTGCATGCAGGATTCCACGGTGGCAAAGAAATAGACTGTACCGACACATAAGCGCGTGGCGATGTACAGGCCCTAACTGTTACTACTTTACATACACGCGCCGTACGTCACATGCATGCATGGGTATGGTGCTATATATAAGTGAAGCACAGTATCATACTCATACATGCATGCATGCATAGTAATAATAATGATGATTAAGGAACAACACACACCGGCCGTCCTGTTGTGTGACAATCTAAAAAGAACGACCAGGCGATAATGTACTGTTGGTACTTGGTAGTACACCCGCGACTGCACTTTACAAATTCTAGCAAGCATGCATGCATGCAGTGCAAGATCGATGCACAGGCCGGTGTCACGTACCAACCGTTAATGGTCCCTTAACCATGCACGCTTAATTTGTCTAAGCCGTACTACACGACAACGAGGGTTCACACATCACAGAGGTCGCGCGCGCACCTGTCATCGTACGGTACCTAATTATTTTTTCTTGTCGGGCCGTAGAAAATTTAAAGAAAAACCATTAGTTATATAGACATCTTCAAAGTATAGAAACAGTTTTTTGTTGTCTCCTGTTTTTTTTAAAGAACAAGCGTCCGGCCTGTTCGCTTGGTCATTTTATGGTTGATAAGTCGGCTGTGGCTGTTTTTGGCTGTTTTCTTGTGAGAGAAAAACACTGTTTCGGTAGCTGATAAGCCAAAGGAACAGGGCGAAAAACAGATGTGTGAATCTGTGGCTAGCTATGAATGAACCCCCAATAAAAATAAATGGCCCAATAAAAATAAATGGGTGAACCTATGGCTACCGGCCACAACCAAAGCTTCCTCTACTATCTATGTGTCAATAACAAGCTTACAGAAGATCTAAAAACGTCAATAATGAAGATGCTAATGCTACAATCTTATAATGTTTTAGACCTTTCAGCTCCAAGGGACATGACCGGAATTGAATACCTACCCGTTGTTTTCCCTACAGTGCCAAATCTCGGGTAATTGTCTCCAAAGTGCAATCCCTCCAAAGATTGGCCAATTGAATTCACTTGTAGAGTCAAGTGCCTAGTCAGAGCTTTAATAGCTTATGCATTCGTGTCCATGACATCACCACCAGTGCTGAAGATGTCCTGCCCTTGTTGCTCATGGCACTCCTCCGTCTCATCTTACTCCTTGTACTAATCCACCTCTTCTTCCTCTCCAGCCTCCTGCTCGTGCACTTGCAACAATTGCTGCCTCGTGGTGAAGAAGTTCAACACTTCCGCCTTTGCCTAAACGGCAGTGGCTACAATGTTCTCCACCGATAGGGCAACGATGTGAAGAGGTGGCGAGGCAATCTTGTAAGCCAACTAGGGGGTCGCTCGCCCTTCTGGCACAATTGGCTTACTAGCGATGTTGTGGTCAGTTGAGTACCGCAACAAATCAAATGATGGAGAATAACCCTAGCGCATAGGATCTAGCCACCTAAACCCTAACGGTGGGTGTTGTGAGACCAAGTGACGTTGTAGAGCTAGAATGGAGGTGGCTAGGCAGTGGCGAAGAGCAGTGCGAGGCCAGGAGGCAGGACGTCGTGTGCAGGGCAAGGGGATGGCCGAGAGGATATGCAATGAAGGAGAAGAGATGAGGGATTATAAGCACAAGGGAAGAGAGGCCAGATTTTAGTTGCCAACTTACCATATTGAATTGACTTTTGGGTTTGTGGAGGCTATAATATGAGACGTGGCTTAAATTTTCCGGCACAAACAAAAAGGCATGGCGTGTTTGTGCCTAGGCAAGTGATACACTGAGGAACCAGAATGGGTCTGATGTTGCTACGGGTCAACAACCGTCGTTATTAGAGACTCGTGTATAGTTGGGAAGAATCTGTGATAACTCATCATTAGTGACACATTTTGTTTGCATGCCATAGGCGACACCTAATCAGTGACATGTTCTGTTCATTCGCATCTCTAATCTTGCATTAGAGACTCCCGATTCCGTGTCACTAAATAAGGTTCTGTCACTAAATAAGGTTCCTTTGTTGTGTTTTTGCCATAGTGGAAAGAGAGCTTGTGGTGTTACCAGGGTTCACCCTACCGTTTGGCCGTCGGGAACCGGTGGCCGACGGTTTGCCGGTTACCGACGATAACCGCCCAAACCGGCCCCAAACCGAACGGTTTGGATTTTGAATTCAAACGGCGCAGTTCAAACGGTTTGCGACCGGTAACCGGTCAATTAGGGCCGGTTACCGTCCGGTTTGGGCGGTTACCGCCCCAAACCAAATTTCAAATTTAAATTTAAAAAAATCAAAAATGCTGAGAAAATTCCTAAAAATAGTTCATGATTTATAGAGTCGAATGGTGTACAAAATTTTCAAATTGGAGTTCGTTTGCTATTTATTTTGACGTGTACAAGTTTGAAAAAAAATAAAAAAGATCTTTTTTTCTTTTTTTTCAAACTTGTACACGTCAAAATAAATAGCAAACGAACTCCAATTTGAAAAATTTGTACACCATTCGAATCTATAAATCATGAACTATTTTTAGGAATTTTTTTAGCATTTTCGATTTTTTTAAATTCAAATTTGAAATTTGAATTCAAACCGGTACCGAAACCGAACCGGTCCAGGGCGGTTTGCCGGTAACCGGCCAGTAACCGCGGGGGTTACCGAACGGTTTTGAAAACCCTGGGTGTTACTACTACTCTCTCTTTTTTTACTTTACATGCACCATATAGCACCGTAGCACATGTATATATAGGACATAGGAGAGCAGCACGTTATGTACAGCTTATATAATTAAGTGCACTACACAGAGTCATGTAATATACACGCATTGCATTGTCGGTTTACTAATAATAATGATGACGAGGGAACAACGCACACCGGCCGTGTCCTGTGGCAATATATAAACTAAAAAGAAGGACCAGGCGCTGTACTTGTTAGTAGTAGTAGAGTACGTTAATTATTAGCGCATGAAGCGCGACTGCACTTGACAAATATAATTCTACTAGCTAATAAGCATGCAGGTACGAGTATCTAATTAATTAATTAATTAATTGCATGCATATGCAGGCCGGCCGGTGTCACCGTTAATGGTCCCTTAACCATGTATAGTACGCTTAATTTGTCTATAAACTCCTACTGTGTCGTAGTACGTTGTACAGTATGTGAGAGGGTGGCTCCCTCTGACGCTGAAAGAATAGATTTATGTAGTTGTTCTAAATCAAAAAAAATTAAACTTTGACCAAATTTAGTATCATTAGATTTATCATGGAATATATTTTTATATGATGTTAATTTTAAATTATAGATATTATTATATTTTTTTATAAAGATAGTTAAATTTTAAAAGGTTTAACGGACACTGATTTTAGAAATTAATTCTTTCCGGCAACAGAGAGAGAGTATATCGTGCGAGGTCGCGCACGCATCTGTCGCCGTATGCATGGGTGCCCTAATTATTATTATCGTGGGACTGGCCCGGGACCGTACGAAAAAATAAATTAAAGAAAATCAATAACTATACACGCACTGTACTGTACTCATCGATCGGCAAGAAGTAGACGAGTACTGCTAGTGCTAGTAGTAGTATATATAGCCAGCTGCACCAAATGGACCACTCTGCAGCAGGGTAGGCAATCAGGACTACAGTTAATTAATTAACTGGGACGCTAACTGCATGTATCAGGTACGTCAGGTGGCTCAACAACATGCATCCCAGCATATCTGAATAAATATAAACACTAATAACAAAAGTTGCCCATTTTGATGATATCTCTGTTTCGTTTCTGAGATCGTGTATATATGTATGTTGCTTTTTATCCAGGCCGGTAATAGTTTCTAACGCATTTTGCATGAGTTGGTATCTTACACCAGTACATAAGGGCCAGGTCATTTAAGACGACAGACATACTGGTAACTACTATACTGTGCTGTATACTGTATGTAGTAGCTACTAATTATGATTTATAACGTTTCAGCTGTGAAAAGTAGTTGGTAATTAAACTACTGGAACCGAGAGTGGCTGAGACTATCTTCACTTTTGTTGATAGATGCTATACTTTTAGTTTAGTGGCGGCCATAGAGATACTCAGATGAGCTGGTAATGGCTTTGAAAAGTCACTTCCCAAAATATATACTCCTACTCAGATAGTACAAATAACACGTAATTAAATAAGAAGACCATGGATGCGAAGTGGTGGGACCTGTCCACACATCTGGTTCAAAGTTCTTGGCTTGACATGGTTATTAATATTTTTCTAGATTTATTTTAGAATTTAGTGAGGTCATACTTACGGTGGTATGTGTCATTCCTGGAGAGACGTATGGAGAGACGTATGGAGTGACTTCGTCAATCTCAAAATGTATCAACGTAATCTTTTGAAAATACTCACAAAGTGAACTCTTCAATTTCGAGATGTGCCAGTACTATAATTTTTCGAAAGTAATCATATAGGTAGAATTTGCATGCCTATATTCATAGAGAGGAATATGCAAGTCTGTTGTGAGCATCTATATGGATCTTTAGCCGTGTAACTCAAAATAACATAAGATGATGATGTGGTCCCGGTCGATCTCGAACAATTGAGTCTAGCTCTTAATGTGGCGCGAGTTGCTTAGTGCACGTTGCATAGGTCTTAGTTAAAAAAAGTAGTAAGAAAGGAAAGAGATTAAGGGTCTACGTTTTTTTAGCTCTGCTTCAGGTTTTTAGCCAAATAGTTTTAGCTCTACGCACATAGTCTGAGAAAGAAAGATGGAGTTGTGAGAGCACCTAAAAAAACATTCTACAAACTACAATTTTTTATGGAGTTGCTCCACGGTAAAATTTGCAAAGCAGAGTTTGTGAAGCAGTCCAAACACCTCCTAAGTATATGGTCATCCCATGACAAAAATGACTATCACTCATTTTTTATAGCTAGCTAGGTACTATAGCTAGGGCACTCATTCTTTCATGCCTATTGTAGCGATTGACAGTGGATACTTAAGCTTTTGGTAGTACCTAGAGTACATATAGAGAGAAACTCCTTTGTCCCATCACCTATATATCTTTAGATTAAGACCTTGTTGTCAGAACTACTTGAATAGTACTTTTTAGCGAACACACAATGTTTTTCTCTCATAACAAATGAGTATAAATATTCATAAGTTAAATTTCAGCGAAACGAACAACACCTTAAATGATATATTAGATTTAAATTAAACATTTGTATATTTGGCCATTAATATTTAAAAAGTTATATAGATTCATGGTATAGGATTTTCAAACTATTACGATTTTTTGAATTAGGTGGTCAAAGATAATAATGTTTGACGTGTGATAGACTTAATGTGACATGCAAAAAAGAAGGGAGAGAGCATTAGCTAGTTATAGTGTATTCCCTCCATTTCTAATTATAAAATATTTTGTTTTTCCAGATATATAGATTTTTCTACACACTTAATATACACTATGTTTAGATACATAGTAAAAAATAATCTATTTAGAAAAAGTTAAAATATCTTATAATTTAAAAGGGAGTTATAAACAACTCTGAAACTGTGACAAACCCTTGTGTTTAATTTGCGCCG
The DNA here is from genome assembly GCA_022036555.1 of Microstegium vimineum. Lineage (NCBI taxonomy): Eukaryota > Viridiplantae > Streptophyta > Magnoliopsida > Poales > Poaceae > Microstegium > Microstegium vimineum. Next base: position 21,307,272 of record CM039137.1, read on the forward strand.
TGAATCACAACTAACATGTATATATAACTGGTTCATCAGCACTACATTAACACTACTTTTCAATGAATGAACAATGTTTTTCTCTAACAATAAATCAACATAAATATTTAGCATAAACTAAATTTCTGCGAAACAAAATTCAAAAATTGTACCATAAAATTTGTCACTCATCTAGTTAGGCATGTGATGAACCTATATGCATCCACATTAATTCAACACACACTATTAACTAGACTCAACTATGGTAACTACTAATAATTAATCTGCATGTCTATATATATACGAGGTAACACATACACTATATATATGCGAAGTTCCTTAATTATGTATGTAAGCTCACACGGCAAACGATGTCCAATCGCCCCGTTTTAATTAGAGAAAACACATCTAATAAATAAGGATATCGAAGCTAGCATATACGTGCAGTGACTCTCAGGGTTTCCCATCCCGAACGGTTACCGGCAAACCGCCCGGGACCGGTTCGGTTTCGGTACCGGTTTGAATTCAAATTTTAAATTTGAAAAAAAAATCAAAAATGCTGAAAGAATTTCTAAAAATAGTTCATGATTTATAGAGTCGAATGGTGTACAAATTTTTCAAATTGGAGTTCGTTTGCTATTTATTTTGACGTGTACAAGTTTGAAAAAAAAAGAAAAAGAATCTTTTTCTATTTTTTTCCAAACTTGTACGCGTCAAAATAAATAGCAAACGAACTCCAATTTGAAAAAAAATTTGCACCATTCGACTCTACAAATCATGAACTATTTTTAGGAATTTTTCAGCATTTTCGATTTTTTTTTCAAATTTGAAATTTGGTTTGGGGCGGTAACCGCCCAAACCGGTCGGTAACCGGCCCTAACCGACCGGTTACCGGTTCCAAACCGTTTGAACTACGCCGTTTGAATTCAAAATGCAAACCGTTCGGTTTGGGACCGGTTTGGGCGGTTACCGTCGGTAACCGCCAAACCGTCCTGGACCGGTTCCCGGCGACCAGTCAGGATGGGAAACCCTGGTGACTCTAGTGTGCAAAGTGAGGCTGGGGATGAACGACTATATATATAATCCAGTTACTTTGGAGAAAAGAAATACTAGGACGGCCGGCCACTTTCTGTGAAGCTTCCTTTTCTAAAGGAAGCAAACATCCACACACTATGCGGATGCATAGACGCAAAGTGAGGTTCCGCATAGTCTACTAGTATATATATGCTATTATATTAGTACGTACTAGTGGTGAACTTTATTTCTTCCACGTATGTGTTCCCCGATTATGCCGGGGCTAATCAAGTGACGTGATTTGCTGACTGACTTGCCACGATCTCTAAACCTCGCATTTTGTTTTTAGTCTGTTATAGTATACTATAAGTTCAAATAGTATTATTAAAAGTGTGAGTCCGTGTGCATGAGTATTAATTCACAAATAAAATACTACAACATTTGTGTCAAAAAAATTACAACAGTAATAAAGAACTTTTCAATGTCAATGCAAGGATATCATTTTTGTAGAACAAAAATTACATTATGTTAGGTTAATCAAAAAGGTTTAGTTAACATCCTAAACTATTGGTGGTTTCTCTTACCTATAAAACTAGTTATTCTACCCTTAAACCACTAAAACCCATCTAAATAACCTCTTGAGGCTGTTTTGAAGGTAGTGTTGCTGACGTAGTAGTGAGTCAGCAAACATGCATTGAGCTAGAAAGATAGTCAATATAACCCCTAACATATGAAGGTTTCTAGGTAGCATGTTTAGCGAGTAATAGCCCTTGATCTTCTTCTGCTAGGAAGGGCAGAGCCAATTGTATAACAATATCCCTCCTGGTGTGCCATATTCGTGGTGTGTTGTTGTAACTTTGACTATTTCTCTACCTTAAATACAAAGATGCACAAGTCTTTCGCATTTTCGAGAAAAAAACATATGAAGGATTGACTACATAACCTCTCAACTATAAAATGTGTTATTGTAATGCTCCCGAAAGAATCTGATGTCTAGAGGGGCAGGGGGCGGATACCATATTGTAATTTCTCTACAAAAACACATCACTAAAGCAAAGTGGTTAGAAGAATAAGAGACCCTATTAACGACTATTTTACCTAGCCTAATGCACACCAATGCAAGCCACCTAAACAATTCTAGTCACAAAACTATCACTACTATTAAGCACTCAACCATGCAAGAGGCTAGCAACAACTCTAGTTGAACTAAATTAGTGAGTAACCTAAAACTAACTACTCTAGAAACTAGTACTACAACTAAAACTAGAAAGCTACTCTACTGAGCAACTACTACACAAGCAAGAGTACACTAATATAAGGCACAAGTGTAGTAAGCAAACCATTGGGGCAAGAGATGACATGAGATTTATCCCCGACGCTCGGTTCCTTGCTAGGAACGTTCATCCTCACTGAGGCCAGCCTTCTAGTGATCACTCCGCACGCTAGGATATAAGTAATTGGCTCAGCCCATCCTTGTCTAAAGGGGTCAGTTTGTCTTCCACGACGATACATGTGGGCCATGTCAACATTAACTATAGTTGTAGATCCTAAATTTATTCATAAGCTGAAAGTGTTTCTAGGTCCTAAGTGAGTTTTGATGAATTAATGGACTAATATATCACAGGAGAATTGTAGGTATTTAGTGTCATATAAAATTGTGATGTGATTGGGCTCATAATTCAAGTAGATGACATATAAATGAGAAATGAGTGCACAGTTAATTGATGAGATGCTTGAATGACAAGCATGTGGGCATGAACGGATTGATAAAAATCAGTTGGTATCCCATATGAAGCTTGGTCATATTATGAAAATGTTGAAATTGGGTGTCATAATCAATAAAAATAGCAAGCATGTGCGTTGAAGATGGTTTTCATGTTAATTAGTTGACATTGAAGCTTGATCAATCTCAAGATTGATATTCTAGAAAATATTCAAGCAAGAGAGTGATATTATTAATGAAATGTTTGATACTTTAAATTTATTTAGCACACATAACTCGAGGATGGCTTGATAGAGTGATGGTATCAAGGAAACATATTTGAGATAGTAAGCGAAGGCGAAGGGCAAGTGATGGCTTGGGTATTAAAGTACCATGGCTAAGGTGAAGAAGAGAGTGATTACTTTTAGTCAGGGTGCGAAAACTATTAAGAGTGTCATTTGTGGAGGAAAGGTGCAGTCTTGATCATAGAATCTGAAAAAAAAATCCAAAACACAACTTAATTAAGGTGGATATGCTCATGGCAGTGAAGGTGTTGAAGATCCTCGGATGGTGAAAATCAAAGTGATGACAATATTTGAATAATGAGAGGCTTAAGTGGGATTTAATTAATTACATATCTTCAAATCTTGAGTAAAGACATAACATACTATCAAGAGGGATGTAACACTAAACACAATATAAGGTCTAGATGTGCTTAAAATAACCCGTGAGAAATCCGAGTGTTTAGATAGAAATAGTTAGACTGGCCCTGTTCAAAGGCTAACGGCTAAATATTCAAAAAAAAAAGAAAGCCTAACGGATAAATATTCAAAAAGAAAAGAAAAGCCTAACGGCTAGTTCTATAAAAAAAACCGGCTAAGCGAGGGAGAGGGAAAACTCACCGAATGTGACTGAGGAGGGAGACAAGAAAGGGAAAAGGATGATTTGAGAGAATAAAATAGCATTTTCAAGCAACCATTAACAAACAGATGGTTCTGGATATATGGGTAGTAGTGGTGTACTTTCATTGCACTTTTAGAGTATATATTATATCCGTGGCGCGATTGGGGCCGATCAAGTGACTTTGTGTGCAATAATTATGCTAGAGGGATGATGACGAGCATATGCATTGCACTAGTGACTAATATAATATACATATTAATATAATATGTGCATGGTGTTTACATATGTTGGTGCGATATGTATGTGATGCAAGACAGCAAGAGCATGCTATATAGGAGTATAATATAGTCGTACTTGAGCTTCTACAGTACAGCACGCAGTGGCTACTGGCGGCTCGAAATTCTACGACATTTTCAGAAACGGATCGGATATCTCGAACAGCATATTACCGCATGGTAGAAATTCTAAAGACATGGCTAGCAGCCCGCCGTCTCTAAAGAATGGTTCATTTAGAGAGAGAGAGTTGTTGGATTTAAACTGCAGTCGTCCCTCCAATGCAAACATCCATTTTATTTGCCTGCTGGCCCTGCTGGTGTTGGGTCGCGGTCTCGGTGGTAGGCGCATGCATGGCAACTCGATCGTGGTCGTCTCGTAGTCGTCGTCCTCTCCTCTGCACTCTGCACATGATGCAACCATTGCAAGGCAGAAGTTTCATTCACTTGGGCTTTGGGCTATGCCAGCATGCCATTGCCGGCCAGCAGTACACAGTGAGAGACGACTTGAACAAGTCTGCTTCTTCAATCAATTCAGTTCTCATTGGACATTGCTGGCGAAACTACATTACAGATGAATCGCGATCGATATGATCGGAATCGCACATGATGCCACAAGATAAGGATAAGGACACTACTCCTACGTGGTAGTACTGTACTGTACGTGTGTGTATATATGATCCAAATCATTGCAGTGCAGACAAATTAAATGCAGGGTTATTAGGTTCAACCATGCATGCGAACACATAGTGGATAAGTACCCATGTATGTTCAGTTTTGTGATGAGTGATTGTCCAACACTTGAGCGTTTCAGTTTGAGTGGCTTACTACTAATCTTTGCGAAAGCAAATGTGTGCCTATCTATCGGCTTGTGGTGTGCAGGTACTATGTCTAGTGTCAGTGGTCAATGACGTGGAGAAGGTCGAGTAGAGGTTTGTCGTGCCGATGGACTGAGAGCGGTGAAGGGCGGAAGCGAGGCTCGGACTGAGGGACCATGGGCGCCGGCGGACTAGCTATGGTGGCTAGTGTCTGGCACCGGCGAGTGCGAGAAGACATGGAGGTAGACCGAGTCGACCGAGTCAAGACGGCGGACGAGCGAGTCGAGCGGAGGCTCAGGGGACTCGGAGTCCGACCGGACAAGGACAAGGTGGCTCGAGTCGAGTGGTTTGGTGGTTTGGGCCTCAAAACCATCGGAGGACGGTTTCCGAGTTTGGGCCTCAAAACTCGGGGTTCGGTAGTTGAGCCGAAAGCTACCGGTGGCGGGTTTCGCGGGTTTGGGCCTCAAAATCCGGGCGGAGCTTCCGAGGAAGCGGGGATGGCACGTGGCGGAATCCTGGAGGTTGCGTCGAGGCGACGGCAACTCCTGGCAGGAAGCGGGGCCGTCCATTCAAATCGAGGGAGATATTTACCGGAGCTTGGACTGCAATGCTTAGGTTAGGTAGTTCACTCAATGTATCTAGTGGGGTCTTTGGGAAATAGCCAAAGCCTCTAATAAATAGGGGATGAAGGGGTATCCTCATCCCATCTCTTGAACCCTAATCATTTGCCCCAATTCTCTCTCTCTCTACCCTCTCTCTAGTTCATGAGATCCCTAGGTTGATTTTACCAACCTCTGTAAGAACTCGAGTTTGCTGTGAGGAATCGGAGGCCGTAACCTCCGTAAGCCATGGCGGCTTCAATTTCTTGATCGTGTCCCCGTTTTGCTTGTGTTCTTCGCGTTTTGCTTTTGCTCCCTCTTTTTTCCGAGATGATTTCTCTTTGTAGGGAGTAGCTCTTGCAACTCCGTTTGAACCAAGTTGTTCGTATTCGAGAGGAGCATCTTTGCACCGAAGGATCCTTCCTCAAACCTCTCGAGTATGCAGATCGGGTGTTTTCTTTGCGGAGTTCGTCATTTTGCTTTTTCTCCCCTAAATCCGAGTGTTCCCGTTTATCCGACCCAAATTGAGCGATGATTTCTTCGGGATAGCTCCCCAACTGCTCAAGGATCATGCCTACAAAGTTTGGTAGCAGTTGATGATCTTTTGGTCGAGTTTTGGGAATATTTGGCGGAGAGAAAATCGTTTTTCGTTTTTTTCTGCACGTTTATCGGGGGCGTCGGACGCTCCGAAGGTTTTGCGTCGGACGCTGGTGCGTGCTGACGTCAGCGTCCGTCGCTCGGCGTGTCTGTGTCTTTCATTTTGGCGTCGGACGCTCTTCAGAGTCCGTCGCCGACCGTCTGTCGCCTCTGCCGTTTTTCAGTCTCTGTCAGGCTCTCTGGAAGGCCGACGGATGCTCGCCTAAGCGTCCGTCGCACAGCGTCCGACGCCAACGGACGCTTATCTAAGTGTCCGTCGTCCAGCGTCCGACGCCCTGCCTTCTGCTTCTCCTCTGCAAGGCTCTCTAGAAGGTCGACGGACGATCTCTCTGCGTCCGACGCCTAGCGTCCGTCGCCTTGTTGTCTAGCGTCCGTCGCCTGTTTTTCTGGCTGTTTCGCTTGGAATTCCTGCCTCTTTCTCATAGGGATTGAGAACTCTTCTTGAGGGTTTCCGGTGAGTTTTCCTCCACTGCCGGTGAGCTCTCAATTCTTTGTTTTCGTCTGAATCCCCGCTCGCGTTGCTCGGGGGAGGTTGAGCACCCAGCAACTGGGTTTGGTTTTTGGGAAGAGTGATCCGAATATTTTAAGAGAAATTTGAGGCTTCCATTCAACCCTCTGATCGCTGTTTTCGGTCCTTCAATGCATTATATTCAATGCATTATGCATCGATCGGTTAATAATAGTATGTACGTACGTACGTAATAGCTAGGTTGCATGATGTACGACGTTGTTATCAGTTCGTTGGAGTCGAGCGTGCGTGATGCATGCTTGGTACTCGATTGTTTATAATATAGTATAATCGGTTCACATTAGGTCCTGGTCTCGATCAGTAGTCAGCATGCACATCAGTACTAATCTAGATGCATATGGGCATATTGGGCAGGCATATGCATGGTTCAGACTCCAGACGCGTGCGTGGAACTGGACTTTGAATCCCGGCCGGCCGGCCCTTCAAAGTCGTCGTACATATACTAGCTAGTGCAGAGCAGGGGAATGAACGACGAACCAATTCAGGCAAACACCGTACCGGCCAATAAATAATGCAACTTCTTCTTCTTCTTCTTCTTCTTCTTCTTCTTCTTCTTCTTTACACGCACGCACGCACTACACGCGCGGCATGTAGAAATGCACGTGCAGGTGCATGCACCGCGTACGTGTCCCGTTCGTACGTTGCATTGTCGTCCCCACCGGACGACGATCCAGATATTTGCATGGCATTTGGCTGCTGCCACTGTCAACAATGCAAGCAGCTAGCAGATAGTCCTTTTTTTTTAGTATAATCCCAGCTTTATGTTAACCATGAGAAATTTTACAATCATCTTCAGCGGTAACATATAAAGCCGGTGGAGTTATAAGCCACTCAACCACGGATTCTCACAAGAAACCAATCTCGCACACTCATGAGCAGCTAGCAGATAGTCACAGCACAACCATCGCTCTCGGCCGTCGTCTGCTAATTAAATCCATGAACAATTAATCATCATATTTACTTAGTTTATCAGCTACCGAAATAGTATTTTTGTCTCATAGCAAAACAGCTAAAAAATAATACCAATCGACTTATCAATAACCGAAACGATCATCCCCCTCCTATAAACTTGGTAGATAGATTTTATATATAAACTTGTACAGTACTATTTAAGAAATTAAAGTCGCGTCGCATGACATAGTATCCCGTATCCGTATGGCAGATATTCTGAAAGATTATTATTGTGATGGTTGACTACTGCAACTACGTACGACGTCGTCGTCACACACTCACACACTATTTTGTGACTGCTTGCATTGGCCGTACCACCCTAGCTAGTCATAGCTACTCTCTCCGTTATTAAATAGATGTCATTCTCGCTTCCCGAAAAGTCAACGTTTTCAAAATGCCGACAATTATATATTAAAATATATAAATAATTATGTTAAGTAATTAGTATCATCGGAAAGATCTTTAAATCTAGTTTTTTAATAAATTTATTTAGAGATATAAATGTTACACGTATTTTATACAAACTTAATCAAAGTTGAGAAAGTTTGATCAGTACGCATCTTATAACGACTTTCTTTTTAGGACGGAGGGAGTAGTAGTGTAGCAAGCTGGAGAGAGAGAGGAGCATGCACCGATCGCCGTCGTCATGTAGGAGTAGTACGCACGCAGTACCGCCTTCACTTGAGTAGTATTTTGTTTTTCTTCAGTTTAATTTGGACTTTTGTAGTGTGCAGTTAAATGATCAGAGTACGAGGAAACAAGGACGGAATGAAAAATGTGGAGTCCCAATTAAGTACTACGTTTACATGCTTGATTGTCATGATTGAACGTACGACCTACTAGCTGAGGTTGAAAATGATCGATACACTCTACAGTATACTCTGCTGTAAATACTAGCTTGGTCCAATATTATTTCTGCTAGGAAGAAGAATATAATTTTAGGTTTGGCGGTCATGAGCGAGAATCAAATTGAGTGAGGTTTATTTGTAAGTAAGTAGTAGTAATTTGTTCATGAAGAATACTATCAACATTGTAAAACTCTAAATATATAATATGAAAATTTATTCTATGAGGAATCTAATAATAAGTTATAGTACATTCTGTTTTATATATTGATTCAGCTAAATACGAGGCAGTTTGACTGAACGTTATTCTAGAATTGCTTTATTATTTAGCCTTTGTTAAGATGCTTTTAAAATTTGAAAACTTTATCAGATTTTCCATCTTATCGAATCTTTACGTATACATGGAGTATTAAATATAAGTAAAAAATAATCTATTAAATAATTTACTTGTAATTTGCGAGTCGAATCTTTTGAGTCTAGTTACTCTATATATGATTAGACAATAATTATCAAACACAAAACAAAAGTGTTATAGTGTCATTTTTTCATCTAAACAAGGTATTAGACGGAGTGAGTGGTACTCCACGGGTTTTAAAGATTGATTGATTGATTGAAGCTGGGATCGAGTACGTTGCGTTGCGGCGCAGAATTTGTGCTGTTCGTTGTTGCCTGTGCCTTCGCCGCCGGCCGGCCATGCTAGCTAGTAGCTGCTGCTTCCTCGCTGCCTAATTAACCATTCATATGCCGTCCTTGCTCTCCAAACAACACACGACCGGCAGCTAGCAGCTGTAAAACACATCGTGAGCCGGGCCTGCTTTTGCAACACGCATCTCGCATCATTGATCGTACCAGATCGGGCAAGAACGAGCGAGACTGCCACATGAAAACGTATATACTACGCAATACCTGTACGTGGCTGTGGATGGAGTTCGAATTAGGAGTGTGTATCTGTGCGGCCGGGTGCACGACTACAAGAATTTCAGATCCTTCTTTTTTTATTATTAATTAACAACAAAGTCAATCAAAAGGTGTTAGTTCCTCAAAGTCAATCAAAAGGTGTTAGTTCCTCTTAAAATAACGGGTTGAATTTAAGAGATCGTGCTAGAATGGAAGGTGTCTTTTTTTTTTCTTTTTCATGTTGATCAGTTTGTAATGCCACATCGTAGCTTTCAGTATTTTGGGTGTGTAAGGAGTGTTTATATAAAATTCTGCTAAATCTTGTAACGCCGTGAAGACGTGACCTTAATAAAAGACGCACAATTTTTTTTGCGTGGTTAAGAAAAATAAATGGAAGGAACACTTTTTAATATAGTTTTTTTATTTATTTATTTATTTTGGTTTTGTTCTGGGGGCCGAAAAATTTCCGGACCGTGCCGGCGCCGCAAACTAAAACTAACAGAGAGACGTGGTGCGGCGTCGGTCTGTACGTTGTTCCGATCGCTTTGCATTGCCTCTAGCTAGCTCTCTGCCACACGCGTGTGTGTTGTCGTTGACGTTGACCATGCGTGCGTTACGCATACGCCAATAATTATTCATGCACGCCGCGTGAGATATATATAGCCGTGGAAGGAACACTGCATGCATGCACGCATGGCGACTACAGTAGTAGCTAGCCGGCCGCGACCGCGCGCGAGCGACTGCGAAGGGGTCCCCAGCCGTCCGGCCGGTCGGCCGGGCCGCCCGCAACAGGCGCGCTCTTGCGGACGGACGGATCGGAACCGACACCTCCGGCCGGCCGGCAGCTAGCTACCTCGCCGCGCGCGCACCAACCGTAAGGACCACGCTAGCTAGCTTTCTGAGATGGGGGCCGGGCTACTAGCTAGCTGGCTGGCTCCGCCATGCAAGCCCATGCATCTGGCCATGGCCTCCACCACGCACGTATCCTGCTGCTGGTTGGAGGACACTGTCGATCGCTCGCTGGGCGCGGCGCGCACGGCCAGATGAGTACCGAGCTAGTTTGTGAACAGTTAGCCACCTTCTTGACTGTGAACTATGGGCCTGTTTGGCAGGGCTCCTCGCTGGCTCCGGCTTCTCTGAAGAAGTCCTGCCAAACGTTTTTCTGGAGAAACCGTTTTTTAAAAAAAGTAGAGGAATCGGATCCGTTTTGGAGGAGCCCTAAATTAAGGCTTCTCTAAAACGGCTCCGGCTCTTCTGCAGAAGCCCTTCAAGAGGAGCCCTACCAAACAGGCCCTATAACAGCTTCCAGTGCGAGAGCGGCGACGTCAACCGGAGCCACACTTTAGCGTTAACGGGGGGTTAACAACACACGCACATTAACTGCCCTCTCCTATAGTACCAATAAGAGTCAACGGAGTATTTGGTTTATTATTGACTGTGTGTACCCAAGCATTCAGCCATGGGGTTGAGCCGGTGGTGGATCTAGAATAAGATCGAAGGGAAGGGGCTAATCTATTCTTCTTCTCTCTATTTTTCTTCTTTTTTTTCTCCCTCAACCTCTCAGAACAAGATTGAAGTTGAGAATAATCTCTTCTTCTTCCTCTAATCTCTCTATTTTTCTTCTTTTCTCCTATCCCCCTCTAATTCCTCTATAATTCCATTGACACAATGGTTGTAGGGGGGCTGGAGCCCACCCAGCCCCCCCCCCCTAGATCCGCCCCTGGTTTTAGCCTCCTAATCGATTGATGGCTTCTATAGCTGATAAACCGGCTTATGTTACTTTTAGTTATTTTGTTTCAAGCGAACATGTAGACTACTACTCAAATGTGCCACACGAAAAAAAACTCAAATGAATCAAATGAATCAAATACCACCAGCATAATTGTCTGTGCTTGTTAGCACTCTATACCTTGAGAGGTACCTTTGCCAACCCTTGTATATGACATCTTTCCAAATTGAAGGATACAAAAGAAAGGACATGCATATATAACAGTTTTGTTATCGGAACCTTGCCTACTTAAACTCGTCTCTTGATTTCGACCCTTCCTAGATTCATTGACACCCAACTTTAGTCCTTCTACAATTCTTTGTGCATGTTTTACTCGTACCATTTGTGTCTTTTTACAAGAATTACCAATAAGAGTCAACGATAATCTAATTTGAAAAAAAAATAAAGAATAGAATGGATTTTTCTCAGCAACAGCTACTAGAGACAGCTGAAGTTGTCATGTAAAGCAATGTACTGCCTTCCTCCTCAAAAGAAAGCAATTTTCGTGTTTCGAGAAGTCAAATAGTTTAAAACTTGGACTAAATTTATATAAAAAAAATACTAACATTCATAATATAAAATAAGTATAATTAGATTAGTTATAGAATATATTTTTATAATAAAAGTATTTAGAAACATAAATACTAATATTATTTAACATCAAACATGAGTTGCCTTGACCGGCATGGTTCTCACAATTATATTCTTTTATGGACAGAGATAGTACTCCCTCCATCTTTAAATAGAAGTCATTTTCACCTTTCGAAAAGTCAATTTTTTAACTTTAACTAATTATATATAAAAATATATAAATATTTATGATATATAATTACTACCATTAGATAGATCGTTGAATATACTTTTATAAACTTATTTGGAGATATAAATATTGTATGTTTTTTATACAAAGTTAATTAAAGTTAAGAAAAATTGACTTACACGTATCCCATAATCTTTTTTTTAAACGAAGGGAGTACATAATAAAATGAGGGTACTCATTCTTAATTATTTTTTTAGACTATTAGCATGACTCTTCATGTTGCTAGCCCCATCATTTAGCCTTGCCCACCGCCCACGTCAAAGCCAAACTATCTTAAATTCAACTAGACATAATTAAAAAAATAATGGCCCCAAATAAATAACTAAATATACTATAAAAACATATTCCACGAGGAATTTAGTGACATCCATGTAGTATGGTGAATATTGAGTATTTTTAAATGTATTTGGATAAATTTTCGCCTAGATAGAATTGCATTGATGGAGCGTTTTGGTCCGACCACGACCGGCCAAACGAGCAATGGCGATGCAGATGAACAAAGATGGGACTTGCTGACTTGACCAATCCAGTCAGCCGGCCCGGCCGGGGGTGGCAGATCGATCACCATCAGCCATCAGTCTCAACAGCTGCAGACTGCGACGCCTCAGCGATCCATCCATCCATCTCCGTCTGCGTCTGCCTGCCACTGCCACCGCTGCCTTTCCCTCTCCTCTCCTTTGGCTCTTTGCAGCAAGAACCCCCATGAGCATGATGGCAGCGGCGACAGCCGGCGAGGAAACCCAAGCACGAAGGGTCAATGCAATGGAAAAAAAAATGCAGGTCGTCGTTGCTGACTGGCAAGCTGGTTGTGGCCGGTCGGCTGCGTTTATCTTCTTTCAAATGTGCTGCAGCTGACGGCGGGTGGTGCTGGCGGTGGTCATTCCATTGGGTTTCAATTTCCTGCAGCACATTTCGCTCGCTGTTACAGTACTGTATAACGGTCGAAGGGAAGACACACCATGTTAGGCAAATTGTTGGCTGCCAGCCTTACCACACCCCCACCAGATCCTTGGAACAAAATCGCAAGTCGTCCAGTAACATTGTAGCAAAAACTTTTGGCAAAATAACATTGACAATGTACCAAGCTATATATTTTGTTCCAACGTACAAACATATTTTCTCAACTTTGACTAAGTTGGTAGAAAATATACGTAATATTTATATCTTTAAATAAATTTATTAAAAAAATTAGACTTAAAGATCTTTTCGATGATACTAATTACTTAGCATAACTATTTATATATTTTAATACACATTTGTCAATATTTTAAAAACGTTGATTTCTCGGAAAACGAAAATGGCATCTGTTTAGGGACGGAGGGAGTAATGACTTTCATACATCTTTGATCAGGATCCTTTGGGTGCAGAGTTTGATCCTAACATGCAAAATTTGAAACGCATGATGATGCGACCATTGGATAGATTTCCTAGGCTTCTTTGCTCATATGAGTTATAGTAGCGCCCGGCTAGGCTTGGTACGAGAACCGATTTCAAGACGAAAGGAACATATGATACCCTCTTGAATAAATCTTTGAATTGGGCATCACATGATTATACTAAATAAATCTCCTCACCTTTCGTGTTCATACGAATTATAGCAACGCTCGTCCTGTTTATGTACGGAGTGCACAGATCATGGTTGAATATATCTACTAATTGTAAGTTGTCTAGATAATCATATAAACAAGTTATACTCCTTCAATCCTAAATTAACTGACGTTGTTTTGTTTTGGTAATATAAGTTTGACTACATTTGTAAAAAAAACATGTGTAATATTTATATCTCTAAAGAAATATATTATAAAAATAGATTTAATGATCTATTTAATGATATTAATTATGTGATATAAATATTCATATGTTTTATATAATTTTTTTTCAAAAATTATTTCTTTCAAAATGACAATGGTTTGTGTTTTAAGACAAGAATAAATATTTTGTGGTATATTAGAAAAAAGCGTCTAAATTTGCGTCAGCCTATTTGCTTGGCTTTTAGTCGGCTTAAATCAAGTTCGAACAGTGTTTTCTCTCATAAGAAATTAGTTAGCAGTACTTAATTTTATTAAAACAGTGTATAATCCTTTGACCAAACCTTTGAGCGTCTTTGATGACACAGGGCGGGGCTCCCGGGAACATAGTAGACCTTTTGTTCTATTTTCCGTCCTACCCTCGCCAACAGGGTTGTACAAAACCTAGGTGTTGGTGGGGGCAAAGATAAACACGTTCTGTCTCTCACCCTGCCTCTCAGAAATCAGAATAGTATTATTAATTACTGCAGCGAAGAAGATGTACGACTCTTGACCATTGGTCAACGTGTGAAAACTAGGAACGAAACAGTATTACCACTAGCTAATTAAGGGGTGTTTAGTTGTGGGATTTTTTTTTAATCTCTTGTCATATCGGATGTTTGATACTAATTAAATGAGTTAAATATAATTTATATTATAAAACTAATTACAGCGTCAAGTAGTACTTCACGAGACGAATCTATTAAATCTAATTAATTCATCATTAACATATGTTTACTGTAGCACTATATTGTCAAATCATAGACTATTTTATATCAATAGATTTTTTTCGTAAAATAGTCTTTGGCTGACAAATTAGTTTTATAAATAATCTATATTTAATACTCCTAATTAGTGTCTAGACATGCGATGTGATAGGAACTTAGAATAAGTCCCTGTAACCGAACACCCGTAAGACTTGGGAACTTGGACCTCACATACTGTATGTAGGACATAGTAGCTCATAGGTGCATCGGCGACGTAGATAAATGGAGTAATCTTCATTAGGGGGAATAAAACTATGCTCCTACTACTAACATACAAAAGAAGGCGCGGCTTTGCTAGAGGGACCACGTCTTGAACACAAAGGTGGAAGTAAGGCACAGCACATTCTTCATAAGCCCATGGACGACATGGAACCTCACCCAATGTGCTTAACGTTACTTTTCAGCGTGGTTTTAAACAAAGTTGTCTCCTCCTCACAACTAGGAATAAGATAACAGTTTGATCTTGTTCCATGAAAGCCAATTCATCAGTTCGGCGTATTTTAAGTGTTAGATCTGTACTTTATCGTTGAAAAGCTGAAAAAATACGTGTAGTACACATCAAGGCGAATCTCAGAAATACTATCATATTTTGTGGTGTGTGGTGGTACCATTGCTTTCTAAATCTTGCCATGATTTCTGACAGTTCCTTTATATATACTGCACATCAGACTTCGTGAGACTGTGACAAAAGAAAAAAAACACAGGCTCATATGTTTAAACCTCAAAACCAAACAGTAGTGCAACAAACAAAGCTTAGGATTATAAGTTAGAACTAGAAAAGAAGCCTCTACTAGCAGTTGGATGTGCCCGTGGGCATATAGATATATATACACAGTAGGTCCGTGCATTTCAGGATGTGCACTTTTGGGAGTGCAGGGAGCAATATTGGGTGGTCATGATGGTGCTCTGGTGGTGATTTGTGAACATGACCGTGTCAGCTGGGATGAGGCAGCATAGCGGTAGTATAGCACAGCTGCCTGCAACACAGAAGAAAACACAAACAGGGGGGAAAAGGAAGAAAAGAAGGCAGGAAAGGCTGCCCCGGCCCCTGCGCCTGCCTAACTTCCCTTTTCTCCCCCTTGCTCCTCCTCCATGAATCCATCTCTTTCCTAACTTTTGTACTTTTTCCCTGCCCTCCACCCCCCTACAAAAGGTGAAGCCCTGCACTTAAAGTTAAGTCCTTCTCATCAGCCGTTCTCTCCCTCCGTCTCTCTCTCTCTCTTAACGATTACTCTCAGTGTCCATGAACAATTGTCATGGATGATGTAGTAGGTACCATAAAATTAACTCAATTTATCAAAAAATATATAATATTTATATCTTTAAATAAATCTATTAAAAATTATATTCAAAAATCTTTTCAATTATACTAAATATATACTTTAAATATTAATATTTTCAATATATATTTAGTTAAAAGTTGTTTCTCGAGAAGCAGAATCGACAGATATTGAGAGACCAAAAAGAGTATTTTCATTTAAATTTTGTGTAAGTGGAGTGGTGCAGGTGCAGTTGCAGCTGGTGGTAGCTCCCCTCATCTTTGCCCATTTGCTAGTGCACAAAACTAAACAGAGAGAAAGCTGCAGCCTCCTTCCTTGCTTGCAATTGCAATTGGCAAAGGCCACTACTACTCCTAGGCTGCTGAGGGAGCAAAGGAAAGGAATGCAGTAGCTAGCAGCTAGCAGCAACCACCAAAGAGGGAGGAATCCTCCGTGCCATGCCCTTTTGATGGATTGATGTTGTTCTTCACTACATGCATTGGTTTCAGTCTCTTTGTCCTCCTCTGTCTTCTTCTTCTTCTCCCACCTACCCTCCCCAACCACACATCACATATTGCTACTGTAGGAGTATAGGAGTATGTTTACTGCCATTGGTAAAAAGCTAGTGAGAGGAGGTGGAGGTGAGGCCCCCCAGGCGGAACGAGATCCTCTGCCTTCGCACACTCCGACTGCTGAGTGCAGTCCGACCACATCCACCGTTGCTAGGAGATCCAAGGGCCACTTGCATACAGGAGCCTACGGTGTACTAACTGGATTACCTGACACTGTAACTGTGAAAAAGATCTGTTGCGGCCCATTTAATATTCGCTCACCATCTTAGCCCTTCCATCCATGGAAGAATAGATTTCTCGATTTATTTTAAGTCAAAAATTTAAAAATTTAACTAAATTCTTAAAAAAAATATTAAAAATTATGACATCAAATTAGCATCATTAAATTTATCATAAAACATATTTTTATATGGTGCTCATTTTGCGTTATAAATGTTGCTATATATTTCTATAAATTTAGTCAAAGCTAGAAAAGTTTGACTGACACAGATTCTAAAAATAGATTCTTCTAGGGACGGGGTGTTTGAGACTGCTCCACAAACTCTGCTCTGGAATACCCCACCGTGGAGCAACTCCACAAAAAACTGGCGTTTGTGGAGTACCTTTTTAGGTGCTCTCACAAACTCCACCTTTTTTCTCAAACTACGTGCGTGGAGCTGAAATTATTTGGTTAAAAACTATGGAACAGAGCTAAAAAAACATAGAGTGAAGGAGTCCCAAACTAAGGCTGGAAAACGAGCCAGCTCGGCTCGTTTTGGCTTAGCTCGTTTGGGCTTGTTAGGATAACGAGAACGAGCTAGAAAGCTAGCTCGGCTCGCCTCGTTAAAAGCTCGAGTGTGTGGAGTTGAAATCATTTGGCTAAAAAATGTGGAACAAAGCTGGAAAATATATGGAGTGAAGGAATCTCAAACTAAGGCTGGAAAACGAGTCAGGTCGGCTCGTTTTGGCTCAGCTCGTTTGGGCCCGTTAGGATAATGAGCTAGCTCGGCTCGGCTCGTTAAAAGCTCGAGCTGGCTTGTTAAGCTCGCGAGCCAGGTATAAAAAACATAAAATATAATATTATATTTATCTAAATCTTGATAATAGTAATATTACAAAAATAAAATACCCAAACGTCTTAAATTGAAAAAAAAACAATATATGCTAACATATATACTTAGTATAATAATATAAAATATTAATACAAGTTATGTTATCTTTTTTAAAAAAAATTGTGGCTCGTTTAGCTCGCGAGCGGCTTGCGAGCTAACTAGAGGTTACCCGTTATATCTAACGAGCTAAAATCTTGGCTCGGCTCCGCTCGGCTCGTTATCTTAACAAGTCGAGTCGAGTCGAGCCGAGCCGAGTTAGTCACGAGTCGAGCGAGCTTTTGAGCTTCGAGTTTTTCGTCCAGCTTTGTCCCAAACAGGATTTGATGTATTTTGGATTGGTTCTGAAGCGTTGGATCTTGCGACATGTCCAATATGATATATTTTTGAAATTGAGAGAGATTAAATTTTTGGTTTTATAGATTTATGAGAAAAATTGGACAACAATAGTACTTTTTTTTTTGTTGATGACAAATTATTTTTTTTCAGAATTAAGATGACGTGCGAATATAATAAATTGGCTACAATAGACCTCTTCTGCTGTTGTGCTTGCGCTTTGACCTGTGAATCGTGATCCAGTTAGTATGCTGCGAAGTGGCCCTTGGATCTCCTAGCAATGGTGGATGTTGCCTGACTGCACTCAGCAGTCGGAGGGTGCAAAGGCAGAGGATCTCGTTCGCCCCCAGGCAGCTCTGCTTGCCTCGCCTCTCAGCAATTATTGCCACCTTTGGAGTTTGGAGTCCTCCAATAGGAGTCTTCTCCTTCCGTCGTCGTCCTCTTCCTTCCTGTGCTGTCTCTCTGCAACCACTGCCACTTCTTCCCTTCCCTTCCCTGCTCCCTTCCCTCCTCCACCTCTCGAGTCTCGCCTCGCCTCGCCTCGCCCGCCCGCCTTTTCTTGGACAGGACCGGACCGGACCGGCCGGGGTTGGTGCTTGCTTCCTTCCTGCATCCAATCCAGCCAAACCATCCATCCGTGTCCTCCGCTCGCTTTAAAGCTTAAGCCACCGCTCGCTGGAGCTGCCCCCGGCCGCCGCGCGCCTGGCCTCTACCAGCAGCAGCTCACTGTGACTCGTCTCCTCGTCACGAGCACCCACGCCACGCAGCAGCGGAGCCCTCGTCTCGTCCCCTTCCCTTGCCCCCGTAGCTAGAGAGCGTCTGCTGTTCTTGGATTCTTTAATTGCATCCTGTCGCTGCTGTGATCTCCGTCCCGTCCTCCAAAGCTTTTGCTTTTCGGGTTGGGGCCTCTCTCTGTGTGTACTCTCTCCGAGAGGCCGCCTCTTTCCGCCGTCCTCTCTGATGGGCGAGCGAGCACCCACACCGCAGTAGAGTTCGCAGCTGTTGTGTTGTCTGTCTCCGCAGTAGTACGACCTGCTTCTGCGCACGCAGCAGCAGAGCAGAAAGGCTCCCCCTCCTCCCAAAATCCACCATTTGGAGCAGCCAGCAATCACCACCACCAGCGACGGCAAGCGAGGAGGTGCCTTCCTGGTGATTGCTACTCTCTCCGGCAAGCAAGGATCCCGAGAGCAAAACAAACAGGTACGTCCGTCCATGGACTGGGACGCCAAGATGCTTCCAGCCTGGGACCTGAGCACGGTGGTGGGGCCAAGCAGCAGCGGTGGTGGCGCGCTGGACCTGAAGCTGGGCGCGCCGACGAGCTCGAGGGCGGTGACCACGGCCGTCATCGGTGCCGCCGCGCCGCCCACGCTGCCGTCATCAGCGAACCCTCCTCCTCCGCCGCCGGCGCCGTCGTCGTCGTCCGCGCCGGCTCGCCGGCCGCGCCCGGGGCACGCGCAGCAACAGACGGTACCGGCTTGCTCCGTGCAGGGATGCGACGCCGACCTGTCTCGGTGCCGCGACTACCACCGCCGCCACAAGGTCTGTGAGGCCCACTCCAAGACCCCCGTCGTCACCGTCGCCGGCCAGCAGCAGCGCTTCTGCCAGCAGTGCAGCAGGTACGAGTACTCCTACTACTACGCATGTCTGCCTTGCTCTCTCCTGTCGTCTGTCGCGTCGTGCCGGTGCCGCGTACGGACACCTCTTCGCCCGTCCGCCCATCGGCCGGCCCATACATGTTGTTCTTTGGCCTTTGGATTCCATTCCCTGCTGCCCATTGCTCGCCCCCGTCCGTCCCACCCCGAGCCGAGCTCTCATGATTCTCTTTTGGTTCTTTTTGCCTCAATAATTTAGCCACTGGTACTGGTAGTACTGGTACGACGAGCTCTCCTCTGCTCTACATACCAGCTCGTCGCTCGCTCGCCCATGGATGGCCCGGCCCTTGGTGGTGTCGCATCGCATGCATGTTTTCTTCTTGGATGGAAGCGTAGCGTGCTCGTGGGTAGGGTGAATTTCGTCGAGAATTACCGCGCGCCCGCGTCCAACAGTACTAACCACCACCACCACTAGGCACTAGGCCATGCTTTGCTTTGCTTTGGCGAGCGACCAACAACTCGCTGTCAGCTGCAGCAGCTCCTCCTCCTGTCGCTTTAATTTACATTTGGCGTTTGCAAGACGAACGTGCGGTGCGCCGGCGGCCAAGACTCCCGCCATCCATCCATCCATCCATCCTTCTGTTGTTCGGTCAAACGTACAAGGGCGGAATCTGCTTTGCTAAACACTGCAAACCGCCGACCAAAGATCCATTTTTTTATGCAGAAGTTGGAACGGAACTCTCGCAGGAACTGGGATTTGGACGCGACGGCCAAACAAAACTTACGGTACTTTTGTTCTAAAGAGCAGTAGAATTCAGCATGGCGGCCGGACTTTTGTTCTTACAGTTATTAATTACAGTAGATAGATGGAAACGTGCGATTAGCCTGGCCTGGGCACTCTGACCATCTCGTCCTGAATTTGTCAAGGTCTGAACTGAACATCTTGTGAGCTGTGTGCGTCAAGCCGGCTGCTAGCGGCGGCTGCTGCATGCGCGCACCCGTGCTTTCAGGGCGTGTCCCTACAATACAACAAAGGCAGCAGGTGCAATGGAACTGGACTTTCATTCAGTTCAGGCCCATCCCTCTGCCTCCCGTCCTTGTCACTCACTCATTCAGTTCCCTTCTCCAGCTCTGTTCTCCGATGTGTGTGTGCGTGCATGTCCGTCTGTGTGCGCGTCCCTGTCGTCGACTCGTCGTTGTGGTGCGTGGCTTGCCCATGCTTTCCACATTCCATATGTTTTGTTTTTCAACTCAGAGGCCTCCAATCAAATGCATCTCGTATTCTAGAAGATGATGAGTTCCCAGGTAGGAGTAGGAGTAGCTGCCTTTCCTTGTCTCTGTCAATCTTCATTCAGATTCCAGATTCATCAGTCCGGTTTCAAACTATGCGAGACAGAGAGAGAGAGAGCGTGCCGTGAAGGTTGCGTGGCTCATTTTAGTTTCAGAAGAAGAAAAAAAAAGGTCTTCTTGAGGTCAACAGTGGTGTGTTCCAAGTGCTTGCTTGAATTATTAGTGTAGCTGATGCCATGAGGTTGAACAGCTCTAGTAGAAATCTACGTACTTCTGTTTTAGAACTCTCAAATTCTGAATGCATCCAAGCATGGCGGCTACGTGCAAAGTCCTTACCGTCGTCGGTGGAATTGAATTGCTTCTTCGTTCCTGCAGGTTTCATTTGCTCGGGGAGTTCGACGAGGTGAAGCGGAGCTGCAGGAAGCGCCTTGATGGACACAACCGGCGGCGCCGGAAGCCGCAGCCGGACCCTCTCAACCCTGCCGGCTTGTTTGGCAATCACCATGGTAACAAATTCACTTCTCCTCGCATGCCATTCCATTTTATTTTATTTTTTTTAGGGAGAACGCATGTCATACCAAATACTCCAAGATCTGAACATAAATGCACGAAAACTTTAGAGCTGACAACACTTGTCTATTTGGCGATGGAAGGAAAGCAGAGGTTTTTTTAACAGTTCTATGTTTATTTTAGTCACGCGTGTTTAGATTTGGTTCATTATACATGTGGCACAACTGGGAGCACACGTTATAATTAAATTAATATTGTTTTGTGAACTGGAGCTCAGCTTATCAGACCTACCTACGGAATCAGTATCTTGCATCTGATTGATCATGTGCTGAACTGCTGATCTGAGTCCACACCTGTCAGTTGATTAGCAGGCAGCACTGTCTGTCTGCAATGCAACCAAACATTTGACACGTTACAGGCGCATGTTGCCATCCAATGTGTAGTTTTTTTCTTTCCAGAAAGCATGCAGGCCAAAAGGAACTTGTCTACCATCAGTCCTGCGCTATCATGATGAATGTAGACTAACGCTCGAAAGAAAGCAACCGTAGTTCAATTAGCCCTGGATCTGGATGGTCGTTCCCATCCCATGAAAGCAACCGTAATTCAACTAGCCCTGGATCAGGAAAATTTCTCTCAAGCTGCTTGCTTGTGAAGTTTGAACTGCTGTGGGTGGGCCTATATAGAGGTATCTGAAACCGTAGTTCAATTAGCCCGGGATCTGGATGGTCGTTTCCCATGAAAGCAACCGTACTTCAACTAGCCCTGGATCAGGAAAATTTCTCTGAAGCTGCTTGCTTGTGAAGTTTGAACTGCTGTGGGCCTATATATAGGTATTTGAAACCAGCTAATGGCGTCATAAAGCATGCTAATATCATTCCTTAGCACACGACTTCCTCGGAACCTTCGTAGCTGATTGTCAAAGTCATAATGCGAAATGAACTGATGGTTCAGTGACATTTGAAATTGTTGCGTCCATCGACCAACCTGTACTTAGTCCGTGTGGTTTTGAACTTTTGATGCATTGCATTGCCTCGTTGTTGATCTGGCCTGGCCAAACATCTGACTGACTTGTGTTTATTTTCCCCACGTTGTCCGTCCAGGAGTGTCAAGGTTCACATCGTACCCACAGCTCTTCACCACATCAATGGCAGAGCCCAAATGGTCGGTGGTCAAGACGGAGACCGACGTGTTCCAAGACCAGTACTACCCGGCGGCGGCCGTCCACCTCAACGGCACCGGCACCGGCGCCGGCTCCCTCTTCCACGGCAAGGACCGGAAGCACTTCCCGTTCCTGACCAGCCACAACGGTGACGTGGTAGTCTCCACAGCCTTGGGAGGCTGCCAGCCCTTCACCATCACCACGACGACGGCAGCTACCTCAGAGAGCAGCAGCAAGCAGAGCAATGGCAACTGTGCTCTCTCTCTTCTGTCAGACAACCCAACACCAGCAGCACAGACGGCCATGATCCCTACCGCGCAGCCCCTCAGCGCGGCGGCGATGCAGTACGGCAGGCTCCCTCCCAGCGGCGGCGATGTCTCCCTCACCGGGATGTCGTACATGAGGGTGGCAGACAGCAGGCAGGCATCCATTCTCACAGCAGCGTCGTCACCCAGTCACACTGCAGTTGCCTCTTCCCCTGGTCCGGTTACTGCTGCTGCAACACAGCAGCAGCAGCAGCTACAGTACCACCACCATGGATACTACCATGTGAGCGGTGGCGAGCAGGGAAACAACCCAGATGGCGCCGCCATTCAGGCCCTTCCTTTCTCGTCGTGGTAGACACGAGTTCTGATAAATCATGTCATGTGCTAGGCGGTCGTCAGTCGCTTTGTTCACCAAACATATCGCGGTTGTAATAGTAGGCTCCATCATACTGAAAACCATGACAAGATGTCCATTTTTCAACTTATCCTGATAGGTCTAATTTATGAAAATTCTTCCCTAAGTTATTATGATCCAGAATCGAGTAAAAATTCCACTTTCAATAGCCCAAACGGTTGAACTTGTGCAGGAAGCAGGATGTTGGATGCAATTCTGTTTGTTTCGGTTATAGTCTACCGGTTGGCCATCGGCTTGCTCATTAGGTACTCTTAAGGGTGTCTCCAACATCCACCATCACTCCATCAGCCAGCTATAAGCCAACCACGTCAGATCTTGTGCCACGGTGGAGGGGATAAGGGTGTACTAAATAAAGAGAGACAAAAACTGTACATGTCGTGCTTGTTAGACCTAATCAAAACGATGGCTCCGGATAGTCACATCAGAAAAATGGTCGGAACAAAATATCTGGCCTGAGCTCGATCCGACACCATGACGGGGCGAACTATTTCTTAGTTTTTTCACACTTAATTATTTTTCGGGTGGTGGCAGCCCATAGGTCGAAAATCGACCCGACACACTATCGGGTCGGGTGGCCAGCGGCAAAGGACTTATGGTGGGGTCAAATAGATTGTCATATAAGCAATTTCGATAACATGACGTGTATTTAAGAAGAGAGAAGAAATGACTCTTGCATAATTGCCAACTATTTATGAGTTTTGGAATTAAATGTTATGAAACTACATAATAAAACTATGCATTGAAAGTGGAAGTTTCATCTAAGTTTCATTATCTTGAAAACAACGCTATAAAACTATGTATTATATTGAGACTGGTCTAACACAGATCAATGTGCATGCATGCAACTATTAAATCCCTTATATATGTGGGTGCATAATAGTTTTGAAGGTCGTATTATTTATTAGACATGTGGGTAATAAGTTGGACTAATAAGTTCAAGTGAATAGGACGTTGGCCTCACATGAACAGCCTTAACAAGCTAACTTTATCGTTAAAGCAGCTCAAACATATGAAAAGAGCTAGCTCATGGAATATTTTATTCAATAAAAAGGGAGAAAATGATAAACTATCTCTTCATGAAAAAAAAACTAAGCTCACACACTTTCCTTTAATTCATGTGTCTATGATTACACATTTTTACACTAGTATGTAGTAACTTCGTTATAAATTATAGTTCGTTTGAGTTTTTTTAACTACATGTTTAATCACTCGTTTTATTAAAAAAAATGGAAAATATCACTTATTTTGTTGTCGCTTGCTTTATTAATAAAAGGTCTTCAAGAATAACTTAACTTTGACTATATTTGCACAATTTTCATGAATAAAACAAGTGACCAAGCTCAAGATAAAAAGTCAAACAAATTATAATTTAGAATATGGGAGGTATAAGGGTTTTCTATTTTTTTTTTCTTTTCAAAATTTATATGAGCAAGTAAGTTAACTATATTGTTGAGGGCGGCTGGCCGTCCAAGCGCTAGCTCGGAACATCACTCACCCGATCGAAAAGGGACAGAACAAGAAAATTTTCCAGACTCGCGCGCCACCAAGAGACTAGCTAGCCTCCACGTCAGCCAACGATTTATATAAACTGTTGGGAATGCCCTGAGAGACACTCTAACTTTGCTGAGCGCAAAGTCCGCTGAAACATTAACACTGTACTAGTCAAGAACTGGCCCAAAACTGGAGGTCCCTGGTTATTGTAATCACATGGACCTGCTTGTTTTTCGCATGCTGCACATGCAGAGATCAAGCTGAATAACAGTGATTATATTTAGTGTTCTGGACCACTTCTGTAACCGGAGTTATGGGGGACAAGCAAGTTCAACATTCAGACAGGTATGCATGCCACTGGGTGCATATTTTAAATCTCTTCCCTTCTTCTTCTGTCCAAAATCTTGGACTGCTGAAGATTTTCTACTGCAAAAAGACATGCTAAACCGAAGGTCGGCACAAGCGACAGATCAATTCCACATGTGCTAGCAAACCATCCTAAATTTTGGGGTTCAGGCCTCAAGAAGGTACTCATATGGCAATATGCCAAAAAAGCAGTGCACAAATAATCCTAAACATAAAACTCTTTATATTCATTTCTTCCACTCTTCAGGTACAACTATATAGGTCCAAAAGGAAAAAAAAAAGGAAGAGGAGACATGAAAAGTGTATAGCAAGAGCTACTGCCCTACTTTTTACCTACATCGATGGCAACCCAGAAGACATCGTTGTAAATATTAAACTCTTCTGGAGCTTCTACTCATCTGATCATCATATGCTATTTGTTCTCATTGTTGAAGCGCTCCCGGACTGCCAATATGAAAGCCGACGCTCTCTTGTCGATGTCGTCGTCGCCTCCTACAGCAGGTGTAGAGGCGAGCTGCTGGTAAGGCTGTGTTATACTGACAGCAGGGTTGTTTTGGGTTTTGACGTACTTGGAGTACACCATGGCCACCTTCCCCTTGGCAGCTCTAGCACTTGCCTTGGCCTTTGGCTCCATCTGTTGCCTGGCTTTACTGGCTTGGTTAGCTGTGGACCTTGTGGTTGCTTGGCAATGCTGGAGGAACCTATATATACAGACAGATTGGTGTGTGCATGAGCCATTTCGTAGAGGTCACATCTCTGCTTTCAGATGCCACTGGATAGCATACATGGCAGCAAAGCATCAATGGATGGATCATCATACATATGCTTTCCAAGGACATACGGGATATGTGCGCATCTTTTTGTCACCCAAGTATTTGGGTTTCGCACACGTTCACTGACACGTGAGACCATGAGCAGAAGGGGCCAGTGGTAAGACAGAAAGAAAGTCTCCCCGGCCGGTGTTTTCTGACTGAAGCTAGGTGTCCACCATGACGGAGTGTGGTTGTTCCGTGTCCTGATAAGATCCAGGCGTGCATAACACCTCATCGTCAAGTCAAGGTTCTCTGTCCCTTTTTCCAGATCAGAAAAGATCACTTTAATCTGGAATGGATATACTTTTCGACATTATGTTGCAACAGGTTATCCCGGAGGTCTATCGTATCCTCATTATTCCTCAATCAAAAGATTCATCTCTACCCTTTGTAAAATATCCAAGGCCCACCACTTCATCGCTAGCTTCGATTTTGTGGATTATTTGGCCATAGTTGCGAACAATTGACTGTTGCCGGGTAGCCATGCATGCATGGGATGGCCCCCAGCATTCAGGACAAAGAACAGTCAATTGATTCTATAGTATAAAGTTTAGCCATTAAACTTTAGCTCTTGCAGCTCCAGATCGGTCACCTAATAAAGCGATGTTTAAAGATCAGTCAACGTCACAAAAAGTCATTAGAACACACAAGTGCAGTAAAATAGTCTTAGTGTTTGTTTGGAACGTAGGAATTTCATAGAAATTACATATAAATTTTACAGAAATCAGTTCATTTTTTTTAAAAAAACCGTAGGAACAGAAAATTTTCCATACGTTCCAAATGGGGCCTAAAGCTTAGTAACCAACTAAACTTTAGAATATGAGGTACAAACAGGACCTAAGCATTGATATAGAATTTCCTACAATGCAAATAAATGTTTATAGCATCTCTAACCTGATTAACTATCCTCAATCTTCTAAAAGTATATACAAGTGATCTTCTATTATTGGTGTTTAACTTATTCTTCTCCTCCTTCAACGGGTTACCAGTAGTTCAGTACCTTTTATAGTGGGTGGGGGAGAGGGGGGTGATCTCCTACGTTTTAGGGAGATATGGGTGAGTTTTGAGTAGTTACTTAAAATTTTAAGACGTTGAAGACAGGATAAGCAATTTACTGGAGCAACCTCAGTCCCTTATATGCTATTTTTTTTTACTATTATAAAATGAGATAAGTAAGCTGGTTGCTCCAATTTCTTCTGTGGCCAAGGGCACGTATGATACCTTACTTATAGGGAACTTGACGACGAGCCAAGTGACACCTCTGGACGAAGTGTTTCTAGCGACCAACACTAGGGCTGGTAGAAGAGAGCTCTTTCCGAATGACGGAGTAGGGTCGCATAGCCAGTAGCGGAGATACCTAGCTCTGTAGGTTGCAGTGCGGCTAGCTCTTAGTGCGGTTGCTTACCATCTATGTAATATCGATGTTTAAAACTGTCTACTATAAGGTCTAGTAATAGCTGAATACCACCTAGGACGCACACCATAAGCATGCTTTTTATTGTTGAAACTCGTCTTCTTAGTTGCAATGTTTTGTGTATCGAGAAAAAAATGAGATAAGTAATTGGTTGGAGATGCTTTGAATATGCTCATAGATAGGCTCAACCACCTCGTTAGCAACATTAAGCATTGGTGCTCACTTTAGGCATCTTATCCACTTTTCAAGCATCAGATGCTAATGGTATGGTGAAGAGAAACCGGTTTTTTTTGTCACTATAAGCGCCTGCTCTAAGCACCTCCACTGTTGTCAAGTGACTTGATTCAGGAATTGGACCAGACTCGAACTGCATTCATCAGGTACGGAGATTCCAAGACCATGGAGTGCGTACCATGGCTGTCAAGTAACTTGCTTCAGGAAAAAAAAAAACCCAAATTTCTGAAGATCTTCACTGAAGAACAATTTGGAGATTCAGACTATTAGCAGTAAAGTGATCAGTGGAACAGGAACAGAAACCCGAAGTGCCCAAATTATTTATCCTTCTTGAAGGCGAGCGTGAGAGAGACGTCCAGCACGCAGGCAGATAGGCAGGCATTATTGGGTCCGAGATCACCGGCCGGCGGGTTGAAATCTGAAGCTGTTTTTTTTTTTTTTTTGAGAAAAAAATCTGAAGCTTTTTGGGGCGGCAAAAGACGACGGCGGCGCTTTACAGCGTGGTCATGTAACACGTCGACTCCGGTGCGCTCGCTCAAATTAAAGGCCAAAGCGTGATGTTGTTGCGGTCCGGCAGCAGCAGCAGCAGCAGCGGCGGCGGGCGGCGGTACGTTGATCCTCACACGCATATCTCTCTGCTGCTATTCGCGAATCGCTACGCAACGACTTGACCAAGCAGTAGCAGGAATCCATGGGAAAGGTGCGACATCCATGGATGACGGGGAAGATAAAAAAGCGTCGCCGTCGGAGCCAGCAGAGTTATCCGCAGCACCGGCCGTACGAACCGCGCGAATGGCATTGGCATCTGCCTGATTACACCTACTAGAGGTTCTTCTCATCAAGAATCCGCCGGCCCTGACGACGGACGCGACCGCCATGCGTTCCTGTTTTTTTTGTTTTGTTTGTTTGTTTTTTTTTGAAACTTGCTCGGCCGGCTATCCGATGACATGACCTTGACCTACCACTACCAGCGGAGAGCCGCCTCATCTGATCTAAACCCCTGATGAACCTTATCCCGGAAGGCCGGAATCGAAGCGAAGCTAAGATTCGTACGCGCTGACTAGTCGCAAGCAAGCTCCAGTTCATTCGTATCGAAACCAATGGAGGAAGGGACGAAGCGAGCGACGGACCTTTCGGCTGCTCGGTCGGGCGGAGGTCCGCCTGTCCGCTTCGCCGGGAGGAGCCCGCCACTGCGATCACGCATTCAAGCTTTTTCCGGGCGTCCGGCTGGGGCGCTGCTGGGCCGGACGCCATGTGTTCTCTTGGCACAACCGTCGCTAGCTCTCCTGGGCCATTGGCCCTCTAGGCCTCGGCCAGGCGCGGACTTGGGTTCCGTCACGTCGATTGAATCCGAGATGTGCGTGCTACGAAGAAAAGGGACCCTCTGGGCTTTTGGATTCAGTCGGCCCAGGTACCGCCCTATGTTCTTTCTCAGAAAATGACCCGACCGCCAGACATCTACCTGTACAGTTATCAAAAAAAAAAAAAACACACACACACACACACACACATGGCCTGTTAGGCCTTCTACAGTTCTTTCTGCTCATTCAAGGAGAAAACGACCATGCTGATTGCTAAACATACGTCAGTGTCCTTTTTTTAAAAATAAATAAATAAAACACATATGTCAGTGTCACACATTTAGTAGTAGTGTTAAATAATTAGTAACTACAATTTACATCAGAGGAGCGTTTGCAACAAGGGAACACCCGACACCTGTTTTTCTATTTGTCATTTTTGCAATGTTTGATTGAAGAATTGCTAGGATGCACATAGTACATTTAGTGCCTCTAAGGGACGATTAAAATTGCCGTTTCCAATAAGTTTGGCGTTTAGTTTGTCTTTTCCTCTTTGAAATTATGTCGGTCTATAAACTTTTGTAGATTTTAAATTGATCGATTTAATTAATAAGTGGTTTGCACTGTAAGATCTTGTTTAGATGAAAAACTATAAAAAAACAATATTGTAGCAATTTTTTTGTATTGATAATTATTGTTGAACCATGGAGTAACTAGACTTAAAGATTTATCTCACAAATTGCAGATAAACTGTATAATTAGTTATTATTTTATTAATATTTAATATTCTATACATGCATCCAAAAATTTGAGGTAAAATTTTTGTAAAGCTTGGAAATTTTGAAGACATCTAAATAAGAACTAAGATAGAATTAGTTTCAAACAACTTGTTTGCATTCACTGTATTCTTCAATGCACACTGTTTTGAACGCAGAAGAGCCGACGTGAAACCGACACAGTGAGACTGAGGTTTTAAAGAAGACCGACTGAAGACGTCGTAGAAATCTGGAACACAATAGGCTGCGATGGATCGAACTCTGAACCGCCATGGGCATGTGCGTGATGGACTGATGGAAATGGAAACCCGCCGGATTTCCGATGCGGCGTTTGTTTTTACAGGCTCGAGGCAGCCGCATGCGCTGCACCCGCCCCGTCGTCGAGAGGCCGTCCCGTGCAATGCATCCCCTGCTCTCTGCTTGCTGCCCATCCTACAGTTACAGCACAGTGCAGCAGCAGCATGCATCGCTGATCGCTTGCTCGTCTTTGGAGTGCCACTAGAATCCTTATCCTGACATGCAGCCCCTTTCCTCTTTTGTTTTTCTTTTCCACAAGTGGTACTGGTAGACTAGTGTGCCATGCCATGTGCTGCTACACCGGCGGTTCTTTGTCATGTTCCCGGCGGTCCACCGGGGCGCGCGCTTCGTTCGTGGTTCGTGGCCCAGCAAGGAAGAGGTGGCGGAGGGGCGACCCACGCGTCCCTTGGGCTGCCCTGTCCACGTCGACTGCCCCGGCCCACCTCACGCCCGCCATAGCCATCCGAATTTGTCGACGCGCCCTGCTGCTGCTGCTTTCCGAATATGGCAATTTACTACGTTTACCGGCCCCTCCTCTTCTTTTCCGGGACAAAAATTGAAGTGGCAACCCGAGGCTTGTCAGGTCAGGTTTGTACTTTGCTCCTATACTGTACGAAATAATAGTACACGCACACGGAAGTCCGTGGATTATTATTCTTGGACAGCAGTAGCGGTCAGAGTCGAGAGCTCAATAAAGACGCACACTTCTTTATTTTATCATAATATCATTCGCCAGCCATCAATCGCTTCAAAGTTTCAGCTCCTGACTGACAAAGAAAATGCTCTAAAAAGTGTGAGAGACCGTTTGCAGCAAACAAAACTACTCCTCCGTCCTAAAATAAACGAGGCTATAAAATACGTGCATGTCAAACTTTCTTAAATTTAGCTATATTCATAAAAAATAGATGTAACATTTATATCTTTAAATAAATTTATTATAAAATTATACTCAACGATATATCTAATAATATTAATTATATATTATAAATATTAATATTCTTTAATTGATCAAAATTTTAAAAAATTGATTTCTCGAAAAAACGAGAATGACTTCTATTTTGAGACGAGACGGAGAGGAGATGGTATAAAATTAAGAAAATTTTAGTACTCTCCTATAAGCTATTTTATTTTTTTAAAAAATCAAAATATCTCTAATTTAACCAAATTAAATTTATATATAATAAAATAATAATATTTATGATCAAAATAAGTATCATTAAATTTTTTTAGCTGATATATATCAAGAAAAACAATAGCTGACACAAATAGTAGCTGGTACAAAGGAAATCTCAAAAATAAAAGATCATTTTGTGTTAAGTTGTCGAGCTATAATTCATAATAATTTTGAAGGGACTAGTACAAAAGTTTGGCGAAGATGAAAATTTTATGATGATACAACAAGAGCAGCCCTATAAAATAAAAACAATAAATAAGCACAGTGACCAGGTTCTCACGAGTTCCTTGAGTACCTGTGGCAAAAAGCAATTCAGCATAAAAATTAAAACCGACCTACTCAGAGAGGACCCAGACACAGAGACCTGCAACTCTTCGGTAACCTAAGACAACTTTTGAATCATCATGTAGAAATATTCCGGTAGCTCCATGTCTTGTGATCAAAACCGACATTCTCGCAGCTGCATGGGAATCTAATATAAGAAATGTTCCTGGTAAATATTTTGAGTTCTAAATTTAGAAAAAAATATATGTTGATTTGAAAAAGTTGTCACCATCGTACAGATGAATTATCTGTGAGATTTATTAAAGTTTGTTTCAATGCATCTTGAAATGAAGTTTTGTAAATTCATCGCTGGACACATATCGTTCTAACTCATGTAAGCATTATGAAAAGTAGAAAAATAGATATAAAAATATATAATTTCTTCGATATGAGATATAGATATAGCTCGCTGCTTAGAGTTGACAAAAAAAATCTACTCCTTCACAGAAAGATTGTCCTTTTCACTTTCCGAGAAACATTTTTAACTAATTATATATTTAAAACTATTAATATTTATGACATATAATTAGTATTATTAAAAAAAATGAATCTAGTATTTTAATAAATTTATTTGAAGATTACGTATCTTTCTATGAATTAAGTTAATTTTGTGACACGAACGACCAAAATGCTTGATTTGTATAAGAAACCGGTAATACATATCTTTGATATATTCAAATAGTTAGAAAAATGAAAAAATCAAAACCGACTTAAGGCAGCTGTGTGGGAGCCCAAGATAAAAGAAATGTTTTTTTACGAAAAGATAAAAGAAATGTTTGGAACCGTTAAAAGTTCAAAAAGAAACCGACTGAGTCAAGCATGCTTGGGAGCCCAAGATAAGAGCAACTCCAACAGTTCTCCAAAAAATTATCCTCCCAAAATACTATAATGGGGCTCTGTTAAATAGTTCTTTTCCCAAAATCAATTTCTCCCGCAACAGTTCCCCAATATTTCTCATCCCAAATTTTGTAGTTTTCCCACATCGCAATGAGTAGAACGCAGATCAGAATAGTTGGATCGATGGTAGTTGTATTTTCTTGGTTGACAAAATGACTATATCAACAAATTACCTAGGCTTTGGCCTTTGTTTTTTTCATGCAAATATTTTAGCCACATTGCAATTAAAGATTGACAGTTGGTTATCTGCATCATCGCCAGCAACGAGCACCGATCGAGGAGCATCATCGCTGCCCGCACGGGAGACCTGCACACAGGCAAAGGCCCACCGAATTTGCAAGCACCAGAGAGGATTGGGGGAGCTTCAGTGTGTTACAAATATGAGGGGCGCGGGGCAGAAATTTAGAGGCGTGGTAATTTTGGGGGAAACAAAGTGGAACTGTTGGAGCCTGAATTTATACCTTAGCTTTTAAAATTTTGTTTTGGGGCTGTGATTTGACATTTCTTGGAGTTGCTCTAAGCACACACAGAAGAGGTGTTTCTGAGGTGTACAGGCGCCTCGTCTGGCGGCGGGCCCAACTCCCTCTCCCCAGTCCTCGCCTCGCTCCCCCTCCTCCTCGCCAGTCGCCTCCACTCCCATCACCGACGACGTGTCGAGGCGAGAGCAGAGGGCGAGTCCAAGTCTAGGGTTCCCGCCGCGTCGGCACCGGCACGGAGGAAGATGGCGCGGCGCGGGCGCGTGGAGCTGCGGCGGATCGAGGACAAGGCGAGCCGGCAGGTGCGCTTCTCCAAGCGCCGCGCGGGGCTGTTCAAGAAGGCCTTCGAGCTGGCCCTCCTCTGCGACGCCGAGGTCGCGCTCCTCGTCTTCTCCCTCGGCGGCAAGCTCTACGAGTACTCCTCCACCAGGTTCAGCACCCCTGCCCCCTCTCCCTCCTCTCCTCTTGCAATCGCTTGCGGAAGTGAGACTGAAGCAGGGGAATAGCCCCGCACAACAATCTTGCGGAGGAGCCGGGGCGATCCTCGATTCGCTCCGGCGGTCCGGTCCCATTTTAGAGTCCCGCCGTTGCTCCACGGCCTCCCGCGTGTGCGGCGGTCCACCAGCCGCCTTGCTCTTGCACGCCATGTGCTCGAGACAATCCCCAATTCCAGGAGGCTTCGCCTGTGCCCGGCCTGCCGTTGCCGCTCACGGCGACACCTCCGTTTTTTTTACGATCCGCCACCTGCTCCATGAGCTTGTTCTGGAGCTTGGCTGCTCTTGGGCGTACTGTTCAGCTCGCTGGTCTTCTGACTGTACTGTAAGGTGCTCTTGTGGCTCTACAATGCTGGGAGATGGACTGTGGGTGTGGCTGTTCCTTCTCTCCTCCTTTTTCGCACGTGGTTCACGGACAGGAACTCAGAGGATGAACTCTCAGTCTCAGGACTCGGGAGCGTGCTTCAATCCACTGTGCGCGAGTGTCTCTAGCGCGGGCACTGACAAATAGGGCGCACGCCCTCCGATTTGCACCCGGTTCCGTTGACTCCTTTTTTATGCCCTTCTTCTCGTCCTACTCTTGGAGTTAAGTGAGAAAATGTTCACCTTGTTCTTGCGTCTAGAAAAAAAAAATTGTCTAAAAACGTCTTAGACTTGTTTAGTAGGGCTGCAGCTCTAGTTTCATCCTCTTCTAAAATGACTTCATGAGTAGCTAAATCATTTTATAAAAAACATTTGGCAAAACGACGAAATCCACTTTTTTTGACTCGTTTATTAGGACTTCTTAGGAAGCCGACCTACCAAGGATTCTTACTCTAGCATCTTGGTTGCACCTAATAACGAACCTAGTGTCCTAAGGGAGCCCGTGCGTGCCAAAGCCGCTCATGAGACCGCATACCTATTTTAACTTACAGCAAAGTGCGATACAACAAATTCACCATCTTACGCCGGCGCGGGAGCCCGAACAGGTGCTTAGGGTTATCAGACCTTACAGTGGTCGTACCATCGGGAATTAAGTCGTTGGAAGAGCTGTCAACACAAAATCGATACTACGATTAGGTCAATTTAGAAAGTTCTCTTTTGGGTAACCTCATAAAGTTTCATCATATTGTTTTCACAAGCGCGCTGATAGTGTTGAATTGTTATGACTTGACGAATGAAACGACTCTATCTAGAGCTTAGCTCTTTTTTTGTTATTTCCTAGGTGGGCTAGAACATTTAATGCGAGTATGTGACCCATGGGATTAGACCAGTCAATTGACATGAAACCTCAGACTTCATGTCGTTGTCTACATGTTTTCAAGTCTTTCAAATAATGAATATCCAATTTCATTTTGATAAAATCTTTCACTCTTCATCTCTAATCTCATGTGTATGTCCCGTGGCGACACAATCATTGAAAATGAGACCACTAGGAACTTGCCTTAGTCACATTCTTGTGGAGGTTACTTGCAAATTTAGATATCTTTAGGGGTTTAGTTGACTTTTTGCTTGACTAAACTTGCGGAGGTTTCTAGTATTTCAATTGAGCATGTCATCTATCTTAGAGGACTATCATCACATAGCTTCTTTAGTTGGTAGAGATTGAATTCGCTTACTTAGAGGACTATAATTGCATAGCTTCTTTGGTTGATAAGAGATTGAATTCGCTAGGAACATTGCTTCGGAGCTCGTAGTTAGGGATGTAAATCTTACCTAAGGGTATTGTATCCAATGAGTGTGGTTGAGGAAATTCCACCACCAAGTGCGGGAAAATTCGCAAATATAGGTGTGTATTTGGCGTTTCACTCGTTGGTGCTTCAAACGAGGGACTTTATCTATTTAATAGCAATGTAACTTGTGGATTACGTACTCACGGATAGCATGCTCGATTAGTTCAAGTGTAGATGTAACTTTTTACTAGGTGTAACTTTTTATTGAGATAATTTGTCATGGCCAAGTGTTTAATCCACCCGCACGTTAAAACCCTCTGTCATCCTCACCCTAACACGTTAGGGCTTCAGATGGGGCTTCGAATGACAAGGGAAGGTTGAAAGACTAACTAATATAAAATTTGAAACTATATTGTCTAGATCTACAATTTCTTATTTGTTTTGAGTTTTATGATTGTTTTTATGTGAAAACGGGGAAAGCAAAGTTCTCTAACTTATGCATGAGGTTGCCAATATAAGGAAGTAGTTGCATGCTTAACTAATGTTAGCATGTTCTTATTTATCACTTTGTCATATCTCCGATAGTATTTTCTTCATCTCAGCTCTTTGGTGTCTATATTAAAGCCACCACTATACTATTTTTATGTTCACATTTCCGAGTAACTTCTTAACTAGTTGATAAAGCATTCCTAGAATTTTGCAAGTAGTCGAAATACAAACTCTCTTCTAAGGGGTTTTTCCTGAAGAAATTTCTTTGCTCCTATTTCAATTGAACCGTCCTTGAGACCTCTAGGTGCCTTTAGAGCAAGCTTACCATCATTTGAGGTTGTCTTAATGATCATTGACAAAGCTTTGGTGATCATTGATGCTAGATGAATGCTCTTATTGTTACTATTTCAAAGTTATTTGTAAGGGTAACTCATAGGTCAAGTCCATACTTTGTCATTTTGAGGTCTTGTGAACTCTCGTTTGTGAGGCTAACTCCTAGGTCAAGTTTTTTATTGGATAGCATGAAGCATATGAAGAGTATATGACAATCTTTGCCAAGTTTTGCATCTTAAATCCGTCAATGCGTAACTTTTTCCTTTACCTAACTATATTATGGATCTCCCGGTATAGATGATTAATCAAATTCCCAACCTTTTGGCACCAAACCTTATGTGGTTGATCGTAAGCCTATGTGGTCAAATAGCAGTGTTTGAAGATTCTCAAGATTTCCACTTTAAGGTTTTCTTATAGAATCTCTTCGTCGACGAGTTTTCTAAAACTTGTATATAATAGCAGTCACCACCACGTGCTATAAGGTTCTAGATTGCCACGTTTGAGTTTTCATATAGAAGCTTCCTCCAACTTCAAAAGTTTTCTAGGGCTTCTATTACAAACCATCGATAGCATAGTTCGAACCCACATGCTATAAGGCTCTCTGAATTATGAGAGTGGATTCAAATGGGGAGTTCTGGACCCTCGTGGTCTCCACTTTCATGCTTTTTGGTAAAGCTTCGTCCTTCATCCACTTGATAAGACATATTATTCATTGTTGTTTGACTTCAAAATTAAAATTTATTTCACTTAATAAGATGTTACTTCACTTTATAGTTTTTGTTTTTTCTTCGGTCCAAGTTCATTTTAAACATAACTCTAGTAAATGTCAAGATCTCATATCGGACATCATGACTCATATTTGTCCCAAAATTATTCTCTAATTGAATGAGAGAGTCTCTTGAAAGGAAAGTGAAGGAAATTTAAAATTTAGGTTAGCAAATGAAAGTTTTATTCTAAAATTTGAATTTGCACCTCTTGTTTTCATATGATTTTATACCCCTAAGACATGAAGTAACCTGTTATCTACGTATTAGTAAACATTTAAATTATGTTGCACTTAAATTGTGTCCAGTGATTCCTATCGTACAACTAAATCCAAGGTATGTTGTGACAAGCTAAACCCGAGGTACATTAGCTTAGGATCTAATCCCACCTCTTGTTCCCAAAAGGTTGGTGCAAATAGTGCTGATTCAAGCTACCATGTTTCCCATTTTCAGCATAGAAGATACATATGACCGCTACCAGCAATTTGCGGGAGCAGGAAGAAATGTGAATGGAGATAACAACGATGTAAAGATCTCAATATGGCTATTAGCTGCATAACTTACAGTACAGTTTTAGATTGGGAAGGAAACAATGATCATATTGGGGAATCCATCAATCTATGTTGCTTCACTTGTCCAGCTTGCTCAGTATTCTGTTTGCACGATGTGTTGTTCTTTGTAGTATAAGTACCCAAACAGAAATATTCCAATTGACAGTTCATCTACTCAGAAAAGAGATATCCTGTGATTTTTGTGATAAATATTGCTGACTAAAGTATTTTGCCCCAGAACCCGGATGTAGCTGCTTCGGATTTACAGTCGAGACTTAAGGAGATTTCAACATGGTAACACTAAGTTTTCAATATTTTCTCCGAACTTTCTATGTTCTTAGTGGCAAAAATGTTACAAACTTGCAGGTCTGAACAAAACAATGCCGAGTCAGATGCCAATGAACTTGAGAAACTCGAGAAACTACTGACAAATGCTTTGAGGAACACGAAAGCCAAAAAGGTACACTACAATTACTTTATTTTACTGTGCCATCATATGTCGTAGCTGATTTAGATAGAGATCTGATTTAGATAGAGATCGCTCCGAAAACTGTTTGCCTACATCTTGTTTTTTTATCCTGCGGACCAATTATTGCTACAATCTTGTGGTGCATGGTTTGGTGAGGTTTCAACCTTCCCAATTTTCAAGCAGACGAGAGAATAATTATCTGACGAAGTAGAAATATTGCACCTGGAAACATTACGTGTTGGTCAAAATTGAGCAATGATATTTGCTGTCAGGTGTCAACCAGAGTATATGTTGTCAAATTTTCAAATATGTCGTTAATTATCATTACTCAAATATTTTAGTGTTTCCTGACCGCGCTTTCTTAAAAAAATATACTCTAAGAGGCAATAAAAGTGGGCATTCTAGTACTCCTGTGCAGATATGGTCGGTCATTCATGGAAAGCCTGTCAGAGCTCAACTCTTTAGTTATGTACTAGGAACCGTCCAGTGAGGACAAGATAACAAATGCCAAAAGTCATTCGGGGTATATTCTAATATAGAGCTTGTTTTTTGTATGACTGCAACGGAAAGTGGATTGCGCTACCTTACTATTCCAGAGTCCAGACCATTGGTAAGCTGGACACAGTAAACGTGCATAAGAACCATCACTCACAAAATGTTCTGTTTGTATAGCCCGAAGATTGAAAGGACCTTTCATCAGAATCAACCTTGTCGGTCATCTCAGAAAAAAAAAGATATTACTACTCACTTTTAACCATCTTTACGTAATTAGTAAATGCGACGTCGTCCTCATATGTAGTCTGAACTTTTCTTTTCTGATGAAATGCAGATGTTGGCAAAACAAAACAATGGTGGTGCCGGTGCAAGTACAAGCAGCCAGAACAGCAACAGACCTAGGAGTCACGAGTGAGTGGCTTTGCTCAGCACAGAGTGTGCAACTGACAAATGAAACGGGTCATGGATCTGTTGCTAACAGTGCCGCGTACTATTGCTGGGCAGCTAAGGTTTGTCAAGGTGGCTGCTGGCAATGTTAGCTGAGGAAGAGAAGTTCAATAACAGGATGCAGAAATGGTGCCGTCCTTGCCGAACCTGACCCTTGTTATGCTGTCGCACCTTGTTTTTTACCTAGCATTGTACCTGCTGTTTGATGTTTGTACTGGTTGTGACTTGTGAGTCTGTGAGATGTTTCATGTTTGTTTGGAGATGTGTCAACCTGCAGTGACCCTCGCGGAGCCTGGGTCTGGTGTGGTAAGCAGAAGAAGTGTGATGTTGTATAATTATGTGCGTGTCTGGCAGATGTCAAATTTTCAATCCACTGGTTACTTCTTTTCATGGTGCAGGCTGGCATGATTATTTCATCTGCAAAAGAGGGTGGTTTGTGTGTTAAATCCAGCCAAATGTTTTTTTGCATGTTTGTGCTAAAAATAGCGTCAGCCCACTTGTGTTTATGTTGTCCTAGGCATCTGCGGGATGAAAGGTAATATCTGTGATATGTGTAGCCTTGCACCATCCTGGTGGTCGTGGATATGAATGTTTCGTGGCTTGCTTAACATGGCAGCAGGTCTGGATATTGGGCTGGGCTACTTTCACTCTGGCGTCACATCCAGATCCAGAACCTACAGGAGGTTGTTTAAATTCTCATAATATTTTGTCCAGTCAAAGTTGGCCAACATGTTTGATTGCCGGTGCTTATTTGATCTGAGCCACGTTAACACGTGGTGCGTGAACGTATTTGTGCTTTTGATTGCGCACGATAATGGTCGAAGAAACGTTCGGGTATCTTTGGTTTCCTCGCTGGATTTTCTCACCTAGCCTTGCCAGCCCAGGGAATCCAATTTGGCTCTCCAAACCTGGCTCGCGTGAATAATGAAGGGAAAGAAACACCCTTTCTATTCTAGTTTCGTCTGCTACCTACTGTAGCTTCTGTGGCTGCAAACAAGGAGTAGAAGCAACAGTGCTGCACTACGCGCAGCTGGCAGCAACAGTGTTGTATGGCAGAAGCGAGCACGCCCATTATTTGTGAGCTGTGCCAGAGTGGACACAAGTGAATCAAATTCTTTTTGCTATCAGACAGGCCGAAGGAACTTTTAAATTTTCTTTTTTTATCCTAACTTGGCAGCCATGGCCGTTCATACATTTCCCAACCAGAAAGCAAAGTTTCCACTTATGGTATACTTTGTGTAAGCAATACTATGCTCGACGAACTCGCGAGCTATTAGAATGTCTACAAACTCCGAGAAGGGATCATTCCATACTAAAGATTGAGCCGGATCCCACCTACCTCAAAGCTAACTTAATATATAGCGTTTGGACGAAACACATGAAAAATATAGAAACTAGAAGAGAGAGATAGGCACGAAAGAAACTTTCCACGAGGTCCAACCTAATGTTAGTTTTCCTCCAAAATTCCTATATTTTCGCATCTCATGGCAATCCTAAGAAATTTCATAAGTTTCAATCTAGCCTAGAGATGCGTGACTCGCAGTACTCCCTCAATATCCACAGAAGATTTATCCTAAGTCAAATATATTTCTAAATGTGATCATGAATTTTTTTTGTAAAAAAAAATCATGTGCTCTTTTAAAGTCTTTCAACATGTGGATTATATATAATGAAAATGTTTATCATA
This sequence comes from Microstegium vimineum, assembly GCA_022036555.1. Lineage (NCBI taxonomy): Eukaryota > Viridiplantae > Streptophyta > Magnoliopsida > Poales > Poaceae > Microstegium > Microstegium vimineum. Next base: position 21,347,007 of record CM039137.1, read on the forward strand.
GTTACATGAAAAACATAAATCTTACGGTTGTTAATGTACACAATTTTTTTAAAAAAACATTACTCAAAGATAGAAATATTTAATGCTAAATTAAGCTAATGAAACATGTAAAGAAAACATATGTTACTCCCATTCGACAAAAAAAAATATTTTCAATCTTCATTCGTAACATCGACTTTAAACAAAAGATAATACAACACATATATAAAGAATAGATAAAATACTTTATTTGTAAAAATATAATTTTCATTATTCGTTCATTGAAGAGCCAAACGTTGTTAGGTTTGACGAAATCTAAACCGAAATTTATGATACAAATATACTTGATTAATTACTATATATAAGCTATTTTCATACTCAACTTATTTACAGATATAATAATTATTAATCAATACCATTTTTTTATAAACCCAGTTAAAAATTATATATAAAAAAAGGATAAAATTTGAAACCTAGAATTGCGCTCTTCTAGTCTAGTACACTGCCCTAGTGGGCGGGAGTAAGGAGGGGAGGCCAAGCGGGCCTACCTGGTTCGGGAACCTTCGGATTGCGAAGAGTGAGAATGAGAACTGACAAAGTCCCGTTCGAGAACCTTCGGATGTGCAGAATAATACTCAATCAATTCTAAAAACAAAATTCAATCAATCTAATAAGGTGCTGCGGAAGTAATAAAGGATGAAGTGAGGAATAATGACCAGCCAGCCGCTTGCCATCCGCTGCCGCCGGCGAGGGCCGAGAGATGGAGAGAGACGCATCCCACGCCGCCCGCGCTCGCCGCATTCGCACGCACGGCGCGTGCAGCGGGCGGCGGGCGAGGCCTCATCGTCGTCCGGCGCCCACCCACTTGTCTCCCGGCGGGCGGCACCAGGTGTTGGGCTTCCACAGCCACAGCCAGGAGGCAGGCAGGCAGGCCGCCCCGCCCCTGCTCGCGTCGAGCGGCGCTGAACCGGGGCCGCGGTATATATGGCAGTACCAGCCGCCAGCCGGCGTCCCGGCCCGTCGTCCCTTTGTCCCGTGTCCCGTCCCGCAGGCGACACATCACCACCGCCATCAGTCGGCACCGTAAAACAAAGGCAGCCAAGCCAACCGCCGTGTCGCCCCGCGCTTTGTGTTGTGGCGCACAAGTGCACGCGCCCGACGGGTGGCGTGGGCCCCGCCGCGCCCCGCGGCCACGTCGACACGTTGGATTTGGACTGGACCTGCTCTTCTCTGCTCCCCACATGCAGCAGCCGCCTTGGAATTCGCCATACGCGGCACGGCACGGCACGGCACGGAGATGCTTCTTCCGTTCCCGCGCCCGCCACCGCAACGCGACGCTTTGGATAGTTGGATTGGAAGAGTATACGAGCCGCCAACCTGTGGTGGCTCTTTTCAGCTTTTGGCCCAGGGATGAGGGCGAACCAGGCCACAAAGGAACTGGCCCGGTAAGGGCCCGGCCTGGAACTGAGATTGCTGCCCAAAACGTTTGCCGGCTTGCTTCCTAGCCAACTTCTGCTGCTACTGTTTGTGGAAAAAGAAAAACGGTAATGCTAAGAGACCGACATTCGACACGCGTCGAACGCCTGTCGAACCGCAACTGGGCCAGCGGGGTGCAGTGGTCCGCGCGTAACCCTCCCCCCCAAATCCACCCCGCGCCCCCGCATCATCATTTCCGTCTGCCCCCTTCCGCTCTCTCCTCTCTCTCCCTCTGTCTCTCTCCTGCACCCACACCCCTCCTCCGATCTGGGGCAACGGTGGCTACTGCGGGATACGGCGGCTGCTGCGGATGCGGATGCGGATGCGGCGGCTGCTGCAACGGCGGCAGCAACGACGACGATCGAGGATCCGCCGGATTCATGGCCCAGCGACGACGACGACGGTCATGGATCCACCGGATCCCTCCCCTCGCGCTCCTCTTCTGTTCCTCTTTCCTCCCCCTCTGGGTTGCTCCGTCACACATGATGATGTTTCTCTGATGTTGCCCTCCCGCCTCTGGATCCAATGTTTTATTTTTTATTTTTCAGTTTGTTTAATTTATTTATTTTTTCCAGATGCTCGGCGGTCATGTTGGCGTCAGCGGCGGCCGATCACGGTAGCAGCCTCGTCGTGGTTGTGCGCGGCGATGGAGTGACGTGTGTGTGTCATGGGGTGTGTCGCGGCCTGGCGTGTTCCCGTGTGCGTGTGTGCCTCGTGCGGTGTGTGCGTGTGACGTGTGTGTCGTGGGGTGTGTCGCGACGGGCGTGTTCTCGTGCGTGGTCAGGTGTGTTCCCGCGCGCGTGTATACATGTGGGCAGTGTGTGTCTCGTGGGCTGGGCCGCGCGCCGCGCGCCGAACGTCCGTTCTATGGCGAACGTTTGTTCGGCAGCACAGGCCAAAGAAAAACTACCACCGATACTGGTAACACGCAATGACGCGCGAAAGCGACGGCTGAAAGAGAAGGCAAGAGAGAGAAAAAAAAAGCGCGAAAAGTTTCGACCCGACCCGTTACCTTTTATCTTCCACGTCAGCTCTTGCGTCGCTACACAACGCCTCGCGACGAAAAGAAAAAAAAAAAGGCGACGGCGCGGAGCAGAACAGCTTGCAGCCACAGAACCACCCTGCCGTGCGGGCCCCGCCTGTCAGCAAAGCGATAACCCCCAATCACTGCACACAACGCGGCCATGACTCGGCGCCGCGGATAGGGATGGGCCATGGAGGCGGCTGCGAACTTTTTTGAGTTCGCAATAAATAAAAATCCCATCCCTGGGTCCTACCCCTACGGGCTACGGCCCTAGCCGGCGCGCCGGTGACCGCGACCAGACGTCCGTCCCAGCGGCCAGCGCCCACCCACTCCGACCCATCCGCCACTGCCATGTGGGCTCACATCACGTACTGCACCTTCGTTTTCCCTCTCCTTCCTTCCGTGGGCCCGCTTGTGGCACGGGCGGGGAGCCGTAGGCTGGCCCTACACTGGCCACCGGGCCCAACCCGGTGGGTGTATAAAGACCGCGCCAATCCCCGCCCTCTTCCGTTGATCTGTTCGTGTTCTGTTCCCCTCTCTTCTCACTTCTCGCCTCGCGTCCTCTTCCCGTCCGCCACGTCTCCTCGAGTAGTAATCCTCTCGTCGCCTGCGCCGATCCATCTGAATTCCTGATCGATCGGCCGCGAGTCAAAGGGCGAGGACCTCTTCTTCCTGCCAGCAACCCAAGCAAAGCATGACGGGTACCAGCGGCGGCGGAGGAGGATTCAGCGGCGAGCACTACTCGCGCCAGGTCCGCGAGCTCTGCGCGCTGCTCCTCACCATCGTCTACCCGACGCCACCGGGACCAGGGCGGTCGTCGTCGGTGTCGATGTCGCCGGCCGCAGCGGCGTCCATGCTCCTCGGCGCGTCGGTGGCGCTCATGCTCTGCGGCTCCGTCACCTTCGCCCTCGGCCTGCTCCTCATGCCCTGGGTCGCCGGCCTCGCGCTCCTCTTCGGCTTCGCCGGCGCCGTCAACACCCTCTCTTCGGGTCTCTTCCTCTGCATCAACACCAAGCAGGCCACCCCCTCCTCCTCCGCCGCCGCGGTCCCCTGCAAGCGCACGCGGGGACGGATCGTCGGGCCCACGGCGGCTCCGCTCATCGGCTCCGACGCGCTCGTGGCCTACTAGCTTGCTTCTTCCTCCGGCCTCTGCGGCGCCGGCGCCGGCGCCGGCGTGCGTCGTAGATTTTTGCTTGATTTCCCTGTATGTAAAAACGCGCCCTTTTGCTGTACGTACGCTTGTACTACGACTAGGATCCATAGGAGGTGGTGTTGTTGCTGGTTGGCTGGTTAATGGGGAAAGGAACCTCATGTTGGCAATTCCGTTCTGATTATTCGCCCAAAGAAATAGAATTGTTTTTAATTCCCGCCTTGTGCTTGTTCTTGTTCTTGATTGCCGATAAGCCTACTACTAGGTGACACGTATTATTGGGTATTTTATCGGCTAGGTACTGTGTTTTTTTTTGGGGAAGACAACCACTGCTACTGCTTTGTTGGTCAGTAGGACCACGAAAGTTTGGTAACGTGTTCGCTACGAAGCACAGTGCAACTTCGCTACCGGTGGAACGCGCTGGCAGTCCGTGGAACGTGTGTGGTGAGAGAGACGTGTTGTACTGCAGGGGGAGTGGGGACGGACCTACACGTAACGGACAGTGATGTGAGTGTTTTGAGCGTTGTTAGTGAGAGAGAAGTAAAGCCAGTCTCAATGGGTTTTGTAGAAAGTTACATGCACATTAAATAAGGTGTCACATCAGCAGATTTGTATTTTTTACATCAAACGATAAGAAGAGAGGGGGAGAAAGTTTCATGGTGATGAAACTATATAGCGTTGTTTCCAAAACATTAGAAACCGTGTGAAATCCTCACTGAGAGTCTTTTCTAGTTTCATAAGATCCATGCAAAGCAAATGTACGAGGAGATGAGAGAGATAAAGAAAGAGACATTAATAACCGTATGAAACTATACAATAAAACTATACATTGAGAGAGAGACTTATTTTATATTAAGTTTTATATAAATAGAAAAACGCACGTTGAAACATTACACTGACACTTGCCTAACCAAACATGTGGCCCACGAGGCGTCCGTTACGTGTAAAAAAGAGTGCAGGGGAGATAGTTTACTCGTCACAGTCATCAGTAGAGATGAGAGTCTTTGTCTCAGCTAGCTCCTCCGTGCCCGTGCCATCTCTGCATTTAGAGGATTATTTACTAGTAGGATGAATCTGAGCAGATTTCAACTTGTCCTGATCGATTCAGACCATCTTCAGAGTGCAGACTTTTGCTCGATATTTTCCTGCAAAAATAAAGCGATTCTTTAAATAAATCTGCGAATCCTAACGCTCCACCTGTTCTGTCTGGGAGCCGACAATCCGTCGCTGTAGCAGCCTAGCAGAAGCAAGAAACCATGGCCGTGTTTAGATCCCTAATTTTTCCTTAACTTTCCATCACATTCCCATCACATCGAATTCATATTCCCCGTCACATCAAAATACCGACACATATATGGAGTACTAAATATAGATGAAATAAAAAATTAATTGTACAGTTTTGTTTACTTTGCGAGACGAATATTTTAAGACTAATTAATCAATGTTTGGATAATTATTACCAAATAAAAACAAAATTACTATAGTGTGACGTGATGAGTGATACAGGATTTTTTTCACTCCATTTTCAAGATCTAAACACAGCCTAGCGCGCCCGCCCCCCGGGAACTGCAATCTGATTGGAATTGGATTGTTTTTCACATGCATCCATTTTATGGACTAGTATTTTTTTTCTGCATTTTCCATTGCTTGTTGCACGCAGTCAGAAGATTCGGCTTCGGGAGGAAGGCAGGAAGCAGGTCATTGCTCCCATACCTGCAGCGTCCTCTGTTTCTGATGCAACATGCAAGATTGCATGAAATGCAAGGTGAGCTTTGTCCTTTGTGCTCACGTATCCTTCTCTGATTCTCTCCAAGCTAGAAACGGCCTGCGCGTCTGCTTCCCTTCAGCTTCTCACGTCCTTTTAAAGCAGTAAAAAATCACAATTCACAAATCGGTATCAAGTAAATTAAGCACAGGTCGAAGAAAAAGGCCAGCCAAAACGCGTTGCCTTTGAGGCTTTAATCCTGTGTTTTTCTTGCTAACCTTACCTTGGTGGCCATTGATGCTGCTTTTAAATTTGGCGGGAACCCTCATCATCGCAAAGGCGACAACACCTGGACTGCTCTTTATTCAGACTGTAATGTAAAGCGAACGCCGCTATATGCTGCCTGCCTGGCTGCCTGGTTCTATTTTCCCTACCTCTTGCTTCATCCACAAGCAGGGCATGCATTCCTTCCTTGCTTGCTTACCTAGCCTAGCCATCTCCCTGTCCTTCCCTCCCTTGTACACTTGCATACAATGCTAAGCAACTTCACTACATATTGCCATTCTACATCGTTCCAGTTTTCTCATTGCAACGCGCACACACACATATCTACTGACAGCGGAGGTGAGCGGCCAGAGTCGAGGTAAGCGCAGGCCACAGCGTTTATTTCAGCAATGAACTACGCGGGCAGGGACAGCAGCAGCAGCATGTCGCCACGGCCGGGCACAGACTGGGGCCCCATCATCGTGGCGGTGATCCTCTTCGTGGTGCTGTCGCCGGGCCTGCTGTTCCAGCTCCCCTCGCGGACGCGGGTCGTCGAGTTCGGCAACATGGCCACCAGCGCCATCGCCATCCTCGTCCACGCCGTCATCTTCTTCTGCCTCCTCACCATCTTCGTCGTCGCCATCGGCATCCACGTCTACGCCGCCTAGCCGGCGTAGCCCACGCCCACCCATGCTAGCCAGGCTCCTTTTCCGATCCTCTGCGCTAGCTTCGTATGTGCAGTCTCTTTGTAACTTGCTGCTGGTCTTTTGAATACTGTATATAGATGGCGCAAGATTTTAGCTGCCCATCTGCTATGTTGTGTATTGCTCAGCCGGCCGGCTGTTGGCCTGGCAATCCGCCGGTGTTAGTGACATTACACTTATTGCTCGCTATGGAAATTTAAAGAGTATTTTGTCAGGTGTTGCGGGTGGTAGCTAAATCTATGTACGTGTTGTCAGCAGTCAACATTAACCCACGAGCTGTCTAGCTATTTCGGAGGGGAGTAGGATTTTTCCTAAATGCCATTGCCAGGTCTATATATATATATATATATATATATATAATATATATATTATATATTATATATATATATATAGTGATTGAACCAGCATCGAGAGTGACTGCTGAACCGGCCCGTTGCTCTGTACCTGCTCTAATTTCATCAGTTTCACGTGTCCTTTTTTTTTTCCAGTTCCAAATTGGCAAGCAGGTTGCAACCAGATCAAGGCTAGCTAGTGCCCGCAAACTACTTGAGTTTCTCGATCAGTTTGCTGGTAGCTATATGCTGAAAAAAATGGTATTTGCTCGCTTTACCAGCTCGCTCGCATAGAGCTAGGCATCAACAGCAATTATTCCTATCTTCCTAGTAGAGCCAAGTCTTTCTCTCCCTTTTGTTACATGAACACTATGGGTAGAAGGAATCGGAAGATTTCACAAGAAGAAGAACAGGGAATAGCATGCGTAGGGCCAAATCCGCAAGATCAGATTCAGTTTTCAGTTTACAAACGTTGTTTCCCTTGTTCAGTTCCACCGGCTTTATATTGAAAGCAGTTTTTTGTGTGTACATGCTAGGCATGTACTATCCACACCGTCCGTTAGCATGCATCGAGATATGTGTTGTTCAAACTAAAAATATGAAGTATTTGGAGAGGGTAGTAGCACAAATCTCAAAGCATGAATCAACGGTGCAGATAGCACATGCTGAGCATGTACATGCTGCGCTGTGTTTTCGCTTTATATTATATACTTGTCGCGTTCTCAAACACATCCACCATTGAATACACATCATCTTAATACAGATTCGTATGCATACATCTCAATGCGAATTCAATGGTGGATGTATTGTGAGCACATGTTCATAAAGACATTTAATTTTATCGCACTCTCATGTCTCATCAAAGTCGTTTTTTCTAGACGGCGACAACTCCTCTATGCCCAACGCCTCCATTCATTGACATCCCACACGTCATGGCTTTGGGCCGCTATATTCCCCTTTCCTTGGAACTAGCATGTCCTCAAGCTAGTGCTGGCCACACACTCATGGAACCAGATCGTCTGCAGTCGACGCTCGCGACTGCATCCGGCAGTCGCTCCATCCCTGTCGTTGCCCGGGCATCCAACGGACCAGCTGAGCGCAGCTTCTCTACCTCCTCCGCACGTCGTTCCAGCAGCCCAACAACACGGCCCGTTAAATGTATCTTGGCAGTTTTGGAGCGACGAGGGTTGTTGGGGTGAGGAGAGAGGCGGCGATCGTGTACTGCTTGACTGCTCGTGCTCGGCTGCCATTGATATGAATTGGTGCTCGTGTTCGTGCTCGACTGCTGGTGCTCGGTTCCCAGTCCTCTACGTGGCTAGCGGGCAAGGCGGAGAACACACCCAAGGCGCCTAGCTAGGTGGCGCGCAGCATCCGGAACGTGGACACCCGGCCTCCGTGAGAGGAAGAAGATAAGGGATGCTGACGCTGAACTTTGGTGAAATGGGGAACAAGCTTACGTGCGCCCAACCACAACCCAGAGGCCGCAGCACGCCGGACACAAGCCCCACGGGCAATGCCCGCTAAAGCCAGCCAGCTAGCCATCGAGCTGCTGCTCGTCCCATGTCGCACCACCGCCAACGACCGCCCGCTACTCCCAGCCAGGCCTAATACCAGTCACCGCCAGGCCAGCGGCCGTCAGCTCCAGCAACGTCGAGGTCATCGACGCCACACAAACGACGACATCGTCGCCGGGCGCCGCGAAGCAGTGGCGTGCGGCGGGCTCGGTGGCGATGGCGGCGGATGCCGCGGTCATGGGGCTGCTCGAGCGCACGCAGGCTGGGGACGCGCCGATATGGGCCACCGCCGCGGGCTCCGCCGTGCTATTCGCGGTGGAGCTTCTTGGGGTCGTTCGTGTTGTCGAGATGGAACGCAGCGGAGACGGGTCCGTCGTTGGGTGGGAGAGACGGTGGCAGCGGAGGGGAAGGATCGGGTGGCCATGACCCAAATTTTTACAATCTAGCCCTTTTTTTTGAAATATTTTCACGTTTGGACCCCTGGAGGGCCTAATTGCAGGAATGGACCCAGGGGGTCGGCGCCGTGGGGCACGGCGCCGAGGAGTTTTCCTTATATTCCAGCCAGCTTTCCCACCCACCCAAGGTTTCATCCATTTGTTCTTCCTTGCTCTCGGGTTTTTCCTCTCCTCCACCCACCTAACCTCTTTGAATCGACATTTTGGACCTAGGAAACTTGGATTTGATCCACCAATCTTCGAGACCAAGGTATCCTTCTTCCCCTCCTCATTTTTTACGCATCGATTCGGTCTATATTAGGTGTATTTTGAAACTCTAGTTAGATTTTGACTTAGGGTTTGAAACGATTATTGATTTGTTATTTGTAGTTTGTAACCATAGGATGCCAAGGCGTGGGAAAACTACTAAAGCAAGGTATTCTCTGCTAGGTTTATTTTTTGTTCTAATTGTTTCGGTTACTAGAACGATTTTTTTTTCATTTGTAGGAAGGGCCCGTTGACCGGCATCGCATTCGATCCAAAGCCTCTGCCCAGCGGTGTTCCGGTTCCAATGTGCTTTTGCGGTGATCCTTGCAAGGTAGAGATTTCTGAGGATCATGAAACCTATAGGCAGAGGTATTGGATGTGTTCAAATTATGCTTTTCAGCCTACACTTGCTCAGCGTCGTACTAACTTAATGGTGAGAATCTATTTTTATACGGAAATCGATTTATATCATATTAAATAATGATTTTGTTTTGTGTGCCTAACTTCTGCATGATTTACAGACCCCTCCACCGCTATGTGACTTTGAGCAGTGGATCGACACTGAGATCAAGGAGTCCGACAAACGTCTTCTGCAAGGTATGAAGGACTGGGACGCGGAGCGTCGAGTGGCCTATGAGAAGATACTGAAAGAGGAGGCAGCTGAGAAGGAGCACGAGAAAGAGGAGGAAGAGAGAAGAGGTGCAGCCTACAGGGAGGAGAGGGACAAGAAGGTTGAGCGCGCCCGCCATGCGAAAGCAGCGATGGAGGAGAATCCCGATGCGATGAGGAAGGGAAAGTGGCCTCGTTGCACTCAGTAGTGTTGAACTTTTAGTTGTGTTATCATGTACCGCACTTTGAGTTTAGACAGGCTTAGGTTATGAACTATGTTACGAACTTTAATTGTGGCTTTCTTGTTGTTTCATTTCTTTTGGTAATAATTTTCATTTTAACTTTGCTATGGTAGTTATCAACGTATATAAATGTAAATAAATAATTCACGAAAAAAATTCGTCAGAGTTTCTCTTGTATATGCAGCATCAACAATGACAAATAGAGACAACATAATATGATCCAACATATATTCATCCAAATAGCACAAGACAACCACATAGTTCACCATCATCACACAATAGGAATAATCCATAATGTCCATACAATCTAAATGGTCCGTAAAGTCCATACAATTCAAATAGTGAACCAAAATAGACAACCACTAGCTCAACTTCACATTGTCACTGCCTCCTAGCCCTACCCTTACCCTTACCAAAAGGGTCGGTGCCTGGAGTGTAGTGAACTGGCGGACGTCGTCTCCTAGTTCCTAAAGGCTGCGAAGGCTGAGTCAAAGGAGCATCATCTAGCTGGGACGGTCCAAGTTCCTGATATCCGCCATGGTCCTCTTCTTCCTCTGTGGCGTCACCTTGGAAAGTATCTTGAGTACCACGAGAGGAGCTCTGTCCGCCGTAACCTACAATGTCACGTATCAATTAAATGTGCATATAAGTACATTTATGTGTATTAAAGAAAGACACTTAACTAGACGACATGTAATGAAAGTTTACCTCCGCGAGAAGAAGTTCTCTCCCTCTGTGTTCTCTGTGGATTCGCTACATACTCCATCGACGTGCTAGTCCCGCAACCACAACGAGCCGCAGCTCGACGCAATCTACGTGCTAGCCTCTGTGATAACAACATGAGCATATTAAGTACTGTAATATATGCATTGTCGACGAGATAGTCGTTGTGTTGATGAGTAATCCATGACCATCTTGTATCCATGACCATCTTATATACATATATCGATTTAGTTACAAATTTAACAAACTATCTATCTATGATAAGTTAACTACCTATTTTTCTATCTATCATCTAAATGTGTAACTAAAATTTCGAACTACAATTGCTAACTAAAAACACTAAACTAAACTTGAAAAGAAAAAAAATACCTAAAAAAACCGGATGACGGCGGCTCGGCGACGGCGGCGGACGGCGGCGGCTCGGCTCAGCGCCGTGAGAGCGAGAGAGAGAGGCGAGCGAGAGACAGAGAGCGTGCACCGAGCTCGGCGCCGCGGGCTAGATGAATGCTAGCTCGGCGCCGTGGGGCGTGGCGCCGAGCTCGGGTGCCGAGTCCCCAGCCACGTCAGCTGCCACGCTGGATGCGGGCTAAAAGCTCGACGCTGTGGGGCACGGCGCCGACCCCCTGGGTCCATTCCTGCAATTAGTTCCTCCAGGGGTCCAAACGTGAAAAAAATCAAAAAAAGAGCTAGATTGTAAAAATGGTGGTGGCCATGACGGCGGACTGGATGCTGACCCGCTGCTGCTTAGGCTTAACGGGCCATGTTGTTGGGCCAAAATCACGTGAGGAGGAGGCGGAGCGACTAGGCTCACCTGGTCCGTTGGATGGCAAGGGACGGCAGGGATGGAGCAGAGCAGTCGCGAGCGTCGAGTGCAGATGATTTGGTTCCCACACTCATACGCTAGATGTTCGCTTTGTCTTCCCATACCAGGTGGCCGGCCATATGTTGTCCATTGTACCAACACTTGTTTGACGGTACAATCCCCTTGTAGGATCAATCTTGGTGCCCAAGAGATCCTTCTCTAGTTCCAAGGCTTGTTCTGTATCGGTCCAAGCTGGTGTTGCATCTTCAGAGACTGGGACATCCTTAGGTACGCGTTTCTTTTGCTGCGACACATGGAGCATCAGGTGAATTCTACTGGTTGGCGGCAAGTCCAATTTATAAGCAACGATACCCATGCATTGCAACTCTCGAAAGGGTTCGCATAACTTCATCGAATGTCAGCTTCTTGTTCGATCGGGTAGCTACTAACGTCTGCAAATATGGTTGCAATTTCATATAGACCATGTCACCTGGTTCAAATGTGTGCTCGGACTGGTTCTTTGTCTACCTGTGACTTCATCTATGTCAAGATCACTGTAAGTATTATTGAATTACACGAGACAACAACTCTTGTTCCTTCATCCTCTACTCCAGAACAAATATTGAGCACAACTGTAGATGTGCAGTCCCAAATTATATGGGCTATGACCATAGAGCACCTCAAAAGGAGATTGACCACTGAGATCTATTTACTCCACTTGGTGGGAAGGTGTCCCCGGGATATAGAACACTAGAGCTTTGTGGCCTCAACCAAACAAGAACCTAAAACTCATTTCCATAATAGTGATTGTTTATGACAGTTTTGAACCATTATCTACCGTATTTTAACTTTTGATTCTTCTAATGTCGCATTGTTGTTATAAATATATAAGACTAAAATAATTACAATGCAAAGATACAGCAAGTTTTTTAACCAATGAGAGATCGTATCTCTAAATATATCTTTGCGGTTGTATCCCTAAACTAGACGAGCAACGGCAATACGGAAGGGTGAGTGAATGAGATCCGGGCACGGCACAAGCAACCAACCCAACGTAACAACGCGAACAGAACGGAACGGAACGCTGCCCTCCCGCATCCGTATCTCGCATAAATAAAAAGCTGGCCACCGCCAGGCGCACGTCACGGCATTACAGGACCCACCCGTCAGCCGCCCTCTCATCCACACGAATGCGTAGACCCCACGCATGGGAATCCAACCAATCCTTTTTGTTGTGCGCATCGACACGGGACGGGAGCCCGAACCCCGAATTGATCTGACCCACCTTTCCACCAGCAGCTCGGGAAAAAAAAGAAATTTTGGAGAAATTCCCATTGGCCCAAAATACTCATCGCACGCCGCGACCTTCGCTCCCGTCTCCGGTCTCCGCCTGTGCCCCCGCTTCCCCCACCTATCGGGAGCGCTCCCGATTCGCGGGAGCGAGAGAAATAGAGGCCCCCGGTCGCCGCCGCCGCCGCCTGCGCCGCCGCGGATCAGCGCCGTCGCCGATCGGAGGCCCTCGCTTCCCCCGGCGGCGGCGCGCGCCGAGAGATGGACGGCGGCGGGGGCGCGGGCGCCGGCGCCGGCCGGAGGAGCGTCACCTCGTCCTCCGGATCCAGGAGGAGGGTCCCGCCCGCCGAGAACGGGCACGGCCATGACGCCCCGCCGCCCTCCAGGCGGGCCTCCGTCTCCCTCTCCCGCGGCCACTCCACGTACGTGATCCGCCGCACCCCGCCTTGCTCATTGTTCGCTGCTGCTCCTTCCTTTGTTATCCGTACATCACCATGCTCCGTACCCAGCGCTTCTGTCTTCGGTTCTACGACTTCAAGCGTAGCGTGGCGTGATTGCGTAGCTTCCGTGTACCTCGCTCCGTTTGCAGCTGCCCTGGGAGCTTCCTTAGCCTAGATTTGACCCTGCTTATGGAATCGATGGATGTTACGCACTTTAAAGTCTAACAATAACAATACCAAGTACGATTCCTTTTCAGTTGCAACAGAAAGTGCTGAATGCCATTCAGCTCTTACAACCGTGTTGTACTACATACGCATGAGCATGACTCTGGCTCTGGAATTTTTGTGTGTACGTTCCAGTTCCACTAACACAAGCAAGCTTGGCTCCAATGTTGTGTTGATTGCTGTCAAACCGTGATTGGTCAAACCCGTGCCTGCTCAATCAAATGGATTACGGACTTCACAGCTGAAAAAAACGCTACCCCGTGGGATTCTTTTCAGGACATTGACCAGCGAGAGGACTGTGAAAAGGCTGAGGCTGTCCAAGGCGCTGACTATACCGGATCACACAACGGTGCACGAGGCTTGTCGGAGGATGGCATCGCGCAGGGTTGACGCCGTGTTGCTGACCGACTCCAACGCTTTGCTCTGTGGGATCCTTACCGACAAGGTAAGTGAGGGGATGTTGTCCTTCGCCTTTTTTTTTCCATGTCTCTGCTGCCTTACTTAGACGTTCCTGATTTCTCACTGTATGCTGTATTTTGGCGACGCTGGTCAGGACATAACCACAAGGGTGATTGCTCGTGAGTTGAAGATGGAAGAGACGCCGGTCTCCAAGGTCATGACCAGAAACCCTGTATTTGTTCTCGCAGACACGCTTGCTGTCGAGGCTTTGCAAAAGATGGTGCAAGGTCTGTGAATGCTCTGTCGATTCCTGCGCGCCTTGCCTATAGTCATCTTTAATGTTGCCTGATAAAAGGTATCCTTTGGTTCCAGGTAAGTTCAGACACCTGCCTGTTGTGGAGCATGGTGAAGTCATTGCAATTCTGGACATAGCCAAGTGCCTATATGATGCTATTGCACGGATGGAAAGGGCTGCGGAGAAAGGAAAAGCAATTGCCGCTGCTGTTGAGGGTGTCGAAAAGCATTGGGGAACAGCTGTATCTGGTCTGTAGTTGAGATATTCCCTACCCCTTCTCATCTTCATTCTACTTTTGAAAATGAAATTATGCATTGAACTTCACACTACGTCTTTACCCTTCGTCTTTATGTTTCAAACGTATTATAAACTTTATGTATGAAATGTTTACCTTTATCTAGTGTGCTCCCTTTAATCATTTCTCCTCCTATTCTGCAGGTCCTAACAATTTTATCGAGACTCTTCGAGAACGGATGTTTAAGCCATCACTGTCTACCATTATCTCTGAGAATCCAAAGTAGGTAATATCCTTTCTTTTTCAAATTAAGTTCCTTCTTGAGTATTCATATAGTAAGTGCCAGTTCAAAAAAACTTACGTGCTTACTTAATTCTTTAGAGTGGTCACTGTTGCACCATCAGACACAGTTTTGACAGCATCAAAGAAGATGCTGGAATTAAAAGTGAGTTCAGCAGTTGTAGCAATTGAAAACAAACCTGGGGGGATTCTAACGTGAGTACTTTTTCTTATTCTAATTACAGTAACAGCTATTTCTAAGCCTTTAACTAAAAACCTTGCTTTGATTTCTATGACAGATCTAGAGATATATTGATGCGTGTTATCGCCCAAAATCTTCCTCCTGAGTCCACTACAGTCGAGAAAGCAAGTCACTTTATAATTATATGTATCATTATGCAGTCACATTTTATTATTATCTACCTTCTCATTAACTAACTGCCATCATGTTTGAAACTCCTTTCAACAGGTCATGACTCAGAGTCCTGAATGTGCCACAGTCGACATGCCGATCCTTGATGCTCTTCACACAATGCATGATGGAAAATTTTTACACTTGCCTGTTCTGGACAGGGGTATGTCTATGAACCATGATCTAACTAAATTCAGGCGATGCCTTTTGTAAGACTGTTAAATCGGGTATGATATGTTGTATTTATCCAGATGGAAATGTTGTGACTGTTGTTGATGTTCTTCACATAACTCATGCTGCAATTGCTACGGTGAGTGCCAACTTCCTTCTACTTGAATCTAATGCAGATATTTGCGCTTCCATCTTACTGCTTACCCCTATGCACATAATTTTGGGGTCTGAGGTTAGAAGCCTTTTTTGGCCATATGTTAGTGCCCATTGCCCACAATACTCAGTTTTTCAGTGTGCAAAATAAAGTTTCTTGAACTCAGTTGTCATTTGTACTATAATTAGTATAAGCTGTAACTGTCATTCGTACTGCAATTTGTGCCATAATAACTTTTAGTAAGATGTACATACATAGTTCATTATGTTAGTGTACTTGTTTTCTCAACTGAGCATGCCTGATTGTCTGATTACCTTTTTGTGTTTAGGTTGGAAACAGCGGGGCTGCTGGATCCGAGGCAACATCTGCCATGATGCAGAGGTTCTGGGATTCAGCAATGTCCATTGGACCTCTTGATGACGATGATGACTCCAGAAGGTTAGTTTGCTCTTGCATCCTACTCCCTCCATTCCAAATTATAGTTCGCTTTGGTTTTGTCCTAATTCAAACTTCTTCAACTTTGACCAAGTTTGTTGAAAAATGTACCAACATATATAATTTAATTAAGTTCTCCATTAAATGTGTTTTGATAGAACATTTATTTGAACTTGTAGATGTTAATATATATATATTTTTCAAAAACTTGGTCAATGTTAGAGAAATTTATTTAGGACATAGTCAAAGTGATTTATAATTTGGAACAGAGGAAATACCATTCTGATGGCACTTGTGTCTTTTGTGTGATTGGTTTACCTGGCATTTTCCCAGTGAAGGATCGACAAAAGTGGCATCTGAGGCTACAGATATAGGAAGATCAGCCTTCTTTCCAGCTTCTGGTTTATCAAACACTTTTGGGTTCAAGATTCAGGACAAGCAAGGGAGGATGCACAGATTTAACTGTGGTATGCATCCTCACCTCAATCCACGCAGACTGGAGTTGTTTCATCATTTTTTTTGGGCCAGTGATTTAAATTGCTCTCTGAACTTTATGTGTTCCAAATGTCAGAAACGAGCAGCTTGACTGACCTGATAACTAGCATTCTTCAGAGGGTCGGTGATGACATTGACAGAAAACACCTGCCACAAATTTTGGTACTGGCTGACCTTAACACATTCCATTTCTGAATACATATGAAACAATACTCACATCACTATTTCAAATTCCTAAGGTTGTTCTTTGTTCTTTCCCGGTGCCACTTTATAGTATGAAGATGAGGACCATGATAAGGTCATACTTTCGTCCGACAGTGACCTTATAGCCGCAGTAGACCATGCAAGACAGATCGGTTGGAAGGTAATGTCGATTCCCAAGCAAAGATGCACCCTTGTTTCCTGCCAAAGATGCTCATCGACGCTCCTCTTTGCAGAGCCTAAGGTTGCACTTGGATTACGCTGGTGTTGGCCGCCGGAAGAGAGGGGGTGGTTCTTCAGACTTCGAGTACGCTGGCAAGGACGCATGGGCTTCTGCGTACAGTGCAGTCGCGGCTGGGGCAGCTCTGGTTGCTGGGCTCGGCGTGATGGCTTACTTGAAACGGTCAGGGTAAGCCTGGAGAGGCAAGCACGGCAGGGAGCACGCTTTTGATCGTCTTTGTGATACAATACAAATGCTACTGCATCGGAATGAGCAGAATGGCTGTGTAATTAATTCTTGTGAGAGAGAAAAAAAGGAAGGTTTTAATAATACTACCGTCAAGGTGGTGGATGGCCGCCTGCATACAAGTACACGGAATTGGTCCTGTTTTTTTTGGGTGGATTCAAAGTCTCCATGATTAATTAGCATGGCTGTCAGCTTCGTCACGATTGTATTTGTATCATAAAATCACATGATCATTATACAAGAGTCCTGATTGACCTTCTTCAGGCAGCGTCTCCTTGTGCAAATTCTCAGTGTATTGTTGAGCCTCACTCTGCCTCGTAGAGTCTGACTGGCTGATTAGGCCTTATTATGTAAAGCGAAGCTGAAACAAACAACTAGCAATGAAGTTTATTTCTGAAAGCCAGATGCTAATGTTCGTCGAAAAGCCAAAAAAAGCTGGTTATAGGCGTTATGCCTGTTATACGTTTGCACATTTTTCATTCATAATAGAGGAGTTTATGTTTATCGAAGACGATTCTTCTCCAACAAACAAAACAAACATGCCGGACGTGAAGTACTAGACCGGGCCTCTTGCTGCAAACCGTGAGTCTCGCTTGCAATCTTTGCTGGAACCAAACCGTGAGACTCATCACTTGCAATCTTTGCTCAGCTAGACAGCATAGCACATTGCGGAGCAAGGAAAGTAGGAAACCAAACGCACTTTAGGCCTTATATCCATTTCTTCAACTGTGAAAATAGGCCCATTTCTTTTCCTGGGCCGGTTTGAGTTGAGTGGATCCTGGTGGGTCGCTGAAACCTGGTGTCGTTCGAATACTTTTGCTGGCGGACTTTTTTTTATTTTTAACCATTTTTATTAAGTAAATTTAATATTAACCGGATTTTTTTAATTTTTGCATCTAACCCCTTTGGCCGCGCCAGGGTGCATGGCGCGGCGAAACCACGTTGCCGCGCTATGCATGTTGGCACGGCCGAGGTGCTGACTCAGTGTGCCCCGGTGCGGGCATGATGAGTCACCTCGCCGACGTGGCAGGGTCTGCCGCGCCATGCATCTTGGCGCGGCAAGGCCGAATACAGCCCCACCGCACGTGCCTTTTCCAAACAGTGCCTCATTCTCTTCTCTTCCCTCCTCTCTCCCTCCTCTCTCGGGTTTTTCTCCTCTTTACCCAAATTTTCGAATCACTTAATTAAACCGTAAATTTGTTGATTTGATCCATTCAACTTCAAGAGCAAGGTATCCTATCTCTCCTCTATTGTTTTTTCGCATTGATTTGTTCTATATGACTTGCATTTTGTTAACCTAGCAATGTTAATAGTTATGGTTTGTATAATTTTTGAATTGTTGTATAGGATGCCACGACGTGGTAGAGCTATTAAACCTAGGTAATCTCACTATATTTGTTCTATTTCTTTCGATTTTTTGATTTTTAATGACTAGTATGTTGTTCATTAATGAGATAATTATACCGAATTTGATTAAATTTTAGGAAGGGTCCGTTGACTGGAAATGCATTCGACCCGAAGCCTTTGCCTACTGGTGTTCCGGTTCCCATGTGTTTTTGCGGTGATGCTTGCAAGGTTGAGATTTCCGAGGACGAGCAAACCTATAGGAAACGGTATTGGATGTGTACTAATTTTGCCTTTCCACCTACGCTTGAACAGCGCCGTACTAACTTAATGGTGAGAATTTTATCTTATATAGCCATCAACTTTGATCATATAAAAGATTGTTCTCATTTCTATGTACCCTAACGTTTGCATGTATTACAAACCCCTCCACCGCTATGTGACTTTGAGCAGTGGATCGACACTGAGATCAAGGAGTCCGACAAATGTCTTCTGCAAGGTATGAAGGACTGGAACACGGAGCGTCGAGTGGCCTATGAGAAGATACTGAAAGAGGAGGCAGCTGAGAAGGAGCACAAGAAAGAGGAGGAAGAGAGAAGGGGTGCAGCCTACAGAGAGGAGAGGGATAAGAAGTTTGAGCGCACCCACCGCGCGAAAGCAGCTATGGAGGATAATCCTGATGCTCTGAGGAAGGGAAAGTGGCCCCGTTACACCCAGTAGTTTTAAGTTTGTCGAATGAACAATGCCGTCCATTGTGGTTGTTTTAATCTCTCTGCACTTTTAATTATGTTGTAACGTACTTTGGTATCTTCTTTATCATCACGTACTATTCTATTTAGACAAATGCTCTTTTTTAACGAAGTAGTGCATTACAAATTTCAACTTACACAGTATAATGAACTGACATGTGAGAATATGTACTAAACAGGATTACATATTTCTTTTGCTAAACATAACACGCCTTAGGTAAACTAAATCGTACAAATGAGAAAACATTGAAATGGCATGTGAGAACAAGTAACAAACAGGGTTACAAATGTTCTAAACTAATCCTAACATGTCTTAGACAAATGAAATAGCAATGACATAGTCCAACATAGCAGAGTTCTAGTAGTGTTCCCACATAGCGAACTGTGTTGCACCTTCTCCACAATATCCACCAAGTGTTTGTGGAGGTGCTGGCGGTGGTGGTGGCGGTGATGGTGGTCCCTTCTTCCTATGACAAAGTCATGTACAACCTGGATCGGTGCACAGTGTCTCCTGTGAACTCGGATTGTTGTTGTCGTCGTCTTCGTCTTCGTCTTCGGCTTCGTAGTGACCAAGGTCCCTTTTCAGATCTTGGATGCGATCCTGTAGGTAGTACATGTATTGTTGATGGGGGAAAATAGATACTGGAGGACCCACAAAACTCTTCCGACGCCGAAGGCTGTAACAAAAGTGTCATGTGAGTTATGGACATTTTGTGAAAAAAACTAGTATAGGATAGCAATAGCATTTACCAAAGCTCGTGGGCACTTGAAAAAATGCCGACCTCCGTCAATACCATCTAGAAACATCTGCACTAAACAATCCTCACCATGCATGCATCTTGGCCATTCTTCTTTACGGTCATCGTAGCCTCTGAGCTTGTTATCTCCACGGAAATCATTCTTGCTCTCCTCTGAAAAAAGATAATCTGCTTCCATAAAATAATCAGGACCAAGTGTCCCGGCCACACAACTGGTCCTCCCTTCCCTTTTCCCCTTCCATTGCCCGAACCCTTCCCTCTTGATGAACCTCCTCCAGACATTTCTACTCTTCTCTAGCTAAAAACCTTCCCTCTAACTGAAGCCTTCGCAGAAGAGCTTATTTTTTGAGTTGTGCTCAACAACGCATACACGAACGGGTATATATAGGCAGAAAGAGGTCTAGTAACTTTTTCATTGTTACACAATTGCTCTCAGAATTCTACATTTCACTCCAAAGCCTACAAGTGCTTTGAAAAGCCTACCAAATACTGAAAAACCTATAACTGCTCTGAAAAGGCTACCAAAAAACTGAAAAGACTACGAAACCTGAAAAGCCTACGCTCTGAAAAGTCTACGACACAGTGAAAAGCCTACGAGAAACTGAAAAATCTAGCCCATCACTGAAAAGCCTACGCAATTTCTTAAAAGTCTACTTATTTTCTGAAAATGCACCGCAGACAATTTTAGGATTCAAAATAAAACAAAACTGGTTCAGCGAAGCACTTTGAATCTGTTCTCAGGCTGGCAAATCTGTTTCTGGGCTCCCAGGCTTGCCGCGCCATGGCCCCTGGCACGGCAGGCATGCCGCACCATGGAGCACGGTGCGGCAGACCTGCTGCGCCAGGGGTCATGGCGCGGCAAGCCTGGAAGCCAAGAAATAGAACCAGTTTTGGGCAGTTTGTTAGTTGTTTTGCTACGCCTGGGGAACCAGTTTTGGGCAGTTTGTTAGCTGTTTTGCCACGCCTGGGAGCAGATTTAAAGTGCCACGCGACTAGTTCACTATGGTCAACGTTTTGGGCACCGAATACACTGAATAAGTCCATGAAGCTAACTCATTGATTCGAAGAACGATACATAAATATTCATAAGTCCTCGTTTCAACTAAGAACAACATAACGACAGAAGTGCATAAGTTATGAATTACACACTACATGAGTCTAACATAACGACAATAATGCTACATCCCTTAAGTCATCTACGGTCCTGGAGTGTACGGATCCCTCCGCCGCCTCCGTCTCCCAGGGTTCGTGTCGAGTACGTTGCCACTGTATCCAACGTCGGAGCAGTCTCGCCTGTAATTGCGCTGCTGCTGATGGCTTGGTCCCTGCAATTTAAAACACAGTTAGTAAATTAGTATATATTTTCTTTACAACACGACTATGTATGGACTTATTTGTAACGTTGAATTACCTGTGAGTCCATTTGGGTACCTAGCGGGGCACCACCTAGCTGGGACAGTGGAATCTCCTCCTGCTGTGGCCAAGGATTCCATCCGTGCTCGTAGACGCGGTACCCCGATGCATCATCGAGTGGGGTGTGCGAGGACCCCTCGGGGGTATCCTGGGACCACTGCTGCTGGTGTGGGTACCCCGCGTGGGTCTCCTGGGCCCACTGCTGCTGGTGTGAGGACCCCGTGGAGGTGTCCTGGTAGAACTGGTCCTGCGTACCACTCTGGTAGCACTGCTGCTGCTGTGACGACCCTGTCGTGCCGTCATGGTACCACTCGTGCTGCTAACTGTGGGATCCTCCTTGCCAGTCGTCGTCTTCCTCGTCATCAGTAGCTGCAAGGCCCTTGCTCGTACTGTAATGGACGGGTGTGTGCACCTTGAACGTGGCACCAGTCACTGGCTGTGAAGAGGTAGCTGATGTCCTATGTGACAGAGCCGGGTGCTCTGGTGCCTCCCATGAGGTGTCCATACAGCTCATCTTCTGAGCTAGCTTCCTGCAACTCTTCTTGACCTTCTGAAAATGGATAAAATGCTTAGAGTTAGATCAAGTTGTAGAGTGATACCCATTATTTATAGTTCGAACAAAGAAAACGTGAACCTCCACAAATGCTTCGAGCATGCCTGGGCCTCATCCTCTCGCCTCGTGTAGAGTATATGCTGCTTCATTGGACATCCGGGCCAGCTGCTTCGCCTGCACAAGAAAGTGTAAAGTGGCACTAGTATCGTAACGTTAACTTGAAACTTTATGAATACATATGAGACATATTCGATTCACTATCTTACTATGTGTCGCTGTAGAGGGGCCCTTTGCACCTGTGTCTCCTCCTTGGTGTGCTGGTCGTACACATCCTCGAACATGGTGTCGTCGTCCTCTTCACTACTAGTGTCATCCGCGTACGGTGGCCTGATGTGTGTACGCGTGGACCTATGAAGCCACTCCAAATACTCGTCGAAAGTGTGCTGGTCATGAGCTTCGCCATCATCAAAGGGAACAAGTGTCATATTCGTCCACAACTGAATGTAGGCATCGTGCTTGACCCGCCAGTTCTTGGTACTGTACCTCTTCTGACGGTTGTACCTGCAAATATTTGTTTGATGTAAGTACAAATTATTGCATAGTAGGGACGATTGTAAATGATAGTAATCGAATGTACCCATGCAGCTGTTGATTAGTAGAGTACAACGGAGGCGGTAAACCGGTCCTCTTTCCAAATTGCCTCTGAACTCTTATAGGTAGATGCATCTCGACAATGTGGAAGAATATCAGAGGGAAACCCGTGTGGTACTCTTCCTGCATGCACCATCTATGCACTATGGGAGGAAAGCCTTCGATATGTTCACGTGCTGCATTAAGGATCCCTGCATGACGATCAGAAACCACACATACAACACGTTGTGTACCTAGAACATGAAGTCGAAGTAGTCGCATAAACCATGACCACGATTCATTGTTCTCTCCCTCCACCAGAGCAAAAGCAATGGGCACTATCTGGTTCTCAGGATCAACACCAGAAGCCATCATCAGTGTGCCCTTGTACTTTCCGGTCAGAAAAGTGCCATCAATACATACCACTGGCCGACAAAACTGCCACGCATGCTATGTCTATGCAAAGAACCAGAAAACACGAAGTAATACATGCTTTCCGGAGTTTTGTAAACGCATACCTCCCGTGTGTATAAACCATCTCATTCCCGGGTTGTAGTGACTCATTGCACATAATATTCTGGGTACTCTATTGTATGCTTCGTGCCAACTTCCCCATCGAAGAGCAAGAGCAAGTTGCTTAGCACGCCAAACCTTGCTATACTTGACATTATAATGAACAAAACCGAATATGGATTTCTGTAAAGAAGACACTGAAATGTCATTGTTATCATCAACAAGCGTCAATATACGACGGGCAAGGTATCGTGCAGTGAGTTGCTGATGATCTTGATTGTTTCTATTATCAACACAAGTGTGGGGTTGAACAATTTTAGTTATCTTCCACTTGTCATCACTCGATCTTCGCCTTGCATTTAACTTCCATGCACAACCAAGCTTGCATTTGACATGGTACCTCAACTCTTGGTCTGAATGAGTCACAGTGTACGACCTATGGTGGTGCACAGCATAATCCTCAAGAAACAACTTCATCTCTGCCATTGTGTTAAATGTCATCCCCTTGTTAAGTATTGCCTCCTCCGGGTTATATACACATCTCAAACACATCGAAAGCCCCGTGTCACACACAGCCATATGAGTCATGCTCACATCCCTATAGTTTGGAACACCACTAAAAGGAATATTCATGGCCCTCAGTTGCTCTAGCTCAGGATCTGTGTATGGTGGAGGTGCAGCGTACTGCTGTGTTTCGCTAATTCTTCCCCATGAATCATAGGAGGTACCACCCTCTGGTGGCTCCGTGGCTAAGCTTCCCTGGATTGGCGCCGCATGAAGAACCTCAGTTGGTACAGAGAATGACATGACATAAACCGGTGCTGGCATGACATGAACAGGTGCATTCATGGCTTGAACCGGTGGTGGAATAACGATAGTATCGTCCTGTCCATCATCAGAATCCTCTGAATCAGTGCTAACTGCATCACCAATCCCGTCGTCCTCATTCTTCTCCTCTTTTGCTGCGTCAAACTCGTTGTCATCAAAGTCATTGTTCATGTGTTCTACTGGATGCTCCTGTGCCACTTGACCATCCAAGTCCATGTCACCCTGAGTTTGTTCCCCATCCACCCACAACTCTTCATCTTCATCACCGTGCCTGGCACCGACATTGGAAGGGCCTTCATTGAAATGATGCTTCATGTACCCGTTCTCCACCACAACCTCAGCCATGGGCGCATTTGAACCTTCAACCACCCGATTGTAACGGGACCAGTCAATAGAGTCACGCAAAGGCATAAGGCAATAGCGTGGCCTGGACTTTCCGATGTCACACCTCCCCTTTAGTGTGAAATCACCACTAAACTTTGCATCCAAACGAGCACAAAGGTCGTTGAAGCTAGGAGGTTCACCAAACCATTCAAATTCTTCTTCCTCATCTTCGAACATCCCATCTTCTCTCCTAACACTTTCTCCATAACAAACCCGCACACAACAATCCATCTACAAAAGGATTTCACTAAACTTCATCAAATCGGTTCTAATCCTAACTAAATATATGGGTTGTTCAATCGTAACTAAATATATATCAATTAAAACCCTAAACCCCTAACCTAATAATGGCCTAAACAACTAGCTGAAACCCTTAACCCTAACAACTAAAATACTAACTACTAACCAAATAAACCCTAACTAAATATGACTAGTTCTACTTATCTAGCGTCTACATCCTAACTATTAAACCTAATTATGAAATAGTAACTACTTAACTAAAACTACTAGTAAGAGAAAAAAATACCTTAAGCGACACACGGGGCGGGGCGGAGGGGCAGCCGGGTCGGGGACGGCGCCCACCGGCGTGGGAAGGAGGAGCACGGCGAGCCCTCACGGCTGGGGCCTCCTGGCAGGAGCACGGCTGGGCCCTGCTGGCCCAGCACGGCGCGGCGGAGGTGGGGGAGGGCGGGGCCGGGGGCCGCGTCGTTCGGGGTGGCGGCGGCCGCTAGCGGCCGGGGCAGGGGCGGCTGGGCTCTCCTAGCCGAGCACAGCGCGGCGGAGGAGGGGCCGGGGCCCGCGTTGTGCGGGGCGGCGGCGGCGGCCGGGGCAGGGGCGGCTAGGTCGGCGACGGGCGGGCAGGCGGCGTCGGGGTGGCGGCTGAGTGAGGGAGAGACAGAGAGTGAGAGCAAACGGGAGAGGCCCGCCGCGTCCAACCAGTATACGGCCACGTCAGCTCGGTGACTCAGCATGGCCGCGCCAGCGCCTTTGCCGCGCCGTCATACATGGTGCGGCAGCGTGATTTCGTCGCGCCATGCTTCCTGGCGCGGTCAAACAGGTTAGATGCAAAAATAAAAAAAAACCCGGTTAATATTAAATTTACTTAATAAAAATGGTTAAAAATAAAAAAAAAATCCTTGCTGGCTGGCTGTAGTTATGGACGGCGTGGCCTTGCTGCCTGCTGCTCCCGGCCGTAGTAGGGACGGCGTCACGGCGGGGCAACCCCACGCAGACGACGCAGGCATCCACACACCCCAAGATCGTGATGCCACGCGCTGTTGGCTCGAAAAGAATCCCGTCCGACCAATCGGACAGCAGTCGTCCGTCGACCCCCCCCCCCCCCCCCCCCTGCTTACTCGATTGCAGCCCATGAGCGCATGATGGCCCAGCGGAGCCCACGCGGGAGGTCAGGATTCGT
Source organism: Microstegium vimineum (assembly GCA_022036555.1). NCBI lineage: Eukaryota > Viridiplantae > Streptophyta > Magnoliopsida > Poales > Poaceae > Microstegium > Microstegium vimineum. The sequence goes on from CM039137.1 coordinate 21,372,318, forward strand.
GCGTGGTTTTCATTTTGACGTGCGCAGGTGCAGTCTAACGTTCGCAGGTGAGTTTTCCATTCGTGACTGTTTCCTTTTCTTTTTTCTATTTATTTATTTCTTTCCTGTTTGGTACGTATGTTTCCCTTTTCTTTTATTTTTCTATTTTTCTATTTATTTTTCCTATGTTGTTTTATTTGTATTTCTATTTTTTTATTTATTTTTTGTTCTTTTTTATTTTTATTATTTATATTTATATTTTTAAACAATGTGTACTTTTACTTTTTATTTTAATATTTATTTACCTAATAATATATTTTATTTAATTTTTTTGTGTTCAAATCTGGCTTTATACTATTTTCTTTTTTACTATACTTAATTACTTCATTATTTCTATTATTTTACTTTTTATTATACTTGTGATTTGTGATGTTCATGTACTATACATATGATATTCTATGATATATATATAGTGATATTCGTGCAATTTTAATATGATGTTCTACGATCTATTCGTGATGTTTGATATTCTTTTTTATTTTTTTATTTGAGTATGAATAATTACTTCACTAATTTTATTATCTATTTCTTTTTATTTTTTATTTTTTATTATATGTGATGTTCACGTAGTATAAGTTTGATGGTCTATGTTATTTTTTTTTATGTCCGTGCAGTGTTAATGGGATGTTCGACGATTATCTATGAATGTATATTCAATGTGAGATAAATGACTATTAACTTTTTTATCGAAATATATCCATGTGAGGTCTTGTTTTAAAGAGTTTATTGTAAGGAACACGATGGTGTAATCGGATTTTAATTATGATACTTAGTTTATCAGCTATGACTTTTTTTTACTTCGAACAAACATTAGAATGTGCTGACATCAGCTATTTTGGATCTACTGCATGCTGTTGCTTTGAATTGTTGTGCGGTGCGTGGTAAAGTCCGGCCCAAGAAAAAAACAATTAAATTCAGCCCAACTACCAAAACTTGCGGGTTTTGCTATATATGTTTTTCAATTTAGCTAGGTTGTTGCAAAACTTTACATTTTAGATGAGCTTTTTAGTTTACATAATGGTTAAATCTCACAATTTGACATCTAATTTTACAAGTCTCTTGGAGTTGCTCTAAGAAAGGAGACAGAACCGTGACTGGTGAAGTAAATAAAAATATTATTGTTCTCTTTAATTATTTTGAGAGAAGAGATAAAATAAAAATGACTACGGCCATCAAACGGACTCAAATGAATCTTTTCTAATCTTATTATTGAAAGTTTAGGAACAAATTATGATATAGTATTACATATAGTCGGTGTATAATAGCAGAACGTTTTAACCTAGAGCTAGCAAAATATATAGGCCATGTTTTGATCCATGGGTTAATAGTTAGCTGCTAGAATTACTCTAGCTAATAGCTCAACTAATAACTCAAAGTGAACTATTTAACTAATGGAAAGTTATTAACCGACTCTTATTATCTAATAAAGCCATGCTTGGATCAGTTACCTGTTAGCTTGTTGGTTGTTGTTTGGATCCACTGGCTAGCTATATTGTGAATGCATTGGTGGTTTTATCTGCAATGCTCGTGGACGCATGGATAAAGGTAGATGTGAGGGTAAAATGTCCTTTTCCAATCTATGAGTTGCCATTAGATGTGTTGTAGTAGCTAGTGAAATAGTGGGTCCAAACATGACTCAACTAATAGGTTAGCTAATAGCCCCGCTAGTAAAAAAAATATTTGTTGGCTTTATTCAGAGAAAAAACATTATTTGCCACTTGTAGTGTCTTATTGCCACTAGAAAATTTTTGTGCTCCCAATTTGCCATGGATTTTTTCCTTCCCTATTTTCTAATTGAGAAGGTTTTTTTCTTCCTTATTTGCCATCTTCATCAATACCTTCTCATAACTTAGTTAAAAGTAACTTTTTGGAATACCCACATTGCCCTTATATTTTCTTATGATTCAGGCATTCTCTCTCCTGTCTCTCGCAACTCCCTCACGAGATTCTTTCTTCTTTCCTTAACATTGTCCTCAACAATAAGTGTTATTAGATTTGCCATGAAATATATGTCCATGGTATATTTATTTGGAGCCATGCTAATAATATTATTTACAAATTTAGTCACACTTCAAATAATTTGGCTTTGAGCATATCTAGAACTGCTGCATTTGTTTAATGAGATAGTATTTTTTTTTCTATATATAAAAATAGTCTGACTAGGACTATATTAAAATTGTTATAATTGGAACGGGGGTGGCGGTAAATAATAAGTGCTGCATTTGTCATCAAAACTTTCAAAGATAGGCAGCCCCACCTAGCGTAGCCTTCAATTAATCACTCCTTTGGATGTATACGGTGTTTTCATCTTGATGGCAGTAATTTACTTCTCTTTGCCAGTCGGTACGGTGGCAGACATTTGCTCTGTCCACTTTCATGCAGGCATCTGTCTGTGCTGACCGCTGAGAGATCGACCAACCGGTGGCCTTCATCCAGCCCTCACTATGTACGGCTGCAATGGCGAGTTGGAAACGGAACTGTCGGAGTCGACAGACCATTGACTAGGTGGACCCGCTCATCAGCAGAGTGCACAGTGCAGTGCAGTAGTGTCCTCACTCAGTTGCAAGAAGGTAGTACACATGTCGTTTTATGGTAAATTAATTAATTATAGGTTTAACTAGATCTATAAAAACCAATATCAGCATTTATTTTTTTAAAATAGGAGTACAATAAAAATATATCGTATGATTAATTTAATGATATTTCTTTACAATTAAAAATATTAGTATCTTTTTTATATACTTTGTTAAACTTGAGAATGGTTGACTACTTAAAAAGTGAGATATGTATTCTTCTTTAGACGAAGAGAGTATTGTATGGTGTTATTGCCTCCATCCTAAAAAAAATATTTCTAGATTTGTTCTAAATAAAACTATCTTGAGTTTGATTAAAGGCATGTTCAATATCCATTCTTTTGCGGCGGCAGCAGCAGCTTTGGCTATAGATCTTACTCACATATGTATTTTAAGAGAAATAACAATGAATTTAAAGTAGCTACATTGAATACGCTATAATTTTAAAAATAGTAGTATTAACATCATAACTCCCAATATGTATATTATTGAGATATATACTTTCCATAACGAATACATAACACTTATTTCCTCAATTCTAATTTGTATGTTGTTCTTTTTTTCTATATAATGTAGTATCTAGATACATAATGAATGTATAACAAAATCTATGTAGAAAAGATAGAACAACTTACAATTTGAAACGAAGTGAGTGTTTGATATGATAAATATTAATATTTTTTAAAAAGGTCAAACCTAAAATGGTTTCATCGGACACTACTATAATTGTATTGTTTTATTTAAGACTCGACACAAAATCCAAGAGTGCCTCAGGCTGAATATGTCTGGGATCTTGTGGAGTCCTAGTCCCAAACACCCTCAAGCCACGTTTGCTTGCATCCTAATCCACATCGATCCATATGTGGATTGGGATGGAATGTGGATGATTTCCACCATGAATCGTCGAACGAGACCACTGCATATATGGTTCACGAGGCACTCACGTATCAGATCTATTGTCATGACCAACGGGGGTGATGGATCTCCCTCGTTGGTTGTGAGAAAAGATGGTGCTAGGCATGGAGAGGAGGAAGAGGATAAGAGCAAGACCAACTGTGGTCAAATGGAGCCATATACGTTAACCCTAGGGGGGTAATCAGGGGAGATCATTAAGCGCCATTCAACCCACAACACAATGTGGGCCATACCTAGCTCCTTAGGGATGGCAATTTTGGGCGGCCTCGTGGTGTCGAGTTTCAGTGTGCAAAGATATATCTCATCAAGGACAAGCTAACACCCCTAACCAGATATCTAAACGTCAAAGGGGCAGCCCATGAAAACTGGCTAGAAGGTTAGTAGGATGACCCCATTGATTGTCCTAGCAAATATGAAGCCTCTTGTAAGACTCTCGCCCTCAGTTTGTACCTTTTGAAATTTAGAGGGAAAGGCCAAATATAGAAAATAAGGAGGAGTCTCTTCTAACATATATGTTTATAGATATGTACAAACTTTCTGGTGGATTATATTACCCACTACAGCACGCCACACAATAGGAGGCATTTTGTTAAAGGCGTTTTCTTGAAGTGCCTTAATTTATTGTTATATGAAGGCATTTCCCTCAAAAGGCCTTTAAAAGTATTTTTTAAAAGGCAAACTATAAAATGCCTTAAATGACTTAGATCTTTAGAGGCATTTTACCAAAAACGCCTTAAATATTTGCAATATTTTGAGGCTTTTTTTAAAAAACGTCTTTAAGGCCAGTCTCAATGGAGAGTTTCATGACGTTGTTTCCAAGACTGTCATCTCATACAAAATGAAATGAAACTCGGATGAAACACCCACTCTCAATGGAGAGTTTCATTCTATAGTTTCATAGGCATTTAATTTCATGACTCATAGAGAGTTGGTATTCGTGCCAAGAGAGTGTCGTCCCCATGACACTCATTTATTCTCTCTTCTTAAATATACTATATGTCATCTAAAGTGCCTATGTGGCAATATATTTAATGCGAATGAAAATCAAATGACACTCCCATTGAGACTTGCCTAATGTGGGCATATGATGTAGCTCTGTTTCGTAGACAATGAGGACTCCTACCTTTACAGCCATGTCTCTTTAGTTTTTTTTATTAATTACGTAATTCAATTCAATTTGAAACAAATGCTGGAGAACTTGCAGGCTGCATTGGTTATCCCTCTCGGCCCAGGCCCAACTCGTGAAGGACGACGTGACCCTCCCCATATGCTCCCGCAGCTCAACGCAACTTCACCAGTTCACACCCGTTATCTATCGAAAAAAATGCTTCGCCCCTTTATCCTCCCCGTTCACCTCGATAGGGTTCAACGACTCCGATCCAGCGCAGAGAGGGAGGCCGGCGCGGCTGCATAGGGCGTCGTGGGGAGGCTGGCCCGGCTGCGGGGAGGCGGCTTGGATGCGTCGGGCGGCGCGGGGCGGGACGGCGCAGCTGCGAGGAGGCGTCGGGCGGCGCGGGGCGGGACGGCGCAGCTGCGAGGAGGCGACGCGGCGAGATTGTCGGGTTCGCGAGCTGGCCGACAAGGAGATCCTCCACTACATCCCGGCATGAGGCGGCTGCAAGTGCTCTTACGAGCTCGCCGATGAGGAGGTTCTCCACTGCATCTCCACCATCCCATCGGTACCACCACTACGCCTCCGTTATCAATCGTCGCCACCGCCCTTCGCCGAGGTTAACATGTCGTTACTGACTACTAAGGGAATCCAGGTATATCCCCATAGCCATCAATCATCAGAATCCTCAGTAACTCTACTGAGATGCTGATGGATTCAAAATGTGTTGCCATTTTTTTTTTCTAATCGACTTGTTTTGTGTTAAATAGGTGGATCGAGTTGAAGTAGTGCTATTGCTGTACCAATATAATCTGATTACAAATTACTGAAATACATTATGAACTAGAATGGCCACATGATGCTGTAATTTGTAAATGTCTGTTTTGTGTCATAACTATCATCTCATTCATAAAGTGAGTTGGTTTGTATTGAGAGAGCATGCAGCAGACCTTAGGAACATGTCTGAATAGCCTGGTACTAACTGAAGTGTGCCCACGGAAATACTTTTTATCTGTCGGTTCATTTTTCTGCTGCATATTTAAAGTTAGCTTCAGCATATACTGTCTAGAAAGCTTTGAACCTTACTGTAGGTGCTGTCAGGTAGTGTTTATCTCTGGGTATCATCCATGATTCATGCTAGTCTAATAATCTGACCAGGTTGCAGCTGCACTTGTTTATCCCTCGCTATGGCCTTCTGGATGGGAAACAGAGAAGTTGGAACTAAGATAATGGACAAACTTTGTAGGGTATCAAATGTACTTTAGTTATCTCCACTGCTTCCCTTTATTAACAGTAAGATGACCTCTTGATGCATTGATAGGTTGTTGCATGAATACTAATATGATAATTTCAGTTGGTTTAGTACTAGCAGCACTTCTGATTTCTTGTATGGAAGCAATTGCACTGCCATTTTGATTCATGAGCTCCAGCAGTACCACCTTCCTGCTTATAGATTATTATTTTGATTGGTTGATTAACTAACTGATGATCTGATTTCTACTGAAACACTTATATCTTTTCCTATTGCTTTTCTTTTAGTTAGCTGATGTTTTTGAGTTTCCATTCTACTGCAGGGTTTTCTTTGCCCCACTCTATTCTATAATCTTCATGTGATTGAAAGTTTGGCATTCTCATTGAAGCTGTGAAACTCAGATCATGGCCATGTGCTTGAAGCCTGCAGTAGATTGAAGAAGCTGGAACTAGATTATCTTGATCTCTATCTTATTCACTTCGTCGTAGCTACTAGGCATACAGTTAAGTTCCTTGCCCTTTGCACAATATTTAGAAAGATTCAATGGGTACCTCACAGGAATGTGTATTTCTACAAGAGTTGGCATGACTTGTAGTGCTCTTGGTGATGACGGCGTGCTAGACATTGATACCACTATCTCATTGGAAACAACATGGCATGCAATGGAAGAACTTGTTTCCAAAGGACTGGTGCGCAGCATTGGAATCAAGTAAACTAAACCAACAATTTTCTCTGTTTTGTTAGCACCAGTTTTACATTTGAGATATTTAGTCTTGGCAAGCTTCCCTTTGTATTATGATTCATAACATTCCCTTTTGTACCAAGAATATTGCTGGTGTTGAAGTACTGTAGTTTGAAATATCCTGAATTGGAGTATAATAAGTCTTACACTAAAATCTTCTTGCTGAGTTGCTGTGACTTTTCCCATGCTTGACAATTTACTTTTCATGTTGGTGAAGTCACTTTTTCTTATAATAATAATAATACTATAAACCATCACGGCGCATGCCCCCCTAGGGTGGCTGCACTGCCAACATTGAGTGGTTCGGGCGGTCTCATGCCTCGACTAATGGCTGCACTGCTAAAGCAGAATAGCTATCATGGTCGGTATCAATGGGAACATTGTTTTGATTTGTACCATTTGTTCATGGGAACTTTGGTTATGCAATCTTGCATGCAGTAGATTGGTTCACTGGTAGCATTTCCCTTGTAAAATCGTTCACACTGTTGCCTGGAACGAACATTGTTGAACTTTGTTTCTTAACCACCGTACCATTATTGCAGGACTAGAGTGTTGCTATTACCTTTCACAAAACGCCACGAATCAGAGAAGGATGTGATGGATCGGCATCCATATGATACATTAGCACTAGTTGAGCTTGTCTTATGGTGTCTTGTTGATTTGCATTGTCTAAACATCCTCGCTCTAAGTCTGAGGTTTCCTCTGTCGACTTGTCTCCTGCGTGTATTGTTTTAGACTATGCTATGATGGTCATCTGCCAATAATTTGGAGATAGAAACTTATGTCTGTATGGAAGATTTTAATATCTGGATGGATATATTATTAATGTATGCTTGCATTGGTTCATTCTCGAATGATTTGTGTTAATTTACCTTGTTTTTGGAGGCATTTTAATAATGCGTCCACTAATGTTTGAAGGCTTATGAAGAATGCCTTTAAAAACTATTATAGGCATCTACAAATTGCCTTTGTATATACTGATATTACAAGGCATTGTCAAAAAATGCCTCAAAAGACGTGATATTAGAAGGCATTCTTAAAAAATGCCTCAAAAAGACTTCATATTAGAAGGCATTCTCAAAAAATGCCTCAAAAGACCTTTTAAGTCTAGTTTATAGCAGGCATTCTTAAGTATGCCTAAAAAAGTTTTTGAAGGCATTTTGATGACTTTTAAAGGCCTTTTTAAATGCCTTGTATAAAGGGAAATGCTGTAGTGACCGGCTTGTCAAAAGGCAAGCTAGCAAAATAAACGGTGCCATGAAACCGACGCACAATCACACATGACTTTATGAAACCGACTTGAAAGTGAGGAAGCGAGACTCGCGGTACTAGTTGTACTACAAGCCAGCCAAACCGGTCAAAGTCGATGCACAAGGGCGGAGCTACGTGCTCTCACAGGTCAGACGACCTCTATAAAATTTGGCAAACACTATATACAAACTTACTGTTTACTAATATATTTTGGTAATGATTAGTGGAGCCGATAACGACGATTTTTTTTTTGGCACTTTGACTTCTCCTGATGCATCAACAAACAAAAGTCCATAATCGAGATGGAGTATCTAGCCATCTCAACTCAGCAAGAGGTCAAGGCAAGACAAGTAAGGCAGAGTGAGAAGGAAGTGTGAATATATGGGAATAGACAGTTTTACTTTAAAAAGAAGATTGTTTACTCCGTGGATGGGGGGGAAATTGTCGGGTCCCATCAAACCGTTTGGCTGCGACAGGACAGTTCCGTTGCTAGACCTCTGCCCGCACGCGTACTAGTGGCGTAATGGTTCAATCCATCATCCGTGTCCACACGTGCGTAAGCCTAACGTAAGGAATGGGCTTCAGACTTCAGATCAGCAAGTCGACGCACGCTTTGGATACGGCCGATCATTGCGTGCCTAAAATAACTTTAACTAATTTTATATAAAAATTAATATTTCTAGTATATAAATAATATCATCGAATTTATTTTTATAATAATTTATTTAAAAATATAAATATTGTGTACTTTAGCAAACTATAAGGAAGAAAAAGAAAAAAACACTGCAGGTTTTCGTTTCAAGTTTCCCATAATGCTGTTCTTGAGGCGCCGGTACAGCCATGCTGTCCCTGTCAGTTGTGATGGTGGCGCCTGCTCGCTGCGGCCTTGGGCAGGCAGGCAGGCAGGCTTCAACTGCGGCAGCGCTTGTCGTTTCCTGCTTGTGGCTCACAAACGAACATGTGTGCTTGCTAGCGACACTGACACCGAACCCGCTGCTGTCACCACGGCCCGCCCGGTCCTGTCCTGCGGCAGATTGCAAATCGCCGATGCCGCATTTGTTAATCCGTTCCTCAAATCAAACAACCGAAAAAGAAAAAACAAATCCCCCCCGTGGTTAGCAACCGCCGCGCTGGAATCTGTCGCGCACTTTCCCCTTTCCTCCGCCCGGCCGCTCTCACGTGTTCATCGTTGGTTCCACTCGGCGCTTCTGCGCGTTGCTATCGGCCAGGGAACAATAAGAGTTGTTTGCGCGTCTCGCGACTGATCTGATCGCTGGCAGGCGGGCGGCAGCGCTACTGCCACTCGGCGGCGACTTGGACTTGACTTCCGGAGGGGAAACCAATCCACAGGGTTCAAATCGGCCTCGGCCCCGCCGCGAGTTCTTCCTGGATTCGCTCCGAGCCGGGCGAGGACTTGCCAGCGCGGCGCGATGCAGCAGCAAGGTAACACCGAGTCCCACCAAGCCTCGCTTCAAAGTTGCAACCTTTTTCGATGCTTTTGAGCGTTCTCCGAGTGCGAGTTCGGGCAAAAGAACCCATGTGTTGTGGGGGGTCGGGGAGAAGGGGGGGATTGCGCCAGGCTGCCTCAAAGTGTCTCCTTTGATCGACAAATGCAACTGGCTAACCATTGATTTTGTTTGTCTGTCAGTATATTATATTACTAGTATGATGATGATGATGAAATGCTACTAGTCCCTCACTATATATGCCTTTTATAATTTAATAACAAGTTTATTTATTAGTACTTCTTGGTTGAAGAACGAAGTTAGCAAGCGCAATTTCTGCGAAAACATCAAAAAAGTTTTTTTTTATTTTTAGAAAAGGATCAAAAAAGTTCTTTTTCCGTCTCTGTCTTTATTTCTATTTGAGCGAGACCACCCGCCAACCGGGGTGATTTGGGATGGACTTTTAATGCTCACTTCCGGCCTGAGATTTCCGGTGCCTCTATCATCAAGTATTCATTATATACAGGAAAGAGTACTGCCCTACACACAATCATTTAACTGCTACCTGCATACACTCATGACCCAACGTTTAAATAAATATATGGAAAGCTTATAAATGCGTAGGATGGTTACAAATACGGTTGCACTACTTGAGGTGTGTGCCAAATGGTCATAAATTTGGAGGTTGATTGATGTTCCAAATTGAAAGGTGGCAATCATCCACTGAATGCTTTTATTTAATTGTGATCTTTGAGTTGCTATGTGTTCGCTTTTGTAGTTTGCTGTCTCTTGTTAACAAATGTTCTTGCCTATGATTTTACTGTTCAGGCTTGGACATAGACAAGCTACAACAGGTTGTGAAGACCCGCTGGCTAAAGCCTCAAGAAGTTCTGAAGATACTGCAGAATCATGAGTTGTTCACGATCTCACATAAGACCCCTCAGATGCCAAAGAGTAATGAATGCATCCTTTGGTTTTGGACTTTTAAATATATGATCAAAGTTTGCGCTTGGTTGCTTTAGCCTTGAATGTGATTAACTGAGCCAATTTGAAACCTGCAGGTGGTTCTTGGTTTCTTTTCAATCGTAGAGTACTCCGGTACTTCCGAAGTGATGGATTTGAATGGCAAAAGAAGAAGAATGGGAAGACCATTAATGAAGCCCATGAGCGCCTTAAGGTTTGTTCATTTACTCTTTTGGTGAACTGCTGTGCTGTGTTCATGTCTAGGTATTGAATGTTGCTCAGAATATACTTGGGAGCAATCACCTCGATAAGCCAATAAGCTATTGAGAGATGTTTGGTTTGTAGTCGAACTGAATCGGGCGAATTGTATAAGAAATAGACAATTTCAAAATGAGATGTGTACCTAATGCCCCTTCATAATGATACAAATTTCGTCCCCTTCAGTTCTGATGCTGGAAATGTCAGGTTGATAATGTGGATGCACTGAATTGCTACTATGCTCGTGGAGACAAAGATCCTACATTTCAGAGGCGGATATATTGGATGCTGGATCCGTAAGAATTATTTACTCTCAACTCTCATTCTTTTGGTACATTAGGCGATGTGTTTCCTACTTTCCTTAACGCACTGATGGTTCTATACCAGTCATAAACTCATAATGCTGCTGCAATGATGATATTATACCTGCCATTGTTATGACTTATTATACTTGTGGTTTGATCTGTTTTGTTTTAATTGGATCTCATTGGTCAGTATGTAAATGAATTTGCATCTTGATAAAAGCTATCCTTTTTTGCAGGGCTTATGAACACATTGTCCTTGTCCACTATAGGGATGTTCTAGAGGTTTGACTTCTTCTCTTTCTTATGCCAATGAAAATATGCAATTTTGATGCTTAATAATTATGGGGGCGTTCCTTTTTTTGCTCTATTTGCCAGACATTATTCTACTTTGACAGTCTATGATCTTAGAGATCAAGACTGGCATTTGATCATTGGATGCATCTTTGAGCTTATTGGGTTAATTGATTGATTAATCCACTTGTGTCTGGGTGTGGGTGGGTATGTTCAGTGGCGGAGCCAGGTTACAAGTCAAGGGGGGGCCAATTTTAGTCTTGTGAAGAGGTTTATAAGCGAAATTGAATATATTATTAGACAAAGTGAATGCAGTCTACTACTCTCTTCGTCCCAAATAGAAGTTGTTATAGGATTGGTGCAGGTCAAAATACGTGCAATATTTATATCTTTAAATAAATTTGATATGAAAGTATATTTAACGATCTATCTAATGATACTAATTATGTATTCTAAATATTAATATCTTTTTGTATATAATTTCTCAAAGTTAAACAATGTCAACTTCTTCAGATAGCATGAACGACTTGTATTTTGAGACAGATGGAGTATATGTTTTTTGGTGAGCATAAAGTGTTGCAAACTCCTGCTAATTATCATTGCATCCTTGGAGTCCTATGTAGAAGACGAGGGCCAAGTAGTAGACATACTAAAGTATAACATAGTAATAACACAGTTGCGTGCAAACAACCAGAAACAACAGTACTCACTGGAACGGCCAGATCCATGAGCTAAACACAAATGCTAATTAATTAAGTTTTGTAATAATGTGTTGAAATATACTCCTAGCATCACCAGGATGAAAGCTACACTAAAAAAATATAATGCAAGTTTAGTCGTGGCATAGGTGAATGCATTAGCTACTAGCTAGCTATGTCATGCATGTATGTGCGGTAATTGCAACTTTCAAGTGTGTATACATGCTAATCTGTCATGAGCAAGGGGGGCCGCTGCCCAGGATGGCCCTAGTGTAGCTCCGCCAGTGGGTATGTTGTATGGACTCTTACCCTTTTTATTCTTAATATAATGATTGATTAATCCTACGTGTTTGAGAAAAAAAAATTAATCCTTGTCAGTAGGCACCAGTTTTTTCAACAGTTAACTCATCTTTTTAACATAATGCACTTAATACTAGAGTGGTTGAAATTTAGCTTTTCATGTGTCTCACCTTTGTTTATTGATTGCTTACCAGGGCAGCATTTCAGTGTCTGCACGAAATGATTCTTCGACATTGAATCAGAATGGCAGTGCTAGCAGAGCTGAAGTACATAGTTCACCTGGTTGGACAAGTGAGTTAATTGTACAATGTCCCAATTCGTGCAGTCCGGGATCTGCGGAAGAAGTTAGTTCCCAGACTGTTGCAAGTGAATCTGATTGGATTCAACACAAAGCAGCCTTACGAAAGCTTAAAATGCAGCTGAGTCTGGAAGACAAAGAAGATTGTGATGTTAACACCGAGGAAGCTCCAGCAAATAATGAGCCTATTATTTTGCCTGTGATTCAGAATGAGGAGTTAGACACTTCTAGGAATCATGATGATTTCTTTGATGTGCTGGACTTTAATGGAGCTCTTATCAACAGAACTGTAACCCACCCATGTCCCAGTGCTATTGATGTGCTAAAAAATTCAGGTGCAGTAACACATGTATTCCAATTGTTTCATTGCTAAGAACTGGTTGAGACATAGTGGAAATATTTCTTAGGATTTGATGATTTGTTGCATGTACATTTTAATATTCAGACACATGGTTAGAGGAGGATCAACTTGAGGCAATTCTGCATCCAGCGTGTATGACACTGACTGAAAATCAATGGTTCAAGATCCATGAGGTTTCTCCAGAATCAGCGTTTTCTTCTGAAAGTACAAAGGTATTATATGGCGTTACTAGTCATGATTGAATTACTGCAATTTCTTCTTTTCTATTGGCATGATATTGAACAATACGCCCATATCCTCATGTGGTACTTACATACTCAGATTACAAATATAAGTTGTTTTAGAATTGTGCATAAGAATTAATAAAGTGTTGAAATGATTCAAATGACCTTATTACCTGCAATTAGTGGATTGGCTAGCAAGGCATAAGAAGAAAAAATGGTGGGCACATCCTAGAATCCTATAATGACTTGTGAGTGGCAAAGTCTAAAAACGTGTTACTTTTGGAATTGAGGGAGTAAAACTGTGTAAAATATTTTGATCTGATTGATTGAAGCCTGACTCCATCTCTGGACCCAATGAAATGAAAAAGAACCTATCAGTTGGGACAAACCTGTGTCGAGAACTACAATGATTGGGAACTTATGAAAATTTAATGCAGGTTATCATTGTAGGAGACTTCCTTTGCAATCCCCCTCACAGTTCATGGGAAGTGGTGTTTGGTGATGTTAAGGTACCTGTGGAAATTATCCAGCAAGGTGTCATCCGTTGTCGTACGCCATGCCTTAATGCTGGAAAAGTGAGAATGTGCTTGATCGATGGGAACGGGAAGTCCAGTAGTGAAGCACGAGAATTCGAATTCTTTGAAAAGCCTACCAAAGGTATGATTGATGGAAACAGGAACCCCTGCAATGAAGCAATAGATTCCAAAACCCATCAGATACCTACCAAAAGTAGTGATGAGCTGTCACTGTTACTACATTATGTTGAGACGCTTTTTGATGATCATGCTTGTGGACTATTTTCAAATTTTAACTTGCCACTCCCAAATCTCGGCTGTGAATTCCAAATCAACCAAATGGATATCATAGAGAAGAATGAGCAGCTGGACCCTGAGAATACAGTAAATAGTGTCATGGAAGCATTGCTTAATGACAAGTTTAAACAATGGCTGTCATCTAAATGTGAACAGAATATTGATGGAGACCATTTGCTTCCTAAGCAATACCACAGTATTATACATATGATTGCAGCCTTAGGATATGTCCTGGCTTTGAAGCCACTGCTTAGTTCTGGAGTGCCTATAAACTACCGTGATGCAAATGGATGGACTGCTCTACATTGGGCTGCAAGATTTGGCAGGTATACAAAACTCGTTACATCACATGCAGCGTAATGCTATTTTTTTCATGTTCAAGATTCAAATGGATCTTGTTGGTTATATTTCTCCTGTTTACCATTTCCCTGTATTCATTGCCAGTAGCCTTGTTATTTTTGGACCTAGACACAAAATTTTACTTGCACAATTTAGGCAGCTGATCTCTTATGTAATGGTTTTCTCTAACCTGTTTTTCTTACTGACTTCATCATTGTTTTTTATTAAAAAATCAGAGAAGATATGGTCGTGGCTCTTCTTACTGCTGGTGCTGCAGCTGGTGCATTTTCACATCCGACATCAGAGGATCCTGCTGCCAAAACTCCTGCTTCAATAGCTTTGGCATATGGTTTCAAGGGCCTATCTGCATTCCTTTCAGAAGCACAATTAACAACTCATCTTGATTATATTGAATCAAAAGAAAATGGAAAACTTGATTCTAGGGAAGGAGGGATATGTCGTGCTGTGGACAGAATATCAGACAAAAGCAGCCACATGCATGGCGGAAGTGATGATCAGCTTGCGCTTAAGGATTCCCTAGGAGCTGTCCGGAATGCAGTTCAGGCTGCAGGACGCATACAAGCTGCATTCCAAATTTTTTCCTTTAAGAAAAAGAAAGAGATGGCTCTTCAGAACAAAAATAACTGCTGCTTGTCCATTAGCGAGACAGGAGCAGTTTCACATGGTATGCTGGAGAAAGCTGCATTATCTATCCAGAAGAACTTCAGGTGCTGGAAAAAGCGTAAAGAATTCCTGAGGATACGGAATAATGTTGTCAGGATACAGGTAAGTCTTTTGCAATGTTGTGCTTATAGTGATCGGATCTCTCAAGTGTATGTAACACATGCAGAGTAATCACAATATGTATTCAAACCTCAAATGGGTAATTCTTATTGTCATCCTGATAGGCCCGGGTGAGAGCTCATCAAGAGAGAAAGAAGTACAAGGAATTACTCTCAAGTGTCGGTGTCCTGGAGAAGGTGATGATACGGTGGCACCGTAAAGGTGTTGGTTTGCGTGGATTCAATTCTGGGGCGATGCCTATTGATGAAGAGGTGGACGAAGACGTTGCCAAGGTTTTCCGGAAGCTCAGAGTGGAAACAGCCATTGATGAAGCTGTTTCAAGGGTATCATGTATCATTGGTAGCCCTAAAGCAATGCAGCAGTACCATAGGATGCTCAAGAGGTACCAACAAGCAAAGGTGAATATCTTTCTTCTCAGAAACTTGTAGTACCACAGCTACCATGATCACAGTTGTGAAATGTGATCCATTAAAGATTTGCATGAGAAGTTTATAAAAAGGTAGCTTTATTACTATTAGGACTAACTAAAAAGGGTTTCCCCATTGCAGGATGATCATGAAGAGTAATGGGTGTGTTAAGCCAACACAGCAAAGCACAAGCCACCCGCTATTTACTTATATCCCTTACTGAAGGATCTGAGTAACGGTTGTCTGGGTGTAATGTAAATACTAAAGCCTTGGTGACTGAATGGATGGACAGTGGATCCCTAGAAAAACTGAATATTTCTTCGGTGGTAGCTCCAATTCATCCAGGACGCTGTTTGAGTGTACATAGCAACGTCATGTGCAATAGCTGACTTTTGGCTGAAAGTTAATAAAGGGGATGACTTAGTACATGCAGAGGCTTCCAAGAGCCTGAGCAAAGTAGATGAGGTCTGAGCAGCACTGTATTCGATACATATGCTTTATGTACTACCTTCACGCAGTAGGTTTGTAGTAAATTTGTACTATATGGTAGTAAATAGGTGTTAGCTATTGATAATTTGTAGCACAGTGAATGTTGTAAGGAATCTCAGTTTCCATTTACCAGTTAGAAATACTCCATCGTTTATTAATGGGATAATGGGATGATGATGACTGATGATCAATTTTGCCAGTTAATATGTTCGCTCCAATCGTCCATTTGTTCTTCAAGAGTCAAGACAGTGACATTCCAACAGTTCAACAGTTCAACGCCAGTAGTTTCATGCCTTTGGCATCATCAGCTTTCAAATGGAGCAGCGATCAAAGAAGCCTCCTAGCATTAAACTTCTCTCGTAGTTTCGTGATCAGAATTCAGATGGCTCAAGCAACTGCCAACAGAATAAACAATCAGGCAGGGTGCGAGCCACTGGTGTAAGCACTGAACCGGACAAACACAAAGCGACTGACAGGCTCCATTCAGCAAGAACCAGAGGATTAGGCGTTTGTAACCACTGGCATTAGTTTAAAGGCAGCAATCAAGTGCATCACTTTGGACCTTTTGGGGGCGATTAACATATTGCGGCAGTTAGGTACTGTCGCAATATGCTCCAGGCCACACATTAAACAAGCTCCGTGACATCAGGCAAAAGCCATTTCATCAGATAAAGCCACACCAACAGGTAGTTTTCAGTAGAATAATTGGCTGGTTGAGAGAACCAGTAGCAGGAGAGAACCACAGGACGACAAGCAGATGGCGACTGATGTTTTTTTGTCAAAAAAAAAACTTCCATCTTTGAATGTGTCATTTACATTTTACAGCTTCGACCCAAACAGACCGAAGATGATGCATACAAAAATGCCAAGAAATACCTGCACAAACAACCAATACCTAATATGTACAGCCGTACCATCCGGGGGAAGGAAAACTTCTCTCCCCACTCTATTAGTGGCAGAGGACATCTGCAGTTAGTGAATGCAGCTGAATTTTTTCACACGCCTTGACCCCAGCAAATTGTCGAGTAAATAGCTGCACATGCATCTTGATTTCAAGACATTGCACATTTAGTTTTGCAGCTTGGTCAGGTGTACCAAGGAACTGATCATGGGCGGTTCCATTTCCAGCCTAAAATGTTTCCACCTGAAAGAATGAGAAGAATCATGACATTAGACCAGAAGGATTCCATGGACTTAAAATAATGATTAATGAGCTCTAAAATATTGACATCAGAGCTTGCTTTAAGAAAGCATCATAGTTCTTCAGAACCCCTACCAACAACTTCAAAACAAAAAAAAGGTGGTGGTGCCAAGATAATAGTAAGCTTTTTAGATCTTGATAGTTGTCAAGCTGCACTATTTTGATTCTGAAATCGATTAAGTATTGTTTTTTATTAATATAAGCCTTATTAGGAATAAGTTTACCTAACTGGAGGCCACATCACAGCATTTCTAGTGTTTAATAGGGCCCCTAACTCTGCGAACTGATGCCCACCTGTAGCAATGTGAAGCATGGTGATGTAAAACTTAAATGATATTGACCATTTGAAAGAATTGACCCATAATCGTTGCTAACTTGCTACTCATTTATATTTTAATGCACTTTCCATAGTATGAATTATACTTTGTGCATAAAAACAGCCAGACATGTTACAGCAGGAAAAAGACAAGAAACTAGAGGAAAATGAACTCCCAAGAAACTAGAGAAGTCAAGAACTTACTCTCATGGGATGTCTGACAAAATTCTTTCAGCCCCGACGGGTGAACCGTTGCCGATATCCTCCACTATTTTACACTCCATATAAGCCTACCTACTGAACTTGGTCTTGATTTAGGAAAAATCGAGCTACTTCTCTGTACAATTGCTCGCCCTCAAATGGCTTGGAAACATAACCATCCATTTCAGATTTCAAGCATTGTTCGTGTGTCGCCTGGATGACATCTGCTGTCATGGCTAATATTGGAGTTCGCCACTGCCGGACCTCTGCGCATCCCGGTGGGGCTTCACGTTCTATTTGCTCATTTAGATCTTTTTCCATCACTCTAATCCTTTTTGTGGCTTCAAATCTGCAAAGGTACCAAATGCATGACACAAGAGAACAAGAAAATGTAAATCCATGACAAGAGCAAGTATTGTGTATCAACTGAATATAGGTACAGATAGTGTCTGAAGTATGGTGACATGATGAGTATACAAAGATAAAACTCACCCATCCATTTCGGGCATCTGTATGTCCATGAAACAAGCATCAAATCTGTGAGGAGGTTTCAGCAGTATGATTGCTTCCTTCCCACTATCAGCACAAGTTACTTCTGCGCCATATTTCTTCAGAGCGCCTTCAGCAACCTTGAGATTTACAATATTGTCATCAACCACTATGATTTGTTTCTTGCGAAGAAGGTTGCCCAGTGTGGAAGTGCCAACTACCCCACTCCTGCAATGCAGTTTATCTATCCCACCCAATGCTCTTTGTAGCGAAACCTGAAGCATGCTTGCACGAAGTGGCTTCATAATTACATTCAAGTTATATTCCCTGAATATATGCGAATTGCTTTTGACAGAACTTTTAGGGTTCTCCAAAAGAAATAACTTTGTAGAGTCTGGGTGATCTTTGTTCCTCAATTTAGTAACCAAAAGAGGCATGGAGTGGGATTCCTTCAGCCAGGTTTCATTGTCAATGAGCACAAGCTTTGCAATCTGTGATCCACAATTAATTTTAGAAATATACTCTTCTAGGTCAGTTGTTAATTCGGTCTGAACTCCCAGTCTCTGCAAATGGTACTTAGTAACCTTGGCACGAACCGGTCTATGATCTACCACCAATGCATTGATCTCTTTAAATCCTGATGATTCATTCTCATTTCCGCTGGAATGGGCCCTCGCAAGCACCGCAGTGAAGGTGAAAGTAGAACCGACATGGGGTTTACTTGCAAATCCAATCTCTCCCTTCATGAGGCCGACCAAGCATTTGCTGATGCTTAATCCAATGCCAGTGCCCCCATGGATGCGAGCAATGGATGGACCTACTTGCATGAAAGGGGTGAAGACACGGGACTGAGCATCAAACGGGATTCCAACACCCGTATCTTCAACTGATACTATCAAGCTTATTGAGTCTGATGCAACGGGTGCAAAAGGCATCTCGGATGAGTTCAGTTCCTTACTAAAAAGGCGAAAGTTTTCCCAACTCCGCTTTCTGTTTGCCACTGGGTAGCCACTTAAGGTACTGGCATACTGAGTTCCCGTCTCATGCATAATCTCTTCAACAATATGAACTGTCAAGTAGATATGACCCTTCTCTGTGAACTGTGGAAAAATATAGAACTCTTAGTCAATAAAGAACAAATGCATATATGCATATAAATATACAAGGTATATTCCTATTTCCATTTGCTATCGATATACAGTGATTATCTTACTTTTATAGAGTTTCCGACGAGATTTGTAATGATTTGCCTTATTCTGCCAGGATCGCCAATTAGTGTTTGTGGAACTTGGTCAGAAACGAACACTGCCAACTGCTCCCGTTTTGCGTCATAGTAAGGAATAACCAAAATAAAGTCAGCGCATATATAATAAAAAACAGTAAAACTGCAGTGTGTGACAGCATGGTTGTAGTCTTTGATTACCTCCAGTCCTTTCTCCTGAGCTTTCCCACAGAAGAGAGACAAAATGTCATCACAAATTGTTCTAAGATCAATGGGTACCGCCTCAAGCTCAAGTTTACCAGACTCGATCTTTGCCTGATCAAGAACCTCATTGATGAGAGATACCAAAGCTTTGCCACTGGCTTGTGCGGTTCTAACATAGTCTTGTTGTGTTGTGTCCAAATCAGTATCCATGAGCATTTGGAGCATCCCTGCAAAATTCGGAAACATCATATATTCATATCTCCTTTCACTCTAATTAACAATGAAGATTACTGTACAGTTTAGATGGACTAGAACCTCACCCAGAACACCGTTCATTGGAGTTCTGATCTCATGAGAAACAGTAGCCAAGAACTGCATGCAAAAACGGCATTGAATTATTAAGGTACCATTTTTTGGTCTCTATCTCCAAAAAAAGAGAGAAAAGAACAAAGCCTTTGGCCTCCAGAGAAACAGTAACCCAAAACATGCATAGCTATTACTAGTAGCGAAGCTAATCACCTGTGACTTGGCA
Source organism: Microstegium vimineum (assembly GCA_022036555.1). Lineage (NCBI taxonomy): Eukaryota > Viridiplantae > Streptophyta > Magnoliopsida > Poales > Poaceae > Microstegium > Microstegium vimineum. The sequence continues at coordinate 21,392,360 of CM039137.1, forward strand.
ACATCTGCATCCTCTGCGCGTTTCTTGAGCAGACTCATCGCCTGAAAGTCATCTTCAACTTTGGCAATCCGTCTTGCAGTAGCATGAATTATGTATCCAACCAGTAAACCAATCACAAGAGTTCCAATTGATGTCGTTACTGCAATCCAAGGCCAAGGTGGGCTCTGAATGAACCTATTAAAGAGAAACAGATGAGACACAGAGCCTTACAAAGGTAACGCATTTTAATTACAGGTTTGTTAAAAGAAGTAATTCACCTGCAGTGCATCTCATGCTTCCTTGTCGGGTCACCAAAGTTGAGGGTGCTGACCCGGCACATGCCACTGCCTGTGTCATTCGAACCATACATACTGATGGGTGTCTCATTAGTAGTATCATACACGTTCACCATGATGGATTGCTTGCCCGCGAGCTGGTGAAGCAACTTATCAACAAGCGCTTCAATGTCAAATATGCCACCTAAATAGCTGTTTGTGTTTGCACACACAAAAATAAAAAGGCCGGCAGTAATTCAGTTGCACGATTCCTGACTGGAAACAGGAGGCCGGGCGGGCTCTTTATGAAAAGCTTGCTTGCTTACCCTATTGCAGCCTGAATGCGCTCCTGTGGCCTGGCATTTGGGGGAAGGTCATTCTCGTACACGGCGTAGGTCGAGATCACTCCGAGGCGATTATTGAGCAGCTTGAAAGGAGCAGTAAGAACACCCTTCCCAGATTCTCTAGCTCGGAGCACGTTGTCGCGGTCATCCTGAGGAAAAGGAGGAATAGAGATTAGTGGATGGATAGCCCCTGTTGCTCGTGGCATGATTTTTTTTTTTACCATGAGTAATTGAGCCACGGATTAAAAAAGAAAGGGCAAAAACTCCGAGGTGAAAAAGAGGGGTAGCAACAGATGAGTACATGGTGAACACCAAAGATTGCAGCTTTTTTTACGGCCGTGGGCCTGCTGTGTGAAAAAGATGAAATCTTGCGAGGGGAGAAGGGGAAGGGGGTGGAGGTGAGGGCAGCAGCAGAGGGACGTTGTGCTCACGGCGCCGGATAGCAAGTCGAAGGAGATGACGTGCTTGTAGGCGTCCTGCGCGAAGATTACGGGAGCATACTCCTCCGCCGGCTCCCGCACCTCGGCGTCCTCGGCGTTTTCCCTGGTCCTCCCTGCGACTGCTTCTTGGTCTTGGAGGAGTACATCTTCTTGATGCTCCACCCTTGCTGCCGCTCGAACTGCTCCCGGTCGGCGTGCGTCACCTTCACCCCGTACGCGACCCCGCTCGTGAGCGGCCGCTCGAACGCCGTCCTCTCCGCGTACCTCGCGAACGTTTTCTGCAGCATCAGCAGCGACAGGAGGCAACAACGGTGAGACAATACAGATGGATTGAGGTGGATCCCTTCGGAAGCAGAGCAGGTATACCTGGTCGATGGCGGAGGGTGTCTTGGAGTGGTGGAAAGTGGAGACGAGGATAGCGAGCGCCTGTAGATGATTCATGCTGACGTTGAACTGGTCCTGGAGCATACGAGCACGATCGTCGCACATGCTAGCGAGCGACTCCCGTCGTTTCCCGACGGCCTGGTGGCTCATCCAGAGGTAGATGAGGGAGGCAACGAGGACCCAGAAGGTGATCCAGAGCGGGATGAGCCACCTGGAGCTGTCCCGCACCTTGCGCATCCGGTAGTTGGTGAAGAGGTGCGTCCGCAGCGTCCTGGCCGACAGCTTCTCCGGCAGCAGGCGGAGCGGTGGGAGGAGCACGCGCATCCGGTCCAGGCTCAGGGGGAAGCCCAGCCCTGGTAAAGGCGCTTCCCCGCACTTCTCCTCCATCCCCCCGCCGGCCCCGCCGCCCCTCCCGCGCGCCGTCACGGTCATTCCCCTTCCGCTTTCCCCTTTCCTCCTCGAGGGTCAAGGAGCGAGAGCTACATCTCCTTCCGGACGCCGGCGACGGCGCCGCGGCTGCTGCTGATGCTGCTGCTGATGCTTCTCCGGCGGACGAGGCCCGCGGCAAGCATGCTCCGATCGGGGAGGCACGGGGCACGCGAGAGAGAGAGAGACGACAGGGGGGGGTGGGGAACGGAAGGGGCCGGAGCGCGGGGAGCTAATTTATGGAGGCCGCCGTGCTGTAGCAACCAGCCGCCCACCCTCCCACAGTTGGCTGGCTGGCTGGCTCCAATTGAATGCCCCGGCCGAGGGAGGAGCAGGCACGGCCGCAAGGGGGCTTGCGAGTTGCGACCGAGGTCCTGGGTTCCTTTCCTCTCGCTTCTCTCCCTCCTTCCCTCTTGATTTCTCGCCGGCGCTCAGGCTTGCTTGATTTTCCTTTTCCTCCAGGAAGGAAGGAAGCAGCTAGCGGCAAATCTTGGGAGCCGCTGGCTTTGACCAGAGGAGGAGGACGGGAGGGGGGAAGCAGGGCGGCGGCGGGGGTGGGAGATAGAGATAGAGGAGATGACGAGGATACTACGAGACGACTAGCGAGCGAGGGGAAGGGGGAAGCAAGCAGGGGACGGACGGGAACAGCAACAGCAACAGCAACAGCGAGCGAGAGCAAGCACGAGTGAACAGGAAGCTAAGCTAGTTGGGGGCGGGGTGGGAGAGCCGGAACACCAGAGCGGAGGGGAGGGATGGTATTGGTGCTGAGGGGGAGACGAGACGAGACGAGGAGATTGGTCTGATTGGAGGGAGGGGAAAGCGGCCAAGCAGGTGAGGTGAGACGAGACGAGAGGGTGGAAAAGGGAGCGAGAGCAGAGCAGAGCAGCACTGCAGGCGAACAGCTGTGGTAGGCTCGCTCGTCTGGTAGAGAGCGGAGCAGAGGAGAGGAGGGATTGGGGCACGGAGGAGGAAGAAGGGGAAAGGAGGTGGCACCAGTCACAACAGTGGGAGAGGCCAGCACGCAAGTGGCTCCTCCCCCACACCCCACTCCCACTCCTCGGTGGGCCTCCACCTCCCCTCCCTTCTCTGGCTTTATCTCCTGGCACACCCTCAGGTCACTCGTAGTAGTACTAGTCCTTACTAGTAATAATTACTATAATAATCACCTCCATCACTCCTAGGACCGCATGAGCAAAGGAAAGAAGAAGAAGAAGGAAACACCTATTGGTGCCTTTGGGTAGTTTTGTTTAGGATAGTAATCTACAGTGTCCCATTGAACGGCACTTCCCTTGAATCCAGGGGAGGGGGGTATTATGATCTGATCTGGTCAACAAAAAGAAATCATGGGGTATGTGCCAGTGCCGCCATGTACTCCGTACTGTAGTAGGACTATGTATGGAAGCAGATGATCTACGAGAGGTCTGGCCCCACGTGTCAACCTCACAGCAACTGAAGTGTTTAATAATCCCTTCGTGTGTGTGTCTGTCTGTCTCTTCACACGGTTAAGTTCTCTTTTAAGAGCAGGTTCAATAATAGAGTCAAGTGTTTGACTTATAGTCAAACTATTAGAGTGTTATACAATAAGTTATCTCTTACTTGGCTGCAAAATGTTTCTCTTTCCTATTCCTCCTCACAGTACTTACTATTTGAGCCCACTGTTACCTAGGCTTCCGTGTCCAGCTTGGTGCTTACATCAGAGCCAAGTTCTCCTCTCTCTCTCCTCTTCTCTTTCCTCCACATCAGCATTTGTTTGGCTATAAGTTAATTATTGTACTTGCTCTAAGGGCAGAGTTTTCATAGAAATTATACATAAATTTTTAGGAATCAGTTTATTTTTACAGAAAAAACACAGGAATGAGAAAAAAAATCCCCTGTTTCCTAAAGCTTTGCATTTTTCCAAAAAAAAAATACAAGATGGGTTTTTTTTCTAAGGTTAAAAACAAAGGTACCATATTTCGATAAAAAGAATTATATAAATTACAAGTATAATATTATTTGGCGAATAAGAATAACTATAGTACGGTAGAATTCATGTCCCAAAATATGTCTCACTATTATTGGTTACTAGCTATAAATGATGCGTTATTACATGGTAGTCAATTACATGCATAACATTTCAAGTAGTAGTTGTTTTTTTAAATGTATTTCCTCTATCTAAGAAAACGTCACACAGGCTTCAGGTCATACCATATTAAGTTTGACTAGGTATATAAAAAATGTAAGCAATATTTATATATCAAAAAGTTATTATGAAAACACATATATTTAATGATATTAATAAATATATCCGGTAAAACACATGTAATAACAATTGTGAAACATAATAAATATTAATAATATCTTGTATAGGTTTGGTAAAAGTAAATTGTTTCTATGCACAATAAATATCAAAAGTATTTTTTTATATATTTGGTCAATGTTAAAAAAAATTGAGTCTTCAAAAGGTGATAATGACACATTTTGTATCATTGAAGGAGTAGCGTACAAAACAGTACGTGGCGAAACAGTAATAAGTTAGCGTACCATGAAATGAGCGAAAGCAACCAATCATATATGTTGGGATACAAGTATAATCTAGAAATATTCTTCTTCTTCTTTTTGATACGGCACATGTCAAATATATGCCTCCTTATTTTATTGTGACAATATCTCAATAAACAATACCTCTCGTGTTGTAATTTATGCCCTCACTAGCATTACTTAGTGTTTGTTGTGTGCGGGACAGAGATGGATAAAGAGAGAGAGAGAGGTGATAAATAATGCTAAAGCATGATGATTCATGGTGTCCGACACGTATAGTAATTACAGCTCATATTCTTATTTTTTAATTATCACGGTTGTATATATCTTGATTGTTTATGAATTGATAGTCGTGTGCTTCATGGAGGAAGAAGATAGGAGAGGAGAGGAGAGGAGATGAGGGGGGGGGGGGGGGGGGGGCAGATTATTTGTATATTCTATTAGCAGAAGATACGTACTAATATTTTTTTTGCTTCGTGCATAAACTTGACTAAATTTATAAAAAAAAATATATGCAACATCTATATTTTCAAATAAATTTATTATCAAAATAAATTAAATATTTATCAAGTAATATTAATTATATATCATAAATAATAATATTTTTATATAAAATTAATCAAAGTTATTATATTTACGGAGGAAGTAGGACAAAGAAACCAACGCTTAGCCGAACGGCAGTGGTTTGTTAGTTGGTTGGAGCATTCGAGCTACAGTAGGGTAGGTACGGTGGGAGGCAGAGCGAGGGGTGGACGACGAGACGGTGGGTCTGTTGGTTTCGCTGCAATTTAATTTATGTTAAATGTTTGTGTTGTTTTATTGAGAGAAAAAATAGTATTCTTTCGCTGGAAAACAATGTTGAAATTATGCTAGTGAACAGGTAGAGCTGAGGTACGGTAGAGTGGAGGGAGCGGAGGAAGGGTGGGCTGCCTGTGCCTGTGCCTGTGCGTATGGACCATGTGGATAGATAGATAGGGGAAGAAGACGAGATGGGCAGGGCCCGCATTAAAAAAGGGGCGCCACGCCAGCATTGGGGGACAGGTTGTTGTCTTCCTTCATTCCCGGCTTCCCCCGGGAGTCCGGACGGAGGAGGAGCCGAGCCGATGATCAGCTGCCTCGCTAGTCTACTCTAGAGCAGCTAGCAAGCTTGTTGGGTTGGGTGGGGTGGGGGGGCGTGTGCGTGGCGGAACGGCTCCACTCCGATCCACCAATCCGTGGCGGGCGCGCGTGCTGGTGCGCAGGTGAAGGTGCAGACAGTCCAGAGTCCCTGGCCCGAGCTCGCCTAGGCCTGTCTCAATGAGGTGTCATTTGAGTTTTATTCACATTAAATATATTATCACATAGACATTTTTGATGACATGACAGTGTATTTAAGAAGAGAGAAGAAATTAAGTCAGTCTCAATGGAGTGTCATTTGAGTTTCATTCGCATTAAATATGTTGCCACATAGACACTTTTGATGGCATGACAGTGTATTTAAGAAGAGAGAAGAAATAAATGTCATGAGGATGACACTCTCTTGGCACGATTACCAACTCTCTATGAGTCATGGAATTAAATGCCTATGAAACTCTAGAATGAAACTTTCCATTGTGAGTGAGTGTTTCATCTCCGAGTTTCATTTCATTTTGTATGACATGGCAGCCTTGAAAACAACGTCATGAAACTCTCCATTGAGACTGACCTTAGTGTCATGAGGATGACACTCTCTTAGTACGAATACCAACTCTTTATGAGTCTTGAAATTAAATGTCTATGAAACTATAGAATAAAATTCTCATGTTTCATCTGAATTTCATTTCACTTTGTATGACATAACAGTCTTGAAAACAACGCCGTAAAACTCTCTATTGAGACTGATCTTAGTTGTACTGTACCGTACTGTAGCTAGCTAGCGCTGTGGACCGTGTACGTAGCGCAGCGCAGGTGGCGAAGGAGAAGGCGGCCGGCCGGCCGCCAGCTCATCTACTACTACCGTACATGTATGTGTATGATTTATTTGCCTACGTATAAACAGTATGTGTATGTCCCCCTGATGAGAGAGAGAGAGAGGGTAGGGAAGAAAGGTGGTGGTGGATCGTCACTCTCGAGCATGCAGCTAGCTGCGCAGCGCAGCGCATGCTTGCAGTGATCGGGGCGGGGGGCGCCGTGACATGTGCCGACAAACTAAGCTCGAGCTATATATCTGTCCGGCGGCCGGCCGGCGGTCCCGCACCGCACCGCCCTCTCGATCTCCTCCCTCCTCCATCAGCAGCATCAGCCAGAGGCAGGGCCGCAGGCGGTCGAGGATCGTGCACCACACTCCACACCAGCACAGCACTGTTACGGACGGTCAAGAAAGGAAGGGAAGCAGGGAACGGGGGGTCCGCCGACCGGCAACGTACGGGACTGGGGGCGTACGGGCGTACCGCCAGCCAGGCGCTTAGCTAATGGGCATGCACGTCAAATCCCCGCGCCGCGCCGTAACATGCATGGTTAATTTTAACAGCACTTTATTTACCGCCATAACCGTATTCTCAGCTCCCTTAATACCGAGAGACCAGACCACTCTATCTGGTCGCTCATCTGATCGATCCGTCTTCCTCCCAACCCCAACCCCACGTGTACGTACCCGGGCCGGCCGGACACCCCCGCCGTACCCCACCCTCGGTCGCCATGCATGCATGCATGCATGCACGGACGCGACCACCCAGAGCCGCCGCCGGCCTCTCTCGTCATCCTCTGCTCCTTCCTGCGCGCGGACAGCGGCATGCTGCTTGCACAATGAGCAGCGAGCACGCCACGCATACATGCATCGCCCGCCGCCCACGGTAACATCGCATTTGGATTCAGCCACGTGAATAGTAAAATTAAGACCCTGTTTGGCAGGCTCCTCTGGAGGGGCACTGTGGTTTGTTCAAAATGGCTCTGACTCCTCTAATTTTTTTTTCCTAAAACGGCTTCTTCAATAAAATATTTGATAGGGCTCTTATACGAAGGAGTCAGAGCCGGAGCTAAGGAGAAGTCCTGCTAAACAGGTCCTAACTCGAAGGTGTGAGTACAGACTACTATTTACTAGGATAAACACAGTCCTAACACATTAAACACTTTAATTAACACGCATACCGTAGCCACGTCCTTTTCACGACAAGGGTACTATTACAGATAAAACCGGTACTCCCAGTCTCAGAGTCCACACTAGTATTCTTCTACCTACTAAACTTTAAACATATACATTAGAACTAAACTTTACTCACGAGGTGTTTGGTTTGGGTAATAAAAGAGACTTTTTTTTATCTAGGGTGTTATTTGGTTCTAAAGTGACTTTTGGTGAGGTTTAGTCTCTTCTAGTTATAATTTGATGACTAGCTGGCTAAAGCACATTTAGTCCACCATTTGCTCATAGTGTCTGGCTAAAAACTGAATAAATCTAGGTGACGTACTGAACGTTAGCAGGGCTTAGTTAGTGCCTAAAAGTAGTGCTCCTCTCTGCTAACGAAAGATCCATTTGGATTTCTCCTCCATCAATGCCTCGCGTCGTCCAAGGGCAATGGTTTAAGAGCGCCGTGACAAATTGCAAGCATCATATGCATCAAGACGGCATTAGCTAGCGCGCGCGCCATCGCCTTTCCATTCATTCATTCATCCATTCATTACGAACCCTGTAGTTGCGTTTGCCTCTGCTACATGCTGCTCCAATTGCTCTCCGATCTGTGGATACGATATGATGCAATTTACTCCCTCCGGCCGTTACCTCCAAATAATATAATTATATAATAGTGTCATAGTCTTATATATATGGCCAATTATAGATTAAAAATATAAATATTTATAATATTAGATAAACATTATTAGATTAGTTACAAAATTATTTTTTATTATAAATTAATTTAAAGTCGTAATTATAAATATTATTTATGAAAAATATAGTCAAATATAAATCACTTTAACGGTGCCGTATATCATAATTAAATGAACACGGTATCCACTTATTTTATTTTTATTAACATATAATAAGGCTGCCGGCCGCCTCATGCAGTCATGCGGCTTCCTGATCCGCGCGCTGTAGTATCACTGTATATGTGGCCCTCTCGGTTAACTCCGGGGCCTAGCTAGCTGCCGCGGTGCAATTGCTGCTGCTTGCAAACAGTGCAAAATGTTTCCCCCCGTGTCCCTTAGCTTTCAAGTGCTCGGTCGTTTATTTATTTGTTTCGATTTGAATTTAATTTGAATGTCATTTCCATATTTTTTTTTGGGTATTGTTATCGATCATCAGGTGACAGCAGTTGACTAACTCAGACCTAGAAGACAGGGAACCCATGTTTCACGTTTCGGAACGTCAACATCCCGGAAACATGAATGTTTCCGTTCCCACGTTATAAAATAGCACCCCAAATTCCTGTTCCCGTTTCACGTTCTCGTTCCTTGGTGGGAACATGGCTACTAAGACTCAGACTCGGACGGTGCATATATGCCACCCTCTCATACGGCCATGCAAGCATGCGTGTGGAATCTAGTATTCTAGTTCTAAACACGGGCGAACCCAGGTTGTGGCTGCTGGATGCCCAGGCACCCACGCAAAATTCGTAACCATGTTATGAGGAGCAAATTTCCACCGTTTGTGGACCCCCCTTGGGCCAAAAGAAGGCACCCCCACTGGCCCAAAGCCCATGTCTCAGATTGCTTCCAGGAGAAGGATGGCTCATGTCTCAGTTTGCTTCTAGGGGAAGGATGCCGAGTCTGTACAGGAATTTTGGCTGGCTGCACGCGAGTCCGCGTCTGCGAGTGGAGCGGAGGCCGCGGCGTTTCACCTGACGGAGCGAGCGACGCAAGGGAGGGAGGCAGGCACCGACGCGTCGACGCTGTCACGCCGAGTCGCCGACGACAATCCGTCAATCGCGGAGCACCTTCCCGTTCCCCACGGCTGCCCTTCCCGGCTTCGCTTTCGTCCTGCCTAGCGTCGAACGGCCGTAGGCGCCTGATGCTCGACCACGACAGTCTCTCTGTTGTGGACTTCTTATCCAAAAGAAAAGGCAAGGAATCAAACCCTCAATTTATTTATCTTGTATTTCAATCAAGTTAAGCCTCACATCCGATTGCGATTTTTCCTGATTATTGTGTTAATTGGGGGTTTCTCCTTTTAGGGTTACTGTGTTAATTGGGGTTTTCTTTTTTTAGCACGACTACTTTTTAGTATATGCATACACACTTATGACACCATGGATTTGCAATTTGATTATGCTTGCAAATGATAGGTAATCATGGAGAGATTTTATAAACGAAAAGTTCAAGACATAGTCACTGTCCAGAATAATTCATGTCTAGATGATCTCAATTGGGAAGAGGAGATTAAATATGATCCAGGCTTAAGAAAACAAATTGATGCTTACCATCCTAACCATAGAGAAAAGGTCAGAAGAAAATATTTGGAAAATGGACCTTGCCAACCTCGTAGATGTAATTTTCCTGTGTCAGATATTGGAGACAAGCCAAGAAGATTTATCCCAGAATGATTTGATGAGTTTGGAAGTTGTCTTGAATATAGCGAGTCGAAGGACAGAGCATATTGCTTTTGTTGTTTCTTGTTCAGAGAAAAGAAGGATGCGAGATTTGAATCATTTGTAGTTAACAGTTGGAATGGTTATCGTAGGAAAGCAAGGCTGAAGTCACATGTTGGTGATGTTGGTGGCTTACAATATAATGCAATGAAGAAGTGTGATGATTTGTTACAAAGACAACAACACATAGATGTTGCTTACAATCAGATAAGTGCAACGGCGAAGAAGGCTTATTTTACTCGGTTGAATGGGTCCATTGATACCGCTAGGCTATTGTTGAAGCAGGGGTTGCCTTTCCGTGGCCATGATGAGTCACTAGAACCCAATAATAGAGGGAACTTCAAGGAGTTTTATGATTTCTTAGCACAACATGATCCAGAGTTACGCAAAGCGGTGAGTACAAATGCTGCAGCCAATAGTTGTTTGCTAGCTCCTGAAATTCAAAGGGACATTGTTGAATGTTTTGCAAATGAGATTGTAGACTCTATCTTTGGAGATCTTGGCAATGATGTGTTTTGCTTGCTAGTTGATGAGTCAAGAGATGTTTCTTGCAAAGAACAAATGGTTGTGGTCTTGAGGTATGTTGACAAATGTGGGACTGTGAAAGAGAGGTTTGTTGGTGTTGTGCATGTGACTGAAACAACTTCTTCTCACCTAAAGTCAGCTATTGATTCTTTACTTACAAAGTTTAAACTAAGCTTAAATCAAGTTCGAGGCCAAGGATATGATGGTGCTAGCAATATGCGAGGTGAGTTCAATGGCTTGCAATCATTGATCATGAGAGAAAGTAGATCAGCTTATTATGTGCATTGCTTTGCTCACCAACTTTAGTTAGTCATTGTGGCTGTTGTGAGAAAACATAAGGGCGTAAGCAATTTCTTAAGCATGATTTCTACCTTATTAAATGTGGTGGGTGGATCAGCTAAGAGACGGGATATGATTAGAGATATTAATTATGAACAAGTGACAGTGGCATTAGGTTGTGGGCAACTTGAGACCGGCACAGGGTTAAATCAAGAGCAATGCCTTCAAAGACCCGGAGATACTCGTTTGAGTTATTACAAAACTTTCAAAAGTTTGGCAAGCATGTTTCATACAATAATTGAAGTCCTAAAAGTTGTTGAAAATGATGTCAGAGATTGGAGAAATAGAGATCAAGCATCAAATCTTCTAGTATACTTCAAATCATTTGACTTTGCCTTTTATTTGCATCTCATGTTGATGACATTAACTGCCACAAATGCCTTGTCACTAGCATTACAACGGAAGGATCAAGATATTGTTAATGTCATCGGATGTGTGAAAGCAACTAGACTCCATTTGAATAATCTTAGAAGAGATGGGTGGGATAAATTATTAGATGAAGTGAATGAGTTTTGTGACAAGCATGAAATTGACCGGGTGGAAATGGAAAATGCATATATTGATCCCCGACAGCCTAGAAAAAAATCAGGAATTACATACAAGCATCACTATGAAGTGGATTGTTATAATGATGTTATTGATTGGCTAGTTCAAGAGCTTGATAGCCGCTTTAGTGAGACAAGCTCCCAATTGCTTGTTTGTTCGGCTGCTTTCGACCCAAGGGATCAATTTCATGCTTTTGATGTGGAGACTTTGATGAACTTAGCAAAATTGTATCTTGATGATTTTAGTTCTGATGAGTTGAGGGACCTTAGCCATGATCTTTGCCTTTACATTGCTGATGTGCGAGAAGATGCTAGATTCTCCAACATCAACACTATTAGTGAGCTCTCTCAAAAAATGGTTGAGATAAGGAAACATCATCGTTATCCATTGGTCTATCGACTTTTGAAGCTTGTACTGGTACTGCCAGTCGCTACTGCAACAGTTGAGAGATGCTTTTCTGGAATGAAGATTGTCAAAACAAGTTTGTCTAATCGCATGGGTGATCAACACTTGAGTCATAGACTTATTTGCTATCTAGAGAAAGAAGAAATGAAGAAAGTTAGCAATGAGGCTGTGGTTCATCGTTTCATGACCATGGAAGGAAAAGGGCGTAAATATGATCTCTGATAGGTAATTCAATGTATCTCATTTTAAGTTTTAATTAATAGTTGTACAGTTTATTTGCTAAATAATTGACTTATTTGTTCTCTTTCTTTTAGGCGGTCTTCATCTTGGTGTCCTGGGTCTAAGATTTTGCTATATGTGACATCGTTTCTTGATGATTTTGGCATTCTATCAATGAATACACTTCGTTTTTGTTAGATGGTGAGTGTTATGTTTCAACCAAAATCTCATCTCTATTGCTAGAAGTCGAATTTGATATTAAATATGGTACTTGCACATTAGTTATGCTATTTTTGATTGAACATCATATTAGTCGGTGTAGTTATAAATTAAGTGGTGCACCCCCCATTATTTTCTTCTAGCTTCGCCCCTGTTTCTAAACTAGTAATGATTAATCTCACTGAGAGTACCATGCATATCATGTTGTAGTACAGAGCATAGCATGCATCATGGTCCATTGTTTTTCATTCGTTCGTTCCGGCCAATCTCTGTCGGTAATTAATCACTCTATATATAATAATATCCTAGTACCCCTGCGAGAATTTGCGGCCCGATCGATCCGACGTCGTTGATTTGCTATCACACGCCGCCGGACACGGCAGCCCTATGCGATCCGATTCCCATGGGAGGGTGTAATTGGATCGCGGCCTGCTCGCCACCTGATTTTTCCTTCATTTGACGCACACACAACACCACCGTGGGCAGGAGTAGGTAGAGTCGTAGCATAGTACTCCTCCCATAAATACATTTCTAGAACGGTCTAAACCATTTTTTAAATTTTAATCGAATTCTAGAAAAAATAATATTAAGACTATAATATCGAATTAGTGCCATTATATTTATTATAAAAATATACACGAGGTACTCATTTATGTTATAAACGTTGTTATTTTTATAAAGTTAGTTAAATTTAAAAAATTGATCAACACGGATTTTAGAAAATTTAGAGACGAAGGTACAGTAATAAATAGATAAACAATAACTATTATAGCTAGTGGCAGTAGTACTACCACTGTTACTGCTCTGTAACCAGATCCACATACGATCAGACGCCCCCTGTAACCAAGATCCGGTTGGGGAAAAAAGGCTACTCCTAAAAAGTAACTGCATGTCTTCCTCCTACTCCTCTGCACCGTGATTAACGCGGAGTTTTATTATTTTACCATTAATGATTGTACCCCGGCCGGCCCAGTGGTCATATGTCATTGTACCACTACCACTACCACCCGTGCTCGCTCGGCTCGGCTGTATCGATCGGCAGTCAGTGAAAAAAGGCACTGAAAAGGCAGCACATGTGCAACTGGAAGGATACTGGCTGGCACGCTGCCGCTGCGGATAGAGGAGAGGAGAGGACTAGAGGAAAAGGCTGAGTGTGGCATCCCAGATTTTATGTGAGACGGTAGTACGTGTACATGCATGCGAATTGATTGGCTTGCTTGATCATCAGGGCTTTTAAATCTTGGGAGGAGCTGAGGACTATGAGTACTATAGTTCGCAGCTCTCGAATATTAGGATCAGTCGATTTGCAAGCTCAATTCTCAAAGAGAGGGTGATGAATAGATAATAAAAGCCTCTTATTAAAAAAAAATATCAACCGACTTACCAGTCATGGTATGATATAATATTTTTTTCTTATGATAGAATATCATCAATCGACTTGTCAGTAACAGAAACTATTAACCAAACAAGAACTTTTACATCCACTGCACCGTTACGAGGGTAGAGGGTGGTTTTTTTTACTAATACGCAGTAACGGAGATAGAGATAGTTCCTTTTTCATTAGGACTCGATTTGTACGTGGAGCTTTAGCCACCAGCTCTAGCTCTTCCGGATACTACAGTAAAAAAAACTTGTTTTTTTAATCCTTTTTCCTCTTAATAAAATAAATAAAACATGAAGTGATTTATAAAGTACGTAAGGTGCGCCTGAAAAATAAATTCCAAGGCATGCGGTGTGTTCCCTTGAAGATCCATGACAAGTCCAACACAAAGAGGCAGGCAGAGAGAGAAAGCAATGTGAGTGGAATAATCATGGATGCCTTTATGTGGAGGCTGTGGTGGCTCGCTTTGGCGCCGTTGCCCTGCCCCGGCCTTGCCTGCTGCTGCAACGCAACTAGATTGAGATGCATCCCCCTCCCATTGCATTATCCTGTTGCTGTTGGCAAGCAAAGGAGCAGCAGCAGTGGAAGGAGGGAGGGACATGAGGAGGTGTTGCTTTCCTTCTCGTTTTTCCCCTTTTGCCCGGACCAAGTGGCACTAGCGCCCGCCGCTGCATAATTTGCACACCCCCATTCCTTCCTCGGCTCAGCTAGCCTGCTGACAGCTCTGTCTGATGATACCGGCAGTGCGTGAGTGCTCTTTTGTAAGCCTATCTCTTCGTCACTTGTGGCAACCAAGGATAAATTAGATGGATGGATGGATAGATACCCCAGCCAGAGCCCCTTTTTCTTCTCCTTTTCTTTCCGAAAGGAATCACTTGTTCAGGGGAATAATTGTTTTTGTTTGGGCCCATGGTTTCTAGGCCATCGTTTTTAGTTGTTTTATTACGAAAGAAAAATATTATGCCATGACTGATAAATTAAAGCAAACAATGTTACTAACTTTTTGTCATGTATACACATAATAAAATACAAACTAAGAGAACTGTGGAAATAGTCCATGTAGCTCCACAGCTATATTTCCAATGTCATACTCTCTCCGTCCCTTTATATGTGTCGTCCGGAAAGCGTGTTTGTGAGAAAAACACGGTATTCTAGAGACAGATATTAAAGGACAGAGGGAGTATTCCCTATGTGCCACGACCTGGTAGTGTTGCAACCAAAAGTTTGCATTTTTACAGGGTTGTGACTGATGGCTGCTTGTTGATGGATCAACTTCGGTACAATACGACACCACCCAACAAAAAAAATACGATGGATTGCCCTTTTTTCATCCTATTTAGCAATGCAAGGTGTTATTTCTAGTATTTGACTATGTTGTAGGTATTATATTGGTGCCTTAAATCGAACCAGCATATTTTTTATACTATAAGATATATCGGTAAATGCATGGAAATTATTAGCTAAGATATATACAGCACCAGATAAATACTGATGGCACCAAAAAGATAAGAACATGGTTTTGTCATGACTATATTGTGGCAAGATAAATGATGTCCTAAGTTATTCCTCATATTTTTTATCAATGGGCTAACGCAACCATATCACAATAAAGCAATTTATTATTTGATATATGTTTATAATGAACATGTATTATACATTTTCAAATGCTGCATTTTTTTATTTTATTTTGCAGGAATATAATGTGCACTTGGTGTGATACACGGCTCTAGTCCACACCAAAAAGCTAGAGGGGGGGGGGGGGGGGGACATGGATGAAGCATGATGCATGCGTGACGCCAAATCCTCCACTAGTTGGTACGGATAATATATTTCGACCAAAACGATCAAGCAGAATTACATCATCACATTAATAATAAGTAAATCGCGGAACATTCAAGGATGGGCAAACCTAACAATGGGAACAAATTAAAGAAGCAAACATTAAAGACGGACGGCCGGCCAGTTCCGTGCCGATTTTAAATTGGAGGGGATGGTTCGCGGGAGCGCGTCAAAATTCCCCGGCCGTGCCAACAGTGACCATGATTTATGGCACTCACCTCACCTCGTGGACGAATACGAGCGAGGCCGCTTTATTTATTTCATTTATTTATTGCCTCTTCTGGTCTGGGGCGTTTGTTTATTACTACTAGTAACTTATTACTGGATCGAAAGCCCCGGCCGGCCTCTTGATTTGAGCTCAAGTCGTTGTCACTTGCGAACCAAAGTCCAGTTCGTTAGGTATTTCTTTAATATGGTGGGATCCACAATTATCTTGGTTCGCGACTCAACATAACTGTTCTTTCAGTTATAAATGACGATACTGAGTACTCATATGTATAACCCCCAGACTGCAAGTTAGTTTTTAGAGTTCACAATATATACACAATGACAAATAGAATAATTTGAACATGAGCATAAATATTTTGGTCATCAAGTGAACAATACAAAGCACATACTGAAATAGTAATTTGAACATGACAATAGAGACAGCTGCATATATGTCAACACACTGGAACAGGAAATTTTTTTTTGAAAGCAATACAAGGAGCCATTCAGCATCACCATATCCATGACACATGCATGTAGGAACTTTTGGTTCAGTCACCAGCTAGGTGCTTCACAAATTCTTGACAAGGACTGTAATAATTCAGTGCAAGTCTGAGCACTGTGAGTCTTGACTTCCCTACACATAATAAACATCACCAATATTCAGTTTATAGCTTCTATGGTACATGTTCATAGCAGCAGCTTGTTCTAGATCTACAGGGAGGCATGATCGCAGAGCAGTAAATAATTCAGAGGGTAAGAACTACCATGCAAAGATATAATTCAGTGTTCAAAAGTACAGGCTATGTCTATTTTGGCTACCAAAAAAATCTATGGGATGATGAGCTGATGCCTCTTTGTAGTGGATTTTTTTTTCTTCCTTTAAGAGCTGAGATACTCCTATATATGTTTGCATGTCAAGTTTTCCAAATACGTTCCTAGGGAGGCAGAAACGTGCGTGAATATATATATATATATATATATATATATATATATATATATATATATATATATATATATAATATATATATATATATATATATATATATATATATATATATATATATATATATATAGAGAGAGAGAGAGAGAGAGAGAGAGAGAGAGAGATAACGAGTTTGCGTGCGTTTCGAGTGAAGAAGGTCGTTGTCAGGTACTCCTATACCTTATCTTGTTTGTGACATGCATGTTATTAAGCTCTGGACCCGGCCGTTAGTTGCCGAGACAGTACAAGTCTCGCTCGTGGCAGCCGCCGAATGCATGTTTCCCCTCGGGCCTCCGCCGTAATGACGAAACGACGACCCTGGTGTGGTGGTTTTGTTTTTTTTATTAATGTGTTGGAGCACAAAAGTCAGCGGCGGTTGCACGTCACGCGCCCATATATATATGGCCTAATTTCAGCAATTAGCTCGAGTAAGCAGTGCCAGTTAGTTAGGCACGTAAATGTCGTGAACGTAAGAAGTGGCCCGTACTCATCCTGTTTTCAATATGCAAATAACAAAAATATATATATATGGCAGAGTTTGGAATTGGAATAGGAATCGGAAGAAAGAAGCATGCGTGCTAGTATCTCTTATTCTCTTTGCTGGGATCACGTGATTCATACTCACGTCACGGACTAGCTAGCTAGCTACTCTACTCCAGTTGATAGTAGGAGATAGAAGAGGGGTGAGACGACCTTGGTTTGTCGTCGACGTCGACGAAGGCGACGAGTCTCTCAAAAGAAGTGAGGGAGGACCAATGGAGGGCAGAACGGTAAATGCCACCGTGGCGCAGGGGCAGTACAGTAACCTGGGAAAGCGACGACGAGGGAGGGGGCCGGGCATGCTCTGTTTCTGCGGGTCGTTTTCTCTTTTCAGCCCTCCCTCCGCGCACATGCATGTGTGTGTGCTCTGTAGCAGCTACAGTGGCTGCTTTCCGCCTAAATGTGCGTGCGTGCTGCCGTTGCCCGGCGATCGATGGCCGGCGAAAAGTCTTCTTCCTTCCGCGTGCACATCCTCCTCCTCTCCTTTCCTCGGCCACCGGGATCCGGCGCACGGCCGGCTGTCGTCGTTCCGTGCGTGCTGGCGGCGTGACGTGATGTTGATGCGTCATGCATGCACAGCCACATGAATTGTGTCCGACCCCGCCGGCAGCAGCGCCAGATGATGATGCATGGCGGCGGCGCTGTGTCCCTGCCGGCCGGCAGCAGAGGTAGGCAGATGACGATGATGCACGGAGCGCGGCGGCGCCCCGGTCCGGCCGTTGTGCATGTGCATGCTTACGCCGGCCGGGCGCCGTGGTGTGTGCCGTGCGTATCTAGCTGAAGCTGCTGCTAGCTGCTACCAGTAGAGGTAGAGGTAGAGGTCGTCGGCCCGGCGAGACAGGTGCATGCGTGGATGTGGATTCCGGCTTGCTTTTTCCGTGGATAAGGTTGCCGGCCGGGGACGTACGGAGACACTACTACAGCTGGTGAGCTGGAGAGTTGCATGCAAAGCAGAAGCAGAACAAAGCAAAGCCGCGGCAGAGGCGGACGCGACCATCGACATGCTCCATGCTAGTACGTCGGTTGCACACGTTGTATGTTCCAGTACCATGCAATGCACACACACACACACACACAAAGCTAAAGGCTGCTGAAAGTTGAATATATACTACCCCCATCCACCATGCATCCTAAAAAAAAAGTTGTTCATATGATCTCATTTAAGATTCCACCAAGTGGTGGTGGATTTAGATTTTCATCTCATCAAACCTATAAAATCAATTAAATGATACTACCAATTAAATGTTATATCGATTCTATAAAATGATAACAAGGGACATGCATGCATGCTTTTAGTATTAGAAGATGGAGAGTTTGAGCAGTCGTTCTTCACCCAGCGGTACACATATCCAAAATCACGTGCTCCTTTTTTTTTTCCTTGGATAAACACGTACGGTGCCTTTAATCAAAGTCGCTGGAAACACTAGGAAGAATAGTACGAGCAAACCTAATTTGGACCACGAGAAACGATCACGTGGTTTCTTACACAGTGATGAAGCGTCACATACGACGTACGGAGGGATGGATGAGATGATCCCTGTCAACTCCTGCTCACGGCATGCATAATTCTGCCGCCTCCTTGCTTTCCAGAAAAGCATCTCTTTTTATATATGTTCCACAAATATATATATATATAATATAAACATGTACTAAATGTAAATGTTGTTGGGGGCCGCAGACGATGGTCCTGCTTCATGATTAGCTCATCACCAACCCAACCCACCCGCTGTGCCTTTTACTTCCATTCCCGGTCTCTCACGGCTCGTCGTCGCAGACGATCCAGGACAGCGACGACGGCCGCGGATGCCTCCACGCGGGCGGGCTCCCCGCACCAGCACGGCACCCAGTCCCCTCGCTACGCGTGGCGCCACCGCACCGTCGCGGTCGGATCCACCGATCCCGCTGCGCCGCCGCGCCCTGTGCCCCCTTGACGACGACGGACGACGGGGCCGCCGCGCGTGCTTATCTCTCTGCTGCTGCTTCGTTCGTTATCTAATCCAACCCAACCCAACACAAGTGGCCGCGTCGCGTCGCTATCGTCCCCGCGAATGCGAACCGCGCCGGGCATCGTGGAGCACGTCATCGTCACGATTCATGACAGGACAGCGACACGGCGGCGCGCGGGGAGAGAGATGATGGAGCTATATGAGATCCCCCCTCAGCTCCGATCCCTAGCTCCTCTGATCCAATGGAGGCCGATCCAGGAAGAAGAACCCATATATAGCTCCCAGTCCCAACAAGCTTCCAGCTGCTGCATGCTTTATGCGCTCATCAGCACTAGTCCGGTGCGGCCGCCATGGTTGCTCGCATTCGCATTCGGATTCGCATTGGCTGGGCTTGCTGGAGGATGATTTGAGTCACTTCACTTGCAAGGCAATTAAAATTTAATTGCGAGAGGGAGCTACGGCAGTGAAAGGAGAGGATTTCCATATCAGTTTATTTGTTCCCTTTATTCCCAAACACGTACGCACGCGCCTTTACCACCGATGCTGACAGCAAGACGATGTCCAGAGACAAGATGATTCTCTTTTTTATATACCAAAATTAATAAAGCATGTTATTTGTCATATAATATGCTTTCTTCCTCCGTCACTCCTAATAAGTACTCCCTCTATTTTAAAATTTTAAATTATAGTTTATTTAGTTTTTTTTGTCTCAATTTAACCATTCGTTTTATTAAAAAAATGTGCAAATTTATTCAAATCTAAGACGTTCTTAAAGAACTTTTATGTTAAAGCAAGTCATGACAAAAGAAATGATATTTTATATAAAAATATTACTAATACAAGTGGTTAAATTTATGATTAAAAAATTAAAAGAAAACTGTAATCTGGAACGGAGTTAGTATTAATAATAAATTAAAGTGTTGTTCTCCTAATATAAAAATAGGTTCCTTAGCTTATTTATCTTTCTTATTATTTTCGTGCTGGTAATAAGAAATACTAATATACTCCCTTCATCCGGGGAAATGCCAATCTAGCATAGCATACCAAATTTGTATAAGTATTACCAAAATAGCACTCTGTGAGTATAAAATAAGTACCAGTTATTCATTAATTCTATTTTAATAATACCTATATATATTTAGTGTCATAGATATCTATGATGATTCTTTTTATAAATATATTTAGATAAACTTGCATGCATTATTCTTCGAGACAGATGCAGTTCTAGCTAGACAACGATAGTGCGTCACTGTTTGTTTGTTCCGAGAAAGATACCGTATAATTATCATGTACTCTTATTTCTTTCTCGACCATGCATGATCACGTTTTTTTATGTTAAAAACCGCACTCTTATTAGAAGTAGGGAATATGCATGTGTGTAGTTTATACTCCGTATACTGCAAGCTCTCCATTCAACTTTATTCGCCATGTACTTTGGGCATTGATTAATTGTATTATTGGGCTAGCTACACCATTTATTATGTCCTCTTCTCTACTCTTTTTCCCTCCATCTAATTAAGCAGTGGGTGTTTGGGGCTTTTTGTTCCTGTGTAGGGCCAAGCGGTTTGGTGTGTGTCGTTTGGAACCAAATTTCTCAGGGAAGCAAACAGCAAAGCACGGAAACCGATTTCTTTAGCTTGGAAAAACTTGGGCCAGTAGAGTCATGATGCTTACTTGCTGATTAGGCCTAGCTAGCCAGCTAATGTATAGTACACGCAGATAGGGTCTTTTGCTAGGTTGGTCCAGCTACGGCTGTGGTTGTTGACCTCCTTCGGCGCTCCACAAAAGCGCGTTGTATGTTTGCTTAAACTCTTCTTCTTAATATAATGATACACAAATCTTTTGCGTATTCGAAAAAAACTTTTTATTTATTGATCCGACCCCGGCCCCTTTGTCTTTTTAAGATGTTGATGCTAAAGCTACTTGCTAGGGACCTCACTTCCAAGAAAGCCCCTATATATGCATATTAATTAGTGCTAATCATGCTGTTAATTCATTCCTAAAGACCCCACATATACTTGTTGCTTTCACAAGCATCCATGAGGATACAAGGCTACTTTGGTCCGGCCACAATCGTCACGACATCTAGTGGATCCAAGACCATTTGTTTGCGCGTCTTTTAATTTACATTGAATTTTAAACTGTCTCGACGCAATAGTACTTGCTACAAAAATTTTATGAAACCTAACCTTGGCGTCCAATGGAGATCTACACAAATAAAACACCTCCTAGCAGAGTCCTAAATATTATTGTTAGTACTACCAATTAAATATATATATAAACAATCACGAGAATTGTTCAAGACCTATTTAATAGGTGCTTGTATACATACTCCTTCCGTCCCTGAAAGAATGAGTTTCTAGGTTTGTCATAAGTCAAATTTTTTAAATTTTAACCAAATTTCTAGAATAAAGTAATAAAAATTATGATATCAAACTAGTATCATTAGATTCATCTAAGAATATATTTTTATATGGTACTCATTTGAAGTCATAAATGTTGCTATATTTTTTTATAAAGTTAGTCAAAGTTAAAAAAGTTTGACTGACACGGATTCTAAGAATTGATTCTTTCAGGACAGAGGGAGTACTATTATAGTTTATTTTTAGCATTTTGTTTTGTCTCGATGGTGTTTGTTTGGATTTTAATTAAGAAGAAGACAAAAATGAAGTGCTTGCTGCGCAGAAAAACTGGGGCGGGGGCGCGGGGCTAATGGAATCTATTCATATTCGACAGCAAGCAGCACATTTGAGCACACACACGTACGTCATGCATGAGAGAGGGGTTGGATTAAGTGTACGTACGTGTCTTAATGCCCAAGGTGATGATGATAGAGATGTAATTAAAGCTTTACTTTAAAGCAGACACTCTAGTCGAATTATGACACGTGGTTATTGATTACTTGCATTGCTCGATTGGCCACTTACAATAGAATTAAGAATGTTCCTTTCATTAGGGCAGTCCCAATGCAAGACTCTATCATAAAATCCAAGACTATTTATTACCACTTATTTATTGTATTTTGCTGATGTGATAATATATTTATTAAAGAGAGAGGGTGAAAAAACAAGACTTCAAGTCTTATTTAGACTTTAAGTCCATACTATTCGAGGTAATAAATAGGTTTAAGACTCTATGCTAGAGTTTGCATTGAGACTGCCCTTACCTAACGTGCCATAAAGAACTAGCTACTAGTATATAATATATATGGTGTCTACACAAAGCATTAGCATGCATGTTTTTTTTTTCCTTCTTTATTTTCTTTTCCCCAGCAATGCAAGTTATTATAGGCATACTTTCATGGCATGATGTGATGTCCAAAAGATTAATAGCAGTAGTGTGAAAGTAACAGGAGATGGCATCAAATTATGGGGATCAGAGAGAGTACTAATTCTAGCCTAGTAGCTTGCTGCTAGCTTGTGTACGTCGTCCATTGGGACGATGAGTGGCCCACCAAAGCAAGAGAAACGCATCATTCCATGACCTGATAGATATTTTGGAGGTTTATATATATATATATATATATATATATATATATATATATATATATATATATATAATATATTATAGTAGCATTTGCTCGGTCCGTGGCCATTTTGTCAAAAAGACGTCGGATTGTTATCGAAAATAAACATGCATATATGCAGCAGCTCCACATGTACAACTCTCAGTTGGACGTTTCCATAAAAAAAAATATATCTATATACAAGTAGTACGTTCCTTCCTCCTCCTTTCTCATGTGACTATTATACTGTTTTCTAGATTATTGCGCGTGTGTCCGTGTGACAAGTAAGTAACTGATGAAGTACAGGAACGAGAGCATGTAGCTTCTGGCTTCTGTCCTCTTCCCAGCTGCAGGCCACGCAAAATAAACGCATGTCGTCCACTCGTCCTACTCCTAGGTACAAGCATGTTATTAGTTCTGTCAAGACGGACTCATCACAGCTAGCACGATTGCATTTTATGCTAGCTGAACACGTACACTGATGATCTGAATTTTCAAGGGTATGCAGCAACAGGATCATGCATTACATGCAAATGGAACGATCGATTTCGATCGGAGGTAATGTAATAATGCGGAGAAACAAAGAGGATATGATTGATGCAGATGCATGGCTGCGAAAAGGAGGGTTTATAGGTCGGGACTCGGGAGGTGGAGTCGTGGAGAGGGTCCCTCCACTCGCCTCTCTCATCGCATTGTCCCTTGCTTTTAATCATGTGCGGTGAACACAACAGGGACAAGCCACCTAAAGATGGGGGACTTGGACTTGGATTATTGGATACTAGATAGATGTGCAAGCATGCATGGACCATTTACATTTATATACGTACTAGCTGAATTGTGTTTTTGCAGCAATTCGTTCGTTCTCTGAATGTATGCATGCAGACTTGCAGCCATCCCACACCTTCAGTATCAGTAGTGCTAGCTAGCTAGTGCTCTGATCCTGCCTGTCTACTCTAGGTATCAGTATCACTGCTTCGAGTTCGATCGATCACTGTTAACTGAAAAGCATAGTACAGCATATGCGCGCGTACCAGCAACCCCAAACAAATGCATTGCAGTTGCAGTGCAGCTGGCCGGGGCCGGGGCCGGCCAGCCACGACTGCACACACTGCCCTGCTGATGTGGCGCCCCTTCCTGCGACTGCGATCAAGCAATAGTAGCAGTAAGCAAATAGGAACTAGTGTTACTGTTATTTGAGAAATCCAGCAGTCGTAGTACTCCGTAGGTCGTAGTGTCGGGGTACAACTCTGTGTAGTATCCAATAACATAATGCAGCAGCCAGCCTTCATAAAACAACATATATAATCCGGCAGTAGCTGATCGTACGGCCGCGTCTTTGGTGGTGGTGGTGTCTGCCTTAATTTGTGTGGATGCATGATTGGATGAGGTTGAGCAGCATACAGCAGCAGCAGCAGCAGCAGCCATCTTGCAACTTCTCCTGTCTGCATAAACAATAAAACGACACACATGCTAGCTAAAGATACTACTACGATCCAGCAGCAGCATATACAGAATACAATAATCTGGTCAACTGCCTCTCCCCCAAATTCAGGCGGACCTGAGCTGCCGCTGCCGAAGAGAATTAATCCTCATATCATATTCATATCATGGAATGGATCATTCATGCATGTTTGTGCGTGCATCCCTGTCAGTTTCGTAGCCACCAAACGACTGACATCCAAGCCGCGAGCATTAGGAAAGCATGCATGCGCGGATAAATAAATAAATAAAGATAAATACTAAGAACTAAGCACCACACTGATTGTGTCGTCTTGTTGATGTGCCGGCAGTTAGCTGTCCATTGCTTTGCTGCTAGCTCGATCGCGGCCATATTTAGTATCTGTCCGTTGTCCCAGGAATGGCAGCACTGCTAGCACACATGTATGATTGCCTTAGTTAGCCTGGTACGTAGTACTAGTACCATATACAGCTCCAATTCAGAACGAAATCAGAGCAATGGGCCATGGGTTGTCTACACTATATACAGACTAGACTGGACAATGCGTGTAGATCATCGTCGATGGTTAGCTCATAGTTACTAGATCTGTAGCATTCCATGCATGGCCATTCAGGTTCAGAATTGCTGCTAGCTGTGCGGGAATTTAACGCGGCTCCGTGCACAAGTATATATGCAATGCAAGGGGTACTAGCTAGCTAGCTCAAATGCAGTTAAACTGATGCAGAGGACGGGCGGACGATCTGCCAAATAACTGTAAGCTATAGCGCGTGTAAGTGTAATACGGCGCAAGAGATTTTGATTGGATCTTAGTACTACTACTATACGTATAGTAGCTTGCAGAGAGTGAGAGCAGAAAAGGTATAGTTCAATGAGAGCTAGCAGTATTGCAGTAATCAATCGATAATTGTCCACCTTAATTTCGTTGTCAGTCCGTGGCCGGACGTGATGGATCATGGATCGGTAGAACTGTAGAAGAAACTGAAAGTCAAGGCCACACTCGATGGTCGATGCCACGAAGGGCTACATACCTTACCTCGATCAGATTCAGATCGATGATGCAGAGGCGGGGATTACTGCCGGATAGCATCAGGAATTCATTGCATTGCAGCAGCAACCACGGAGCAGTGATCGAGACTGCTGCTGCTGCTGCTCCCGCTACCGCTACTTGTCTTGCTCGCTTTCCCTCGAATCCGCCGGTCCATGACTGAGCAGTGGGCACTCCCTGCCTGCTGCTGCCTCTGCGTGCCGTTGCCCCGACTTTTTCAGGCACATGCGTGGTAGTAGTAGTAGTAGACATGTGTGGTAGCTTAAGCATCAGTGGGCACTGACTCCCATCCATGGCCACTTGCGGCATTGGCGTCGTGTGTGTCTAGCTTGGCCCGCCCAATAATGCCTGGCCCCCTGCGGCTGAAGCTGCGGCTGCGCTCCATCGTCCACTGCCTGCATGCGCGCGTGTCCTCCGATCGAACAGTACATGATTGTTGCATTTGAATGTGAGCGAGCAAGCAGGATGATGGAGAACGAGAAGAAGAAGAAACACATGCATGGTCCTCAGACGATGTCAGATCAGTTGATGACACCATCCCCTGCATGCATGCCGGTATGCAGCTTAAATTAGCTGCAAATTACTACTACTATTAGTAGTAGATACACACAACACCCCCCCCCCCCCCCCCCCCCCCCCCCCCCCCCCCCCCCCCAGTTACTTGCTCGCTCCCCCAGCAGCTGCATGCCGGCAGGGAGAGAGACGAGAGGCGACGACGTGGACGAGTGTGAGCTGGTAGGCCGGCCGGCCGGCCTGGCTCATTTAACGGTCTATTTGGCATAGTTTAGTTTTACTAGTGATTTTTTTTAAAATGATTTTATGAGCAATTTTTTAGGCGAAGCTAGCTAAGTTGTTTTAAAAATCTGTTTGGTAAATGGCTACACCAACAATTTCATCGATAGGAGGGAGAGCTGAGATAAGCTATTTTAGCTTTATCTTAAGGCATGTCTTTGTGAGAGAAGAAGTAAAATAATTTTAAGTATTTAAAAATAGATATTTGGCAGGATAAAAAGCTCGATCACATCATGAAATTTTCATACTATGAAATAAGTATATGCCAAAACCGCTTACTGTTGCCCGGTTGATGGCCTACGCAGCAGCACAGCACGCAGGCGGACAGAGATCGAGGCAAGGATCCTTCCAGCTGCAGCACAGTGCTCAATGTATTTCCAGCAGCAGCCAGCATGCATCAATGCCGTGCATGCATGTGGTCTGCATGCGCGCGTACTATATACTAGCTCCTAGGCCTAGTATACTCCGTAGTACAGGAGTACGTCGCAAGTCGCAACGTACGGCACGTCGGTGTTACACTTTACACAGGGGCCGGGCCATCATTGCTGGCTCCTTGGCGCGGAGACCAAGCCATGGCCGTGAGCTCCTGCGCTAGCTGAGCGCGTTTGTACGTACGTACGTACTGTACGTGCATGACGCTGGCCAGGGCCAGGCCAGCTAGCTCAGGACGACAGGGTGTGTACGTACATGCATGGCGCATGCAGAGAGCGCTAACGTGTGCCACTGCATGCCGTGCATGTGGCCGGCTGCTGGCCCGCCCGGTATAGCGGTAAACGGCCGGCCGGGGTGCACTACTGGACCAGCAGGCAGAGAGAGCCACCAGGTGCAGGTGACCGCATTCAGGTTCAGGCACACGCTGCGCCGTGACCTAGCTAGGAGTATACACGTACGTACCACACACACCCTGCTGCACTGCTATGTGTCATGTGTGGTATTTGTAGTTTGTACCTATGCAATGGATGGGCAGAGGCGAAGCCAGACATCAGAGCCATCGAGGTCCGCTCCACTAATCATCACCTAAATATACACTAGCTATGAATAATTTTGTATAGGATTTGCCAAATTTTATAGGGGTCAGCTGACCCCAATGAGCCCCCCCTTGGCTCCGCCCCTGGATGGAGCTGCTAATTAAACATGAAGAGGATGGCGCTATACAACGATCAGAGTGTTGGAAGACTCCTCCCGAGTCCCGACCGCGCCCGTGCCATATCGAGACGAAGAAGACGACACGGTGGGCGTTAGGGTTCCAGCGACCTCTGATCTCTCATGTATTTCTCCTTCTTCTTCAACTCTGGCCAAGCATAGAAGAAAGCTCCACAACTTCTAACGTGGAGCTCTGGCGGAACTCTAATGTGTTTGCATGCGGTGGGGTGTTGGACAATAGCGGAAGCGGTGTGAACGAAGAAAAATCGAGTAAACACTCAAGTGCTTGGTACGTAGACGGACTCCACATGAAGGCCTTGTTTTAATTTGATGCGGCATTGTTTGAATGCACATATATTTCCCTCAAACTACATATGGTGAAGTGTATTTGAACTAATATACACATCGATCCACATTCATCCATATGGTTTGTGCTAGATATATATATACGCATCCAAATAAGGTCAGAAGTGTAGTACGACGCCCCACGCCCCTTAATTAATGAGATTCGCCACATAGCCGTGAACATATACGTCCATACGATGGTGCGTTGCCGGGGCACGACGTATACGTACCTGTGTATGCACAGTGACACAGCTGCACGTACGTATATGACGCCCCTGCCTGCCGTGCCCCCTGCCTGCCTGCCATGTGATGTATTACGTACCGGGCGGCCAGCCGAGAACGGACACAGGATTCATCGCCGCCATCGACCGTGTCTTGTAGTAGTATATGGGTGGTACGTACTACATGAAAATGCAAATGTGTGCGTTACATTCATTCACGTTTGTACGTGGCAGCATATATATAGGCCGTCCGATCCTCTTCTCGTCGACTCGTGTGCCATGCATGTGTGCATGCATGATTTAAAGATCGAGAGAGGACCTAGATAGTACGTACACGTAGCTGATACTGCTAGCGAGTGTCGTCGTCGTCCGATCTTTTCAACACACACACACACGGCTGCCAATTATTAATATAATGCAAGTCACGGCCAATTAATCTCGTACGTGTATTCGTGTATGTCGTCGCCGCGTGAAAGGGTCGGTCGACGTATATATGCATGTGTATGCATGGCGGCAATATAATGTCGTTACACCTCTTCTAGGTGTTAAACATCTGTTATCTACATCGTTTATTTCTGTATTGAGATATGTGCTATTCAAATCAGGGAAATATAAAACACTTAGAGGAGGAAGTAGCATGAATCTCAAAGCACAATTCAATGGTCTAAATAATACATGTTGAGCATGTACATGTTGCTTCGTGTTTTTGCTTCTGGACGGCCCGGAACTGAGATGCATGGTCACCCGGTGCCCGTGTCCGTGTCGGCCGGTAGGTGTCCCCGTCGACTTGGTATTCCATCCGCATCCGTGTCCCTGCCTACGTCCGATCCGTCCATCTCGAGCGCGCTGACTTGCCATCACACCTGCCGCTGCCGGATTATAGACGATACAGCTATAGCAGGTACACGTATGCAACAGGGACCCGTCTATAGGACGTACACATACCTAGGCTTCATTTCGTTTCTCACACATAGTACGATCCAGGACGAATGAGATTCCTGTGCTCTCGTTTCAAATTTTAACTTGTTTTTGTCTTTTTTTACATGCATTGCCTTGTACAAACCTACATATGTGCATTATTACTATGTTAAGATATTGTAAAAGTTATGTATCTAGAAATTATATTAAAGCCAGAACGACTTACTAAGTTTCTCTAAAACTTTCACCATATTTTTAGAAAAAAAAAACTATATCTACACAAGTTCAAATAAATTTTCTGTGTCAAAATATATTTTCCATGAAATAATTTAATGCACCAAATGTTCTACGGAGCAGATGTTAGTGGTCTTTTTAACTACAAACCTGCTCAAAGTCAAAAGAAGATTGACTTGGGACAAAACTACTAAAGTGAACCACAATTTCAAATAGAGGGAGCAAACGGTAGAGGCACGACGACGCCGACGCTCTTTATTACTCTATATATACGTACTATGCGTCTGCAAGAACAACACAAGCATATGCAAATGCAGTACGAGTAACAGTGTAGTGCATGCAGCTCTGGGGGACGCGCGTTTGCTGTTTGTTGCCGACCACGACGACAGCGACGACGACGACGACGTAGCCCTGAACCTGCAGCGCCCACGTCACGTCGCATACAATTGCGTTAGTTGTACAGTACGGAGTACTAGTCACTACTACTACTACTACGCCGCTGTTTCTCTAGCTTAGCTAGCAATTGGAAACCAGCAGCAAACCGATTCTGAACACGTACGTACGGCCGGGTGCTAGCTCAACCGCGCGCGCGCAGTTCCGCAATTCCAACAACTGAAACCAACGGACGGTTCATCATTCTCCCGCGCGCGCTCATCCACCACAAGCACCTACTGTACGTAGTCTTTTTTTTTTCGACATACTGTACCTAGTCTAGCTCTAGCATGCATTCTTCCTACTGAATTAATCTCTCTCTCTCTCTTTGGAAAGTGACATTGACGAATTTCCGAGATTAATTAGTGATTGATTAAATGGTCCACTTGTTATATATCCAACAACGAAATCAGCCACGATCGGTGGCAACCCTTAGTTATTTAGGGTTCGGCCCCCTAACCCACAACACGCATCTATAAATAAGAGAAGACGTCCCCAACGGCTCCACCTCATCTATACACGTGAAACATTTCACACAATCGATCAATTGGACGCTAGAAGGTTTAGGAAGATCGTCTCCCACGTTCATCCCGTCCAGGTCAATCTAGGAGACGTCCATAGAGCCACCGCTATCCGGCGTCTCACGTCCTTCGCCAATATAGGGTGTCCATATCCTCAGGCGGTGATAACATGACATCTGGTACGTCTACAAACTCCATCGCATCTCCAGAACACACAAATGGCATATGCAGGCTCTGGTCAATATCTAAGATCTATTCCGTATAAGATTAGTTAGTGATCATGTTTAGACTAAGTTCAAGATTGTTTGTATTGAAGAAAAAAGTGTCAAATTCGATCGATTCATCATGCCACTCCATCGAACCTTTTGCAGTCGAATCAAAAGCTACTACATATATCCATTTCAAATTATATGTCATCTTAGATTTTTTTGGTATATATATCTTGTTGACTATATATATATATATATATATATATATATATATATATATATATATATATATATATATATATATATATAGCAAAAACAATACATTTATAAAATTTCAAATGTTTTATAATAAATCTAGAGCAGAGTGAGTAATCTATACCTCTTTTTCATCTATGTACACCTAGAGCAATACAAAACATTGTAGGTTATCTACATGTTTATGCAGCAAAATCATTTCACTCCTAATGAAGGGAATATAATTGCCTCTCCATGATCTAGGGTTTTTGTTTCTTGAGTGGAGTGAATGCAAGTGGTGCCCAGATATATCAGCTCGAGAGAAACGGGGACCAAAGCCATAATTATCACTGTAAAGGAGCAAGTGGAAACTAAAACGTGGTCTTTTGTAAATTGTAAGCACTACCTTTTTAAGGAATTCATTCATTATTTATTGATTGATGAGGGGCAAGGGAGAAATTGATTTGACTCGGGCCCACTTGAGTGAATGAATGATGGGCTGGGCTTTCTGATAGTCAAGCAAAGCCTACTTTTACTCTGCTCTATTGGGCTGCATTCGGTAGCTAGCTCCAGGCCCTCCTATCCTTTCATGGCCGAGTAAGTTTTTTTTTAATATTTATTTATACCTCTTGCTCTCGTCTTGGTTTCTTTGTGTGGTTCTGGTTGTTTGCGATGATAATCTCATCTGACGACTCGCTATGCCACACCATCCGGGATAATGACGGTGATCACTGCAATGTAGTAATGCTTCGTCTTTTGTGTTATTTAATAACAATGTACTCCCATTATCTCTGAAAAATATATTTTTTAGTTATCTTAAGTTAATTTTTTAAAACTTTGATCAAATTTTTAGAAAAAAAAATATTAAACTTTATGGTATCAAATTAGTAACATTAAATTTATCATAGAACATATATATTTTCACATGTTGCTCATTTTAAGTCATAGGTATTGTTATGTTTATGTATAAAGTTAGTCAAAGTTTTAAAAAAAGTTTGACCGACACGGATTGTAGGAAATAATTTTTTAGGCCAGTCTCAATAGAGTTTCATCCAAGTTTAATGAGCATTAAATATACTGATGTGACACTATATTAATGAAGAGAGAAGTGATGAGAGTTTCATGGGGATGAAACTCCTTTGCATTGTTTCCAAAATTTCGTTGCATTAGAAACTGTGCCATGGAGAATGACCTTAGTGACAGAGAGAGTAGTACATGGATAGCGATACCACCATCTTGAGCCAGCTGCAAAATGTTCCTTAATTAGCTCCCTCTTACCTCCAAGGCAGGCACCCAAGCATTCATCATTGAAAGCCTCTTTAGTTTTAGCAAACCTATCAAATCTGGATGCTTGTCCTTCCCTTCTATCACTAGATTGAAAAAAAAAAGCATTGTTAAGTCAAGACGTGCTTGGTTGTGGGCAAAGTTATGATACGGATGGATTTTGAGGGGAGCATTTGCTACTAAACATATATACACACACGCTAGCTTTTTTTATCTGAATTTTATGGGCAACGGCAAACAGGATCATGCCCATGCAAATGGCATGCAATCGATTTCGCCATTTCGGAGGTAAAATCAATGTTTTATATCTTGGACTATAGCTGTTTGAGAAAGATTTAGCTAAGTTGGTACATGTACAAGTTAGTCCTTAGCTACTACTACAGCCGACTACTATAGCATGCATGGTTTGGGACATTGACAACTCAATGACTTAGCAGGCTATTTAATATAGGGAACCAAAGAGATGGGGATGATGCGGATATGGCGATGTACCACGACTGAGATGGGGAATCGGGTAAAAAGCAGATCAAATCTGAGCAAGGGTTTCTAGGTCGGGATGTGGAAAGGAGAGGGTCCTTCCACACTTCACTCCCCTACTCGCCTCATATCTCTCTGATTGATATTCCCTTCCTTTTAACCAATGTGCGTGGTGAACACAATGCAATAGAGATAAGCCACCTAAGGCCTGTTTTGGATGCACTACTATCCATCTCAATCCATGTTTATTGGACTGGATTGATGTGGAGTTGTGGACAATAGTTTAAGTCCCAATCAAATTCACTTGAACATATGTGGATTGAGATGTGAATATAACTACATCTAAATATAGCTCTAAAGATGACCGATTGAGTTGGATGTACATGCAAATGCACGGACCATTAATTTATTTAGGTCAGATCAAAAAAAGGAGGCATTCGGATTGCAATGCAAGCCGGCTGAATTGTGTTTCTGCATTCGTCCCTTCTCTGCATTGTTGTATGCATGCATGCAATTCATGGTCGTCCTTCAGTAGCTAGACGACCGACCCCCTAGCCAGCTAGCTCCGCCTTTCTATCTACTAGGTATCACTGCTCCATCAGTTCCACAACTGAAAAGCATGAATGCAATTATGCAACAGGCAAATCATATGGGCTCGATCGATGGATTGGATTTGGATCCAATGCAATGATGGAACAGATCAAGCAAAGCTTATAAAGTTATAATTTACCCTACTCCTCTATATCTCGGTGCCTTCCATTTATTTGTTTGTGCTGCTGCCGCCTGCCTGAATGCTTTTGCAGTTTTTTTTTTCTGAAAGACCTTTCGCAGAATTGCATTTCATCACCATGGATGGCTGATGGCTCTACGGTCCCGGACCGGGCATGGCGCTGCAATTGGACTTTTGTCTCCCTGTGACGACTCTGATGAGTCATCGATCCTACGACGACTGAAACTGAAACTGAAACTCGTAGACTAGGGCAGTGGTAGCAACCCCAAGCAAATGCATTGCAGGCGGCCGGCCACCACTCACCACTGCACACTGCCTTGTATAGCTCGCCCGCGGCGAGCAGTAGTTGGAGTTGGAGAAAGCAATTGTGTATTTGTGTGCAACATTATTTGAGCGAATTCCAGCAGTGTAGCTAGCTCGTAGTGTCGGAGCTTCATCAGTACAATCTGTGTGTCCAATAATGCAGCGCACCATACAATTGCTATATGAATATATATAGAAGAAGACTCCATCGACATTATTGTGTTCGCTCATCCAGCTAAGCTACCCGGCCGGCCGCACAAATAAGAATGTCGTCGACACAGACCACACACTTACAGACTATACATATATCCATATACTTATATCCAAGCATTGAGCATATATATATAATACAACTCATGTCTGTCTCTTCATAAACAATATCAAATTAAAACGACGACTCCGATCGACACGCATGCTTGGGTTTGGTTGCTCCAGCACAGCAGCAATATAATACTGCTACAGTACAATACAAACAGCTGGTCAATTGCATCTCCCACAATTCAGGCGGCTATTAACTAGCTAGGACTGGACCTGCCGACCGGATAATTCTCATATCATATCATTATCAATTCGTCATCATGGATCATGACACGTGTGTGTATGTATCCCTGTCAGTTTTGTAGCTACGTAGTACCAAACGACCGACCATCCGAATGTGGCGAGCATGCGCGGATAAACTATATAAGCTAAGCATGACCACTGTCTCTTGTCGATGAGCTTTGACCAATAATGATGTGCCAGAATTAAGGCTAGCTGGCGGTTGCTGCTCGCGCATTGTATTTGCCCGTTGTCTCAGGAATGGGAGCACACATGATTGGCTTAATTTGCCTGCTACTGCTAGTGATAGTACCATATATAAAATTCACAAGGAAATCAGAACAATGGCTATGTAACTATCTACAGACTGGACAGTAGTAGTGCGTGTAGATCTCGATCGTTACTAGGGTAAAGTTTATTTTGCCCCTAAGGGCACATGCCCTCCTGCTATGCACCTTCAGTTTTGCTCTGAGATTCGTGCAAAGCAGGAGAGAGATAATAAAAAAAATTCTCCCTCCTGCTGTGCACGAATCTCAGAGCAAATCTGAAGGTGCACAGCATGAGGGCATGTGCCCCTAGGGGCAAAAAAACTGCGTTACGATCGTTAGCTCAAAACTGAATCTGTATAGCTTTCCATGCATTCAGATTCAGA
The DNA here is from genome assembly GCA_022036555.1 of Microstegium vimineum. Taxonomy (NCBI): domain Eukaryota; kingdom Viridiplantae; phylum Streptophyta; class Magnoliopsida; order Poales; family Poaceae; genus Microstegium; species Microstegium vimineum. The sequence continues at coordinate 21,426,457 of CM039137.1, forward strand.
ATTGTTGTGGGAATTTAACGTGGTTCGGGTCGAGCTGCTAGGCAAGCCAGAGACAGAGGCAGGGTATAAGTAACTATATAGCTATTTTCACCCCATGCATGCATAGATATGATGGTGGGATTCTTCTAATATTTTTAGAAGAATTCCACCATTTTATTACGGCCAGGCGGAGAGAGATTGAGAGATGAGACGAGTCAGACCACAGCTAGGCGCCCATGCATGTGTTATGGCATGGATGACCGCGCCGTGCCGTCGTTGTCGTCGTGCTTGCATTGCATGAACTGGACGAGACACAAGTCGTCGTTGTTGAATGTTGAATTGGCGCAGCGCAGCCTATGAAAATTGCAGCAATATGCATGCAGCATGCAGTTACCGGCCGGGCCATGCATGTGTACATTATGTGTGACTGGTCAGCTGGACAGCCAAGAACGGACAAAGAATCCATCGCCATCGGACGTGTCTCGTAGTGCACGCACTGTACATGCTCTGCATCTCCAAGTCCCGAAATCTTCGGCGCCGACCAGGTGGCCGGAAGCCACCTGCCGACCCCCCCCCCCCCCACCCCTGGTATTATTTGTTAGTGAGTTGATTGGGCTGCTGTAGAGCTATTAAATATTTGGCCCATGATTAGCATACGAGCGATCAGCGAGCCACCCAAAGCGCGGCCCATGTGAGGAGTGCCGAGCGTTTCCTGTCAGGAGCAAGCGGTTGCAGACCGTGTGTTTCTATTTTTCTTTTTCTTTTTTCTTTATCTTTTCTTTTTCGTGTTGCTTATTCTTATTCCTATATATTTATTTTATTGTTTATTTTTCTATTTTTTTTCTTTGTTTTATGTTTCTGGTGTTTTTTGTTGTTGCGTTGTTCTATGCTATACCGAGAGCACGTGGTGCACGTAAAGGCTGATATGTCTTTCTTTCTAATTTTCTATTTATTTTTTATATTTAAGTAGATTTTCTATTTTTCATTTATTTAATTTTTTATTATACTCTAATTAATATTTTTATTTTGTTTCTTTTAATGTTTAACTTTTGTGTATTTCATGAGATAAACATGTTTACATAATATATATGTGATATCTTGTTATTATAATTTTTTTATTCACCCACGTATACAAGTGATTTTCCATGTGTATAATGTTTACAAGAACAACATTCCACTCATGTGATGTTCTTTTTTACTTCCCTCTTATATGTGGTTTTTTTCAATTTTGATTACCTTTGTTTTTCTTAGTGTTTTATCTATCTTTACTGATTTTATTTTTATTTTATTATTCATTCATTTTATTTGTCCATATTTTTCTATTATTTTTTTATTTCTGATTATTTTTATTTTACTACAATTATTTTTCCATCGACATGTTCTAATTTTTTCTATAATTATGGTTATGACTTCAATATTTTGATTACCTTTTTATTTTCTTCATTCCACGAGATACATTTGATGTTCAATCATATCTCATGTAGTATACATATAATGTTCTATTATGTATTTTATGATGTTCACATAATACACACATGATATCTATGATATGTTTTTGTCATGTCCATATAGTTTAAATATGATGTTCTATCATGTATTTTATGATGTTCACGTCATATACATGTAACATACTATGATTTTCTTGTATTATACATGTGATTTTGGCATAGTATAGTTTGATCTTCATGTAGTATAAACATATTCTATGATACATTTTAGGTTGTTCAAGTACTACCTAGGTGCCTTTTTTCTTTCCTATATTACATGTTTTTCTTTTTCTTTTTATCTATCTCATATTTTTCTATTATGTATTTTTCTCTTTGACTTATTGTGTTTTTTCACGTAGTATACATATTTGAGCATTCACATAGTACAAAATATTTTAGGTTCTGTAGATTATATAATGTGATGTTATTTTTAGTTTTTCTCTATTTTTTCCTCATTATTTAAACTAAATTAATTAGTTTATTTTTTACTTGATTTTTTTTACACTCTATGAGATATATATGATGTTCATGTAGTATATATGTGATGTTCTATGATATATTTTGTGATGTTCATATAGTATATATGTGATATTTTATGATATATTTTGAGATGTTTAAATAATATAAATAGATGTTCTACTATTATCTTTGACTATTCACATAGTACCTATGATATGATCTATACTATGTTTAGGCTATTTATATGGTATTGTGTTATCTTTTATTTTTTTCTATTTTTAATTTTTGGCTATATCATTAATTAAATTAAGTAGTTTTTTTACATTTTATTTTTTCTATATTTCATGGGATATATGTGATGTTCACATAGTATACCTATGATGTTCTATAGTGTATTTTTTTATGTTTATGTATTATGAATAGGATGTTCCATGATTATATATATTAGGTTATACAATTAGTATCTATATTATATAGTTTTTATTTTTTATTATATTATTATGTGGGTTTTTTTCTTTTTTCTTTTTATTTTTGTTTCTCTTATTTTTTCAATCTTTTATGTTTTTATTTTATTTTATTTTATATATTTCATGAGATGTTACATGGTAGATTTTGATCATGACTTCATGAGTGTAGTAAGATTAGAATACTTCTTTGAACTTAAATGTTTAAATATGTTTTAATAATTTAAATATTTTCACTACTACTACAACTACAAGCAATCTATGTTGTTTCTTAGGCTTGTTTGGTACAACTTAGCTTCACTAGTGAAGTGTTTTTTTAGAAAATAGCTTCATGAGCAACTCTCCTAGTGAAGCTAAGCTATTTTGAAAAAAGTATTTGGTAAAACAGCTTCATCAACAACTTTATGCATGGATATGAGAGAGAACTGTGATAAGCTACTATTTTTAGTTTTATCCCACTTTATATCTTTGTGAGAGGGGAAGAAAAACAACTTCATGATAAAACTGTTTTGGAAAGAGGTGTTTGACAAAAAAAACAGTTCATAACAACTTTTGTGAGTTATACCAAATAGGTCCTTAGTGGTGAGGAATAGCTTTGCTATATGTTAACGTAAAACACTTATGTCCAACAGCTCCTACATGCTAATTTTACTTATTTTTTTATTTCTTTTCTTATTTCTCCTTTTACTTATTTTTTTAATTTTTCCTTTCATGATATTGGATGGAAGTAGTTTGGCTGCATTCAACGGTCGAAAGCCATGAACCGGCGGGAGCAATGCACAGGATAGAGGACACGGGAGCAGAGGAAACACGATCAGCATGCAAAGTGGGCTGGCTAGCAGCTGGACCATGCGGACAGGGTGCGCTCCGTGCAGAAATGGGTCATGCGGGACATGGACCATGCGGAAAATGGGCCGAAAACACGGGAAACCAGCATGCGTTAGGAACCAAAAAAGGCAGATGTAGGGTGGTCGGCCAGGTGCTAGACGTCACCCTGGTTGGAAGGTAGCACTGCCCCTCCAAGTCTGGCTTCTCCATCCAATCCTCCAACAACTAAAAAGCAGAACCAGAAGCAGGCCACCAGCGGCCCAAGCGTACAGCGAAACCGAATATTCGTGTACATGGGCCATACTGGGCCGTTTAATCTCATTATGTGTGTGTGAGCCCTGGAGTATAAAGGGAAGAGAGTATCTGAACTCAGGTAGGAAATTGTTTTTTTTAGACGCAGGCAGGAAACTGTAAATCAAACGAATTTGAGCTAAATACTATATATGTCATGATAAGTGTTACATGATAATGCATGGAACGGATTTGAGCTAAATACTATATGTGTCATGGTATCGTAATGGGAACATACATGATCCTAGATATTATTATGGTTGCCCATGTATATGTAAATGGCACTATGAAAATGGTGAATGATTGCATATTGAATTGGATTTAAGAAAGATGTCTCACTATTTGTATCAAGAATGTCACACACTTGTCCAAGTGCCAGTGGACACACACACACACACAAAAAAAAAAGCATGCAACTTGGTTCACAAATCCATATGTTGTGGCATAGTTATCATGAAGTGATTTTGATTTAATATAATACATGCCAAAATGTGGCACACTATATCAAATCCCAATCCTACATATGAGCCACTAGGCAATACAAACCTTTCTGCACAGAAAAGAATCTAGAAAATCAATTATCTGTTACTGAAAGATTGAAATACACCACGGGTCTTTAAACTTTTCCTACATTATCATGAACTTTTAGATTAGTAGTCTAGATCATTTAACTTTTCAACATGAAAGATGTGTATCTCTAAAATATGAGCGTGCGTATATCCCGATAGAACATGACCGCGGGTTGATTTATGAGAACTTAGAGGTCTTTTCGGTAAAACAGTTGATGCCACACGTCAACGCACCGAGCTTTCACGTTCACACAGTAGGTTTTAAGGAACTTGATTCATTCATGAATTTTCAAATTCTACGTCCATGACATTTTTCGTCTGGAGTTGCTATCTATTTTTACAAGACCAAAGCTATATATATATATATATATATAGTAATAAAGATGATTACGAGTTATTGTCTAGTTGTAATTTTGGTTACTAATGGCTGGAAAGTGTTCATCGATGTTCGTTTGATTAGATTATTTGTTCACGTGTCAATTATCTAGGCATGATTTTATGGTAAAACTGGTGCATTCGGTGTACATCTAATTTATTTCCCACATGTAACCAAGTTTGTTTTTCTAGGGCGGGAACTCGATCCACCTGATATATTTTTTCTCTAATTAAATCATTTGTCTCTTTTGTTGATAAAACCTTTTTTCCCCAAGTATATTAGTACACAGTTGGGAGGACCCTGGATCTCAGTTACCGTACCTAACCTCCCCGCAACGCCGTAATCGATCTCCCCTCCCCTCCCCTCCCTTCGACGCTCTCGCCCCGCGACGCGGGCCGCCCTAGCGTGCTCCTCTCGACTCGGACGATGAGGTCCACCTCTTCGCCGACGAGGTGAGCTGAAGCCCTCCTCCCCGTCGCCATCCGAGGTTCCATGGTTATCCATTGCCGCCGCCCTCGCCGTGACGTCCGCATTATCCACGAGCACCGTCGCGCCGTCGCGCAGGCCGAGGACCTCCCTGTCGTCGGATGCTAGGACTCCTCCGCGCAGCCGATTCGGCTCCTCCCCAATTCGGTTCGTCGCAATCCAAACTGCTCTACCCAACTATTGTTTATCATTATGTCGTCTGTTTGGACATTGATCTTGTTTGCAAGTCCATTTTTTTCTTTCCCCTCCTAATACAATACGATTACTGTTCTGTTCATTCTGTCGTGCATTCCGGGAATCGAAACATTCTGTCGTTATGATTCCTGCAATTCGTTATGGCATCCAAAGATGAATGCTTCAGTTCGAATCCAATCGATGCTGATTTTAATGGAAACATAATCTGTTTTTAATGGAAACACGAATGTTATATTCAGTGATAAGTGTGAAAGCTAGTTATTTTCCTTAAATGTTTAGTTGCGGTGAGTATTGTATTCGACATTATTAAGAACTACTATGTATGTGCACTGTTCTGAACATTTGATGATGAGCCCATTCCATTAAGCGCTTGAAAATACAGTGAGCTAAATCCACCTCTGACTGAATCCCCTTATTTCTTCATTCTGATCGAGACCTCCTTTCCATGCCATACCATATTTTCAGAGTTATATTCCTGCTTTATGGTGAAACAACACTCTTGAACTTATCTTTGAACTTATTTGCAGATATGGAGTACAACAGAGATGACGCGGTGCGATCAAAGGATATTGCTGAGAGAAAGTTCAGGGAGAATGATATTGCTGGTGCGAAAAAGTTTGCCCTGAAAGCAAAGGCTCTTTTTGCGCCGCTTGAGGGCATTGATCAGATGATTGTAGCCTTAGATGTCCATGTAAGGGCACAGACAAAGATTGCAGGGGAGAATGACTGGTATGGGATCTTAGAAGTACCACCAACGGCTGATGAGGAGGCAATCAAGAAGAAATACAAGAAGTTGGCCTTCCAAACTCATCCTGACAAGAATACCTCTGTTTGTGCTAAAGCTGCTTTTAACCTCGTCTCAGATGCTTGGAATGTGTTGTCCAATACTGCCAAGAGGATGTTGCATGACCACAGCAGGCGTGCATACGCCCTAGGAGTGCATCAGAATAGCTTCAAAGCAACTGCCCGTAAGGCTTCAAACTCCTCTATGTCAAGTGTGAGTATATTTTGCGACAGACAGAGAAAAGTGGCACCCCACCTCGCCCAAGAAGCAATAGAAACATTCTGGACACTCTGCCATTCATGTCTTGTGTCCTTTCAGTACTCCAGGGAATACCTCAACCGCCATCTCCAGTGCCAAAAATGTGATGCAGTGTTTCTTGCTACTGAAGTTGGTGCTCCGATTTACCCTAGTCAGCCAATGCCTATGTCTACTACTAATAATATTGGTGGCAATACAGTTCCTGGCATGGCAACTCCAGGAATACAGGCAGGAGTGTCACAAGGTTATCAGAATTGCGATCCAACAGTGCTCAAATCTGCAAAATGTGCACAAAGCACTAGACATACGGTCCAACAAACATGTGACAATATTAGAAAAGAGGAGGCAGCTGGAGCTAGTATACCCGCAAATGAAGAAGCAAATTCCAGAAAAGTTCTGCCGCACGCTGCGAGGAAATATGCACAGGCAGCCTCTTCTGTCAGACGAGCAAATGCAGCAACAAGGGAGCATGAAGCTGCAAAGAGAAAACACACCAATGCTGGTAAGCAAGGAACCGGGCAGTCGGCAACCTCCTACCCTGACGGTGATGGATGCAAACCAGTGGGCCCAGCAAAAAGAAAGCCTCGCTCAACCTCTGAAACATCAGGTGCCAAGAAACGCAAAGTGTCTTCTTGTGGTTTTAATTCTGAATCTTCTAGTAATGCTGGAAAGACCAGCTTTGGCAGAGAGCCCATGCAGTTAGATGTCCGTAGAATTCTAATTGAAAAGGGGAAACTTCAAGCTCAGAAATTGCAGGAGCTCCGTAGCAAGAAGGCCAATGTGAAAAATAAAGAAAAGATGCAGAAGAGTAAGAAAAGCAGCGCAAAAGGTGCATGCAACATAGACAATGATGTTGATGAAATCGTGATGAAGCAAAGCAGCAGTTCAGTTGATCCAAAAAAAGATGTCCTGGAGTTGGTTAGCAAAAGGGTTGGTTCAGAGGAAAAGGAGAGGGAAAAGAGCAGTAAACAGGTTGGGTTAGAAGAAAAGCTGAAGTCATGGCAATGGAGGGCTCCTGAAGTACGCATAGTATACACAAGGAGAAACCGCAAGCAACACAAGAAGGAACTGGAAGATGAAGTAACTGGTGCTAATCTGGCAACAGAGGACCATATGCCTGCCAAATTTGGCTGTTTGAACCAAGAGCTGATTCCTGATAAAGGCTCTGACGAAATGCCTGTCCCTGATGCAGATTTCTACAGTGTCCCTGATGCAGACTTCTCCAGTTTCGGTGATCATTCTGAAAGTTCATTTCAAAATGGTCAAGTATGGGCCATGTATGATGAAGAAGATGGTATGCCTCGCTATTATGCTTTGATCAGAAAAGTCATTTCCACTCACCCTTTTAAAGTTAGACTGGTCCACCTCAAAGCAAACGACTCCAATGAATTCGGAGCCTCCAATTGGATGTCATGTGGATACTCCATGACCTGTGGTGAGTTCAAGTTTGATGTGTCCAAACATATTGAGCAAGTGAATTTGTTCTCGCATAAGGTGAAGTGTGACAAAGGTCCAGGAGGCATCATCAGAATTTTTCCTAAGAAAGGTGATATCTGGGCTCTGTACCAGAATTGGTCCCCTGACTGGGATCAATTTACACCTGATGATATGATTTACAAGTATGGGCTGATCGAGGTTCTTGATAGCTACAACCCTGACAAAGGCATTTCTGTGATGCCTATTGTGAAAGTTCCTGGCTTTGTGTCAGTATTTAAGCCCCTTCACAATGCAACAAAAAGCTGGAGGATACCAAGGGGGGAGATGATGCGGTTTTCACACCAAGTACCATTCCATGTCCTTACTGGAGAAGAAGCTCATAATGCTCCCAAGGGGTGCTACGAATTGGATCCAGGTTCAACTCCACAAGAGCTTCTTCGTGTGGTTCCACCATCTGGAGATGCTAAATAAGTTTGCACTTGAAGCTTTAGCTTTTAGCTTGCTCCGTACTTAAGTTTTGTGTTTGAAACTTTTTAATCCTTTGACCTAGCAGCAGTTGGAGTAAGCTGTTTTCCTTTTCAGGTGTAAATTCTATACCTTACGTTGTGCTGATGTAGCAGCTTACTATCAGGATTTTGCAGACTTAAATTGTCATGTACAATGTGCTCAGTTCTCGTTCTCGATGCAAGCATCGAGAGCTGTAGAAATCCATGGCTATGCCTTCCCATTTTCCCAATACAATTGCGCCTCAGTATGTGAATTTTTTGCACCATACTTTTTTAACTGTTAATTATGCTGTTAGTATGCTTCCATACATTGATGCCTGTCAAAGTTGATTCGGCAATTGGCATTGGTTTTTTCTCCCTATCCCTAGTATGCAATGCACCTCTCCTATAGTTGATCTGTTGATGTCGCTTTCGTTTTTCCATATATGCGATTCGGTATGGACAGCTCGAACAATTTGTTTCAGGGACGGGGCAGGTTTGGAAATTAGTAGTAGCTAGCTGCAGAGGCATCATAGTTTCAGAAAGCAGCTCTGGTTGGAAAATTGTTGGTGCTATAAATTTTGACACGGGAGCTAGGGTAGATTTCTTTTTTCTATAGCTGTCATTTTTTTTTGAAGATTCTATAGCTGTCATTAAGAAGGCGGAGCTAGTGTAGATTTCAGAATGCCTGAAATTATACGAAGTCGCAGGAAACGGTTCAGGCAACAAGCATATTCATCTGATCATTGGTACTTGAATGAAATGACTAAAATATTAACGTGCTCGGCCCAAGAAGGTAAATTCCCTATCCACTGCCTTTTGAGTTGGTGGGCTGGTACGTATCTAGGATACGGCCCAGCCAGCCCAACAAGCGGCAGCCGGAACGGCAGTAATCTGCCCACCCCGGGTGCCCTAAACCCCTCCCGACGCCAGACCGCTTCGCGCCGCGCCGCCTCCTCCCCACTCGCGCAACGCCGAGCCGCAGGCGCAGCAGCGGGAGGAGCGAGCGACCCCCCGCTTTACGCCCGCCGCCGACGAGCCTACGCGGCGTGCTGCGTAGGACGCACGTGTCGTCTAAGGGAGGGGCTATTTGTTTTCAGCTGAGTTGAGCGGGGGACCTGGTACTGGGTGGAGATGTTGGTGCTCTTCGAGACCCCCGCGGGTTTCGCCCTATTCAAGGTGCTCGACGAGGGGAAGCTCGACAAGGTCGAGGTCAGTGACCGCCGTTGCGATTTCTAAGTCTGGTTTTGTTTTGGGTTTCTTAAATTTGGTCTGTTCCATGCTTGTTTATTGAAGTATCAGTGCTATGTCTTTCTGTTTCTGTTTTGCAGGATCTATGGAAGGAGTTCACGACGTCGGACTCGGCGAGAAAGGTTTGTGATTTCGTTGAACACTGTTACGTTAGGACATTCTGCGTGTCTCTTTTTGAGCAAATGGTATCGATTTGACTCTTTTATTTCGGTGGAACACTGGATTTATCCAGAAGAATATGGAATTTACTGCTTAGGGTAGCTTAGCTGAATATGTTTCAGAATGTGTTTTCTGTGAGCTATTTCTAATATTTCACCTTTCAAGTCAAGTGCCTGGATATTTGTGCTGCTATTTCATGCTGATGCTAGTTGTATTGTATCCAAATAATGGATGAATGCATTTGGAAATCATGCATACTGTGGCCTCCAACACACTTGCTGGTTTCGTTCAAATGCAAAATAAGAAATGAGAATATAGAAAATAAAAGAAAATCTGGTTAAATTCTTTGCTTCTGTACCTTAGTTTTCTGTTCTGACTAATATAGTCAAATTTCATGTAGGTGGTTGAGCTGAAGGCTTTCAACAAGTTTGAGAACACATCTGACGCCCTATCTGCAGCAACCCTGATTATTGATAGCAAGCCTAGCAAGGGTCTGCGCAAGTTCTTGCAGAAACATTGTGAGAGTGAAACATTAGCTGTTGCTGATTCCAAGCTTGGAAATGCTATAAAAGAAAAGCTGGTCGGTAGTGTTTGTCAATCTGTTACTTTTTTGTAGAATGATGAGCCCTCCTTAACGTTTTTGTTGCGCTATTGCAGAAAATTGACTGCCTTCACAATAGTGCTGTGATGGAGCTGATGAGAGGGCTGAGAAATCAGCTCACTGAGCTTATAACTGGGTTGGGTGCACAAGACCTTGGTCCAATGAGCTTAGGATTGTCGCACAGCTTGTCTAGATATAAGCTGAAGTTCAGTCCTGAGAAGGTGAGTCTTATATCGGTGCTGCTGGCTATCTTATTTAACATGCTGTTATGTGCTCTGTTTCTGGCTTTTATTGTGTCAGGATTTGTGCTTGGCATGAATTATTTTTCATTTTCCATATTTTACTCGTGCATATTTATCCTTTGATTGCCTTTGGGTGTTGCTATGTTATCTAGCTTACATTTGAAATTCTCATAATATGTAACATCTTGCAAGTTTTTATTCTTGAGGATTCTTCTTGGTCTTTGTTATTAAAAAATCCATTTTGACCTGTTTAAGTGATTTTTTATTGTTTCTGTTCCACAGGTTGATACCATGATTATTCAGGCCATTGGCTTATTGGATGATCTTGACAAGGAGCTTAACACTTATGCCATGAGAGTTCGTGAATGGTATGGTTGGCACTTTCCAGAGCTCACCAAAATAGTTACAGATAATATACAGTATGCTAAAGTTGTGAAGCTGATGGGCGACAGAACTAATGCAGTCAACCTTGATTTCTCTGAGGTAATTATTGACATCCAATATGATCTCCATGTGGCCTTGTCTATTAAGGAAACTGTTTAGTAAGAAGCTCTGTTGTTTTCAGATATTGTCAGATGAAGAGCTAGAAACACAGCTAAAGGAGTCTGCAGTAATATCCATGGGGACAGAAGTTAGTGACCTTGACTTGTTAAATATCAGAGAGCTATGTGATCAAGTGTTGGCCCTTTCTGAGTACAGAGCCCAGCTGTATGAGTATTTAAGAAGCAGGATGAACACTATCGCGCCAAATCTGACGGCACTGGTGGGTGAATTAGTTGGTGCTCGCCTTATTGCTCATGGTGGAAGTTTGCTAAACTTGGCCAAGCAACCTGGTAGCACAATTCAGATACTTGGCGCAGAAAAGGTTTGTTTACTGCTTATGAATGGGTCTGGATCATTTGTTTTAATTTCCAGCTATCTTTTTTGTGTGTATCTGAACCTTATGTGCATCAATGCTTAGTATGGCATACATAAACATTATTTGCTTATGTTGTCTGCTAAATCGTCTAACATCTTGCAAATCATCTGAATTTCTTGTCTGTGTCTTATTTTTTATTTGTTGGTTCACTAATAATGTTGTAGTCATTTTAATTGATGGTATGTGTTAACTTTATTTGCTTATGCTGTCTGCTAGATTTTGCTTTCTCCAATAAGAAATAAAGATTGTGTTTCTCTACAGGCTTTATTCAGAGCTCTAAAGACAAAGCATTCTACACCTAAGTATGGGCTCATCTACCATGCATCCTTAATTGGTAAGGCTTCTCAAAAGCACAAGGGAAAAATCTCTCGTTCTCTTGCTGCAAAAACTGCTCTTGCCATCCGATATGATGCCCTTGGTGGTGGTGAGGATAACTCCATTGGCACTGAGAGTCGACTCAAGGTATATGAACTGTAGAAGCAATCTCTTTTCATAATTTGTATAATATACATGGCCTTGTGACACGTTATTACATCTGAACAGCTTGAGACACGGCTTCAAGTTCTTGAAGGTAGAGAACTTGGGAAATCTGCTGGTTCCACAAAAGGAAAGCCCAAGATAGAAGTGTATGAAAAGGACCGGAAGAAGGGTGCTGGGGCTTTGACGACTCCTGCTAAGGTAAGCTGTGTTATGACATCTTGCTCTCCAGGGAGAAGGGGGGGGGGGGGGGGGGTCTGAAAAGGCTTTTGTATATTGAACAGTTGGGCTTAAAATTTGGCCAACACTTTGAGAACTATAATCTCCAGAACCTTGTGCTATTATAGAATTGGATTGTTTTTTTTCCCACCATGGACCAGTATTGGATTGTTTGAACTAGTTACTGAGGTCCCCCATTCATTTTTGCCAAATTATCCTTAGGCAAACACTCCTTTTGTTGCAGTAGATTTGTCTTTTATTTTGCTCTAAAAGTACTGCACTAAGGAACGTGTTTTGACTTGATGCTTTGCTTTTGTTTTAGACATACAACCCGGCAGCTGATCTGGTGCTTGGACAATCCACCGAAGAAACGCCAAAGAAGTCAGAATTGGCTTCAAAGAAGAGGAAACATCATGATGCGGAAACTGCACCATCAGCAGAGTCTGAAGAGGCAATCCAGGAGGATGGTGACCAGGAGGATCGGAAGAAGAAGAAGAAAAAGAAGTCGAAGGAAACTGAGACTCCTGCTATTGAAGCTGATGGTGAGAAGAAAAAGAAAAAGAAGTCCAAGGGCGAGGAGCCTGCTGTGGCTGCCTCAGACGGCGAGAAGAAGATGAAAAAGAAGAAGAAATCTGACGCGGATGGTGAGGATGTTGCAATGCAAACTGAAGCGTCTGGTAAGAAAGATAAGAAGAAAAAGAAGAAAAGGCATGCCGATGATGAGTGAAGCATTTACTCTATTCTGAAAGATGGGTATCACAGGGTTAGAAAACATGTTTAGTTTAGTTTAGTTTTTTTTGTCCCGGATTGTATTCGAGTACTTTTGCACTTTCTGAATGGTTGATGGATTTAAATTTTGCTGCTGCGATCTCATAAATAAATTAATATATGATGATTGCTCATGGTAACGTGCTGATGAGGCCTTCCATGCTCAATGGTGACCTGAACGTGTTATTTATAAGGGGCTTTGGCGTTTCTACCCTTGTTTTAACGCGAAATGGTGATTTTACCCTCGTTTTTTCAAAACGAAGCTCACTTCTACTCCTAGTCTGTTAAGCCCCTTTAACAGTGTTAACTTATGGAAAAAAAGACAACTTTGCCCAAGCGTTTTTACTCCTATTTTATTATGATATTAGTGTTTTTAGCCCCGTTTTAGATCAGCTAGTTGACACTTTACATAAAGAATTTTTAGAAAAAATCGACAGCATTTCTGCTGACAATCCATATAAACATAATTTAATATTACACAACAATTTAATTTCACACACATTGCATTAGCGGCAACAAACCAAATCCATATAACATGCCATCACAGTACCATATTAGATGTCAACATAAAGGTCCAAATAACATGTGAAACACCAACATTGAGGTTCAAATAACATGTCAACCACCAAATGACATGTCTAACAAAAGTAGAAACTAGCAGTGAGTTTACCTTAGAACAAACTTCTCAATGATCATTTGTCTAATATGGTCAAGCATTTCTATAATCTGGAAGTTCTTAGTTTGTGACACCCAACTATTAAAAGACTCAGAAAGGTTATTGTTGATGTAACAAAATGGGTACACTTGTAACAAAATGGACCAAGTACATGTAACAAAAACAAGTTCTCAGAATAGGTACACTTGTAATAAAATGGACCAAGTACATGTAAAAACAAGTTCTCAGAATAGGTACACTTGTAACAAAATGGACCAAGTACATGCAAAAACAAGTTCTCAGAATAGGTACACTTGTAACAAAATGGACCAAGTACATGCAAAAATAAGTTTTCAGAATAAGTACCTTGCACCCAATGTATTTCTTGCTTGTAGATGCAAAAAAAAGTCCACTTGCAACCTTGTTAAGCTCTCTTGCATATATCCCTAAATCTTGTAGTGTCTTTTTGCAAGGTATGGAAAGCATGATCATGCAAGATGGCATGATGTGTGACTGCTAACTTGCACTGATGAAAGTGCATCTAGCCCTTTAGTGGGTTTTGGTGAATTGAGTGACAACACAATTAAAGGTCTAACAAGTTTGCTAAGTGTATGAAAGGTTCAACAAGAAAAGCAAACTTGATGGTATTCCACACAGTGTTCAAATGAATGCTAAACTGAGTATTGTTGTGTTGAAAGATTATGGAAACAATCTAGTTCAAGCAAAAGACAACAATGCAAATGGAATCAATTAAATGACTGCTATATTGTAGGATATCTTAGTATCATGTGAAAGCAAGCATGTTTAGCAAATGACAATTGAGACATGAGTTGATAGTTATGGATTGGTCTCTATATTAGCTTGCTTTGCATGAACATAAAGAGTTGGATAGTGGACTAGTGTTGATCAAGGAATGAATAATGAATCAATAGTGCATTAGTGAGAAAACACCAAGCAAAGGTCAAATAAAAAAGGAGACAATGTATATTGGATATAAGATGGTCTCTACTTTGGTTTGCTTGTATGGACAAAGATTTGGAAAATCACTTTGCATTAATATGATCACGCTAGAAGTATAAAGATAGAGATTCAAGTGAGTGATAGGAGTTGAAAGGTCTAGATATGGCTAGAGGGGGGTGAATAGCCTATTAAAATTCTACAACAACACTTAAGCAAACTTATTAGAATAAAACACGGCGTAAAGCAAGTTTGCGCTAGCACTACGGTTAGACAAGCCACCTACCAATTTTAGTAACTAGCAAGATAACCTATGTCACACACAAGAGCTATAGAACTAGAGCGACACAACTAAGCTACACAAACTAAGTTAGAGGCTCTACTTTGCAAGAAAGTAAAGAATAGTAGTGCAAAGCTAGAGATAGAAAGGTTATACCGACGTGGAGAGTAGCAATCAAGAGATATCCAATATGGAAGCAATCACAATATGAATCCTCGGTAGAGATAAGATGACACAATGATTTTTTACCGAGGTTCACTTGTTTGCCAACAAGCTACTCCTCGTTGTAGCGATTCACCTACTTGGAGGTTCACGCGCTAATTAGCATCACACGCCAAACCCGTCACCGGGTGTCGCAAAACCAACACAAGATAGGGATCCACAAGCTACGAGCAATCCACTAGAGATACCTTTCGCGAACTCCCGCGGGGAAGGTTCAAGAACCCCTCACAATCCACCGATCGGAGCCGGAGACAATCACCTTCCTCCGCTAAACGATCCTCGTCGCTCCAAGCCGTCTAGGAGGTGGCAACCTCCAAGAATAACAAGAGCTTCCGTGAAGACGACGATTTGTGTTGAGACAGGTTCATATGCATCACGTATATTCTTGTGACGCTTTTCAGCACCCCACAACAGCCATGGATGTAGGGGGAGCCCCATTACACCCCAATGTGTGAATTTTGGCTTTTCATGCCAAATTTAGAAATTCAAATTCCCATTCACACATTTAGGGGGAGATCCTACACCCATGACTTGCATTGTCTCAGATTATACTTAACTTTTGTAAGCTCTAAGTGTGTTGTCATCAATCACCAAAAAGGGAGAGATGAAAGTGCAATCAAGCCTTAAGTGGGTTTTGGTGACATGACAACGCAATTAGAGAACTAATGAGACTTTACAAGTATGACAAGCAGGTTAAACTTAAGGAGGTTGATGAACAGGTTGGCGGACCCCTCCAATTACAAAAGTGCATGGCAACAAGCTCAAAGGAGTTTAAATTCTTCTATACTTTGAAATTGAGTTAGGTATGCCGTACTATTAAGAGGGATTCAACACGCATGCCAACAAGTGAACCAAATGCAATATCTATCCAAATACATCACACCTCCACATACATAGTGGGCAAATCAGCCAACTACTTGAAGATCTATACCTTGCTGTTCTGCCCAGGCCGGCAGTGCTGTGCTACAGGCCGGCACTGCCGCCACTTGTTCAGCCTGTTGGCAGTGAGGGGTATTTAAACACCTCCTCACTCCCCCCAACGGCGAGTTCTGCCATTCTCACTCTCACACTTCGCAGAAAAAAGAAAGAGGAGCTCTCTTCTTGCTCTCCATTCCCCCTTGGTGCTCATCCACTCTCCCCCATTGATTTTCGATCATCCTTTGAGAGATTGAGCCTCCAAGCTTGAGAAGAAGCTTCTCCCTCGGATCTTCAACTCCTTCAAGCATTTGGTTCGCGTGGTGGCCGGCGGTTTGAGTTTGTTACTCTTGGAGCTTTGCTCCTAGCCGGCTAGGCATCGCCCTTGAGCTTGCCAACTTTGGTGGTAGCCAAGGGAGGTTTGTAACACCACCAATTTGCTAATACATTGCCCCTCATCTCAAGAGTTCATTCTCTTGACTTGAGACCGAGGAAAGAGCTAGCCTTTGTGGTAAGCTTGAGCCTAGTGTGGCACACCTCAACAACGTGGACGTAGACAAGACTTTGTGGCGAGTTGAACCACGGGTCAAATCTTGTGTCACCGTGTGCTTGTTACTTTACTTTGATATATCTTGTGTGCAAGGTGATTTCTAGGGTTTGGACCCGATCTACTTCGTGGGTGTGTTGCTACCACTTTTAAGTGGCGCTAGAGGTTCCTTATACCTCTAGGAAGGTTTCTATTCAAACACAATTTACATTCAGTCTTTACTTTTTGAATTACGTTGATATCTGTTCTGGTGACCAGCACTGCTCCTCTTAGACCAGCAGTGCCGGCCACCCCGATAGTGCCGGCCTGTTGCTGACAACAAGTTGCTAAGTGATTTTAAACAGGCCTATTCACCCCCCTCTAGGCTAATCAGGTCCTTACAAGTGGTATCAGAGCAAGGTTACCTCAAGAAGCACTTAACCGTGTGAGGTAATGGCCGAAGAGGGAAATGTTGTGATGGTTGATCCCAAGAAGGTGGACTTGCATGAGACCTCAAGCAGCGATGAGAGCGCTGATATGAACAAGTACCAGACCACTGCTGGTATATCCGCTGGAGAGATTGCAAGAAGAAAAGAAGCTAGAAGATTGGGAAGAGAAGGCAAGAAATTACAAAAATAAGAAAAAGCTATCAATGAAGCCAAAAGCTTGAAGCTTGCCGAGAAGCTCCATAGAAGAGAAGTAAGAGCACTCAAGAAAGAGCTCAAGGCGAAGGAGGAGGAGCTAATGAAGAGCAAAGCACAAGCCTCTCAAGTGGAGGTTGAATCAAGTAGCTCCGACGGAGATGATGATGAATCATACCATGCCTCCAAGATTGTGAAGAAGGATGAGAAGAAGAAGAAGGATGACGACAGCAAGAAATACTCCACCATATCCTTTGATTATTCATCCATTTTTAAGCATGAGCATAAACCTCTATTTCATGTTCTCGCCGGCAAGTTGCCTCATTTCGATGGGACCAACTTTGCTAAGTGGAAACACTTGATGAAAGCTTATCTTGTAGGTCTTCACCTCGGTGCTTGGGAGATTGTTCACAAAGGATGTGATCCTCCGGTTGATCCCACAAGCCCCACCACCACCGAGCTCCGTTGCATACAACTCAATGCACAAGCAACTAGTGTGTTGCTAAGTGCATTGGATGGTGATGAGTACAACAAGGTGATGGGCTTGGAAGTTTCC
Source organism: Microstegium vimineum (assembly GCA_022036555.1). Classification (NCBI taxonomy): domain Eukaryota; kingdom Viridiplantae; phylum Streptophyta; class Magnoliopsida; order Poales; family Poaceae; genus Microstegium; species Microstegium vimineum. The sequence continues at coordinate 21,443,943 of CM039137.1, forward strand.
AAGAAAATATGGGATACCTTGCACCTTGCACATGAAGGTGTGAGCAAAGTGAGGCAATCCAAGATCGACCTATTGATGGCCAAGCTCAACCGGTTCGTGATCAATGAAGGTGAAGGGCCATAAGAAATGTTTGATAGATTGATGACCATTGTTGGCAAGATTAGAGGCCTTGGTGGAGAAGAAGTCAATGACCACAAGGTTGTCAAAATCATGCTTGAAGCCTACTCCCCAAGAAATGAAACCGTGGTGACATTGATTAGAGACAAGAAGAAGTTCAAGTACTTCACACCAAGTGATGTGCTTGGAAGGATCATCACTTTTGATCTACAAAGAGAAGAAGCACAAGAAAGGAAGAAGCTTGGAGAGATGCAAGCAAGGTTGGAGGGCATGAAGATCAAGGATGTGGCTCTCAAGGCAAACAAGAGCACAAGGAAATCAGCCCCTAGCTGTTCCAAAAACAGTAAGCAAGCTACTTTAAGCAAAGCTCAAGCTACCAAGGCCATCAAGCATCAACCCGAAGCTCCAACGTCAAGTGATGGTGAAAGTGAAGATGAGCAAGCCGAAAACATTGATGACATGGCTCTATTCATAAGAAGATTCAACAAGGGCCTAAAGAAGAATGGGTACAAGCTCATGAAGAGAAGGTTCCCCAACAAGAAGTCAAGGACTTGATACAAGTGTGGTAGCACCGAACACTTCATTGCCAATTGCCCAAATAAGGAGAAAGACAACAAATTTGGCAAAGGCAAGAGGGAATACAAGGGTGACCACAAGAAGAGCAAGAGATTTATGGGTGAAGCACACATTGGACATGAGTGGGACTCATCAGAGGAGACCACAAGTGAGGATGAGGAGATGGCAACAATTGCAATTCACAAGCCATCTACTTCATCAAGGCTCGTCAACAACATGTCCGATGATGATGAAGGATCCCCTCACATTTGTCTCATGGCAAAGGGTGAGAAGGTAAAATTAAAACCGGAACCCATAACTCCTCCCCCCAAAGACATCTCTAGTAGTGATTCTAGTGATTGCTCTAGTGATGAAGAAATCAATGAAATAACTAAAAATATGGATGTCAAGACCAAAATATTTATTGCTAATCTAATGGATGAATTAGAGGCAACCAAGGAAGATATAGCATCTATAGAAAAGACTCTTATTAAACAAGAGGATCTCTACATTGCTAGTGAGGAAGCCCTTGCATTAGAAAGGAGTGAGGTGAGCTCTTTGACCAAGGCTTTGGCCAAGGAAAAAGAAGCTCATGCTCTCACTAAGGAGTATAGTGAACTCAAGCAAAAGCATTGTGGCTTAAGTAAAAAGCATCAAGAGCTTGAGGGACAATACAACCTTCTTTGGGAGAGCAACTCACATCTCACTAAGGCAAATGATGCCTCTTCTCCATCCACTAGCCAAGGTTGTGGAAAATGCTATAATATTGATTTGAATGATTATCCCACTAACCTTGCCAACATGGAGGCCATGAATAAAGAAATAACAAGGCTCAACAATGTCATCTTAGTTTCAAAGAAGAATGACAAAGACAAGGTTGAGCCTAAGAAAATCCAATACAAAGATGGAAGGCATCCATCAATTAAAGATGGGCTTGGTCACACTCAAGGAGGTAAAACCAATGGTAGAAAAATGGTCAAAAGCATTGAGTGTGTCAAGTTTGAGAAGAAGGGAAGCATTGGTACAGATAAACCTGCACAGATAACAGCTCTGCTGGACCATAGGCTGGCAGTGCCGCGCCCCAATAAAGGGAAGGCTACCAGTGCTTCACCTGATCAAGCTAAAGCCAAAGTCCATGCCAAGAGGATGCCCCAGCAAAAGCAGGTTTCTCAGAAACCCAAGGACTCAATTTGGGTGGCCAAAAACAAGTTTGCCTATCAACCCAAGACAAGGTCACCTCAAGAAAGTTTGTCCTCATGCTATGTGTTGAAGTGCAATGACCGTGGTAAAGTCATTGCTGAATTCGTGGGTAATGAGAAACATGATAAAAGAAGCATGAACATTTGGATTCCAAAGATTGTTGTGACTAACATGCAAGGCCCCAAAATTGATTGGGGACCTAAATCTAGGAACTAATTTGTTTTGTAGGCATACTCCTCCGGTGGATTAAGTTGGGTGCTTGATAGTGGATGTACAAATCATATGAACGGAGAAAGGAGTATGTTCTCATCATATTCCCCAACTTCAAATGCAAGTGAGAATATCATCTTTGGTGACAACTCCAAAGGGGAAGTGATTGGACTTGGTAAAGTTGCTATTACTTTTGATCATTCCATCTCAAATGTATTACATGTGAATTCGTTGAGTTACAACTTGTTGTCCATTTCTCAATTGTGTGAGATGAGCTTCAATTGTCTCTTTACGGATAAAGGTGTGGAAGTCTTTAAGAGGGAGGATTCCTCTATTGTCTTTACGGGTCGTTTGAAGGGCAAGCTCTACCTAGTTGATTTCAACAAAAGTAAAGCTAAGCTTGAGACTTGTTTAGTGGCAAAATCTAGCATGGGTTGGCTATGACATCGCCGACTAGCCCATGTTGGGATGAGGAACTTGGCCAAACTCTTAAAAGATGAACACATTCTTGGACTAACCAATGTTCATTTTGAGAAGGATAGAATTTGTAGCGCTTGCCAAGCCGGAAAGCAAGTAGGTGCACCTCACCCATCCAAGAGCATTGTCTCCACCAAGCAACCATTGAAGCTAATTCACATGGATCTCTTTGGACCAGTGGCCTACATAAGCATTGGCGGTAACAAACATGGTTTAGTTATTGTTGATGACTTTACTTGTTTCACTTGGGTGTTTTTCATGTATGATAAGGCACAAGTGCAAGATAAGGTGAAAACCTTCATTAGAAGAGCACAAAGAGAATTCGGTTTCCAAATCAAGAAAGTTCGAAGTGACAATGGAACCGAATTCAAGAACACTCAAGTGGAAGAGTTCCTTGATGATGAGAGCATCAAGCATGAGTTTTCAGTTCCATACACCCCTCAACAAAATGGTGTAGTAGAGAGGAAGAACCGTACACTCATTGACATGGAAAGGACAATGCTAGATGAGTACAAGACTTCGGATATCTTTTGGGCCGAAGCCGTCAACACCGCTTGCCATGCCATCAACCGACTCTACTTACACAAGATCTTGAAGAAGACTTCATATGAGCTTCTAACCGGTAATGAGGAACCACCATGTGAAGAAATCAAGAACATGGCCATTGGTGACATCAGGCCACAAGAAGTACAGGCCACAGAAGTGGAACCTCAAGATGGTGATGCTACTGCCCAAGATTGGAAGAAGATGGGCCAACAGTGCTCCCTGGTCAGGGCTCTGCCCCTGAGGCCGGCACTACCGGCCCCAGCAGACAGGAAGCAGTCAACCCCTCACCTGCTACTCCAAGGAACCTACAACCTATCTTTGAAGAGCATGATTATGATGACCAAGCTGAACAACAAGAAGCCACAGAATACCCAAGATTGAGGCAAACAATTCAAAAGGATCATCCCGTCGACAATATACTTGGGAGTCTCCGAAAGGGGGTAACTACTCGTTCACATTTGACAAATTTTTGTCAGTTTTACTCTTTTGTCTCCTCTTTGGAACCTCTCAAGGTTGAGCAAGCTCTAGATGATCCGGATTGGGTGATGGCTATACAAGAAGAGCTCAACAACTTTGAGCGAAATCAAGTTTGGTCCTTGGTGGAAAGACCCAACACTAATGTGATTGGAACCAAGTGGGTCTTCTGCAACAAGCAAGATGAACAAGGCGTGGTGACAAGGAACAAGGCAAGATTTGTGGCTCAAGGCTTTACTCAAGTGGAGGGCTTGGACTTTGAAGAAACATATGCACCAGTGGCTAGATTTGAAGCAATTCGAATGCTTCTAGCCTATGCTGCCCATCATGACTTCAATCTTCAACAAATGGATGTGAAGAGTGCATTTCTCAACGGTCCTATACAAGAATTGGTGTATGTTGAGCAACCACCGGGTTTTGAAGATCCCAAGTTCCCTCATCATGTCTTCAAGCTCCATAAGGCGCTCTATGGGCTTAAGCAAGCACCAAGAGCATGGTATGAGTGCCTTAAGGAATTTCTACTTAAACAAGGCTTTGAAATAGGCAAAGCGGATCCTACTCTCTTCACTCATAAAGTCAATAATGATATCTTTGTGTGCCAAATATATGTCGATGACATAATATTTGGTAGTACTAACCAATCCTTTTGTGATGAGTTTAGTAGGATCATGACTAAGAGATTTGAGATGTCTATGATGGGTGAGCTAAAGTTCTTCCTCGGTTTTCAAATCAAGCAACTCAAGGAAGGGACTTTTCTATGCCAAACCAAGTACACCCATGATATGTTGAGAAAGTTTGAGATGGTGAATGCAAAGCCAATCAAGACTCCCATGCCAACTAATGGACATCTTGATCTTGATGAAGGAGGGAAATCCATGGATATAAAGGTATATCGTTCCATGATCGGCTCTCTCCTTTACTTATGTGCATCTAGGCCGGACATAATGCTTAGTGTGTGCATGTGTGCTAGATTTCAAGCTAACCCGAAAGAGTGCCACTTAGTGGCCGTTAAGAGAATCTTGAGATATCTAGTTTTCACTCCTAACCTTGGCTTATGGTATCCTAAGGGCTCTAAGTTCGATCTACTTGGGTATTCGGATTCCGATTACGCCGGTTGTAAAGTAGACCGAAAAAGCACTTCAGGGATGTGTCAATTCCTTGGACGGTCCCTAGTGTCTTGGAGTTCTAAGAAGCAAAATTGTGTAGCCCTTTCCACCGCCGAGGCCGAGTATGTTGCAGCTGGCGCATGCTGTGCTCAACTACTTTGGATGAGGCAAACCTTAAAAGATTTCGGATGTCAATTCACCAAGGTGCCTCTCTTGTGTGACAACAAGAGTGCCATCAAACTTGCAAACAACCCGGTTAGTCACTCTAGAACCAAACACATAGACATCCGTCATCACTTCTTGAGAGACCACGAATTAAAAGGAGATATCGCAATTCGCCATGTGAGCACCGAAAAGCAACTAGTCGATATCTTCACCAAGCCTCTCGATGAGACAAGGTTTTGTGCTTTGCGTAGTGAGCTGAATATACTTGACTCTCGTAACGTGGTTTGATCTATAGCACACATTTGTTTGTCCACCTAGCAACTTAGGCAAAACTTTGAAAACTTCAATTATGTGTTTCAAAACCCATTTTGAAAGAAACTTGAATGTGTTAGTCATAGTATGGTTGTTGATTTGCTTACTGACCAGCACATGGCAAGGGGTATGTGTCCACAAGTGCCTCACTGCCTGGCCAGGCCAGCAGTGCCGGCCTCCTAGGCCAGCAGTGCCGGGGGGGGGGGGGGGGGGGGGTTCCGGCAGTGCCGGGCTATAGGCCGGCAGTGCTGGGACTTAAAGGAACCGAGCCTGTCGGGCCCAAGTCCTAGCCCTCGTGTTTTGCTTTATCTTTCCAACCCTAGCCCGAGGGGACTCCATCCCAACTCATATCCCTTCAACAGAAACACCTCTCCTCTCTTCTCTCAACCCTAAGGAGACCTAGGGAGCCCGGAGGTCCCTCTCTTCTTCCCCGGCAGTGCTTCCCCTTTGGAGGTGCTGCCATTGGAGGAGGTGTGGGGGATCTTCCTCCCCGCGTCAAGCTCCATTCAAGTCCGACTTTCTTCGTCTCCTTCCCTCTATTTCAAAGGCAATAACTTGAAACCCTAACTTGGGTCGATCTATGCAATGTATGGTTTCTGAGATGGGATTTAGGTTGTTAGTAGTTGCATTAGGTATGGTGATGTATCTCTAGTAGTTAGATTTGGTCAAAACCTAGATTCCATGGCGGATTAGAAAGGCTTGTATTGGGGCTGCCTGCACCAGGCCGGCAGTGCCGGCCTCTGGGCAGCAACACCAATGCATATGCTCCTCTAATCAACCATTGACTCTAGATTTTTACTTAATCTTTCCACTAGAGTTCCAGCTACTATTCTAAGTGCAGCAACTTAACCTTCTCTCTTTTAAATGCATAGATGGACGCCGGTGGATCGAGTGCTGGTGCTAGAGGAAAGGGGCCAAGGACAAATGCCCGTGTTCGAAGAGGAGGCAGAGATGGTGCTGATGATGGATTGAATCCTAGGGAAAGGATCAGGAGGGAGAGTGAGCTGCAGATGGCAGGAAGAACAATCAGTGATGGTGTGTGTCCCTGGACACCTCCAGATCTTAGGTTGTTCAATGCTTACCACCTCGCTGAGATTGATGAGGAGATTGTTCCTAGAGAGCCTCAGGACACCCGACCTAGGCAAAGGGTGGGTTATCATAATCAGTGGAGGGCTGTACAGGAGCAGAGGGCCATCTATCCCTATGATGTGCCAAAAGACATGGGTATTGACTACAGATTCTGGAATGTGTTCCACTCTGACTACTACTCCACAGTCCTGTTTCATGCTACCAGGCCCAAGATCATCAAGATGAAGTATGTTTATTGGGAGCACTTGGAGAACAAGAGATCCTGTATTTGACAGGGTCATTGATCAGTGTAGGGAGCTTGGCATGTATCACTGGATGGGATTCCAGAATGGGTGAAACTCAGAGATCATCTATCAGTTCTACTCCACCTACTATCTGGACAGGGAGAATATGATAATGCACTAGATGACAGAGGGCATGCACTACAGATTGAACTATGTGACTTTTGCCCGTCTCCTTGGATTTAGAGAAGATGACAGAGCCTGCTCTAACATTCATGATGAGAGAGGTCTGTCAAATGAGGAGATTTCTTAGCTGTACATTGAGCCTCAGTATGCAGATGGTCTTGTGAAGGGGCTAAGGAGCAAATATTACATTCTGAACAACCTCTTCAGGACCACTCTCTATCCTAAGGTGGGATCCGCCTCAAACCTCTATGCTTTTTTGAAGAATGTACTTAGGAGGATGAGAGGTGGAGCTCCACCCTTTTCAGTGTCTCGCTTTCTTTGGGATGAGATTTTCCTTGCTGCTGATGATGCCAGGAAGGGGCTTCCTTATGCTCCCTACCTGATATTCATAATTGAGACAGTGATAGGGAAAATCTTCTACAAGGACACAACACATGAGCCCTTCGGAGCAGAGAAGGCTGTCTCTTCCACAGTTCAGGAGGAGATTCAGACACCTCCCAGGGGCAGTACCAGGACCAGGGCAGCAGCTCCTAACCTTCCTGAGTCCTCCAGAGCAGCTACCAGAGGCAGGAAGAAGGGTAAGCTTGGAAGGATTTTGAAGAAGATCTTCAGTGGCATCTGTTATACCAACAACCATGCTTACGAGACCAGACTAGAGATCAGGCAGCTCAGACAGGAGCAGGGCCTCAGGCAGATTCCTCCACCTACACCTCCACTAGAGCTCAGTGAGGAGTCCACATATGATGGTGGTGATTCAGATGATGAGGATGATGATGATGAGGAGGAGACTCAGCAGCCCCAGACTAGGAGGTTGAGCAAGCGTGCTTCAGCTCCTGGTATTCACTTCTCTTCACCTCCAGAAGATGATGAGAAAGATGATGAGGAAGATGAAGATGATGATGATGAGGACCACATGGAGGAGGACAACGACTAGTTTGTATCTCTCTTTGCTTTGTTCTTCTCTCTTTTTGGTGACTTGTTGCCAAAGGGGGAGAATTACTAAGTGAAGGGGGTACAACATCTTCGACGATCATGGAGGAGCAGCTGCTACTAGTTATCTTAGTTTTTCAGTTCTTAGTTTGTGAGATGAGAGAGCAACATTCAAATCTATTTTATTGTAATATTGTCACTTAAGTACTCGTTTGTGTTATTTGTGGACATGTACTCTCTCATATATATATCATGCTTGTCTTAGTTTACTTTTAGTTTTATTTATAGTGCGCTGTGTGGCTGTGCTTGTGCTTCCGCAGGCTTGCTGCCAGCAGCAAGGCCGACAGTGCTGGCCTCTAGGCCGGCAGTGCCAGGCTGCTCTGACAGCAAGCACTCTGATTTGTGTTGAGACAGGTTCATATGCATCACGTATATTCTTGTGACACTTTTCAGCACCCCACAACAGCCATGGATGTAGGGGGAGCCCCATTACACCCCAATGTGTGAATTTTGGCTTTTCATGCCAAATTTAGAAATTCAAATTCCCATTCACACATTTAGGGGGAGATCCTACACCCATGACTTGCATTGTCTCAGATTATACTTAACTTTTGTAAGCTCTAAGTGTGTTGTCATCAATCACCAAAAAGGGGGAGATTGAAAGTGCAATCAAGCCTTAAGTGGGTTTTGGTGACATGACAACGCAATTAGAGAACTAATGAGACTTTATAAGTATGACAAGCAGGTTAAACTTAAGGAGGTTGATGAACAGGTTGGCGGACCCCTCCAATTACAAAAGTGCATGGCAACAAGCTCAAAGGAGTTTAAATTCTTCTATACTTTGAAATTGAGTTAGGTATGCCGTACTATTAAGAGGGATTCAACACGCATGCCAACAAGTGAACCAAATGCAATATCTATCCAAATACATCACACCTCCACATACATAGTGGGCAAATCAGCCAACTACTTGAAGATCTATACCTTGTTGTTCTGCCCAGGCCGGCAGTGCTGTGCTACAGGCCGGCACTGCCGCCACTTGTTCAGCCTGTTGGCAGTGAGGGGTATTTAAACACCTCCTCACTCCCCCCAACGGCGAGTTCTGCCATTCTCACTCTCACACTTCGCAGAAAAAAGAAAGAGGAGCTCTCTTCTTGCTCTCCATTCCCCCTTGGTGCTCATCCACTCTCTCCCATTGATTTCCGATCATCCTTTGAGAGATTGAGCCTCCAAGCTTGAGAAGAAGCTTCTCCCTCGGATCTTCAATTCCTTCAAGCATTTGGTTCACGTGGTGGCCGGTGGTTTGAGTTTGTTACTCTTGGAGCTTTGCTCCTAGCCGGCTAGGCGTCGCCCTTGAGCTTGCCAACTTGTGTGGCAGCCAAGGGAGGTTTGTAACACCACCAATTTGCTAATACATTGCCCCTCATCTCAAGAGTTCATTCTCTTGACTTGAGACCGAGGAAAGAGCTAGCCTTTGTGGTGAGCTTGAGCCTAGTGTGGCGCACCTCAACAACGTGGACATAGACAAGCCTTTGTGGCGAGTTGAACCACGGGTCAAATCTTGTGGCACCGTGTGCTTGTTACTTTACTTTGATATATCTTGTGTGCAAGGTGATTTCTAGGGTTTGGACCCGATCTACTTCATGGGTGTGTTGCTACCCCTTAGTGGGACCGATTATAGATATTCAAGTTTTACTCCCCCTTAGTGTGAGATAGGGTGAAAGATTATTTTCAACTTTGGTTTGAACTAAGCTACTTGCCCAAGATATTTAATTCGGTTTAAAGCATAGACAAGCTTGTTCACACATGCTAAGATGGTTATCTTGCCTATGTTGAATTAAACACTTAAGTTCATAGACATAGATCAAACACTAGGATTGCAAGCCCATCAACATGTCATATGCTACCACTAGATCATATCAAGTCATAGAAGCTATAGTGGCATCATATAAGCATCAAAATCATTTTGGTTTTCATGAATGAGTCTAGAATCATGAGTGATGTCTATATGCTCTACACAAGTCCTAGCAAAGTATGCATGAATGCTTTCAATCAACTTGTACCTTTCTTTGTTGGAGTAGAGGCATGTCATATAAGTGGGGGTGCATCAACTCATGTTGGAGAAATCAAGTATGTTCAACTCATTCTTTAGCTTGCAAAACCTTTTCTTATCTAGTAGCTTGGTGAAGATATAGGCCAATTGATCATCGGTGGCCACACTCTCTATTGAAATGTCCCCTTTCAATTGATGATCTCTAATGAAATGGTGGCGGGCATCAATATGCTTTGTTCTTGAGTGTTGAACCGGGTTGTTGGTTAGCTTGATTGCACTTTCATTGTCACATAGCAATGGCACCTTCTTGAATTTGACTCCAAAATCATTCAAAGTAGCTTTCATCCAAAGTATTTGTGCACAACAACTCCCCGCACTAATATATTCGGCTTCGGCGGTAGAGAGTGCCACACTATTTTACTTCTTTGATGACCATGAGACAAGTGATCTTCCAAGCAATTGACATGTGCCTGATGTGCTTTTCCTTTCTATCTTGCAACCCGCATAGTCCGAGTCGGAGTATCCAATTAACTCAAAGTTTGATCCTTTAGGATACCACAACCCAAAATTTGGTGTATGCTTCAAATATCTCAATATCCTCTTTGTGGCCTTCAAATGACTCTCTCTTGGAGAAGCTTGAAACCTTGCACACATGCATACACTAAACATGACATCCGGTCTTGATGCGGTCACTAGAGCAAGCTACCAATCATTGATCTATATAGCTTTTGATCTACCATGTTGCCACTAGCATCACCATCCAAATTTCCATTTGTTCTCATGGGTGTACTAATAGACTTTGCTTCATCTAGATTGAACTTCTTGAGCATGTGCTTGATGTACTTGCCTTGACTAACAAAAGTTCCATTCTTCATTTGTTTGACTTGAAGACCAAGGAAGTAGCTAAGCTCACCAAGCATAGACATCTCAAACTCATTAGCTATCATGTTGCCAAATTTTTCACAAAATTCTTGATTGGTTGATCCAAAGATAATGTCATCAACATAGATTTGCAACACAAACAAGTCCTTTCCAATCTTCTTGGTGAAGAGGGTAGTGTCAACCTTGCCCATAATGAATCCCTTAGAGACGAGAAAGTCCCTCAACCTCTCATACCATTCTCTTGGTGCTTGCTTCAAACCATACAATGCCTTTCTAAGCTTGTACACATGGTTGGGTTTCTTGTCATCTTCAAAATCGAATGGTTGTTCAACATATACCAATTCATTGATGTACCCATTGAGGAATGCACTCTTCACATCCATTTGATAGAGCTTGATGTTGTGAGCATAAGCATAAGCCAATAGAATCCTTATTGCTTCTAGCCTTGCTACCGGTGCATATGTTTCTCCAAAGTCAAGACCCTCTACTTGAGTGTACCCTTGTGCAACTAGTCTTGCTTTGTTTCTCACCACTATGCCATCTTGATCTTGTTTGTTGCGAAAGACCCATCTTGTGCCAATAACATTATGGTTCTTTGATCTCTCAACTAGTTCCCAAACTTGATTTCTAGTGAAGTTGTTGAGCTCTTCATGCATAGCATTCACCCAATCAATATCTTGCAAAGCTTCTTCAATCTTGGTTGGCTCAATAGATGACACAAAGGAGTAATGTTCACAAAATGAAGCCAATCTTGATCTTGTTTGCACACCTCTTGTTATATCTCCAATAATGTGATCCAAAGGATGATCCCTTGCAATAGATGTAGGTTGGAGTGTTGGAAGTTGATTGCTTGTACTTGGTTGGTCATTGGGTTGAGATGATGAACTAGCCTCTTGTTGATCTTGAGTTGGAGAGGATGAACTAGCTTGATTGTCATTGAGTTGTTCATTGGATGGAGCATGCACTTGATAGTCATTATCTTGCTCTTCATCCACTTGCCTCGGCCTAATGTCCCAATATCCATATTTTTCATTGCATTGGCCAATGGTTCACCTCTCACATCATCATGATTGTCACTTTCATCTTGAGAGCCATTAGTTTCATCAAACTCCACATCATGTACTTCCTCAACTATGCCATGAGTAAGATTCCATACTCTATATGCTTTGCTTGTAGTCGAGTAACCAAGTAGGAAGCCTTCATCGCACTTCTTCTCAAATTTGCTCAATCTTGCACCTTTCTTCAAGATATAGCACTTGCAACCAAACACTCTAAAGTATGCAATATTTGGCTTTCTTCCATTCAATAACTCATAAGGTGTCTTCTCAAGCATCTTGTGGCAATAGAGTCGGTTGCTATAGTAGCAAGCCGTGTTGATAGCTTCAGCCCAAAAAGAATCACTCATATTGTATTCACTAAGCATAGATCTTGCCATATCAATGAGTGTCCTATTCTTCCTCTCAACAAGCCCATTAGATTGAGGTGTATACTTGGCCGAGAATTGATGTTTGATTCCATATTCATCACATAGCTCATCAATTCTTGTATTTTTGAATTCACTCCCATTGTCACTTCTTACTCTCTTGATAGTTGTTTCAAATTCATTTTGGCATCTCTTGACAAAGATCTTGAAAGAATCAAATGTTTCTTTCTTGTCACTCAAGAAGAATACCCATGTATATCTAGTGAAGTCATCAACTATCACAAAGCCATATTTGTTTCCACCAATACTTGTGTATGCGGTTGGTCCAAACAAGTCCATGTGCAAGAGCTCAAAAGGTTTGCATGTACTCATCATACTCTTGCTAGAGTGAGTGTTTCCAACTTGTTTGCCGGCTTGGCAAGAGCTACATAACTTATCTTTCTCAAAGACCACATCTTTCAAGCCTCTAATTAGATCATGCTTGACAAGTTTGTTCAATTGCCTCATCCCCACACGACCAAGCCTTCTATGTCATAACCAACCCATGCTAGATTTGGATAGCAAGCAAGTTGACAATTGGGTTTCACTAGCATTAAAATCAACCAAGTATAGATTCTCATATCTAAAGCCTTTGAATATCAAGTTAGAGCCATCTACACTTATGATCTCTACATCATTAACTCCAAAGATGCACTTGAAACCAAGATCACAAAGTTGATCTACGGATAACAAGTTGAAGTTCAAGCTCTCTACTAGCAACATGTTGGATATGCTCATGTCATTAGATATTGCAATCTTACCAAGCCCCTTGACCTTGCCTTTGCCATTGTCACCAAATGTGATAGAATCAACCCCATTGCAATCATTTGGCTTGATAGAGTTGAACATTCTTGAATCTCCGGTCATATGTTGAGTGCACCCACTATCAAGCACCCAATGCCTCCCTCTGGCTTTATAATTGACCTACAAAAGATTCAATTCTTCTTAGGTACCCATTGTTGTTTGGGTCCTCCAATGTTAGTGACTAAGGACTTAGGTACCCAAATAGCTTTCTTCTTTGAGCTCTCATTGGGAGTACCCATGTACTTAGCTATCACACCTTTTTTGCCCTTGGTAAGCACATAACTAGAATCAAAGCGAATAGAGGCACTTGTAAATTTTATCTTGCTTAGATTTAGTTTGCAATATTGCTCATCATGCCCTACTTGCTTGTAACTAGAGCAAAACCGGCCATTGCTCTTCACAAAGTGAGGCTTTGGAGTCACAAAGGCCGCTTTGCCTTTCTTGAGGGTATAGCCCAATCCCTCTTTGCAAAGGGAGAACCTTTGGCTACCCAAGCACTTAAGCAAGCGGGCGTCTCCACCATAGGCATTGCCTAAGGCTAGAGTGAGCTTACCAACCTCCTTCTTAAGGGTCTCATTCTCAACCATTAGTGAAGCATCACAAGTGAAACCATCACTAGTAGAAGAGGTAGAGTTAGAAGTGCTACAAGAAGGGTTAGTTGGAGTGATGATAATGGGTTCATAGAAAGATTTATTGATTATGTCACAAATTGTTCCCATGTCACTTGTTGAAACATGCTCTTTCTCCTTTTGCTCTATAAGAGATGAGTGAGCTATTTCAAGCTTAGAGTGAGCTTTGCCAAGCTTCTCATGGGCATCCTCTAGCCTCTCAGGAGTAAGATTGAGTTCATCAAAGGATTGCTTGAAAGCTTGAAGCTCTTTCCGCAATGCTTTGCACTTCTTTCTCTTGAGATCAAAGTAAGTCTTAGCATCTTCCAACATTTCAATTAATTCATCTTTAGTGGGTTCATCATAATCATCATCACTAGAATCACTCTCATCATCGGATAGTACCTTAGTGGACTGAGCCATGAAGCATGTAGATGGAGTGTCGAAGAGAGAGATCTTGTCCTTCATAGCAATGCTTGCAAGAGCCTTCTTCTTGCTTGATCTCTTCTCATCATCACTTGAGTCATCATCATCACTTGAAGAATCATTATCCCAAGTGACAACATATGAGCCTCCCTTCTTGCTCTTCTTGAGAGTCATCTTGCTCTCTTTCTTTTCTTTCTTCTTACCCTTCTTCTCATCTTCATTGTCACTATGAAGAGGACAATCCGCAATGAGATGATCCTTGCTATTGCACTTGAAGCATCTTATATCCTTCTCATTGAACTTGTGTGAGTTCTTCTTCCTTCTTGCTCTATAGCCCTTCTTCTTCATGAACTTGCCAAATTTCTTGACAAATAGAGCCATCTTCTCTTCATCATCATCACTATCACTTGAGCACTCATCATAGCTTGATTCATCACACTTTGCTTTGCCCCTTGATGATGATGTGGCTTTGAATGCCACACTCTTCTTCTTCTCATCCTTCTTTTCATCCTTCTTCTCCTTATTCTCTCTTATATTGTCCTTGTCTTCTCTAAAGGTGTCATCGGTAATCACCTCACCAAGAACTTGGTTTGGTGTCATTGTGTCCAATCCACTTCTCACCAATAGAGTGACTAGCATCTCAAATCTTGGTGGGAGACTTCTCAAGAATTTGAATGAGAAATCCTTGTTCTCCACCTTCTCTCCAAGTGACTTGAGGTCATTGACAAGTACCTCAAGCCTATTGAACATTTCCGGCATATTCTCATCATCCTTCATCTTGAAGCTAGCAAACCTCTCCTTCAAGATATATGCCTTGGCCCCTTCATGGATTGAGTTCCCTCATAGGAGTCCTCAAGCTTCTTCCATATATCATAAACACTCTCTATATTCTTGATTTGCTCAAAGACCTCCTTAGAGATTGCATCATGCATGGCACTCAATGCAATGTCATTGTTTTGGAGCTTCTCCTCCTCGGCCGTGGTGGGTGCCTCTTCATTCACCACCTCAAACTTCTTGTCGACCACCAACCATACCTTCTAGTTGATTGATTTGATATGGGTGGTCATCAATGCCTTCCACTAGCTATAATCGGTGCCATCAAACTTGGGTGGCCTCTTGGTGTTGTTGATAAGAGCCATTTTAACACTGTGGGATGTTAAGCCTCAAAGAAACGGTGTACCGGCTCCGATACCACTTGAAAGGTCTAGATATGGCTAGAGGGGGGGTGAATAGCCTATTAAAATTCTACAACAACACTTAAGAAAACTTATTAGAATAAAACACGGCGTAAAGCAAGTTTGCGCTAGCACTACGGTTAGGCAAGCCACCTACCAATTTTAGTCACTAGCAAGATAACCTATGTCACACACAAGAGCTAGAGAACTAGAGTGACACAACTAAGCTACACAAACTAAGCTAGAGGCTCTACTTTGCAAGAAAGTAAAGAATAGTAGTGCAAAGCTAGAGATAGAAAGGTTATACCGACGTGGAGAGTAGCAATCAAGAGATATCTAATATGGAAGCAATCACAATATGAATCCTCGATAGAGACAAGATGACACAATGATTTTTTACCGAGGTTCACTTGTTTGCCAACAAGCTAATCCTCGTTGTAGCGATTCACCTACTTGGAGGTTCACGCGCTAATTGGCATCACACGCCAAACCCGTCACCGGGTGCCGCAAAACCAACACAAGATAGGGATCCACAAGCTACGAGCAATCCACTAGAGATACCTTTTGCGAACTCCCGTGGGGAAGGTTCAAGAACCCCTCACAATCCACCGATCGGAGCCAAAGACAATCACCTTCCTCCGCTCAACGATCCTCGTCGCTTCAAGCCGTCTAGGTGGTGGCAACCTCCAAGAATAACAAGAGCTTCCGCGAAGACGACGATCACCAAGTGCCACTAGAATGCAATCAATGAGCAATGCACTTGGATTCACTCAATCTCTCATGAATATGTCAATTATGTCAAGAGGATGAGTGGGTGGAGCAATCTCAAGCAAGCACAAGTGTATAAGTGAAGTAGGAGTGCGAGAAAGAGCCCCAAGGGCCGGCCAAACACACATATATAGCCCTCTCACAAAGACTAGCCGTTTAGCCCCCATTTTCCACTTCCTGCCCCACCTCTGGACGCACTTTACAAAGGGGGTCCGGACCATTGCGCATGCGTCTGGACCCTCTGCCACAGAGAGATCTCCACTGCTCATCATCTCCGGACGCTGTCCTCCGAACGCGCGCAATGTGTCGTCCGGACAAACGTGCCTGCGTTCGGTCGCTTGTCGATTCAAACGGCTTTCTTCGCGCCTTTGCCACCGCTCGCCACGTGTCTCCGGATGCACCTGTTCACAGGGTCCGGAGCCACTGTTCATAGGGTCCGGAAATATTTTCCCGTGCACCCGAGAACACCCGAGAGCTTGCTTGAGCCAACAGCACCTCCGGACGCAAGTCCGGAGCCTCAGTCCGGACCATCACTTGCGTCCGGATCATCTCCACCAGAGACAACAGAGAGCGCACTGGTTCTGGACGCGTGTCCGGATCCAGCATCCGGACACGCAACAGCGTCCGGAGCTCTGCTCACAGCACTGCCCAGCTAGGGTATGCCTTCGGACCCACACGCCATAGTCCGGACAGGCAGAACCCTAGCGTCCGGACCTTGCGTCCGGGCTGCTTTCCTCTGCCAAAGCAGCACCAAACTTCCTCCAACTCTCTTCCAAGCTTCCAAGGGCTAACACTAAGTGATCTCAACACTTGTGCACGTGTGTTAGCTTTTAGTTCAAAAAAAACTTGGAATTAGTTGGTTGTTTCACTAGTTCAATTGATTTTAATGCAATGCATATGAACCTAGTGGCACATGATAACCGTAATCAAACACGTGAGCTCCCTCCTTGATAGTACGGCTATCTATCCTAAATGTGATCACACCCTCTATGGTGTCTTGATCACCAAACCAAAAATGGTTCCTATTTCACCTTTGCCTTCACACCAATTTCTTTTGCACCACCATCATGCTGAGCTTGTGCCATCCACTTGATCCACCTTGCTCCATCACATGGCATGTACCAACCTATCTCATGATTCACACTTAGAGATCCAAGGTTAGTACTTAGGTAGGTTTCACCAATTACTCAAAACCAAACACATGGGGACTCTCAAGAGTGTCAAGCCAAAATAAGAAAGATCTAAGGAATTGTGAATTGGCTTGACCATATTGATATGGAGTCTCATATATCAAAGCTTGATTGATCTCAACATTCATATCTACAAGATATTCAAGCAAGGATCACAATATTAAAGAAATGGTTTTCAATGGATACTTAATATAGTGTGACTTGAGTATGGCTTGATAGGGTGAAGATAGCAAGGAAAGGACTTCGAGGTACTAAGCAAAGGTGAAGGTCAAGGAGACCGAGGTACTATGGCTAAGGTGAAGAAGAAAGTACTTGCATTGAGTCTAAGTACTAATCAAGCTATGATGAGTCATATTATGTTGAGGATCAAATTATTAGTGGTAGTGACTTGAAGCCATGTGTTGAACTCATATGTGTTGGAAGATTCAAGTCACAAGCTCTAAGGTGTGTTTGCTCAAAGATATTAGATAAGGATGATTGCAAACACATGATCAAGGTATTATAAGAATGAGGACAATACATTTAATGGTGCAGCCCCAATTATCAAAGGATACGATGGCCAACTCAAAAGCATTTAAATTATTTGATGTTTTGAATTTGAGTTTAGGAAAGGCCGTACTACAAAGGGTGATGCAATGTACATGCTTAAATGTGCAACCAAGTGCTCAAATTCCACCAAACATTCTCTCATATCTTGCCCAGAGTCCCTACAAAATAGTTTTTCATTCGGAGCATTTTTGGGCAGCGCAGCAGTGCCGGACCTGAGAGCGTCAGTGCCACGACTTAAAGTTATCGTTGGACAACAGGGAGTACTTCTATCCCCTTCCTGCTGCCCCCAATGGTCATCTCGACCATTCCCTTGTCCAGTGCTCACAACAACAGCTCTCTCCCTCTCTCTAACTTCATTGGAGCCCTCAAGATTTTCCCTTTGATTCCTCTCCAATCCTTTGAGAGATTGAGCCTCCAAACTCCATTAGAGAGCAGTCCAAACTGTTCTTCATCGTCTAGAGCACTTGGTTCGCGTTCAAGCCGGTGGATTGCATTCGTTACTCTTGGAGCTTGCTCCTAGCCGGCTAGAGTGTCGCTCGTGGAGCTTGCCAACTTGTGTGGCAGCCCCGGAAGGTTTGTAACCATCTCATTGCAGCTAAGAAATCACCCCTCACTTTAAGAGTTCACTCTCTTGATTTGAGAACGAGGGAAAGGCAAGCCTTCTGTGGCGAGCCTAAGCCTTGTGTGGCGAACCTCAACAACGTGGACTTAGGCCAGCCTTGGTGGCGACGCTGAACCACGGGATAAATCATGTGTCACTTGTGTTTGTGTTATTTGTTTTACTTGCATTTGTCCTCAAGGTGATTTCTAGGGTTTGGTCCCGATCTACTTGGTGGTGCAGCTCCTACCTATTCTAAAAGGTTGTACAGGTTCTATACTATACTAGGAAGGTTTCCATTCAAGCAGAATTTCGATTTGCTGGTTAGATTTTGAATTATATACATATCTGTCTCACTGTCTAGCACTGCCGGGCTGAGAGCAGCAGTGTCGGGCAGAGCAGCAGTGCCGGGCTCCAGAGCGGCACTGCCGCGCCTGTAACCTGATAAGTTCTGCAAATAATTTTTAAACAGGCCTATTCACCCCCCCCCCTCTAGTCCTGCTGGGCGACATCAAGGTCCTTTCAACTGATCCACATCTGGGAACACCACATTTACATCAATACACGGATCATCAGCATCATAAGAAAACATGAGAGGATCATACTCATCTTCCTCATCAACAATTTCACCATCAGGATCAAACTCAGTGTCAGAGTCAGACCAAGCATCATCAGAGTCGGATGATGCAGCCAAATCAGTGTCATAGCTGCTATCACTTAGAACTTCTGCATCATCAGCCTTAGAAGCACTTTCTTTGGTGGCAGCTCTCTTTTTTTGGTGCATATTGTCTTTTTTTGGAGGGGGTCGTGGCTGTTTCATTTGTGGATGTTTCATTTGTGGCTGTAGCATTTGTGGTTCTCTCATTTGTGGCTCTCTCACTGGTGCCTTCCTCAATTAGGACCACGGCAGCCCTCACACTAGGGTGAAATCTTCTCTTTGTTGGAGAAGATTGTAGTGGCCCATCAAAATCATTTATCTGAGCATTGATACATACTAATCCATTCTCTAAATTGATTAGAAACCAGTCTAACAGATTTTCATCAGATTTAATTTCCATAGAACCATTCTCCAAATCACGTCACAAGGTAATGTACAGTTTAAAACCCCACAAGCAATGCTCAGCAATAAAATCAACAAGCTGCAGCAGTCCAAAGCTATTTGTGTCAACAACCTTGGTTGACAAAGTTTTACCTTGCCACCATATTTTTGGACCACTGTCTGGCAAGCTGAAAAATGAACGCACTATAGCAACAAGTTCCAATTTACTCTGATTTAGCCTATAAATCACACCAGGGAATAAACGAGTTACACATCTACTAATCGTTGCTACAAACCAGTGAATTGAAGCACACATCTCATAAATTGTGAATATACCTGGGATCTCCCATGGTGTCCGGCTCTTCCATGGTCCGAGACGCTGCTGCTGCGGGCTCCAGGCTGCGGGGCGGGGATGGGCGAGGCCCCCAGCCGCACCACCAAGGGCGCGCGCCGGGGGTACAGGCTGGATTGGGCGCAGCACTCCGGAAGGCCCCGGACTGCCCCTTGCCGGTTGCCGCGTCCAGGTGAACCGACGTGAACCGAGCAGTGGGCGCCGCGAACCGAGCTGCGCCTAGGGGAGGTGGGGATGAGGAGGGCGACGGCGAGGAAGCGGCACCAAGAGCGAGGCCGCCGCCGGAAGGGGCGCCGTCAGGAACCGCCCACTCGAACCCTAGGCGCGGCGTCCGTCGCCGCGACCGAAACCACGGCGGTGTTTTTTTTTCGTGCGTTTTTTTCCCATGCGATGGTGTCGAGTAGGAAAAGGAGAGACCCAGGTGCATTTGTGTCCTTTGGGCCAGATGCCTTTTCTTTTCTATTTTTTCCATTTAATCTGACTATATTAACGGAGTTACAATCCAAGGGTAGACGGTAGCTTCATGTAAAAAAACGAGGGTAAAACGCAAAGTTAAAAAAAGAGGAGTAAAATCACCATAGAGGTTTAAAACAAGGGTAAGAACACCAAATTCCCTATTTATAATGCTAGAAAGATGCAACATGCAAGTTCTCAATTGCCTGGCATCCTGCTAGTCTGGAACGGTCTAACCTGTATTTGTAGCAGTAGCCTTACGGCTCCTGCTCCTTGATGACAGTAATTCGCCACCATTCTTGTTATAGTTGACCTAATCATTCATCAGACCTTTGTGTTTGTGAGATATCGCAACACAGAGTAGAGCATACTTGTGTGGTAGTTGAAGAATCATGGCCCTAGTTGGTTTCGGTGATTAACGACAATTAGAGATTATTATGGCTAACGTGTGTTTTGCAGAGGCTATGCGTAGCTTAGCCATAGTGATCAAGGAGAATGGGCTCTAAAGGTCATCACTTAGCCCCCAAGATGGATATCGTTTCGGTTGATAAGGAGACATGATGAAGACCCTAGAATGATAGGCTAGGTGCCATAAGGAGATGAAGGGCACTTAGAATTAGATAGGGCTTCTCTTTTTACCTTTGACCGTACTATTAAGAGGGGTTGAGATTAGTAGCTTGACTTAGGAAAGCTTCATGTTTAGGTGTGGTGCACACTTGACTTCCTTAGCTCTAAGCAAGCCTATGGTGACCGTAAGATAGCCTAGAACATCTTCCATATTCATCGCGACGAAAAATGGAGTTGTCCAAATCATTTTCTGGGCGTCGGACGCTCCTGGCAGGGGCGCCGGACGCTGTCCGTCGGCATCGGACAAAGGCGCTGGACGCTGGGTGGTTGAGTCCACAGCGTCCGTCGGCCTTCCAGAGAGGTTGTTTTCTAGCTAAGTTTTTCAGGGTGCGTCGGACGCTGTCCGTCGGCCAGGCGTCGGACGCTGGGAAGAGCGTCCGTCGACCTTCCAGAGAGGGTTGTTTTTTAACCCTAGCCAGAACTCAGCGTCGGACGCTGTGGCTGAGCGTCCGTCGCCTAGTGACGTAGCGTCCGTCGCTGGGAATAGTGTGTCAGAACTAGCCGTTAGACAGAGGCGTCGGACCGTCCGTCGCCTCAATTATGAATAGAAACTAGCCGTTGGGCATGCGACGGATCGTCCATCGCCTAGTCGACGGAGCGTCCGTCGCCAACTTAAAATGCCAGCCCGAGGCAGTTTTCAGAGGGTCTATTTATAGCCCCTCCCACTTCTCTCCCACCTTGCCTTTGCTCATTTGGGTTGCTGAGTTTGTTGAGAAGGTTGGGAAGAGAGCAAGAGCCCTAGAGAGAGAGTGATTCGCGAATCCATCCATCCTCTCTCTAGTTCATCCAAGAGTTCAAGTGTGCATCCTCTAGTTGTGAAGCTTGAGTGAGTCAAGCGAAGATCGAGGCTTGTTACTCTTGGTGATCGACATCACCTAGACGGTCCGGTGGTGCTCGGAGGAAGGTGATCGCCGGAAGATTGTCGGCGGCCCTTCTCCATCGACGTTGTGATCGGTTGTGGGCGATTCACCGAGCCGGAGTGGCGAAGAATCAGCCCGTAGAGAGCACTCATCCCTTGCGTGGGATTGAGGGGGAGCTATACCTTGCGAGGTGCTCCAACGAGGACTAGGGGGAGTGTCGACTCCTCGATACCTCGGCAAAACATCGCCGTGTCAAGCATCTCTTTCCCTAGCTCTTTATTACCGCATTACTTTCCGCACTTGTCTTTTAATTCATACTAGAATTGTGTAGGAAGTTTTCGCTTACCTTTGCCTTGTTACCGCTTTCTAGCTAGGACACACAAGCGGTAGGCACTAGGGGGTTAATTGGCTCTTTACAGGTTTAATTCTTGTTTAGAAATTAAAAAGAGCCCAATTCACCCCCCTCTTGGGCATCTTGATCCTTTCAATTGGTATCGGAGCAAGGTTGCTCTAAATTAGGCTTCACCGCCTAGAGCAAGATGTCCCATGGGGATGGACCACCTCCCATGTTCGATGGAGACGACTTTCCTTATTGGAAAGTTGGTATGGAGGCCTATTTAGAGGCCGTTGACGTGGGTGTGCTCAAAGCCGCCACAAAGGGAGGCACTCTCTTCGCGGAGGACCTCAACTTTGAAAAGCACAATGCCAAGGCAAAGAACATACTCTTTCGTGGCATTAGCAAGGATGTCTTCAACCGAGTGCGTAATGCCAAAGACGCATTTGAGTTGTGGACCACTATTTGTGCAATTCACGAAGGCACAAAGAGTGAGCGTGAAGAACGCTATCACTTGGTTATGGCTAAGCTCAATTCTTTCTCTATGCATGCAAATGAAAATGCAAATGAAATGTACTCACGTCTCAACATTATTGTAGAGGAATTAAATGGGCTCGGTCTCAACCAAATGGAACCGGCCGATGTGGTACGCAAGATTCTTTGTGTCTTGCCCATTGAGAAGTATGGCCACATCATCACGGTGCTTCACCAAGGAGATCTCTCCGCCGCTACACCAACACAAATTTTGGGCAAGATCAATGCCCATGAGATGTACATGAAGATTGGTGATGGTGGCTCATCCTCCTCCTCCAAGAAGAAAGAAAAAGAGAAGGAGGAAAAGAAGGACTTGGCACTCAAGGCATCCTCCTCGGAGAAGCACAAGATGCAAGTCATGTATGAGAGCTCAAGCGATGATGATGATGATGATGATCTCGCTCTCATGGTGAAGAAAACAACCAAGATGTTGAAGAAGCTAAGCAATAATGGAGTCAAGTTTGACTCAAAGAAGAAGAAATTCTTCACAAGCTCTTCAAGAAAGCCCCTCTCCAAGATGGATTGTTACAATTGTGGCAAACTTGGACACTTGGCTCATGCTTGTCCCGAAGAAAAGAAAGACAAGTACAAGAACAAGAAAGCTAACAACAAGTTCAAGTACAACAAGGGCAACAAGGTTGAGTCAAGTGATGAGGAGAAGAAGGATGACAAGCCATTCAAGAAGAAGAAGAACTTCAACTTCCACAAGAAGAAGAAGAATGGCAAAGCCTACATTGTTGGTGATTGGCTCACCGACATTGAAGACTCAAGTGACTCATCCGGAGATGAAAGTGAAGAAGAGAAGGTGGCCGCCTTGGTGATTGGTTCATCTACTCCACCGCCACCCCCTCCATCATCTCCGGGTTCATCCTCTACACACCTATGCCTCATGGCTAAAGGTGACAAAAAGGTACAAAAAGAGGATAGTGATGATGAGGCTAGCTCTAGTGATGATAGTGATGATGAGTTTGAGGCACCTTCCTATGATGAGCTAATTGAAATTTGCAATAAATACACTAAGCTCATTAGGAAGTATAAAGGCAAAAGTGAATCACTAGAGAAAGCCAATAGTAACTTGCATGCTAAGCTTGATGACTTGACTAGTGCTAATGATGAATTGAAGCTTGAGAACAAATCTCTCTCATCTAGCACTAGGGAGCTCAAAGCCTCACTCAAGCAAGCAAATGAGAAACATGATAAGCTTGAGAGGTCAACACAAGTGCTCCAATCAAGATACAACTTGCTAAAAGATGACTACAACCAAGTTAAAAATGAACATGGCACACTTGTGATAGCTAATGAATTGCTTTCAAATGATCTTGCTACACATGTTGCTATTAACCCGGTTGTTAAGTGTGATATAGCTACTTCTTGTGAGGACTTGCTTGATGAAGTTGCTAGTGAGCAAAATGCTAAGTGCAAGGGCAAGAAGGTAGCTGAGGCCGACAAGCATGATGACTATGTGAAAATGAGGCAAGAAAACTCCAAGCTCAAGGAAGAGCTAATCAACCTCAAGGCAAGCAAGCCACTCACTATCAAGTCGGCCAAACAAGATGACAAAGATGCAATGACCTTGATCAAGTCTCTCAAAGAGGAAAATGCAAAGCTCAAGGTTGAGAAGATCAAGCTTATAAGTGGATTGGAGAAGTTCACCAAGGGCCACAACCTTCAAAGTGAGCTCTTGATGAACACTATCATGAAGACCGACAAGACCGGCATTGGGTTCAAGGAGAACTAAATCATGAAGGACAAGGTCAAGATAGAAGCCAAGAACTATTACAAGAACAAGGCTATGAGGAGCAACTATGACACACCAAAGCCCAAACCCAAGAAGTGCTTTGGATGTGGTCAAGAGGGTCATCTTCAATCCCAATGCAAGACTCCACCTCCCAAGACCTTGCCCAAGCACATAAGGTCGTTCGCTCATGATGCACACTTCATCATCAACAAGGACTCCAAGGGTAGACCTCAAGTTGTATTTCTCGGTCCAAAGATGAAGAACAAGCCCAAAGTGCTATGGGTTGCTAAGGAGTTGGTGGACAAGGCTATGGGACCTCGCCAAGTGTGGGTTCCCAAACAACAAGCTTAACTTCAAGTTGCTTGTGTGTAGGTGAACTACAAGACCGGTGGAAGTCATTGGGTGATTGATAGTGGATGCACTCAACATATGACCGGTGACTCCCGGATGTTCACTATACTTGAGGAAGATTGTGAAGGGCAAGACAAGATTACCTTTGGGGACAACTCAAAAGGCAAAGTGCAAGGTCTAGGCAAAGTGGCAATCTCAAATGATCAATCAATATCAAATGTCTTGCTAGTACAATCATTGAGCTTCAACTTGCTATCGGTGGGACAACTATGTGATCTTGGTTTCCAATGTCTCTGCACTCCAAATGAGGTAGTTGTGTCCAAGATTGAAGATTCATCATTGATATTCAAAGGGTTTCGGCACAACAATCTCTACCTAGTGGACTTCACCTCAAATGAAGCTAGTTTGCAAACATGTCTTTTCTCCAAGAGTTCTTTGGGTTGGCTATGGCATAGAAGATTAGCACATGTGGGAATGTCAACTTTGAAGAAGCTTGTCAAGAAGGAATTGGTTAGAGGTGTGAAGGATGTGGTGTTTGAGAAAGACAAACTTTGTAGTGCATGTCAAGCCGGCAAGCAAGTAGCAAACACTCATCCAACCAAAGCTTTCATGTCAACCTCAAGAGTTCTAGAGCTACTCCACATGGATCTTTTTGGACCTACCACCTATGCTAGCCTTGGCGGCAATCTCTTTTGCTTGGTGGTAGTTGATGACTACTCTAGATACACTTGGGTGTTCTTTCTTCAAGACAAGGGAGAAACTCAATCAATATTCAAGAAGTTTGCAACTAGAGCCCAAAATGAGTTTGATGTGAAGATCAAGAAGATAAGAAGTGACAATGGGACCGAGTTTGTAAACACCAAGATTGAAGACTATTGTGATGAAGTTGGAATCAAGCATGAAGTATCCGCCACCTATACTCCTCAACAAAATGGTGTAGTAGAGAGGAAAAACCCGGACACTTATCACTCTTGCAAGATCAATGCTTGATGAATACAACACCCCCGAGAAGTTTTGGGCCGAAGCAATCAACACCGCATGCTATGCGGCCAACCGGCTATTTGTCCAAAGGCTTCTCAAGAAGATCCCCTATGAGCTTGTAAATGGAAAGAAACCGGACATATCCTTTTTCCAAGTGTTTGGTTGCAAAGTGTACATCTACAAGAAGCACCAACACTTGGGCAAGTTCCAAAGAAGATGTGACATTGGTTTCTTAGTTGGGTATTCACTTAAATCCAAGGCATACCGTGTATTTAACAAAGCCACCGGCTTAGTTGAAGAAACGTATGACTTGGAGTTTGATGAAACTAATGGCTCTCAAGAAGAGCATGAAAATCTTGATGATATAGGTGACGAACCCTTGAGGGAGGCAATGAAGAACATGCCAATTGGTGCTATCAACCCACAAGAGGTGGAAGAAGTTGAAGATGAAGCAAATCAAGATCCTTCTCCACCCCACACGCCTCAAGTTGATGAAGGCGATCAAGTGAGGGAAGCTCAAGAAGACACTCACATCCCTCAAGATCAAGCCGAGGCCGAAGCAAGCAATGTTGAAGCACCGCAACCTCCTCCCCAAGAGATCAATAGAAGATCTACACCTATGCTTCAAGCACATCCTCAAGACCTCATCATAGGGAGTCCATCAAGGGGGGTAACAACTCGATCTAAACTTGCTTCTTATGTTGAACATCACTTCTTTGTTTCCTTTGTTGAGCCTTCTAGTGTGGAGGATGCACTTGCGGATCCGGATTGGGTGAACGCCATGCACGAAGAATTGAACAACTTCACCTGAAACGAAGTGTGGACACTAGTAGAAAAGCCCAAAGGAGCAAGAATCATTGGCACCAAGTGGGTGTTTAGGAACAAGCAAGATGATCAAGGCGTGGTTGTGAGAAACAAGGCAAGATTGGTGGCAAAGGGGTTCTCCCAAGTTGAAGGCTTGGATTTTGGGGAGACCTTTGCACCGGTTGCAAGACTAGAAGCCATTCGTATCCTTTTGGCATATGCTTCACACCATAAAATGAAACTTTTTCAAATGGATGTGAAGAGTGCCTAGCAAGCTCCAAGAGCATGGTATGAGAGGCTAAGAGACTTCCTACTCAAGAAGGGCTTCAAGATCGGGAAAGTGGATACCACACTCTTCACCAAGGTGCTAGATGGGGAGATCTTTGTTTGCCAAGTATATGTCGATGACATTATATTTGGGTCAACAAACCAAGGTCATAGCAAGGAATTTGGTGCATTGATGTCCAAGGAGTTCGAGATGTCGATGATTGGCGAGCTAACCTTCTTCCTAGGCTTCCAAGTGAAGCAATTGAGGGAGAGCACCTTCATATCTCAAGAGAAGTACACTTATGATGTGCTCAAGAAATTCAAGATGGAGGATTGCAAGCCAATCAAGACCCCAATGCCTACTAATGGGCATCTCGATCTCGATGAGGAAGGTAAACCGATCGACCAAACTCTTTATCGTTCTATGATCGGTAGTTTACTTTACCTCACCGCTTCTAGGCTGGATATCATGTTTAGTGTGTGTATGTGTGCTAGGTTTCAAGCAAACCCTAAGGAGTCGCATCTTTGTGCGGTTAAAAGAATCCTTAGGTACTTAAGGCACACCCCTAGCATGGGTCTTTGGTATCCCAAAGGAGCTCCCTTCCAACTAGTTGGCTATTCCGATTCGGATTATGTCGGGTGCAAGGTTGATAGGAAGAGTACCTCCGGCGGGTGCCACATGCTAGGAAGATCACTTGTTTCTTGGTCCTCAAAGAAGCAAAATAGTGTGGCATTGTCAACCGCCGAAGCGGAATACATTGCCATGGGAGCAAGTTGTGCACAAATCTTATATATGACCCTAACACTCTTTGATTACGACATGTTTTTAAAAGAAGTTCCACTTTTGTGTGATAATGAAAGCACCGTAAAACTTGCAAACAACCCGGTTCAACACTCTCGTACCAAGCACATAGATATTCGCCATCACTTTCTTAGAGATCATGTGGCTAGGAAAGACATAACACTAGTTGGAGTTAAGAGCGAAGAGCAATTGGCGGATATCTTCACTAAACCACTCGATGAAACAACCTTTTGTAGGTTGAGAAGCGAGTTAAATGTGCTTGATCACTCTAATTTCACTAAAAGATGAGCTTATGTGAACCTTGCATTCATATGTAATATAACATGTTCAATATGGTAATGCACATAGGCTTGACTAACGCGGTTAAGATAACCGCCCTCAAAGCGTGTGACAAAGCTTAACCGCGGTTTAAACTTGCAAGCAACCTAGATTCACTTTTCGTATTGCATAAGCATATGCATGTGTGTTATTTGCCTTTTCTTTTCGGTTAAGTTTCTTGAGCATCCTCTATGATAATCCACTTAGGGGGAGCATTCCAAGCTCAAGTCTTTTTAATACCCTTTTTTTTGTGGCCATATGATGTCTCCTTAGCGCTTCCATTCGAATATTTTGAGCTAAAAACTAAATTTAAGCCTACGGCAAACTATTTGAAAATGAGTGTTTGAGAGATGGTTCTCATATCAAGTCCAATCAAGTGTTATTTGGATCTTATTGGGATTGGAACTTGGTTGGGAAAGACGCAAAAAGAAAATTTGAAAAATTCTATTTTTAAGGCGTCGGACGCTGCCGACGGACGCTCGGTGTCAATTGCCTCAGCGTCCGTCCCGATCGTCCGGAGATCAAAGTTGCCCGCAAACAGGGCGACAGACGCTCTCCCAAGCGTCCGTCGCGGTCAATGCGGCTGGGCGTTTCAAATCAGCTCTGGAAGCCCGACGGACGATGCCGTCGGACGCTCCCCGAGCGTCCGTCGCATACCGACGGAGCGTCCGTCGCCTCGCGTCGGAGCGTCCGTCGCGAACTAATCGGCGATTTTTTTTTTGAAAACCCCCGATCTACTCTCTGTTTCTCCCGTCTGTTTCAGTTCGCCGCCGCGCCGCAGTTCCAAACCCTAGCCGCCGTAGTTCCTCTCCAGCGTCGCTGAGCTCCGTTTCCATCCCGCCGCCGGCGAGATCCTCTCTGCACTGCGCCGCCACCCCCCCCCCCCCTGCGCTGCCCTGCGCCGCCGTTTCTCCACTGCACCGCCGCGGCACCCTTTCCAGCTGCTCAGGCCGCCGCGCCAGGGGTTTCTTCCCAAAGCGCCGCCACTCCCCTGCGTTCTTCCTGTGAACGAGCGTCTGGTGACCTTGGGGGTCTCCTTCAAGGGCCTGCTTGGCATCTCCTTCGCCCACGGCTGCAGATCAAAGTTGCAAACCCTAACCGCCTCAGATCCTTTCCTTCCGAATTTCATTCCACCTCTAATCCATCCTCTCTCTACCTTGATTAGAGTGCGGATTGAATTGCGGATTGCGGAGTGCGGTTGACGGATCGGGGAAATCTCTTCTCTCTTCTCCCTGTTTGGTCAGAGGCTCGAGGTATGGCAATGGATATCATCGATTCTATTCTTTCCTAATTTCATGCTTCTAATAGATCCTTACCTCTAGTTAATTGCTTATGGTTTATATATCTCTATCTATCTCTGACGAGCAGGGTCAGTTGGTCAGAGACTCAGACAGTGGGCAGTGAAAAATAACTCGGGGCAAAGCCCGCGAGTACAGATCGAGGCAAAGCCTCGCGAGGACAGTCCAGGGCCGGCGTGCCACTCTTTCAGCTGTTTGGTTCTGAGGATTGTCAGTGGTTTCAGTGACAGTGTTAGATTGGCAGTGGTGTTGTGGTTTGATTGTTGAGGCTTCCTGTCAGTGAGTTGATTGCAAGAGCTTGAGAAATGGCAAGGACAAAGAATGCAGGTCCCGTCCCCGGTAGTGGTGGTGACCCTCCACCTCCACCGCGTCCACCCACTGACCGCGGGAAGGGAAAGCAGAAGGTCATCTCTCGGAAGCGCAAGAGGCCAGCAATGGATCCGGATTCGGTAGCCGCGCTTGCAGTAGCAGAGGCAGCTGAGTTAGCGGAGCGAGGAGGACGTCGCACTGGCTTGAGGCTCTCGCCTCGCCGTGGAGCGCGTCGTGAGTCCCCTCCACCTCCAGTGTCAGAGCCCGTCGAGGCTACAGAGGCACCAGCGACAGAGCCAGTCCCAGCGACTGAGCCGACAGAGGCCGCGGGCCATTCTACTATTGGAGAGCTGATGAGCCGTCGAGTCACCCGTTCCCGAGGTTCAGGTGCACCACCTAGCCCTCCAGGACCCAGACTCCCAGACCCAGTGAGGCACCAGGTCAGGACACTTACAGCGAAGCAAGTCCAGCTGCTTCGGTTTGTCGATTTTTAGTCCTGGTTCCCACCTCAGAGGGACCCCCGTGCCGGACGAGAGTTCTATACCATAGTGCACGAGGACTTCTACAGAGCATACGTTGACACCGATGCTCCTCTCAGGGCCCACAGGGTATGCCCATCTACTCAGATTGAGGGGGTCGGTGGTCCAGAGATCCTGCAGCACCTCCAGTACATTCAGGGGTTGACAGACTTGATGGGACGCTCAGGGGCATATCAGAAGGAGTGGGTTTACCAGTTCTATGCTTCTGTGTGGATCTCACCTGATCACGAGTTCCTCCACTTCGCATATCAGGGACGTGACTTCAGGGTTACAGCTGCCAGGTTCCGAGAGCTCTTTCACCTCGGATCTTCTCCTACCAGGATCCACAGTCTCTGCTATGGGGATCAGGAGGCCCCTCGCCGACCTCACGATGGTATAGTGCCATCCACAGATTTTGTCAGTCCGTGCTTTCAGCAGCCGTTCACTGAGGGTTCGAGCCGTACGCCACGTGACCTCACTCCTCTGGCTCGGATCCTCCACGAGGTTCTCAGACGGACTATTCTACCCAGGATTGGAGCTAGGGATACTATCACTCGTCTTCAACTTTGGCTCCTAGCTCACATTGTTCGAAAAGAGCAGTTCGACCTCTGGGATTTGATAGTGAGCGAGCTCGAGGATATCATAGCTGCTGGATTCAGAGGCCATTGGCAGCTACAGTTCGCCCATTGGATCTCATACTTGATAGTCGCCAAGACTGGGTCAGGAGTTATGAGAGTCACCCTCACGAGGTCAGCGACTGAGTTCCCAGTCTACTCGATGAGCCAGCTTGTGGCCCATGGACAGTTGCCTCGCCCCAGCAGAGCCTACAGACCAGGCACGAGGCAGGCCGGAGTGCCACCACAGTCGGCCGAGGTCACCGATGCGACAGTTGAGCAGATTGCTCAGGCAGAGCTAGCTGATTTGGACGCCGAGATCGATACAACTGCAGAGACAGTATTTAGAGAGGATCTCGACTCTGACAGCTCTGACGAGGACTATCAGCCCGTGCGTGAGTATGCACCGATGACACATGACCACGAGGCAGGTGGATCCGGCACAGCCGCAGCAGCTCCAGCTCCAGGCTCCAGTTCTTCAGAGGCTACCCTGCTCACTATACTCTCGAGGATGCAGGAGGAGCAGTCTCGTCAGGCAGAGGAGCAGAGACGACAGGCTGCAGATCTACGGAGGCTCACTGAGCAGCAGCTGGCAGCTCAGGCTCAGACACAGGCTAGGCAGGATGAGTTCCAGCGCTAGTTCCTAGCCTATCAGCTGCAGCAGGCAGAGATCCAGAAGACTCAGACTCTTCTACTTGAGCGTCTTCTGGCCTCTTGCTCCGGGCAGACCTCCTCGCCATAGTTCCAGTTGCCCGCCGTATCTCAGCAGCAGCAGTTCACCTCTCCTCCGCAGCAGCCTCCAGTAGTAGTGGTGCCCACTCCAGCGTTACCGTCCAGAGGACAGCAGAGTCAGGCACCAGCTACACCTCCCTTCCAGCCAGCAGCTTCTCCAGAGTACCAGACTCCGAGGACTCAGGTGTCCTCTTGGATAGCTTCACCCGGCGAGTTCTAGACAGGATTCACTCCCACCCGGGGAACTACTCTAGCAGAGGCCTCGCGAGATCGGTCAGCTTCATATCTTGAGATCACGGGAGAAGACTCACCAGGAGCACCTCAGCAGGTCACACCAGCTCCAGCGACCGCAGTGGATCCTCCGGCGACAGGCACTCACCAGTCCTCTGTTGCATCGTCGGAGATCGCACCTGAGCAGTCGGCACAGACAGTCACCACACCTCCAGCTGTCGTTCAGATGGATGCCATATCTCTAGCAGATGAGGTTATAGTGGCAGTGTCATCTCCCGGTCAGACTCAGCCTGCAGAGGTTGCAGCAGCAGTATCCCTAGTGGCACTAGCAGTGACACCGTCTCCCTCGCCTCGAGTTTTCACTCGTCGGGCCCCCAGGCCCGCTACCACTGAGGCAGGACCGTCAGAGGCACCAGCAGAGCCTCAGGGGGAGTCAGTTGCGACCGCAGCTCCAGAGGTGCCAGTGACAGCTTCAGAGGCCACCCCAGTTGCACCTACACCGGCAGAGACCGTGTCAGATGAGTCAGACGAGTCCGACCTTCAGGACTTCATTATGCTGGATCGCCGAGCTGTCGCTACTTCGCCTTCTTCTCCAGCCCCAGACTCTTAGTTTTTGGTGCTAGACGCCAAAGGGGGAGAGAGGGTCGAGTATAGAGATAGGGGGAGGGATTTGGATATTTGTATGCTTTATTACCCCGTACTCTTTCATCATGTCTCTTTTATGCATTTGTCTATATGTGTGATGTGATGATGGTTGATGTTTATATGGTTGCATGTGACAAACTCTTGGTTTTTCTCTAATACATTTTGTAAGTTGTCTCATGGTTCATAATATGTCTCCTTGCTTAACGATATTTGAGCTTTCGTGCTTTACTCCGATACATCCTTTGAGAATATCATGAGGTACTGCGTTTTCTTTCATTTTCACAAGTACCATGTTTTGTGATTTGGCTTGGATGAGCAAGTATGTGTCATTACATCTTAACTAACCCTTGCTCAACCATTCCAAGTCACCCTTGAATCTTAACCAAAACTCTTATCCATACTCGAGGTTCTATTGTCGTCAATCACCAAAAAGGGGGAGATTGAAGAATCATGGCCCTAGTTGGTTTCGGTGATTAACGACAATTAGAGATTATTATGGCTAACGTGTGTTTTACAGAGGCTATGCGTAGCTTAGCCATAGTGATCAAGGAGAATGGGCTCTAAAGGTCATCACTTAGCCCCCAAGATGGATATCATTTCGGTTGATAAGGAGACATGATGAAGACCCTAGAATGATAGGCTAGGTGCCATAAGGAGATGAAGGGCACTTAGAATTAGATATGGCTTCTCTTTTTACCTTTGACCGTACTATTAAGAGGGGTTGAGATTAGTAGCTTGACTTAGGAAAGCTTCATATTTAGGTGTGGTGCACACTTGACTTCCTTAGCTCTAAGCAAGCCTATGGTGACCGTAAGATAGCCTAGAACATCTTCCATATTCATCGCGACGAAAAACGGAGTTGTCCAAATCATTTTCTGGGCGTCGGACGCTCCTGGCAGGGGCGCCGGACGCTGTCCGTCGGCATCGGACAAAGGCGCCGGACGCTGGGTGGTTGAGTCCACAGCGTCCGTCGGCCTTCCAGAGAGGTTGTTTTCTGGCTAAGTTTTTCAGCCTGATTTCCTGCTTGTAATTGTGTTCTAAGATTGTTTGTAACGAGAGCTTTCAGAACACAAT
Organism: Microstegium vimineum; assembly: GCA_022036555.1. NCBI lineage: Eukaryota > Viridiplantae > Streptophyta > Magnoliopsida > Poales > Poaceae > Microstegium > Microstegium vimineum. Next base: position 21,476,927 of record CM039137.1, read on the forward strand.
ATAAGATACGAGGATCAAGATGCTTATCCAAATATCCCCGCATCTACATCACATTCACATATAAGATACTGTACATAAGAAACCTAAGCTTCTGACACGGGTTGTAGAATGTAGATTTCAGAATGGCTGGAATCTTACTGGAGCTAGTATAGAATGTAGATTTCAGAACGACTGGAATCATACGAAGTCGCAGCAAACAATTCAGGCGTCAAAACAGCTTCAGGCAACACACATAGAAATAGTAGGCAGCCTGAAACAGAAGTGCGGACACTTTCATAGTAATAACAAGCACCACTACATCTCTATGCACCAGAATCAGAACATTAATTAACATCCCGGTCTTTATTGTATAACAAACTCAGTTCTGGGCTGTTAACTGCAAGTTCAGAAAGATTACAAGCTTAACGGGACACAGACCAAACATACCCAAACCAAGACCATACAGATACCTGGCGTTCCATTTTTTACTTTCATGGAACATATTCAGGTCGGCTTGCCAGCACTGACCCAAGTAGCAGCAGGTAATAGAAGGAAACAGTTCGATTGCTTCAGCGTGATACAAAACAAACCACAGTGATGCGGTTTTACAGAATTGTCACAACAACAGAGAAATATCTAAAGATAGGCCAATGATACGAAATGGCTCAAATATTAACGTGCTCGGCCAAAGAAGGAAAATTCCATGTCAGGCCAAGGCACAGGGGCCGGATCAAACGCTGTGCCACATGCTATCCATTGCTTTTTGCGGCTGCATGGTAGCATGCAATCAGGAACCTTCTGCCACTCCCTTTTCAAAAGGTTGTATGTAACAAGGCGGTTCATGCGCTTGGCCTTCAAGGAGAGCATGAGCAAACCACTGTTGCCCAGGCATGTCATCTTCATGTGCTTACCGTAGAACTCTAAGCACCAGATATTTGGCATTCTGTCCACCTCCTTCCAGAGGAGAGTCATCTTCTGCAACTCCCATATGCAGACGCAGGTCGCTGCATTTTTGCACAGCAGACCCACTAGCATAACCCTTCCCTGGAACTCGGCAAGTGTGTGGTCAGTCAGATGCAGTGGCAGTGGGATGGCAAATTGCCTCCAAATCCCGGTGCTTACATCATATGACAAAACACCATCTGGTTCTGCACACATGAAGTATACCGTGCTGCCAACCGCCACAGGCTGTGACCTGAAATTCAGAGCAAGCGGAAGTTTGATGCTTGGAGGAAAAGTTCCAGGGCAAGACCACATGTCCTTTGTAGAGTCATAGACTTCATAAGTCCCATCATTTCCTAACCACATTACTTTGTAGCCATCACTAGAACTTCTTCCATTCAACACCATCCCTACACGCGACTCTTGACCATCCGTGAACTGATCCTGGTGGGATCTCCTTGAGTGATTGCATAAGAGGGTTGCAAATGTAGAAATTCCTGTGGCTCAGATCCAATAAACATACAAGACCACCCACGGATGCCACTGGAATAACTATCTTCGTAGGAGTGAGAGGAACGGATGGGTGGTGCCATTTCTTCAGCGAAGGATCATACATTGCAACATTGTTGTTTGCATTCTCGTGGGTGATTGTATAGAACCATGGGAGTCCACGTGGAGCTTCAGAGTACTGTTGAGAGAAACTGTCTGAGCCCAAAAGAGAAGACCACTTTCGGCAGACAGTGCGGAATCGGAAAATTGCAGCAACTGGAAGCCTTGCAATGACAGTTTCAAAAAGATCTTCGGGGAAATCTCTCCAGACCCCTTGTTGCATTACTTCAGTTTTGTTTGAGGAGGGTGCCTTTTCACGGTTTCGATCTCTCCGCGGCCGCTTGCGAGGGGGACATTGGTTAGTTTCCATGATCTTCAGTAAATCTGAGTTGTATCCAGACCTCCCCCCACAATAATCATCCTTGATTGAACCATGTTCGAAGTCAAGTAAATACCACCTGTCAGATATTGATAACCCCAGTCAGTCCATCTTATTTAAGGCAAAACTAGTCCGGAGAGAGTATGAATACAATTTTTTTTTACTGCAAAAGAAAAGGCATAATACAGTCTATAACCCCCAGTTTAGCCGTTTACCATTTGAAGCAGTGTTTTGGACAAAAATGCATACAGAGGTACGAAAGCATCATGTCAACAATTTGACAGAATCACTTGACCCAATGCACGATCCATTCACATAGCCGTACATGCAGCTATACAATTACACTAAAACAAAAATGAGAACTTTGAAACTGTTTCTCTGGCTTGTCCAATGGGAAATAAGTATTTATCAACTAGTGGGCTATAATGCACAAGTATCAACCATGTCATCCATTTTCCCTTCAACATTCATCGACCCTCTTTAAAGCCTAGATATATTATTTATATCGTTTGCCAGACAATCATAACTCATAAGTGTCCAGCTCGACCAAGCGGATCATATCAGTAACAATGTCAATCATATATTTCTCAGCATATTAGAGTTGGTATACAAAAGATAATCTATTATATTCTTGTTGAAGGGAAATAGAAGCTCCAATCACTGGATTCTATTGGAATGAGAGGCAAATCGAAGCTGAGAGGCCTTCAACCAAATTACCAAACACACCCTCATGATCTAAGCAGGCATTGAACCAAAACTTGGAACTCCGAGGGAGCACGCCCTGCTTATTGCGAAAACTCGATTTACATGCTACAGGATGACATATAACTTTCCATAGAACAAACCCAGAAATTCTAGTCTAGCAAAGAAAAGAATCCCAAGCACAATGCTTAGCAAAGCGCGCATAAGAACAATAGTGGTGAAATAAGTGTAGAATTAGTTGCAGCCGCAGGAAGGGCATATTACATATTACTATATTAGAATGGCTTCTCTCGTGTTTCCACGGCATGCCCAGCTAAGCCCCGGAAGCATGATGGTTACCAAGTCTCGCCTCCATTAATAAAAACTAGTAAAGCACGTGAGTCGTGAGGTAAGTTGATTTCCTCGCCCCCCTTTGCTTTGGCCCCCTAGCCAACAAAGCTCCACGACGCGAGCGGGCCCAAAGTCAAACTGACCGTGGATATGTTAAGATTATCATCCGCTGTCACGTACGCTAAACCAACCTAGGGTGGAGGACTTTCCGGGGCTCAATTCCATAGGGCTGCGTAAATAACCTTGTCCTATGCGTGGGGCAATGCCAAAACCTGTGACTATGGAGTAGCAACAGCGAAGTCAGCAAAACGTAAAAGTAAAGAGAGGGTGTGACGGGATTGTTCCATTTCTACGGCGCACGCTCTGGTCCTCTGTTGAACCCTGCCAAATCTAGCGAGGAGTATGGCCATGGGGGACACTGGTAACACGAATTCGCGGAGACGGAGACGGTGGATCGTGGACGGAAATCAATCCTGTGTCGCGCAGAGAAGCATGCCCCCGAAGATCTGCGCGACCTAATCTGCTTGGGTGTAAGTGAAACAAGCACGCGCGCCGCAGCAGATCAACCAACAAGCAAACAAAAAAAAACTGCTAGCGAGGCCAGCAAATTCGCGATGCGATTGCAACCGCAGGGAGCAGATCCGCGAGAGGCGGGGGTAGGGATGACGCGGACGACCAGAGCGCGAGGTGGGAGTGGAGTAATAACAGCCAGCCAAACAAAGGGGCCGAGAGAGAGGAGGAGGAGGAGGAGGTTTTGGTTCGCCTTGCCTGGGGAGGGGCTGGGCGTTGGCGCCGTAGAGGTCCCAGAGCTCCTGGACCTGGCCGACGAGCTGGCGCAGCGCGGTCACCTCCCCCATCGCTGGGCCGCCGGCGCCGCGAGCTGCGCGCCGCCGCCGGCCTCCTCGCGCGCCCCGTCTTTTCCCCCTCTCTCTGTCTCTGTCTCTCTCCTCCCTCTCCTGCTCTTCCGGGTCGGGGTCGGCTTCCGCTCTCCTCCCTTTTCCTTCCGCGCTCGATAAATGGACGGCAACGGACGGCGTGAGGCCGCGTGCGTGGCGTGTGCCGGTGTGCGTGCGCGCCTTTGGCTTCGGGTGCGCGGTGCGCCTTGCTTTTGCTTGATTGGGTTTATAGAAGAGGGATAGTGTTAGTGTGTCTTCGGTTGCGTTGCGTTGCGTTGGGTCGGGTTGGGTGTGGTGCGGTTTAAGTAAGCATCAATGGTGTCTTTTTTTTTTTGTTTATATTGATATAGATGTACGAGTAGATGGATAGGATTGGATTGTGTGGAGGGTTACAAAGGAGTGTAATGTTGGACGAGATTTGCGTGTGTGTTAACCATGTAGGCTCATAGATAATGCTACAAACACACATAGCCTCTTTTTAGGGTGTTATGGTATCTCGTTTATGCTAGTGCTTATGCTATTGCTTATGCTACGACTCTCTCCTGCTTCCTCAGTCTTAAATTATAAATTATTCTAAAAAAATCTTGAAAAAACAAAATGTTTGGAGTTCCATCAAATTTATATAATAAGATAATAACATTTACAATTTCAACTTAATATCGTTAGATTCTCCGTTAATTATATTAATATTATACCTATTTGATGTCATCAAACTTTATAATTTTTGCTATAATTTTGATCAAAGTTTTGACTCTTCAATATTCTTAGAAATCCAATATTGTAATATGAAACGGAGTAAGTACGTACTGATTAGGTATAAGACGTATATATAAGAAAGAAAAAGAAAATGCGTTCGCAGCAAAAAAAAAAGGAAAAGAAAGAAAGAAAGAAATGGTCGGATGGCATGATTATTTGTTGTTGATGCCCCGGATGGACCGGTGGACAGCATTATGGAAGCTGGTAACCCCGGGCGGCAGATGCATGCCAAATCTTTGGTTGCGTAGCTTTGAGTGCTTTCGATCGGATGGACTGAGCTGATGACCAGATTCGATCCTCCCGTGCCCATCGACTTGTTGTCTCCATCCGCCCACGATTCCTTTGATCATCTTGAGACCTACCCTCTGCCCAGCCGCGCCTCCTAATCACCATCACATATATATATATTCAGGACCATCAGCGAATCAAATTGCACTGGCCGCAATGATCGCGTAAAGCCAATGCAAGTACTATCATCCCCGTTTCAAATCACATGTCGTTTCATCTCTTTGTCCTAAGTCAAATTATCAAATTTACTCTGCAAAAAAAAAAGGAATTACAGTCATACAAAAAACACGTCCTACATCGAAGTATTCGTTGATCGGATTTTTTTTTCACTTACTACTGCTAATGGTAAATGAATAGGCAAGTACGTCAACACTAATGCTAGCTAATGCATCTGCAGGCAGGCAGGAACGAGGAGCGAGGTTGTTGATGACCAAGTTTGTAGCTAGCTGGCTTGCAAGTGAGCTTTCCATGATGAGGAAAGCCATCGAGCGGCAGAGGCATCAGCATCAGTAGTCATCGGCCTGCCGTGGTTGGGGTTGCCGGATTGGGGAGGGATCTACCGGATTTACTCATTCGCCATCATGGCCACGGCCAGCTTGGAATGAATGAAACCGCAGTGGTAACTTCGCTCTACCTCAAAGTAATCATCAACCCCATACTCCTCCGATCCGTGACCAACTGACCATCCATGCGCATAATATCTGACCCATCACCCAACCACAACTCAAGATGGGAACGAGAAGGCCCTATGGCTTCAAGGCTAGTTTTATGGAGCCATGCATGGTTGACCCATTTTTCCTAGACGGTATGGTTTTAATGGTCCATTAGGTACTATGAGTCGACCCATGCTATCTAATATTAACATTTTTAGAAAAGATAAGATATAAGATTAGAAAATATCTAATAATATATTATCACGATGTCTCACGGATTTTGCTTCACCCTGTCAACGCCATATTTGTCTACCACTGAAGAAAATAATAATTAGCGAAAACATAACAAACAAGTGATGTCCAAATTTTTCGAATATATAATTCGACCCAATTCAGGCATTTCTTTAGTGTGCATTGCAATGCATTGAGTGAAAATAAGACAATATTATAATTAACAGGAATGCTATATGGCAACCGGTTGTTTTAGCTACATCTAACGGATTTGTGGCCATCGATCTCGCTTTTTGTGGTTCGTGGACCGTTTTACCGCTACCTCCGCCATCGCCCCTTGCTGCCACCCCCAGCATAGGTCCCGCATAGCTCGCCGCCACCCCAACGGAGCTTTGTGTTTCCTCCTCCGCCGCCCCCTAGCAGAGGTCCCGCATAGCTCGCTGCTGCTCCCAGCACAACGAAGGAGAAAGTTGCCTTCCCGGACGAGGAGAACCTACGGTAGCGGATGCGGTTCCGTCAAGCGAACACAAAGCCCTCTGCGAGGATCGATGAGGAAAGAGGCTGGGGATGGTGGGCTCCATTACAATTATGTGAACATTTTGTAATTAGTTCTGAAATTTCCAAACAATTTATCAACAATTTGACATTATTTATCTAATGTCTGGAATCTATGAATAATTTATAATTATTCTTTTTTAAAAAATGACCTATATTTATGTTATTCACTAATTACATCAGCCTAGTTTCCGAACAAGCTTAAGATGTGACTCAAATCAAGTCAAGAAAACAATACCACTGGTCTTGTCTATGGAACGATATAAATAAATTGCGTTGAAGAAATTGTTGTAAATATAGCAATTGTAAATATAGAAATAAAACTATGCAATTCTATGAGTAAAAATGTGGTTACTAGGCTAAAAAGAACGGACTAGACAAATCCACGTTAAAAGGCAGAATTTAGGACGAGGAGGCAGCGCAGAGCAAAAAAGGGCGTGGTTCCGGCCGCACGGTGGCCCTCACACGTGTGGAGGCCGGGGAGCGCACGAGCCATCAGCATCAGCTAGCTGTGAGCTGCCTGCCTGCCTGTGACACTGAGAGTGTGAGTGTCTGAGGCAGCCAACGGTACGAGAGACCTTTAATTAATTTCCTCGCTTTATTATCTCCCCAAAACAAAATTCAAATTCAACACTCACACGCCCCACCCTGGCGGTTGATTTCTTTGTTTCGCTCGTTCACCAAGCACCGCCACCTTGCTAATTACTGATCACCCAAAGATTACTTTCCCTAAGAAAAAAGCCGCAGCCTTCTTCTTTTCGCTGCTCAATGCATGTCTTTTCATTTATTTACTTTTTTCTTTTCTTTTCTTTTCTTTCTTTCCTTTCTTCTTTTTTTTCTCTCTCTCTAGTAGATAGATAGATCTAACAGCTGAGGAGAGAGGTAGCTTTGGATGGCAGCTGGGATCATTGCATTGTTGAACTGCTAGCTCTTAGCTCTCACTCACTCTCATGGCCAGCTATCATTTTCCTGTGCCCCCTTTATTTCCTCTTCATTCAGCAGTTGCTTCCCTGCTAGCTCCCTTTTCTTTCCCCGCTTTGATGATCTACCATGCCCGTCTCCAGCTCCTTGGATCATTGCATTCTTGAAGGGTTTGCCCCGTGGTAATAATTAGCAATGATAATTATTCTCCTCCCTCTTACTGCTTTTACTAAAGCACTTCTTTCTTCACAGGGCATTATAAGTCTTCATGACGCATTATTGCCATTGGAAAGACGGTTAAAGCCACTTCGATTAAAAAAAAATTTCATCATGATATGACCAGAATTTTACTTGAAGGGGGAAAAGGTCGTTTGGTACCTTTGTTTATCGTGCCTCCTAATTCTCCTTTGTATCTTCATTAGAAGGGTTTCCGGCTTCAAACATATTCTAATGAAGATACACCATATAAAAAGAGCTAGCACATCCCCCCCGCAAATGAAACATGTAGATATGATGTAGCCAAACATCAGAAATTCCGATGCGCCAAGAAAACAGCAAACTCCAAAAAAAACAAATGGCGCTCCAAAACTAAAGTATTTTATAAAATCATGTCTGTTTTTTTTTTCTTTTCTAAAACTAAAAAAAAATCTTTGCATACAAATAGGCATAAGAGAGAAGACGACTAGGCTATGTACTTGGCCATAAGGCACGAGCACGCCGGCCCGACCTATGGCACGACGTTTTGGCCCGGCCCGAGCACGACACGGCCCGATGGACGGACCGTGTCCTTAGAAGCCAGGGAACGGGAACATGGTCACGTTCCACGTTTCCATGTTCCACGTTCCGGGAACGTCCACGTCCCGGGAACGCGAATGTTCCCGTTCCCACGTTATAAAATAGCACGCCAAGTTTCCGTTCCCGTTCCACGTTCCCGTTCCTCGGTGGTAACATGGCTGCTAAGGCCGTGTCTGGGCCGCCACCTAGGCACGTGGCACGGCACGAGCACGGCCCGATCTAAGAGATGGTACGAGAGCGGCCCGGTGATTGTGATTTCAACGGGCAATTCGGTTAAAATGACTTGTTAAAATGATGTGTGATAACTAATAATTGAGTTGTGACTTGTTAAAAACGATGAACACTTGTGAAAAACTGAAAGTAATGTATACTTATAAGAATTTTAAAGTGTTTCTCACTTGACGAACCATGGGCCGGCACGGCACGACAGGCGGTCCGGCACGGTAAAACGGCCCGCGGGCCGTGCCTTGGGCCGGCGGCCAGGCACGAAGCACGATGGCCCGAGGATGCACGACACGGGCCGGCACGACGACCATCTTTTGGTGATCCAAACACCTCAGACTTGGGTTGAATTTTAATAATCCAACCAATGAGAACATGTGGATAGTGCAATGGTAGGCCACATACTGTGAGGCTTACAGGTCAGGAGTTTGACACCCCATTCCCATAAAAAAAATTAAACGCTACTTGCTACTCCCTCCGTCCCTTTATATTTGTCGTCCAAGAAGCGTGTCTGTGAGGGAAACATGATTTTCTAGAGACAAACATTTAAGGACAGAGGGAGTATGTTATTTGGTAACTAAGAATTGGGTCTTTTTTTTTACCCTAAAATTGAGATTGTTTCTTATTGAAATATCTCGAGAAGACTTCTTCTAAATGAAATATCTCGAGGAGGCTTTCAATTCCTAGATGTCAAGTCCTTTTTTAATAACCTAACTAATAAATTATTATGATCCTGATTCATCTCAAACCTACTAATAAGAGATTATAGATGAATGGATAATAATTTGGTACCTTTAATCTTGCTCTAAACAACTCAGTAATTATTATAATCTACAATTCTTAGTTGTTCCAAACGCTACCGGGATTATTACTTGACCACATGGCCATAATTTAACTAACTGTAAAAAGGATTTTTTTTTAAGCTAAAAAACTGGTTGTTTGTGGCAAGGATTTATTTTCCAAGTAGGGATTTTATACCCATAGAATAAAGGTGGATCCAAGGGCAACTATGGGCGCTAGGGTTCCAGGACACCACTAACCATAGGTCATGGACTAGGACATATGGAAAACAGTTATGCCAAGGTGGTGGTGACACCAAATAGATGGCCAAGGTGGCCATGACAAGAGGGCAAGGCGGAGGAGCCAGGATTGTTGGCATGCTATATAGGACAAAGAATTCGTTGAGTGTCTTGAGTCAAAAAGAAGAAAACATAAATAGATAGATGATGGTCACTCTCCGTCTAATTGTCTGTGATAGAAGGCTCCTGATTCGTCGACTAAAATTTTAGAGAAATGAAACATTCAGCCAGAGTATAGCAACATCCCTCCTCGCCTCTCCTTTTCTTTTACATTCAAGTGTCTACCATATGCATAGGTAGTCTTCTGACCTCTCTAGCATCCTAACCGGCGGTGGGTTGAGTCCGGCCAGAAAAAAGTTGGCACGAAAACACAACGCTAGAGTGGTCGTGAGGCAAAGCAATGCACGCACGGAGCTGCAGTGGTTGTTGCAACCCATTCTCATTGTAGTTGTAAGTAGCCATGTATCGATCAGATATGATGAGGAATCATCATGATAGCCATGGCAACAAAAGTACATACTCCACTATATCCCCCTCTAGACGCTAGCACTCTCCCATAAACCCAAACCAATCTCACACTCCAATTCAAGGCCCATTTCAAATAAATAAATAAATAAAGGAAGGAAGGAAAAAAAAAAACATGGTGGAGCTGTGGTCTCGGTAGGTAATTTTGTCATATGGACACGGAACCGCATTTGGTGCACAGCACAGCCATCATCCTTTCGCGATTGGTGGTTATAGCATCGAATCGATCCTGGAGTAGTAGACGTACTCCGGACAAAACCGGAGGCGTGATCTGGCCAATCCAACGCAGGCAGGATCCTTTGCAAATGCAGCCAATTTGCTGCTACTTCCAGTAGGGGCAAGCCCCTCCTGTTTCACTCAAAAAAAAAAATTGCTGCTACTGTTTCAGAATTCAGACACCCAGCTACCTCCACGTGTGCGTGGTCAAAGCAGGAATGTTTTTCTTTCCTGTTCTTTCTGGTGCACGTATAAATGCGTTCCCCCAACGAGCCCTCAAATAGCCAGCAAGTATTATATTTTAAGCCAATCTCAAATAGCTAGCAAGTATTCTATTTTAAGCCAATTGATGAGAGAGGAGATAAAAAGAAATTGTGTGACATAATGTTTCCTTGAACTACTTCCTATTTATTTTAGCTTATTCCCTCTCACAAAACACTATTTAGTTCTATCTTACAAAACACTATTCAATTAACCGGCTTTTCCACTAGCTGAACAGAGCGTAGAAGTCCAACAACATCTATGAATGCGCCTAACCTTTGTTGTACCTCTTGTTTTCTCTCTTTCTTTACTCACTTGCATCGCTGCCTTAGCCATCGATTTCATCACACCGCTCGAGAAAAACACGCGCTAAGGCCATATTTAGATCCATATAGATAGTAGCTGTTGCTTATAATTATCTTACTTGGATCTAAACAAACAGATTATCTAATTGTTAGTTGATAACCCTTAGATAGCATCTGTCCCACTAGTTAGAATCAAATCAGATAATAAGATATTAGCCAATTAATTATTATTAGATAGTGAATCTAAACATGGCCTAAACTAGGGATCTTGCGAGCTTATACACGCAGAGCCTAAGTTCAACCTATGGTAGTGGATTTTATTATAGGAAAAGAAAGCTAAGCACAATTATTCAAAATAGAAGTTAATACATTTTTTAAGAAAATATCATGATCAAAAGTTGAAACTTAAACTTAAGACAAAGATAGAATAGAGTATGAACTATATAATTTGGAATGCATATCCTACTGGACTGTATATTGCCGACACACCAAACCCGGAAGCTGGAACTGGAAATGGCGATTCCAGAAGAAGTATCAAACCTGAGTGTTTAAGACGGGAGAGCGGCGAGGGAAAGGGATCACAATATTTCACATCCACCATCATGCCCGGTGACTAATGTCGATGTCAGTCCAAATAAAGGCATCAAACCTTAGCTTTTTTTCGTTTTTTTACAGTCACGGCTTCGGTTTATCTCTGATTCCCCATCATTCTCGTTTAGACCCGGGCAGCAGCATGCATTTCCCCCTTTTCCTTCCACGTCCTTTTGATTGCCTTTTTTTCACTCATGACGGTCACTGCTCCGAATTATTCACCGTGCATGATCGATCACTAGCTGTATCTTTTCTTTTTCTTCTCCAACAGTTCTTTTTAACTCTTTTCTTGCTGGAGCTCAATTTACAACCGGGCGCAGGTAATTTGAAGTTTCTTACAAACATCAGTAAATAAAGAAGTGCTCCCTCAACAGCGTAGCGAGCGTAGCGCCAAACGCGTCGGTGGCGACGGCGCGGGCCAGCACGGACCTGAGCGCTGCCGGATCGTGTTGTGTCGGGGTGGGTGTCGCCGGCGAATCGTCAGACGAGGTAATGATCGCCGGCGTCGCATCGGCCTCTCCCTCCGGTCAATGTCTCCCGTGCTGAACTGATGGTGCTGCTGCTGTGAGTGACATCTAGTATGTACAAGTAGGAGCTGTGGGCACCGCCGTCAACAACAGGCAGCGTCGATCGGGTGTACCCGCAACCGCGATTTACAGCTGATACGACGGACGGACGAAGGGCCAGCACGACCGCCGACGCAACAGGTGGGCGGACGCGATTGGCCGATTCGACTGACGTGACGCCGCGCGCGGCCGTGTGTTGCGCTGCGCTGTTGGAGTGATCGTTTCAGTGGCTGATAAATTGACTGTTTTGTTGATAAGCCAAGTGAATAGGACAATCCGCGGATGCAATGACTTTTGCCAAGATCTTCAGGATGCAATTCGATTGTGTAATGTGAGTAGTTACCCTGTATCGGAGACTAACATAGTAGAGATCTTCAGAGTAAGTAGAGGAAGAAAAGAGTAAACTGCAGTGAGTGAGCAGCTAGATCGTCTGAAAAAAGCAAGATGTCATCAGACCAGATCGGAATGCCAGTGACTGCCAAGGGGAAGCCCCGGGCAGCAGGGGAGATTAGTGGGTGGGTGGGTGGCGGGGACTGTTTTAATTTCTGTGGTTTGCATTGGGCCATGATTAAAACTTGTTTGGACCCCCAAATGCCGCGATTTGGTCAAGGATCCCAATCATGCCGTGTGTCCATGCAAGGCATCGGTCCTCTCCTCCATCTCCATCTCCAGCTTTGCCTTTTGGTTTGCCGGTCAAGCCCATCATCATGCTCTATTTGCCTACTGCATTCTCTTTGCTCCTCCTCTTGCTCTTGCTCTTGCTCCCCAGGCCCACAGTGTGTGTTTGGCCTGCCTGCCTGTCACTCTAGCTACCTTCCCCGGCCATCTCTCACATGCATGCCGACGCTGTCATCTCTCTCACTCTATATATATATATATATATATATATATATATATATATATATATATGCAACTGCATAGGGAGGAAGAAAATGATACTACCACTATTTTCCTTTTCTTCCTGATATACATACTACCACCATTCTCCTAATAATAAAAGGCTAAAATCACAAGGCCACAAGGACGGAAATGGGCCATAGGTGGTGGTGGTTCCAATCAATTCATCCCGCCACTCTACAAGCACCCCAAGGCCCAAATGTAAGTAAGGCCCAAAATCCCAGGACCCAAAACACTGGGCCAACTATGAGCCCACCGCGCTTCCAGCCTTCCCCCCTCTCCACACCTGCGTTATCACCTCACCGCCTCATCTGCTGTCTTCTCTTCCCCCCCCCCCCCCCCCCCCCCCCTGGCTAGCTAGGCTCCTTCCCAAACTGCCGTGCCGTTGCCTCCCTCCACTCCAGCGGTCCATGGCCTCCATGGCGTTCGCCCTGGCGGGGGCCTTCAAGGGCCTCTCCCTGGCGCCCACCACCACCACCTCCTTCCTGCGCGGCGACCGCGCCTCGCTCTCCGTCGGCGGCGGCGGCGCCGTGGGCGTGCTGGTGCCGGTGCCGGCGCGGCGGCTCACCATCCAGATGGCGCACAAGAAGGGGGCCGGGAGCACCAAGAACGGACGCGACTCCAAGGGACAGCGCCTCGGGGTCAAGATATACGGCGACCAGCTCGCCAAGCCCGGGGCCATCATCATCCGGCAGCGCGGCACCAAGGTCCTGCCTGCCCTCCTCTTAATCCCTTCGCTTCCCTTCCCCGTTACTAGGTGTTTGCTTTGGATCAGCAAGACAACCTAGGCTCTTGTTTGCGTGGATACTAGCTTGTTGGCTGCTGGGTGACATACAACCTGGGCTCTCTCTGCCTAGTGTTTGATTCTACGGCGGCTGCTGCTGCTGCTGCAGCATGTTAAGCTGAGTAGATAAGACTCTAAGGCTGTTCTTAAAACAACAACAACAAAAAAAAACTTAAATTAACCCCAACCGGTGCCTTCATAAGGATGACGGATTGAGAATGTTAGACTTTTAGGATGTACCTAGAAAATTAGAATGCTTGTCAGTGGAGCGCCACTTCACACATTGGATGCTGCCATTGTGCATAGCTGCATTTCCCAACTCTAGTCTAACACTCTGCAAATGCAGGACAGAAAAGATTGCAGTTTCTTGCATATCTCAGATAACGGGAGGGAATTTGTTTAACTGCACTTCCCAGGTGTTTCACAATTCTAGCAATGTAACCCACTAACCTCAATGCACTACAGTGCCAACTGGCGATGAACTTACTCTGCACGCATAATGAGACATAGCTGCTCCGTACTACACATACTGTAAGATGGTCAAATGTGTGTGCCTTGTAAAAGAAAATTCATGAACTAACATGGCTAAAATGTCTTATGATTTGTAAAAGAAATTTTGATCCGCCACGGGGGCGAATTTGCGGCGCCGGAGGTGAAAAAAAAAACTCGCTTGCCCCGTGTTCCCAAAGCACAAGTTTGTAGGCACCGGCTCACTCACAGGGTTGCAGCCCCTGTGTGCGGGCGGGTTACGGGATTCGCGGTTCGGGGGTTTTCTCGACCCGCGTGAGAGGTCTCTACCTTAAGCCGAAAATCCCGGCCGCTGTCTAGCCACCGTGTGTAGAGTTTTTTTTTTAGAGCTTACAGCTGTGCCTCGAATATTCAAGATATATGTATATTATGGTTACTATATGGTGTATACAATTGTGTCCCTTGTGTAGAGTTCATTTTGGTCCCCATTTTATGGTCTGTTTGTTCCTTGCCATTTTTAAGGTTTTTCTTTTTTAAAAAAATATGGGCAGGTCTATCCTGGGAATAATGTTGGAATGGGCAAGGATCATACACTCTTTTCTTTGATTGATGGACTAGTCAAGTTTGAGAAGTATGGGCCAGACAAGAAAAAGGTAGCTGGATTTTACTAGTTATTACTTATTTTGCATGTGAGTGAGATCTGGCCAGCTCATCTCACTACCTTTTTCTTTTATAGGTAAGTGTTTACCCATATGAGAAAGAGCCTGAAAACCCAAACAGTTACAGAGCAAGGAAGAGAGAGTACTTCCGCATGCAACGTGAACGGAAGAAGGCAAGAGCGGAGGGAGCCCCTGAACCTCAATTGGTAGTAGCTGCTGTTGACGAAAACTCTGAGGTCAGCGCGGACTGCTGATAAGTTTCCTGTGTAGTGTTTCTCCTTTTCACAGCCCTTCTTACATATTTTACCCCTGAATTGTAAGACCACACGATCTATATAAGGTCATATTTACATATGTTCTACATCTTGTGCCTTTTGTGGTAGCTATGCTGAGTCACAGTGGGGGTCTTTTCCAACTTCCTAGACCACAAACTCCACTAATGGTGTGATGGATGTTTGTCGCAAGCTGACCTGTATCTTGAAAATTTTGGTGCCAAGGCACATTGTTGCAATGCACCAAGTCATCAACTCATAAACAACGTCATCATCGCCGGGAAAAAGGTGGTTCAGGTCTTACTAGGAGCAAACTTCTCCTTCGCAAAAATATCCTTTTGAGATGGAGGCCAATAAAGTGTTTTATGTTTAATTGTGGGGCACAGGCATGCAACCAAACTGTTCTGTTTCCTTTTTTATATTCCTTAAGGACATTGTTAACTGAATCTTCCTTACTAGTGTTTATATTCCTTAGATGCCCTGAATCTTGAAAATATCAAATAGTGGTGCCCGATAGATGCGAAATTGTTGCAATGCATCAAGACAGCGACATATCGCTGGGGGCATGCTATATGGTTCAAGTCTTACTAGAAGCAACTTTCTTCGCCAAAAATAAAAAGAAAACCACTTTTGACATGGAGGGCAGTGAAGGGGTTTAGGTTTAATTGCTAGCAGACTCTTCAATTTCCTGCTTTTATGTTTTATATTCCTAGGGACCTAATCACCCACTAGTGTTCTTATAGCCAGTACACTGCTCTACCAATTCACTTTGAACAAGGAGAACAATATCCTTAGTTATTAGAGCTACAACAAAGTTTAGGCCTTTTCTTGAAGAAACCCAAAAGGGCTATTCTTATAGTGTTTTGCTCTAAAAAAAAGCTTTCTGGTGATTTCTGGTGGCTTGCTTTTGCTGAAGCAAAGCAAAGAGCGGCATGAGCCTAAGGTTGGGCTTTATCCAATAAAATTGGCCTGCCATAGGGTATTTAAGACCTTTTCCTGGTCCCTTAACTCTAGTGAAACAAGTCTTTATCAAAAAACACAAAACGAAGGCATCCCGTAGTGCAGGAGCCGGTAGCACTGGCTGAAGGAGAATATAATTGATGGAATATTAGATATATTACATTGGGCCTCATGGACTGATTATATAGGTACATAGGACTAACACCTCATATGGCTAGACAATGTGGTACTATTCCTATTTACTCTAACATCCCCCCGCAGTCACAGCGGGAGCGCTACAGACGGTGAGACTGGAGAAGAAACTGATAAGCTAACATCGATATCCCCCGCAGTCATAACAGTCGATGCATCGCGTATGCTGTGGCTGGAGAAGAAGCCGATGAGTCATCATGCAAGGCGGTAGCCCTTTGTGCCGATGTCGAGGTAGCCGAGCGGGAGAGCGCAACAGCCGTGGTCGGAGAAGTCGTGCTGAAGATTGCCGAGGTCGACGTAGTTGTGATCGGGTTGCCGTGTCGATGGAGCTACAGGAGTAGGCGCACAAGGGGCGTCATGGTGATGACGGAGACACGTCGAGGCAGTCGTTGTGGAAAGGGGCGATGCCGAAGTCGACGCAGTCAGGGCCGTCGTAGATGTATACGAAAGGTGACGATGCTATCGAGGCAGACGGGGCGGGAACGGGAGGGTCTATGCCGATGTCGATGCAGCCAAGCCACCTGTGCGCCGATGCGCTGGCTGGATTTGCCAGACCCAGCAGCGCGTCGGGGACGAAAGCACGCGTCGGTGTTGACAATACCGGGCGTACAAGGGAGAGGGCCCCAACCACAGTAACGTGACGTGGTTGTGCTGGACGAAGAAGAAGCAATGCGGTAGAGAACACGTCGGTGAGCATGGCTCAGCAACGACGCGAGGAGTGGCCGGCGAGCAGGGCTCTGCGACAGCGCTAGTAGTGGCAGCTCGATGACAAAGACCCAATCAGTAGGACGAAGACATTATGCAGATGGACGGCGCAACAAAAATTGTGTAGCACAGACGTCGATGCACAGGGGACGACGATATAGATGCAACGGCGAAGTGGACACACGGGCGACGATATTGCAGCCCGAGGAGGCGACACAGCAGCAAGCGTGCAGCCCCGTTGCTCGGAGAAGATGCGTGTACGACTCGGCGCGATGCCGGAGTAGTACGCGCGAGGTTGACGGGCGATGGGCGACTCAATCCCGATCAGTGATCGGGCAAACCAAAAAGATACAACAGCAGTGTACCTAGCCGATCGAACTGTGCGGGGCGCACGGCGTGTCGTGGACGCGCAGGGTCGAAGACGTCGACGCAGATGGGGAAGACGTGGTGGAGATGGGCAGATCCGCCCGATAACAGCGACATGCTGGATCTGACTGCCTCCATGGTAGCCCATGATCGAGGCGTGTTGCTGGGCCTGGCCGCCACCACGACGGCACGGGACGGGGCGAGATCCATCTGCCTCCATGCAACGAAGATCAAGAAGGTGTTGACGGCGACAACCTGACGACGAGTTCGCGAACGTGGCGGCGGCGGCCCGACGACGACTCCGAAGACGTGGCGGCGGCAGCGTCCCGACGACGACTCCGAAGACGTGGCGGCGGCGGCCCGACGATGAGTCCGGGGACGTGGCAACAGCGGCGGTCCGATGACGAGTCTGGGGACGTAGCCAGATCGCCTAAACAGGGGCGCTGCCCCCGGCGGAGATCGATCCCTCCCCGGGGGCGCGCGGCGGAAGCGGCGACGGCTAGGGTTAGGATCTAAACCTAGGCAAAAGATGACATGAAAGAGAATATAATTGATGGAATATTAGATATATTACATTGGGCCTTATGGGTTGATTATATAGCTACATAGGACTAACACCTCATATGGCTAGTGTAACGATCTCGATTTTCCTCGCGAAATATAACACGATAGTCCCGAAGATCATCCCATCGCATTATCAAATTACAGTCGATAATCATAGTCATACACAAATTCAGAATTTAAAGAGTACATTAAGAAGTCTAAATCATTTATTACATCGTCACCTGGGTGGAATCACACGAGCACGCAGCAGAAAGAACAGCGAAGGGAAGCGTAGATCTTCAGCATCTCCGGTCTTGAGCGTAGCACGAAACCCTACTCTTCCGGGTCGACGTCCTCGAACTCGTTCTCCGGCTCATTACCTGAATCCAAAATCTTTCAATACGATTTGTACTGGCCACTGGCTCCCACCCTATGCTTTGTGTATTGCTTTGTGGAAAGTGGTATGCAAGGGGTAGAAGAAAAGAACCTATATCTGGCTGTAGGTTTTCCTATGCAGGTTTATTAAGTAATTTAAACAGTAACAATATATAAGTTGTTTCTCAAGTTTTAACACATTTCCCACACATATCCATCCCATCAACACACATCTCACCACACCATCTCACACTCTCTAGGCGACAAGACGACTCTCTCTCGTCATTGCCTCAGCGGCTCACAGCCGGACCTACAAAACCCAGGGGGGAGAAGAAAGGTCTCACTACTCAAGAGAAGCGTAGGTCAAGGGAATGTCCATAACCGGGGACACGGCTATACGTATAGATCGATCAACTCTGCAGAGTGTGTACACCTGTACCCACAAGATCGACATCATCGACGTAGCGCTATGCCTAGGCTGATAACGGGCTATCGCTCGATCCGGTTCGACACCATCCTGCCACTCAGCCCTGGGGCTCCCCGGCGCACCGGCAAACTGAGACTAGGAGACGCAACACCTGGCCAGCGTGGTACTGCGCATCTAGGATGGTGGGGTCCCCACGACGGCACCACCCACCCTTATCACCTAACAACCTGGCAGTAATGGTATCGCCCAAACCGGTCGACATCCGCACCCCGCCCATTCAGGGATAAGTGGTGTGCACGAAGGTTCCGGTCCACTCGAATATCAGGTCCTAGGTGGGATCAGATAGGTCATCTTCCACAAGTGGGGTACTCCCCCATGCCATCGCAGCACCTCTATCCCGGGGCTCGCCCTGAGATCTCCTCCATCACGCATGTACCCGCCACAAGTCCCTCTCGTGGGGATGCCCAGGTCGCACCCCCGGCAAGACTCGTCCCCTAGACTCGTCGTAGAACCTGTCCGATCGACTCGACCCTCACCACACACCCAAGACACACGCCAAGATCTCCCCAGTTATACCATCACATTTTAGTGGCACACCGTGCCTAATCCACGCACAAACAAGTCCTCTAGTCATCATCATGATAAAAGTATGAATAGAGCATGTGACATGGTATATATATGAGCGGTGTCTATCCTATAAGCGGGTGTGTAGGAGATAGGTTGCGACAAGGTAATGGCTTGCAAACAATCTACCATGCAACCTATTTAGAGCAAATTGCATAAAGTAAAGCGCTAGCATTCTACTCAGAAACATGATATGTCTATTGGGTTCTACGATGGTGGGTGGGACGTGGCACCTGTCCAGTCGTCGTCGGCGTCCTCTGTGTAGTCTGGGTCCTCCTCCTCAGCTGTCGGCTCCTCCGGGTCTAAACCGATACGAGATCCGCAACTTAGACAAAGCTAGAGATTTACACAAAGATGCAAATAGAGAACGAAAAGACCCGAATGCACTCATTCACAAGCCTATGACCTAGGGTTTGATTTTAGAAGAATTTGGACACCAAGTTTGTATTTTTCCGAAATCATATGCATTTTCTAGGAATTTCTAAGCCTTATTTCCAAGTCAAAGAAAAAGAAAAAGGGGAAACAGGAGGTTTTGGGTCGGCTGTGGCTTTTCGGCTCGGGTGGCTCAGTGTGGGCTGGCTGGATGGTTCCTACTCCGGTTTGGTCAGCGCGGGGTTGAGGCCCGCTGGCGCTCGGACCAATCCCCTCCTCCACTCTCCCCCTCCTCCTTCCTCCTCCTATGGGCCGGGTGGTACCGAGGCCCACTTCCCTCTCCCTTCGGCTGGTGTGCTGGAACACTAGGGGCGGGTTCGCGGTGGACTGAGTCCACGGGTCCACCCCCTTCTCTCCCTTGGTCCACGGTGCGCCGCACGAGTGCGCACGGCGGCCACGGCTCTGCTCTGCTCCGGCTCGGTCGCGCCGAGCACGCGCGGGCGCGGAGTTCCTCGCCCCCGCTTCAATCTTCGCGGCACCCTCCTCCTCGTGCTGCAGACGCTGGGCTCGCGCGACGGCGGCGGTCTCTGCGGGCTCAGCTGCGGCTGCGGGACAGCGCTGAGGCGACGGTGAGTGAGTCGCCTGGGCCTCTGCGGTCGGCGTGGTGCGGAGCGCGCGCGACGTAGCGAGGTGCGCGGACAGTGCGGAGGGGGTTAGGCGTGGCATGGCAGAGCAGAACGCGTGCGGCGCGGCGATGTGCGGCTCGGCCCGCCGTGTCAGCGCAGCGAGGGAGGCGGGGCTCCGGTGGTCAGGGCGGTGGGAGTCCCTACGGTTGCTTCCAGCTACGCAGCTGTGTGTGCACGGTGGTGGCGAGCCTCGACGGCCCCTTCCCGGTGTACGGGGCGGCCGGAGTGCGGTGGGACGGCTGCGACGCGGCGGTGCTCCTGGTGCACGGCCGCGCCGGCGAGGCGTACGCGGCCGGCTTGACTCATTTGGTGCTGGGGGATGCGGGGTGGTGTTTGGGGTCGGCTTGGGGTCGGTGGAGGTGATCGTGGAGGTGGTTGAAGCTACGGGTGCAAGGCGAGGTGTGAACTTGACCTTGCCACGACAAGAACTGGCCATGGCGGGCGCAGATAGAGCGGGTCGGGGGTGTGGTGGCTCACCGTCGGTGGCGGTGTAGAGAGGCTGGTGGTGCGGTGGTGAGTCGAGGCCGTGACGACGCGAAGCAGTGCCGTGCAGAGCCGCTAAGCCGACGTGGTCGACGGCGCGGTCCTCCCTCCGGCGAGCTCGGACAGCGGCACGCGGCGGCTTCCTCCTCCTCCTTCCTTCCTTCTTCTCCACTCTTCCTTCCTCTCTGCGGTGCGGCGAGGCCACAGGTGTGGCGGCTGGCTAGGGGGAGGGCACTGGTGCGAAGGGGCTTCGCCTTAAATAGGCCGAGCCGGCCATGGCGATCGGCGGACGGCGGAAGATGGAGAGGGGGCACGTGTAGGGCGGATAGAGGGTCGTAGCTAGGGTTTTGGGGGAGCGGGGCAGAGCTCGGACGGCGCGGCGCTCCCAATTTTGAACGTCGCCGGTCAAAAGGCGTCGCGGCGGCGTCATCAGTGTGACGGGGGCAGCGTCAGCGCAGGCCTGCGGCGGTTCCCTTGGCGCCGAGCGGGGGTGGTTGCGGGGTGGAGGCGCGGCTGCGGCTGCTTCGGCGGCTGTGCGGGTGCGGAGGTGTGGGTAGAGGCGGCACCGGCGCGGCTCTGCCCTCTTCTGCTCTACCGGTGAAAAGCAGAGAGCGGGAGGAAAGGGGGAAAAAGGAAGGGGATGACGGGTGGGTCCCTTGGGCCCGCCTCTCAGCCAGCTGGTGAGGGGACGGGAGGGCGCTGGTGGACGCTGGGCCGACGTGCTGCGCGGGGTGCTGCTGAACGGGCCGGCCTCCTGCTGTGCTGCGCCGGCTGGGCCACCTCGGCTGGTTGGCCTGCTGGACTGGGGTGCTAGACCGGCTGGGCTGGGATGCAACTGGGTTGTCTTCTCTCTCCTTTCTCTTTCCTCTTATCGTTTTCCAAACAAGCTTAGCAAGTTTATTTAGTTGATTAGCAACACGAAAACCCAAGAAGCAATTCAGGGTTAAGGTAATTAGCATGATGTGCAAACTATAATTAACACTATTTGGTTCTACTTGTGCAACTAACATAGGCTTTCTTATTATGCAAACACCAATCATAGGCTATGCAAGGAAAATTTTAAAAAGTTCAGATTTTTGTGTGGTTTGAAAACCCGGGTTGTTACAACTAGGCAATGTGGTACTATTTCTATTTGCTCTAACACTGGCCAGTGCGCCAAATCAAGCACTATTGAAGGCACGCCTTGTTTTTCCTCAAGCTTTGTACACGTGGAATCTTTTTCCCTCCTCTCTCTTTCAATGTTCAAAAGACAGAATCTTTCTTTCGTGCACGTGGAATGTTTGAAAAAGATCGAAACTGGCATCTCATCTCACACTACAGGAAGTGTAAATTCATTTGTCATGGTTTTTTTTTTTTTGACATGGAGTATTTCCATCCCTACAAATTTTATTTGCATACTTTTGGTGTGTTGAAACATTTTAGGTACCTTCGTAAGGATTCATTCTCTTGTTTCTTTATATCAGTGAATTGATGTTGATGTAACTTGCAGGATAAAACTGTTCCATAACCTTAGTAGCAAATGCATCTTCAAGAACTGAGACCATACATTTGCTCATTAATCTCATAAGACCATAGCTGTAGCCTGTAGCTGGTTAATCATGTGCATAATGTCTGAATTTTCTGTATCTGTATCTGTATCACAGATCCACTGAGCACCTTGTGTCGTATCTTTCTTCCCTTCTCCACGTTTCTAGGAACCTTCCGGTTGTTGTTTTCTTGTGGATTTGGATATCTGTAAATCATAGCCATTGGGTACCTTTTGTTTAACTGGTGTTAACCCTGTTAGCTGAGTAGAATACTGCTAACGCATTCTCGAAGAATATCTTCAAAAGTACATAATTGACCTGGCATGCTTTGAGTTATTCTGATTTGTCTCCTGTCAAAACCATGTTTTCATGAAATGCAACACTCGTTTGTGGTGTAAAAGTAAGTTCCTGACAAGATTTTGGGTGCAGATTTTGAGAAACTTTGCGGTCATTTATTTGCAGATAAGGTCATTCTCAATGGGAGTTTCATGTCACAGTTTCTAACGTAACGAAATTTTGGAAACAGTGCAGATGAGTTTTATCCTCATGAAACTCTCTCTAGTCTCATTAAACTCTTATCATCTCTCTCTTCATTAATACAGTGACACACCAGCATATTTAATGCCCATAAAACTTTGATGAAACTCCATTGAGACTGGTCTAATGATATACAAAAATTCAGAGTTTGTATAGTGAATGAATTATTATTACGGAGTAGTATACGGGAATATAAAGGTAAGCAATGCAGGTCTAGTGCTGAATTGCTGATAGTAAAACAAGGTTGGCTGTGAACCTAATCCACAACAATAAAGAATCCAGCTGCACACGGTCTTGTATTTTTAAACAGACAGCATATAAATAAAACGATGTTACATACCATCAGCATATTAATGTGGATTCCATAACTAGTAAAATCTCAAGCTTCTCGTAAAAAGTCTATTTTAGACGATCCAACCGAGATTGCTAGTTCGAAAACCGAAGATGGTTTTATATTTTCAGAAAAACAATAATGAACTAATTTATTTATTTTAAAAAAAACTCAGCTATTTTATTATAATTCAGGAAAATATGGCTATTTCCCTCCCTAAATCTTAAACCGCGCAACCTCCTTCTCTACGGCCCAGACTATACAACGCGGATGTGAGAATGAGCACGGAGAGGCCCAGATCACGGAATATCTTCACTTGTCCATCCAGAAAGGCCCCTTGAGGACCATATACTCGATGGCCCATCATTTCCGTGACAGGAACGGTGAGATCTCGACCGTCCAAGCTAGGGCAAGCGGCGCCACTCGACCCATATAAGCACCCAACCCTAGCCCAAAACCCCGCCTCCACTTCACACCAACTTCGCCTCCGCTCCTCGCGCCGCCGCCTCGTCTCCTCCTCTACAGGTCTGTTCGTCCTCCTGTGCATCCGTTCCTTGCCGCGGGTGGGTTGGATGCTCGTTTGATCCGGGATCTTGATCGACTGCTTAGCCGTAGCCTCTGGGATGCCGTAGCCTCTAGGATGCGCGCGCGGATCTTGCCGCGCCACGGTTCCGGGACGCTCTCGATGCGCTTGTCTGCGTCAAGTGACCATGCGTGCGTTGCTGTGTTGACGAGGGCACGGGATGGAGCTGTCAGCAGCTCGTTGATTCTTGTTCCCGCGATTTTTGTTGTTCGTCTCGGCTGATGTCGTCGCTGCTGCGGTGTTGATTTGCAGGTAAGAAGGAGAGGAAGAGGGCGAAATGGTGAAGCACAACAACGTCATCCCCAATGGGCACTTCAAGAAGCACTGGCAGAACTATGTCAAGACATGGTTCAACCAGCCCGCCCGCAAGCAGAGGCGCCGCATTGGTGAGCTCATCACCCCTCCTCTCTGTCAGCCCACCTGCAATATTTAGCGCGCCTTAATTCCAACTAGTGGTTACCTATAGTATTACGCGTGCATGAATTCCAACTAGTGGTGTGTTAATAAATAGCTTGGCGTGTCCAGTGCATTGCAATAGCCCCATTGCCGTTGATGTTGAACCTGTGCAAGGTTTAGTTTGTTGTAGTCAAGTACATTTATTCTCATATTGTGTTGATACTTGATAAGGTAGATGATAGTATGCTGTTTGTATCGTATCCTTATTCACACAAGGAATCCCTGACTGTATGTACTTCCGTTTTTTCATTCTTCAAACTGTAACACCATTTAATTGTTCCTATTTCCTACCATGACACCTCCTTGTAATGAGGTCTGTAGTAGCTTAGCTGGATAGCTCCCAACCTGCGCAACCAAACTGACCCATTATGTTTGTGTTATGTTACTTAACTAGTTTGCTACAGACTGAATATAGTACCAATCAAGATGGCCATGATAATAGGGTTTGCTCTTCATGTATCTGATTTGCAGTGCATTGTTTTCCCTTGCTATAGTACTATTATGCTATTGCTGAAGGAACCAAAATTAAAGTTCGCTTGCTTTACTCAATTAGTGCTTCTAATCAATTTGACCCTGCTATGTTCTGTATGCAGCTCGCCAAAAGAAGGCTGTGAAGATATTCCCACGCCCGACTGCTGGTCCTCTTCGCCCCATTGTTCAATGCCAGACTCTCAAGTACAACATGAAGTCAAGGGCTGGGAGAGGTTTTACCCTTGAGGAGCTGAAGGTGATGCATTGCTTCGTTATTTTCCTTCCATTTGGGTTACTCTTGAACCATGTTCCTTATTTCTTGTTTGTTTTGTTGTTCTGATACCAAAATAGTTGCTGCTGTGTATACAATTTGCATGTCACATGATATTTTTGTGTGAACTGCTACTCTGCAGAGGCTGATATGTTGTCTTTTGCGACCAAATCTTCCAATCTATGCAAATTTTGCTGTTCTATGGTGTTTAAATTCTGTTTCAGATGTGCCTTTATTGGCATAAGATTTTCATTTATCCTTGTTGAATTACCTTCTGATGAGGCACTCTTCTCATTGATGTTTGTTGTTGTATCTTAATGCTAAAAGTTATTATGTTGATTGCAGGCTGCAGGCATTCCAAAGAAGCTTGCTCCAACCATTGGCATTTCTGTGGATCACCGCCGCAAGAACAAATCCCTCGAGGGACTGCAGGCCAATGTCCAGAGGCTTAAGACATACAAGGCCAAGCTGGTTATCTTCCCAAGGCGTGCTCGCAAGGTCAAGGTATGGACAATAATCTTTTCCTTAACTAGGTATCTCTTGAAGGTATTTTCCTTGCTGCTTCAACCTTTAATACCTTGTCACCTACTTTCATTGCAGGCTGGTGACTCCACTCCGGATGAGCTTGCCACTGCTACCCAGGTCCAGGGTGACTACATGCCAATTACTCGTGGTGAGAAGCGCTCAGTTGAGGTTGTGAAGGTTACAGATGAGATGAAGGCTTTTGCGGCCTATGGCAAGCTCCGCCTTGAGCGGATGAACAAGAAACACCTTGGTGCCCGCCAGAAGAAGGCAGCTGAGGCGGAGAAGGAAGATAAGAAGTGAAGTGGCCGAACATAGTACCCTGTTTTGTTCTATCAGTCATTAGTGGATGCTTCTATCAAGTGCTTGTTCTAAGTTTTTTTTGGGTGCTGGAAATAGAGACAAGACAAACATTTTGGTGTCACCTTGTACTTGTTTGCGAACTCAGCTATCTAAGGATTCTTGCCCACTTGCACTTTAATTATAAATTGCTTGAAATTCAAGTAGGCACCTTGAAGTGTGCCTATCTGAAATGTGACCTGTGCCTCAGACAGTCAGACCACCTTGTTAATCAAGAAATGGTTCCTCTGCAGTTGGGTTAATGATAGGTTGTCCTCGAACTGCAGAGGCCCTTTGGTTAATTTAAGTTGTATTTATAATTTGTCGTCCAAGGTTATATGAAATCTACTTTGTTGGAGACTTGGAGTGTTGCTACATGGTTCATGGTTGATTATAATAGGATTTGGCGATGTAGTGATCCCCGATGGCATGTCTTGTGGATTTGGATTTCTCGACGTTGCTAGCGGGTGTGTTCTGTCCTCTCAGTGAAGTACTATACATGCAACGGCTGATTGCAGCAGCTGCATCTGCAGCTTTTGAAGATGCAGTTTGTTTTCTATAATTAACTTGCTAAGTCAGTAAGTTAAGCGAGTTAACAATATAAATATCAACTTTCATTTGATTTTGCTCTCCAATAGTTTCTTAAACAATATGGCATCAGGAACCTAAACTATTTCTAACCAACCAAGCCGTGTTAATAGTTTGTTTGTCTCATAGTCTTTTCATCTATTTTTTAATTATTTTCATAATTTACTTATGTACCCAATTCACTTTGATTTTCTTAATTTACTCAGAAAAATGTCAGATGAAAAGTAGATATACTGCCGAACTTACAAGATATCCCGAGGAAACTACAAGATATACCGAGGAAACTTACGAGTTGAAGGTAAGACTTGCCAAATTCTTACCTTTAATGAGTTTTTTATTGTGAATATTTTTAAGGAGTCGTTTTATCAAACTGTCGGAAGGATTTTTTTTTCTCTTTTTATATATATAAAAAAATCCAAATAGGGAGTTCATTTGGGAAATTTCTGGAGTTGCTCTAACAACCAATGTAAGTTTTGCTAATTTTGTTCGCCTGCTTCTGCCGGCATGCTACGATGCTTATCTTTTGTTCAGGGACAACCTGACCTGCATCCCTAACACTAACCAGTGGGCTGGTGCTGTGTTGGAGCAACAGGCGCACAAGGAAGTGAATGAATGAGCAGTTGCAAAATTTGTGTTTACGATCGTGGAAATGAATGGGCAGTTACAAAAAATTGTGTTATCACCAAAAAAAAAGGTGGACTAATGACCCATGCAGCAATGCTTATCACAGGCTATGCCTTTGCCTGCAGACTTCAGAGTCCACACCTCATAATAGCAGTAAAGCTATGATGCAACCACCAACTGGTAATGAAACCCTTTTCTATCAACAATCGCGATCCTTTTTCTCTGCTCAATTATTATCCTAAAGCATATTCTGTTGGTCTGAGCCATAATTCCACAGACCTTACATGTCTCGCAATGCATGTCACAACGTTTGTGACTTGTGACAGACAAATTGCAGAAACAGACAGAAACCTTTGTGCTTGCCGTATTCAAGATGGTGGGCAAGTTCTACACTGCACTCGACTGGTAGGCTCCTCAGTAGATTTTGCAAAAGAGAGGAAATAATGGGACCTTGGGAGGCGATAATGGCCACTAGTGCACTAGGTCTTGTTGGATTGGACGTACTGGGCCGAGTTTAACACCATCGTTCCTTAGTCCCTAAGTCTTTTGGCTCAGCAGTTGAACAGTGGGCGAGCAGAAGATGAATTTACGCCGAATTTGGATATCATTTGCTGATGCAGTGAAAACTTTAAAGACATTCTTAGAATTCTGAGAATGTATAGAGTTTAGGATGAAACTTATTTCCTAATTCCAGTGCTACATTAGTCAGTGCAAAAATTGAGCATTGTGACTCTGAAAGTCTATGGTTCAGATGCACCCAGTGCATATTCTGGTAGGACCTTTTAACATGTTGACTGCTTTGTGTTAATCTTGACTTAATCTCTCAGTCTGTTACTACTCAATTAAAGGGTAATACATTTTTGTTGAACTTCTAAGCCAAATGTGGCATCTACTATCTAGGCATGCATTGCATCTTTCAACTTGGTGCTATAATATCTTTTGTTGCAAATTGCCTGAAGGACTAAGTGCCAACCTTCTGGATTCAAGTTTTCCAGATTGCCATACCATTCTAGTAACAGGAAACAGATGTGTCAGCCCATTGTACTGTTGATCACTTGCTCATGTTCACTACAGCTTCTGACACAGAAACATGTTCAACGGGATCCAAACTGATTTCAGGTGCACTTGCACTGACTGTCCACTAGGATCCATATTACATGAGCAGAAATGGGCAGTATACCACAGTTGATTCTCATGGTGATCCACCATATGCCCAAATATTGTTAGGTGTCACACTGACATTGATACGATTTGAAGATGAGTTATATTTGCTTATAAGTATGCAGCCGCCCAAACAGTAACATGGTTTTTTGGTTTGATGAATAGGTTGCTCAATCATCTTCTCACTCCTTACTTTTTTTGTTTGGTTAGTGGAATGGAATGGAACCCTTGCTGAGGCCTCCAAATGGAATCCATTGGCCGCTGCCATCCTAATTCCAATATGGAGACCATGCCTCAGGTCAAGGATCAGGTTCATAATAAGAGCATTGGGACCCAAAGGAACAAATGATTTTTTTTTTTGACGTAAAAAGCTGCCAACCACTGTATCTTTTGATCTTTCTCTGACAACCAGCTGCCCCCACCCACAACACAACACACACAGCATTACCAAATCCCAGATGCCCCTTGCAAAAAGCAGCATGTGTCTGCATTGCATCTCTTGTCTACCACCAATAGCATTAGCAGATTCATGTCTTGTTCCTCTCACCGCTCTTGCATATGACCCCTCACACCTCGTCGTCTTCTTCTTCTTCCCCTGACTTTCCATGGCCTACCATCCCCTCCTCCACATATAAAACCCTCTCGCCCCCTCCATCCCCATCTCGTGCATTGTTTTGTGGCCTCCTCCAGAGCACCCTGAAGTCTTTCTCTGTACATACACACACACCCACACTCTTGTATAGATCCCACCCAGCAGTGTCGTTGCTACTCTCTCAGTAGTCAGTCCAAATGGATCCCATTAGCATGGAGAAGATGAGGGCCATGAACAAGTACAACAAGAGCAGGAGGCAGCTGCAGCTTCCTACTAGTCTCTCAGTCGTCTACATGGTTGCCACCTTTGTCCTGTGCCTGCTGCTCACTAGCCCTGCCTGGTTCCCCAGACTGTGCTCGGCACTTGGCTTCTTCTTCCTCACCACTCTCCCTGACTTGGTCATGGCCTTCCTGCTCAGCCCCAAGTGCCTCTTCGTCGTCGGCAACCTCATCGTCGCCTTCCTCGTTGGGGAGTCTAGGCTGGCGCCGTGGAGGGGCGACGACGACCAACCTTCCTTGGTGAACGAGATACACGAGGAGCACGTGAAGAACAACACGGTGATGGCCGCCACAAAGGTGACTACCGCCGCGGCGGCGGTGGTGGTGGCTGACCACAGCACCGCCTTTGTTGGAGCCGTTAGGGAGGAGGTCGAGGTGGAGGTGGGGGTGAAGGAAGAAGAAGAGGAAGCAGGAGAAGAGGAGGAGCTGCACAAGAGAGTGGAGGACTTCATTGCAAGGGTCAAGAAGCAAAGGAAGCTGGAGCTCAAGAGCTTCTTCGATGTCGATCGATAACGACGACAATGATCTGATCTGGCAGGTGCAAATTACAGTAAGACTGAGCCCTAAAAAGGATCTGTAATGATTTGTGCTGCTAGCTGTCCTTGATTCTGTCACCTGTTAGGTTAAAAATGTCAGAGGTAAAACGAGAAGGAGATGAACCCATTCCACTGTAGGAATTGCAGTGTAACTGAGGTGGAGCCATGGCATCTAGAGTATATTAGGAAAAGGAGAGGAGGAAATGGATGTGTGTGATCTCTGAAAAAGAGTAAAAAAAAAAAAAGGAAGAAAGGTGATGCATGGTGTGTTTCTTATCTTGCTTTATGTCAATGCTCAATTGGCATCAAACCATGATGATGATGATAGCTCTTGTGTACTGGGGAACAAGGAGATCCTGTCCTCTCAACCTGATGCTACAAAGTTGTCGGAATAACAGTGAGGACTGAGGAACGATGACTAGTTACATATATATATATATACTAAGGGCATGTTTGGTACAGCTTACAACAGCTTTGCAAAGCTGGTGTGAGCTATTTTTTTTTTGTCAAACATCTCTTTTTAAAACAGCTTTACCTATGAAGCTGTTTTTCTTCCCCTCTTATAAAGAAAAACAACTTTGCAAAGTGGGTTGAAGCTGAAAATATTAGCTTATCACAGCTTTCTCCCCCCTTTCTCTCTCATATCCGTACATAAAGTTGTTGGTGAAGCTGTTTTGCCAAACACTTTTTCTAAAATAGCTTAGGTTCACCTAAAAAGTTGCTCATGAAGCTATTTTCCAAAAAAAACAGCTTCACGAGTGAAGCTGAGCTGTACCAAATGGACCCTAAAATGAAGCAGCGACTTATTCAAAATTATTTTAAAAAAAACTTATTCAAAATTAACACTTGTTTCAGTAACCCAAGGATATTCTAAAGAAAATTAACTCCTGAAATCAGTGGTGGAAAAGTTTTTTAGCAGGTAACTGTTCCCTATAAAAAATATTGAGTCAAATGCATAGCAGGTCCTTAATTTTTTGTTTCCGTGTTCTCATCTAGGTTCATGAACTCTCAAATTATGGAGAGGTAAGGCATCTTCTGTTAAATCCTGAAGTCAGCGGCAGCTTGGAGCAAGAAAAGCTCCGAGCCCATGTATAAGTTCAAATGTGGTCTTATTTAGATGCGTATGTATCTACCTCAAACCACATGGATTGAAATATATTGGAGTAAAAATTAATTCAAATACACTCCAACACATATGGTTTGAGGGACATATATGCGCATCCAAACAAGACCATAGAGTTAAATACACCGTGGCTGTTTAAACTTTTTTCTAATCCCATTTAGGTTAATAAATTCTAACTAATCATGAGTCCTTAATTTAACTTTTCAAGCGGCTCATCCAAAGTTCAAACTATTCGAAAAGTTGAAGGACGACCTTATGTGGAACTTTTAGAGATACACGGTGCATTTCACTTGTATTACACTGCCATTAAAATTATCTTGCACATTTGCGGATGAGGCCAGGCAGTGAACCCTCCCTTCCTGAAATAGTAAATAATAGTGTGACCAGTTGAAACATTTGCGGAATTCCAGCGTTATTCTTTCGACGGTGGATTGACACTGCCAAGTAAATAATGAGGTGTCTAATGACCTCGTTAATCTCAAGATATATCACCTTTGTCTCTTGTATATACGCCTATTGAGTTTCCAGTACGTACGTGCCTAGCTGCTTCTTAAGAACGAGGGATCTCGTATATATGGACCATATTTTTTTTTAGAAAAAAAAGAGAGAGTATATATTGCTTTTGCTCAACCGCCAACGCGGCTGTGCAGAGGTACGTAGGTTCGCATATATGTTGAAAAACGGCGCATGTGTTGGATCAAATAAAATAGGGGCGATCACACGCAATGCTGAATGGAAAAGGCGCAACAAGGAAAAGGTAGCAGTAGATGCATGCATACGCCGTGCTTATTCAGACTTGTCGAACGATATCATACACGCACAAACACTTATACACCCACACCAATATTTTAGAAATGATACGTACTGCAAATCAAGTTTAGTTTATTTAATTAATTAAAACATAAACTAACCGAGCGGATGGATTTATCACGAGCAGCCGGAGCCACTTGTGCTGCCCGGCCTCCGCTGGCTTTTGCGGCTGCTGAATCGGATCGGCGTCAGGGTTGCATGCATGCCGTTTCGAGATGAGATCACATATTCTTATCTGAGCCACACACACGCACGACGTGACACGGAAAAGGCGCACTATACTAGGAGCAGCAGGAGTACCGCAGCTGATGAGAGAGAGAGAGAGAGAGAGAGAGAGAGAGAGAGAGAGAGGATTAAAAAAAAATAGGAAGAGAAAAAGAGAGATTGGAAAAAAAAAATGGTGGCAAAAGTGTCTGCACGGATGCATGACCACGGTGAGATGATCGGATTGGCGTGCTGTACGCTCACAGAATAATAATAATCCAAGTGGACTTCTTTACAACCGTGGAAATTATTCGCATTGTGCAAAAAAATTAAAAAGGTAGAAAGTAAACGTGCACCAGTATTTTCAAGGAAAAAAGTAAAGATTTGAAACTTTTAAACACAATACTCATTTGGTATTTTCAAAGTAACAATACTAGTTGGTAGTGTAGTTGTTTTTTTGCTTGAACTTGGGGGGAGTTTGATTGTCACCTCCTAAACCACCTAAAATAGTACCTAAACTTTAGTCCGCTAGGAGGTGAGAACCAAACATCCCTAGCAGTTTATGTTTCTTTACCTTCTAGTCAGCTCAAATCTCATGTACATTTGTGACAAAAGAATCGGCAAGAGCAATGCTTTTACACGACATGCCACATGAGGCCGTTTTTACCTATACGATTGGAGCTGTTTTCTCGTAAAAAAAAATGGAGCTGTTCCATGTGAAACTATCGTGTCCAAAAGCTTCAAACTGGATTCGAGGTAAAGTGCTCTGCTGTGAAGACCGCTAAATTTCTTTCACAAAAAATTGGAAATGCGGTCACAAGTTCACAGCCCAACACGTAGTGTCAGAACTTGATAACTCCACTCCAAAACCTTTGCCCAGTGTATTTTTTTTGTTGTACAAACCACTAGTACATAAACCAATGCTTCGATTGATTTCATCAATTCATTATACAACTGGGCTCTCAACTCACAAAGGCAAGACGACTTCCACTATAGCTCTTCAACAATCTACCCAAACTTGTGTACGCCAAAAATAACTTGGAACGGCAGATTGCGGCAGTTCTATTTGCTGAACTTGTGAGCTACGGCAGCCTCCCTTAGCGTGTCCCAAACCTGCAAAAGATGCAAAAACAATGTCCATCAAAGATAAGTCGCACAACAAAGGCATCCGCTTCAACACCATACAGAGATGAGCGAGGTGATTACTTTTAGTTTGCCTTTTGAACCTCCACATGCTAACAAGAAGGGGCTGTCATTTGAAAATGATACCGAAAAAATAGCTCCCTGGAAAAATCAAGTGTATAAGTGATACAAATAAAACAATTTCTTCAAAAAGTAAAGATCCAGTTCATCTGAAAACATACAAGCTTTGGATTTTGGGAGGCAATGCATGATGGTTTGTCGTTTGATAGATCCCATAGTTTCACCTACGTTTGC
This sequence comes from Microstegium vimineum, assembly GCA_022036555.1. NCBI lineage: Eukaryota > Viridiplantae > Streptophyta > Magnoliopsida > Poales > Poaceae > Microstegium > Microstegium vimineum. The sequence goes on from CM039137.1 coordinate 21,509,870, forward strand.
AGATGTGTTAGCAACAAGTTTAAACATATCTATATGCAATCAAAGTGTTGGAATGTCCTTACCATTTTATCAACCGAGCCTGTTGCGAGAAACTGCAAGAAAAAGAACTAGAATCAGTAATCTGGATTTGTGGATCTGTTTCTTTCCCAATTTAGCACAGAACTATATGCCAAACAGAAAAACATACGTTGGGGGCAGATGGGTTGAAGGAGATGGAAGAAACAGCCTTATCATGTGCATGAAGGGTATACATAGACTGGCCACAAGAACTTGATGAAGCTGTACGCTTATCGAAGGCTTGAACCATCCCATTTTCAAGACTGACCTGAGAGATCATACAGAACATTCAGAAAATACAAGTACACTGTTTCATAACATCAAGGAGATATTAAATTTACCAGATATATATAATACGAAAACTGCAGATCAGTCTAACCAACTACTTCATGTCTAGGGTCCAAAAGAAAAAAAAAAGGAGTGATGTGTATTGCATGCACTGGAGATGAATCTGACCAAATTTTCACTAAATCATGGTGGTTGAGCCCATGGTCCACCAACTAACATCATAAACTCTCCCACACCATACTCATGTTGTTTGCCTTCTCAAAGAGGGAATCACTAATTATATCCATCTAGATTTCTACTAGTTCTTGTTTTTCAGCAACTTCTCACATTATTTAGACTACACAGATAAAAGAGTTTAGATATGCAGAAAACAACTGTAAGTTTCATTTACTCACCACAAATGAGTGTTCATTGTGTGGATTCCAAGCTAAACTTTCCACATCTGCTTCAACAGACCATTTATGACAACTATGTCCACCATCTTTCATATCATTCTGTAAATTCAAATGTTGGGTCTATATCAATACAAAGTAATTCAATAAACAGTATACATGATAACTGGTAGATGCATTACCACGGCAACTGTTTTATCAAAAGATCCGCTAAGAAGAACTTCAGGTGACTGGGGGCTCCAAGCAACTGATTGAACCTGCAATAAAGAAAATAAAAATAGTACATCAACATAATTTATCAGAATCAGTCCAAAATCACAAAAAAGATTGTTATCAATCCTTGCCTTGTCATCATGGTGTTCTAGTGTGACTGCACATTTACCAACAGCTACATCCCAGATTTTAACAGTTGTGTCAGCACTTGCACTAGCTAGAACATTCCTGGAGTTTGTAACAATAAATCAAACATCAGGTGCTTAATAAGCGAAGAGAGGCACCATTACTTAGGTTGAAATGAAAACTCACCTCACTTCCTTGTTCCATGCAAGACCAAGCACAGAACTTCTGTGACTTCCTTTCTTATACTTTTTCCCCTGCAAGAGAGAAAAGTATAGCTCACAAAGATTGAAGAAAAAGTATAAATGAATGCTCACTTGCATAAATTGAAATGCACATCATACTATCATTGAAGAAAAAAATGTGATAACAATCTTTGTTCTGGATAAGTGCATTCATCAAATCAGCATCATGCTGTTAAGCATTCGCATGAAAACCATTAGCTGCATTAATCACTCTGATAGGCAAAAGCTACCAAGCAAACTGAACCTCAGAAGAACCCCCAGTGATGTTGCTTGCATCTAAGGAGAAGACCCTAGTAAAAAAATATCCGTGAATCTAGCCAATAGTTTAGCTGCCAATTAACCAGAAAGACGATGCACCAGCACCACATGGTAAGCTAAACACATTTCACAACAGAAAAAAAACTAATAGGAAATAGTAGGGCTGTTTGGTTCTAGGCCACGTTTTGCCACAACCAGCTGCGGTGAGTTGAGGCAGCGCCACACTCTGGCGGCAAAATCCAACGCCACACTCTGGCGTGAAATAAGTGTGCTGGTACTGTAGCTGCCTAAGGCTGCGAATGAACCAAACACCAGTCTAATAAATGGTGGCGGGCCACAGCTGTGGCGAGGCGGAGTGTGGAGTGAATCCAAACAGCCCGTGTCATCAACAAGAATCAACAGACTAATTAAATAAACTGGCAGTGTTACTTTGGGAGTATGGGTAAAGCTGGAAGTATTGACTGCAATTATACAGAAAGAGCAAGATGTTTAGTATAACATACGTAAAAATAACCTACAGAAGTATGATAGCCCAAATCTCATTCAAGATTAGAGATAGTTGCAAACCTTTTTGCCCTTTGTCTTCTTCTTTTTTGAAAGTCCTCCTAGCACCATTTGTGGCTGCAATTCATCAACCTGTTGAGAAATATCAAAGGCCCATCAATAATATATCAACTGTTTTGCAATGAGGCACCTCATGGTTATAGCCCCATACCATATCTAAGTCCCATATCTCGATGGCAGGATCCATGGTTCCAACGGCTACAAAATTCCCTGTGATATTGAAGTGCAGAGAAAGCAACAGAATCACTGAATCAGATAGGAAGCTACTTCCAATCCAAAAAAATAAATTGGTACCCCTTACTTTAACATGCCAGTTTTACCTTTTTCACCACCTTTGAGATTAAAATCCATCCAGGCAGTGCAGAGTGGAAAATCAGCAAGAGGAACATCATGATGCACAAAGATATTTTGTTCACCGTCATCCGTTTCTTCAAGAATGTTCACCTGTCATCGACAATAATTTAACTAGTATGAAAACTAAAAGCATAGGGCAGTTTGGCAAGTCATTCAGGCAGGGCGAGAAATAGAAAATAACGTGACCTGACTGTATTTTTACATGGACAGACACTAAGAGCATGTGCTGGGATCAATTTCCAAACTACAGCCAGTATTGCTACAATGTCATTCATGATACATCAGTCGGCACCTAGAAGAGATTGTGGTAACATACCATGTTCTATTACTACAGGGAAAATATTTAAGGCCCTGTTTGGATCCTATGAGCTAACTATTAGCAGTGTTAGCTGAAGGGAATCAGCTAATAGCTAATTGTTAGCTAGGTAAGACACTTCACACTAGCCAGACTATTAGCTGGGGATCCAAACGGGGCCTAAACTAATTTTCAGCAGCTAATCATTAGCTCCAGGGGGTCCAAACAGGCCGACTCTTACAAGAAAAAAAAATGTTACCATGGCTGTTTTTTTTTTAGCAAAATCAGAAAATATGCTAACTGTACTTGCCTGAAGAGAGAAGACATCATCCTCACTGTGTGCGCAGACAATAACAAAATCGGTAGGCATGATCATCTTATCTTCAATATCCGAATCGTCATCATCGTCACCATCATCATCCTAATAAGGTATGAAAAAGGTATCAATTTGTATCCATTTGTTTTTTTATCATCAGTACACAAACAACGATTGTAAAACAGCAGAATTAGTGAACTCACATTGTTCTTCTTGAGATAGGGGTCCATTGCGTTGTCCGGATAGTACAAGTCCCCCAAACCGGAGCCAATAATATCAACCTCTAACATAATCACAGGTTAAGAATTCATCAATCGCCTCAGCTCACCTGGCCCGATTGGATTAATTAGGAGGAGGACGAATGGAAGAGAAGACACGCACCTTCATCCTCATCATCATACGCATCCATGTTGAGCTCGCGGAGCCCATCAGAAACGTCGTCCACCTGACTGGAGCCCTTGGTGAGCGCCTTGGCTACGGCCTTGGCCCGGGCAGCCTCATCAACATCCTCCACCTCTGCCTGTGCCTCCGCCACACCGTCGAGCTCCATGTTGCCAGCATCATCATCCTCGTCAGCGTCGCTCCCGGAGCTGGATACAGGTTACGATTGCAATAAAAATGAAATGAAATCAAGTCTATTGCTAGAATTACAGCAGGGCGCGCAATGCTGCAGACAGACAGGTTACACCGGCAACAAAACAAAATTCGCCACTGTTGCTGGAAATAGAGGACGCGAGGAAATGAGAGAGGAGAGGGGAGGGAAGGGAGGTGGGGCTCACTCTCTGCCCACGGTGAAGGTCTTCATGGCCTCGGCGATCTCCTCCTGCGTGGGCGGGTCGGCGACGACGGGCATGCTCTTGGCGGCGCCCCTGGGCACCCAGGATATGGCGGAGATCATCCCTTTGAGCGAGTCCTCCTCCATCGGATGAGATGAGCGAGTCCTCTCCCTCCTTTCGTGGTTTGTCGCGGAGGTGGCGCGTGGCGGGAAGCGGAGGAGGCCGGCGGCGAGGGAGGGAGAGAGAGAGTATTGGAGGAGGTTGTGGCTGTGCCGACCAAAGAAGGAAGAGCGGTGTGAGGGGCTAGGGTTTAGGTGAGTTGGGTTGGCCTGGGCCGTGTGCTCGGAAGTTTCCCGTGTGCAGCGCGGGAGCGCAGCAGCAAGCGAGGGGGAGAGAAAGAACGCGAGACAAAATTGGGCTGACCCGTATTGTCCACTAGATGGGCCGGTAATCTTTGGGCTTCCTCGAAGGGTTTCGTGTAATTTTCGTGCAGTTCCACTCAAAAAAATAAAAAACAAAACATAATTTTCATGCACTCATCCGGCCTAGAAAGAATGCTTCTAGACATTATCATATTTTAGTACTCTCTTTATCCCAAGTTAGAAGACATCCCAATAATTTTAGAGAGTCAAAGTATATTAATTTTGACTAAACTTATATGATAACATTTATGATACCAATTAAGTATAATTAGATTCATTATCAATTGTATTTTCATAGTATGCCTATTTAATGTCATAAATCTTTATAATTATTGGTCAAACCTGAGATGCTTTGACCCACCAAGATTCTTGGAATGTCTTATAATTTGGGATGGAGGGAGTATCTTATAATTTTGACAAATTATAAATAAAATAGTATCAATATTTATGATATATAAAATAAATATCGTTAGATTAATTAAAAAATGTATATTCATAATAAATGGATTTTGAGTCATAAATGCGAATATTATTTCACTAAAAATTTGGTCAAGCATAAAGTCTACTGGCACACAACTTGTAGCTATGTTTCTTTGGGACAGAGGGAGTATTATTTTTTTAAAAAAAAGATCCTTTTACCTCCAGAACTATAACATTTTTGTCCTTAAATTATAGAAATTTAGCTCTAGGAAGACCAAGGAAAAAACTAGAAAATGATGGAAACTTTCCAAAACATTCTAATTGATGTCAAAACACATATTAAAAACTTTGCATAACAAAAACATGAGATGTAATAGGCATCAATGTGTTTGGCACAAAATATGTGTTTAGCATTCTTTTTTAGTTGCATATGATATTTTTGCTACGAAAAACTATTTAAAACATGTTTAGACATTAATTAGAATGTTTTGGGGAAATCTCATAATTATTTCAGATAATTACCCATTTTCTTAAAACCAAATTTATGTTGAGAAACCTCTATAGATAATTTATGAGCTTTAGGTCCACCGATCCAATGTTTGTTCTCATAATTTTTATAAGCTTAGAGTCGTTTTTCATGTTTTTAAAACTTCATTAGGTATTTATTAGAATTTGTTTACTATAATTGGAATGATGAAATCACATAGAAAGCCACTTCGTTTTAATTTGAGTAGGAAGGTAATTTAAACGATTTTAGGAGTTGGGAAGAATATAAGATATCGGGTTGTTTCAAAGTTCGAGAAGACAAACCAGACAATGGCAATTATTCAAGTGGATACCATGTAGTACGTACATTCCCCTAAATCCGCACACGTTATATACCACCCCCGACAAGGACTTACAGTATATATGCCGTGCACGTAACATATACTATATGAACGAGGATGACTGCGTGCTTGAGTGGTAAGCAGATAATGTTCTACTAACTAGTACTCCAGGAGTTAAAAGGATCTGCAGCCTGGCGCAGATCGATATGCTGGGAGTATATAATTGGTGTGATCGAATCGAGTTCAATACAGCGACGATGATAGAATTAATTACAAGTCAAAGTCATGTGTGACGCTGAAGTCTGAACCCATCTCGGCCGTGCATGCATGCATGTCCGCCGCTCCAATCATGCATCTTGGTACGTGACCATGCGGCCAGCACAAACGCCGTTGACCGCTAGCTTGTACATGCATGCTGCACGTTATCCATGCAACCTAATTAGGGATGATGGACGTACGTACACATGTATACAGGAAGGAAATTAAACACAAGCTGAACGATCAGAGGACAGTTAGGCTAGCTAGCGATAGGTTAATTAGGGTGCGTTTGGATACTAGGTTAGGAAAATAATAGCCTCGCTAGGCAAGTCACGGGCGTTTGGTAATCCAAAAAAAAGCTAGCTTTTGGGGACGACCTTGCCCCGCTCGCCCACAAAAGCATCGCTCCTGAGGGAGAGCCGATTCAGCTCGCCTCCAACGACAAATCACGCTCGTGCCGAAGAAAAATGAGCGCGAAGCGACCTCATCCTCAACGACCTCCACTTTTCCCCGTTCATCTCGCCATGTACTTCAGCATCCCATGCGATTTTTCCTCCAACACCTCCATAAATCTAGCCAGATCTTAGTTTGCACGCACCTCCACCCAGCAGCTCCATTCGTCCTCTCCAACTTGACTGCTGCAAGACGGACGGATCAATTTGCTGACGCTTCTTCAGCAGGGGCGGAGAGCAGGTTCCTCCTCTTCTTCGGATTGCAAGGTATGTAATGAATCCTTAATGTTTTTTTTCCTTTTTGAAATAGATTGTGATTGGAGTGCGCTTGAGGACTACTGTAAATTGGGGATTAATATTTTATAGTTTTTGGTGTGTTTTACGATTGGGCTTTGATTTGGTGTGTGCGCAGCACACTGCAATCTGCAGATCTAAAACTATAATATTGTGATTTCTATTCGATCCCCTAAGTATTTATCTAGATTAAAGTTTCTGAGATCTTATATAGGTCTTTCTCTTTCTCTTCTAAAGCAAATGGTGAAAATCTTGTAGTTTAGTGTGCTTTTGTATGAACTTCGTGATACCCTACATATGTCCTCTGTATCAAATAATTTATTTGATTTTTACTTGTATTTTTTGGTAGTTTAACAATTTGTCCTCTGTATATGAATTTTTGCATCACTGAAAATATTTTAAGTACTGTCACATGTAGGGATGGCAGGAAACAATGTTGTGTGGTAGCCCCAGCTGGTGGAGGACATGCTGCGATACTACAAGGAGAAGATACAAGCTGGGGGGAGACTAATGGTTTTTCGTGAGGTACATCATGAGGAGTGCGCAAAACAGATTAATGGAAAGTATCATACAAATTTCACTCAACGACAAGTTTATCACAAGTATCATAAGTTGAAAGGGCAATGGAAGGTTATACTACAAGCAAAGAATTTCAGTGGAGCAAACTTTGATGATGTTAAGAAAATGATACTTTATGATGAAACAGAGGTTGTCAGGATGCAGCATATAAGCCTTTCTGTCCTTATAATTTTGATTTGGTTATGTTACTTATTTATGATAATATTGTATAAAATTAAGACTGGACACGTGCAGGACAAAGATCCAAGGGCCAAGTTTATAAACGTCCCTATCCATTGCTATGATGAGATGGAATTCATTTTTCAAGACAAGCATGCTATGGAGGAATATCCATTATTTGTTCGACTTGATTTACAAGAGTACCTTGCAAATAATGAAAAGACTGCTGCTATGTTGAAGGGAAGACCATTAGAAGCCATCAAGGAGTACGTCTATGTTGAAGGGAAGACCATTAGAAGCCATCAAGGAGTACGTCCAGAGGTGGTTTGTTAAAAATTATCCACCTCCAATTTGAGTTTAGTTTAGATCAAACTTTTCAATAAGTATACACATTTTGTGCTTTTCGTAGGAGTACCAAATAAATGCCCCCGTGCTGGAACATCATGTTGTACGGATACTATTTTAAGTAGACAATGTTTGTTTTAGATATATTTTATCTTATGCAATTAAGAACAATTTGATTAGCATGCTTGTACCTGTTTTCATATACATGGACATCAAATTACAAAGAAAAATGCAGCGACAAGGTCGGCAAACTATGTCTGCAACCAAACGATGATTCTAGCTTGGCAAAAGAACGGCAAGGTCCACCTTGCTAAAACTGACAAGCTTGCTCAGCTGAGCTATATCCCAGCTCAGCAACACTACCAAACGTTCCCTTAGTAGATACTGTACAACGCATGCAAAACGTGCAACGATCTGATGCTGCATGCATGCATGTACAAGCACAGTGTTACATGTCGCAGTGGCAATCGCAATATCGCAAGAAAAAATTGATGGGTCGTGTCGACCACGAGGGCCGAGCAGGGTTTTTGCTACCGTTTTGCCGGCGGGAACCGTCCACGGGGCGGTTTGGTGGTAACCGACGGTTACCACTCAAACCGTTTTCAAACCGAACGGTTTGGATTTTGAATTCAAACGACGCACTGCAAACGGTCAGCGAACGGTAACTGTTCGGTTAGGGTCGGTTACCGTCCGGCCTGGTCGGTAACCGCCCCAAACCACCAGTTACTCTTTTTTTTTTTGCTTGAAACAAATAGCAAACTTGAAATTCAAACCGCATGGGCTCTTAACGGGCTGGCCGGTTTTTTCTTTTTTCTTTTTTTTTAAACTTGTACACGTCAAAACAAATGGCAAACGAACTCCAATTTGAAATTTTTTTTCACCATTCGACTCTATAAATCATGAACTATTTTTAGGAATTTTTTCAGCATTTTCGATTTTTTGAAATTCAAATTTGAAATTTGAATTCAAACCGGTACCGAAACCGAACCGGTGGTGGGCGGTAAGTCCGATAACCGCGATAACCGGCCGGTTACCGTTCGGTTTCGTAAACACTGGGGCCGAGGCGATCGAGTGCGCTTGTGATGATGCTCATCACGCATATTTGGGAGACAAAAGCTTAAGTGCGGATCGGAGCTTTATTGCATTGATTCATGTTCACCTGCCGATGATCAGGCAGCTCCCAACTCCCATCCATCCCATCCTCAATTCGTTCGATCGTGACGGTGTTTGTGTTAATTTGTGTGCGCGCGTGGAGCCAAAACCCTAGCAGCAGCTAGCTAGCTAGCGCGCTAGCCAATCCATCGCACTTCAGCTCCGCAACAACATGCAACGCACGGCGTCCCTTTCGCCGTATCGATCAGCTAGCTGTGTGGATAGATGAGCTTTAGGTACTGTTAGTTACATCCCGTATCGATCGTCGTCGTCGTCCCTTTCTTTATATTATTATATATATTATTTATTTATCAGCAATAACACTATGTAATAGAAATTAGAATGTAATAGGACGGATCTAGACAAAATTTGAGAAGTGTATTTGTCTTATGAAAGCAAAGATTTATGATATGTTGGTGTAAATATGGTGAAAATTTGAATTTGTCTGTTTTTTTTTTGTTTTTTTTTTTGCGTGAGTGTCGTCCTACCGTGGTGCATGTGGCTGTGGGCCTATAATATAGGGTGTATCTTCGGTACTTGGGTTAAGTTGGGGTTTCCTGTCCCGGTTCCAAGACTTAAGTAGGAGCACGTATCAATTGATTTCATTGCTATGAAACTCGTTTTGACCTCATGAAAGATCATCTTTTTCTTTATCAGTATTGTGTTGTGGCTAAGTTAGTAATCTTATTTAGAGCATGTTTAGTAAAGCTATTCTAACTCTAGTTTTTTTCTATGAAAGTTGGTTCTATAACACTGTTTGGTAGGGCCCCTCTTGGGTTTAGCGTAGAAGCTGCTTTGTGAACTCTGCCATCACAAGCTCTTAGTTTGGAGAGAATATTATTACATGTAATCAACCCATATATCAATCATTGGATGGATCAAAGGACTTGTTGTGGCTACGTAGTTGCACGATAGATAGACAGACAGACAAGTATATGATCAATTTACAGAAATAAACATCTATCATATAGTCATTCTTGTTAGATGAGTACGGTGGATCTCCGAAAATGCAAGTTTAGTTGCGAACTGGGCTCTGTTGGTTAGGTTAGGTTTCTTACGGTGAAAGTTGACGTTGTTTCCCTCAAAGTGACGCGTCTGTGATGACTTTGCCAATCTTGAGATATACCGGCGCCGCCTAGAGGTGATTATAGGGGTGGTTGTTTATGCATGTTGAGTGTTTGCGTATATACTTGTGTAGTACTCCTTTTCGTTTGAAACTATTTAATTTGATTTTTTTTTCATCCATTTTACTCTTTGACATGTACTCTCTCCGTCCCCAAAAAGAAAATGACGTTATGGGATGCGTACAGGTGAAATTTTCTTAACTTTGACTAAGTTTGTAGAAAATACGTGCAACATTTATATCTTCAACTAAATTTGTTAAAAAATTAGACTTAATGATTTTTCCGATGATACTAATTATTTAGCATAATTATTTATATATTTTAATACATAATTGTCGATATTTTAAAAACAATAACTTCTCGGAAAGCACCTATTTAGGGACAGATGGAGTATCCAGTTGGCAAAATGAATGAAAAAAGAGAGTCAAAACAACTTAACTATAATTTGGAAAAAGGTGAGTAATTCGCAAAGAAAAGAAAATGCAAGTTTTGTTCGTCGGAGATCGCGGCACGGTGAGTATGGAAAAGGTATGCACGCTGCAACGTACTGTACTCAACGGCCAAGCAAGTGGGCACGCGGCCGCCTACCAAGCACGTAGTACAGCTGTCCCACCAGTCAGAAATCAGGCAACCACGATCCCTCGCGGGTGCACGGCGCTCTGTTCCGAATTCCACTCAAACTCAGATGCTGAGGCGGGGGGTCGGTGCGACGGCCAATTCGCGGCTGTCGGGTGAGGAATAGACAGGCAGGCCAGCCGCAACCCTGCCGGGAGTCGGGAGTTTAGTTCAGGTTACCACGACTGGTTTTCTCCTTCTTCTACAGACGAGACGACGGCAGGGCGAGGAGGCTGTTCCGTTCAGCTACAGTAGTAACCTGAGGGCCCACTCCCGCGCCGCAAGCCATACTTATTATCCTGTTATCCACCCGCCGAGTATATAGCAGTTACTAATTTTCCAATTCCATCCCGTCCCGTCAAATCAGACGTCAAACGGCAGACGCGGACGTCCACCGCTGCACAGCACCACCACCAATCCCAATCCCAATCCCAGTCCACGACCACAACCACACTGTAGTCTACTGCTGCTGCTGCTGAAAGAAGAGAAATATCTCCGGCCCGCCCACGCTGTAGTCTCAGCCAGCAGCAGCAGCCAATCAGAGCACTGCACCTGCACTACTACTAGCAGCAGTCCAGCACGGAGCACTAGAAGCTGCTGCTCAGCTCGGCAGTGGTACGGGCTAATCTACCCGGACGACACGTGGCTGTGTTTAGATGGATGGAAAAAATAAAAAGTTGGTGAAAAAAAATATTATAACATTTTTCGTTTGTATTTCGTAATTAGTGTTCAATTATAGACTTAAAAGATTCGTTTCGCAAAGTTAAAGCAAACTGTGTAATTAATTTTTGATTTCGTCTATATTTAGTATTTTATATATATACCGCAAGTTTGATGTGACGAGGAATTTTCTTTTAGCATAGTGTCATCTTTTCAGGGTAACTAAACACAGCCACGGGCCTTGGCCACCGCCGCCTCCCACGAGCAAGAGATGGGTGGCGAGGGGGCAGACCGGACCAGACATTGACGCCAGGCCATGCCAAAAACATCACTGATCCTGACCAAGACCAACCCTCGCCCAGTCTGCTGCAAAACAGCTCGCCGGGAACTGAACCAGCGGATTGACAAAGGGAGGACCAGGACCAGTTCTAGCTAGACAAAAATTTGCATCAACTATCATTACAAATTAGCAATTAAAAATAAAAATCAGATCATATAAATTAGTACTTACTCAGGGGTTCTAATAGTTTTTCTGCCGCATGGGGGCTATGACCCCTGCTCGCCGCTGGTTCCGCCTCTGGGTACCATCAATCAACTGTCACACGCCGAAGTTCACCCTCTCCATCAAAACTTTACTAGTACTGTTAGCCTCATTGGTGGTGCCCTGAGCTAGTAGTAAACAATAATATGGCTTCGAGATCGAGAGAGGGGAGTTGGGTGCGAGGAAGGAGGGAATTCTTACTACTCATTGCCTTGTAATACCTCCGTCAAAAAAAGGAAAAAAAAACACACACACACATAATCGGCTTAGTAAAGTCGCTTAAGTTTATTCAAAAGGAATATATACTAAGCCGATTATGTTTGATAATAACTATAGCAACTAATGAAATTAATAATTTTTTAGATAAATGATAAAAACTATCCGGCTTCATCTATCCGTGGGTAGAATCAGACCAAATTATTACAACAGAAAAATTAAAAACAAAGAAACTGACGGAAAAAATTACATCCCAACAAGGAGCTCGAGTAGTCATAGACGATAAACAGTTTGCTCCTCTAAATAACTGCATATCTTGATTTTTTATGGGTCAAACTTATTTAAGTCAAACTCTGACTAAATTTATAGAAAATGCTATCAATATTTATGTCACCTAATATATTTATTTATTATAAGAGTACATTCCATGATTAATCAAATGATACTTATCATTCATGTAATCTTAGGGATGGTTTGCGTATATGTTATTCTATACTACTACCACCATTTAGAAAAAAAACAATTTTAAGTATAGTTGAAGTCAAATTATCTTCTGTTTAACCAAGACTTTAGAAAATATTATTGACACATATGACTCCAAATAGGTATACTATAAAAATATTTGTTTATATTTAATAAAAATCTAAAAATTCTTATTTAGTATGTTATAGGTATTAGTATATTGTCAGATAATTTAGTTAAGCTTTGAATTGTCATTCCTGAATTGCTGCATTTGTGTTAAAAAAATATTCAAAAGTACTTTCTCCGTTATTTTTTTTACATATTCTTAGTTTGATATTTCTAACATTGATAATTAATTTCAAACAAAATATTAACAATGTAAGATTTGAGTTTTTGATTCACTATGACAAATAATTTTAAAACCCAATGATTAAAGATAAAAAAGTGTTTAACTTAAAAAAATGACGGAGTGTATAGCGCATATTTGGTACAGCTTACCTTCACTAGTGAAATAGTTTTTTTTAGGTTCCATTGCATAAAACAACTTGATTAGTGAAACTAAGGTCTTGTTTAGATATTATCGGATTTACCTTAATCTGTTTATGTTAGAGTGGATTGAAGTGAAATTTAATGTAAGTTCCACACTGGTCCACCCCGATACATGTGGATCGATGTCAATCTGAGTTCATCCTAAGAGGACTAAAGTGTTTGTGAAAACGTTTGGTAAAACAATTTTTTACATAAGATAATATTTTTCAGCTTTATTTAGATTCACTTTGCGAACTGTGGATGTGAGAAAAGCTAAAAAAAAAGCTTTTAGGAAGAAGTTATTTCATTAGAGCTTATTTGCTGTAAAACACCGTTGTGATTTGTCAAGCTGAAGGAGAATCACACTATTCATCACTAATAAACAGGCCCATATTATCGTACCGTGTTCTCATGTTCCACGCAAGCGGCAAGCCAGCGACAGACAGTCCGCCGATTCCGCCGCGGACGGCAGGAATGCCCAGTCACCAAGTCAAACATGGCATGAAAAGTACACAGGCTCTTGAGGCTTGACCTGAGAAGCCGGCAGACTCCTGCCATGATTCCTTCCTTCCAAGGCATACAGTACGTATCATCACCTGCACCCAGTTCAAGCATGCCAAGATTGCGGGGGTTACAGCGCCCATTCAGCCGGCTTTGTGGTTTCAGTTCTTGGTGATGTTTGCATCGCTAAAACTTGGCTTATCCTCATCCTCATTTGTTGTAGGAGAAAAAAAAAACTATCGTTCGCTGAAGTAGTGCTAACTAATATGATTGTCATGAAAAAAAAACATGTTACAAGTATTTTTATAAGGCTCTTGTGATCCTTTTAGGATCTGTTTGGTACAGTTCACAACAGCTTCATAAAATCGCTCTGTTCGCTTGGCTTATCAGCCACTGAAACAATGTTTTTGTCTTCCAAAAAAACAGTCAAAAACAGCATCAGTCGGCTTATCAGCCAAAAAACAACCAAGCGAACAAGCCGAGTGGTGAGCTGTTTTTTTTTTTTGCCAAACACTGAAGCTGTTTTTCTTCCTCTCTCACAAAGATATGAAGTAAGATGAAGCTGAAAATAGTCGCTTATCACAGCTCCCCCTCTTTCTCTCTTATATACATGCATAAAGTTGTTGGTGAAGCTGTTTGGCAAATATTTTTTCCAAAATAGCTTAACTTCACTTAGAGAGTTGCTTATGAAACTATTTTCTTAAAACACAGCTTCACTGGTGAAGGAGAGACAGAGCTGTACCAAATAGACTGAGTTAATAGAATTTTCCCCAGTTATTAGTTTACCACATACATGCATCATGGGGAAAAAGATCATGGCATCGTGAAGCTTCTACTTTCAGGTAGTACAGCACTACTCCTACGTGACACTGGAATTAATTAAATTAATTGTAAACAGTAAACTAACGTGGGATCATACATCATAGAGTAGACGCTGCATCTGGTGATAATTGTAAACGCAAGGTCGTGGCGACCGTTCCAAGTGGACGTAACAAAACGAATTCCTGAGTCATCTTGCTGCTGGTGCCATGGCAACTTTCACTTTCTTTTTCGTCTTCCCTTTTGCAGTGACTTCTACCAACCTCAGGTGAACTCCAAAAGAGGGGCAGTAAATAAGTAAAGTACTGAATCCAAGGAGGATGTGATGGAAAATGTGAAAGGAGGAGGAGCAGATGAAAAGGAAAGTCCAGCAGAGTGGTAAATCTAGAAAGTGGGCGTGGCATCTTTCCCTTAGATTTTCTTATTCGCCCCCGTCTCTCTCTCTCCTTCCTCCGTCCCCTCGCCTCTACCAAGCAGCGCCGGTCACTATCTCTCCCCATCCCCCCTTGGTCTTCTCCCTCCTCAGGGCAGGGAGGGGAAGCGGAAGAAGGAGGCGAGAGCACGGAAGCCTGATTTGATTTGCTTTTGGTTGCCGAGAAGAGGGAGTTGGTGCAGTTTGTAGGCGTGCCTCTGTGTCTGTGTGTGTGTGGAGATGGACCCCAAGTTCCCCACACCCCCACCGCTAAACAAAACGGAGCCCACCACCGCGATGACCACCACCACCACCTCGACCGCGCAGCAGCAGCAGCAGCTGGATCCTAAGGACTACCACCAGCAGCAGCCGGAGCAGCAGCAGCAGCACCATCACCACCTGCAAATCCAAATCCACCAGCCGCCGCCGCAGGACGGGGGCGGCGGAGGGAAGGAGCAGCAGCTGCAGGTGGTGGCGCAGCCCGGGGAGCGGAGGCAGCAGGCGCTCGCGCCCAAGCGGAGCTCCAACAAGGACCGCCACACCAAGGTCGACGGCAGGGGCCGTCGGATCCGGATGCCCGCGCTGTGCGCCGCTCGGATCTTCCAGCTCACGCGGGAGCTCGGCCACAAGTCCGACGGCGAGACCGTGCAGTGGCTGCTGCAGCAGGCCGAGCCGGCCATCGTCGCCGCCACCGGCACGGGCACCATACCTGCGTCCGCGCTCGCCTCCGTCGCGCCCTCGCTCCCGTCGCCCACCTCCGGGCTCGCTAGGCCGCACCACCACCCGCACCACATGTGGGTGCCGTCCGCCGGCTTCTCCTCGCCCTCCTTCCTCAATTCCGCCGCAGCGGGCACGGGCGACGCCGCCGGCATCGGCGGCCTCATGCAGCGGATGGGGATCCCCGCTGGCCTCGAGCTACCCGGAGGCGGCGCCGCCGGAGGCACCCTCGGCGCTGGCGGCCACATCGGCTTTGCTCCCATGTTCGCTGGACACCCCGCGGCCATGCCGGGGCTCGAGCTCGGCCTCTCGCAGGACGGCCACATCGGTGTGCTCGCCGCGCAGGGGATCAGCCAGTTCTACCACCAGGTGGGTGCTGCCGGCGGCAGCGGCCAGATGCACCACCCGCACGCCCACCCGCATCACCATCATCAGCAGCAGGAGGACGGGGAGGACGACCGCGAGGACGGCGAGTCCGATGACGAGTCTGGGCAGTAGTGTAGTCGTTCAACTTCAACCTTGTGTTTTCTGGGTCTTCCCTGAAGTGAAGGAGGGGAAGGAGAGAAAAGTGTATGCGTGCAGCCACGGGATGCTTCTGCTACTCTTGGATTGTTGTTGGTCGAGTTGTGATGGATTTTTATCTTCATTTTTTTCTCGTGTGATCCAAACTCTACGGAGGCCTCTGTTGCTCTGAGGACTTGCCGGCTCGAGATCATCCTCAGTTCTTCCCACAATCTCATGGGCTGGATGATCGTCACAGCCTTCTCTCCGACTTCCAGGTACTTTTTTCATCTTTTGAATTCAGTATGTCACATCTGGGTATGTTTTTAAGGAATTATGGTTTGGTTGACTGAGATCCTATATGTCGGTATGCTCAACCTGCAGGTGTGTAATAGCTGAAAAACTTGATGGATTGGACCAATCTCCCTTGAGTGAGTGCTTTATTTGTTATTGCAAAGTGTGTAGATATTCAGGTAATTTTGCAGTTAGAGAGGTGTTCTTTTTTATTGGAGTAATGATCCACGTTTTAAAACAATCAAAGGTATTCGCCGGCAATTCAATCCTCCTCCACAGTCTGTCTATGCAACAAAAATATGATACATATAGAATTCTAGTCCATGATCATGCAGACCTCTTTTTTCCCTCTCTGATATGTCTGTGTTCTGTTTCTTTCAAAATTTCTTCTTCTTTTGTGTGGTGAAACATGCACATGCTAGTCGTTTGCTTAAATCATCAGCTATTGTTTCAGTATATTTGTACCTAGCAGAATTGTCTGTTACTACATTCTACTACTAGGGAAAAGATCATGAGGTTTATTGGTAGCTATAGGCCATAGTTAGTGGCACAGCTATATGTGCATGTGCAGAACAGAATACAGTAGAAGGTCTCATGGCACCTGATTCAGAAACAAGAATATAAGGATTAGACTTGGTCAATCACAGAAACTAGTGCTTTGTTGCCAATGAATATTTCCTGGAAAGTTTGCATTCTGAGTTTGATTTGTTTGGAAAAAGTGAAAACACTATTACCATGCAATTAGCAAAAGCGAGACCTGGCATGACAAAACTTTGGGATTTTTTTGCCATGATAAGATGTGTTCTGTAACCCCAAAACACAAAGTTTATACTACTGCTGCATTGCAGCTTGCATAATGTTTTATAAACTCAACTAATGCTAACTATAAACCTCCCAGTCACATTCTTCTGTTCGAGGGATGTCAAATATCCCCTGCCCATCTTCTACTACAAGCTGTTATTTTATTTCCTGATCTTTTGTCTTGGTGGATGACTACCTCTATTTCTATGCTTACAAGAAAAGTGATTATGGCCTTGTGGGTTATGATATTGTAGCTATTTAGACGTGTAGCATCAGGGACATGTCATTTTTTAAGAACATCCATATCATCTGAACAGTACTTGTTGTGGATCTTTTCACTTTTAAACAACTTGCTGAAGACAACATCGAGATCAAGCCAACTTTAAGCTGGACGGCAGCATGTTCAGTAAAGTTGCTGAGAGTGCACAAAAGATGACTTTTTTCTATGTGGGTATCATGATTGTGTTGGCAAGTGTAGTTGCTCAATGTTGTATTCTACTAGTTTATGCCGAGCTTGCTTATCACAACTGCAAGTGATACTCAATGGAACGAATAGAATCTCATGCTGTCTGCATTTCGTCTGTTCTTGCATGGACTTCGATCATGTTCACACATGTTTTTGTCCTTGCCACATCTATTTATGAGATGTTGTGCCTTATAAGTGAGATGCAAATCATATTTCTGTTTGGTAGTACTTGTTAGGTCTTGCTCAGTCATGAAACTCATCAGACCGAAACCTCATGTGGTACTTTGATATCGTCATGGGCACATGGTCGGCTGTCAATGGTGGTCCGTGGTAGTAGTACCCTAACACCACTACATCAGCATCGTCCTATATGCTGAAATGTTCCAGAACCATAAAACAGAACAGATTTCTGTTGCTCCATTTATGTAGTTGCCCTTCTTTTTTTCTGGTGGCTGTGGTTGCTAGTGACCTCATTGGTTCTATCCACCCTGGCCACATTTATTTGGCGTGTTGTTGAGGGTAGCTGACGTTGCCATTCTCATCCATGCTGCGTGGAGTCAGTCTGTTTGATTGTGAAAAAAAAACGTGACGTGGTAATTTGTTGCTGTCGCCGTCCTTTTTTTTTTGTGTGTGTGTGATGTGAATGTGCACTTACTCATATGTTTAAACAGCACCGGTTTGTTTTCTGGTTTCCATTGCTCCCAGGGTTCTGATGGCCTTTCTAACGCATCAATGGTTGCCGCCCTGCATGTTTCTGTATTGTATTGCCCTTTTCAGTTGTGACCATCTTTGTTTTTGCTCAAATTATCCGATGAAACAGGACTGCATTTGATCATGTTTGGTCAACGCTCCTGTGCTCCCCATTTATTTTTTCTAAACCAACAAATGAGTGTACAGCTTGATCAGTACAGCGAACTTGCCATTGCATATATGCTTCTTGTAATTTTATTATTGCAAAGCTTTCAAAGATTTGCCCTCTCGTCTCTTGTTTTTTTTTACCCTTTCTTTCTTTTTTCACCTCCCCATAATTGTACGAGTCGATGACACATTGACACTAGTAGTTCCAACTGGTGAATAAAGTAGCCGTTGATTGGGAACGTGTCCTTACTGTCAGTCATGTGGTTCATGCCTCTCTTAAGATATACCATGAGGCGCATTTTTTTTTCGCGATTAGTCACAGTTTGGGAGGTTAGGCTAAAAGAGGATTAGAGAATGCGACGCCCAATGGGAGGCAAAAGCTTCTTTTCTAGTAGCTATCACTAGTAGTGTATGTAACCTCGTCAGTATATATTTTCTTATTACCGTCTGTTCTCCCTGGTATTTGTATCGTCCTATGGTGTCTCCTGTTCTGGACAAAAGGTGTTGTGGGTGGCAACTGGTCTTGCGCTGCACTGCACCGAGATACCAATATCTGTATGTGTCTTTCTTCCTCGGTGGCCATGGCTTTGTGCTCGTCCAATCTTCTCCCTGCCTTTTGTTTTTTTGGGCGCCTTTTGAACCTTGCTTGAAGCATCTTCCATTCTCCCTTCGGACATCGACCTCCTCCTTTCCCTCGGCACTAATCCCCCACCGTACAGGTGTCGTGGATCACTCTCCCCATGTCACCATGTGGAAAATGTGTGCGCATTTCGTTGTTTAGGAGTCGGAGTCAGCTTCAAATTTAACTAGATTAGATTTTAAAAAAATAGTATCAATATTTATATCTTTTGATTTACTTCAAATTTATACTGTATAATTAATCTAATACCCCCACCGTACAGCATGGGGCAAGTGGCGTGCCACGGTCTCACGCGTGGGTGTGTTCGGTGCCCTACATCCGGGCCTGGCTATGGCCAGCCAGAGATCGGTCCGAATGGTACATGTAGTTGTGTTTGGTTGCACATAGGAGCAGAGACGAGCCAAGTCGAGAACGTGTTTGATTTGTTTTGGTTTGTTTGTAGACAAACGTTTCGTAACATTGAACAACGGATTTGGTCACTCCATCATGCTACACCGAGGTAGGTGTGAAAAAACGCTCCCTCCTATTGTATCTCTAAAGTCTGACCCAAGGTGCTTTTTTTCTCGAATACGCAAAAGATTTACGTATTATTTTAATTAAGAAGAAGAGTTTAAACATACAAACGACGCACTTCTAATGAGCGCTCTAGGTGATCATACAACTAAAGCTGGACCACCATAGGAGACTGCTTCAAACCTCGATATTACATAACTCGTAAACATCTAAACTATGAGCAACCCTTGGATCTCATGCATAGACTCCGAGACTGAACTATATACATTAAACATGGGAGCTTGTAGCTGGGGGAGCGCGAGTCTGGCCCGTTAGCAAACACGGCCACGGAGACGGGAAGCAGGAACGCAAGGCACGGAACGAACGGGAGCTTGAAGCTTGATGGCGGGCGAGTCGAGTTGGCGTCTAACATGATTGGTTCCCGATCGCCCAACCAGACCACTGCGGGTGCCTGGTGGCCAGTTACCCTGTTTGATACAGCTTATAAGTTACTTATGATCAAAATAAGTTGGAATTAACAACCAAATATAATATTTTTCAGCAGCTTATTCTGGCCACGCTTATTCCCACAGCTCTCATTTATACTAAAAAGCAGAAGCTAGATTAGACCAACTAGTTGTTTTTATCATATTTGTGCAGCTTATCTGAGAAGCGCTTTTCAGATAAGTTATACCCAGGGCTGTTGTCTGGTGCTGGGCCACCACGCCGGCCTCCTGTCCTCAGTGCAGCTGCCGGAGCAACAGTGCAATGACCGCGGCCGTACGGTCGTCAAGTAGTGTTCTGTTCTGCCTCGTGGTCGTGGATGATGCATTGCATGCCACAGGACAGGCGACAGCAGCCATACAGTACTGCTGCCTGTCTGTGCCGCTCGGTCCAATCCAATCGCTCCTGAGTCGTGATCACGCCCTTGCTCAACCGTCAACGGGTTCTATTACGCCTGATGCGACAGCAGCCATAATCTGCTACGAGTACTATCCGAAAAGAAAGAAAGAAAAAAAAAATCCATCGCTTCTCCTCCTCACCGTCCAGGCGCTCAGGCAGCCAGCACCGGTTGTTGATGTTTGTGTTGTGCTTGTGCCACCTCAGGACCAGTATTATTATTCTTGTTACCTAGTGGCGAATCTAGCAAAATTCTAGGTTAGGAGAGGCTTGTTCCATTTCCATTATCTTCAATCTTGAGCCTCTCCTTTAAAGCTTTTATAGGTACTAAATTGTACGAGGAGCATCATGCTTGGAGTAGAGGTAGTACAAAGGGATTGAGCCCAGCCCTGTCTCGGTGCTAGATCCGCCCCTATTGTGATCTTGTCAGATCAAATAAGATCCAAGCAAAAATAAAGTAAAACAAAAAGGAAGTGCTAAATTTCAGGTGCTACAAACAAATTTTCCTTCTTGCAATCGTTCTAGCCGTCTGGTTCTAGATCCTAGTATAGCACCAATAGAATCATCTTCAACCTCCCTCTCTCATCACTAAAGACGATGCAGGCCATGGCCATTCAACTGTAGTGTTGGAAACTTTTAATTGCAATATCTTGGCCTAATGTTGGATCGCACTGGCAGAAACGCACGTCAGCTCCTTGTCTCGTCCTTCTATACAGTGACGAATCTAGGATTTTGTCTAAGGGTATACCCGGGAAAAAATTTTTATATACAATTCGGTAAATCTATTTAAGTAATTCGATAATAAGTGTAAAAAAAATTGGTAACATGATTCAGTATATATGCATTAAGTATATACATAAAAGAGAACCAGAGACTTACAATGTTATTTTTATGACTATATTATTTGACGCTTCCGAAGAGACATAAATGATCAATTGGATCAGGGAAACAATTAGAAGTATCAACAACTGCTGCTGCCTTCTTCTTTGCTTTGTGCTTGTGAAAAGAGGTGCAATATCCTTGTTCTTCATAACTACATAAATATTATAAAGAACAAAATACCAAATAATTAAATAAATTACGATTGCAGGATTGAACTCTCATATGTAATTATGGATCACTCACATGATACGTGTACTCAACAATAAATCAATCTCGATCGACTCTACTGTTAGAACAAATCGTCAGCCTTGCTGCATGATAGATGATTTACTAATTTTAGCGTTAAGTAATTAGCAATTAAAGTATACATGATTTTTAAAAAAGACAAATAATAAAGATTTGGTCTCACCTGAATAATTATGACCACAAGTTCATCTAGATGTTCGTACGTAGGGTAGGGCGAAGGCCGAGCGCTGACAGATGACTAGTCCAAAGCCGACATCCGACGACGTCAGCGCAAGAAGCTGATCACCGATGATCTAATAGATGAATCGTCGACTCGTGGAGGACAGAAGACTAGGAGTCTAGGACGCTGCGGGCTGCGGCTCTGCCTGTCTGCCTCGATCCCCTAATTCTGTATTGGCATCGGCGGCTCGGCGTTGTCGTGTACTCTACTCGTCTCCTGTCTCATCCGTCCGTGGCCGCCTGAGCTACAACGTTGTATGGGCCTGACTATCGCTCGCGGGCCAAAGAGCTCTCACGCACCTATACTCTATTGCCGCATGGGCCTCACGCTCGCTCGTAGTCCAGGCTTGGCTCTCAGGTACGTACGCAGCTGCCAGCATGTAAGTGTTTTTCCTTTTGTTTTTGATAAATACAAATACGGTATATATACTTGCTCTCTCGCCGGAATTGTCGGGTAGCTCCGCCACTGCTTCTATACTTAGAGATCCACTCGTCATATGCATAGTAGCAAGACATTTGATTGTATTTTCAAAACACATCCAAAGAGAGATGTTTGGTGGGTGTGAATCTTTTGCGTGAGAGATAGTTTTCAAATCGTTCGGTCTTTGGTATGGATACATGAAATGGCTTCAACTTTGCCACTCAGATCTGGTGCAGCAAACACCTCTCTCCTACTGTTTGAAGCCGTGTGTGACTCACTCAAGCACGTAAAAGAAGTCCTACGAAAAAAATCTTTCGGAAACAAAAATTCCCAGGAAAAAGAATTCCACGGGCCAGGTACTAGCGGAAGAAGATTTATGACCGTACAAGCCCACGCTTAGGCCCAGCCAATATCCGACACGCACACCAGGCAGGCCGGCCGCAGCCCGCAGGCACGGGCTCGAAATAAAAAAAAGTCGTAGTATAATACGTAACAGAAAAAAAATAGCTCAAAAAAAAAACAGGAAAAAAAAAATCTCTCCCCGTCTCGCTTCTCGCTGCTGCGTGCCTGAGGGGACACTCCATCTCTCCTACACGATCCCGCCTCCCCACACCTCTCGCCAACGCCGAGTCGCCGGCCGAGGACGATCCGCCGGCAGCAGAGCGAGCGCCGCGCGGGCCTCAGATCGCCCGTTTGGTTCCTTGGAGCCGAAAAACGGGACCCGGCATGAAGCCCCCGGCCGGCGGCAGCGGCAAGGGCGGCGCGGTTGACCCCTCTCTGCCGCGGTTCAGGTGCCAGGAGTGCCGCCGCGCCCTCGTCGTCGTCGGGGTCGAGTCCTACGCCGACAGGCTGCCCGCACATGCCGCGCCCGGTACCCTTGCCTCCCCCGTCTGCCTCTCCCGTCTTCCAGAACCTTTGTTTTACTCCCTCCCTTCCAATCGTTGAGGAGTCAAAACAATTTTAATTTTGACTAAATCCGTAAAAGATGTACTAGCATTTTATTATGGTAATACAAAATAAGTATCATTAGATTAGATTAATCATGGAATGCATATGATGCAAAATAAGTATCATTAGATTAATCATGGAATATATTTTCATAGTAAACCTATTTAGTAGAGGCATAAATGTTGATGTATTTCTTATGAACTCAGTCAAACTTTGAATTGGTTAAAATTTAGAATTGCCTTCTCTTGGGACAGAGGGAGTATACTATTATATATAACTATTGTATTCCATCCGTTTGAGCCACTTTTCTCGGCCAAGTTTCTTGTGCACACTTAGGTTATGCAAAATATTCTTCTCACGGCAGCTTAGATTATGCACATCTATAGTGTTACAGCTGGGAAAAATTGCTTGTTGATAATGTTGCCAGCGCTTCCAAATTATTACTTCCATTGATGCTAGAAGCTGGAGTTGCTTCATGCTTCTAGCTGCCGATCGGGTTCCACAATTAAGTTGTTGTATTGCATTTGTAGTGCTGGGACCAAGATTAGCATGCGGCTATTTGCCTTGCTTCCTTCAATCGTTTTATTTTATCTCACACCCAAGCACTATCCACTGAGCCTCTCCATGATGCAAGATTGTGGTACTGTGTCACTTATCGTTATCTATTATGTCATTAAATGCATGCAGGTAATCATGCATCTTCTGTTCAGGGCAGTGTTATGGGTGCAAGCAAGATGGACAACTCTTATGTTGTGCTATCCAGGCAGAACAAATCTCAGGGTCCTAGAATTCCTCCACGCCCACCAAGTGCAGCAGCAGCGCATACTGATCCAAGCCAGTCAACAAGAGCGATAGAGGGGTCATATATAGTGCTACCACCTCCTGCCGCTTCCATATACAAGACACCTGCCTCTGAAGGAGGTGGTGCGCAGCTCACACCACCAGGTGTAAACTCTAGTAGCCCCTCACAGGGAAACAATTCTGGGTTTCACTCTAGTGTTACTGTGCTGAAAAGGGCTTTTGAGATTGCTAGCTCGCAAACTCAGGTATGATTGATTGCTGATTATGTACATATTAGTTGTGTGAGCATGCATGGATTTTATACTGCTGTCTTTGTTTCCTCTTCTATTTTCAGTGCCTTAGCAGTTATTGCATCAAATATGCATGTTTTTTCGTTTCCAGGTATAGAGTACATTATAGTGATACATATAATAACGACTATGCATTTCTGCCTTTCAAATTGCGTGTGCAGGTTGAACAGCCACTTTGTCTGGAATGTATGAGGGTTCTTTCTGATAAGATGGATAAGGAGATTGAGGATGTTAATGCTGATATTAAATCTTATGAGGCTTGCCTTCAACGTTTGGAGCAGGAACCCTACAATATCCTCAGTGAAACAGACTTCCAAAAGGATAAACAAAAGGTGACCATTCCTATTGAAATATGTGTGGCTTGATGACCAATTAGTTATTGATGTTAGATGATGCAAAATTTACTGTTTAATTGCTATGCTTGATGCAGTCCCCCCACCACATATAAGTGGTGATCCCTTTGACTATGAAACTGTTATATCAAGCTGCACATACTTATATTGTGATTTATACATATATTAGTGCCTAAGCATCTTTCAGAAATATTGTGAAATAATCAAGCATAATATGTCAACTATAAACACAACTGAATTATGGCACACATATTATGGTACGTTTTATTTATTTGTGTGTTCTGCAAATTCAGATAGAGGAAGAGGAAAATAAACTTAAAGCTGCTATTGAAGAAGCTGAAAAGCAATATTCAGAAGTTAGTTCTGAGATGAAAGATCTTGAAATAAAGTCTAAACAATTTGAGGAATTGGAAGAGCGGTTAGTATCTTCTTGCCATTATCGTTTTAGGCATCTTCCTGTTACAGTTGTGCTGTTTGTCATTTGTATCATTTTTATGCACTTGTAGTTGCTGGGGATTATCATCACAGAATCACAGTTTATGTACAACAGTATACAAAGTTTTAACACCATATGCATCTTTTGTTTGGCTCCTGCTATTTATAATGCTTTAAATATAATGCTTGAAATATCTTTCATGCAAAACTAATGTTATCATTTTTTTAATTAGGTACTGCCATGAATTCAACAGCTTTCAGTTTCAGTTGACATCTCACCAGGTAAATTTACTTCAGGCCAGCCTATGGATACCTAACTGTCTGAATAACAATGCACCAACTTATTGTTGTCATACTTTGAACTTGTGTTCTTGCTGCCCCCCTAACTTGTATATATTTTCAAACAGACATGTATTTTGTTCCATATCAGTTCCAGGCTAATAACTAAAGCAATATTAACCGACTGTTGTTGATTTTGTGATCATGTATTTATTTTGCATTAAAAAGTTGCTGCCAGAAAGCTAATAAATTTTATGCAACATGCATGTTGTCTGTCGAAAGTTTTTAAAAGTGCCTGATGTTTCGATATACTATCACAAATTTTAGCTACTTATCTCTATGCAATATTTTGTTGTGCTTGAATAGTTTGCCACCATTTTCTGTGAGATTCATTTTGTTATATGAAAAATATCACACTTTTCAGGAAGAAAGAGACGCAGTTTTTGCCAAGATAGAAGTTCCCAGGTTCATTTGGAACTGTTGAAGCGTACTAATGTTCTCAATGATGCATTCTATATTTCACATGATGGAGTAATTGGAACAATAAATAACTTCCGCCTCGACGCCTTTCTAATGTAGAGGTAATTATACAGATTGCAAAATGTATAGATACAATTTTGGGTCACTATACTCAGTGCTTCTGAAATAATGTACAGGTTGAGTGGGATGAGATAAATGCTGCTTGGGTCAGGCTGCACTGCTGTTGCATACGATGGCTCAGTATTTCACTCCAAAATTCCAGTATCCTTTTGTTGTCTCTTGGTAGCTATAGCATTCATAAGTGCATACTGCATAGTGTTACTTACGATTTTATAACTTATTGAAGTGCATAAATTGTGAATTTTAATGGTAATCGCAATAATTTATTCTTAAAAGAAATGTTGCAATGGAGTTCCTGAGCATTTTGTTAGATACCGGATCAAGATTCACCCTATGGGAAGCTATCCAAGAGTCACAGACATCCACAATAATACATATGAACTGTAAGCTTTCTGCTGGCAAGTGTACTTTTTTCTCTTCAAGATGGTCTATAATTTATTTATTAGTCCTCGCTTTCTTAGGTTTATAATAATTCCATTTCGTTTGTTAACCTTCTTGCCTTAGCACTGTATCAGTCAGTGCAAATTAATTATGCTTGGGATGTTCATAAGACACGCTGTTGATGTTCAGGTTTGGTCCCGTGAATTTGTTCTGGAGCACCCGATTTGACAAAGCCATGACATGGTTTCTGACTTGCCTGCAAGAGTTTGCTGAGTTTGCCATAAGTTTGGATAAGGAGAACAATGTTCCACCTGAAAAATCACTGAAGCTTCCCTACAAGTAAGACCTTTTGCAAATCTATTGGTCTCATAATCCTCATGTTTATGTGCCCAGACTAGTCTTGTCATTTATGCCATAGTTATTGAGACTGAACTGGGCATTGAACTGGGGAGGTTCGCGGTTCATGGTTTGATTGTACTGTCAAACCACCAGCTCAAAGTAGTTAAATATTGCATACCTTTCTCTTTTCCCCCTTCGAACTACGCAGGATGGCAGGAGAGCTGTGTGTCTTTTCATTAAGAAGAATAGTAGATACAAAAGGGAGGGAAGTAAGAAACCCCCTCCCAGGCACCCTCACGGGGTTTAGTCAATACTACATTCTAGAAAATATACTAGGGAAACACAACCAGCAGCCTCAAACAAATATTGTATAGCTTTCATGCCTTTCCCAAGTGAAACTGTAGCACAGTAGCGTGTGAGAAAGCCTCTTACCGTAGGTCATGTGACACATTTTTTTGTTGATTAGTTGGGTGCACTACCTTGCCGGGCATCCCTCCACACTAAGTTTGTGCAACTCAAGCTGCACGCCATGCCCACATGTGGCTCAGAAGCTGTTTTCTCTTCCGGTTTTTTTCTTCAAAGCCAGATGGTTCGACTGTTTTGGAGCGGGTAATAGCAGGCTGATTACTTATGCAGACCAGGCCAGACCCTGCAGAGGCTCTGGTTCCTGTTTTTTTTCTGATGGAACCTTGGTCGGTCTGGTTTTAGTAGCTATGATTCATGATTTAGACTTTTGAATTTCATGTTTATGCTTGTGACCTAGTGTTCGTTTGCAACCAATCTTACAGAATAGGGAAAGTTTGCTACTAGACATTGAATATTTGAACCACGAACATTCCACCTGGGGTAAAATTTGTTAAGTTCATCGGTTTTAGATGCAATCACCGTTTTCTTAAGACAAGAAAATTGCTTTTGTGGCTTTGTGCCTTTCTTTCGTTGGTTAATGGGGTAGTTGTTGTCGAATACATGCAAGAGCTCTTTTATAGTAATGGTAGATAGTAAATTTGAAAGTTTCCATGTTAGCTGCATTGTTGTTAATTAAGATCATTTCATTTCACAGGATTGATGGTGACAAAGTAGGGAGCTACACGATCGTCCTAAGTTTCAATAAGAATGAAAACTGGACCAAGGCACTAAAGTACATGCTGTGCAATCTGAAGTGGGTTCTCTACTGGTTTATTGGCAATACAAATTTTGCACCACACTCGGGATCACTGCACACACAATCTCTGAAGAACAAGAGTTGATGCTGTTTTTTCTCTTTAACTGTACATAGTTTATATACTTGACCCTAGCCACTGGATGTAACCGTAGTGACAATAACGACACATTTGATGTACATGTGTTTATTGCTTGAAGTCTGCTATGCTGTCTTGAGGCCTTAGTGCTGTGACTGCTGTCGTGCATGTGTTTATCGTACTATCTAACTCCCTGTTTGATTCACTATATCATAATATATTTGGCTAACAACTTATTATATGATTTGGCTTTAGATATAGAAGTAAAAAGATATTTGGCTTTAGATATTTGGCTTTATATCTAAAGCTCAAGTTAATAATTAGCTAGTTTATTATCTATATAAGTTTGGATCCCAAAAAGATAATTATTAGCAAATACTATCCTCCATGCTTAAAAAATGAAGTCGTTTTGGACTACCCTTAGGTCAAACAATGGGAATACAAATCATGACTAACTTTTAAGTTGTTAAGTTTAGAGATCTGAAAAACCATATGAACAAATCTTGAAAAAATCATCAAAATATACATATATTATTTATAAAAATTAAGAAGTCAAACTTTATGCTTTGGGGACCTTGTTGATGCCCAAAAGAACTTTATTATTTTAGATATAGGAGTAACTACTATCTATAGAGATCCAGATAGGGTGTGAAGCCCAGCAAATCGTTTTTTCACCTTCGGTAACCACTCCAACTTTAAAAACCTCTCCCCCCTTATTCTTGGCAGATACATGGTGTTGTTCACAACAGCTAAAATCTTGAAAGTTTTTAGACAACTGTCATTGATTTTTAGAGTCCTACATAAAACTTAACAATAATACGACATAAGCGTAACATTAGGGTCCTCGGGCAGAGCTTATTCACCTCAAGTTGTTCATGGAGGTAGAATGTGTGTGCATATTTGGGATTGTCTGTATTTATGCGAGTCGCCAAAAAAAAACCCATGACATTGTTGCCCTTCATTTACATTACGCCAATGAAGAGTTCACTTTTTCATTTTCCTCGAAAAGAGCTATTGATAATTTGATATTGAAACTCATCGCATACGTCTTCTGCGCATGGAAATCATTTTTTACCCATTAAATGAATTTCAAAATTACGAATAGGAAACTTCAAATTGCTTCATTGTATAGAAGATTTTTTTTAATAAAAAAAATGTCGTGTATGCGTTTTGTTGGTTGATGGTATCAGAAGAGGACAGATGACTGAGCATGGCTACTAGATCAACCGTGGTCCGTGGGTATCTCCCACAATCCTGTCACATGTGCACGTGGTGTTTCTTCCTTTGTTGACAACTTATTTTTTTGAGATTTTTTACAATACTTGTGAAGAATTTGGACGGTTCATAGCGACCGATCCGACAGCTAGAAAGGCTGAAGGCGATGGGAGGTGATTATGGGGAGGCAACGGGAGGCGATTGATGTGTCTATGGTCGGTGGGCCATATGCATCAAATCGCTTCCCATCGCCTCCAAAACTGAGGGAGGAGGCAATTCCAAATAAATGAGTGATAGTTCTTTTTTTAATCAAGGGTAAAACGGTAACTCCATAAATACAAAATTATGAAAAATTTAAGTAGTATTGTTATTTATTCTAATAAAAAAAGACTTTCAGGCTGGGCCTCTGACAGAACCGGCCAATTTATTTAAGTATAAGTACTAAGATTCACCATTTGACTAGCAACCTGCATACTTAGGCCCAAATAAACCCGGTAGTCATTCAAAATCTCGAGGGATCTTAAACTTTTTCCATCATGGCCTTAGATCTAATTAGTCCAGTAATCACCATTCACATAATGACATCCAGTTCACATATAGTTCAATTAGATCAGAGTTTACAACGATTAAAATAAACCCTTTTAATAATAATAGCGGAAGCAAAATACTTTGAAAACCACTCACATTCTTATTTTAATTAAATATAGTGCCAGCTCATAGTCAAATCCAATAAGAGTACTTGGGATAAGATATAAAGAATGACCGTGCCCACGGTCTCAGCACTTCCCATAGCGGGATAGGAACCCATCTTGCAGCCACATCAACCTAGATGAGCACCTGCAACAAGTAGGAATAAAACTCTGAGTACAAGAAGGTACTCAGCGAGACTTACCCGTCATAAACCAAAAATAAAGTGACTCCAAGGATTATGCAAAGCCTCATATAGTGGGCTGGCTTGACTCTTTTGCGGAAAAGCATCAGTTATTAATTTATACTTATGGAGATGAACCATTTTAAGTCTATTAGCAGCAAGTTTCAGTTATAGCCTAATTAAGCTAGATTAGCACCTATACTAATAGCAATCAATTCATAATTAATAGGTAATCAATAGTGATCAGATCAAATTTGGCATCATCCGACATCCTCATTATAACCATCCTTGTGTTCAAGTAATTACTACACTGCCGCTGCTCGAGTCAAGTGTTCACTATCCAGGAGCGATGGCGATTCGAATAGATTCCTACTCAGCTCTGGGGGTATTTTCCACACAAACCCAGACATGCCGCGCGAAGGCACCTTAGGTCATTGTTGGTACTGTTCGGGTAAAGTTGCAGGACCACCATGGGCCATTATACACCCTGAGGTTATCCGGTGCCAGGTCGCTCAAGACATGTCTGCCCACGGTACGTCGGGGTTACTCAGATCATTCTTGCCCATGGTCCACTCGGGTCTGTGACCATTCCCACATCCTTCAGTGTTATGCGTAGCATCTCGGTCACCGGCCTGAAGAGAGCTACTAGGCTTCGCGGCTCCATTAACCAACTAAGTGTGGGACTGCGTTCAACATGACTCGAGGACGTACAAAGGTACGGTCCTTAAACAACACAGACGGGAACTACAACACACAAGACCCATGCCTTGTTGCCCAACATCCCGCCCGGTCTCGATTTATCCAACACATCTGGTTATATCCATCATGATCATCCTTGCCAAATTACTTTTATAGCCCTATGGCGTAGGTGACAGGAAATCACCCACTTTGATCGATTCTAAGCAGGGCTAAGCATCATCTCGATCCTACACCTAACAGGGTGAAGGATATATCAAGGTAGACAAGGAATAGATAAATATGCATCAACGGTTCCACGCAACTCTTATAACTTAATGCATCAAACATATAAAAGGACACAAGCTAAATTTTGGCAAACCGTAGGAGAAATGCTCCAGGGCTTGCCTTCTCAGACGAGCGAGGTAGAATCTCCTATCAATTGTACGGCTTCAACTCGACTCCTTGTTCACAATCGCCTCTGGTGCAGGAACGACTTTCGAAATCCTTCGATCGCGCTCTTCAACTTCAGGACAAGTGTTCTCGCGATAATCCTGTATGATGCATATGCGTGCATCAGTGCAAGGGAATGCACGTGGATTGGAAATGCGTATGATGACGATGGATGCTTATGGATGAAACAATCAATTTCGTTTATCTTATGGGATACTCCAGCTCTATTCGAATCATTATACCCAGGGTTGCGCTAAGTTTACACAAAAACCAATCTAGCTACGTTCTACTATTGCACCAACACCAAAGGAACACCACGAGCCTACCATGCCTATTATCCGCAAACAAAGATGTAAACCCATTATGAGCAACCACGTACGTATGCATAAAGACATCATTCACCGGGATATCCCAACTAGAGGCTTGCACACCAGCTGCGTGCGTCGTCGCGGGCGTCCGGCCAGTACGTACACGGTGGACGTACGGCACGATCGTCGCCGGCCGGCCCGCAGGTGGCACTATATATACTACGTGGCCGGCAGGCTAAGCTAGACCCTCGGGCTTGCATGCTATTCATGGACACTGCTGGCCGTCCGTCGATCCATTACGGCGCACCGCACCCGCACGCCCTCCGGCACCTCCCGCGGTTCCCGCGCGCGGCATATTATGTATGTATATATCTTGCCACTTCAAGCTAGCTAGTGTCCTCGTACGTACTACGTACGTACGCGCGCGCTCGATATGCAACAAAAATTCGTTTCGTTCATGGGCGTAGCGTTATTCCTTGAAGAAGGCCGGACGGCGCAGCTTAGCCCTCCGGTCCCAGAGCCCCCCTGCCGTAGTCGACGCCGCAAGCGCGCCCGATCGGGACTCGGTTGCTTCGATCACCCACGGCGTGGCGCCGGCGCGCAGAACCGCCGCGCGTCGTATATATATATATATATATATATATATATATATATATAGCAGCATGCCGATTGCCAGCCTTCCCACGCCGTGGCCATGACTAGCTAGGCCACACCATGACCACGGCACACGCGCGCCGCATGCATCGACAGACAGGCGACAGAAACCGCGGCCGTGTTCGATCGCCCGCCGCCGTACGTGGCCAGCCGCCGTGCCTACATTGCACGGTACGGTGGTGGCCTGCAGCCGCGCGACGTACGGCTGGAGCATGCATGTCTAGGTGCGTGCGTGCGTCTGGCGGTTGGTCGGCCTGCCGGCCCGGGACAGACAGCTTCGGGAGCTAGTAGCTAGCTAGGTAGACGGGCGGTCGGTCGGGCGACGCGCCACGTACGCGCGCGCGCGGCAAGCCATTGTGCCACTTTGGTGTCATCTGCAAGCTAAGCGCCGTCGATCACGTACGTAGCGCGCGCCGGAAATGGCGCTCCTGCAGGACGCACGCACTCTAGCGTTGCGTGGACACACCTGCACTGCATGCGCTGTCCGTCGCCCACCTCACCAGACAATGGCATACCAGTACGTACATGACTGCCTCCATGACCACACGTACGGCACACGCGCGCCGCCGCGGCATGGAGGATCGATCGAGGCAGTGCACACTCGGACCTTTGCCAGCAGGTCAACTGACCGCGGGGACTGGGAGGAGACTCTGATAAAAAACAACAAACAAAATAAAAAAGAAAAGAAAAAATAGAGGTAGAGATAACAGCTAGATCTTGATCCCGACGGCTCTGCCTCCCGTGAGAAGCTATGCATGGACACACAGAGACTGCATGCCAGTGGCTCCCACAACTACGACACTTACTTTACCAACTTGCACTCCCTGCTCTGTTGGGGTTTTGCGGCCGGTTCTTGGAATCGGCGGCGGCGGACCCCGGTTGCGTCGTCTCCATCGATCGCTATCGGTCGGCCACAAGGGCAGCAGCCATGCCGCTGTTTGCGCACGTACCTACTCGCAGTGCCCTAGTTCTCCGTCCCCGTCCCACCACGGTCGTCACCTGTTTTCTCGCCTGTCCATGCCAGTTTTCTTCAAGTGATCGCTTGTCTGTTTGGATCTGTCTGTTTCGTTGATGGTGATGGATGCCCACTTCGACTAATGTTTGGATCTGTCTGTTTCGTTGATGGTGATGGATGCCCACTTCGACTAATTGCTATAGGACCGTCATGTCTCCATACATGCATAGTCAGTAATTAGTTTCCTTGTCCGACGGTTTCCACATCCCCTGAGTCAGCGGTGTCTTTGTATTTATGGCTGAATTAGAGTACTGTGAATGGATGATTGTGATATCCTAATTCCACTACGGGGTGCCCTTGTTTAGGCAAATCTTTTTAACTTTGCTACTGTAGCACTTTCGTTTGTGTTTGGCAATTAGTGTCGAATCATGGATTAACTAGGCTCAAAAGTTTCGTCTCGCAAATTACTCATAAACTGTGTAATTAGTTATTTATTTACCTACATTTAATGATCCATGCATATGTCTAAATATTGATATGATGGAAAAATTTGCCTATCTAAATAAGGCACCGGCATTGAAGCTTTAATTTATCTTAACATTGAATAATTGACCACTATTTGGTACCAATTACTAGTGAAAGTTACTCCTTGTCTACTTCAAAGAGTGGTCAATTAAGTCCTGCGCTTGATGAACTACTCAAAGATCTGTCTTTAATCAAAGATAGTCGATGTGTTTTTTATAGCTGATTGCTAAACCTACATGCATATTTGGTCTAGAGCTGTCTTTAGTTACTGAATGTTCATGTACCAGGCTCGTAGGTCCAATTTCAAGTTGTATAGCGATCCTGTCAGAATGGCACGCAGCTCCTCAAAGATGTGATGAGTATACTTGCTGCTAATAGGGAAGTCTTTTCCATCAATCATCAAAACATCAGCTATCGAAGGAAAATGACAGCGGAGGGTGGTTTCTTCATAGTTCGCGTCAGGGCGCCTGGGGACTGACATCCAATTGCTCCAGTAGTGCTGGCATTCAGTCTCAGTGACCTGTATCTTGTGGGATAATGGTCGCGGACTTCAACTCATTTCTCTAATTTAGTTTTGTTGATTTTTAGAGTAAATTTCATGGCAAATAAAGAGAAGTCTAGAAAGTTCTTCACCAATTTGTCTAATTTGGATTTGTTGGTTTACTTGTGTTAAACACTTTGTTTGTCAACAATTTTACATCTTCAATGCTAATGAAATAGAGCCTGTTAGCCTTTTTATACTTGTCTTGGATAACCTTGGATACTTGGAAGATTCTGGAAAGTAACAAAAATATCTAAGGTAAGATATCTTCCATGGAAGGTTGTAGAGTAAATTTAATGCTAAATAAAGAGAGGTCCAGAAAGTTCTCCACCAATGCAAATTACTATAGAAAGATATTTATCATGGAGATGACGTGTTAAAGAAGATAAGAAAACCTCCTAAACACTACTACAAATGTTTTTTTGGAGGCGAGCATCACAACCACCTCGATTGAAAGCTCACGATAAATCAATCTTTCCCAAGGCATCTCAAATGCACACCTCGATAAATAAAATGATAAAGCAAAAAAAAATAAATAAAGCATGCAGCCCAAACCAACCAGGTCTGGATCTAGGCCTCGCGTCACCAACCCTACTACTTGGATCTAGGAGGAGTTATGCCCTCATCGAATCCGTTGTCGCCGCATGAGCCCAGGTGAAAGGTCTAGGCCCTTCTTTGGGTTTGGGTAATTAATGACAACACTTGTGGACTAATCTTTGAGTTTAGTGTGTGAAAGCTAAAGTGGTTGAGTTCACAAGGTGGTATGGTTGACGACATGGGTTTGAATGCTAGTATGATGGAAAGCTTGAATCAAACCTAGCAAGCAAGTGAAGACCGAGGCAAGACTTGGCTTGACGGACCGGTCACGTGTGTGAAGGGAAAGTTGAGGCTTTGAAGTGATAGACCATGCGGCGGTGAAGCTTGGGCAAGACTTGGCGTCGAAGGACAAAAGCGACGGTGAGGAGCAAGTAAAGCTAAAGGTTGATAGACTTGAAGGCTATGTGATGGTTTGGGTGATCCACATCGTTTTTGGAGATCAAG
Organism: Microstegium vimineum; assembly: GCA_022036555.1. Taxonomy (NCBI): domain Eukaryota; kingdom Viridiplantae; phylum Streptophyta; class Magnoliopsida; order Poales; family Poaceae; genus Microstegium; species Microstegium vimineum. Next base: position 21,544,876 of record CM039137.1, read on the forward strand.
CTTGGATTGTAAGGTTCATATCAAATGGCTTGATGAATGCCAGGCATCACCTTCCTTGCAGGAATCAAATTGATGAATTTGGATAAGCGCAAGGTGAAGGTATGAAACATAGGGTGTTTCTTTTGCCGGCTATGAGGTGATTAGAGAAGTTTAAGATAGCCAGATTTAGGATTGATAGCCGTACTATTAAGGGGGGTAATCATGCTATACAATTTTGGTTATCTAGTGCCACTTGAGTTTCTAATGTTGAGATATGTTTAGTGGTTAGTGGCGATGAAAGGAAAACCTTTGTGAAAAGATTTGAAAATGCTAACCGGTGGCATTTTGAACGATCGTCTTGCAGGAGATCGTTGTTTGGTGTTAGCTATCTTTGGAAAAGGTTTTGAGGACGCTTGGGACTAACTTTTTTGGGCTTTGGAACACTTCACTTGGTGGTGAAGTCATTGTCAAAAGCATTGGAGACGATGCGCTTGAGGAGAGGGTTTTCAGGATAGCCGCGGACTGTCCGGGCTCTTGCCACGGACTGTTCGCTAGCAAACATCTAAAAACCAAACAGATTGGAAACAATCTGTTGGCTATCTGTCGTGGCAACAACGGATTGTCTGGGCCTAGGGCCGCGGACTATCCGCGGGCATGATTCGCCGGTAAGCAGAGGATATGGACCTTCTGTCCAGTGGGCCGCGGATGAACCGCGGATAGTCCGAGCTCTGACCCGCGGACTATCCGCTGGTCATTCCTGCTGGTAGGCAGAGATCCTACTATTCCTATTGGTGGCGCCATAGGACAACGGCGGATAGTCCGGGCTCTAACCTGCGGACTGTCCGTAGGTGTTGATTTTGAACCTAACAGCTAGTTTTAGTTGCGCCTCGGACTATCCGAGGTTGCTACCCTAGACTGTCCGAGAATCGCGCAGAAACAGAGTAACGGCTAGTTTTGGAGCCTTTCTATATATATAGTGGGTTGGACAGCGTGGGGAGGCTCTCTTGGCCATTCCAACTAGATATCTTGTGAGAAAGCTCCTTTCTAACCCCTCCACTCCTTTTCTTAGCTTGAGGGAAACATTTGAAGAGTGAGGGAGTGATCCACTAGTGCGAATCTTTGCATTGAGAGATTTCTTGTGGCACTAGGTGGTTGATTTGTTGGTGTTATTGCTTATTACTCTTGGAGACTGGCGGTTCCTAGATGGCTTGGTGTTTGTGTCTTCGTGAAGCATGCAGGAAGGATTTGTGCGGTGCTCCGAAGCTTGGATTTGTGAGGGGCTATTGAGTTCATCCCCGCCGGAGGAGGCGAAGAACATCTCTAGTGGAATCGAAGCGCGAAGAGTGCCTAGTTGATTTGTCCAGCTCAAGTTTAGTGCTCAAGGTAAGCCTACCTGGCTTGATAGTCCGAAGCTTGAGGGTGGGAGCTAACAAGAGGAGCGGCAATCCTAGGATTTGCTTCAACTTTGTAAGTGACCGGCAAGTCACCGAACCAAGTAAAAAAGATCATGTGTCAACCTCTCCATTGTGGTTTGCTTTTGTAAACACAAGTTTCATTACATTGTTATATATATGTTGACACCGTTTTTTAGCGTGTGTCAAAAGGGTTAAGACTCACTTTGATCGGTAGCCGTTTTCTATCGGCATCGGAAGGTCATCGGTCAAGGTTGCCGATGAGAATAAAACTAGGGCGCTAATGATAAAGCATGCAGGGATGTTGCCGATGAAGGTTGGTTGACGAAAGTTATCGATGCGTGAAATGTTGCCGATTGAGGGATGTTGCCGGTGAGTGCAGGATGACATGGCTAACGTGAGCATACAGTCGCCGATGGCGCTAAAAGGAAGTTGCGGATTGGAAGGATATGTCGATGGAAAGTTTCATCGAAGAGAAGACATAAGGAAACTAGTGATCTTATTCCAGTATTGTTATAGAAGTTTGAGTCCGACTTTTGCACGAGTCATTTATTTCCTTTAAAATAGAAGAGTTTGTTTAGGAGAAGATTATTATTGTTTGAGCCTGGCTCCTGCGAGAGTCACTTGTTTCCTTGAAAATAGGAGTTTTTGTTTAGGAAGGTTTGAGTCGTATCTATTTACAACTCCCTCTGCCGGAGTATAAATAGGTACCCAGGGGTGCTGTAAAAAGACAATCATATATCAAACAAATCTATTATTCTTATTTACTTTTCCAGCAATTCTACTTTTATCGCATTAGATCTAGTTTACCTACGAGTTCTTCAAGTCTCGACGGGTTGCATTTCCTCGATCTCCGTCAACCCTTGCAAGTTCCGCATTTGAGCAACCTGAGCCTTCGTCCGGGCGCATCGTTGTCGTCTCGTTCAGCTCTACTCTAGTTATCCTGATCAAGTTTGAGCCTTGACATCCGGGCGCATCGTCGTTGTCTCGTTCAGATTTTGTTCTAGTTATCGTCCTTGTCGATTAGCTGGTCAAATCGACTGGCACACCTTTGGACATCAAATTCAGGTATAAGCCCGAGGTGTTCGCAGATCCTGACGCTTTTTGTGTCAACACCTATTTTGGCACACCCGGTGGGACCAATTATACATCTGCTATGGGTGATCATACCGACGTCAATCCGAGGAACGTCATCGAAGTCTCCGAGGCTGATCTGAAAGATGATCAAAAACAGGCTACGGAGCGGGCTATGGAGGAGTACAAGCAATTATATCTGAAGTCCTTCAACCTAAGCAGGAGCGGCGAAGCCATCTAGAAGCAAGATCCGCCGTTGCCGCGACAGGTCACATTCGATGCCAATCCTGGTAAATTACAAGAGATGGTTAATTCTGCATTGAATCATGCGTTAATCTGTCACTCCAATGTGCTCTCCAATACTGTGTACAATGCTGTTATGCAATATTTCAAGGAAGGACACGCACCTCAGTATGTTGGTCCAGCGTATCATCAACCTGGATCGACATCTATAAACCCATCGGTAGCTCCAATGACGTCTTCCACTCCTGTGGATCCGTCTGCCGATGTGGCTACACCACCAAGATCAAGTCCTGAAAGTGTCACCAAGCTTAGTATAGATCCAGTGGCATCGGCAATATCGGGACCTGCTATCCAGAATCATCCTGCTCCTGCCAACTGGTGGGGATATGGTATGCCTCCAAATCCATCTGCTGGTTCCAGTCTGGTGCAAGGAGATAGTTCAGCTTGGAAGGGCTCCATGGCATCGGCAATGCAATCACAGTCGGTGATCCCTATGATGCATTACTCCACGTCTTCTCCAACTGTGCAAATGCCATCAGAAGATCTCCAGGTGGTGATTCCTAAAGTACCTCTAATGCCACCATCGGTAAATTCTGTGCCGATGCAACACAGTATAGCAACTGGGAGTCAACCTATGGTGGTAAATCCTCAAGATGGAGTACTAGAACATCAAGGTAACCAATTTGTTGATTACTCCAAGGTACAGGAGCAGCAGACGCCAGTTAGCTATCAGCCATCGGTAAGTCACATGCCGATGATTTATAATCCTGGATGGACCAATCAGCCGCCGGTTCAACAGCCTGGCGTGCTAATGTATCATTATGGAGGCCTAGCAAACACTCAGAGTGGAGCATCGGTACAACAACCGATGGGTATGATGCCACAGCATAACCCAGTGAGTGTGCAAAGTTATCCATTGGTGAGTCAGCCGATGCATAATGTCCAGATGACTGGTGCTGCGCCCATGCCAATTGCTTTGAATCATCTTCCACCAAGACCTGAAGGGGCGCATCAGCTGACTCCACCAATCAACAATCAACCAATGAGTCGGCAAGAACATAATGCGTATTGGGCCGATAAGATTGTCGAAGTGATGAAAGAGCAATTCGGCATTAAACCCAAGGTTAATACATATTCTTATCGGACGCCATATCCCCCGGCATATGACTTAATTCCTCTCCCAAATCGGTACAAGGTGCCTGATTTCACAAAGTTTTCTGGCCAAGATGATACATCCACGATGGAGCATATCAATCGCTTCATTATCCAGTGTGGAGAAGCAGCTAGCCGAGATGAACTAAGGGTGAGATTGGTCTCGTCATCATTGTCTGGATCGGCATTCACATGGTTCATTTCACTGCCTCCAAACTTTGTGATCACTTGAGCCAATTTGGAGAGGCAGTTTCATAAATACTTCTTCGCCGGCGTACATGAGAAGAAGATTACCGATTTGGTTAAGCTGAGGTAGCGTAATAACGAATCGGTAGAAAACTTCGTCCAAAGGCTGCGAGATGTGAAGAATAAGTGCTACAACTTGGTGCTTGATGATCGGCAATTGGCAGATTTGGCCTTCCAAGGATTGCTGCCGCATATCAAAGATAAATATGCATCTCAGGAGTTTGAAAGTTTAAGTCATCTTGTGCAGAGAATTGCCGATCAAGACATTAAACCTTTCGAGCCTAGAAAGACTTGGAACAAGAAGGTGTCCTTTATTGGACAAGAAGAAGGTTCTGAGTCAGACGAAGAACTAAGTATTGGCGCTACTGAATGGGTGAAAGATAAGAAGCCGGTATCTTGTCCGTTCGGCCAAAAAGAAGCTGAGAGGTTCTCCTTTGATATCACCAAGGCCGATAGGATGTTTGACCTATTGCTTCAAGAAGGGCGGATCAAGTTGGCGCCTAACCAGGTAATCCCATCGGCCGAAGAGCTCAGAAAGATGAGGTATTGCAAGTGGCACAATGCGACTTCGCACAGTACCAATGATTGCAAAGTATTTAGGTAGCAGTTGCAGTCAGAAATCGAATATGGGCGAATTAAGTTTGAAAATTCTAAAGCCAAGAAGCCGATGAAGATCGATCAACACCCATTTCCAAATAACATGGTGGAAACCAGTGGAAAGACTAAGGTGTTGACATCGGAAGCTGTCAAGAAAAGCGCATCGGTAGACCCTGAACATCAAATAGCTGCGCATGAAGTAACAGGGAGGAAGTTTGCCGATGATAGAAAAGGCAAGACAATTGCCAAAGATAGCAGTAGCGCCGAGAGGTCTTATGGCGTCGTGATCACGCATAGGCGGCCACAACAAGATTATCCGCAATCGCAGGAGGAACGATATCGGCGGCAGGAAGAAGAAAGGCACCAAGAGTGGCTTCGGCATAAAGATCATTGGAGGTGTCCCTTCTTTGTTCATTACTAGGAAGAAGGCATCAAACTACCCACTGCTGATAGTTGCCCTGAATGTAATGGGCACTACCCTGCCGATCGGTCAGAAAAAAAACCTTGTTTTGACGATCGAGCATCAAACTATAGCAGGCCGATCGAGGAAAACGGCCAGCACGTGATTGGTTGGGGGGCAAGCTCAGCGCGCATGACAGGCTTGGCAGGTGTGTTGGTCAAGAGGAGCTTGAGGAGGTGGCCAATGCAAGAGTACCCGATGAGTAGATATTCTCTAGAGATCCAAACATAAGGCGTGGTGCCGATACAAGCGGTGAAAAACAGTACCAGCCTGTTTGGAAAACTAAGCTTCCTCAATGGTGCCCCAAAGGTCTGACAAAGACTCAGAAAAGAAGGATTCAGCGCGAACGCCAAGGAGATTTATATGAGAGTGAAAATCCTTCAAGGGAAAAGTCTCCAGTCAAGCAGTGGAGGCCAAAGCGCAAGGATAGGGATCCATCGGCAGAAATCAATATGGTCGTCATATTGCCGATGGAATTCATGGCACATGTCGATGCTGAGGAAGAAGCTGCTGAGATGGCACAGTTGGTGTTAGATCCGATGACAGCTGTCTTTGAGAAGCCTGCCGATGATGAAAGACAGCACTTAAGAGCTCTGTTCATCAAAGGTAAAGTAGATGGGCAGCCCGTGACGAAGATGCTGGTGGACGGTGGGGCATCAATCAATATAATGTCATATGTCATGTTCAGGAAACTTAGGAAAGGTGACCAAGACTTAGTCAAGATGGACATGAAACTTAAAGATTTTGAAGGCAATGTGTCGCCAGCTATGGGAGCCGTATGTGTTGAATTAACCATCGGCAGTAAAACTTTGCCGACAACGTTTTTCGTAATAAGTGGCAAAGGTACCTACAACTTGCTCCTAGGAAGGGATTGAATCCATGCTAATTGTTGCATTCCTTCTACAATGCACCAAAGCCTCGTGCAATGGGTTGGAGACAAGATTGAAGTCGTCCGGAGTGAAACTCCGTCAATTGTTGCATCGGCAGAATCGGAAACTTATGAGCAAACCAGGTGTGTATCAGGTGAAGCTTGGGACACGGAGTTCCTCAAAGTTCCCGATTATCGCATTACACCGATCCAAGCAGTCGGTCCTGAAGAAGAGTTTTAATGGATCGATTCGCCGATGATGGAAAATTGGGACGGGGGTTCACATCCGCCGATGATTTACTAGAGATAGATATCGGCGATGGCAGTAGGCCCAGGCCAACTTTCATTATTGCTAAGTTAGATTCCCGATGTAAACAACAGTTGAGTGATTTATTAAAGAAATACAAAGATTGTTTTGCTTGGGATTATACAGAGATGCCTGGTTTGGACCGATCAATAGTTGAACATCGGTTACCTATTAAGTCTAATTTCCAACCTTATCAGCAACCAGCACGCCGATGCAACCCTATTATCTTACCCAACATTAAAGTTGAGATTACGAAGTTAATTGAAGCTGGATTTATTCGGTAATGCCGATATGCCGAATGGATTTCTAATGTGGTTCCTGTGTATAAGAAAAATGGAAAACTACGTGTTTGCATTGATTTCAGGAATCTCAATAAGGCTATGCCAATGGATGGTTATCCTATGCACGTTGCCGATCTGCTGGTTGATGTTGCTGCTGGACATCAAATCATTAGTTTTATGGATGGTAATGCTGGATATAATCAAATATTCATGGCTGAAGAAGACATATCCAAGACTGCTTTTAGATGTCCAGGTCATGTCGGTTTATTTGAGTGGGTTGTAATGACTTTTGGCTTGAAGAATGCCGGTGCTACTTACCAGAGAGCAATGAATTTTATTTTTCATAAGTACATCGGCACGATAGTTGAAATATATATTGATGATGTGGTGGTCAAGTCTGGAAATTTTGAGAAGCATCTTGCCGATTTACGAAGGATCCTAGAATGCACAAGGAAACATGGGTTAAAGATGAATCCTAATAGTGTGCGTTTGGAGTATCGGCAGGTCAATTTCTGGGTTTCATGGTACATCAGAGAGGTATAGAGATCGGCAGGAAATCTATTGATGCAATAAACAAAGTAGTTGCTCCTACCAATAAGACTGAGCTGCAATCTTTGATCGACAAAATTAATTTTATCAGGAGATTCACATCCAACTTGTCTGGTAAAATTAAGTCTTTTAGCCCGTTGTTAAAGCTGAAAGCTGATCAAGAGTTTACGTGGAAAGAGGAACAACAGTTAGGCTTGGAAGAGATTAAGAAATATTTGGTAAACCCTCCGGTCTTAGTTCCACCTCAACACGGGAAGCCTTTCAGATCAAGAGTTTACGTGGAAAGAGGAACAACAGTTAGCCTTGGAAGAGATTAAGAAATATTTGGTAAACTCTCCAGTCTTAGTTCCACCTCAACACGGGAAGCCTTTCAAGTTGTATTTGTCTGCCGATGACGGCGTTATCGGATCAGCCTTAATCCAAGAATTTGAAGGGAAAGAACGTGTGATTTATTATTTGAGCAGAAGGCTGGTAGATGCTGAAACAAGGTATTCGACCATAGAAAGATTATGTTTATGCTTATATTTCTCTTGCATAAAATTAAGGCATTATTTATTGTCGGCCGAATGCACTGTTATCTGCAAAGATGATGTGGTTAAGTATATGCTGTCGATGCCAATATTAAGTGGGAGAATCGGCAAATGGATTCTAGCACTTTCAGAATGATCTAAGGTATGAATCTGCTAAGACAGTTAAAGGTCAGGTGATGGCCAATTTTGTTACTCAGCATTGCAATGTGATAAGCTCTGTAGAGATTGCTCCTTGGACTTTGTTCTTTGATGGGTCTACATGCAAAGAAGGGGCAGGTATCGGTGTTCTCTTAATTTTACCCCGGGGACAGAAATATGAAGTTTCGTTGCCGATTATTGCTACGTCGACAAACAATTAGGCTGAGTATCAGGCTTTAATAAAAGGGTTGGAGTTACTCAGGGAAGTGCGTGCCGATGCCGTTGAAGTCTTTGACGACTCTATGTTGGTGATCAATCAATTAATTGGGGTATATGAATGCCGAAGTGAAGTGTTAATTGCACACCATGAGAGGTGTTTATAGTTATTAAAAGAATTCAAAGAATACCGCCTTGAGCATATTCCCAGGTTGTATAATGAAGAGGCTAATCGGTTAGCGCAGAACGCTTCAGGGTATCAGCCAATTCAAGAAGTCATGACATCGGTGATGGTCGCCGATGACTGAAGAAAAGAAATTGCCAATTACTTAAGAGATCCGTCTAAAAAGGTTGAAAGGCATCTAAGGTTTCAAGCTACCAAGTATGTGCTCCTTGATGATGAATTGTATTATCGGACAATCGATGGAGTTTTGCTCAGATGCCTTGCCAAAGAAGAGTCAGAAGAATTGATGGGTGAGATTCATGAAGGGGTATGTGGAGCGCATCAATCGGCATTCAAGATGAAGTGGATGATTAGACAGAATGGGTATTACTGGCCGACAATTCTTGAGGATTGCTTCAAATACTTCAAGGGATGTCAAGATTGTCAGAAATTCGGTAATTTTCAGAGGGTACCTGCATCGGCAATGAATCCTATAATCAAGCCTTGGTCGTTTAGAGGATGGGCTATTGATCTCATCGGTCAGATTTATCCGCCATCAAGCAAGGGGCATAAGTTTATACTTGTCGCTACCAATTACTTTACAAAGTGGGTTGAAGCAATTCCTTTGAAGACGGTTACGTCGGCGAATATGATAAATTTTGTAAAAGAGCATATCATTTACCGATTTGGTATTCCTCAAACTATTACGACTAATCAAGGAACCATGTTTACGTCGGGAGAGTTTGAGGATTTTGCGATCGGTATGGGGTTCAAAGTTTTAAACTCTTCTCCTTATTATGCTCAAACTAATGGTCAGGCCGAGGCAACTAATAAGGGAATTATCAAGCTTATCAAGCGCAAGATTGAAGAAAACCCTAGAAGGTGGCATATAGTGTTGAATGAAGCTTTGTGTTCATATCGGATGGCTTGTCATGGTGCAACTAAGGTTTCGCCATATCAATTGGTCTATGGGCATGATGTTGTCTTGCCTTGGAAAATTAAAACTAGTTCTAGGCGATTATCTTCTCAAGACCAATTGACAACCGATGATTATGGTACTCTTATGAAGGATGAGTTAGAAGATCTAGCGAGTCATCGGTTAAGGGCTTTGATCAGCATTGAAGAAAACAAGAAGAGGGTCGCCAGGTGGTATGACAAGAAAGTAAAGTTGAAGGAATTTGCCGATGGTGATCTGGTATGGAAATTGATTTTACCGATTGGGACTAAGAGTTCTAAGTTTGGAAAATGGTCTCCTAATTGGGAAGGTCTGTTTCGGATAAGTCAGTCAGTTCCTGGTAAAGCCTATCTTTTAGAAACCCTCGAAGGGGTTGCGTTTCCCAGAGCAATCAACGGTAAATATTTAAAGAAGTATTATCCTAGTATCTGGGTAGATGCATGAAGAAATATAAAGTAAAAGTGCTGATAAAACATCGGCAGAAAGCGTGCTAATGTTATATTACAAGCAAAATCGGACGTTAAGTTTATAGTTGCCGATACACTGGACTAAAATTACAACAAGGATTGAATAGCTGATATTGCACGCAGGCGAATTTGCTCTATTTCTTCTATCTCCTTGGCATCGTCGTCGGCGGATCCTTCTATTGGTTTGATCTTTTTCTTCATCCAGAGGGCTTGACGTGCATCAGCATCTCTTTCTTGTTGTAAAGCTTGGATGGCACTTAGAAGTTCAGTCTTCTGTTGATTGGCTACGATCAAGGTTTCGTCAACTTGTTTCAGCTTTGCTAATAGCTTTTCCTTCCTTACCGATAGATGGGCAATGTCTTGATCAAGCTCAACGCCAGAAGCTTCTAGGCGACCTATGTCCTTGTGTTTTTCATCGGCAGATTGCTTGAATTGAAGCATTTTCTCTTCAAGTTCTGATTGAGCAGTTCTATTGGCTATGCGGCGAGAGAGCCTTTGATACTGATGTTGCTTGCTCTCAAGAAACGCTGCCTGGAAGAGTGTTTCTTCTATATCGGCAGATAGATGGCCTTGAATGTCTTTAAAAGCTATCTTTACTGTAGTGGAGTCTTGGACGAGATGAGATGTGTCTTGTTGCAGTAAAGATAGCAATGCTTCGAGCTTTAGTTTAACATATGTCGATAAAGCTAGGGCAGAACTTTCTTCCTCTCTGTCTTCGTCAGGGAGATTGACGGCGAAGGAAAATAAACTATTCGGAGAATCTTGGGCCTGAAGAAGAAGAAGATTAGAGCTTGCCGATCATAAGTTTGTGTTACAGAATGTGAGTCAACTTACCATCTTAAAGCAGATCTCTTGCCTTGGGCTCGGGAAGGCAGCTGGCGTGGCATCATCTTGAAGATCGGCAACGGTTGCCGATGAACTTGCCTCCGTGGGAGGAACGGTTGGTGCTGGTGGTGTTGTTGCCGGTACTGCCTCTGCCGTGGTGGCTAACCCCTGTGGCGATGATGTTGTCCCCTGGTCGTGGATTTCAGTTGGTGTTGGTGCTGATACCGATGTCGATGTTGTCTCCATTGTTGCAGCTGGTTCCTGCAGCGATGGTATCGTTTCCTAGTCGGGAGTTTCATCCAATGGTTGCTTAGGAATGGACGCCGATGTTGGCTCTGGTATTGGTGCATCAACGGGAGTAGGTGATGCAGCTGGAGTTAATGGCATGGATGGAGTGGCTCGCCTCAAGCGTTTCTTCTTCAGGGCAGCAGTTGGTGAGCCGGCGCGTTTTTGTTGTGAAGCTTGGGGGGCATCGGCAGCCTGAGTCAGAGAAGCTTGTACATTTGGAGTAGCTGCCGATGAGCCCGTTGCTTGTAAAGGATTTTTGGTGCAAGTTAAATAAAGTGAACGTTGCCGATGAGGGTTTGTAATCGGTATAAATGAAATAAGAATATACTGCGAAAGCTTGCGCCAAGACAGCAGCAGCAACCGATGGAGTAGTAGTGGTGCTAGTTGTTGTCGTCCTGTGCTTGAGGGTGACCTTGGGTACCCTTTGAGGGGTGAAAGCAGCCAACGTAGGAGCCTTGTTGCCGATGATTGATATGGGGTTCATCATTCGAAGATTGAAGTGCTTGCCGTGCTTGCTCGTTCGAGGGATTGGATCGTCAGCCTGTTAGTAAAAGAGGGTCAGATGCCGATAGTAGAAGTAAATAATAAGAGATGCATTAGAATGAAGAACTTACTGCATCATCGGGAATGATGTGATCGGCGTCGATCAAATGCCGATAGTAATGCAACGACTTGGGGAATAGTTGATTTTTCCATTCTTGCCACCAGGATTTGTATGACTCCGTGATGAAGGATGTTGGTGCCCAAGAAGATAAATCAATGTTTGATGTATCGGCATGGGGAGAAAGATTGACGATCATATTCCAATCCATGGCACTAGAAATGACTTCTCTTGGTTTGATTACATTAGCGTAGCTGAACTTGATCGATAATTGGCCGAATGCTAATTGTCTGGCTACTGCCGAGGGATAGTAAAACTCATAAGATGTAGGAGAGTTCTTCCCGGTTCCAAAAATGTTGGCTGGAATGGCTCGGGGGATGATGGTGGCCTTCATGATTATTTCATCCTCTGGGATATTTCCATCGGTGAGGTTGAAGGAGAGTGGAAATCGGTTATGTTCGTCAATATAGGGCCACCAAACCCGCTCTGCAGCCGAGACCCCGTAGTAGAATCTCTGGAAGAACATGCCAAATTGACCTACGTTGGTGTCGGTCCCTGGCAGCACTATCACAGCCTCCCCGAAATTGAGTGGGAGACGGGTTGCCGATTCATCATCATCAAACTCATATTCTTCCGATATGTCTGTTGGAAATTGTTGGCTGAATAAGTCAAACTGGAGGATCTTATGCATATGAGCATTCAGCCACATGTTGATAAACCACCAAGGACCTCCAAGGTTGCCGATGGGTTCGCCTAACAATAGCTTCCTTGATACCTGGTGAAGGAGGTGGTAGACTGAGCCAAGGAGGTATCGGCCAAGGGGAAGTCTTGATCCATCGGCTAAGAGCTCTGCTAAGGGGAGGTATGTAGTGGTAGGTCCAACTGTTCTGCCGCAGAAGATGAACTTTTCTAGCCACATATTCAGGAAAATGGCATGTTCCCTCTGGACTACCGATCCAGTCTTCTGGTTTTCTTGGATGTATCCAGTCCAACCGCCGATGTTACGGGTGGTTACTCGATGATCAGGCTTTCTGCGGAAGAGATTGGAAGGATCGGCAGTGAAGACGTCGAGGCCAGTAAGCATATGCACATCGGCAAGTGTGGGAGTGGCTGGTCCGTGTCTGAATAAGAACACGTTCATTGTATCGGACCAGAAATAAGAAGCGGCCATCATCATGTTTTCATTCTTTGCCATATCGGCAATAGAAAGCCTAATGCATTGTTCTAGACTACGCTCTTTCCAGTAAACTTGTTGTGTTCTGATCATTCTGAGGTACCAGTTCTTCCACCCCTTGGTGGGTTTGGGCCATGAGTGGAAAGCATCTTTCCACAACCCTAGACTGAAACACTCGGATCTGAAAGGAATGCGGTCGGTCTCTGCGTTAATCAGATTGGTGGGATCGGCATTTCCCATTGGGCCTAGGCAGTGAAAGTTGGATTGCTCAATGGGGATCACTACCTTGTTGCGCATTTCCTAGGTTTCGGAAAAAATCAAAGAAAGAAAGGGGAAAAAGATTACAAAACTGATATGGAAAAGAAACTCGCAGAAGATGAAGCGAGAAGGGAGCAGATTTACTTTGGGGACATCGAAGTTGATTGCCATTGAAGCCAGGGAGGTCCTTGCGATTCGTGCTCTGCTAGAGGAAGACACAGTTGCTTGGGTTGCCGGAGGTGTTCTTCAGAACCGCCGCCGAGGTTGAAGATGAGGGCAAATGAAGGTATGAGCTCAGGGTGAAGAATAGGTTGGGTGATGGATTCACACAACAATCGAGGAGTTGTCAGATTGGATTTGTGACTGTTCGCTACAGTTGCAGGGTTCTGCTGATAACTTGCGATTTTTGCGTGCAGTAATTGAGGAAATCATGCGGGTATCTTGGAGGGAAATATTGCAGTAGAGAGAATATTTCACACTCCGAAATTGGGGGGCATGTGTTGACATCGTTTTTCAGCGTGTGTCAAAAGGGTTAAGACTCACTCTGATCGGTAGCCGTTTTCTATTGGCATCGGAAGGTCATCGGTCAAGGTTGCCGATGAGAATAAAACTAGGGCGCTAATGATAAAGCATGCAGGGATGTTGCTGTGACGGAACCGTCCAAATTATAAGAGATCAAGTACCAAAGTAGTTGATTTAACTGCCACTTAAAGCACTTGAGCCCATATAATCCCGGTAGTCCGGAAATCTCGAAGGATTTCTAACAATCGTATATCCAACCAGGATCGCACAAACTCAGGTATGCACATTCGAACGAGCCACAAATAAACCGAAAATACTTGAAGTACGAATAAAGTTATTACAACACTTTGTTCCAAATAAAAGTAGTACTTACGCCACAACACCTGTGGCCGAATAAAACATTGTTTGAAACTAAACCCAACGTTTTACTCCACACTAAAATCATTAAAAGATAGGGGTGCCCACGAGGTCGTGTCCGACAACAACAAAAGATGAGCTCGTAGAAGACCTTGCCCAAGGCCTACTCCTCTTCTCCTTCGACACGATAGAGACAGTGCTTACAATAGTCAAAGTATACTTGACCATCTGCAACAAACGGGATAAACCCTGAGTACGGGAATGTACTCAGCTAGACTTACCCGTCTAACTGAAAATAAAGACTCCAAGGGTATGCAAGGCTTTTTATGTGGATCTGGGTAAACTTGCTTTTGCGGAAAAGCGAACAAAAGAAACTAAAGATTAGAGAACAGCCATTTTCCATCCTATTATTATTATCTCTAGGTTTGCACCTGTACTAGAGCACTCACTTGAACTACTCAAACAATATAATAACATATATCCAATTCCTTCATCAATATTTTAGTAGAACCATTACGATGTCACATGGAGTTGTACCGTGGTGAAGCTCAGCATAATCCCCATATCCAGTGGGGGCGGCAATTCGAATCGATATACAACCAGCTGGCAAGATTACCTTTAACACACGCACACACTTTCCCCGTCGGGTCCATGCATTGGGTTACCGCTCAACAAAGTCCAGGTAGTATCGCCGCGGGCTCGCATTGGTCCACCCAATTGTAGAAATCAGTTGGCCACCACGGGGCAGATCGTATCTACAAACTAGAGGGTGCTCACAGCAGATTGAGCGCCGGCCCGGACAGTGTTTACTCGGCTTCGGGGTCGATACTCACAACGGCCCCTATGTGAAAGGGCGCATTCAAAGATGTAAGAGGGCCACCATCGTATACAAACCTATACGATCCAACGGACGGACTGCCCCCAAGTCTAAACCACCTGGTGCATTTGCCTTCCAGTTGACCGCATTTCATTACTACAATTGGTTCTTTCCATGATAGCAAATATAGTCAACCGTGATAGTATTACCCCCAAGGGATAATACGTACATAAATATAAATGTAACCATTTATTCTAAGCAGGCTAAGCGGTTGTTTTTACTTTTATTAACAGGGTAACAAGGTAGGTAAAACAATACTCAAGGAAGGTAATGCATCAATTTGGGATTCAAACAACTCCTGTCACCTAATGCATCACAGTATAAAATACTCAAGTAGATTAATTGTAAATATTGGGAGGCTTAAGAATGCTCCGGGGCTTGCCTTGAGTGAAGGTGGAGGGCTGGTGGTCAGGGCACTCGGGGAGGTTAGTGTCGGACTCGTGGTACTCCTCGTTTAGCTCCTGCACCTCTTGGACTTCTGTCTCTGGGGTTGGCCCCTGGTGTTCCTCCACTGATCCTAAATGATTGCAATGCATATATAAGTAACTTGATGGTGCAGGGATGATGCTTGAACAAGATTTGGCACACTAAAAGTGACTCTAAGCATTTAACCAATTAATTACCACAAAGCTACTTTACACAACAAGCCTATTATAAACTACTCAGAAAAATCTACCAAAATTACAAGGAACAGAGCAAGCCTACTGGATGCTACTGCAAAAAAATCACTCATAGCAAAGCTACCAGCTAGCAGATACAAAAAGATGAAATTAAATGCAGAAAAAGCACTTAGAACTAGAGCTACTAGCTAACAGGGTAAAACATGCTATAACTTATTTTTAGCAGAATCTATACTTAAAAACATATTTATCAAGAAAGTTCCATGATACATGCACATATTTACCACAGGAATTAATCTAAGAAAACAGCAGAAACATATTTTAATAGATGATAAATAAAACTTACATAGAAACATGACATGTTATATTTTTCCTAGCTTCTACACAGGATAACAGAGCTAACATAAAAACCTTACATTTTTATTTGACCATTTTAAGCAAGAACACAAATAACTTTGATATATGCAGAAAACAACTAATTAATCATTAGTACTGAAGACATTCTCCAAAAATCATTTTTATATTTTTAACAGAAAGATCATAACATATAGAGTCTAACAAAACTGATTTCACCATTTTAGGATTTACCAAACTCTAGATATAAATTAAACAAGCATTAGCATATTACTGAAAATAGGAAAAGGAAATTTATTTCGGAAACCGGCCCGTGGGGGAACAGTACTGGGTCTGGCCCAATACACGCAGAGGCGCGCGGGGCGACTGACAGGCGGGGCCCTCGGTCAACACGGGGTCCATCTGTCGACGAGCAGGGAGCAGAGGACGGCGCTGACCGGCGCGTTCCCGCCGGTGGTGAGGTCTCCGGCGGTGGGGTTGGGTGTGCTAGGCTCGGGATGATGACGCGCATCCACTGGTGGTGTTGGTTGAACCGGCGCGACCGTGAAAGTGGCCGGCGGCGTGCGGTGGCGGTGCAGCACGGCGGTGCGACGCGGCGAGGTGATCACCGGCGATGCGAGGCTCGGCGCAGGGTTGCGTGAGCATCGTGGTGATGTGGTGAGTGCGGTTCGAGGGTTGGTTGAGCCGGAGGGGCTCTATGGAACCCTGGCCATGTGCAAGCTCCGCGGCGGCGGCAATGGCGCACGGCCAACGGCGCTGTGCTGATTTAGGGCGAACTAGAGCTAGGGAAAAGGTGTTCTCACCTCTGCTAGCTCCGGTGAAGCTTCCACGGAGATGGGGCGTCGGAGGCGAGACGGTGAAGGGTGAACACCGTTTGGTCGGTGCGGTGGCGACTCGGGCCAAGGAACGGCGGAGGCGTTCCGACGACTAGAGTGCTCGGCTGGTGAAAAAGAGGCGAGCAGCGTGTGTGCGGGGCGAAGGCAAAAGCTTAGAGCGAGATGGATCGAGCAGAGGAGCTCGGATGGTGGTGGATTTGAGAAGGGGGCGCTTGCGATGCTCGGAGCTCTCGGCGCGGCGATGGCAGAGAAATGCGAGCGAGAGAGCGAGTGAGGATGAGTGCAAACGAGTGTGGGAAGTAGAGGAGGTGTAGGCACTCCCCTTTGCACGGTCATGGCCGACCGGCGCGGCCAGTGGGGCCGTGACGCGATGGTGGGCGGCGGTGGCAGCGACGCTGCCGTGTTCGCGGCGTGCAGGAGCAGAGCAGGACTTGGTCGACACGCCGTTAGCGCGGATTCGCGCCCGAGTGTGAGAGGGACGAGGCGTGGAGCTGATCAGACGCGGCACTGCGGCGGCGTCACTGCGAAACGACGACACGGCGCGTGGCAGTGCGGCTGGCAGGTCTGCAGCGGCGAAGCAGGGGCGTCAGCGGCGGGAAAGCGGTGTAGGCTCGGTCCTAGCGCCGTTAGCGCGGGCGCGGGTGCGGACGCGACTGAGACAGAGCGAGGGGTTGGTCGGTGACAGCGATGTCGGTGCAGAGCGACAGCGGCGGCGTTAGCGTGTTCAACATCCACGGTCAGGCATCGACGGCCACGCGGCAGACGACGCCGACGTACGGTTCAGCCGTGGTCGGGCGAATGCGCGCGGGCGTGCGGCGTGTGTGCGTACGGGCACGTGCACGGCACGTGTGTTGTGCGACGCGCGGGCGAGCGCGTGGGAGGGGGTCGATCGACTGATCGAGCCTCCTGCTCAGGGGTCGTTCGTTCGACCCTATGTCCGTCACTTCGAGGGGTCGAAGTCGAGGGGGGGGGGGTCGATCGGCTGATCGAGCCTCCGGCCCGGGGTCGTTCGTTCGACCCTCGGTCCATCACCTTAACAAGCGGCGGTCGAGGCCGAGTGGGCCGAAAGCGGTAACTCGGCCCGTTCCAGTTTGATTTCCTTTTTCCATTTTCTTTTATTAGATTCAAACTGAATTTGCTTCAAAACAGTTTCAAAAACTCCAAAGTAAGTTTTGACGCTTAAACCAAAGTTGTTCAGAATATTATTCTCTACCTTTTTCATGTAGATCATAAATTCTGAAAACCATTAGTTCAAGAGTTGAGGATTAAAAACTTGTTTAAACTAATTAGGAAAAGAATTACTTTAATTCTTTAACAGATAAAATAACCTTAATTAAGCAGGGTAAATAAACATAAAGCAAACCATACTTTACTCTAAGCATAGCAAGGTTTTGCTAAATAGGTTGATCACAAGATTGAGCACAAAACACCTATTTAATTCTAGTTTCAAAACATTATAACACACCCATGAAATGATAGCATATGCAAACATGAATGCAATGAAATGCTTGTGTTTAGTGGTTAATGATGATCCTAATGCAAGCTTGACACAGGGTATCACAGTTGCCGATGAAGGTTGGTTGACGAAAGTTATCGATGCGTGAAATGTTGCCGATTGAGGGATGTTGCCGATAAGGAGATGTTGCTGGTGAGTGCAGGATGACATGGCTAACGTGAGCATACAGTTGCCGATGGCGCTAAAAGGAAGTTGTGGATCGGAAGGATATGTCGATGGAAAGTTTCATCGAAGAGAAGACATAAGGAAACTAGTGATCTTATACCAGTATTGTTATAGAAGTTTGAGTCCGACTTTTGCACGAGTCATTTATTTCCTTTAAAATAGAAGAGTTTATTTAGGAGAAGATTATTATTGTTTGAGTACGGCTCCTGCACGAGTCAGTTGTTTCCTTGAAAATAGGAGTTTTTGTTTAGGAAGGTTTGAGTCGTATCTATCTACAACTCCCTCTGCCGGAGTATAAATAGGCACCCAGGGGTGCTGTAAAAAGACAATCATATATCAAACAAATATATTATTCGTATTTACTTTTCCAGCAATTCTACTTTTATCGCATTAGATCTAGTTTACCTACGAGTTCTTCAAGTCTCGACGGGTTGCATTTCCTCGATCTCCGTCAACCCTTGCAAGTTCCGCGTTTGAGCAACCTGAGTCTTGACGTCCGGGCGCATCACTGTCGTCTCGTTCAGCTCTACTCTAGTTATCCTGATCAAGTTTGAGCCTTGACATCCGGACGCATCGCCGTTGTCTCGTTCAGATCTTGTTCTAGTTATCGTCCTTGTCGATTAACTGGTCAAATCGACTGGCACACCTTTGGACATCAAATTCGGGTATAAGCCCGAGGTGTTTGCAGATCCTGACGCTTATATATATATATATATATATATATATATATATATATATATATATATATATATATATATAGTCATCTTGCCATAGTTCTATATCTTGTTTAAGCTCTTGTGCTAGAATCATTTAGTTGATCCTTTTGCTATCTCAAGCACCATTGTTGTTGTTTCATATCTCTTGGTGGTGCTTGTAGAGTTATAAGATAGGGCTGAAGTCTTTGGTTAGGCTGTTTATTTAAATTCCACACTTATTCCGGTCTGCCATATCGATTAGTTTTAAAAAGAACTATTCACCCCCCTCTAGTCTGCCATCTCGACCCTACACCAGGCACCGGATGCAGGCTCTTTTCTCTGATCTAGGCTCTCCTTATCGAATCCAGGCTCCTCCTTGTTGGATCGGCATTGGTGAAGGGGAGAGGAGGCGCTGGTGAGGGGAGGGGCACCACCGCCCGTGCACGCCGGTCATGGCCATCTCGTGCTTTTCGCATGTGGTCACTATGTCTGCGCCACCATGGTTGGAGAGAGAGGAGGGGAGAGAGATTTTTGGCACAGGATGAAAATAGAACATTGTTTATAGGCGGTCGATGCAACAATGAAGAACAAGTGAGGTCAAGATCGATGAACCAATAAAGTCACGTGTGATGATATGAAGTGGATTATATCTTTTCTGTTGATCATATTAGTGCATGTGTTGAATCAATATTGGAGGAGATGGAATGGAATTCGCAAGGCAAAGGTATAATCTATAGGGTATTTTATTTCACCGGGTCATAGGTGTGTAGGGAAGTTCAAGATCGATGAACCCAATAAGGTCACGTGTGATTTAGGATAGATAGCCGTACTATAAATAGGAAAAAAACTTAGTTGTAACAGTTATATAATGCCACTAAGTATGGGTCTCATTTACATATGCATTGTGCTTAGTGATGTGGTGAGCTGGAAGAGAAAAGGCTTTCAAAATGATTGAAAAATGCTAACTCACACACTTGACATGTTGGTACACTTGGCGAATTTTAGCACATTTGAAAAGGCCTTGAAAATAGAATTTAGTGGGATACTCTGGAATCTCCAAAATTTCCAAGCTTGTCTCGGAATATCTGCGGCAATCAGAATATCCAAAGAAATTTCTGACCAGGGTTCATTGTCTAAAATAATTATTTTGGCTTGAATATTCCGAGATGCTTGGATATTCCGAACATAGACGAACGTGCCAGCCTAGACATTCGGAACCTAGACGAACACACTTGATATTTCGAATCTGAAAGAACGAGTTTGGATATTCTGTATGAATGTGCTTGGATATTCAATATCCAAGGTGGGATTTGACCGTTGGTGCTCCAAAATATCGGCGGACTTGGATATTCCAAGGCAGAATTTGACTGTTGGGTGAGGAGGGGAGAGAGGAAGGGGGAGGTGGAGGCTGCTGCAATGGGCATTTTTGAGCGCCGCATCAGGCCGCCGCCGCCCAAAATATCGACGGACTTGGATATTCCAAGGCAGAATTTGACTGTTGGGTGAGGAGGGGAGAGAGGAAGGGGGAGGTGGAGGCTGCTGCGGTGGGCATTTTTGAGCTCCGCATCGGGCCGCCACCGCCGCTAGTCGGACCAGCAGCGATGGCGGCTGGAGGTAGGGGAGACGGTGGTGGCTTTGAGCGGTGGCGACGGTGTCGCCCCTCCCGTCGCCTTGGAGCGACGCGGAGGGGTACCGTCTCCAAACTAGAATAACCCAAGAGGCGACGCGGAGGGGTGCCGTCTCGAAACTAGAATAACCCAAGATTGTTGCTTCTGTTTTTTCTTTTTCAATGAGATTTTTTTTTGAATGTCCATGAGGATACTATTTAATATGTTTTTGCTTTTGCACATATATACCTATTGACACCCAAAATTGTCCAGAGAGCATAATGGACATTATCATCATGTTTCTATCGTCAAGAAGACCAGAGAGCAACCTCGGATCATCACATTTGGTGCTTGGGCGAAGAAAAGGATATTTTGGTTGCTAAACCAGCCGGAGTCGGCTAACTCCCTAAGTCGGCTAAGCCGAATTGACAAATTCTTGAAATGCCAGAATGGACTCCACCATTGCATTCCTATCGTCGAGCTGATCAAAAAACATATATGGATCACCCTGTTTGGAGTTCGGATGAATTAATTATGAATTTCGGAAGATTTCACCCGGAATTCATGGCTGCCAGTCCGCTTAGCCGACTTGGGTTCAGCCCCTCTTGCTCGAGAAAACTGGCTAAGCTGAATGGGACCTGGCTAAGCCGACTTGGGCCTGTTTTCCATGTCGGTTTGGCTTCCAAATCGATTTTAGGCCTATTTTGGACGTGGGAAACTTGGAGATCATGTATGGGAGTTGTTTCTTACTGGGATAAGACCACCCCCTCTATTTATACAAGAGGATCATGGCCGATTAATCCCATCCTATCAATCGCCATACAAACGCGATAAAAGTCAATCTATGGCCTCTTTACCCTAATTTGCTCTCCTCAATCCTTCTACCTGTTGTTCGGTATGTGTCTCCACGAGATTTGTTGGCTTCCTAGGCGGCCTTGCTGGTCCTAGGAGACCCTCCATGTGCTTCCTCCTAACGGATCTTTCCGAAGGTGATTCTGGAGCCTTTTGAGCCAAGAACAAGCTTCACATCGGCCCTATCGGTCTTTAGATCGGTTTGGCCGATTACGCTATGATCTTGCTATGTTGTCGGTTGGTCAAGCAACCTCTTTGGGCATCCAAGGCCCGCTGCTGTGTTGGCACGGACCAGATTCATCGTCAACACACTTTTTGGCGACTCCGTTGGGGAAGAAGATTGCTTTCGGCTCTACTTTATAGCCGAATCTCATTTCCCTAGCCCTAATCTACTGATCTATCTTTTGCTCGCCATCACCATTCAATCCGACCCAAAAGGCTGATTTCATGGTTTTGACCCCTTGTGATCTCATTTGCTATTTGCAATGAATTGTGCTGCATATTGGAAAAAATTAGCAAGGCGGTCAATCTCTAAATTACGGAGTACCAAGGTGATTCATCACAAAACTACTACAATTACCCCGAGGTACAACTTGCAGATACATTTGATGATTTTTATAACTATTTTGCAAGTGATATAGATTGCCATGTTGGTGTTGCTAGTTATGATGATACTAGATATGTTGCATCGACTAATTCTTCTAATTATGCATATCATGATCAAGAGCCGATGCTTGCTGAAAATCCTTTTAGTTTTGATTCTGCTAGCAACACTCAACATGTAAATCCTTACTCATCGGTTGTAAGTTCACAATATGTGTTTCCACCACAAGACAAGTTCACAATATGTGTTTCCACCACAAAACAAGCCGATGAATGAGAGAATTGGCTATGACAATGCTAACTATTTAGCCAATTACTATCAAAATTCAGCATCTTATGCCAATGAAATTCATAATTCAGCTTCATATGATTCTAGCCGAATAAATGAAACTTTAGCAAAGTGTGCTAATGAAAATTCTCGCAATTCGGCTTCATATGTTACCACTAACTTTAGTTGAATCAATGAGAATTTAGTAGAATATTTCCAATCAAGTATTGCATTGTCAGATGAATCGAGAGAAGCATTGTCGGAGTTTAAAAGAATGCTTGAGAAGTAGAACGAAGATTTCTCTCAAAAATATTTGGGAGGAGCTAAAAGGGCCGTGCACTTGTCTAGCGATTACTACAACATTGGTGAAGATCAAGCTCCTACAAACAAGAAGGAAAGGTTGCCTGCATGCTCAAAGTCGGCTAGGTCGACTATCTCTGGCGCCTACCCTGAGTCGGCTAAGTCGGCTTCCCAGTCGGCCAAGCCGACTGACACTACTGCCTGCCTTGAGTCGGCTAAGCCGACTCCCCAGTCGGTTAAGCTGACTACTCCTGATGCTGCCAATGCGCAAGTCAGCCTAGCCGACTTCTTTGGTTCCTACAGCCGCCGATGCATCTTTGCATGATTCGGCTCCTATTGTTGATCATCTTTTAGAGATGAGGAGCAAAATCATTCAAGCCAAAGATTTACATCTCTCCAGCGTGATCAACAGAGTTTTGAATCGGCTTGCGTTAGCCGATTCACTCAAAGCTCAAGACTCGAATGCCAAAGAGAGAGATGTGGAGCCCTCAAGTGAAGACAAGGTTGTTGTTCATGAAGTACAAATTAGAGATATCTCAGAAGACAACAATGTCACTACAGATTCAGAAGACACTAGGGGACAGGCAAAATCTCTCCAACTAGAGCCAAGGCCGATTGATCCCATTGAACAAGGAGAATCGACGGAGGATCCTTCTTTGGAGCATGCCTGTCAAGATGGAGAAAAGAAGTAGGTTCATCATATTGCTAATAGAGGTAAAGCTCATAACAAACAGAAAGATAGAAGACCGAAGTTTAGCTTCGAAGAGCTTCTAGATAAATATGAGAAGATAGGTGAAGCAAATATCGCTAATCGGTCAAAGAAGGTCCAGCCGTCAAGATTGTCTCCAAAATGCAAGTTTCAAGAAAGGAATTGGTGAGGGAATGGATTTCACGCAGCAGCAACATCTTCTCCTTTTGAGCAGCCAATTCCCATGCATTATGGATCACAGCCTGCATATTTTCATCCTTATCCATCTTGGGGCTGGTTTGATGAAGAGGCACATGTTCCATCATATTTCAGGCCACAATATATAGAGTATGCAGCTCCTAGATATTCAGAAATATCACCATCTCATAATGACCGATTTGATCAAAATCAGTCCGGAGCTCAACTAAAGAAGAAAGTGGTGAAGCAAATTTACCGAGTGAAATATGATGGCCAAAATAAGAAATGTTCAGATCTGAATGCAACTATTGAAAAGCCAATTACATTGCTGAAAATTCCGGCTAATGATGGCAAAGAAGTAGAAAAATCATATATTGATATTGTAGGTGCCAAATCTGAACAAAAGAGGATGAAAGTGCCTAAAGACAAGAAAGAATTGCCGTTGTACAAAACTAAAACAAAATCGAGATGTTGAAAGTGCATCTAGCCCTTTAGTGGGTTTTAGTGAATTGAGTGACAACACAATTAAAGGTCTACAAGTTTGCTAAGTGTATCAAAGGTTCAACAAGAAAAGCAAACTTGATGGTATTCCACATAATGTTGAAATGAAGGCCAAATTGTATATTGTTGTATTGGAAGATCATGGAAATAATCTAGTTCAAGCAAAAGACAACAATGCAAATGGAATCAATGAAATGGCTTCTATGTTGTGGGATATTATAGTATCATGTGAAAGCAAGCATACTTGACAAATGACAAATGAGACATGAGTTGATAGTTTTGCATTGGTCTCTACAATGGGTTGCTTTACATGAACAAGAAGTATTGAGTGTCAAGCCAAAATGGAGAGGATATAAGGAATAGTGAATTGCCTTGACCATATTGATATTGATCCATATATGTCTCTATGTGAGTCAAACTAAAGCTTGATTGAGCTCAACATTTATATCTAGAAGATATGCAAGTAAGGATCACAATAGTGAAGAAATGGTTATTCAATGGATGCTTGATATGATGTGACTTGAGTATGGCTTGATAAGGTGAATATAGCAAGGAAAGATCTTCGAGGTACTAAGCGGAGTTGAAGGGTAAGCAAAGGCTCTGACCGAGGTACCATGGCTAAGGTGAAGAAGAGATTACTTGCATTGAGTCGAGGTACTAATCGAGCTATGAGGAGTCATATTGTGTTGAGGATCAAATCATTAGTAGAAGTGACTTGAAGACATGAGTTGAACTAACATGTATGGAAATGGTTCAAGTCACATGCTCAGTGTATGTTTGCTCAAGAGAAGAGACAAGGTTGATTGCAGCCCCTATGAAGCAATATTGAGAAGAAATGGCATATGAAGACATTGAGAACTCAAGTGGTTAAAATAGTCATTTCCATTGATCTTGAGTATAGGTATGTCGTACTATCAAGGGGGATGCAATACGAGTGATAGACAAGTCTCAAGTGCTCAAACTAACCAAACCCATGTGCTAACATGAGAGAAAACCTTAGAACTGCACCTGCACTTGTTTATCTTGGATTTGTTCTCTGTTGGGTTAGATAGCCCTTGAAACAAGCTTTCCAAAATGTCCAAGATCACTGAAAACGGAGTCTCGAGTCAAAAGTTATGGTTGTTTCTATGGGGTGACTTTTGTTGTCTCTGGGAGGGCGGCAGTGCCGCCCTCGAACAGCCACAACAACTAGTTTTCAAATCCTAATGGCTGGATTGGGTGGGGTGAGTATATATACCCATCTCACACCTCCTAGTGAGGCTGCTAATGTTCAGAACACTCCAAACCTTTCCAAAGTCATTTGAGAGCTCTCCCCAACCCTCTCTTTGTGAGATTGGAGTGCTTAGTGATTGATTAAGTGTTGGGGTTGTGTGAGTAAGAGCTAGAGAGCAGATTGGAGCTAACCAAACCTTGAGCACTTGTCGGGCTTCGTCGATCTTCGTTGCGCATTTGTTACTCTTGGAGGTGAAGCCTCCTAGACAGCTAGGCATCGCCCGACGAGCTCCCGTGCCTGTGGTGAGCAGCGGGATCAGTTTGTAAGACCCTCTTGCAGCTAAGAAATCACCCCTCACTTCAAGAGTTCACTCTCTTGATTTGAGAACGAGGGAAAGGCAAGCCTTGGTGGCGAGCCCTAGCCTTGTGTGGCGAACCTCAACAACGTGGACTTAGGCAAGCCTTGGTGGCGAGCTGAACCACGGGATAAATCCTAGTGTCTTGTGTGTTGTTTACTTTCAAGTATATCTTGCTTAGACATTGCTAGGGTTTGAGGTTTCGATTTGACCTAGAAAGTGTTTTCTGTGGTATCCAGTCTTCGTGTTGGACTTTATAGTGAAACTGGGTCTTTGTGCTGCATATTCTATCTAGTTTCTCTGTGCAAAATCTGAGCTCGATCTGAGCTATATTTGAAGGGCGGCAGTGCCGCCCTCATAGAGCGGCAATGCCGCCCTCTATTCTTTGTGAGTCTCGAGCTAAAATTTTGCAGGGTTACTATTGAGCTTCTCAGGTACTTATTCCCACAGTTTGGGCTGAATTGGACCTTCGGTCATAGGTCGGCATTGACGCCCTCAAAGGGAGGCAGTGCCGCCCTCAGTGCTAATATTTGTTTGAGCTAGTTTTTTGTAGGCCTATTCACCCCCCCCCCCCCTCTAGTCCTCCTACACGACATCAAGGTCCTTTCAGATGCTCAATCGGTTTACCAAAGTGGCAAGAGAAGAAGTTGCAGAAGCTTAGTGCAGAGAAGCTGAAGGAAAAGAGTTTAGCATGGGTTCCTAAAGGAAGTATTCAAGATCAAAGGGATAGTGCTCAAGCCATTGGTGCAATGAAGGCAAAAGATAGAAGAAGAAGATTCAAGAAACAATCGTCAAGTTGGAGATTTGCACCAAATCATCAACATCTTTGGTCTTTGCATCATCCATATTCTTTGCCTATGCTTATGTGGAATTCATCCCATGGTATGTATGGTCAATCCTTAGCTCTTTATTTTGATCCTTGGTGTGGATCATTTTGTTATGGTGGGTTGCCAAATTATCATGTTTATCAATAATCAAAAGCCGAAACATTCTATTTCTGTTGTGGATGTTCATGTGGATGAGTTTATATGGCCGATACGTGTATCGCCCTTAGTGAAAAAAAGGCCGATGTATACATTGCCCTTAGCCGCTGAACAACCAATGTGATGGGTATCGTTGCTGCTCAGTATGTTTTGTGAAATATTCTTAGTCCAAGCATTATTCACCCGAAAGGTTGAGGATGATATTCTGGTCAAGTTCGGAACAACAAACAACAAGCATCGATGAAATTTCTGCATAAAAAGGTATAAGAGGGATAAATTTGGCTTTGAAGGATGCTTTTTAGTACGCAAGCTTTACTAAAAAGCAGGGGGCATATGTTGACACCCAAAATTGTCCAGAGAGCATAATGGACATTATCATCATGTTTCTGTCATCAAGAAGACCAGAGAATAACCTCGGATCATCACATTTGGTGGTTGGGCGAAGAAAATGATATTTTGGTTGCTGAACTAGCCTGAGTTGGCTGAGCCGACTCCCTAAGCCGGCTAAGCCAACTTGACAAATTCTTCAAATGCCAGAATGGACTCCACCATTGCATTCCTCTTGTCGAGCTAATAAAAAAACATATATGGATCGGCCTGTTTGGAGTCCGGATAAATTAATTATGAATTTCGGAAGATTTTACCCGAAATTCCTGGCTGCCAGTCGGAGAAAACCGGCTAGGCCGACTTGGGACCCGGCTAAGCCGACTTGGGCCTGTTTTCCATATCGGTCTAGCTTCCAAATCGGTTTTAGACCTATTTTGGATGTGGGAAACTTAGAGATCGTGTATGGGAGTTGTTTCCTACTGGGATAGACCACCCCCCTCTATTTATACGAGAGGATCATGGCCGATTGATCCCATCCTATCAATCGTCATACAAACACGACAAAAGCCAATCTATGGCCTCTTTACCCTAATTTGCTATCAATCCTTCTACCTGTTGTCCGGCATGTCTCTCCACGAGATTTGTTGGCTTCCTAGGTGGCCTTGCTGGTCCAAGGAGATCCTCCACGTGCTTCCTCCTGATGGATCTTTCCGGAGGTGGTTCTGGAGTCTTTTCAGCCAAGAACAAGCTTCACATCGGCCCTATCGGTCTTTAGATCGGTTTGGCCGATTACGCTACGCTCTTGCTGCGTTGTAGGTTGGTCAAGCAACCTCTTTAGGCGTTCAAGGCCCGCTGGTGTGTTGGCACGGATCAGATTCGTCGTCAACAATACCTGAAAGGTACTAGGGGACATGCAATCTGTGCACAACGCCAAAAGAAATTGCAAGCTGCAGTACTCAAAAGTCAGTTATGGACCATACAACCCTCACGCTCAATGTTGTGGCACCAAGAGTAATTTCATCCAGATTTGAGCCATTGACTCTTGGAGTATAGTCAATGAACTTTGTGATTTCTCCATCATCAGTATGGGCGACAACAGTCAGTAACAGCTTCTCGCTGACATAGACAGCTACCACAGATCGCAAGAGTGGGATGACGGCCGGGGCAATGTTCAGATCACTACTAGCACACAGTCAATCTGCTGTCATGAAGCACAAGCCTATTCTTGATGCTGCTGGTGCAGGCTGTGATTTCTCCAAAGTACTCTCCCGCGAAAACCTCAACTGAAATATAATGGTAGCCTCCACTGCATCTTTCACAACTGCATACTCCACATCGACAGTACTGAGCCTGGTAGCGAGAGAACGACTTTCAAGCACACGATTCCTAAACGCTCGCCGGTCTGTGCCTTGAATTGTTACGATTCCTTTACTGAGTTCTCTGTCCTGCTGCAACTCATCACCCTTGACTTTCAGATTAGTCTCAACACATAGGTATCACTTATCAGCGCGAGACCTCGTTTTGGTCCTGTCAAGATCAGCGATTCATCCTACACACAAGATTGCATGGTAAGCTAGAACTATATTCCTCTAGATATAAAAATAATTTTTTTTAGATAATAGAAAGTATATTTCCGGCTTCAGTCATCCTCTCGCGAGGATACATCAGGCCATAATTATTATAAAAGACATCAGGCCATAATTATTATAAAAGGCACCCAGTGATACAGGTAAGACCTATGTCACCTGAGAACACTGGTACGACTAAAACAAAACTGATGAAAAAGTTACATCTCCAATAAGGAACTCCGACTTGCCCTGGATATCACCAAGTCAATAAATCAACGTCAAAACATGTCTATCAGAGGATACTGAAAGAATGTAGGACGTCGATCGTCATTGGAGACTCCGGATACTGTAACCTGGCGACGGTATGAAGCGCCTGGTGCATGTATAAGGGACCCACCAAAACAATGCCGGCATCAAAGCCGACAACTCATGAGATCTTTCAAAAGCGACGTCTCCAACAAGCATATAACATCCAACGAAGCCATCATCGCCCACCAGAGACACTGGACGACGCCTCCAGCGAGGAAAATGTCGCCCACAGGCGTCACCGCCGTCAAAACATGGTAGCACTGCCACCGCCTCCAAGAGCCATGTCGTTACGTCATACACCAGCGACGTGAACCATCATTGTATCCACTATCAAATCCGGAAAACTGGACGCCCCCGAAGAGCTGTCCCCTGCGAACGTCGAACCCATCAACACAGGCGCTGCCCACCGCTGCAGCAGGTACAGCCGTGTGGGGAGGGACAGGTAGAGCACCGCCCCCAAACACCCCGCCGTTGTCGCAACCGTCTTCCTCCGTGCTCCTGTTGTACCACCGCCATACTGCCTCGCAGCCGCGCTCTCACTGCACCACCATCACATCAGGGCACCGCTGCAGCCGCCAACCCGCTGGATCGCCCCTCTGCCTGCACCGCTCGCCGCAGGACCAGCCATGGCAGGCTGATCTTGCAACTCGCCGCCGTGCAGATTAGATCAGGCGCCCATCGGGTCATCATAGCCACGGCTTCGTCGCACGGACGTCGTCCTCCATCTTAGGGGCGCCTTGGCCACCACCTAGACATCGATCCGACCCCGCCGCCAGCGCCTTCGTTGATGGGGACATGGGAGATGGAGGAGAGTGAAGGAGTGCACACGCCACCCCTTCACTGCCATCAACTGGGAGAGCCTCGCCGAGACGCCGCCACCATCACTGCAGGCCACTCGGCCCTGCCGGTGGCCTACTCCGGTGGCGGCGCGGCGGGAGAGGGCGGGGAGGGTGGAGGGTGCGGCGGCTAAGGTTTGGCCGCCCGAGCCGCCTGCGTGGGTCCTTGAGATATAAAAATAAATAGCGCCGCGATACAATTACAATAAAATTTGAGCCACAAAGCATAAGAAAAGCCGCTACCACAGATGAAACTGTAATGGTCCAATGCTATACTAGGAGTTGTAAGGGTAGTACGATTAGACTAATCAGAAGCTAGAGTGTTGTCATGCTTGATACCATGTTCAAACCACATTACCATCCCCAAAAGCTAAACATCTGCCATATATATGTAATTGGATTCATTTGTAGTTATCATACTAGCTCCACAAGACAAAGGAAAACTTCCATCATATAATTCCACCACTACCACCATACCACCATGGTATGTCCATTGTGTCTAACACAAAAAATCATAGGAGTAATACATTTCATTCTGAAATGTGCATTTTGACAAGACCACTATGCGGTTATCTGACATTTTAACGGTGGCCTGGAGACCTCAAATCATTCAACACCATATGAACTCAGAATGATAAATAAAGATGTGTCTATCAACTTGACAGCCACAACAATTGTCACTCAAATCGCTAATCTCCATGTGCAAGACAACGGGGGTTCAATAGTGACATACCTTAGAGTTGATAGTTTGGGAGCCTTCTCTATCACGGCGGAAGAGATAAACATGCTGTGATATTTGCTCACATTATGGGAACAAGAAAAGAGGTGGTCGGTTAGCGTTTTAGTGGGTCGTTTCACCATACCACTTCCAACAGCAGTGATCAGTTAATGATACAAGTCAACACCAGTTTTTTTTTCACTATGGAAAATGAATTTCATTACTGGTAAGCAACGGAATTACAGCGAGTTAACAAGTTCTGCCACACGTTCACAACCACTTGCCCTAACCTCTGAACACAAAGGGTTCAGCCAGTTAGGCAACATTACCAACAGACTCCCTAAACAAAAAGAACCCCATAACAGGACAAACACTTGTCTTAAACAGGAGTCGACACCAGTTGGTGGAATCGGTTCATTGGCTGTGTCCAACCATTAACAGACTGAAAAATGACTACGCCATTGTGCAGTGACAGCAAATGCATGAAATGTTACACTGAAATCACTGACACATACTGCGTATTTAAGCAAAATAGTATATTTCAGCCACTTGACTTGGAAATTAATAGTTTGTTCAGGGCCTAATACTCAGCAATTTTTCTCCTTTTTTGGGGGTTCTATTTCCACACAGGATCGCAGAATCGTCACCCAAGGCTCCTAATACCAAAAAGTCAAAAGGCTAAGGGATTTTCTTTTCTTTTAGGTATTCAATCAAAGCACAAATGCCCATTAAAAGAGCACATTTCATCATCATTGGCAGTTTAAATTCTAGCAATAAACTTAGCCAAACATCAACTGTAGGCAAACTTTATATTATGCATGACAACCTGAAACATGATTTAGCCTGTTAAAAAACATTCGACCACTTAGCTTTGGATGTCAAGAACTTGTAACAACCCTAAAAATTACAAACACTAAAAAACGCAACCAACAAAAATTTTTCAAAACAAACCCATGCTTGTTGCTTGTCATGTAGGAAACCCTACCTAGTTGCACAACAGCACCCATACTTAGTTTCTAAACACTACATTATAACATCATCACATGTGTCTTAACATCTTTCATAAGCCACACGTGATTAGGATCTTAAGTTGAACACATGTACCCTAATGACACAACTTAGCATAACAATGCATTCTTTATATTATATGTGACTTGTGCCAAGGCTCGGTCATGTGCCGGTTTTACATGTGTACACTGAGACGCCATCCAGATTCTGCATCTGATTTTTAACAAAAACAACAATAATATTCGATTCTTCTGATCTCACATCAATAGCCAGCGAGTCTCACCAAAGGAGCACGACGCCATCTCTCTCCTACATGATGTGACCCCCTAAACCCAGGGACAGCATTTCCTGAGATCAACAGCATGGCAGAATTTCGATCAAAATAAACTGAAAGAAACAACATCACACCAAACATTCATGTTCCAGTGCTAGGATACCTTTACAGTTTACGACATATCATCAAAACTATGGCACAAAATACATGATGATCATTGCTGTTCTGTACAAATGGCACTTCTGTAAACCTGGAGGCACCGATAAGGATAAAAAAGGCTCCCTAATTTCTAAATCTGAGAAATCGGGTAAGACTTTGGCTAAGAGAGTCTATGAGAAGATATGGGCAAAAATGAAGCCATGGTACAAAATTGGTGCGGAGTTACAAAGAGAGGTGGGCGAGCATGTACAGAATTTAGGGTCTACTGTGGACCTTGAAGCCAAAACATGATTCTAAAGCCACGTTCTACTTGATATGTACACTCATGCATGCTAATCATCTCGAACAATCTCGCCCATCATGATCCGGTTACTGTGGACCTTGAAGCCAAGAAGAGAAGGGTCAATCTGCTTTCCTTTCTTCGCTTTCTTCTTTGCGCCCTTACCACCTGGGCCACCATCTGCAGATTCCGAGGCATCATACTGCAACGGAGGCTTCCTCGAGCTCTTCAACGCTTCGCTGAAGGACTGACCAGAAGCATCTGGATTGTTGGTGGCTGATGGCATGCTATACACCCCTGCCTCCTTGTTGCTAGGAACACAACCTTCCATACCCTGGGCCACTGACGCGACTCCTGATTCCATCTTATTCTCTGCACAGTAAGATCATCAAAATTAACGTCTGATATAAAGCAGACATAAAATTTCATAGATAAATAGCATGGTAACAAAAAACAAATACTTAAGGTTGCCTGTGATTTGTGCAACAGGTTGCACTAACATTGTGCTCGTTCAAACTATCACAGGACATACATATAGGCCACTCACACTACCCATCCAGTTTGTGGTCTAGACAGTTTTATTTTAGCAATTGACACCTTTGTTTTAAGTGAAGCAAATTCAGCTGATTTTTAGTATACAACCTCAGAGCAATGTAATATTAACCATATCAAAATTCAACAATCCAGACAGTTTGAAAAAGCATACCATCAGAGGATGCAAGGCCTGCTTTCTTCAGCCTGATTGCTGAAGACAGATCTGCAGAAACTGACTGAGATGTAGTATGTTGGTTTGTAGAGCGCTTTAGTAAGGAGTGAGAGCTTCCTTTTGACATGCCAGAATCAGACCTGCACATCTATATATTATAAATACAATATAAAGCCAACTCTGCACTCACCTAAGTGGGCATTCAAGAAAAATAATTTGTGCATGTAAAACAATACAATGAACACTATAGAAACGCTAGTTAGAATCATAAAAATGTATGCCTTAATAACAAATATTATGTAGCCAAAACTCTTGTCCAGAAACAAGACTTTGCATTAAGGGGGTGTTTGGATCCCCTTGGCAAATTGGCAAATTGGCAAAAGAGCAAAAGAATTGCTACTTTTTGGCAAATGGATCCAAACATGCAAGGCAAAAAATGGCAAAAGAGCAAAAATTTGCCATTTGCCACTTTGGAGTGGCAAATAAAGGCAAATAGAAAATCCTTCCACTCGTACCCCTCCCTCCTATGCATGACATGTGAATGAGAGTGTAATTATTAGGGGTATAATTGTCTTTATATGTGTCATTTGCCATTTGCCATTTGCCAAGGGATCCAAACACTAGGAATTGACAAAAGATTTGCCAACTTTATTTGCCATTTGTCATTTGCCAAGGGATCCAAACATGCCCTAAGGTATGCTTATCATCGAAGCGAAGTCTCACAAGAATCAAAGTACATATTGGAATTATCCAGTGGCCTATTGTGAGAACATCAGAATAAACTGAGTAACATGCCAAAAAAATATTAGAATGGTAATTTGGTGGGTGGGGGAGATAGCACATCTACAAGTTTAGAATAATACCATTTACTAATAGCTTCTTCAGCAAAATCAGTATCATCCCCAGCCAAGCTCGCACTAGAACCCTGCTTTTTACCCCTTGTTGACTCATTGACACTCCCAACCAGTTGATTGGCGGATGTTCTACCACCAGTGGTTTCTGAAAAGTCCCTCTGAACATCTTCAATTCCAAGAAAATGCTTCTGCTCAAGCATTGATCCAGATCCTGATCTAAGGTTAAATTTTCCAGTGTTCTCAATACTGTTGGGTAAAGTACCCAGATTGGCTGATCCCTCTTGCACCAACTGCCCGGACTTTGCATAAAGTGACCTTTCTGCAAGAGACTCCTCAAAGGACAACATGTCCACTGATCTTAGAGGGTTCTCCGCAACAGGTTGCGCAAAGTGATCTTTACGCCCAAATGATGCTGGAACAGGAACGTCAGGGAAACCCAGAGACTGCTGCGATTGAAGGACAAGTTTCTTATGAATCATCTCACTCAAATCTTGTTCTGCATTCCTCTCTTTGTTTATAAGGGCTGCCCATGCATGTGGGTTGTCAACAGAAAGGTTCATTTCCACATTCCTCCTCTGTTTCTCCGCTTCAATCTGCAACTGGTTAATGCGTGAAGATTCCATTAGGGTATTTTGCAACTGTCCATTGGCATCCGACCAGTGCCTTTCAAGCCTTCCTATGTGAGAACCAGGAAGCTGTTCCTGAAGCCTATGTTGTTGCGGATGAACTCCTGAAGGAAGCATAGGCATTTGGCCTAAAGGGTATATATCACCATGTGTTTCCAACTGACCAAGTCTATGATGGCGTGCTAGGGCATCTATGACATCTGGGTTTGGTCCAGGACCACCACCAGGCAAAGAACCAGACCGCTCAAGGGAGTGAATACCTTGACCTCCCCTATGCAAACGTTCATGTAAGGATAAGCTGCGGTCAAGATGTTCATGATGATCAAACGATGACGATCTCTGTAGGTTCTCCAGGAGATCGAAACGACCGTGTCTCTGATTTGGACTGGTCCCTGAGCGGATAAATTGGGCGGCATCGTCCATTGGCCAGACCCCACTTAAGTGCCTTTCTTCCTCCCTGCCTGAATGTTGCCGCAGAGAATTTGCTAATTGTTGAGACTGAAGTTGCTGCTCATGCTGAATGCCTAAAAGAATTTGCTGCTCCAAAGGAAGCATTTGTCTCTGATTTGAACGTGAGAGAACATCCAACATATCATTATGATGCTCCCTATGAAGGCCATGACCAAATTTTGCTTGAATGAGCTGTTCAATAGCCGCATCATGCTGCCTTTGCAGATGGTGAGGTTGCTGGTGCAATTCATTTATTACATGTTCACGAAGTAAGACTTGATCAACCATATTTGTTGGTCCAAAATTTGAACCCTGAAGCTGCTGCTGCAACAATTGCTCGAGGATCATCTGTTGTTGTGCTGCTGCTGCTGCTGTTGCTGTTGTTGCAAGAGCTGGGCTTGCCGTTGCTGCTGTAGCTGCCGCTGGTGCTGCTCTTGTTGGAGCTGGCGGCGTTGCTGCTGTTGCTGCTGTTGCTCAATTTCAAACTGGACTCTCAAAAGATGCTCCACATCAGAAAGCGGTTGATTCATAGGCTGGCGGTGTTGGTGCAAAGAATCAAATACCTGCCCAGGAAATGCACCAGAAAACTCCAAATTGTTGCGGGCCATCAATTGCTCCTGCTGCAATTGCTGTTGCTCCCGTCTGATCTGTTGAAGCAGCATTTGCCCCTCAAAATTCAAATGATGCTCAGCTTCAACCTGAGGGATTCTGCCAGAAACGTTTGCATCATTCATATTGTCCAACCGTCCAAAGTTTGCAGGCCACTCATCACGCACACTAGAAACTTCATTCATCCTGCTAAGTGGCCCGTGTCTCATGTTTACAGGTGGAATGTCCTTGGGTGTTGTAGGCTTGGGATTTCTCCGCTCATTTATACCAAGGACGTTTGATGAGAGAGGTTGTTTTGGATGCCCTTCCAGCTCAGACCAAAGTAAGCCAAGAGGACTCAGATCACTCTCCCTTGGGATATCATGCTGCGGCAAATTCGCTTCTCCAACCACAGAATGAGGATCATGTGGTGCCAACTGGAAATCCGCACGGTCATTCTCGATGTCCAGTAGGGATTGACCCATGCTGCTATTAGGCCTCCCAGTGTACAACACTTCTGTCATGAACATGAAAAAAGTGAAACATTAAAAATGAAAAAAAAACTGAACATTACCTCAGCAAAAACATAAATACAGCAAATAAGTTTCTGAACAAAAAGAGCTAACCTTCAGCATCCTGATTCACTGATTCAGGAATGTGCCGATTGCTAGTATTTGCTACCTTCCCCGTTTCCGGTGAAGATAACCAACCACTACGAGACGGTACTGATGCTTCATGATCACCTCTTTTAGGATCAAAGGCATTGCTTTCAGAATTCCAATTAGACACTTGGTCATGGTCACTCTTCCCAGAGGAAGCAGTGGGAACTGTGGATTCAAGTTTACTTTGAGATGATTCCAGAGAGTCAGCACTTCCATCGCAGGGTTGAGGTATATGCGATTGCGGCTTTTGCCCAAGGTGGGGCATCACTTCAACAAGTGGGCGGAACGGAACATCATCTGGGGCCTGAGACGAACGTACAGGTAACTCCAAACCAAAGTATCCATCTTCATACCAGGAAATTATGTCAGCACCCAGAAATGGGCCCTGCACACCTCCTTGGGGATCCAGATAATATAATGTCAACTCTTCTGGGTAATTAGCATGGCCACCCACTTTTATATCCACGTCAATGCTTTGGTATGGCATAGGGGGTTCTGAAGGATGTTCAAAGGATGGTACATCAAACAGAGTATTTGACTCATCAGGTAGCTTAGTGCCAAGATCATGATCAGCACTTGACTTGATTTCATCAGTTTTCAAACCATCCCTAATGTCAGTAATCCTGTATTGATTGCTGCTTGCATTTTCCTCCAGACTTTTCTTTGGCAGAGATGTACTGATGCCAGTCGGAAGTGTCCCTTCAACATAGAAGGCGTCCTCTGAGATTAAATCTGAAGACCCTTCTTGACCCAACCCAGCAATTGCAAAACTGACTTTGTCCTTGTCATCATCAATACCAGAGGCTGGTTCTGAAACAATTATAACATTTAGACTCTACCCAATGGATAAGAAACCATGGATAAGAAACAATTATAGCAAAATTTGCATTTTTAGATCTATAAAAATCATGGCACAACTAACATCCCACAGTGTACATATACCTTCAAGATCTTTTGCCCTCTCTTTTTTGCTTCCAGTCCCATTGATTCCTTCACTGCTAATGACTTTACCCTTCCTAATATCTTCCAGGAGAGCCTAAAAAGTAGGCAAGCAGGTAAATAAACAGAAAAAAGAGACAGAAGATGTTAAAGATAGTAGGAAGAATATAACTAGGTATTACCTCTTCAACAGTATCTGGTGCAACAAAGGCTAGGGGTTTTGCAGCAGTAGAGAGTGTGATGGAAGGAATTTCTTCCAGTTTCATGTCAGCATCATCAAAGGATGACATCATATTTTTCTGCCTGTATATATCAAGAAGCTTCCCTCTTGGGTAGCGGAAACTAACAGCAGCTTTTGCAGAGTTCCCATGCACAGATGGAGCACCAATTGATCCAGCAGATGATGGCCGGTTGAAGGATGCAACTGAGTTCGGGCTTCCCCTGCCTCTTCCAGCGGCAAAACCAACATTTGAGTCCTTAGCACGCCCTTTCTCGGATCCAAAGCCTGGAGCAGCACGGTACGTTGCTGTTCCGACAGAATGATTTTCCTGCCGGTGACGAGGCCTCCATTTATCACGGGAATCAGACTCAGGAAGCAGCCTTCCTGTGAATGTCTGTTTATCACCATGGGATTCATCCTTTTCTGCATCAACCTTCTTGTCTGACCTGGAGGAATCCTTCTCCTTGTCATCAGGTCCCCATCTTGATGACCATTTTCCATCACGCCGACCCTCATTCCCCAAGCCACGGGTGGAACCATCATTCCACCTTTCAGATGAAGGAGCTGCACGCGGATCAGTGTTGTCCCTTGCAGAAATATTGTCAGATCGGCGATCAGTCTTGCGATTGTCGACATCCCGGTCCACATCCTTCTTGCGCTCCCTCCTCCCAAGCAAGCTCGTCTCCCTCTCCTCTTCGAGCCAACGAAGACCACTGTCAGCATCAAATACGTTCCTCCTTCGTTCTTTCCTATCAACAGTTCCTTCCAGCACCCTCACTTCCTTTTCAGCAGGTTCAAGGGAGGACCCATGAGGCAGCGAGATCTGCAGATGAGCATCCAGCATCGTTAGCAATCAATTCTACCAGCAGTCAATCAACATCACGGTACAGTAAAAACGAACGCTGAGGGAAGGGCAGTGATCACAAACCTTTCCATCAGCAGGTTTGGCGTAGAGCCACTGAGGAGACAGGGGAATGCTGTTATCCAGGTGCTGCTGATCTGCATAGCACAGGGTCAACGCTCAGCAAAACATGGTCGTATACAGCCTACTGACGAACGAGCTCACACTCATATGCACACAGACCGAGGAAAGCAACAGCAGAAGAACACATGCACCCACGCGAACACGAGCTAGCTAGCAGGCCCCAACCGAACCCTAGACTCTTATGCATAGCGCGCGCTGCAGAAATTCCTCAACTGCGAAGCAAGCAGGCGGTCCGAAATGAATCAGGGAGGAATAAGAGGCAAGTGGTTTCGGGCGAAGAAATCCGCACCTTTGGACTCGTCGACGAACCCCATGGTGGCGGCGGCCCTGTCCTCCTCGATCCCAAGCGACAGCCCACCTGCGCGACGCAACAACCAGACGTCAAATCCGGGGCACCCACCAATCAATCACAGATCTGCGCCGAGGGCAGCGGGCGGCGGCGGCAGATCGGATCTCCCGCGGGGCAGGGCGCCCAGATCGGGCGGCTCACCTTTGCCGAGCGCCGAGGGTCGATCCAGCTTCCTCTCCGCCATCGCGGCCTCGCGGGATCCGATGGAGCGAGCGGTGGAGTGAGCTAGGGTTTCCGGTGGAGAGAGAAGAGAGGCAGCGGCTTCCGTGGCGCGATCCGAGCGGACGGGGCGAGGCGGCGGAGCGGGGAGGGAAGCAGAGCTAGGGTTTTGCGAGCGAGGGAGCGAGGGCGTCGAGGTCACCGGCGGTGCGAGGAGCAGGAGAGGACGCGAAGGAGCAGAGGGAGAGCCGGGAGGGTGGCCGGGTTGGGTTGGGGCTGGGAGCTCTGTGTGTGTGTTTTTCGGGGAGGCTTTTTTGGCTGCTGTGTTTCGATGCGGGGCGAGAGAAGGGGAAGAGATGACGAGGGCCGATGGCCAGCCAAGAGATAAATCATAGCTTTGTTTTTTAGCGAACTCTTTTTCTCTCGCACGATTTGTTTATTTTTATCGTTTCGTTTTTTCTTTATTTGTATGTATGCTAGCAAAATAAGTACTACTAGTACGGAGTACGTACTGTATTTTAATTTAGTTGATGACGATAGGAACGTATTCTGAGGATTGTGGTGATATACAGATGTCGTGACTCATATGGAAAACTAATTTTTTTAATAACCATGAAAAAAATAATTTGTTGTGAAGATGACTTGATTTCATACACAAGTTTATTATATGTACGACACGGTCACATTGGTATGTTTGTAACCCATCTTTATATTTCAACTTTTTACTCATGGAGCGTGGATATCAAATTTCCTTGTGTGCTTGCCAGACATTTTTTAGTTTTAGACACAAAACGAATGTCACACCCTAAAATCCTAAAATATATTTTAGATTTCATATTTTCTAGTATATTTTCTAATTTTCCTTGGATTCCTTTAATTTCTTGCCAATTCAATGAGCCAAAAAATTGTTTTATAAACTTTAACCATAAATCTACAAGTTATCATATCTTTGCATCAAAAAATAAAATTATTAAAATCCGTTAGGCCATGAATAGTTTTTGCTTTATTTTAGAAAATAAAATTTTGAAATTATGTTTCAGATTTTGGGAAAAATATAAATACTTTGTCTTGCCTTAAAAGAGGTAGATTCAAAATTCATCTTAAATTTATAATTTATTAAAATAAAATATTTAAAAAGGATCTTCAAAATAAAGTTTCTTAATTTCCGGTCAAAAAAAAGGGAAAACTCGTTTTCTCCGGTTCAGTTTTCAGCCTGCTTCTAGGCTTCACCTGGGCCAAACTGTTTCTCTCCTCTCTTTTTTCCATATATAAGCCCGCGTCTCAGCCTCTGCAATGGGCCCTCCTGGCTTCTACGGCCCATAGCCCATAGGCAGCCTATGCCGCTCCCTCTCGCTCAGTTTCAGACTACCTACAATCAGAACTTATTTTTATTATAGAAAAATACTACAACATCAAAATATTTTCATTTAATCCTCCATGAAATAATCCTTGATAGCTCAATTATTTGAATTCGAAATTTTGAAATAATCTCCAATTTCACCATATTTTTGTGAGGCCGGTATTTGAATATACAGCACGACCATGGTTGGGGATGAGACCAGCATTCTTTTGACATAAGTTTAGGGTCTCTTTGGAACGCATGGATTTCACAGGAATTGCGCAGGAATTTTACAGGAATCAGTTCATTTTTATAGGAAAAAGTACAGGAACAGAAAAAATTCTCGCGTTCCAAACAGGCTTTTACAGTTTTGTAGGAACGCCTAGCTCAAATCAGTTAAACTATACTAACACCATGGGCGTGCTGAGGGCGTGCCGGTAGAGATGGGGAGCTAGGAAAAAATGGTTACAGCAGAAGTGCCTAAACAGAGTTTAGCTAGCAGTAGCTAGGTGAATGAATAGTGATTGACACTAACGATGAACAGTGACTGCGAGACATTTAAAATCTCGGACGGACATTTGTCGGCTGAACAGTGTTTCGAGCGGTGCTTCTGTTTATGGTTGAAGACTAATCTCATACCCCCTAACTGTACCGCGTCACACTCACTCGCGATCGACAAGTCTTATCCAGTTATCTCTTCCCCTCTCCCTTGCAGCCTCACAAGCATGAAAATCCCGGACATCCCCCCCCCCCCCCCCCCCCGCCCCCCCAACCTCGGCCAAGGGAGTAGGGAGCACGGGCTGCTACGGCGCGACGCCGCCAAGGCTCTCCGGCGAGGTACTACTAGTTCGTTAGAAAGTACTCGTAACAACTCGTAAGTCAATCATGCAGTAGGAGTCGTGTCATGTGGTCCCTGATGACACGATGCAAACTAATAACCAAAGACGAGCCTGTTTAGTTTTTGAGCCATATTATTACGTGCCCCTGTCTGCAGCTAGAAGCAGTTAGCAGGAAGATTAGCGAGGTGCCAGCCCAGCCATGGCCTACCACTGCTGCTATCCAGCAAGAGCAAGAGCCTGCTACCTCTTGTTCCTGCTTCTCCAGCCCGTCTACCACATCGCTGCTGCATTGTCTTTCAGCTACAACTTCTCCAACCCAGGCGACCGCCGCCTTGCAAACCTCACATACCTCGGCAACGCCACCGCCGCCGGCGACGCCGACGACGGAGTCATCAATCTCACAAACAGCAGCAACAGCTACCCGCAGCCGGTGCGCCTGTGGGATCGTCGCACCGGCCGCAGAGCAAGCTTCAGCACCGAGTTCTCGTTTGCCATCAACGGCAACAACACCCAGGACGGTGGGACGGCATGGCGTTCTTCGTCCGGGTGTTCCCCCCAACCCTGCCGCCGCCGGACTCGGGCGGCGCTTTTCTCGTGCTCTTCAGCGACCCGGCGAACCATCCGCCGCCGCAGCAGACCGTCGGCGTCGAGTTCAACACGCACTACGACTACCCGTGGGATCCCCCGGGGGGATTGGTCACTGACCATATTGGCATCGATGTCGACGGCAGCATCGTCTCCAAGGTTTTCAAGAAACTAGGAGGAGGAGGAAACGCTCTCGGCCCAAACCCGTTGTCTGGTACCATGTCAGCTAGCATCAAGTATGATGGCAGCTCAAGGTCTTGTCAGTTAGGCACTCCCAATGCAAGACTCTATTATAGAGTACAAGAATATTTATTATCACTTATTTATTGTATTTTATTTATGTGGCAGTATATTTATTGAAGAGAGATAGAGAAAAAACAAGACTTCAAGTCTTATTTAGACTCCAAGTTCACAATATTCAAGGTAATAAATAGTTCAGCACGGTGGTCGACTTTAAGGCCGAAGGAGTGACACAGTATGCTACCGTCGGCTTTTCGGCGGCCACCGTGGATCAAGTCGAGTCGCACCAGCTCCTTTCTTGGTCCTTCAACTCAACGGGTGATTAATATTAATAGTATATCATAATAATCAGTTAATTACTCTCTTCATTCCGAATTATAGTATCGCCTTCCGTTAATTAACAGATCCATCAAAGCTCGAACTTTGGGTGGTAATACTTTTAGCTGGTGCAAGTGTGTCATTTGTTGCTTTAGTGGCTGCGCTACTTTGGGTCATCATGCACAGACGACAGCGGTCCACACCGTTGGGGTCGATAGCGTTGCAGGGTGCTACCTTCGTTCTCGAAAGAATATAATTTCCACTTTTCGTCAAATAATTTGAACTTTAACTAAATTTTTATTAAAAGAATAACAACATTTATGATATGATATTAATATCATTAGATTAACTATAGAATATATTTTTATAATAAAAATATTTAGAGACATAAATGTTAATAATATTTGATATAAAGTTAGTTAAATATAAGCTACATTGATCAGCACGTTTTTTATAGTTGTATTCTTTTAGGGACGGAGATAGTAAATACTATCATTCCACGTCGTAATAATTCCTAAAGGCCAAAGTCAAACTAGCCAATTAATTATTAAGGAATCAAATCAAATGTAAAGAAACTAGTCATATTAATAATTTCATCAAGTAAATAATACATTACGTTTTTTATTTGTGGAAAAAATCACAGTTGTAAGAAAATTCTCCTACCACGAGCAGTCCTCGGCGACCAACAACTTCTCCAAGGATAGGAAGCTCGGCGTGGGCCATTTCGGGGAGGTGTACAGAGGGCAGCTCCCCGACCGGCTCATGCGGCGGGTGGCGGTGAAGAGGTTGACGAGGCAGATGGAGGAGCAGACCCAGAAGGACTACGTGACGGAGATCATGACCTTGGGCCGGCTCAGCCACCGGAACCTCGTGAAGCTCGTCGGTTGGTGCCACGGCGGTGGCAACGGCGAGCTTCTTCTCGTGTACGAGCTGGTGACGAACGGGAGCCTCGACGAGCACCTCCACGGGTCAGCTAATAAGCGGCTGCTGACATGGCTAGAGAGGTCGTCGGCGCCGCCGTGGAGAACCTCCACACCAGCTACGAGAACCCCATCCTGCACCGGGACATCAAGCCCAGCAACGTGATGCTGGACGACGAGCTCGAGGCCAAGCTTGGCGACTTCGGGCTCGTGAGGCAGATCATGGGCCCCGGGCATGGCTCCCTTGGTGGCACCCAAATGGCCGGGGACATGGCGTCACCAAGAACACGGTGAGCGTAGAGTCTGACGTGTACAGCTTCGGAGTGCTGCTTCTCGAGATCGCCACGGGCAAAAGGCCGGTCGTGATGCAGGGCGCAGACGGCCTCCTCTCAAACACCCTCGTCAACGCAGTCCGGGAATCATTCGCCCGGCGGGGTGATGAGATCCTTCAGATGGCCGACGGCCGGCTCAACGGTGACTTCGACGAGGGCCTCATGGAGCGCGTGCTCGTCGTTGGACGCTTGTGTGTCCAACACCGGCGTGAAGACCGTCCGAAAATAAGAAATGTCGTCAACTTGCTGTCCGATCTCAGCCACCCCGTACCTCAAATTCTTTCCTATCTAAAATAACAGCTAGATTGGAGGCCACACATGTGATTTCCAATTTCTTTATTATGTGATATTCGTATCCATGCATTTTTTTAGAGTACATCTTTTTTTTTAGATTACGGAATAATCATTCCGGCCTTCACATTCACAGATGAATGTTTATGACCCAAGTTTATAAAAAGGTTCTTAGACCACACTTCGTTACACGGACACTAACCAAATTTCTAATTTAGACAGCATGCTGCTACCTTCAAAGAGACAAAGAGCCTACAGCTCAGACATAAAAGATCAAAGTTCCAGTACATGGACCCATCCATACTAATAACCTATCCTTCACTAAATCTTCCAACCTGGATATCCCAACAGAAGAAACGACGCCACTTGTTCAAGATGATCAGTAGCCAAACTTAAAACCCAATGCTCAGACATAAAGGCCATAACTTTCCAGGACTTGCAACCACCATTACTGTGCTTCTATCCTTCTCTTAGTCTTCCAACCAGAACCTCCAAAGAAATGGAGCGCCACTTGTTCAAGACGTCTACAACCATCATTCAAAACCCCTCTCTTCCTCTTTAGACAACTGAGACCATTCCGTGATTGAAAGGACCGTGATGTCTAAGAGGGGGGGTGAATTAGGTCACTTAAAAACTACTCTCTATTCTATGGCCTCTTTTTCTAACCTTAACAAAACTTATGCAAAAGGTAAACCATCTAGTAGTGCAACTAAGGTTTTGCTAAGTGTTGTTATCTCTACCGCAAAAAGAGTTATGCAACATAATTTCCAAACCTACCAACTAGTCTATCAACTAAGCTAGGAAAGGTAAAGAACACAAGGTAAACAAAGTAAGTGCGGAAGGTAAAGAGCAAGGTAGAGATGCAAACTCCCGTCGACGACTCCAGTATTTTTACCGAGGTATCGAGAAGCGCGCAAGCTTCCCCCTAGTCCTCGTTGGAGCCCCTCGCGAGGAATCCCACGCAAGGGCCAAGCTCCTGGTCAGGTAACTCCGTGGATAGCCTCGGGCTCTCCCCACGCGCAAGT
Organism: Microstegium vimineum; assembly: GCA_022036555.1. Lineage (NCBI taxonomy): Eukaryota > Viridiplantae > Streptophyta > Magnoliopsida > Poales > Poaceae > Microstegium > Microstegium vimineum. The sequence goes on from CM039137.1 coordinate 21,589,075, forward strand.
GGGTCTCCGATGTGCCTTCCGGCAAGCCTCTCCCGGATGCTCTCCGCCATCTTCACTATCAAGCTTCCGGCCGAAACGTCGCGGGCCTTGTTCCCTTCGGTACACCGGTGGCGGCCACACCACAAACGCGGTTGGTGTGATCGCGCAAGATTACAAGCCCCACCGAGTACAAGCTTGGTGCGCGCAAGCACCCTTTGATCAAGAGGTTTACAAACCTCACTAACACTAGGCTTACACCTAGAGCAAGCGCAAGAGCAATGGTCTAACTAGCCTAAGCACTTCGCAAAGCACAAATGCTAATCACCAAGTGTATCACTAAGCTCTATGCATATTGTCGGTGTTATGACCCAGGGGTCAAGACCACCGGCTAGTAAATTTGTATATTGCGTGCTCTCTCTCCCAGACGTGATGCAAGAAGAACACAAGATTTATCCTGGTTCGGGCAAAAGAGGCCCTACGTCCAGCGGGGGAGGATGGATCGTATTATCTTGCACCGAAGTGCTCGTACAGGGGGAGTACAAGCAGGTTTGCACGGGGGTGCTCAGGATGAGCTGAAGCCTAGGCTAGCAGGGCTATCCTAGGTGGTCGGTTGATTGCTTGAGAGGTCGATCAAGCAACCGGGTGTGTGGTGTATGAGGGTCGGAGCTGATGTCCGAATGCCAATCCCCATTGCCCTCTTCTTCTATCCCGGCATCCCCTTTTATAGACCAAGGGGAGGCCTGAGAGTACAGAGTCCTATACTGTAGCGGCATGGGAGGCGTGTCCGTGGCGCCATGCTGGCGAAGGGACGTTGATCACTGTGCGGCATGGCCTTCCCGTCCTTCTGGTGCTTCGGAGTATGGTGACGGCGGGCTGGACGTGTCGGCACGTCATGGCGCCGCGCGGTCGGCCTTCTGTAGACGGGTACGAGTCCCACAGTTGACGCGGGACGGATTGAACGGGAGCCATGCCGGAGTGGTTGGGGACGGTGGTCGAGCCCCCCGGTCGAGGGGGGTCGAGGCCGGCGTGACCCTATCGTATCCCTGAAGACACAGTCGAGGGCTGCCCTGTTCATGGTTCGAGGGGGTGCTTCTGGAGTCCGTACCTGCGACGTGGCTACAGCAGCAACACAGTTGACGGAGATCCAGGGCATGGGCGGCGAGCTGATGGATTTGACCGCGGTAGTGGGCACCCATGGCGTCAGGCGGGGGTAGGTAGGCGCATCGGATCCCCTTTAACCCATACCGGGAGCAGGTAAGTCGGTCGAGCTTCCTTCTCAGGGGTCGTTCGTTCGACCCCCTGTCCGTCAATCGGGGTCGAGGCAGAGGCGGAGACGGAGGGGTCGTTCGTTCGACCCCTGTTCGTAAGTCGAGGCAGGGGCGGGGGGTCGTTCGTTCGACCCCTGTCCGTCAGTCGGGGCAGAGGCGGGGGGGGAGGGGTCGTTCGTTCGACCCCTGTCCGTCTATTTTTCCAGAAATGGGCCGGCCCACGACTGGTTGTTGTTGCCGGTGCGGGGGGCCTTCGTGCGATGGGCCTTTCTTCATGGACTCGAGCGGCTGATCGGATCCTGTCTTAAAAATGGTTCCTACGTTGAGCGTTAGTTTATTGAAGGGTTTAGGGTACCCCTTACCTTTGTACCCGACACATATGGAGAGCACTAGAAATGTGTATCAACACCTTGGAATATTTCCTCAAGTCTCCCCTCACCCATTTGGCCGGCCAAAGGTCATATATATAGGCCCCAAGCCAAATGGCCAAAGGTTATGCCTCGGATATGTCCCGGGGGGCCTCGAGAGTTCGTTCTCGAGCTAGGGGCTCGCGCCCCCCCTGGGTCATCCCTGACTCGAGTACTCGAGGGCGGCTGTGAACCCTGTTCATAGGGCCAGCCTTCGCCCCCTCGAGATTTGGGGGTGGACCGGAGTCCGTAACCCTGGGTCCTTCCTGACCTCAGGTACTCGAGGGCGGCTGTCGAACCCTATGCAAAGGCCAGCCTTCGCTCCCTCGAGGTTTTGACGGACGGGTCGACGTCCGCCGCTCGCCTCCGAAGGTGACGTCCTATCATGTGGAACACAAGGGGCTAGGTAGGTAGGTAGGTATATTAAATGCGGGGACATACCTGTGTTTTTGTTGGATCCGCCCGTTGGGCTCGAATACTCGAGGGCGGCTATCGAACCCTGTCAGTGGGGCCAGCCTTTGCCCCCTCGGGATTTGGGGATGGACCGGAGTCCGTAACCCTGGGCCCTTTCTGACCTCAGGTACTGGAGGGCGGCTGTCGAACCCTGCTCGAGGGCCAGCCTTCGTCCCCTCGAGATTTGGGGGTGGACCGGAGTCCATAACCCGAGGTCCCCTCAGACCTCAGGTACTCGAGGGTGGCTGTCAAACCCCGTTTGAGGGCCAGCCTTCGTCCCCTCGAGATTTTGACGGACGGGTCGACGTCGGTAGCTTACCTCTGAAGATAACGCCCACTGTTGCGCGCTGTCCGTCGTAGGCACGCCTTTTTAGGAGGTGTCCATTCGAATGTAACCGCTGCAGGAGTAGGGCGTGGCGCGGAGTGCGGTGTGGAACCCGATGACGCGACGGGTGCGCCTTATCCTGGAGGAATACGAGGAGGCGGTAGGTGGGCGCATTAAATGTGAAGACTTACCTGCCTTTTAGTCGGATCTGCCGGTTGAGCTTCCGGTTATAAATACTGAAGGTGGGGAGTCGGCTGCCTCCTTCTCGCCATTGCCTTTCCTGCCTCCTTCTCGCCATTGCCTTTGTCGCCCTCCGAGCCGGACCTCTGCGCGCGAGAGAGTAAGGAGAGGAGAGATTGGGAACATACCTTCCACCCCCACATTCGAGCGCACCAGTCTCCCTGCACTCATGGCCAGCTACAGCCTGCGCGGCCCTGATGCCTGGCTCCCGTCGTCGGCGACCGTGGCGCGCCTGGGAGATCTGGTGGAGAGCGGTCTTCTCTAGTCCATCACCTCCGTCGACCGGCCGGAGTGGGTAGTGCCGCCAAGGAAAGATGCCGAGCCCAACCCGCCGGAGGGTTACGTGGTTAGCTTCGAAGCTTTCCACTGGGCGGGGCTGGGATCCCCCCCCCCAACCGCCTTCTGCGCGGGATCCTCCACTACTACGGCATGGAGCTCCAACACCTTTCCCCCAACGGCATTTGCCACGCGGCGGTATTCACTGCCGTGTGCGAAGGTTACCTGGGGGTGAAGCCACATTGGGAGTTGTGGCTCCATCTGTTCGAGGCGAGCCTGTTCCACGCCTCTGCCGGGAGCGGTAGCCGCAGGATGGTCCGGGCAGGCTGCTGCAGCATCGCCCTCAAGAGGGCAAACGGCTAGATCCCGGTGAAGCTCACGTCGAGCCACTCCGGATGGCACTCCGGGTGGTTCTACCTGAGGAACGATGATGGTCTGTTCCCTGCCTACACCGGGAGGACGATCGACTTGAGGCCCGACCACTGGAGGTACGACGTCGTTCAGAAGAAGCAGAAGCTCCTCGACCACCTGCTCGGCGCGATCTCATGCCTGAAGAAGGCAGGACTTACGGCGGCCATCGTGGCGTCGGCCTTCCACCAGCCGCGAGTCGTGCCGCTGATGGCTCGCCCGCGATGCCTCGACGAGATGCGCCCGGAGGTGGACCTCACGGGGTGTCGCCTCGTGGAGGACGAGCTACCCCTCGAGAGGGTGGTTCGCCGAGCACGCGCTTCCTTCTCCGGCGCGTTCGAGGTGGGGGCGTCGCTTGCGTCCCCATGATGCTAGACCAAGGCCACGTCCAGCTGGTAGGACACCTCTTTCTCCTTCAATGTCTTCTTGTGTGTCTTGTTCGTCTCCTTTGCCTGCGTTCTAACTGCCTAGCGTTCCCTCAGGGGAACGTCATCTTTTGGAAGTCGCTGCCACCGGTGAAGGAGGAGCAGGGCGACTCCCAGGCAAGACGCCTTCAGGCCGAGCAGGACAAGAAGGCCAAGGACAAGGCCAAGGAGGACAAGGGCAAGAAGGCCCGAGAGAGGGAGGAGCGTGAACGACGCCGGGCCCGGCAGAGGCAAGCCAACCTCTCCGAGGAGGAGTCCCCCTCGGAGGAGGATGAGGATGAGGGGTCGAGCGGCGATGAGGTTGTTGGCGACATGGCTCTGTGGCACAGGGTTGTGACCATTACGCTGATCCTAACGGAGATTGTTCTTGTGCAGGAGGAGGAGGAGTCGGAGCAGGAGGCCGAGCCGCAGCGAGGGCTCGAGGAAGAACGAGCGGCGCCCAGGCAGAAGAGGGCGACCGCCGGTAGAGGAGGAGGAAGGGGGTCGACGTTGAGGTCGGCCCCAACTGCTGGAGTCGAGTCGCGGGGTGAGCGCCCCGCGGCTCTTCAAGCTGAAGCGTCGCGGCGGTCACGTAGCCGCTCGTCGCGGTCCCCTTTGAGGGGTCGGTCGAGCACGCCTCCGGCGCCCACTCGGTCGAGCGCTCGAGCATCAAGCCCGTCGACCCAGGAGGAGACTAAGGCGGCGGCGGCAAGGACGCCGTTGGCCCGTGCCGCGGCCAGCTCTTGCGGGAGAAGTGGCTCCCGACGTGCCTCGCAAAAGCCCCCGAGCGGCTCGAGGTCCATTGGTCGGAACCCCATGACTCCGCTGGGGTAAGTTGCTTTCCTGCTGATTCTGAGTATTTTTCGTTGATTATAACTTGTGCTTACCGTCGCGTATGAGCTTCTTTTTCAGGGCGAAGCGCTCGTCGGAGGGAGCGACCTTCACCCTGGCCAAGAGGTTAAAGGCGGAGGCCGCGGTCAAGATGACCATCGGGACCAGTCCTGGCGCCCCGTCCCCTCAGACCCTCACCCCAGAGGCGGCGTGGGCAGCCAAGGCGCGGGAGGCGATGGGGCGAGGGCAGGCGCAGGCCGCCGCGGAGCTAACTTGAGCGGGGAAGAGACGGGTCGGCCCGCCGCGTCGGCGGGGTCCGCCGGAGTGGCGGTCGAGGCCGTGCTCACCCACCCATCGGAGGGGGGCGTCCGCAGCCTCGGAAGGCGCGGAGCCGGCGTCGATGACGGCCGTGACAGAGGGGGTCAAGCCCCAAGCCGCCGTAGAAGTGGAGGTGGTCGACTTGACCACCGCCGGCGAGGGAGAGACGCCGGAGCGCCTGGCACCGAGGCGGTGGCCCGAGAACCTCGCGTCGTGGGAGGCGCGTCTACGGGGCGAGCACGAGGGTGCGGTTGCCACCACAGCGGAGGTGCCTCCGTCGGCGGGGACCCTCGTCGAGGGGGCTTCGCAGCCGCTCCTCGAGCCTGCCCAGGAGGGAGGACGGGCCGAGGAGCCCGAGGCGACACCTGCGGCGGAGATGGCGGTGGAGGCCATCGATGAAGAGGTGGCCGAGATGGTGGAGGAGCTGGTGGACCCGGCGGAGATGGCCGCAGCGACGACCCCTTCGCCGGAACCGGAGGGGGCCATTGCGGCGCTACAGGGAAGCGGCGCGGCGGACGTGATAATGTCCGAGGCGTCAGCTCGGCCTCGTCTCAAGGTCGGGCAATCATCGTCTCGAGGTAATCCGTCCTCTAACTTAGTCGACCTGTAGTGAGCCTGCGACATTGGGTGCTGATCGTTTGCTTTCTTCACCACGCAGGGTTGTTCTCCCGGCGGGGACTTCTTCCGCCTAGGGGCGATGACTCGGAGGGGCCAGCGGCGGCCCCGCAAGGTGACCCCGAGGCCAGGAGAGCCCAGCTCGAGGGGGCGGCACCCTTCCCTACTCTGGCGGAGCGGGTGGTGCTCCACGGGGGTGGCCCCGAGATGCGCCAGGGCATCATGCGGGAGGTCCAGGAGAGGATCGACTGCAGCAGCCGGTTCTGGGGGCAGGAGCCCCTCGAGCTGGCCGACCCCCGAGACCCAGGGCGCACCCTCTTCAAGCTCGACGATCAAGCCGAGCTCGGGGAGTGGAGCACCTGGAGGAGTTCCGGGCGTGGCTTGCGCACGTGGTGCACCTGTCGGCGGAGGTTGCTTCCGCGGATCTGCACCGGAGGATGGAGGTAAACCTCGTTCTTCCTTTGATCTTGCTTGGGTTACCTGACTGCTCTTTTCGGATGACCTTCCTTTTCATCCCTGTCAGGCGTTGAGGGCGAGGTCGTACGATAAGTCCCAATTCATCCTCCGGGTGCAGGAGCAGCTTCCTACCCTCCGCGCTTCGCTGGAGAAGGCGGAGGCCGAGGCCGCCCAGGCGAAAGCCGAGACCGCAGCCGCGCAAGAGGAGGCCAAGGGAGGCCTCCCGGGCGCGGTCGAGGGCCGAGGCCGCCCTCAAGGAGGTCGCCGAGGTCGGGCAGCAGCGGGACGCTGTCCAGGAGGCCCGGCGCAAGGCTGAGGAGGAGTCCGCCCAGCTGAGGGAGGAGCTGACTCTGGCAGCGGAAAGTATCCAGGAGCTCCAGTGGGACGTTGACGCTGTCTCCCGCAAACACGACGCGCTGGGTGTCGCGGAGAAGAAGGCCCGAGCCCAGATCGCCACTCTGGGGGAGGTGGCGGCTAGCCAGAAGAGGGTCCTCGATGGTACTGGCGAGATCATCGAGGACCTCCGAGCTAAAAATGGCAACCAAGCTGCAGAGCTCGTCGATGTCCGCCGTCAACTTCAGAGGGCCGAGCAGGGCTACGTCACCCTAGAGGCACATGCCAAATGTGAGTTTTTGGAAGTGTTGCTGAGCTTGCTTGGTCTTGACCCTTCCCCTGCTTTTTGGTTTTGACTGAGTCATGTGCTCGTTCTGGCAGAGCTCGCAGCGAAAAAGGCCTGAGCCGACGAGGATCTGACCAGTCTTCAGGACCTCCTCGGGGCGGAGATGAGCCTAAACGAGAGGCTCGAGGGCACCATCTCCTCCTTCTGCGACGACATGGGGGTCGAGCCGGAGCCGGCGGTCGAAGGCGATGCGCGAGGAGACTCCCTCCTGCGCCGCTTCTACTCCATGACCCAAGAGGTGACGGAGCAAGTCTGTGCTGCTCTGCACGTGGGCGTGAAACGGGCGCTCGCGGTCGTCTGTTCGGGCTACATCTACGACCTCAGCGTCGTCGCCAGCAGCTTCATCGTCGACCCGAGGCTGACTGAAGAAGAGAACGTGGCGAGATGCCATGAGCTGATCGAGGCCGCAGAGGTGCCCGGAGGCGAGCTGGCAAAGCTCTTCAAGCCTGAAGTGCTCCCTTCGGCGAATGGAGATGGCGACGAGTAGTCGAGGCCTGTGAGCCGAATCTGGACAACAAGGTCCATATAATAGATTAGCTTTTGTGACAATATGATGTCAAGCCCCCGAGGGCTTCTTATGTTTAATGCATTTTGTTCGAGATGCATCTGAGTGTTTTTATTTCTCGAACTGTCTGTATTTCTCTTCACCTGAGTCGTTGCTTATGGACTAAGTATTCGACGCACGCTCGTATCCCTGGAGGGGGGGGGCGAGTGGGGGTACCATAGCCCTGAGGCGTAGGAGAGTCCCCGGCTCGGCGGCCCTCGACCCTTAGGGAGTCCGAGGCATTTTCTACTTAGCCGTGAAGCGTGCTCGGGGCGAAGGTGGAAAGAGAGGTGCTGAGTTTCGAAAAAACGTTCGAGTTTTTAGAGAGCTTAGGAGGGGGGGGTCCCCCCTGTCAGCCCCCGAGGGAGACTTGACTTTGCTGGAGCAGAGTCGAGGCTACCTTAGAGTTATGAACGAATGTGAAATGTATTTCGAGAACATTTTATTCATTCATAATACGATAAGTGTACATAATGCGGAAAATGTACGAGGCCTCGAGGCCTTAGGGATAGAAACGACGTAGCTATTCGATGTTCCACGTGTTGGTGAGGATCTTGCCCTTTTCGTTCTTCAGCTTGTAAGTGCCTGGCTTCAGCACCTCCGCCATGATGAAGGGTCCTTCCCAAGGTGGCGTCAGCTTGTGACGCCCCTTGTTGCTTTGTCGGCGGCGCAGCACGAGGTCGTCGACGTCGAGGTCCCTTTTGCGTATGTTTTTGTCGTGGTAGCGCCGCAGCGTTTGCTGGTACTTTGCCGACTTGAAGAGGGCCACGTCTCGGGCTTCCTCGAGCTGGTCGAGGGAGTCCTCTCGGGCTGCTGTGTTGGCCTGCTCGCTGTAGGCCTTTAGTCGAGGGACCCGTACTCAAGGTCGGTGGGAGGACGACTTCGAACCCATAGATCAAGAAGAACGGGGAGAACCCCGTGGCTCGACTTGGTGTCGTTCGGAGACTCCATAGGACAGCGGGCAGCTCATCGACCCATCTCTTGCCATGTTTGTTCAGCCGATCGAAGATCCTTGCCTTGAGGCCCTGCAAAATCATACCATTGGCACGCTTGACCTGGCCGTTAGTTCGAGGGTGGGCGACTGCAGACCAATTCACCCTGATGTGGTGGTGGTCACAGAAGTCCATGAATTTTTGGCCGGTGAACTGTGTGCCGTTGTCGGTGATGATGACGTTGGGGACCCCGAAGCAGTGGATGATGTCAGTGAAGAATAGCACGGCTTGTCGAGACTGAATGTTGGCGATGGGTCGAGCCTCGATCCATTTTGAGAACTTATCTACAGCCACGAGGAGGTGGGTGTGGCCACCTTTGGTTCTCTTCAGGGGCCAACCATGTCGAGCCCCTATACTGCGAATGGCCAAGTTATGGGTATCATCTGAAGAGCTTGGGCGGGTAGGTGGGTCTGCCTGGCGTAGAATTGGCATCCCTTGCAAGATCGAACGAGTTTGGTAGCGTCGGCGATGGCTGTCGGCCAGTAGAAGCCTTGTCGAAAGGCGCTTCCTACCAGCGTTCTTGGCGCCACGTGGTGGCCGCAAGCCCCCGAGTGTAGGTCCTTCAGCAGTGCCCTCCCCTCCTCGAGGGTGAGCCAGCGTTGGAGTACACCGGTAGGGTTGCGTCGATACAGCTCGCGGCCATCCCCATACAAGACGTAGGTTTTGGCGCGCCAGGCTATGCGTCGGGCTTCGGTGCGGTCCTCTGGGAGCTCACCCCGTATCAGATACTCGAGGTAGGGTGTGCGCCAGTCCGTTGAGGGGGTTGGTGTTGCGGCTATTCCGTCGATCTCCATGACTTCTTCCCCGTTCGAGGGGGGTCGGTCGAAGGGGGTGGATCGTCCCCTTGCTCGAGGGCAGGAGCCCCAGAGCCTAAGTTGACGGACGGCTCATGAAGGTCCCTTGAGAAGACGTCGGGAGGAACCGTACCTCGAGTAGATGCGGTTTTGGCAAGCTCGTCAGCAGCTTCGTTGTACCGGCGGGCGATATGGTTGAGCTCGAGGCCGTAGAATTTGTCCTCGAGCTTTCGGACTTCCTTGCAGTAGGCTTCCATCTTAGGGTCGTGGCAGCTCGAGGCCTTCATCACCTGGTCGATCACAAGCTGCGAGTCCCCTCGAACGTTGAGGCGTCGAACCCCGAGCTCGATGGTGATGCGCAGACCGTTGACAAGGGCTTCGTACTCGGCTACGTTGTTCGAAGCGGGGAAGTGGAGGCGGATGACGTAGCGCATGCGGACCCCTGAGGGCGATATGAAAAGTAACCCAGCGTCTGCCCCCGTCTTCATCAACGATCCATCGAAGTACATGGTCCAGAGCTCGGTCTGAACTTGCGCCGGGGGTAGTTGAGTATCGGTCCATTCTGCAATGAAATCTGCCAATACCTGAGACTTGATGGCCTTCCGAGGGGCGTAGGAGAGAGTTTCCCCCATGAGCTCGACCGCCCACTTTGCGATTCTCCCGGACGCCTCCCGGTTCTGGATTATCTCCCCGAGGGGAAAGACGAGACCACGGTAACCGGGTGGCCCAGGAAGTAGTGTTTGAGCTTGCGCCGAGTGAGGACGACGGCATACAACAGCTTCTGAATGTGGGGGTATCTCATCTTAGTCTCGGAGAGCACCTCGCTTATGAAGTACACGGGCCTCTGCACCAGCAGGGTGTGTCCCTCTTCTGCCCTCTCGACTACTACGGCAGCGCTTACTACCTGGGTAGTTGCCGCCACATAGAGCAAGAGGGGCTCAGCTGGGCTCGGGGGTACCAAGACAGGTGGCGAGGTGAGTAAGGCTTTGAGCTTGGAGAGCGATTCCTCGGCCTCGAAGGTCCACGCGAAGTGTTCCGTTTTCTTCAGGAGGCGGTAAAGGGGTAGTGCCTTCTCTCCGAGCCTTGAGATGAACCGGCTGAGGGCAGCGAGGCACCCCGTGACCCTTTGCACGCCTTTAAGGTCGTTGATCGGGCCCATCCTTGTGATTGCGGTTACCTTCTCGGGGTTGGCCTCGATCCCGCACCGGGAAACTATGTACCCAGGAGCATGCCTCGAGGGACCCCGAAGACACACTTCTCAGGGTTTAGTTTTATGTGATTTGCCCTGAGGCACCCAAACGCGATCTCAAGGTCCCCGACCAGGTTTTCGACTGTTTTGGATTTGACCACGATGTCATCGACGTAGGCCTCGACGGTCGGCCCTATGTGTTTCCCAAAGATATGGAGCATGCATCGCTGATACGTGGCCCCGGTGTTTCGCAAACCGAAGGGCATAGTGAGGTAGCAAAACATGCCAAATGGGGTGATGAAGGAAGTCGCGAGCTGATCGGACTCCTTCATCTTTATTTGGTGATAGCCAGAATACGCATCAAGGAAGCAGAGAGTTTCACATCCCGCAGTGGAATCTATTATTTGATCGATACGTGGTAATGGAAAAGGGACCTTGGGACATGCTTTATTTAAACTAGTGTAGTCTACGCACATCCTATCCTTTCCATTCTTTTTCTTGACAAGTACGGGATTTGCTAACCACTAGGGATGATGTACCTCCTTGATGAATCCGGCCTTCAAAAGCTTGTCGACCTCCTCCCCGATGATTCTGCGCTTCTCCTCGTCAAAGCAGCGTAGCCGCTGCTTCACCGGTTTGGATTCGGCTCGGATGTCCAAGGAGTGCTCAACGACCTCCCTCGGAATGCCTGACATATCCGAGGGACTCCATGCAAACACGTCAGCATTCGCACGGAGAAAGTCGACGAGCACGGCTTCCTATTTAGGCTCGAGGGTGGCGCTGATCGTCAGCGCCTTCCCATCCGCGTGGCCGGGGTCGAGCGGGACGGTGTTGGTGTCCTCCACAGGCTTGAAGTTGCCGACATGTCGCTTGGGGTCGGGGATCTCCTTGGAGAAGTCGTCGAGGGCCGCGAGGACGGCCGACTCCTCGACCGCTTTGGCGTTTTCCACGCACTCGACGTCACAATTGTATGCGTGCTCGTAGGAGGTGCCAACGGTGATGACCCCCAAGGGCCTTGGCATCTTCAGCTTGAGGTAGGCGTAGTTCGGGATCGCCATGAACTTGGCATACGCCGGTCGACCGATGATGGCGTGGTAGATGCCACGGAACGCGACCACCTCGAAGGTCAGATCCTCCTTTCGGAAGTTCGAGGGGGTACCGAAGCAGACGGGTAGCTTGACGCGGCCGATTGGGAGTGCCTTCTTTCCTGGAACGACCCCGTGGAATCCTCCCGCGCTGGGCAGGAGCACGGTCCTCGGGATCCCCAGGAGGTCGAGGGTCGCGACGTAGATGATGTTGAGGCTGCTTCCCCCATCCATGAGTACCTTGGTGAGGCGGGTGTTGAGTATGATCGGGTCGACGACGAGCGGGTAGACCCCTGCGTTGGGGACGTGCTCGGGGTGGTCGTCCTGGTCGAAGGTGATTGGCGTGTGGGACTAGTCGAGGTATCGAGGAGCCTGGGCTCGAACGGAGAAGACCTCTCGACGCTCCCTCTTACGCTGACGCGTACTGAGTTGAGTCGAGGGTCCCCCATAGATCATGTAGCAGTCATGAACCTCGGGGAAGCCCCCGTTCTTGCCATCGTCCCCGTCGTGCGGATCCCCCTTCTTGTCGTCTTTCTTGAAGCCAAGAGAGTCGAAGTGCCTTTTGAGCATGCGACAGTCCTCGAGACTGTGGTTGGTCGGTCCCTTGTGATAGGGGCAGGGATCTTTCAACATCTTGTCAAAGACACCCCCGTCGAGAGGGGGACCTCGAGGCTTCTTGTCTATCGTAGCGACAAGATCGTCGGGCTCGACGTCGCGTCGACCCGACTGGTTCTTCTTTTTCTTCTTCTTCTTGTTGTTGTTCCTCTTGGGCCCGTTGTTCGAGCCCCCGGGCTCGTCCGCCTTGGCCTTCCCCTTGTCCGGGGATGCATAGAAGAATGCGCCAACGGCTTCCTCGCCAGCCGCGTAGTTGGCGACGATGTCCATGAGCTCGTTGGCGGTCTTGGGGGTATTCCGTCCCAGCTCCCACACCAACTTCTTGCAGGTTGTTCCGGCGATGAACACAATGATGACATCGTGGTCGGAGATGTGGGTTAGCGCGGTACGTTGCCTCGAGAACCGACGGGTGAAGTCGCGGAGGGTTTCCCCTGGCTTCTGGTTGCAGCTGTGGAGGTCCCAGGAGTTTTCCGGCCGTACGTAGGTGCCCTTGAAATTCCCCTCAAAGATCCTGACCAGATCGGACCAGCCTTGGATCAAGTCCGGGGGGAGCTCCTCGAGCCATCTTCGAGCGGTATCGGAGAGGAAGAGCGGGAGTTGCCGAATGATGACGTGGTCATTGTCGGCTCCTCCTAGCTGACATGCCAGCCTAAAATCCGCAAGCCAGAGCTCCGGCTTGGTTTCGCCGTTGTACTTAACCAGGCTGGTGGGCGGACGAAAGCGGACGGGCAAGGCGGTTCGCTGGATGGTCATGTCGAAGACTCGTGGCCCTGGTGGTTCCGGAGATTGACGTCGATCTTCGTCACTGTTGTAGCGCCCACCTCGGTGAGCGCTGTAACCTCGAGCCTCAGCGTCGCCGTGTCAGTGTCGTTTGTTCTCCCGCGGTGGTCGATCGTCGAGGATGCGGTCTTGAACTGGTCGTCACTTTGTCTTGGTGGACGGATACCTCTCAAATTTGTCGAGGGGGTACGTCCTGATGCTCGGAGGCAGCTCCTCTGCGCCTCGAGGCCGAGCTCTCCGCCTGCTGCACGGCCGCGGTTTGGAGAAGCCCCTGGATTTCGTCCCTGATGCGTCGCGCTTGGGGTGTCGATGGAGCCGGCATGTCACGAAGCAGCATTGCGGCCGCTACGACATTTTGGCTGGCACGGTTGTAGCCGCGGCGCTTGTTTGCCCCCTCCTCGATGATATGTCGATGGACTTCCTGGGCCCGCTCGCGAGCTCCTCCACCCTGTGGGCGCCCGCGATCTCGCTCGAGGGCGTGCTCGAGCTGCTGAAGTCGTAGGCGCTCTTCCTCGAGCTTGGTGAGCAGCTCTCGGACTTGCGCGATCTGGACGTCCTGAGGTGGATCAGCTTTGTCAGGACTCGGGGGGTCGGCGTTTCGCGCTGGTGTAGCGTTGCCCCTCCTCCTTCATCCGTGGCCGCGGCGTCGTTGGCGTCGTCCTGGGAATCAACCTGACCGTCGAGGTGGAAGCATTCCCGGGTGGGATCGTAATCCTCATCGGGGGAGTCCGAGTCGGGGTAGCCGTGGTAGAAGTTGGGGAAAGATCCCCTGCGCTCCTCCTCCAGCCGTCGTCGTAACGTAAACCCGGGATCGGGGCTCGTCGTGGCTCCGGGCGCTCGTCCGGCGAAGAGGTGGCGACGAGGTTGATCGTCGCACGTAGCAGGTTCCCTGGAGACCCGCAACGCGCCTGCATCCGCGAGCCTACAAAAGCATAACAGAGTTTGGCGCTGTTGTAGAGCCCATGTGGAAACAGGTTGTGCAGTGGTGCGGCCGAGTATGTCGGAGAAGCCACGGGAATCCTCTGAGATGACGGTATGGCAGAGCCAAAATCAGGCTCGGTGAGGTACCCGCCCCCGACCCGCAAGCATGGGTCAAACAGGCTCCCGAAGGGAGGAACTGTGTCGCCAGCTGAGGCCGGGGGGACGGCATCCGGCGTCTCAGGATCCGCGCGGTGAAGAGTGCGGCGGCGTCGTTCGCGCCCCCTCCTGGTCGCAGGCAAAAGGCGCGAGTGGTGGGACCGTCGTCTGGTCCTCCTTGGCCCCGGCATACCGGAGCTGCTGCTATCCATGCCACTAGCTGAGAGTAGAACCATGTCGTGGCCGTGGCCCGTGGACATGAACTCTAGACTCCCGAACCAGACGGTGGTGGCAAATGGAAGCAATGGAATCATGGAATCCATCTGGGAGAGTAGTTCGGAGTTGATCGACACGCAAACCCCCCTACCTGGCGCGCCAACTGTCGGTGTTATGACCCAGGGGGTCAAGACCACCAGCTAGTAAATTTGTATATTGCATGCTCCCTCTCCCAGACGTGATGCAAGAAGAACACAAGATTTATCCTGGTTCGGGCAAAAGAGGCCCTACGTCCAGCGGGGGAGGATGGATCGTAGTATCTTGCACCGAAGTGCTCGTACAGGGGGAGTACAAGCAGGTTTGCACGGGGGTGCTCAGGATGAGCTGAGGCCTAGGCTAGCAGGGCTATCCTAGGTGGTCGGTTGATTGCTTGAGAGGTCGATCAAGCAACCGGGTGTGTGGTGTATGAGGGTCGGAGCTGATGTCCGAATGCCAATCCCCATTGCCCTCTTCTTCTATCCCGGCATCCCCTTTTATAGACCAAGGGGAGGCCTGAGAGTACAGAGTCCTATACTGTAGCGGCATGGGAGGCGTGTCCGTGGCGCCATGCTGGCGAAGGGACGTTGATCACTGTGGCGGCGTGGCCTTCCCGTCCTTCTGGTGCTTCGGAGTATGGTGACGGCGGACTGGACGTGTCGACACGTCATGGCGCCGCGCGGTCGGCCTTCTGTAAACGGGTACGAGTCCCACAGTTGACGCGGGACGGATTGAATGGGAGCCATGCCGGAGTGGTTGGGGACGGTGGTCGAGCCCCCCGGTCGAGGGGGGGTCGAGGCCGGCGTGACCCTGTCGTATCCCTGAAGACACAGTCGAGGGCTGCCCTGTTCATGGTTCGAGGGGGTGCTTCTGGAGTCCGTACCTGCGACGTGGCTACAGCGGCAGCACAGTTGACGAAGATCCAGGGCATGGGCGGTGAGCTGATGGATTTGACCGCGGTAGTGGGCACCCATGGCGTCAGGCGGGGGTAGGTAGGCGCATCGGATCCCCTTTAACCCATACCGGGAGCAGGTAAGTCGGTCGAGCTTCCTTCTCAAGGGTCGTTCGTTCGACCCCCTGTCCGTCAATCGGGGTCGAGGCGGAGGCGGAGATGGAGGGGTCGTTCGTTCGACCCCTGTTCGTAAGTCGAGGCAGGGGCGGGGGGGGGGGGGGTCGTTCGTTCGACCCCTGTCCGTCAGTCGGGGTAGAGGTGGGGGCGAGGTGTCATTCGTTCGACCCCTGTCCGTCTATTTTTCCAGAATTGGGCCGGCCCACGACTGGTTGCTGTTGTCAGTGAGGGGGGCCTTCGTGTGATGGGCCTTTCTTCATGGACTCGAGCGGCTGATCGGATCCTGTCTTAAAAATGGTTGCTACGTTGAGCGTTAGTTTATCGAAGGGTTTAGGGTACCCCTTACTTTGTACCCGACACATATGGAGAGCACTAGAAATGTGTATCAACACCTTGAAATTTTTCCTTAAGTCTCCCCTCACCCATTTGGCCGGCCAAAGGTCATATATATAGGCCCCGAGCCAAATGGAGCCGTTGGTGCCCTTGGATTGCCTCTCTGCGTACCTCCGGACGCAGACAGCAGCGGGGGTCCGGACAATCACGTGCGCGTCCGGACCTTCCAACGGTCTTCTGTGCGCTGCGGCTGACTGTGGGTCCGGACGCATCCTTTGGTCCGGAGTCCACAATCCGGACAGCGTCCGGAGCCTTCGCGCGTTTCTGGAACCTCTCTACATAGAGTCCGGACGCCACTATTGGTCCGGACCCCATGCTCCGGTCAGCGTCCGGAGTCCTTCGTGCTCCTCTGGACCTCTCTGCATGAGGTCCGGACGCCACTGTTGGTCCGGACCCCATACTCCGGTCAGCGTCCGGAGTTCTTCGTGCTCTCGGGTTCTTCTCTGTGTGCGTCCAGACGCAAGCACCAATGGTCCGGACACATACTGTTCACAACGCCCGAACTCTCTGAATTTCGCAGACCAAACCCTAGGCGTCCGGACGCATCCGCAATGGTCCGGACCCTCCTGTTTGCAGCGTCCGGAGCCTTTTTCTTCACGGTCTTGCTTCCGAGTAGGTTCCATCCTCCATGCTTGAACTATGTTTGATCTTTTAGGTCTTCTATATGCTTCAAATGTCTTGCTTACGGTGTTGCTTAAGTCCAAAGCATGTTTGCACCCTATTGGACTACAAAATAAACACTTGCAAATATGTTAGTCCAATTTGGTTATGTTGATCATCAAACACCAAAATCCAAACTAAATGGGACATGAGGACCATATTCCTTACAGTGATCCAGTAAGTCCCCCTGAAAATTACCTGCAAATAAGAGTTAGCAAATGATTTTTGGAATGCATCATTTCTATTCAACCATAAAACCCAACAAACAGCTGCTATCCCCAAAATTATTTGCTTTCTTAGCACTAGAGCAAAGCTCTTTATCCAAGAACCAAACAAATGAGTCGTATTCTATGGTGGTTTAAAGTTGAAAGCGATATAGATCAGATTCCAAACAAAACGAGCCACTCGGCAATAAAAAAAGGTGTTGAATGGTTTCTTGTAGGCCACAAAAATTTCATTTAGAATCATCCTTCCACTTTCTCTTTAATAATTTGTCCTTTGTTAATACTACTCCTTTCTTTAAGTACCAAAGAAAAATTTTAATTTTCAACGGTATTTTTGCTTTCTAGAAAATGTCCTTCCCTCCAATTCTTTCCTCTTTCATTATCTCTCTGTATAACGATTGAGTTGTGAAATTTCCATCCTTCTTTATTAACCATTTTTCTTTTAACAACTGTGTGCCGATTTGGATTGGGCATGTTTAATGGACACTAGAACATTCGGACGCCCTACCTAGTTCATCAAAGAATTGCTTCGTTCATCAACAGCGAAAAGAATAATGACTTATTTCGTAAAAAAACATAAATGGTTTATATTCTTGAGTTAACATGCAAAAGAGTACAAAGGGCATAGATGAGTAAAGTATAGAATATCACAAAAGTACTTGAAGTGATAAGACCAGAAGTGATAAGACCAAAAGAACAATAACTTTAACATTAGGTGCTCTTTAGGCCCTACAATGGAACGAAGAACACAATGCTTTGTAAAAAAAAAAATACACCGGTATGTATAGTCATTCTTGGTTTCTAACTATCATCGGTAGGGTCAGCTTAAGATTATGATCGGTCTATCTATAAGAGGGTTGTTTTTTTTCACTTGGGTAGCAGCATTGTCTGTGCGCACATCTGCATTTATGTTCATTTGACATATCTTGTTCTTCTTTATCTCAAAAAGCTTTAGCAGCAAGCTCGTTGTTCAACAGAAAAGTCTGTTCCTTTCTAGCTACTGCACTATACGACAATTGTCAAATAAACAATAACAATACTAAATCAATGTAAGAGGAACTACTTATCTTTTAGTTAAAGTTGACATCTTCAGTATCTGGACCTCTATTTGTCTCTCCTGACACCTTCACACATATTTGCAAACCGAGCATCCTCATGAAGGAGAGGGTTAAGCAGCTACAAAACTTTTCGATCAAAAAATTGGACTTGTTGAGCCTGACCTGAAGTTGTTTGACATTCTAGAGCAGCAATCGAAGCACAAAAAAATTCCTTAGTAGAGAAATTCCTATTTTGCCTCAACTGAATTTGTTCCAGCAAAATTAATGCATGGGCAACCACCATAAATAACATGCAAGTAATGTTACTTTAATTTAGTAGACCATGAGGGCACTCCCAATGCAAGACTCTATCATAGAGTCCAAGACTATTTATTACCACTTATTTATGACACTTTGCTGATGTGACAGTATATTTATTGAAGAGAGGGGGTGAAAAAAAAACAAGACTCCAAGTCTTATTTAGACTCCAAGTCCACCATATTCGAGGTAATAAATAGATTTAGACTCTATAATAGAGTCTGTATTGGGAGTGCCCTGAAGAAACTCACATGACCAGAGGCACCATTTATTCCCTGATGTGCTTTAGGGTGTGTTTCCTCCTTTCAGTTCTTGGTAATACCTTTCTTCATATTGAGTGTCTTGACAAGTGGTCTTTTCCTATGTCTGCTATTTTTTAGACGAAGCAGCGTTCTATTTCCATACTTCTAGAGTGGACAGCATATCACATTAGGACTTATAAACATTTCTTAATTCTTACATCAAACCGTGTCTTAAGATGACCATTGAAAAGCACCGCCATCTCTGGTTGAGAAGGCACATTACACCAAGCCACACACCGCTCCAGCACAATATATATCAGTGAAGTTTAAATTGCCATGGTTAATAGCCACTGTTAATGCTATTAACCGTGGTGGTTGACCAACCGTCATGGTTAATGTTACTATTAACCATGATCATTGATTTATGACGGTTGAAAAAATCGCCATAGTTAATCATTTTTGACCGTCACGGAAAATAAACCCTGAAATAAACATATGATCCATCATAATTTTTTCCAGATCAGCAAGTACCCCAACCTGAAGCAAACAATTTAGGGCCTGTTTGGTACAACTTATAACAGCTTTGCAAAGCTGGTGTGAGCTGTTTTTTTTTTTTGTCAAACACCTCTTTTAAAAACAGTTTTACCCATGAAGCTGTTTTTCTTTCTCTCTCACAAAGAAAAACAGCTTTACAAAATGGGGTGAAGCTGAAAATAGTAGTTTATCATAACTTTCTCTCCCCTTTCTCTCTCATATTCATGCATAAAGTTGTTAGTGAAGCTGTTTTGCCAAACATTTTTTCAAAATAGCTTAGTTTCACCTAGAAAGTTGTTCATGAAGCTATTTTCCAAAAAAACAACTTCACTAGTGAAGCTGAGCTGTACCAAACGAGCCCTTAACATGTTTGTTTGGTTGCTTCGTGGCGGGCACTACATGGTCTAGGCTCAAATCCAGGCAGCTTAGCTCAGGTGTTCTATTTTCACTACCTGTGGGCTGCGGCCAGATACGCTGCTTGAGCTGTCTGGCTTAGTATACCATCCAAACATATATTTGCAAGCAATTTGAATACAAGTTGCCACTCGTCACATCATCCAATTCTACTAAATTTTATACCAAGCAATTAGCCATCGATCGCTCACAGCAGCACAAATCCTAAACACAAACTTTTACTTGCTCCTCGACTCGGCTTGCAGCGGTGCGGGTTGTGGACCGTCCATCGACCACTAAGCTGGACGCGAAGCTATTAATCGGGCTATGCGAAAATCCGCAAGCCGCAAAGCTATCATCGCGAAGGACGAGTGAGAGTGGCGGACAAGCCAGGAACGCCCGCAAACAGGATGACCTTTTTTAGAATAGGTTAATTAATATTTTATTTTTGATGGATGAAACAAAATACTAGAAGAATTCGCAACTGCGCTTTACGGACTTCTTGCGATTCTTGCAGGCTTATCATCTTGTCCCGTGAATTTTACATACTGGACAATGTTAGACCACAAAAATTACAGCTAAGCCACATCAACCATTAACCATACTCTCATGGATGGCTATCCGGGCCAGTGGAAAAGCCCGCCCCGCCTCCTCGACTATTGACAAGGAATGGACAATTGGACATCGTCGTACCGGCAGCATTCCTCCCGCGTCTCACGAGTCACGAGTCACGAGTCGCGAGCCTCCACTAAATTTCCTTACCGCGTTGTATCCCTGAGGAGACTCCATTTTTCTTACCGCGTTGTACCCTGATGGAGATGCTGATTCTGTCTGATATGCAACTGATGGAGATGCTGATTTTGTCTGATATGCAACTGATGGAGATGCTGATTCTGTCTGATATGCAACTGATGGAGATGCTGATTCTGTCTGATATGCAACTGATGGAGATGCTGATTCTGTCTGATATGCAACTGATGGAGATGCTGATTCTGTCTGATATGCAACTGAGACGAGTTGACCCAGTATTCCGGGCTCCAGCCGTGTGAGTAGCTCATCTGTCGGCCCTGACTCTGACTGATGTGCCAGGTCTGCGCTGAGGCGGTAAACACTGACGTAATTCTTCCTTACAAATTCCTAGTATTTGTTTCGTCTTGACGAAAATGACGAAATAGGCATATAAATAATTGGCGCACCCTGTAGCTTCTCCTGCAATCCAAAAGTAGTAGATCGAGCACCTTGTCAAAAAAAAAAGAGAGTAGAAGAGCTATTCTCAAAAAGAAAAAGAAAAAAAGTAGTAGAGCTGTGACGGAGAGAGATCTAGGCTAGCGGGTCATACTCATACCAGCGCTCTAGCTAGCTTGTCCTGCTGCAGCCATGGCCGCCCAAGCCCAACAAAGCAGGGCCCTCCTGCTCATCGCCGCTTGCTTCTTCTTCTTCGTCACGTCCCATCACTTCGCTGCCGCCGTGTCTTTCAGCTACGACTTCTCCAAGCAAGGCGTCCTCGACAGTGCAGGCCTCAACTACATCGGCAATGCCAGCTCGTCTGCCTCGGGCGACAGAATCGTCCTCACGAACGTATCCATCTGGAACACCGGCCTTGTGGCGTACCCACAGCCGGTGCGCCTGTGGGATCACCGCACCGGCAAGGCAGCCAGCTTCAGCACGAGCTTCTCTTTCGCCATCCATCCCAATAGCACCAACAACAGCACCACCCGGGGGGACGGCATGGCGTTCTTCGTCAGGCCTTTCCCGGCGAGCCTGCTGCCGAACTCGAATGGCGCGTTCCTCGGACTCTTCAGCTATCCGGGGAAGCCTGACTCCTCGCCGCCGGCCGTCGGCGTGGAGTTCGATACGTTCTGGAACACGGACTGGGACCCTGCGGACATCAGCGACCACATTGGCATCGACGTGAACGAAATCCACTCGGTCAACTATACCAAGGACCTGACGTTTGGAGACCTCTCTGGTACCATGTCGGCAAATGTCACGTACGACGCAGCCTCCAAGCTATTGGTGGTGACCCTACGACTGGCCAACGGCAGCACTCACGCCGTCCAAGCGCAGGTCGACTTCAAGGACGCCGGACTGCCACAGGACGCCGCCGTAGGGTTTTCGGCCAGTACCGGGGGCCTAATCGAGTCGAACGAGCTCCTCTCTTGGTCATTCAGTTCAACAGGTAACTAGAGCTGTGATAAATCAATCGTGCAACTATGTGTTACAACACCTTTATCTCCCCCTCCATGCTCCATCGCCTTGCATTCGCGCGGCCCTTGTGAGTCCCCGTGTTGACCGCCTCTCGTCCTTGGTATGCGTCCAATTTATTGTGGCACAAATGTTGAAGTAGAGCAAAGAGCTGAGATAGCAGGTGCCGCAACATATAGTTGTGGGAAATACCCCACGATATAGCTGTCACAGCCCATATAACTAATCACTATCAAAATATTAAACTTCTCCTAGTGAGATGGGGTTCTCCTAGTGTTTTGATAGTTAAAAATTTAGTATAAATTTTCCTTACTAAATGTCTCCTAACAAAATTCACATATACTATGCTAATGATAATGTTTTATTACTATTTAAAATATTAGGAGAACTTCACTATTTTGATATTCAATATATTATTGTCTAGATCTATCGTCCTCACCGTTACCGATTCTTTGTCCTTCCTGCAGATCCATCGTCTAGTAACAAGATTCAACTATGGGTAATAATATTGTTGTCTGTTGCAAGTGCGTTTCTGGCTGCTTTGGTGGTGGCTCTACTTTGGGGTATCATGCACAGGCGGCACGACCGCAACGTACTGATGGGCATACCTATGAGTATACCTCTGCCAGGTAACCCTAAATTTTCACTTCATATATGCAAATTATCCGACACCTAAATCAAATCAAACATTCAAATTAACTAGCTTGTTGACCTTATTATTATTATTATTATTATTATTATTATTATTATTATTATTATTATTATTATTATTATTATTATTATTATTATTATTCATGGGAAAATTTCAGTGGCAAGGAAATTCACGTACAAGGAGCTATCCGCGGCGACCAACAACTTCTCAGATGACATGCGGCTAGGCGCCGGCCAATTCGGGGAAGTGTACAGAGGGGAGCTACTGGACCCGCTCATGCCACTCCCGGTGGCGGTGAAGAAACTGAAGATACCCAAGGAAGAGCGAGAGCGGAACCGGATCCGGAGGGACTATGTGATCGAGATCACGACCTTGGGCCGCCTGAGCCACCGGAACCTCGTGAGGCTCGTCGGCTGGTGTCATGGCGGCGGAGCCGACAAGCAGGAGTTGCTGCTTGTGTATGAGCTGGTGCCGAACAAGAGCCTCGACGAGCACCTACACGGGTCAGAGCGGCTGCTGACATGGCCGGAGAGGTACAAGATCGTGAGCGGCATCGGCGCCGCCGTGGAGAACCTCCATACCAACTACCAGAACCCCATCCTGCACCGTGACATCAAGCCCAGCAACGTGATGCTGGATGACGACTTCGAGGCCAAGCTCGGTGACTTTGGGCTCGTGAGGCAGGTCGACTCCAGGAAGGGCTCCTATCTCAAGGACACGGTCATGATCGGGACTAGGGTGTACATGGATCCCGTATGCAAGCGCATCGACACAGTGAGCACGGCGTCCGACATGTACAACTTCGGAGTGCTGCTTCTCGAGATCGCCACCGGCCTGAAGCCGGCGGAGGTGCAGGGCCCAGGAGGCCTTCTCTCGAACACCCTCGTCACCGCCGTGCAGGAATCATACGCCAAGGGTGAAGTACTTCAGATGGCCGACGAGCGGCTCAACGACGACTTCGACAAGCGACAGATGGAGCGTGTGCTGGTTGTTGGACTCTTGTGTGTCCAACCGCAGCGCCGAGACCGTCCGGAAATAAGACATGCCGTCAATTTACTGTCCGACGCCTCAGCCATCCCGTACCTCAAATTCTTTACTAATTACTTTATTAGGAGTAGTAATAACCCTGTTAAAACTGATCTTTCCTATATAACAACTTTAGGAGATATGTGATTTCCAATTTCTTCATGAGACATATGTATCTATAGGGTTTGCGTACATGTATTTCATAGAGATGTGTGTACACGTTTCATGCACATGATTTGTAATGTTGTTTTTTTACTTTCCAGGTTGTATGTTTGATGTGATATTTGTGTTTCCTTTCAACTCCTAAACATTTTTAGGATTTTACCAGTTTTGGTGTCTAAATGGAAACATGAATGGTTATAAACAAAACAAAGATAAGATCATTAAAAAAATTAAACAATTTTAGATGCTTCCAAATGTTTACGAAAAATACCAGATTTTTTAGTAGGTACTATGTGAACAATCAAAGATGCATCGTGGAACATTCCATTTATACTATATAAACATCACATAATACATGATGAAACATCTCATTGTATAGTATAAACAAACACAAACATATAACAAAACATCACATGTATGCTATGTACATTATGTTTATATCATCGGTAACGCTCTGACACGTGCGTTCGTCCTTATCCAGAGTTCCGGACGCCGCACGTCCACACACTTGTCCCACGCTGCTGTCCTTCCCACAGGCCACTCACACACGGACACATCCATCCCACTGTTATCCGCTCGCTTAGAAAAATCCACTTGCAAATCTCGCTTGTCCTCCCGCACGGCTGCACGAGGCGGTCGACTCCGCACCCGCAGGCGGCGCTCGGCTGCTAGCCGCCCCCTCTCCTTCTCCCTCTCCCTCTCTCCCCTCTCACGACGCAGCGGTGCACCGGACATGGCTGACCAAGGCTGGATTCCGGTGAGACTCCGCGTTGTGGTGGCCCTCAAGTGCAACGCATAGAGTGGCGGAGCTAGAGATAATTCGAGGGTGGTGCGCTTGCCTTGTGGGTGCGTGCAATTTTATTTTAGGGGTGCGAATATGGTGAAAAATGGCTATAATCACTATTTTTCAGTTTTTTCGTGGGTGTGGCTGCACCCACTAATCTCTATATAGATCCGCCCATGCGCATAGTCAGGACTAGTTCGCGCTGAGGAGGAGCACCTGTGTCGGCGGCGCGCCGAGGAGGAGCACCTTCGCCGGCGGCGCGCCAAGGAGGAGCACATGCGCCGCCGACTCTCGTTGTTGCCACGCCGTGGCCAGGGATTGCCATTGCCGGAGCGGACGCAGGCCCAATCTCGTGTCCGCGGAGCCACCCGTCGCTACCTCCATGCCCGGACGCGCGACTGCAACCACCGTTGAGCCGCTACCTACAAGCATCGCTGGGTCGCTGCTTCCGATGAACTCCATCTGCCGATGAGCCTATAATTCTCGCAAGCAGCAAGGACATGTTTGGGATGTGCTTGAAAGTACATGTTGTAAATCTATGTTTCAAGTGTTTCATATGTTTCAAAGGTATGTTGCAAGAATTTTATGTGAATGTTGCAAAAGTAGATTGGGGATGGTGCATATGTTGCAGTGCTTGTACATGTATGTTGCAAGCAACCATTCCTAATGTTTTATCTATTTTTCAAACGTATGTTGCAAGTATACTTTATCTTTGATGTGGTATATATGTTTCACATATATGCTGCAAGTGTTTTGTCTGGATGTTGTGTATGTTTGTAATGATTTTTCAAGTGTTTTGTAGGTATTTTTATAAGTGTTTCATTGCATGTTTCGGGTTGTTTCATCTGTCTTCTTTTCTATGTTGCAATTGTTGTATCTTGATATTTCAAAAGTAGATCGGGTGTTGCATCTCCCTTCTCGCTTTTCTGGTACCTTCAAAAGTAGACCAAGTCTCCCTTCTCGCTTTTTCTGCCGCTTTTGCCTCAATGTCTCCTCCCCCTCTTCGGGATGCTGCTATGTTCGGGCGACCATATATGTAGTGAGCGAGTATGAGACGAGTAGTGTGGTGGGCGAGCAGCGTGGGGAACGGGCAAGCACGCGTCGAGCGGGCGGGCGAGCACATGCGCAGGGGATTAATTAGGCGAACACGTGCAGCAACGCAGGCGAGTTAGCGAGCGGACGAGCACGCGGGTGGGCAAGCAATGCTAAATAAATTATTGGAGAGGCTAGAGAAGAAAACGTGCAGCAGCGTAGCGGCCACGTGGGCGTCCGAACGCGCGCATAGTCCGGACGTCCGGGCGCTAGTGATGCCCTTATATCATAGAATACATGAAAAAGTTAAAACATGTAGATTATATAAAAAATAATTAAGTATTGTAGAACGAATGGGAAAAACATAAGCTAAGAAATGAAATAAATAAGAAATTCTAAAGAAAAATGAAAAGAAAAAATAGAGAAAAGGAAAAAAAAGTAAACACATGATATTTAAAATAAAAAAATAAGTAGTGTAAAAATGAAATCTATATTAAATTATAAGTAAAATGAAAAAAAAGAATAAAGAAAAAAAAGAAAAAAAGAACCGAAGCAAGCAAAATGGAAAAGGGGCGAATCAGTTGCCGGTATGTGTGGGCGAATGGCTACCGCGACCGCGCGCTGAATTTGAGTGGGCACGTTCGCATGTACTAATGGGCCCCGCTCGCCCTTGCTTTGCGTGGGCTGCATACTGCGTCGCTGGTCGGCGGGCGACTTTCGTCCGGCGATTCGCTGCTTTTAGCCCAACGTGACCGCCTTATCTTACTGGGCCTGAAGTTTGAGAGCCCATCGGGAGCACAACCTAACAAGGGGACCGGCCACCGTCGTCGCGTCGGCCTAGACAAAACGAGAGAACAAAGCACACGAGGCAGGCAGTTTGGCGGGCGGGATCTGGAAATTTTGGCTCACGTCGGTTGAGCCACCTGCAAGTCCCGTCCCCAAATATTTGAACCGACGCCAGGTCGCGCCCCGCCGCCGCATGAATTTGCCATTTTCGCTTGCCGCCCAAGGGTGCACTCACTGCGCTGTGGTCCCCGCCCATGGCCAGTTACCATTCGGCCCCCGAGCGGAGAGTTTCCCGAACTACTTTTCGCTCCTAGTTTTCTTTTTGTTTCGCTAAAAAAGAAAAAAAAACGATCGAAAAGCCGTCTGGACCAACCAGTATCAAAATGCAGCGTGTCATTTATTTATCGAGAATTCTGTACCGGGGAAACTTCAGCAAATAGCGAACCCGGGAGGGCTCTGGACGAGCACACGTGGTTTGACACAAGAAGCCAGAGGATTTGGAAGTTACACACACCACGAGCCAAACCAAAAGAAACCATGGTCTACTACTGGTCCACTAGGAGTACACGAGATGACAGGAAAAGGGCAAAACGGTAAAACTACAAACCTCGCGCGAAAAGCAGGCGGTTGGGCGGCAGGCGCGCGCGCGCGCGGGGGATCCGATCCAATCCAATCCAATCCCACCCCGCCCCCGCGCGAGATCCATCCCATCGCGTCACTCGTCCACCCAGCCATTTATCAGGCGCGTGCGCCGAGTGGAGAGCCGGTCCGGAGACGCACACGCGCACACCCACGCCACGCGGCCCGCCCCAGCTCGGCTCGCTCTCCTGCCCCTGCCCGCCTCCCCTCCCCTCGCCTGTCCGCGTCCGCCCCGCTCCGCCTCCCAAAAATTTCCCCCCTTTTCGTCCTCCCCACGGCCCCCCAACGCCCGCAGGGCCAGCCTAAAACCCTAGCCGGCTAATCCAATCCTCCTTCCCGTTCCCGCCCATGGCCTCCGCCGACGCCGCCAAGCCCGCGACCCCGCCCGCCGTGGATCCGCCCGCCGACGACCCCATGGACGCCGACCCCGCGCCCCCCGCGGAAAAGGAGGAGGAAAGGGAGGAGGAGGCCACGCCGCAGAAGCAGCAGCAGCCGGCGAAGAAGCGGGGCGGCCGGAGGAAGAAGGGCGAGGCGGCCGCCGAGAAGAAGACGCCGCCGTCTAAGAAGTCGGCCGGCCCCGCGGTCGAGCGCCCGTCCAGGGAGAGGAAGACGGTCGAGAGGTACGCGGAGCTCGCGCCGCGCGCCACGCCCGTCAAGAAGTCCCCGCTATTCTCCAGGTGAGCCGTCACCGACTCCTCTCTCTCCCCCTCTCTCTCCTCGGGCGTGTCGCCTGATGCTGTGCTGTCTTGCTTGCTAGTAGCATGCTAAAAATAGCTACTTTTAAGGATGTTTTACCTCTTGGAATTGGAATAGAGCACACCCTTTTCCGTGCTACTAGTACTACTACCGTCTGTGTTTCTGATTTGGAGGTTTGTTCTTTTGTTCCTAATATATTATTTCCTCGCTTTTGTTTTGTGATGCAGGGCTCTGGAACGAAGCTCAAGGACATACCCAATGGTAAGCTCGGCCTCTTCAGATATCTTCCACTGTTTTCGTCCCCCCTGTTTGCTTCGAGTCTTAATCGACTCTATACAAGATCTACGTAGCCATGTAATGCGATGTCTTGCCTAGTTAATGCTCTGTCCGTGCCGCTCAGGGGTCCAAATAGTTTTGGTAAAAAACAGTCTTGGTGGACTGTAGGGCCATCCTCCTGGGAGGCCTGTTTGCCCTGCTTTTGATGGGCTATGATATGATCTTTGACACTAGAATTTTGTAGAATTAAGCTGGTTCTGGTAGATATCTGTGACATCCAATTTGAGCATGGATTTTAAGCTGACCCTGGCAATGGCACCCTCGACCCCAGCCATGGCGCCCGTCCTCCCCTGGCCATGGCACTCTCTGCCCCATTCTGCCCTGGCCATGGAGCCCCTTTCCCTTCTATATTCTTCGCTCCAAATTGCAGCCATGAGCCATCACAAAAAATCACAGGCATGGCCGTCACTGCTCCAGATCCACTCCCTGCAAGCTTAAGGAAGACGTGCCACTGCTGCAGCTTGACCACCTCCACTGTTGCGCTGCTGCTGCTTGCCAGATCCATTGTCGCGTTGCAAGCTTGGCCACATCCACCTCTTCAGTGCTAGCTGGAGGCTGTCGGGGGGCAATAGCAGCTTGCAGAGACGCAAGATCCATGTTGTGGGAAGGAAATCCCGATAGTGTGGATGCCGGTGAGGTTTGGGGGAGCTGCATCTCCCCCTCTATTTGGGTGGAGTTGAGGTGATTTTTGGTGATCACCAATTAGTGGGGATGTGAAGTGGGAGCTGCTGGAGCATTTTTTTTGAGCCAACTCCTGCAATATGGTAGTTGGATTGTGGATAGGGGAGCTGCTCAAGACGCTCTTAGGCATCAGCTGTGGTGAGTTGATGCATGAGAGAGTCAGCCACGTGAGCTTCCAAATATGGGAGCTGCTCAAGATGCTCTTAGGGCAATAGCTGTGGTGAGTCGATGAAGGAGAGAGTCAGCCACGTGAGCTTCCAAATGAGTCGATCCTTGCACTGAACTTAGCTATGTGGGACCCATGTGCAAAAAAAAATACCGCTGACGTATGCAGCTGTTACTTCCCATTGCCAAATTTAAAAAACAGTTCCTACTTATTTTTGCCCATCTGTTTTCCTAACAAGTAGAAGCTAGCGGTTCTGCTTCTCTTATTTTAACTGGCACAATTTGACTCTTGAAGATGAGTCAATACATTCTCTCTTCTGAAGAATTTCTTCCTCCATTGAAGATGAATCAATTCATCTGCTCCATGTTGGACCATGCTCTTTCTACTGGAGAAACCCTTAAAGCTCAAGTATGACATAAAAATAAATGTTAGAATTGTGCTAGCTATTCCATAAGATAACATTTAATCTTTCTGTAACTGTGTTTACAATTATGTTGTTTCTTATAAAAAAATGTTTACAATTCTGTCATTTTGGATAGATTGTTGCCCAACTATCTAGTGCTCTATTCTACATGTCGATTGAATTGTCTCAGTATCATGATCACTGTTTTTCCTGTTTGTTGAAAATTTATGTTGATATCCTGGGCAAAAAAGGTGAAAAGAGAAAATTGCATTGAATAAAAGGAGACATTTTATGAAGAGCTCTTGGCTTTTCATTGGTGCTTTATTATCTGTTATTAGATTCTTATAATCTGTATTCTTGTGCGTGCAATACCAGTTTCATTCAAACTATCAAAGAGAAAGGCTGATGAGAATCTCCAGAGCCTTCATACACTATTGTATGGGAGAAAATCAAATGTAAGGCTTCCACAAGTCTTTTGTAGTTCCAGTATGGTTTATTTCATTTACTTTGTTACAACTTACAACTGTGCTGATTCTCTGCAGAACCATTTTTTGAAGAGAAACATATCTCAATTTTCTGGGTTTGTCTGGACAGACAATCAAGTAAGTTTTTCCATGACAGAATCATTTTATGTAAACAAAGTTTTTTCCCCCATGTTATGTGCTTAGCTCCATTATTAGTGGATCCCTCTGTGTTAATAGTCACTGTTTGCTGTAATGCTGTACTAGCCTAATGCCTATAATGATACAACATAGAATACTTTAAGCAGTGGCAAGTTTTCTTTCTTATAGTTTCAATTGTGGTTATCTCATGTATATCCTGTACTAATCCAATCATGCCACTCTTGTCAGCTTTGTTATACTTTTTGAATGGCTTGACCTTTTATTTTTGCAACTATGCTTGGATTATTTAGGCTTTGTGTGTTGTTGGTCATGTTTGCCCTGCCTGTGTTATGTTCATCAGGAAAAGCAGAGAAACAGAATAAAGGAAAAGCTTGAGAAGTTTAACAAGGAGAAGTTGCTAGATTTTTGTGAAATACTGGACGTTATTGTAAAAGTAACTACAAAGAAGGTTAGTTGGCTGAGCTGAGATTTGTTTATTCATGAGCAGTGAGATCTTTATTAATGGTTGGTGTTTTGCTGAAATTCAGGAAGAAGTTTCTGCCAAGCTCTTGGAGTTTTTGGAGTCTCCTTGTGTTACCAGGGATGTTGTTCTCACTGATAAAAAGGTACAATCTTTTGAATTGCTATGCATAAAATACTGTCTGGTGATACACCTTTGATTTTTTTTCTTGGCCTGGGGCCACCTAAAGCAATATGATTGGCTGGTTATGGCCTTAAGGGTGGTGCTGTATGCTTAGCAGTACTCCACTTATTAGCTGTGAGCTTGGCACCATGATCTGAAATACTGAATTATCTGCCCTGTTCTCTGCCATTTCAGAAGGGGAAGAAACGTGGAAGGAAATCTAAGGCAACTTCTGAAGGTGCTTCTGCAGAGAAGGTAATAACATCTGGTGTTGGTTGTAGCTAGAAATTTTCTTGTTTGTGCCCTGTCAAATCCAAAGCAAACTCTATGCGGGTTGATGCTTTCCAGTGTCATGGTTCGGGTGGTGCCAATTGGATGAACCCTTTGTGTTCACTCTAATGTGGCGTTTTGCTGTTCGTTTTAGTTTACTCTTTCTTAGTTACAAACTCTTGTAATTTCGTTGCTATCAAGTAATGAAATTTGGCTTTGCCGTGGTAGAAAAAAATGTCACCTCCTATTCCCTAGAGCTAAACATTGATTGAATGCCATATCAACAGATGTAGTTGCATAAATTTGCAAGAATAAATAAGAAAGAGGAATGTCTTAACAGCCCACTCAGGTCTGGGAGGAATACCAGCCTGCTTGGTTGCCGGCTGTGACACGCCACACTGCAACAGCGGCGTCGCCAAAGGTGGGGTCGCAGTTGTGGCGAGTTTTATACTACAAAAAAGTGTGGCTGCCACATCTGATGCAGGAACCAAACAACTGCCGCTGTTTGCTGTGGCTGCTTCATGTTAGGCGTGGCGAACGGTGGCGACGAACCAAACACCCTCTACATGAAGTTGACTAGCCCCCTTCCTTGAACCATTTTGCCATCCTAACCTTGTCACCTCTCTTGTTTTCTTCAAAATCCATGGGCTTTGACAGTTCACCCTATGTTTAAGTAGATGGCTGTGGCCTATATAATGCGTTAGGGCTCTGCCTTGCTCTCAAGAGCACCTAAGTGAATGTTTAACTATGTTTCCTCGAACACTGGTCTTTTTTTCTCTACTGAGGATATTGCTGTCTCGTTTCTTGAACTGTCGCCCAACAATTGACTATGTATACTCTTCGAGCTCTCTTTTTTTAAGTACTCTAGTTATTTCTTACTGTCTAGATAATAAATAGTGGTTAAACAAATTACTTTTGTCACAGCATTCCTTTTTTACTGATATTAATGGAATCCTGGTGTGTGCTTGTCTTATTGAACAGAAACGGAAAAGAGTTCAGAAACAAGCAGCTGAAGATGGTAAAGAGAATGATGATGAGGATGATGCTGATCCTGCTGGTTCTGTGGATGCATCAACAGGAGAGGAAGCTGATGGGGACTCTGAGACAAATGATCATGCTGTGAGCGATGATGAACCTCCAGCAAAGAAAAAATCTACAGATGTTAAACAGAAAAAGAAAGAAACTGGTTCTGATGCAAAGGAAAAGGATGCACCAGGAAAAAAGGGTTCTACGAAACCCGCAAAAGTTGCATCAAAGCTTTCTCAAAACAGTAAAAATGAGCCTGAGGTAGCAATAAAAAAGGTTGGCAGGAAAGCGAAGGTTTCAAAAGAAAGTGATGTGCAACCAGATTCAAATAAGTCAAGCAAGAAGGTTTCTAAATCCAAAAAGGATGATGGAAAAGAAACCCCAAACAATAAAGCTGCCAAGTCATCCAATAAGAATAAAGGTATAAGTTCAGTAATGCTTGTCACATAGTATCTATTGATTGGTTTTGTTCTGATCCATGTGTATACCAATCTGATTATTGCCATCCTAGTGCAGCTTTGAGTTTATTTGCATTGGTTAATTTAAGAATGCACCTTTTGTCTCTCTCTCTCTCTCTCTCTCCCCCCCCTCTCTCTCCAAAAATTAGTTTCAGTTAAAAGGCTTGTGATGTGATGACCTGGTATAGTTTTTTGAGATGCCATATAGAGTTTGTATACTCTGCTTGACTGTCATAGCCCATAGCCTTAATAAGCTATTTTCCATCTATGCTCTGCAGCAAAAGGCAAGGGTGGTGCAGCTGCTGGGGCTGCCCCAACCACTGAACAGCTACATGCTGTTGTTAGCGGCATTTTGAAGGAAGTCGACTTCAACACAGTAAGCAATTGATTATGTTTTGAACATGATGTACCATTTTATGTGCTTTCTATTTTGACTGGTTATTTTTTATGTAGGCAACTTTGGCTGATATTCTCAGACAATTAGGTACTCCTTTATGTTGCTTAAATTTCATTGGAGTTATCTACATGAATAAATCTTTGATATACTGACTCTAACCTTACATTCTAATTGATGAGTGTACTGACATGTCTGATTCTTTTAAACCCAGGGACCCATTTTGAAATGGACCTCATGGACAGGAAAGCAGAAGTGAAGCGCATCATAGAAGAGGTAATAAATAGTATGTCTGATGATGAAGGTGAGGAAGACTCAGAAGAAGAAGCAGAAGACAATGGTAAAGTGGAGAAGTCAAAGAGTGATCCCGATGGAGGTGAAGAGAAGTGATTCTGTGGACCAGATGCGCCATGGTCAGATCAGTCTCCTGTTAATCTGTGGTTTGGATTGAACTTGGAAGGGCTATTTTCATGCCAGTCTCCCGTTTGGAGGTTTGGCTCTGTACAATTGGGGGCACCGCAAGAACGAGACGGTGACCTGGGGTACTGGTTACAAGATTGTTAACCATTTCACAGCCATACACACCTAGTTGTGCTTGACTTGGTAGTGAATGTAGTCTAGTCGCTGGTCATGTACGATAGCTTTGCGATTAATAGCTTGGTTGCTTAGGTAGTTAGCCTGACTGTAATTTGCAGAATAATTCTTGGCTTGTTTCGTCTATTTATCATGTAAAACTCTGTATCTGAGTTCTGAATATTTCTGCTCCTTGCTTTCCTTATTTCCCTTGTTATCTCAATGTCAGCATTTTTGTTGGCTCATTTTTGTGTGATCTATAGCTTTTTAGAACTGAAGTCGACTGTCTCAAAGAGTTCAGACGCTTCAGAAATGTGCGCTGCTGCTGTTTGTGCTGCTTTTTTTTTGGAGGGAAGCACGCATGTGAAATTCTTCAGATGAAAATGATCACGGCTGCAGGCACTGTACGCATCTGTTATTATTCTTTTTTTTTTTGCTCATCACGGCTGCAGGCACTGTATGCATATGCTATTATTCTTTTTTTCAGTCATTTTTTCATCTCTTTTGAGGGTTTCTCTCGCCTCTCGGTCTGACGGTTTCCCAAATCCGAAGCTCTCTGAAATACAGTTGAAAAGAAAAGGCTCTCTGAATTCTAGATTAACATGTTAGTTGGTCTACTGTCATGGCTTTTTTTTTAGTAACTGTTGCGCTTGCTTGCCATTTCCACATGCCATATCATACATACGACCATATTGGCCGGTGTCCTGAAACCGTTGTGGTCAAGATCATCTGGAATACGGTACGACGCTGCATTGGACAGGCCGTCCCGATTCTCACCTGCTTGGAGAAGTAGTCGTGCGTGCGTTCCATGGCTCACTCAATCCAAATGTCCCAACCACCTTTTTTTGCTCGTGCACAAGCACAAGAAACCTCTCTTCTTATACGGCTTCTCCCTCGATCCGAGTTGTTGCACGCGCTACGCACGTCGTCCAGATCCAATTCCGTTGCTGCTCCGCCGCTGATCAGCTGACTCCGACAATGGTAATGCTCGTTCTTCGTCCAGTTTGCCCGCTCGCCGTCGTGTTCTCGCCGGCCGTTTCGATCTGACACGGTGGAGCTACGATACCATGCGTACGTACGTTTTCTCTCCAGGGTGTGTTGGAGCTGCGCATCCAGCAGCAGGGGGAGCCGTCGCTGGTGCCGCCGGCGGAGGAGACGCCCAGCGGCCTCTACTACCTCTCCAACCTGGACCAGAACATCGCCGTCATCGTGCAGACCGTGTACTGCTTCAGGGCGGCAGACGACGGCGACGGCAGTAGCAGCCCCTGCGACGTGCTGAGGGAGTCGCTGGCGAAGGTGCTTGTCCACTACTACCCGCTCGCCGGGCGCCTGGCGATCTCAGGCGAGGGGAAGCTGGCCGTCGACTGCACGGGCGAAGGCGCCGTGTTCGTGGAGGCCCACGCGGACTGCGCCATGGCGGACATCGGCGACGTCACCGACCCCGACGACCCCTCCGTGCTCGGCAGGCTCGTGTACAGCGTCCCCGGCGCCAAGAACATACTCGAGATGCCGCTGCTTGCCGCACAGGTATATCCGTGGTCAGGTGGTCACCATTATTTGCTTCTCATCTTCATCTCCGGTATCGATGGAGTTCTTTAATGATATATAATATATAATAACAATGGGGCGATCGATCCATGGACGAACATGCAAGGTGACCAAGTTCAAGTGTGGCGGCTTCGTGCTGGGTCTGGCCATCAACCACTGCATGTTCGACGGCGTCGGCGCCATGCAGTTCGTCAACTCGTGGGGCGAGACGGCGCGCGGCCTCCCGCTGTCGCTCCCGCCGTCCCTCGACCGCGCCGTCCTCCGCGCGCGCGACCCGCCGCAGGTCGACTTCCCGCACCACGAGTTCGCGCAGATCACCGACGACACCGACGCCGACGCCGACGCCGACGAGGACGACGACGGGGAGGACTCCCCGCTCCTGCACCGCTCGTTCCGGTTCATGCCCGCGTCCATCGCTCGCGTCAAGGCGGCGGCGGCGGGGGCGCTGGCCGACGGCGGCCGCGCGTGCACCACGTTCGAGGCGCTGGCAGGGTTCGTGTGGAGCGCGCGCACGCGGGCGCTGGGGATGTGCGCGTCGCGACGGAGCAAGCTGCTGTTCGCGGTGGACGGGCGACCGAGGTTCTCGCCGCCGCTCCCGTCGGGGTACTTCGGCAACGCCATCGTGCTGACCAGCGCCGCGTGCCCG
Source organism: Microstegium vimineum (assembly GCA_022036555.1). NCBI lineage: Eukaryota > Viridiplantae > Streptophyta > Magnoliopsida > Poales > Poaceae > Microstegium > Microstegium vimineum. The sequence continues at coordinate 21,623,660 of CM039137.1, forward strand.
TCGGGGGAGCTGGCGTGCTCGCTGCCGCGCGCCGTGCGGCTGGTGCGCGCCGCCGCGGCCGCCGTGACGGACGCCTACATGCGGTCCGCGGTGGACTACTTCGAGGCGACGCGCGCGCGGCCGTCGCTCGCGTCCACGCTGCTCATCACGGCGTGGTCGCGCCTGCCGTTCCGCGCGGCCGACTTCGGGTGGGGCCCGCCCGCGGCGTGCGGCCCCGCGGCGCTCCCCGAGAAGGAGGTGGCGCTGTTCCTGTCGTGCGGGGAGGAAGGGGGCGGCGGCGTCCGCGTCCTCCTCGGCCTGCCCCCCGCGGCCATGGCCGAGTTCCAGCGCCTCGTGGAGGAGGTGACCGCGGCCTGAAGCACGACAAGATGACGAATCCGCACGCTTGTTTACGCCAGTGCTGCGTGTCATTTGTGTTTCTTATATTTTTTTCTTTTTGAAAAACTTCTTGTTTGTGTTGCTGGTGACAGTGCTATGTTCTACTGTAGTGAACTCGTTCTTGTTAAATGATTATATAATGAAATTTTAATGAACGCTTACGCACAATAGTCGAGTTTGGCAATAACCTGATTGGTTATAATGGATTAATGGGCCTAGGCCTGTCGGCTTTTGAGCCCAATCATGGGTGGGAAGTCACTTCAGGAAGATTTGGAAGAGAAGGAAGAAATTGCCCATCAAAGATACAAAGAGAAGAAACCAAACTCAAAGAAGTTGAATTAGATGAGCGAACTTGCGGAGGCCTGTCCGCCTCAAAGAAAAGAATACAAACTCAAAGAACTTGCCCATCACTAATTAGTTAGTTTTGGTTTTCAACATGCATGTCATTGATTTCAACTATCAATTATAGTACCCCTTTTGCATAATGTGCGGCCTGTTTGCTTGCTTGGTCGTTTTGGTGGTTGATAAGCCGGCTGTGGCTGTTTTTGACTGTTTTTTTATGAGAGAAAAACACTGTTTCGGTGACTGATAAGCTGGCTGATAAGCCAAGAAAAAACAGGCCAGTGGTGTTTAAAGGCATGTGTGGATGAGGTTTAAAAGGTATATAGGTGGGACCGGGGTTGAGCAATCCAAAACATAGTATAATTTAGGACAAATTTTGAACCTTCAACACCTTATATTTCAGGGCATTGGGAGTAGAATGGGTGATGTTGTATAACCTAGTACTAAGTTATCTTTTGGTAATAATGAACCGAAAGGATCAGACAAAGGCTATAGGGGGAGAGTAAATAGACATGTTTAAAACTTATTACACACAATGCAACAAGTTACCAAAATGCAGAGCTTCTGTAGATTCGCGTGGAAGTGGAACTTCCATAGTTGATCAAATGGTGAGATGCCCTTTGTGTTGGGAGTGTTGTCGATTTCGTTGGTGCGTACATCAATGCATCCAGACTTTACTAATCAACGAATGTTCGTTTGATTCAAAATCACAGAACCATATGATAAAACTCTACAACATCTTTTTTTTTTTGGAAAAAGTGTTTCCACAACTCTTTATTTTTAGAAAGTTAAATGTTAAATCATAACTCTTGTGCATAACTTTTTACAGAGACAAAATTTATCACCATAAGCTCTTCATATAACTCTTTAATATATTTTTTACGTAATTCTATAGAAAATTTATCATGACAACATTTCAACGTGGCATTTGCAACTCAAATTTATCTGTAGCTGTTAGCATATGAATTTATCATAAAAATTCTCAATATAAATTCTCTATAGCTATACTTTATATTAAATTTTACAAATAACATATCTTTTGTTGTTGATCTCAAAACAATTTATACACAACTTATCCGACTATATTTTTTACATAATTTGTTTTTATAATGTTCTTGTTGACACAAAACGTGACGCACTGTGCCCAACACACAGCAAGCCGGAAAGCGTAGCTTCAATCGGCTGCCCGGGTGTTTCGGAGTCCGGAAACGTGCCAGTCAGTTTGACCTAAAACTAACAAGGGATGAAAATTATTAGATATAAAACTGGAACATGCCGGATGAGACCAGACAGTTCCATATATACGGCCCTGAAGTCACTTACGACGACATATAGCTATAGAAGCTATCTGCCAACAAGTTTTATAGATCATTCGGCTAAAACAAACAATAAGCATGTGAAAAAGTTGATAGCCGAACGTGCATTGCATGAAAAAGTACGTATGGGCGAATCATAATTAACCATGAGTTAAAGCATAACCAAGCTCGACAAATCCAACCGAGTTGGGGTCCATGATGAAGGAACATATAAGAAAACACGATTAAACTAATATAAAGTCTACGTCTGCCGCACGACACCTAACATTATCAAAGCTTAAACGTGGTTAACATGTATGAACCCGCAACACGTAACAATCTAGATCTAAACTAATTCGGCTACTATGACCATGAGATCTATTCGTATGAACAATATGATTAACTATTAAAACAAGAATAGATCTATAAGAAAAGATAAAGCCGAACCGTATCAATCTAGATTGGGCAAAAGAGTGTTACAAATATATAACAAATATAAAACATACAACACGTAGTAACTTGATGAATCTACTAGATCTTGCCAAATCTAATAGAGCCGATAACTATCTTGCTTTTGCTAAGCATATCGAGCAAACACCTGCCGCACGGTGTGTACTCATAAACGAAACATCAGCGAAGACTTCTTGATTGTCAAGCAAAGATCCGCCGCACGATTATTGAAAACAAACAAGACTACTTGCATCAACATCTAAATCCACCGCATGATACTAGACATGATAGTAAGGTTGTCGGGACTTACGGAGGTCGACGGATCGATGATTCCTCTCGAAGAACTCGACGACACGACAAAGGACTCGAAGTTGGCACGGGGCCGGTTGTATTGTATTGGTTATGAACAGTTTTTTACAATGGCCAAGAGTTCATATTTATACCCTGGACATGACATGAGTCCTAAAAGGATACGACTACAAATATTAAAGGAAAAACACGACACTTCTAACCCTAGTCCTTCCTTCGGAGTCTTCATTTCCTTAATCGTCGCGATGTTTGTTGCGTCTCTCACTTGCCGTTTTTGTCGCTCCTTCAACAGAAAACCACCCCTTCTCAGAATAGCTGACCGCACGATCATTTGCCGAATCTTTGGAGATTAACCGACCACACAGACACTTGCCGAATTGCTCCGAAACTAGCCGACCGCATGGATACTTGCCGAATGCTCCGAACACCACTGCTTGCTGGCCCACCTGTCATTCTTCTAAGCGTACCAAAATCCAGTGTTAACACATGCCCCCTCAATTTTGGGATAAAAGACATTTTATTCCGAAATTGACTGTAAGCTTCCCCCTTCTTTCTAGGTCAACACTGTTCAACACCACAGCCGCCGCTCAAGAAATCCAAGCTCCAACACACTCTTGAATTTACTTCAACTCTTCAATGGCAACCCAGGATGAAATTCCAGAGGTAAGTTCCATTTACCTCTACGCATTCGGTAATCCTTAGCTGATCCCTCTGTTTCTTTCCCGATTCATTCTTTTATGATTTCCTTGAAGGAATACAAGAACGAGATTCTGATCCCTTATGCTGTAAATCCCGATTCCTATCTTCTTGGCCCGATGGGGAATCCTGACCCAACCGAGATCATTGAGAAGGAAACTTCAAGAATCCATTTCAAGTCTAGAGTTAGCCCGCCAAATCAATGGCCAAACACCTTCAAGACTTGGCCGTTTCCCCCAATCGCCGGGTGGAGAAACTGGTATCGGAGGATGCTGGAGAAGAACAATAGGCATTGGGACAATCAGTACATCAGTCATTGCTTGGAACTATCTTTGTTAGAGATGCCCAAGAATGAACCCCTTCTGATAGCAGCTTTTCATTTTTGGTCTGACGTCATCAACGCTTTTGTCTTCGGCCATGGTATGATGACTCTCACTTTAGCCGATGTTTTCATGATGACCGGTCTGAATGTATCACTTCCAGTACACCCTCTCAAGTACAAGAACAAAAGCAATCAGAAAACTGTCAAATCTGGAGGCTGATGGGTTGGATACATCCAGAACTATATGGAAGCATCTGGTGCTGTCTGTGACAAAGAATACAGAGCCTTTATGAACATGTGGCTGTGCATGTTCATTTTTTGTTGAAAATCTAATGAGCCAACCCTGAATCACATGACAATGGTCGAGGATTTAGTTGCAGGAAGCACAATTTCTCTGGGTAAGTACCTCCTAGGATCTGTTTATCATATGATGCATCAGATCACTATTCAGATGTACCATGACAAGGACATTTCTTGTGTGAGTGGCCCTTGATGGCTTATCCAGATGTGGTTGCAGCTTTACATGCACCAGATAATGTCTGTGCCCCTCCACAATTTGCATTTCCCCTCAGTTAATTATGTTGAGGGCAACTCAACAAAAGTCAAGAAATGCCAAACTTATGGAAAACAACATCCTCCATCAGCATTGATATGTATATTGGTCATCTCTTTAAGCTGTTCTTCAAGGGTTTCAACCATGTGCTTAGGCTTCCTTACAGAGAAGATGACAGTCTGACTCTCCCTTGTAAATTCAGCTATGAAACTGGCTGTTCTGACAAAATAGCCACATAAATTTTCAATTTCTTCATCAAACCTTGTACTCTGCCAGCCGAATTTCATCATGGGAGGCTAGTGAACTCTACTTATGAATTCTATCACCCAAACATGGCAGCGAGACAGTTAGGATGTAGACAGTTGCCCCAAGACCTTTCTTTTCAACAATCATAAGGTACAGGGAGACGATCACAAGTACACTGGAAGCTAATAGAGTTTTTGAACTTGGACGTGACTTGCTAACATATGAACCTTCCCCATTTGGGCTAGTAGATGCTGCTCATCCTCTTTTTGCTTCTTGGTGGCAAGAATGGCACAATCACATCTTTAATGTACCAGTGCACTGTTTATGCGAAGGTTTGCAACCTCAATTTGCCTCTGATAGTGAGGTAACTCCACTGCACTTGTCACCTCCTGCCTTTTGATTTTATTCCTTATTTTAAATTCAATCATTGCATAGGATTTTGAACCTACTTCTCCTTCCAAAGTACTCCAATACTACCGAGCTGGGCCTAAACCTGCTTTGGGTTTTAATACCCCAACTCTAGCAATCTTCATGAAGACTCCCGCAGTCTTAGATACTGCACTTTCAGGGGGAGAGGGCAAAAGGAAAGCACTTGAAAATGTTAATGTGTTCAGAAGAGTGAGATCTAAGATAGTCAAATGGTCTCCCAAGGTATGAACCTTTTATCTAGCAATAAATCTCATTCAGCAACAACTCTGACCATCTATCATTTCCACTGCAGCCACATATTGACATTTCAGGATCAAGTAAAGTCTCAACAACAGTGGAAATTCCTCCTCAAGCTCCTATTGAGGATACAGAGACTCAAGAGACTGGAGACACAGAAGCTTGTGAAGCCGAAAGCACAGAGGCTCGTGAAGCTACTGAACATATTGGTAACATCATTCGACTAATTACCTCTCTTCTCATGTGATATCTATTTCCTATTCTTATTTCTCATCATCTGCATTATTGGATATAGATAAAATTCTAGAAGATTTAGCAGGGGAAGCCTCATCTGGTCTAGTTCCAGATTCACCTCTTCTGAACATTCAGTCAAACACTCAAACAGAGCAGGACACTACCCATTCTGAGAATCAATCAAGACAACAGGTAACATTTTGTCTTAAGCCATTTTTAGCAAACTCATCCAGTCGGCTAACTTTTTCCTTTTAGAACATTGCTAAGCCGACTACTAGTTATTCCTTCATAGTTGAAGACTTCATCAGTGAAAAAGGTGAAGAAACCACCTCTCAGCAGACCTTGTCAGTGGAAAACCAAGCTTGGTTGGAGGATATAGCTAGTCTGCTGAACAAGGATATCAACATCTTGGTTCAGGATTCAGATCAAATAAAAGATCTTCTTGAACTCATCAATCAAGATCTTCCACCTATTCTCAAGGCTTCTCTAGAGTCTGCAGCTAAACTTGATGACTACTTTGCTGCGGTGAACAGGGCAAATAAAAACATAGCCTCTAGAACTGTTTTGTAGAACAGCAGGTCTCTGAAGAAGCAAGAAGCCAAAGCCTTGCATTCCCAACTCCAAACTGCCAAGAATTCATTTGCAACCTTGGAGCCTGAGCTGAAAGCAATGAGGGATAAGAAAATCAAACTAGAAGCACAACTGACTGAACTGAATGCCAAAATTCAGTCTTATGAAGCCAAGATGACAGATTTGCCGAAATCCATAGAGGCAACTTCAGCAAAAATATCACCTGTCCTCAAAGAAGACCAGCTGCTCAAGGCTAAGTTGTCTGACATTCAAAGTTCTGAGGATGAAGATCAGAAGGTGCTGAGGAACATTAACCGAATCAGAGCTGATGCTTTAGATGCCATCAACCAGCTTCTGAGTTAGTAAAACATGGATTTGTAATAGTCTAATCATGATATATTTTGTTCTTCAAACAATCGGTTATTTCTGTCTTTACCCCTATACACTTCTGTTTGTATGATAATGTAATCAACTTTATATTCTCCTGATCAAAATATAGCCGATTACATTTAGCCTTCCGAGCCAAAGAAATAACCGATCGTTCCCTGCCTTCTTGACTTAAGGAAATAGTCGACCAATATCTTGACTTACCCGAGTCTGGCCCAGTCTAATAACGGCCCATCCAAGTGGGAAAACCCTAACCCGTCGCTTGGTATCTCCATTCGGCTTATAAATAAACCTTCCTTCGTCTACCCCTGTCAACAGTTCCAGTCAAACATTTTTTCGCCTCCGTTTCCTCCTCTTCTTCTGCTCAAAACCAATCCAGAAAGAAACCCTAGTCTGCATAGTAGCAATGGCGGGCGGCGACAACCGTGGTAAGCGCCCCGCCGAAGGGGAAGCTGAAGGGAGTCGAGCATGGCGCAATCGGCAACGCGGGTGAGAGTCGGTTCCTTGCCCACTTGCAGTTTTGTTTTCTGTTCATTTCTCTAACCCTGGTTCTATTCTTGCTTATCAGGATCAGGTCGATCTCCTCCAGTTACAGCATCCCCTTCCCTTCGGTGACAGCAGCCGAGCCAGGGACTCCATCATCTGGCTCCTCTAGTTCCTCTGGGTCTTCAGACTCCTACCATTCCCAACCTTGGGATTTAGATTCGGGTGCCATGGACGTCCCTTAGACCCACGCGGAGGCAATTACCTTCAGGGGCGAAAGGGACGAGGCCAGAGGAGAGCTGGAGAAGATCTCCAAGCAATATGACATCGACCAACTCGAGTGGGAGAACCAGCGGAAGCAGTTTTGCGATGCCATTTCCGGTTAGTGCAAATAACTCTTGTTCATTTCCCTTTCTCCGATTCATCTATTCACCCGATTGGTATCCTTCTATTCAGCACTCTCTGCAGAGGTTGAGCGCCTGAAGATTGTGGCGAATAAGATTGCCAACAAGGTGAACGCCCAGGGAGAAACTTCCGAGGCCCGTCTTGATGATGCGGATGGCCATATAGATCAGACCGTCATCCAAGGCGTGCGTCACGGCGCAGCTCTGGGGCTGGCAGCGATGTCCACCTAGACCAACGAAGATCTCTCCTTCATGCCAGCCGGCTTCCGTGGTGGCGTGCCCCCAGAAGAGATCGAAGACATCGATGATATCTTGGACAGTTACGAGGACCACGCTACCGCCATCGCCGACGCCACAGATGCCCAGTCTATTCTCAACAGGCTGTTTGATGAGTAGTTTGTAATTAGGGATTTCCTGTAAAGAACTATCTGTGTTGTGAAATGTAATCTGTGGTTTCCATTCGTTTCTTTTGTCATAGATCTTTCTGAGAATGATGAATCTGACGACTGTTGCTTGAATATGTATGACACCGCCTTGATTGTGTTTAAAAATTTTTGCTCTAAAGGCGACACACATCGCGTCGGCTATTCTCTAAGTCCTTAGAGTATTTTTTTGGCTAAAGGCGATGTTTCAACATTGGCTATTTTGCACATAGAATTCCTTAAGTCTGTTCATGCACCAACCTCAACACTGGGATGAAATTTCTTAAGAAATCTCCCATTAATAGCTCTAGTAAATTCTTCTCCCAGTAGAGTCTTCGAGATATACGCATTACCAGGTGCACACCTCACTATCCGAAAAGGTTCTTCCCAGTTCGGAGACCATTTGCTGAACGTTTTATCCTTTGCCCCAATCGGTAGTATAGTTTTCCAAACTAAATCTCCCTCTGCAAATTACTTCTCTTTGACCTTTCTTTTGTAATACTTGGCAACACGTAATTTGTTTTTCTCAATATTCTCCAACGCCTTAAGATGAACCAAATGTAAATCCTCCAATTCATCCTTCATCAGATCCTTATAATATTCTTTCTTCAAATCATTTTGCAATGTAACTCACCTGGAACCCGACTGCAGCTCCCATGGTAACACAACATGATGCCCATAAACCAACTCGTAGGGAGACGCCCGAGTAGACCCATGACAAGCCATTCGATAAGCCCATAAAGCCTCATTAAGAACCGAATGCCACTTCTTCAGTTTTTCATCGATCTTCTTCTGAATAATTTTAATCATGATTTTATTTGATGCCTCAGCTTGGCCATTAGCTTGTGCATAATAAGGAGAAGAATTATATAACTTGATTCCCATGTCTTCGGCAAAATCACAAAACTCAGATGAAGTGAATTGAATTCCCTGATCTGTCGTTATAGTCTGAGGAATTCCAAACCTGTGAATTATATGCTCCTTAACAAAATTGATCATGTTTTCTGATGTAACCTTCTTCAAAGGAATAGCTTCAACCCACTTTGTAAAATAATCAGTAGCTAACAACACAAACTTATGTCCTTTGCTAGAAGGAGGATTAATCTGACCAATTAAATCCATGCCCCATCCTCTAAATGGCCAAGGCTTGATAATTGGGTTCAAAGCCGATGCTGGAGCTCTCTGAATGTTGCCAAATCTCTGACAATCTTGACACCCCTTGTAATATTCAAAGCAATCTTCAAGCATGGTTGGCCAAAAGTAACCAGTCCTTCTAATTATCCACTTCATTCGGTAAGCCGATTGATGTGCACCACACACACCCTCATGTACTTCATACATCAGCTCTCTGGCCTCTCCTTTACTCAAGCACTTGAGGAGTACCCCATCTATAGATTTATAGTACAACTGATCATCAAGAAGCACAAACTTGAGGGCTTTGTATCTGAGCTTTCGGGAAACTTTCTGTAATGGATTCTTTAAGTAATCGGTAACTTCGTTTCTCCAGTCATCAATTACCCGATTCTCATCCAAAGCGCTAATCTCTTGATCCTCTCGGTATCCTGAAGCAGTTTGAGCCAGTTTATTTGCTTCTTCATTATGCTCCCTAGGGATATGATGCAAGGTTGCTACCTGGAAATTCTTTAAAAGCTCTCGACACTCTTCATAATATTATCTTAATATATCATTCTTGCATTCATATTGGCCGAGTAATTGGTTAATTACCAACTCAGAATCTCCAAAGATCTCAACAGCAACAACCTTTATTTCAACAAGAAGTCGAAGCCCTCTAAGTAGCGCTTCATACTCGGCTTGATTGTTAGTAACATGGAATTCAATAGGGATGACATATTTAAAAATTACCCCTCGTGGAGAAACCAAGAAAATACTAGCACTACCACCTCTGCTACAAGATGAACCATAAAAAAACAAAGTCCAAGGTGCAATACTTATCATGTTAGCAGAAGGATCACGATGATGGGTAACAAAATCGGCAATAATTTAACCCTTCACTGCCTTTGCCGATTCATACTTCAATTCAAATTCTGATAAAGCCAAAATCCACTTGCCAATCCTACCATTTAGAATTGGCATTGATAACATATGTTTTATTATATCAAATTCAGAAACTACCACGCATTCAGTATTCAACAGGTAGTGCCGAAACTTGGTACATGAATAATATACACACAAGCAAAGTTTCTCCATAGCCGAATACCTTATTTCAGGATCTAGTAGTTTTCGGCTAAGGTAAGCTATTACTCTTTCTTTTCCTTCAAACTCTTGCATGAGGGTGACCCTATTGTTAGGCTGTCGGCCGCCACATACAACTTAAAAGGCTTGTCAAGCGTGGAGGTACCAATACAGGTGGCGCCTTCATGTATTCTTTGATTTCATCAAAAGCCTTCTGTTGTACGTCACCCCATACAAATTCTTGATCCTTTTTAAGCTTCAACAGTGGAGAGAAAGGCAAAACTCTTTCAGACAAGTTAGATATGAATCTTCTTACAAAATTAATCTTGCCGAGCAGTGATTGCAATTCTGTGAGATTGGCTGGAGGGATAACCTTGTCTATTGCTTCCATGATTTTCTTACCGACTTCGATCCCTCCTTTATGGACTAAAAATCCTAGAAACTCACCAGCTGAGACTCCTGTTGACATCGTTTTTCAGCATGTGTCAAATGGGTTAAGACTCACTCTAATCGGTAGCCGTGTTCTATCGGTATCGGAAAGTCATCGGTCAAGATTGCCGATGAAAGTAAAACTAGGGCGTCAATGATGAGGCATAGAGTTATTGCCGATAAGGGTTGGTTGATGAAAGAAAATTGCCAATGGGAATGAAGTGTTGCCGATTGGAGGATGTTGTCGATAAGGAAATATTGCCGATGGGCGCAGGATGACGTAGCTAATGTCAGCATACAGTTGTCGATGGCGTTAGGGGAAGGCTGCGGATTGGGAGAAGTCTGCCGATAGAAAGTTTCATCGAAGAGAAGATAGATATGGAAAATGGTGGTTTTACGCCAATATTTTATAAGTTTGAGTCTAACTCTTGCACGAGTCATTTATTTCCTTAAAAATAGGAGTTTTGTTTAGGTAGGTTTGAGTCGTATCTATCTACAACTCCCTTTGCCGGAGTATAAATAGGTACCCAGGGATGCTGTAAACAGATATACAATCAATCAAATACATCTATTATTTTCATCTACTTTTTCCAGCAATTCTACTTTTATCGTACTAGCTCTCGTTTATCTATGAGTTCTTACAAGTTTCGACGGTCTGCATCTACAAGATCTCCGTCAACCTTGCGAGTTCCACGTTTTGAGCAATCTGAGCCTTGACGTCTAGGCGCATCGCCGTCGTCTGGTTCATTGTTGTTCTAGTTATCGTCCTTGTCGATTAACTGGTCAAATCGACTGGCAAACCTTGGATATTGATTTCGGGTATAAGCCCGAGGTGTTCGCGGATCTGACGTTTTTTGTGTCAACACCTCTTTTGGCACGCCCAGTGGGACCGATTCAATCTCATGGAGAATACTGGGATCAATCCAAGCAATGTCATCGAAGTCTCCGAAGTGAATCTGGAAGATGATCAGAAGCAGGCTATAAAGCAGGCTATGGAGGAGTACAAGCAGTTGTATCTGAAATCCTTCAGCCTAAACAGGAGTGGCGAAGCTATTCAGAAGCAAGATCCGCCATTGCCACGGCATGTCACTTTCGACGCCAATCCGGGTAAATTACAGGAGATGGTTAATTCTGCACTAAATCAGGCATTAATTACCCACTCTAGTGTGCTGTCCAATACTGTATACAATGCTGTTATGCAATCTTTCAAGGAAGGACAAGCACCCCAGTATGTTGGTCCAGCATATCATCAACCTGGATCGACATCTATTGCACACCCATCGGCGGCTCTAACAGCATCTTCCCAACCTGTGGGCCCCTCTGCCGATGAGGTTACGCCGCCAAGATCGAGCCCTGCAAGTGTCACTCGATTGAATACAGATCTAGTGGCATCGATAATGTCAGAACCCGCAACTAAGAGTCATCCAACTCCCGCTAACTGGTGGGGATACGGTATGCCTCCAAATCCATTTATTGATTCTAATCTGATCCAAAGTAACAATACAGTATGGAAGGGTCCCATGGCATCGGCAATGCATTCGCAACCGATGATCCCTATGATGCATTATGCTACATCTTCCCCAACTGTGCAATTGCCGTCGGAAGATCTTCAAGTGGCAATACCCAAAGTGCCTCTTATGCCACCATCGGCAAGTTCTTTACAGATGCAACAAGGCCACACAGCTGCAAGTCAACCCATGGCAGTGGTAAATCCTCAAGCTGGAGTATCCGCGCATCAAGATGACCAATTTGTTGACTACTCTAGAATGCAAGAGCAACAGGCACCAGCTAGCTATCAACCATCGATAAATTACATGCCATTGACTTATAATCCTGGATGGACTGGACCAACACCGATCCAACAACAGGTGGTACAACCTGAGTATCAGTACCTGGAAAACCCTTAGAGTGGGGCATCGGCACATCAACCGATGAATGTAATGCCTCAGTCTTTCCCAATGGGCGTTCAAAGTGGTCCATCGACAAATCAGCCGATGTACAATATTCAGCGAGCTAATACTGCACCTGCACCAGCTGCTCCGACCTATCTACCACAAAAATATGATGAGGTATATCATCCAGTGCAGCCAATCAACATTCCGCAAGTGCATCGGCAAGATCAAGATGCATACTGGACCGATAAGATTGCCGAAGTGATGAAAGAGCAGTTCGGCATCAAACCTAAGGTTAATACATATTCTTATCGGACGCCGTACCCTCCAGGATATGATCTGATTCCTCTCCCAAATTGGTACAAGGTGCCAGATTTCACAAATTTTTCTGGCCAAGATGACACATCAACTATGGAGCACATCAACCGCTTCATTATCCAGTGCGGAGAGGCAGCTAGTAGAGATGAATTGAGGGTGATATTGTTCTCGTCGTCATTATCTGAGTCGGCATTCATATGGTTCATTTCACTACCTCCAAATTCTGTGATCACTTGGGCCAATCTGGAGAAGCAGTTTCATAAATACTTCTTCGCTGATGTACATGAGAAGAAGATTACCGATTTGGTTAAGTTGAGGTAGCGTAATGACGAATCGGTGGAAAGCTTCATCCAGAGGTTGCGAGACGTAAAGAACATGTGCTACAACTTGGTGATTGATGATCGGCAATTGGCAGATTTGGCCTTCCAAGGATTACTGCCGCATATCAAGGATAAATATGCGTCTCAGGAGTTTGAAAGTTTGAGCCATCTCGTGCAGAGAATTGTCGATCAGGACGTTAAAGCTTTCGGGCCTAGAAAGACTTGGAATAAGAAGGTGTCCTTCCTTGGGCAAGAGGAAGATTTTGATTCAGATGGAGAGCTAAATGTCGCCGCTGCTAAATGGGTGAAAGACAAGAAATCGGTATCCTGTCCGTTTGGCCAGAAAGAAGCTGAAAGGTTCACCTTTGATATTACCAAGGCCGATAGGATGTTTGATCTATTACTTCAAGAAGGGCGGATTAAGTTGGCGCCTAATCAAGTAATTCCATCGGCCGAAGAGCTCAAAAGGATCAGGTATTGCAAGTGGCACAATGCAACTTCGCATAGTATCAATGACTGCAAAGTCTTTAGGTAGCAGTTGCAGTCAGAAATTGAGTCTGGGCGGATTAGGTTTGAGAATTCTAAAGCCCAGAAACCAATGAAGATCGACCAACACCCGTTCCCAAACAACATGGTGGAAACTAGTGGAAAGACTAAAGTGCTGACGTCGGAAGCTGCCAAGAAAAGTGCGTCGATAGATCCGAAACATCAAATAGCTGCGCATGAAGTGAAGGGAAGAGGATCTACCGATGACAGAAAGGGCAAGAGAGTTGCCGATGAAAGCGGGAATACTAGATCTTAGGGCGTCATAATCACGCATAGACGGCCATGCCAAAATTATCGACGAACGCAGGAAGAGCAATATCGGAAACAGGAAGAGGAAAAACGCCAGGAGTGGCATCAGCATAAGGATCATTGGAGGTGCCTCTTCTTTGTTCATTGCTGGGAAGAAAGTCATTAAGATACCCACTGCCGATAATTGCCCTGAATGCAATGGGTACTACCCTGCTGATCGGTCAGAAAAGAAACCTTATTTTGACGATCGGGCATCAAACTATAGCAGGCCGATCAGAGAAAAGAGATCAGCGCATGATCGGTTGGGGGGCAAGCTCAGCGTACATGACAGGCTTGGCAAGCGCGTTGGTCAAGAAGAGCTTGAAGAGATGGCTAATGCAAGAGTGCCTGATGAGGAGATATTCTCTAGGAACCCAAACGTGAGGAGTGGTGCAGATACAAGCAATGAGAAATAGTACCAGCCTATTGGGAAGACTAGGCTTCCTCAATGGTGCCCTAAGGGTCTGATAAAGACTCAAAAAAGAAGGATCCAGCGCGAACGCCAAGAAGACTTGTATCACGGTTAAAATCCTTCAAGGGAAAGATCTCCAAGTAAGCAGTGGAGGCCAAAACGCAAGGATAGAGATCCATCGGCAGAAATCAACATGGTTGTTATATTGCAGCTGGAATTCATGGCACCCGCTGATGATGAGGAAGAGGCTGCTGAGATGGCACAATTGGTGCTGGACCCGATGGCACCTGTCTTCGAAAAGCCTGCCGATGATGAAAGGCAACACTTGAGGGCCTTGTTTGTCAAAGGCAAAGTAGATGGACAGCCAGTGTCAAAAATGCTGGTGGATGGCGGGGCATCAATCAATATAATGCCATACGTCATGTTCAGGAAGCTTGGGAAAGGTGACCAAGACTTAGTCAAAACAGACATGAAGCTCAAAGATTTTGAAGGCAATGTGTCACCAGCTATGGGAGCAATGTGCGTTGAGTTGACCATCGGCAGTAAAACTTTGCTGACGATGTTTTTCGTGATCAGTGGCAAGGGCACCTACAACTTACTCTTGGGGAGGGATTGGATCCATGCTAATTGCTGCATTCCTTCCACCATGCACCAAAGCCTCATACAATGGGTTGGAGACAAGATTGAAGTCGTCCGAAGTGAAGCCTCATCGATCGTTGCATTGGCAGAATCGGAAACCTATGAGTAAACCAGATGCATATCATGAGAAGCTTGGGATACAGAGTTCTTCAAGGTTGCCGATTATCGAATTACATCGATCCAAACAATCGGTTCTGAAGAAGAGTATTAATGGATCGGTTCGCCGATGATGGAAAGCTGGGGCAGGGGTTCACGTCCGCTGATGATTTACTAGAAATAGATATCGGCGATGGTAGTAGTCCCTGGCCAACTTTTATTAGTGCTAAGTTAGACTCCCAATGTAAACAACAGTTGACCGATCAATAGTTGAACATCGGTTACCTATTAAGTCTGGTTTCCATCCTCATCAACAGCAAGCACGCCAATGCAATCCTAATGTGTTACCTGACATTAAAGCTGAAATTACAAAATTAATTGAGGCTGGATTTATTCGGCAATGTCGATATGCTGATTGGATTTCTAATGTGGTTCCTGTGTATAAGAAAAATGGAAAACTTCGTGTTTGTATTGATTTCAGGAATCTCAACAAGGCTACGCCGATGGACGGTTATCCGATGCCTGTTGCCGATCTAGTAGTTGATGCTGCTGCTGGACATCAAATCATCAGTTTTATGGATGGTAATGCTGGATATAATCAAATATTCATGGCTGAAGAAGATATATCCAAAACCGCCTTCAGATGTCCAGGTCATTTCCGTTTGTTTGAGTGGGTCGTAATGACTTTTGGTTTGAAGAACGCCGGTGCTACTTATCAGAGAGCAATGAATTTTTATTTTTCATAAGTACATCGGCACAATAGTTGAAATCTATATTGACGATGTGGTGGTCAAGTCCAGAAATTTTGAAAAGCATCTTGCCGATTTGAGAAAGATTCTGGAGTGCACAAGAGAACACGGGTTGAAGATGAATCCGAATTAGTCTGCATTCGGTGTATCAGCAGGTCAATTTCTGGGGTTTATGGTACATCAAAGGGGCATCGAAATCGGCAAAAAGTCTATTGAGGCAATCAATAAGGTGGTTGCTCCCACGAACAAGACTGAATTGCAATCATTGATCGACAAGATTAATTTTATTAGAAGGTTTATATCCAATCTGTCTGGAAAGATTAAATCTTTTAGTTCGCTATTGAAACTGAAGGCTGGTCAGGAGTTTACATGGAAAGAAGAACAACAATCAGCCTTAGAGGAAATTAAGAAATATTTGGTAAATCCTCCAGTCTGAGTTCCGCCTCAACACAGGAAACCATTCAGATTGTATTTGTCTGCCGATGACAGCGTTATCGGGTTAGCTCTAATCCAAGAATTTGAAGGAAAGGAGCGTGTAATTTATTATTTAAGCAGAAGGCTGGTGGATGCGGAAACCAGATATTCGGCCGTTGAGAGGTTATGTCTATGTTTGTACCTCTCTTGCACTAAGTTAAGGCATTATTTGTTGTCGGCCGAGTGTACTGTCATATGCAAGAATGACGTGGTTAAGTACATGCTGTCGATGCCGATATTGAGTGGAAGGATCGGTAAGTGGATTTTGGCACTGTCAGAGTTTGACTTGAGGTATGAATCGGCTAAGGCAGTTAAGGGTCAAGTGATGGCTGATTTTGTTACTCAGCATTGCGGTGCAGTGAATTCCGTAGAGATTGCTCCTTGGACTTTGTTCTTTGATGGATCCACATGTAAGGAGGGAGCAGGTATCGGCATTGTCTTAATTTCACCCCGAGGACAGACGTACGAAATCTTGTTGCCGATTGTTGCTACTTCAACAAACAATCAGGTTGAGTACCAGACATTGCTAAAAGGGTTAGAATTACTCAGGGAGGTGCGTGCCGATGCCGTTGAAGTCTTTGGTGACTCTATGTTAGTAATCAATCAGTTGATTGGGATTTATGAATGCCGAAGTGAAGCTTTAATTGTACACCATGAAAATTGTTTGTAATTATTGAAAGAATTTAAAGAATACCACCTTGAACACATTCCCAGATTGTATAACGAAGAGGCTAATCGGTTAGCAGAATACGCTTCAGGGTATTAGCCGATTAAGGAAATAATGACATCGGTAATGGTTGCCGATGATTGGAGAAAAGAAATTGCCGATTACTTAAGAGATCCATCTAGGAAGGTTGAAAGGCGTCTAAGGTTTCAGGCGACCAAGTATGTGCTCCTTGATAATGAATTGTATTATCGTGCAATTGATGGAGTTTTGCTCAGATGCCTTAGTAAAGAGGAATCGAAAGAACTGATGGGTGAGATCCATGAAGGAGTGTGTGGAGCACATCAATCGGCATTTAAGATGAAGTGGATGATTAGGCGGAATGAATATTATTGGCCGACAATCCTTTAAGATTGCTTCAGTTACTTTAAAGGATGCCAAGATTGTTAGAAGTTTGGAAATGTTCAGAGAGCACCTGCATCGGCAATGAATCCTATAATCAAGCCGTGGCCATTTAGGGGATGGGCTATTGATCTCATCGGCCAGATTTATCCGCTATCCAGTAAGGGGCATAAATTTATACTTGTTGCTACCGATTATTTCACGAAGTGGGTTGAAGCTATCCCTTTAAAAAAGGTGACATCCGCAAACATAATAGACTTTGTGAAAGAGCATATTGTTTACCGATTTGGTATTCCTCAAACCATTACAACTGATCAAGGAACGATGTTTACATCGGGAGAATTTGATGAGTTTGCTATCGATATGGGGTTTAAGGTTTTAAACTCTTCTCCTTCTTATGCTCAAGCTAATGGTCAGGCTGA
The DNA here is from genome assembly GCA_022036555.1 of Microstegium vimineum. Taxonomy (NCBI): domain Eukaryota; kingdom Viridiplantae; phylum Streptophyta; class Magnoliopsida; order Poales; family Poaceae; genus Microstegium; species Microstegium vimineum. Next base: position 21,641,261 of record CM039137.1, read on the forward strand.
AGCAACCAATAAAGGAGTAATTAAACTCATCAAGCGCAAGATTGAAGAAAATCCTAGACGGTGGCATATAGTGCTAAATGAAGCTTTGTGGTCATATCGGATGACATGTTATGGTGCAACTAAAGTTTCGCCGTATCACTTGGTCTATGGGCATGATGCTATTTTACTGTGGGAGATTAAAACTAGTTCTAGACGATTGACTTCCCAAGACCAATTAACAACCGATGACTATGATACTCTTATGAAGGATGAGTTAGAGGATTTAGCGAGTCATCGGTTGAGAGCTCTGATCAGCATAGAAGAAAATAAGAAGAGGGTTGCCAGATGGTATGACAAGAAAGTAAAGGTGAAGGAATTTGCCGATGGTGATCTGGTATGGAAGCTGATTTTACCGATTGGAACTAAGAATTCAAAATTTGGAAAGTGATCACCTAATTGGGAAGGTCCTTTTCGGATAAGTCAGTCTGTTCCTGGCAATGCTTATATCTTGGAAACCCTCGAAGGGGTTGCGTTTCCCAGAGCAATCAACGGTAAATACTTAAAGAAATATTACCCTAGTATTTGGGTGGATGCATAAAAGCAATACCAATTTAAATGCCGATGGAGGAAAGGTTATACAGAACATCGGCAGAAAGCGTATTAACATTTTATTACAAGCAAAATCAAGTGCAGGTTCACAGTTGCCGACATAACAAATTACAACAAAGATTGGATAGATGATATCGCACGCATGAAAAATTGGTCCGCTTCCTCCAACTCCCTTGCATCGTCATCGGCAATGCCCTCAATTGGCTTGACTTTGTTCCTCAGCATCAGAGCCTCGTGGGCAGCAACATCCCTCTCTTGTTGCAGGATTTTGGTGGCATTGGGAAGTTGAGTCTTTTACTGGTTAGCTGAGTTTAAAGCTTCATCAACTTTTTTCAGCTTTGCCAGCAGTTCCTCCTTTTTCGCCGACAGACGAGAGATTTCTTGTTCGAGCTCGACGCTGGAAGCTTCTAAGCGGCCGATATCCTTGTGCTTCTCATCCGCGGCTTGTTTGAACTTGAATATTTCTTCTTCGAGTTCCGCCTGAGCAGCTCTATCGGCAATACGGCGTGAAGCTTTTCGATATTGTAGCTGCCGGCTCTCGAGAAATGCCGCTTGAAAAAGTAATTCTTCAACATCGGCGGGCAGTTGGTCTTGAATTTCCCTAAACGCTACCCTTACTGCACTAGAATCTTGGACTAGTTGGGATGTACTTTGTTGCAGTAGGGAGAGCAGGGCTTCAAGCTTGGATTTTACTTCTGCCGATATAGCGATTGAAGCTTGGACGGAGCTTTCCTCTTCATCAACATCGTCCGGGAGATTGATGGTGAAAGAGAACAGGCTGTTTGGGGAGTCTTGGGCCTGAAAAGGAAAGGATTAAGATTTGCCGATTACAAGTTTTGGAGTTTTATGACAGTCGGTTTACCATCTTTAGGTGGATCTCTCGTTTTTGACTTGATAGAGGAGATAGCTCGGCTGCGTTCTGAGGATCGGCAAAAGGTGCCGATGAGTTTGCTTCAGCAGGAAGAACAGGTGATGCTGGTGCCGATACCGGTGCTGTTTCTGCTGTTGCAGATACATCCTGCAGTGGTGGTACTGTCCCTTGGTTAGAAGTTTCGATCGGTGATTGATCGGGGACAGGTGCTGACACCGGCTTTGGTATTGGTGCGTCGATGGGAGGTTGAGGAGATACTGCCGATAACGGCCTCAGGCGTTTTCGTCGAGGAGCGACACTTGGGGAGACTTGACGCTTTGGAGCTTGCGCTTGGGGGGCATCGACAAATTGAATTGGAGAAGCCTGTACATCTGGAGCAGTTGCCGATGGGCCCGTTGTCTACAAAAGAAAATGTTTGGTACGAATTAAAAGTTAAAAGGAGTATTATTAACCAAAGTTCGTAATCAACATAGGTGAAATGGAAATGGATACCTCAAAAGCCTGCACCAAGACGGCAGCAGCAGCCGATGAAGTAGCAGTAGCTCCGGTTGATGACTGGGGTTTGAGCGTGACCCTGGGTGCCTTGTAATGCATGAGAGAGGCTAATGAGGGAGCCTTGCTACCAATTACCGATGAAGGATTCATCGGTCGTAGGTTAAAGGCTTTGCCACTCTTGCTCTTTCGAGGGATTGGATCGTCGACCTGTTAGTAAAAGAAGGTCAGAGGCTGATAATAAAGATAAATTATAAAGAGTGAATCAGAATGAAGAGTGAACTTACTACATCATCGGGAATAATGTGATCGGCGTCGATTAAATGCCGATAGTAATGCGATGACTTGGCGAACAACTGATCTTTCCATTCTTGCCACCAAGACTTGTACGATTCAGTGATGAACGAGGTCGGCGCCCAAGAAGATAAGTTGATTTCAGCTGTATCGGCTTGAGGGGGGAGAGTGACGATCTTGTTCCAATCCATGACGCCAGTAATGGTTTCCCTTGGCTTTATTGCATCGGCATAGCAAAGTTTGATCGGCAGCTGACCGAACGCTAACTGCGTGGCTGCTGCCGATGGGTGATAGAACTCGTAGGTCGGGCGAGTGTTCTTCCCGGTCCCAAAGATGTTGACTGGAATGGCCTGGGGAATGAGGGTAGCCTTCATGATTCTTTCATTATGTGGAATGTTTCCGTCGGTGAGGTTGAAAGAAAGCGGAAATCGGTTGTCCTCATCGACGTAAGGCCACCAGACCCGTTCCGTAGCAGGGATTCCACAGTAGAGTCTCTGGAAGAATAGGCCGAATTGACCTCTATTGGCATCGGTTCCCGGCAACACTATTATTGCTTCTCCAAAGTTGAGAGGGGAGCGGGTTGCCGATTCATCATCGGCAGGTTCATACTCCTCAGCCAGGTCCCTTGGAAATTGCTGGCTGAATAAATCGAACTGGAGGCATTTACACATATGGGCGTTGAGCCACATGTTGATAAACCACCAGGGGCCTCCAAGGTCACCGATGGGTTCAACTCGCAACAGTTTCTCTGACACTTGGTGTAGGAGATGATAGACCGAGCCGAGGAGGTATCGACCAAGAGGCAGTCTTGTACCATTAGCCAAGAGCTCTGCTGCTGGGAGGTACATGTTGGTCGGTCCGACTGTCTTGCCACAAAAGATGAACTCCTCCAACCACATGTTCAGGAAGGTGGCATGCTCCCTTTGACCTACCGATTCGGTCTTGTGGTATTCTGCAACATACCTAGTCCAACCACCGATGTTACGGGTGACCACTTTGTGTTCGGGCTTCCTGTTGATGAGAAGAGCATCGTCGGCAGAGGAAATGTCGAGGCCAGTGAGCATGTGCACATCGGCAAGCGTAGGGGTAGCTGGTCCATGTCGAAATAAGAAAGCATTCATTGTGTTGGACCAGAAGTAAGAAGCTGCAATCACCATGTTCTCGTTCCTGGCCATATCGACAATGGACAATCTGATGCATTGGTCTAGTTTGCGTTCTGCCCAATAGACTTGCTGCCTCTTGGCCATCCTGAGGTACCAGTTCTTCCACCCATTGGTAGGGTTGGGCCAAGATCGGAATGCATCTTTCCATAAACCTAGGCTAAAATGAGCCGATTTGAAGGGGATGCGATTAGTTTCTACATTGATGATTCTGATTGGATCGACATCTCCTATTGGACCCAAACAACAGAGGTGTGGGTGATCGGTAGGAATGATTATTCTATCGCGCATATCCTAGATTCGAGAGAACAGAGAGGGGAAAAGAAATCATGAATTGGTGCGGAAAAAGGGGAAAAATCACAGGATATGGAGGAGAGGCTAACCGTAGGGACATTGAAGTTGATCGCCATTGAAGCCAGGAGGATTCTTGCGGTTCGTGCTTTGATGAGGGAAGGAGATGCTGCTGCTTGAAGATCGTCGGAGTGTTCTTCAGAGGCGCTGGTGAAATGAGGGAATGAAGGTGAATGAAAATGTGTGCTCGGGGTAAAGAACAGATTGGATGACGGTGATTTTTATAGGCCTGGGGATACTAGAGGCATTTTTGGAAATTTCTTTGTACTGAGTAAAGATATGAAAGGGTATGGTAGTGGATTTGCGCGGCAATCGAGGAATTGTGAGAGTAGATTGTGACTGTTCGCACTACAGTTGCGGGGTTCTATTGGTAACTTGCGGTTTTTGCGCGCGGTAATCGAAGAGGTTGCGCAAGTATCTTGGAGAGAAAGATTGCAGTAGAGACAATTTCGGCGTGCGAGATATTTCACACTCTGAAATTGGGGGGCATGTGTTGACATCGTTTTTCAGCATGTGTCAAATGGGTTAAGACTCACTCTAATCGGTAGCCGTGTTCTATCGGTATCGGAAAGTCATCGGTCAAGATTGCCGATGAAAGTAAAACTAGGGCGTCAATGATGAGGCATAGAGTTATTGCCGATAAGGGTTGGTTGATGAAAGAAAATTGCCAATGGGAATGATGTGTTGCCGATTGGAGGATGTTGCTGATAAGGAAATATTGCCGATGGGCGCAGGATGACGTAGCTGATGTCAGCATACAGTTGTCGATGGCGTTAGGGGAAGGCTGCGGATTGGGAGAAGTCTGCCGATGGAAAGTTTCATTGAAGAGAAGATAGATATGCAAACTGGTGGTTTTACGCCAATATTTTATAAGTTTGAGTCTGACTCTTGCACGAGTCATTTATTTCCTTGAAAATAGGAGTTTTGTTTAGGTAGGTTTGAGTCGTATCTATCTACAACTCCCTTTGCTGGAGTATAAATATGTACCCAGGGATGCTGTAAACAGATATACAATCAATCAAATACATCTATTATTTTCATCTACTTTTTCCAGCAATTCTACTTTTATCGTACTAGCTCTAGTTTATCTATGAGTTCTTACAAGTTTCGACGGGCTGCATCTACAAGATCTCCGTCAACCTTGCGAGTTCCACGTTTTGAGCAATATGAGCCTTGACGTCCGGGCGCATCGCCATCGTTTGGTTCATCGTTGTTCTAGTTATCATCCTTGTCGATTAACTGGTCAAATCGACTGGCACACCTTGGATATCGATTTCGGGTATAAGCCCGAGGTGTTCGCGGATCTGACGCTTTTTGTGTCAACAACTCCAAAGGCGCACTTGTTCGGGTTCATCTTTAAACCATACTTCCTAGTGCACTCCAAAGTCCTCCTTAGATCAGCTAAATGCCCTTCATGATTTCTGGATTTGACCACCACATCATCAAAATAGATCTCCACAATTTTACCGATCAACTCGTGGAAAATAAAGTTCATGGCTCTCTGATAAGTTGCACCGGCATTCTTTAAACCAAAAGTCATGACAACCCACTCAAATAACCCAATATGACCAGGACATCTGAAAGCTGTCTTTGAAATATCCTCTATTTCCATAAAGATCTGGTTATAGCCAGCATTACCATCCATAAAGCTGATGACTTCATAACCAACCGATGCATCAACAAGTAAATCGGCAACCGACATCGGGTAACCATCCATTGGAGTGGCTTTATTGAGATCTCTAAAGTCAATGCAGACTCTCATCTTTCCATTCTTTTTATACACTGGTACTATACTTGAAATCCACTCTGCATACCTGCATGGCCGAATGAAATTTGCTTCTAATAATCTTTCAACTTCTTTTTTCACATCGGCCAATACCTCCTCTTTGAAAATTTTCCGAGGAGGTTGTTTATAAGGACGATACCCAGGCTTGATCGGCAATCGATGCTCAACAATAGAACGATCCAATCCGGGCATCGCTGTGTAATCCCAAGCAAAACAATCCTTGAACTCTTTCAGAAGGTTTATCAATTTCAATCTATACTCTGGGTCTAAATTTGTTTTGATATACATCGGCCTTGGTTTGATATCATCACCAACATTTATCTCCTCTAGCTTATCGGCCGACATAAAGCCACGTCCCAACTTTCTTTTGTTGCCATCGATCGGGTTCTCCATTAAAAATTGCTTTGAGAGCCGACTGCTTGGATCGGCTGTTGATCCTTGTTGAAGACATTCACAGGACCTTCTTCTCATACTCTTCCAGAGAAACAATCGACGCCATCATATTCCCAGTAAGTAGGCTCTGCAGCAGCAACACTTACCGAATCATCAGCATGTACAACTTCAACATCATCTCCAATCCACTGAATAAGAACCTGATGCATGGTTGAAGGTATGCAGCAGTTAGCATGGATCCATTCTCTCCCTAAGAGCAGACTGTATGCCCCCTTGCCATCGATGACAAAAAAATTAGTAATCAAAGTTTTTGATCCAATCATCAACTCAACATGCACAACTCCTCGGGTGTCAGAAGGATTGCCAGCAAAATCCCTGAGTACCATGTCAGTTTTTAGCAGTTCCTCATTGGTCATCCCGAGCTTCCTAAAGGTGGTATAAGGCATGATATTGATGACAGCTCCTCCATCAACAAAAAATCTTGGTCAGAGGTTTGCCATTGACGTACCTCTTCACATAAAGTGGCTTCAAATGTCGATGTTTGGCCGGCTTATCGAAAACCGCCCGTTCGGTTAGGACAAGTTGGGCCATCAGATCATGATACTCACTCTCATCGAAATCTGAGTACACTTCTTCTTGGATATCCTGGTCTTCTGGAGCTAAGAACTTTGATGGAATAAAGAAAGCCATATACGCATCAACTGACTGGTCTTGCTTGTTAGGCTTTTCCTTAGGATGCCACACTTGTTTCTTTTCGGCAACTGTATGTGCCAACTCTTTGTTCCTCAAGCGTTGTACCCTTCTTTTCTAGCTCTTTCTCAGCCCTGGTGGACACCATTGTCCTTTTTGCCACACGTACTCACGGATCTCTTCTTCCTCAGTGCCTTCTTCATAATGGATCCACCCTTGATCGACAAATCTCTTGCTTCGCCGATTTCCAGAGCTATCCATTTTTACACGCTGATCGTCCTCAGTAAAACGTGCTCTAAGCCTTTCATGGACTGGACGGCGGTTGGCCCGAGACTGCCCGTACTCTGAATATTGGTCACTGCATTCAGGGCAATTATCTTTAGAAGGCAGCTTCAAGCCTTCATTCCAACAATGTTTAAAGAATGAGCATCCCCAATGAGACTGTTCCTACTCTCTCATGTACTCTTGCTCCCTCTGGTACATCTCTTCCTCATACCTCTGATGTTCCTCCATGAACTCTTGTTCCTCGTAATACCTTCTCTTCTGATACCGTTCTTGCTCCCGTCACCATTTGTTCAAAAGAATCCGTGTCATGACTCTGGGCTTAGAAGGTTCCCCTCTCTCGGTTCAGCCGTTCTGGAACCGAGCCTATTGCCGAAATTCTTCATTTGTAATTTGCCGATCAGGGTCAACAACACCAGTTTTCTTAGCTCTGTCTGAGGTTAACACTTTCACCTTGCTCTTGTCTTTAGAGCTTTCTATAGCAACCATGTTCATGGAGAAGGACACTGTGTTCTGTGCAAAAGGATTAACATCAATTTTCATCTTACCATCAAATTTCAAATGCCCTTCTTGAATAGCTTTCTCAATCCGCATTCTGAATACTCGACAATCATTGATGGAATGAGAATTGGTATTGTGGTAGCCACAAAACTTTTTATCTCTCACCCCTTCAGGGCGCAGCATGGGGTGCCCTTCCGGCAACTTGATACGCCCTTCTTTGAGCAACATCTCAAACATCTTGTCTGACTTGGAGACATCAAAGTCGTGCGTACCCTTCTGCTGCCTCAACCAGCATTGACTGACCTGAGTTGGTTCTTTCCCCCAGACCAATTCGGATGCAGTTATTTCATCTTCATCATCGTACTCTGCTGCTTCCTCCAGGAAACTTTGATACATCTCATTAGCCACATCACCCTTCTGGAAACGGTTGTCTCTTTTGAACCCTTGAGCTTGATTGCTCATCATGGCTAATTGCTGTGACAGCTGACTAAGGTCATCAAAGTCCATGCCGAACAGCTTCTCCCTGACATTCGGTTGCATGCCCGCTATTGCCATCCCTGGTAACTGGTCATCTGGCAGGTTTAAGGAATAGCAAAGGTTTTTAGTCTCCCTGAACCTGCGGAGATACTCTTGGGGTGTTTCATTGGCTTTCTGCTTCAAGCTCATAAGGTCAACTAGTTTCTTCTCATTAGTGCCTGTAAAGAAATATAAATGAAACTTCTGCTCCAATTCTGCCCAAGTACCAATGGAATTAGCTGGCAGAGACGTGAACCACGTGAAAGCCGGCCCTGTCAGAGACAACGGGAAATACCGAATCCTCCAAGCTTCATCAGCGGATGCCTCTCCAAGCTGCATTAAGTATCGGCTGATGTGCTCTATGGTGCTAGTATCATCCTGACCAGAAAACATGGTCAGGTCTGTGGGAGGTTTTACTCTCGGAGGGAGTGCAACTCGGTTATACCACTCTGGATAAGGGGACTTGTATGCATAGGACTGGCTCTTTGGTTTTAGGCCAAACTGATTTTGCATCATATCGACCATCCTGTTCATGATAAGGTCAATATTCGAGTTTGGAGCTCCATGTGTCTGCCCTCCAAAAGCTAAACCTGCAGAGTTCTTATACCCTGGATTTGGGAAAGAGTCAATAGAATTGTAATCGGAAAATTTCTGATATCCGTCTCCATACATATTGTTTTGCAACCTGTTCGCAGCTGGAGACACCTTGAAAGCCGATTGTGGGACGTTCCCTGTTGCACCGAACGTGAGCTGGCCATAAGTCATGGGGTGTTGTTGTTTCTGGTGAGGAGCCATCCCACCTTGGTTCATGCCAGACGTCTCGCCATCTTCAGCAATTTTTTCCTGACGTTTCGGCATATTGAACAATGTCGGCCCTTGCATTGGACCAATGGTTTCCTCAAAGCATTTATTGGCGGATGGACCAAAAGTACTGATCATGATTGAGTGAAAGGTGTTCAGGAAAGTTGTATGATGATTCCTCAGAGTTTCACTCATAGCTTTATAAACCATCTCAGACATCTTCTGAGCATATTCTTCTTCGGTGTAATCAGTTTGATGTGGAAGGAGAGTTCTCGGAAGCTGCTGCTTCTGAAAAACCTTATTGCTTTTATTCTTTGAAAAGGACAGCAAGCACTTCTGCTGAAACTCATCACACGCTTACTGGACTGTATTCCTCAGGTCTTCTGGCAACTCATCCATAGTCACGTCCAGAACCTGGCTGTTATCGAATTCAACCATCTTGAAAAAGTGTGTAGTCCCACTGGGCGTGCCAAAAAGTGTGTTGACACAAAACGTGATGTACTGTGCCCAACACACAGCAAGCCGGAAAGCGTAGCTTCAATCGGGTGCCCGAGTGTTTCAGAGTCCGAAAACGTGCCAGTCAGTTTGACCTAAAACTAACAAGGAATGAAAATTATTAGATATAAAACTGGAACATGCCGAATGAGACCAGACAGTTCCATATATACGGCCCTGAAGCCACTTACGACGACATATAGCTATAGAAGCTATCTGCCAACAAATTTTATAGATCATTCGGCTAAAACAAACAATAAGCATGTGAAAAAGTTAATAGCCGAACGTGCATTGCATGAAAAAGTACGTATGGATGAATCATAATTAATTATGAGTTAAAGCATAACCAAGCTCGGCAAATTCAACTGAGTTGGGGTCCATGATGAAGGAACATATAAGAAAACACGATTAAACTAATATAAAGCCTGCGTCTGCCGCACGACACCTAACATTATCAAAGCTTAAACGTGGTTAACATGTATGAACCCGCAACACGTAACAATCTAGATCTAAACTAATTCGGCTACTATGACCATGAGATCTATTCATATGAACAATATGATTAACTATTAAAACAAGAATAGATCTATAAGAAAAGATAAAGCCGAACCGTATCAATCTAGATTGAGCAAAAGAGTGTTACAAATATATAACAAATATAAAACATGCAACACGTAGTAACTTGATGAATCTACTAGATCTTGCCAAATCTAATAGAGCCGATAACTATTTTGTTTTTGCTAAGCATATCGAGCAAGCACCTGCCGCACGGTGTGTACTCATAAACGAAACATCAGCGAAGACTTCTTGATTGTCAAGCAAAGATCCGCCGCACGATCATTGAAAACAAACAAGACTACTTGCATCAACATCTAAATCCACCGCATGATACTAGACATGATAGTAAGGTTGTCGGGACTTACGGAGGTCGACGGATCGATGATTCCTCTCGAAGAACTCGACGACACGACAAAGGACTCGAAGTTGGCACGGGGCCGGTTGTATTGTATTGGTTGTGAACAGTTTTTACAATGGTCAAAGGTTCATATTTATACCCTGGACATGACATGAGTCCTAAAAGGATACGACTACAAATATTAAAGGAAAAACACGACACTTCTAACCCTAGTCCTTCCTTCGGAGTCTTCATTTCCTTAATCGTCGCGATGTTTGTTGCCTGATTCAGCTCTCACTTGCCGTTTTTTGTCGCTCCTTTAACAGAAAACCACACCCTTCTCAGAATAGCCGACCGCACGATCATTTGCCGAATCTTTGGAGATTAACCGACCACAGAGACACTTGCCGAATTGCTCCGAAACTAGCCGACTGCATGGATACTTGCCGAATGCTTCGAACACCACTGCTTGCTGGCCCACCTGTCATTTTTCTAAGCGTACCAAAATCCAGTGTTAACAGTTCTCAACCTAAAATATTTTTTATAGTATAAAATTAAAATGGGTAGATCAGTATAAACAATGGAGAAATAAGGAAAGAAAAAAATTGAAAGGGTAAAAAAGAGCGAGAAAACAGGACCGACCTATCAAATCAGTTAGTGCAAACGCTAAATCGCTGTAGTACGATGGGTTCCAAATGTCATAATGGAAAGTTGTCAAGATAAGTTGTCTATAAAATTTTCTAAAAGCATTAATAAAAGGTAGAATTATAAGTTATGGTGATAAATTATGCTGCAAAATATTATGCATAAAAGTAAGGATATAATTCTGTGAATTTTAAAAATTGAAAAATTACAGAAACAGTTCTTTCTTCTTCTTTTTTGCAATAAATGAAAGTCACGGGGTTGTCTCCGTTCGCTAGTTTCAAATGATCAAGTCTGGTGAACGTTTGCCGATTTGGAATTGGGCAGTACAGCCTTTCCTTTCCTTTCCTGTCGGACCTATATATATCCTCTCTTTGCCTTTCAAGCCAAGCATGCAGCAAGTAAACGGTTTATTTCCAAGGCCACACATGCTTCAAACTGCAATGGAGTGACCACTGCACTGACCAGATGAATGAAATGTAAATGACGTGATCAAGAGATTATGCTAGCGCTATGGTCTCGCCCACGAGCTATATAACATCATGCTCACTCCATAAAAAAATGTTATAAATCATTTTAACTTTAACAGAGTTAAAGAATATTAAGTTTAACTGAAATTATAGAGAGAATTTTAAAGATTGATTTATGACATCAGCTATATATACTATAAAAATATAGTTAATAAAAAATACAATTATACTTATTTGATAGTATCATATAAATATTATTTTATAATATAAATTTGGTTAAACTTAAGATGCTTTGATGTCTAGAAAAGTAACTTACATTTATGATTGAGGGAGTATTTCATTTCATCCATGCATCATGCACACACGCATGCATGTCATGCTGATTAATTAATTGGTGAAGGGTTGCTGTGCGCGTCAAATTTTGGTATGTCGTCATGGGATCGATGCTGGCAGCAGCTAATGCCGCTTGTTATGTCTGTGCGTCAAATTTTCTTATGTCATCAACAAATGACGATGGCGTCCACGCATCTGAAAAGTGAGCAGGATCGCAAGTCGTGCCTACGTAACTGGAGCAGCATCTATCTTTGACAAAAGGAAGTTTTTTTTTTTTTTGGAGCCGAGAGGATTTCCCAACTTTCATTATCAGTCATATCAGATAACGGAAATACATCAGAGTGTAGGACAATTTAGAAAGCAAAAAGCTAGCTCGGCGAGAACAAGGCGCCAAAGGAACTGAAGTTTAATAAAACCACCAGCACAGGGGGACTACCACAGTCCACAGAGATCCCCTACTAGGAACATTATGGAACACTGACTACCACAGCCATTAACAACAATGACTTATAACATATAGAGATCTCCTGCGCGCAGCTTCAGGTTACTTTGGTGTGCACGACACAGGAAGCAACAAGAAGCCAAACCAATATATTTCCCCCCTTCCAAATTCTAAGTTATTTTGACATTTTTTTTAATAAAAAAGTTACTATATATCTAGACATATATATGTTATATCTAGATGCACAAAAATGGAAATAACAAAGCCAAAACTCATCCTTGCTGCTATGGTGATTCAAATTTTACTTAGACTAGGACCCAAGGACTCCTACTTGTATGTATCAACCAATTAGCTAGCACAAGGGCCTTGGAGCGGACTATACAAATACGGGTGGATGCCAAATGCATCAACCAAGCTAACGCAAGAGTCTCATCCAAGACTTGTCAAGAACAATTAGGATTGCTCAAGAGGATTAGACTAGACAATTTTGTTGTGCTATATTCTTGTATAGGACAAGAATCGGTGGATCCAAATAGGGGGTTAATAAGTAGCTTTGTGTGAGAGAAATAATCACTTGTACTCATTTTGGATTTGTACTTATAGAAATCGCGATCGACTTTGTCAAATTCTAATGTCTTAATTTTCAAAAAAAAAAAATTATAATGTCTTGTCGTAGTTGCTTCAACATCATTATTTAGGGGTTTTCAATGAGATTTGTCTATGCCATTGTTAATACTACGATGCAAGCTTGTGCCATACTCGCAATATCTTTTCAAAGATCTGTTGGTTGCTGCGTATAACTAGGGGTACCAAATTCTAACACTTGCACTCATCTCTGATCATGTTATCCTGGTTGCTAGGTCCCTTGACACTAGCAATGCTCATCGGTGTGTCCTGTACCTTGTCTTTCACTTGCCATAACATCACCCAGCGAAAGCTGACCTCTCTCCCTCAAGGGGTATATCCAATACTGAGGATGGGGAGGCAGTATGGGAGTCCTATGAATTTAGAAACTTGAGAGGCGATATATTACAAACTCTAATTACGTTTTGTCCACCATACCCCTTCCCTAAAACATTTTGACTACATCTTTTGGTATATACTTCCTCTGTAAAAACTAGTGTTATCCTAAACACTAAGGTAAACAGTCGGCAATCACCTACCATTTAGCCCATTATTCGGGTAAAATAAGTGTTTAAACGGGCAACACAACCGTTTAAACTGTCAAAATAACCGATTAAACGAAAACGATGTACCACTGTGTAGCGTTTAAACGATGTGTAAACGAGCTAAACATTCGTTTAGGCGAACAATGGTAAAAACAAGTATTACTGGATAACACAACTTAATTTAATAAAATAATAAGATATTTTAGATTGTCAAAGTTTATGGCTAGTTTGATGTAATTAGTGAAATAGTTATTAGTTGTGTACTCGTCAGTTAATAATTTGCTAAACTATTAGCTAGACATACCAAGGAGCAGCTAACTATTATCTCTCCTTAGATCTAAATAGGACCTAAGTCATGTGATACTGATGTTCGGCTGGTATAAAAGCAGACTGATTCCAGCTAATTGAATAGTGTTCTGTGAGAGAATAAGTTAAAACCAGCTGAAATAAGGTGGAACTAGTTAAAGCGAATAGAGCCAGAGTTAAAAACTTTTTCGAGATAGAATAAACCAAGCTACTGACCTAAATAACCTGTATCAATTAATTACTTGAAACTAAAACAATGAGCAAATTTTTGTATACACAACAATCGATAGAATGGATCGACCCAACTGGACATGCACATGCACATGCACATATACATATTTTGAGGTCGCCAGTTAGACTAGCTAAAAGTTAACTACTGAAAATGGGTATTATACATGCATATTAGTTCCTCCAAGAAAGAAAGAAGAAAGAAAAAAAATTAGAAAGTCGATAACACACTGCTATATTCATACATCTTTTCGACCAATCTTAGCTTTTGTTTATACGATAGCACCATTAGTTCGCTAATCACCTTAGCTCTCATGCATGTTCGACCAATCTTTTCTGTTGTTTCTACATGCTCTCACCTCCTACTGCCAAGGATCGGCGACGACCGCGGGCTCAGCATCCTGTACCCGGGCGCGCGTCCCTTGCTGCCGCTGTGCAGGCCACATATCGGCGAGGAGGGGGCGGCGGCGTTGACCTGACGGCCGCCGTCGTCGGCGTTCTCCATCTGCCACAGCACGTCGAGGAAGGCGTCGACGTCGCAGCCGGGCAACGCGAGCGGGCCCTGCGCCGCGTACCCGTACTCGCGCTCCGCGTCGTCCAGGAGGCGCCGGAACAGCGGGTGGTTGGCGCACTGGGCGCGCACCACGAACCGCTCCCGCTCGGGCCCCACGTACACCGAGAAGCACCCCGGCGGCGACGACGACGACGACCGGCCGGATGAGCCGCCGGTGGCGGCGCTCAGCCCGGACTTGCACCGCTGCAGAGTTCTTAAAATCAGGCCGCTCTTCCTCCCGACCTTGCCTATCGACGTCGTCGTCGTCGCCACCGTCGCCATGGGCTCGATCTAGAGTCTAGATAGCTTTTTCGTCCTTATATGGCCGGACCGGAACAGTTCAAGAAAAGCTGCTGCAGAGCTGATCTCGAGACTAGGACGAAGGATCATCAGGTTATAAGGAGACGGTCGAGGAGGGAACGAGACGAATGCAGCATACAGACAGCTAGCTACTAGTATTTGCTTGTTTCTATAGGTAGCCACCTGTGTATCGTCCTAGCTAGAACGATTTTGACGCAGATTTAATTTCTTGACTTACTGGAAGCACGTACATACAACGGCATTATGTGTCATCTGTTAGGGGTGAATTGAAGAAGCTCTGGTGGTGTTGCGACGAGAGAAGAAAGAGGGATGGGCGGCGAAGTGAGAAAGAAGGACAAACACGTACGAGACCGTATGAACGAAGCATGAACGGAAGACAGATGTACGCCGCCAAGAAAACAATGGCTAATATGTACTGTATGTAAGAAATTTGCGAATGGAAATTCTATGTGTAGCCGCACAGGTATATATATATATATATATATATATATATATATATATATATATATAGGGCTGCTGCGCATTTTGTTGGCTTTTGAGAGGGCACTTAAGCAGTGGCGGAGTTAGAGATAATTCGTGGGGGTAATCACTATTTTTCAGTTTTTTTGTGGGTGCAGCCACACCCACTAATCTCTATATAGATCCGCCCATGCGCTCAAGGAGCACAAACACGCTCAATAATTGTGCGTGGTGGCCATGGCATGCATGCTAATACTCCTATATGCTAAGTAACGCGTTATGATTAGTTTATCAATTATACATATTAGCTATTTCTCCTTGCATTGGACCTCTAGCTTACCTCTTATTGCAACCTCTGTGTCCTGTGCGAGATCTCATGAATTAAAAATAGATATTAAATCAACATTGACCTCTTTTAGTACTATAAAAAATCTTCATGGCGTTCAAGATGTTCCATTATTTTCTCTATAAGAGTTATTACGAATGCAATATTATCTTTTTATAAAAAAACAGTGTGCTTATAATTAAAAAATCTATATTAAATATAAATAATTTAATGTCAAGCAGAGTTAATATAATTTAATTATATCAAAAGGCAGGCGAATTGTATATCAAATCCGTCTGATATTGAAATTTCTCTCTACCAGCATGACTCTTCTTCTTGAAGCGTGATGCAGATGGGGCTTCCGCGTCGCGGCTGCTGCTAGTGACCGGCCGGCCGCCGGCGGCGGCCGGAATAACTGCCGGAGCTTCCTGATGAATCACTAGCCATGCAGAGCTGCTAGCTGGTACTTATTCTGCAGACAGCGCCTGCGTTGAATAATGCGTACAACCGTAGCTAGATTGATCTGCTCCCTCCCTTCTGTGAAACTACAGGTGTAGATCGTACTATACATGTGTGTGTGCGCGCGCGCGAGCATTGTCGTCGTCGTCTTTGAATTTGCACTGCGCATGACAGTCAGTTAGTCAAATACATGTGTGCGCGCGCACGCATCGTTTCTTTTTCGCTTTAACTTACCGACTTATCATATATGGTACAATATATTTTTTTAATAAAATCACATCAGTTGACTTATTAATCGCATAAACCATCCGTGCGAACATTGAATGCACTCTATCTATCTGTAGAGGGATACTATCCATATTCCAGTAAAGCCCTGATCTGGGTGCACTCTGTCTATCCTTGTGTTGAATTGTGAGAGAGAGAGAGAGGACACTGAGTGTTGTTTGGACGTACGTACACTGATAGATAGATGTCACCGTTATCGGTTGGAATTTTTGATTCGTTGTTGAAGAAACGAAAGGACACAATTAATTATTTTATAGTACCATAATGTACTCAACCGTACAAACAAAACATACAAACCCATATATTTAGGAAAATCTCCTTTATCTATTCTTGCAATAAAACATATTTTTCTTAATATAGAGTACCAGATAGTTCTGAATTAGCATGCAGACCAGCACAAAGTGCTAGTTTAAAATCATTGTACAAATTAAGATTTTCTTTTCAAGAATAGAAAACATGAATATTCAGTACCTTTGCATTAATCTATATCTATATCTATATCTATACCTAATAATAAAGAGACAAAATTTCTCTCCCTCATTTTTTTGGTCCGGCTCCCTCTAACTAACTCAATGAATGTGAAAGTCGTCTCTATGTCAGTCTAGGATTGTTTTCTGCTCCAATACGAGTTGGCACTTCAAACTTACCAAAATTAAGAACCCAAGAGTCCTATTTGATTACGTGTGATTGCACTCAAAATCCAAAATCCGACTTCAATACGAGTTGTCACTTGAAACTTACCAAAATTAAGAACCCAAGAGTCCTATCCAATTATGTGTGACCGGACTCATAATCCAAATCCAAGATATCTAGATTCTAAGTAACCTAAATAGAATAGAATCCTAATCCTAATTATTCATTTTTTCATGCAAACGAACTATTATAAATATAAAAATTCTCTCGCGCGTACGTAATTCTAACTAGGAATTTATCCTAATCCAAATATAAGATGCTTTCCTTATGTTTGGTTTGAAAAGTATTTTGTGTTTGTTTTGAAAATTAAGACTCTAAAGATAGTTTCCATATCAAATCTATTTTTCTTTATACGTCGATATTGTTTCTTTATTTCCAAACTATAGTTTTTTTTCCGTGTCATATCTTTCAACGCCCAACCGTCCAACAAATTAGAGGATCTCAAAAGTAAAAAAAAAGAGTTCGTCTACATGCATCGCCCATCTTCGATAGTTTTTTCCTCCCGTTGCAACGCACGGGCACGTTTACTAGTCTATACCTAATAATAAAGAGGCAAAATTTCAGCCTCTTTTTCTTGGTCCATCCATTCTTTAATTTGTCTTCCTCTAACTACCGGATTCCATACAGACTTATATATATAACCTATTCCTTATTTAACACGATATAAATATAGTCCGACTCCAAAACGTATTTGATCGTGTTTGGACTCATAAACCGTGTTTATATATGTTTATGAAAAAAACGGAAGTTACTCTGCAATGCTAAATCTATACTCTATATCTATAATAATAAAGAGGCAAAATTTCAGCCTCTTTTTTTCGGTCCATCCATTTTTTTTTTAGGTTGGCCTCCCTCTAACTACTGAATAATGAAGGGACTTATATATATATAACCCGTGCTCATACGAGTTAGAATAGCCCTTATCTAGCACGATATGGAGTCCGGTTCGGATACATACACCGACTCATATAGCAAAACATATATTGGATTGTGTATCCCACCCTAGCCGGCCAGATGTGATGTTCCGAGTTGCCGACACCAACGTGTTAGCCGAGGGAGTCAGAATCAGATTGGAATTGGATTGTAATCAAAATCCAGGGTATGTTATGAACTCCCTGTCCGGCACGAACTACTTTTTTCTTACCGATTCTATTGGGACATCTTCAACGAGAAGCGTCATGAGGAGCAGCTAAGTATGTACTTTATATCGGCAAGCAAAGAAGTTTTTCCCAATAAATCCCGTACGCTGCCGCACACAGAGCCTTGCCAATTGCCATCACTCTGCCCAGCTATGCCATGCCGCACGGCCCGAGTGCCGACCGAGCCACGGTTCCCATCGCATCGTGCTCTGATTTGCTCTACGCTAGGAACGTGCTCTCCCTGATTTAATTGGTTGATAGCTAGATGACATCACGATGATATCATAAATACGTGATATACGGCTATGTTGCTTTACAAAACTAAATCCACTATACCATCTGAATACATATATACATCAGGACATAAACGCACGATATCAGCACGAGAGCAACACACATCCTCAGGCTGTCATGAACGTTGTTTCTGGTTTATGCACGACAATATCCTTTTGATGTTGTGAGGGATTATGCTCATTTGGACAAGAGCCGAGGAGCAAGGTGAACGACGCGTGTTGTAGACTCTGTCGGACCACACTCATCGATATCGGTGTTTTTTGCATCGTCTAGAGCTGGCCACCCTTGCCGGCATGAGATGACAAGACTATGTGACACTGGACCTGGTGACATCAAGACGACTACAGATGCCATCAACAACCTAATACAATGATGTCACCCCACTAAGAAAATGAGTCTTGACATCATCGACAATAGCTTCGCATTCGTACACTAATAACACCAGTGCATCGAGGCAATGTCGGGATAACCATGAATGCCATCAACAATGGTTCTTGCATGAACAATGTCGCCACGTCGAGGAGGCGAGCTCGAACACCATCGAAAAGAAAATGGCTTCTACACCAACAATGTTGTTTTTTTCTCCCGTTGCAACGCACAGACATTTTTGCTAGTAATAATAAAGAGGTAAAATTTCAACCCCTATTTTTTGGTATGACCTTCCCTAAGTAACTCCGTGAATGTAGATGTCTCTATTTGTTTATTTAGTACAACTCTCCTATTTTTATATATAGGGATTAGACACGAGTATAAGTAAGAGTTCTATTCTAATTCAAATAAAATATCCTCGAGTAATATGACAGGTGCTCATAGTATGAAGTTATGACAAGTGCTCATACAAATTAGGACAGCTCGCATCTACTATTTTCTAATATTACTTAATAAACTAATAAAAATACCAAAACTCCTATGCTAACAAGACTCAAACAGAACACGCCATGGACAAGCCTAGATCAGAATACCCATTGAATCCTAATTCTACTCGAATAGAGGATGGTATTTTTTTTTTCTAAATTATTAAACCAATTCCTAGGAAAGCCAAAGCCCGTCTGAAAAAGTCCGAGGAATTACTACGGTACCGCTACATGCCAACGGACCGCGGTTAGTCCAAAAGTCCCCACCGACAACCACGGCGGCGACGGCGGCTACAACAAGAGATCCCAAAACGCCAGCATCTTCGAGGAAGACAATGACGACGACAAGACCGCGACGATCCGTCGCTGAAAGATATGCGAGGGCGGGGGCGGCGCCCATAGCTCCGGCAACCGCCACGACGGAGAGAGCGGCGACGCTAGCGGAGGGCATGCTCAGGCAACGCCTCACGGCTCCAGCGACGGCGAAGAAGAGGATTACATGTACAAGTACGACGACGGCGCCGGCGAGGAGGATTACATCTACGAGTACGACGAAGAAGGAGCCGAGCAGGCACACGAGGACGACGTCACGACAACGGCGGCGTGCACCACGGAGCAGAGGTACGTCGACATCCGCGCGCGGCAAGAGGCGGACACGGTGAAGATCCACGAGACGACTTTCACATTCATCGAGTTAGTTAGAGGGAGCCGGATAAAAAAAATGAGGGAGAAAATTTTTGCCTTTTTATTATTAGATATAGATATAGAATATAGATATAGATATATAAGAGGATGAGTTGGTATTTCGGTACGGCCTAAGGAAGAATATTATAGACAGATAAATGGCAAACAGTGAAACATTTATTTTAAAACAGGTAAATAAGAAACCTTTCGTGGTAAATATTGCAGTCTTCAAGTGTTTACTCTCATCTTTGATTAATATACGGGTGTCATGCAAAACGTCAAGGGGATAGTTAGCATATCGTTCCGATTATGTTAGAACCTCAAAGGTGGCTTGTTTGTGTGAGATACTCCCTCAGTCTCAATACATATAGTTGGAGCATTCAAAATTTGTATAAAAAACGAAGACGTTTTAGCCTGTAGATCCTATACCAAACTGTCCATCCATCATGTCCCTGTCCTCCACTACACGGTGATTTTGTGAAGAGGCTCCTCACTGGTGGAAAGCTGAATAAACAAGTATTTCCAGGCCGAGCGCAGCTCCCAAGCTCCATCTGTAGATTCATTTTAGGGGTATTTGTGTACTTTTGCTTTTACATTGATCTTTAGGACAAGCTCTAGGATGTCACACCCCAAAATTTCACATTTTGGGTTGTGCTTAGAAAACACTAAATAAAATAAATAATTTCTATGTTCATATAAAAATTTTCAAGATTAGTTTGATTTGCACAAATTTAGTATAGGAAAAGTGAATTTATAAACTTTTCTAAATCAATTTGATAGACTTTAATGGTTGTGGTGGTTGTTCATTGCTTGTCTTGATGCATGTGAGTGTTTAAAGTTTTTAAAACGCGTTTAGTAAGTCGTTTATCGGTCTCTGGTTCGTCTCTATCTTTTTCTATAATCAAATTCTTGTTCTCGATCTTAATCTTTCGTTTGGACATTCCCAGTATCCGTTGTCTCTTGATCCAAATGATTCCCTTGAGTTCATAATTCATCATGTCTCTAAATTCTTTCCGGGAATTTTTTCTGAATTTTTCCGGACCTTTTTCCTATTTATCTACGAGCAAATTCTAATTTTTAGATGCTCCAAAATATATTTTCATGAGCTCCAAATACTTTATTTGGGTTCATTGTGTTCAAAAGTATCTCCGAGAATTTTCCCTGAATTTTTGGAGCATTCAGAGTATATTTCGTGGCTTAATTATTAGTTCTAGACATTTTTAGAATTATTTTATTCACGAAAATAATTTATTCCGAAAATAAATAATGAAGACCTCAATTTCCCACAAGCCCACAAAGCCCATGTGCAATAATCCTCATAAATCACAAAAGTCCAAGCATTTTATTTACTAATGGGCTTTGATGGTTAATTTGGCCCGTTAGTAAATGTGAAGGTGCACCATCAATTAGTACCATATCGCTAGTTGATGTTGAGGTGGAGAGTCTTCCTCCCTATAAATATGTACCCACCCTCTTGACCAAAGCACACCATGTCTACCACAAGGGGTGCCCCTAGTTTGGGAATACCTAACGGTAGAAAATCATATCTTTTTCCTACTCTGTCGTTATCGTGCAGTCTACTCCAACCGTGGCCGATCGACATCCCTTGCCCGGCGTCCGATCGACATCCCTTGGCCCGGCGACCCCCTCCTTCTGCACGAATGAGCAGCAGCATCAAGAGCGTTCGTACAAAAGTGATGGAAGGAGACAAGTGCAATTTTCTTTGACGGTATAATCTCTAATCTCCACCGTTTCTTCGTTTTATCTCCGTTTTAGTTCGTTCAAGTTGCGTTAGATTCATAGCGTTGTGCTCTACGCAGTAACGTTAATGTTTTTGGTGTTGCTTAATTATAATTTTTTATTAATATAAATATTAATTATTTATTGTTTAATCATGAGCTTCATAATTAATTAAAAACATGTTAGATTTTAATTATGTTTTATACAATTTGAGTTGCGTTAGATCATATTAATATGACCTATAAGGTAGTGCTAATGTTTATCATGTCATATGCTTTTCTATATATTGTCAAATGTTAAATTGATTAAATATGTTTGTAACTAGTTTAATAATTAAAATTAACATATATTTTATACTAAGATCTTTTGTATAGAAATATTAATATGAGTAATTGCTAATCTTAATATGCTTTTAGAATATAAGTTGCTTAGTTTAAACATGCACCATAAACTTAGATGCTCTCACATATCTATTTTCTTTTTCAAAGATAAATCTTAACTTGTTTAATAGATTATGTGACAATTCGTATGAATAAAATATGATTAGTTTAGCTTAGCTTTTAGAATTCAAATATGGTTAATATAATCTAAATTCATATGATTCACATGATTTTGCTTAAATAAAACAATCAAGCATGTAGGTTTTTCTTTTATAATATAATAAAACTCCTGAAAGTCAGTTTCTTTCTATAGTAGATCCATTCTCTGCGTTTCTTGCGTTCTCTCGACCGTAGTACCGATCTATCTTTTGTATGTGGCTTTCCCTTGTTGGTGTATTGTTCTTAGTTGTTTCTATTTGCTGTTGGTATGTTGTCTATGTGTGGTGTTTGCTATGAGTAGAACGAGAACCGCTTGTGAGAGTTGAAGATCAGAAGGTGATGACTCAAAGCTGATGGTGTGAGAGTTGAGAAAGTGTTTAAGGCAAGTATTCATGGGATCATCCTTGTTGTCCTAATCACATTAAACATTAATTCATGTTATGCATGTGTTTCCTTGACATCCTATATAGTTTTACCATAGATTTGTACCTTATACCTTGTTACCCTGGGATTTATGCATTGGGTAGATCAAGCTAGTGCTCTTGAAAAATAACTATGATCATGTAACATTGACTAATGACTTATGCAACAAACAGTAAAAGATGCTTTTTAGCAACATGGATTAAGGTGATCTAGAGCACAGTTTTTGAGATGCTCTAGAACCTCTATAAGCGATCACTCGGGATTTACAGTACAACCATGAGAGCTACATGACTCTAGCTTTAGTTAAGTAAGGGGCTTACTTTCTTGCATGTGATAGTTCATGAAAGTTGTCATTGACGCGCGGTTGCGGGGTACGACCGGCGTGGCTACCGTTGCGCGTGTGTACCATCGAGGGGTCCCCGTATACCCCTTGCCCGTGGATCCGTAGTGTCTGTTGTATGTCAGCGAGCCCCTCTGAAAGACTTCATAGTGTACCCTGCCCGCTCACCTTGGCAGTGTTTTGGGAGTAATTAACCCGGGCATATGGGCAACACGACTCATGGGTAAAGATGTACAACCTCTGCAGAGTGTCTTAAAACTAATATATTAGCCGTGCTCACGAATACGAGCGGCCTGGAATTCTTATAGAACAGAATGACTTTAATCTACCACTACTTTTTGCTATTCATTATACATGTTCACTTGATCATATGGTTATTGGACTTTTGATATTATTGATGCTATCCTAATGCTAAAATTGTAATAATATAAAAGCTGATGCAGTTAAACCAGTGTCATACTTTTTGAGCCTCATGAACCCCATGTTTACTTGTTGAGTACGAGATGTACTTACGCTTGTTTACTTTTCAATACTTTGGATAAAAATCCTGGATGGATAACAGAAGATGGATCTAGTGAGTTTTCGAAGAAGTGCTAGGCGTATGCAACCCCCAGTCAACTGTCCCTGCGAAGTTGGAGCTTGAAGAAAGTTTAGTGTTATTCTGCCATACTTTGATGTAAGTGTTAATGTATCTATGTTTTCGCTATATACCATTGATTTTGATTTTGTTCTTTTCTGTTGTTGTATGTGTGGACTTCCTAGGCACATATATGGCTAGCCTGGTTTTGTTCTTTAAAACCGGGTGTGACATAGGACAACTACTAATATAAGACAGAGGGAGTATCTGCTTAAGCGTGTCTAACTTATCACCATATACACTTAGAATTTTTTCGCTAGATGTTGTTTTCAAGAAAAAGCAATATCTTTATAATTCTACCTGTCCTGAAAACAGATAGAGAAATATATATATATATATATATATATATATATATATATATATATATATAGAGAGAGAGAGAGAGAGAGAGAGAGAGAGAGAATTTTTACGGTGCTTGGGTGGAACCACAGGTTCCTCCCGTTAATCTTATTTAGAGCCGGTTCCTCCCCATAATCATACTTAAGGGTAGTTTAGTACTTCTTCTATGGAATAGCTTCTCAGCTTCTAATCCCGCTCCACGCACTGCTCCAATCGAAAACTGCTCGCCTCCATCACTGCATCGCCGCGGCCCCGACGTGAGCCGCGCTGCCGTTCCTTCTCCTCCTCCCCCATCATCGTGCCCTTCCCTGCCATGCCGCCGATCCATCGCAGCCCTTCCCCATCGACTGCGTCGTCATCTCTCCGGCGCCGCGAGAACGCGCGAGCGGACATCCCACCGGCCGCCGGCCGCCCTAACCGGTGACCTCGGCCTCCTCTGCTCATGGTGCTCCCAAGGCTCCTCTACGCATCTCTTCCCCTCCCGGCAGCGACCTCGCCTTGCTCGGTTCCCATTGGGGACACATCTTCAGGTAGGTCGCTGTTCCCTTCGCCCACCTCAGGCTCCACCCCCTCCGGTTCTTTCCTCTGACTGCCAGCCACACCTAGAGCTCCCTCTGTCTCTCTTTGCACGGCCAGATCCAAAGAAGGGAGCTGCCATCTCCCTTTGCAGTCTGCTCTTGTCGCTATGGAATTTAAAACCTGTTTGATTTTAATGGTTGTATTCTGTTTTTGTATGCCTTAATTAATTGTAGTTATATATGTATTTGAAGTAGTCATCTTATAGTTTCATCATTAGTTTCTGTAAAACATGTGTTATGCATCTGAGGACTTGTTTGGGAACATGGAAACCAGGGTGCAAATGTACCAAGATCTTTGTTTTGCCTTCTGTTACTTGTGTCCATGAACTTATTCTTTCTTTTCTGTGTCGTAGAATTTGGCGACCAAGGAAACCAAGGTGATGCTGATGGAGTGTAGTTACCTGAACCTGAACTCGATGGTGTGCAAGCTGCATCAACAAATGAAAGCGGTGTGCAAGCTTCAGGTATGATTATTTAGTCTATTTCATTGTATTGTCAGCCAGCCTATAGTATGTGTTGTCATACATGCTTTTAGTTAAAGGTTCAGAGTTTAGTTCAGGTTTACAGTTCAGAGTTCAGCTAACAGAGAGTCTGTGTTGTCGGATAGCCTATAGTTTCCATTCTACTTAAGTCTTCTTTTCAGTAATTATTTCAGCTTTCTTTTTTCTAGTAAAAGGTGCTAGAGATGGTGACCATGTGGCTTCAGGGGCTGCTGATGAAGGATCAGGTGATTCCCTACATCATTCAATAAGCTGCAATAGATTTCTTGCACTTTCTTGTAGCTATCCAAGCACCTTTTTTCATACAAGTTTCAGTGTTGTACCATAATAATTCTTCGTCGCGGAAGGATCGTCTACTTCATCTTCGGAGTCTAGCGCCCAGTTGGCGCCACACACGAGACTCTTTGAAAAAAACATTTTTGCTTAGATGAAGGAGATAAATGAATGGAGGGAGTATCATTATGTGTGCTTACACACAGTACAAGCCGTTGGAATTGAGCGACTGCGTAAAGGCACTACATCGCCTTTTCGGCATTGGTCCTGGGAGCAACCTTCCAGCGATCAGAGAAAAGTACAGACCTGGTCCTTAATTTCTCCAGTTAACCACTAACTGGTATGTTAGTACTAATGTCACCTTCTCTTTTTCCTTGTCCAGTACAAATTTGTTGTAAAGAAGCAGTGCCCACCACAAATCCACACCGATTTCTTCAGGGATGCGACAGGCTAGACTAGAAGGCCCAACAGTAGTTCCAGTTGCTTACTGAATTCTTCCTGATGTGGCTCAAATGCCTAGTGTAGCTCCTGCACACCTATGCAGGTGGTTAGTTGATGCTGGACTTGCCGATGACCCCTGTTTGTGGTCATGTTTGAGCATTGGTGTGGTTTTTTCTTCTTCTCCTGCTTCTTGCTGTAATCTTTCCGTGTCTAGACAAATGTCTGCAGGCGCATGTAAATCGAAAGTTGTGGTCAATTCCTTTTGTATTTTGAAATGATATGATATTTTATAGTTTTACATATTCATCTTAAATTATGTTAGAAGTTTTCATATATTCAAGTTCAATTGTAATAATATCATTAATTCATTTGTGAGAGATGTTTCTATTTGTGAATGAGTGTATAGTCCCACTTTACTGAAAATGCTTGAAACTTTTATGGTATGCTTATGGACCAAAAGTATACTGTTGTGTCAATTTTCGGAATTATCTGACCAAATTTAGTTATTATTAGAAATTATTTGTTGAACTTTCATGTAATAAATGTAATAATATCCAGAATTCGTTCAAAAAATGTACAAACTTGTGGGACGACATGATTTTGATAGAGAATCGTTGCATAAAAAGTTGAAATGGTTTCGGCAAAGCACTACTGCACACATGCTCACACCTAATGCATCATAAGGAACACGACTAGAAGCACTTAATACACACCAATTTGTATAGACTTCACTACACACTAATTCTAGAGCATAGGCCACCGTGTATTAGCCATCAGGCAACATACATTATCTGTTAACAACACACTCAGATGGGGAAACCATCTTTGGAACATAACAACATAGGATGAGTTTATTTGCCATACAGAACACCCTACACTACACTACATGTCCGATCTACACAAACTACCCCTTGTATTCATTCCCAGAACAACCACACATTACACATCATGTACACTTGTGTTTCATAAATCTGCAGCTGCAGGTTCAGTTTAGAACAGCTCGTGTTGCAGGACATCCTTGGACGGTTGTGCAGGATCTCCTTCGGTGGTGCTGTAGGATCCACTTGCCCACATGCAGGACCTCATCGGGCGAGCAGCGGGTCGATTCCCAGACATGCGTGCCTGCAAAATAAATGAACCATCTGGTGAGCACTTTCTACTAACCATGAAATGATAGATCAAGATTGTTTGTTCCCTTCTTGGTTAACCCAGTTACAACTTTCGTAGACAGTTCCTTGTTGGTTCGTTCTTGCTTAGATCACCTTTGGCCAGTTTTTAACTGTAAGAACAGTGTAGGTATCAGGCACTCGAGTCCAGGCTACGTGATTCCTGGAGCTATGGAGGACTTGGAGCCCACTGAAGATTGCTACATTCCTATATTTGCAAGCCGTGAAGCACTTTTTTTTGCCTAGATTTGATTTGTGTGATTCCTTCCAATTTAGCCAACAATTCAATCCTTGATGTAAGACATGCAACGAACTTGTAAATTCAATTTCAGTGTGATTTAGCTGGCATTTATACTAAACTATGTTCAGCTATAAAATACTCAAACCCTTTATGCCTATGCGTGTATGCTCTGGTAATCCTCTAAATTAAAAAACAAACACATCACACTCTACCACCCTTCTGTTTACATCAAACACTACATTAGAGATGCTATTGGTGTCAGTGACTCAGTGGTTGGATTGTCCAATGCTAACTTGAAGATATATTAGCATTGTACACTTATCTTGAAGTATGTAGACTCTCAAAGATATTTTTTATATATAGAAAAATATTTGGGGTTTATAATCCATGGTTATCAAAAACTACAGATTGACAGGTAGTAGATAACAGCTGCAAACATCATATAATTTTCTTTGGAAAGAAAATGCAGAACAATCGAACTGTCTATACAAAGAATAAAAAAGGGATGCCACCTCTAACTAAATCTAAAGACAAAATATATTATAGGTGATTGTAACCGTTCGATCAAAATAAATGAACAATTAACGATCGAATTTAAGTCAAATGGAGTGTGCCACGTGAACAAAGAAAGGTAAAATTGCTCAAAGAAAAGAAATTTTCCACTCACTGTAATGCATCAGGACACAACCCAAAGTCAATGTTTCATATCCCTTTAAAATGTGTGTTGTCAGGGATAAAATTTCAGACTAACGTTCCATCTTTTCAGTTTTCATTCAGGCAGTGCAGAATTACAGATGTAGGCATGAACAGTAGTGATCCGCTATCAAGCAAAACTATTCTGTCCTACAAACAAGGAGGTGGAAGTGTGTGTGCGTACCTCTTCACCCAGTGAACCACGGAAATGCACTGGTTGTTTCGTGAATTGTTCATTTATTTTGAAGAAACACCCGGTGAACGCTAGTGCATCCAAGACGAAAAGGTACTGGACAGTGAGAGGCCCATTGTCAAAGTAGTGAATTCCTTCGAAATCCCACTCAACTTTTGGAACATCCCCAAGATTTGGTCCACTACCTTCTCAATTTCTGCAGGAAGAAACACCAGGTGATAAGGTGAAGAGGAACGCTAGTGTTGAGGATTTGACCCAGTGAACCACGGAAATGCACTGCAACAAAATGGAATCAACCTAAATCAATGGGTAACGAGTGGCCAGCAGCTAAACAATCGAAGTGGTGTTGGAGAGAGATCCGCCTCCAGTGAAAACAAAGAGCCAGGAAAATGGGGATGGGGGATTCACGTGAATAAGGTGTTAGCTGTGGGACAGAAGGTCCTCTTCCTGGCGGCGCGATGAAGATCCGACGAAGGTACCAACGAAGACTCAAGTTTCTGGCGTGCGGCAGTGGCAACGCAAACCGGCATCGGCGGAGTCCTGAGCGTCTAGTGCGACGGTGGGATGGTGACACAAGGTGATGCATCATCGTTGGCGGACAGAGTCATCACCGTCGGAGGAGAAGCAGGTGTCCTCCTCTGGGCAGCGTGGGTGATGGCATCGTCGATGTTGGTGCTGGGGACGGCGGCGGGCGTCGTCGCGGCGGGCGTCGTCTTCCGCGCGGCGCGAGGTAATGGAGGTGCCTCACGCGGCCATGGCGGCGGCCCACGTGGCCTTGCAGCCGGCCGGCGCGGCCTCGGTGCCGGGAAGCGCATCGTCGGAGGGGCCCGCGCGGACATATTGGCGGCCACTTCTTCTACAGCGGAGCAGGGAGGGCGGGACTGGGAGAAGGCGGCGGCGGCGGCCACGGCGCGGCCTTGCGATGGGACCGCGATAGAGTCAAGTGAGAGGGGCGCGCTGGCACCGGGCAGTGGGCGGAGCGAGCAAAAAGGGCGCGCGACCGCTGGAGAAGAGATGGCGGCAGCGCGGACGCCGGCGTACTTGAGAGCGCGGCTGGCAAAGGAGACGGGATCACTCGATAAAAATTTAGAGAATCAACCTCGGTGATTCATAAGATAATCTTGGTTTCTCTTGATTCCGAGAAGCGGTTCTTAGAAGGTTCGATTATACCCTTTACAATTAGTTCCGGGTCCACAAATTTTTTGGTTCCGGTCCATAGCTTAGGTTACTCCCATCTAGTTCCACCTATTTTTAAACCGTCAGATCTAAGGAAACGGACGGTTCACATTAATTCCAAACATAATAAAAAATCTCATATATATAATATATATATATATATATATATATATTTCATAACACACAGTACAACATGTGTATATATTGTTTTCGTCAACCATACACAATCACAACATACTCCAAAAGCAACATATAGTAACTAATTGTCGACGTATCAATAAGGTAGTCTAAGGGGGATCTACCACCGGGGCTAGAGGGCTCCAGTCCCCCTAGAGCGGTCACGTCCATATGGAGCCCCCCCCCCAACCCCCCCCCCCCCCCCCCCCCCCCCCCCCCTCTTTGAAATTTTAGCCATGTGATAAGGTTGGGAGGAGCTTGAGGTTGAAGACACTAGCAGGAAGACAAGATCTAGGCTTTAGTTTTGCTAAAACTATCATTTCATATCTTCTTGAACTTAGCCCCTCTAACATAGGCCTCTCTAAACTTTTATCTTAGATCCGTCACTGGTAGTCTATAGCTAAAGTTGTCCATAGGTTTTTCGCACCCATCTCTCTCCCTGCGTTCCTCCTCTTGCTGCACTCGCCGGTTGTATGCGACCGCCTCTGCCCCTCTGTGCTGACCGTGGGACTATCCTTAATTTAGCAGAGGTAGTCTGTCTTTCTAGGTTGGTTAGGCGGTGGCTTTAGTAGTTCTCCTTAGGCCCTGAGTTGAACTTTCCGTGGAGCATGATAGGATCTACCAGAAATGCTCGAGAGCTATCTTACCTCCTTAAAACGGTAGATTTTTATTGTATTTCCCTTTAATCAGTCTGCTATCCTTTTTAACAAAGCATGTCGATAATCCCACTAAGCAGACGATCAAATCGATCTTTCCTGTGCCTGACCTCAACTCTAATATCATCCACCTGGGTCATCCTCTTATCTTGAGTCACATAGATCGTTCTAAAGCTTATGACTTTATTCTTAATAAATTCAAAGCCAACAAACTCAATCATGCTGTCCGCCTTACTTACATCAACTCGGTTCTTGCTTCCATTCCAATTTACTACATGTCAAGTGTGCTATTCTCTAAAACATTCATTGACAAAATTACCGCCATCATTAGAAGATTTTGGTGGGCTGGTATTCAAGAAGATGCTAATTCTTTACCCTTTCGCTTCAGATCTTGGGATGACATATGCCAACCCAAAAATATATAACGGGGGGCTTGGAATTAGAAACCTCTTCCATGTCAACCGTAGCTACATCATAAGAGCAGCCTGGAATATTACCACTGACAGAGATCCCTTTCTTGCTGCTATCCCCATTACTTCCTTCCGGCTTGCTAAAAATGTCAGATCCAAATCTATCTTCTTCTATCCTTCATATTAAGCAAGATCTCAATCATAATTGCACCATCCAAATTCACAGAGATAACTCTAGCATTTGGTCTGGTCGACTCCTTACTGTCCTCTCTAGGATTATATCCATGATCACCTTAATCTGCCTGTCACTCGGCCCAGTCTCTCCTAGACGGTTACTGATCTCTGGAACCCTAGGCCTAATACTTAGTCTTAGAATGATGCTCTTATCACTGAGAATTTTTATGCTCAGGTTGCACAGGCTATTACTCAAGTTCAGACAGTTCCCTCTCAAGAGCCTGACATGATCAGATGGAGGCCAGCCAAGGATGGTACATGCACATCAAAACAGGCTTTTGGTTTCTTAATGTTGGATAAGCCTGATGCCGGATTGTGCATAGTAGCTGTTTCTTTTCAGTTTCGTCAGTAGCTATTCTTAAGCGTTTTCAGTTTCAGTAGCTAAGTTTAGCCTGTGCGCATGCAGCCGCTCACTCCAGCTCGCCATGCGCGCTAGCTTCACGGCACGTCCCAACGGTGTGGGATGGCACTTCGTGAGCACGAACGTGCCGTGATTTTCGCAGCCACTAAGGCTTGTAAGTTTGTTTATATTCAGAAATCTAATACAGAAAACGTTGCCTCTTGGTAACACCAAAACTACTCAGTGTCCTCTGTGTTCTTGCGTGCGTTCTCTGTTCATCTCGCCGGCAATTGTTTTCTAACACTTAACTCTCAATTGCAGGTTCAGCTTTCCCACCAGGGATCTAGCTAAAAGTGTTACAACGCAGGCCATGCACATCCTCACCAAAGCATGGAAGCACATGATGCTTCCTCCTCTCCTCGAAACTTTTTGCTGGAGATTAATTCGAAAAGCCATAGCCACAGGTGAAAGAGTAGGGAGGCACTCCAACAAAGTCAGTAAGCTGTGCACAACCTGTAATAACAATGAAAATGACACTCAGCTTTTTTTTCCAATGTACATTTGCGAGAGCAATTTGGTTCTTTGCAAATCCACATTTATGTTCTTCAGTCTTACCCAACGAGCAGGGCGGTATAGAGGAATCCCTTGGCCAGCTTATCAACTAACAAACCAAGTATGTGGTACATATGGAAAGCCAGAAATGATCGTAGATTTCATAACAAAGCTTGGACTGTTTGGCAGGTACATCATGCAGTTGCAGCAGACATTACAGCCAATTTGTTTTGAGAGTGTCAGCAAGGAGATCAGGAGTTCAGGACCACCAAATACTACATACGCATGAGCAATCTACATATCATTATATCAAGGTATGTGCTTCTTAGCTGCAGGTTCAGAGACAGACTGTGTCCATGCGCCAAGGCATCAGCCTATGCACAATGAAACCTTGCCGAGTTTACCCTGGTACAGGGTGCAGCTGCCGGGGCTTTTGCCTGTCAACAGGTGTTACACGGATGCCTGCCTCAACATTGCCTGACAGGCAACAACAGGTTCGCAGAACTGCAGGCCTTGGTGTTTTCATCGTCAACAACCAACCTCCCCGATATATATATATATTTGTTGTCAACAATATCAACTAGGTGCTTATGGCTAAAGCATCAGCCATGGTCTTAGCAGCATCAATAATCCTGGCCGCAATGAACATCACCAGTCTGACCTTGTTGAAAGATACTCATAGTAATCAACAACGGGTAACCTTCTTCAATGCAGCTGATCGCTCATCTCCTCCGCAGTGGGACATCAAGCACATCGTCACACAGGAATTTATCAACCTGGGTGCCACAAGCAATTTTAAGGTATTTGCTAGAAGCATGAATACCACGACACATCTTCTGGCCACTCAAGTGTATAGATCCTCAAACTAGTACTCTAATGCTATGTCCATTACTTGCTCTAGGCAAGATCGTCATGTACATGCCCCCATCGGTGAGGCTCTGAACATTGTACCTGGGAGGGCATGAAAGGCACGTAATAAAAAATATTATAATAATCTCGTAAATTAGCATAATAATTATCGTAACTTAAAGTGATTATAGAATTAGTTATTTTACAACCAACTGTAGAATAATAGTTATATATATAACATGCACCAAAACCTAGTCAGTTTGGACCACTGAGAGCTTTTCAAAGCTAGATCCCAAGATATGCACGATCTAAACATCTTAGGGCAGGTATATTGCTATACGTCAGCGGTCTCGTAGCTCGTCTCATGCAATGTCACGTAGGATTTTTGCTTACGTGGAGGAAAGAGAAATGTGAGAGAGAAAGAGGTGATTGTTTCGACCACCTCATGAGCTAAGATTTAGGACTATGAGACAACTATTACACCATTGTATGAGTTGTTATTGTCATGCACCTCACAAGTTAATTTTTATTCTATGCATAAATTAAGGAATCATGAGTTACTACGAGTCAACTTAAAAAACCAACCATATTGTATATGTGATCTGTTAAATCGTTTTAAATTACGTGACATTATACGAGACGACCTATGAGACAATACCAATGTACTTGCCCTTAGATAGTCTAGATAGTTTGTATGCCTCCCTTGAGCTTTTAAAGATTATGAGTTAAAAGAAAATTATAATTTTTCTACTTGTTAGTCGTTACGGCCTCAACACGTGGGGCCCATGGGAATCCTTCTAGCCAATCCATAAATTTTTTTTGGCACAACTTGCTGGGCTAGTGGCTATGAGGAAGTGGTCAATTTTTGTCCGTCACTATTTTCCTAGCTCAACTAGAAATTATAGTGAGCGAAGGTGTTTGGATGCGTAGCTAGCCGTCCTTCGTGCACACAAGATTTTCCTTGCTTGCTTAGGTGAGCCAAACTGGCTCTTCTGGCCTGGCATGGATCTTGTTGCATACTTGCATGTGCTAGGAGAGGCAAGGGGCTTTGCCTGCAACCAAGCACCCTCGTGTAAGGATTGTCAATGTAGCATATTATCCTGTATATGTCTTGTATGGTGAAGGTGGAATAGAGAAATTTGGGTATGAATTTCTTGAATACAACTATACAGGTTGAGAACTCTAAAAAATACAAAAGAGAACCACATACTGGAAAAGACTAGATAACATAAGTACTACAATTTCAAGAAATCCAAGTCTAGTCTTCAGCCAGAGTTGAGGAGCCACCCTAGAAAAAAGATGTTGAGCATAGTGATAGAACATTCTTGTAAATAGGCTTGTCTGGCAATATTTAGGTTTTTTTGCATCAACTCTAGATTGTGATTTACAATCTAAATATGAAATAAATATATGTGGTTTTTGCTTACCACTTGGCACGGTGCACCCTATTATTTCGGTCACAAAAATTCTATCCACTATGTGGTTTCTCTGTCAAGGAAGGAGTCCCCTCAACTTGCAGGCACTAAGTCAACATTGATTCTCAAAGGTCTCATTAGCACCAACTGGGGTGAATTGAGTGTCTAATTAAAGTAAAAAACATATGGAATGATTTATACTACCTCTAGAAAAAATGTGAAGTCTTCTAGAAAGATTGGACTTCAGGTTTTAGTGCGTTCTAACTTACTCTAAACTCACAAACAGTTTTTCATCCTAGAGCCAATTCTATCACTTAGCCTTACAATTAATCTAGGAAGGTAAACGTCACATAATTAAAGCACAAGAGGAAGATATAAACAAGACAACTAATAAGTTAAGGTTAGAGAGGACAAACTTCCGAATATGCAACAATATAATATATCATGTGCTATTCGTTGCTAAATCGCAACCCTACTTGTGACACCCCAACCCATTAGTAGCCTATAATAGTTGTGAAGTTGACCTATGTGACCCAAGTGGCACATGTGTGGTTGGGATTGGTGGGTTTAGTACCAACTTGGAGTTTAGGAGGGTGAGAGCTATAGCTTATAATCTTCCTTATTCTAAACGTAGCACTACCAAGTTAGCCTATTTTATACGAAGCGAGAACAAAAATGTAAGAGAACGAAAATGTAAGAGAGATACTATGCATATGTAGGTACATTCTATATGCAGAGTGGGTCATATAAGAAGATTTTCGCAGAGTGTTACACTACTACACTCACAGTCATCAAGTCTACTCTCACTACTATGGTGTGGATCGTCACCAAAAATAATATCATGAGTCACCAAGTCTTACAATTGCTACGGTGTTATTCTTTTAGTGGTGTGACATGTCTGTTTTTTTTTCAATACGTCTCACAATTTTCACAACGTTATTCTTTTAGTGCTAGTGGTGTGATATATTCATTTTGAGATTGATGAAACCACTGGTCACTCACTACTACAGTGTTGGACCATCAACCAAATACAATGTCATGAATCATCAAGTCCCATCATGAATCACCAAGTCTCACAATTGCTATGGAGTTATTCTTTTAGTGGTGTGACTTATCCGTTGTTCAACTAGTCTAGTAGTTGTCATGACATTATTCTTTCAGTGACGTGATATGCCTGTTTTTCAACAAATTATATATGGCGTTATTCTTTCATTGGTGTGACATGTTTGTTTCAAGATTGATGAAGCCACCACCACAAACGCTTCACTTTCAAATGGCTCATCGATTGCCACTGAAAGAACGATATTGTTAAATCGTCATACAAATCCAGTAAAATATGAGCCTACATTACAACTCGAGAACTTAACTCTAAGTGAGGAAGGTTCCACCACAAAGACTTGAACTAGTTGAGCTAAAATGTATGTGATGATTTCACCAATCTCCATATTTTTTGACTCGGCCTTTCTAATGCGTTGTGCTTGTATTCATATGTTAATGCGTGTAATATTCTTAAAATGTACCATAGTTATGTAAAAAAAATTTAAGGATATATTATAGAAGAAATCAACTATTGAATTATGTACAAAGTTAGTTAAAATATGACATACATTCGTGATGGGAGGGAATATATGTTACAGTTACAGGCCTTTCATACTGACTCTGACGTCATGCATGTATATGTAGACCGTGAAAGTCTTGCGGTCTGTTCGTTTGATCGTTTCTGTGGCTGATAAGCCGATTGATGTCGTTTTTGGATGATTTTTTATGAGACAAAAACATTGTGATAAGCCAAGCAAACATGAGTGGACTGAGATTCTGTTCGCGTGACAGACAATAATTATGGAGCCATCTTGATACTGGAAGCCGAACAAAACCCCGGACGAAAAAGCGTGTGAGAAATCTTTTACGTATTTATTTAAGAAAAAAAAAGTGTGCGAGTGAGTAGCTTCGAGAGGTGGCAGGAAAAAGCAACCGGGCGACCCGTGTCATGTTGCTTTCCCACGAAATCGCGCGATATTGGGGTGCTAGAGCTAGGATTCACGACTTCGCCGGATGCTCGTGACGGCGATCGCGCAGGAAGCGATCGAAAAACCAAGCTCTCGCTCTATGGTCAAAGGATAGAGTCTTGGATCTGTCGACACACAGATGTGCCCACGGACAGGACAGGAAAGGCACATCATGGTGGTAGTAGATGTGTACATCCAGGATTTCCAGGACCACGCTGCCAGCAAGCTCTAGGTGAAATGGAGCCTTCTTCCTCCGGGGACCGTGGCCTTCTACCTTGGTCAATGTGAGATGTTTTCTCCAATGGTACTCGCCTCCGGGGTGACATGATTCTAGCTATGTATGTCGGCACTTGACAAAGACGCAACGCGATCCGCTGCCGTGTTGTGCAACACACGGTTCTGCGCATTGGGTCGAAGCACCGGGCAATGAGATGCAGACGGTCAGTCTTATCTTGGTTCCTGCTTAGACTTTTTCGCTCTGCAACTAAAACCACTTATCTTGCTATCTCTTCATCAACAGAGACGCGAATTTTGTTGTGATACCTTCAAATAACTATAAACCATTTATTTGTTTTAATTGGACGGTAACGATCATCTATTATCTCATAGAAGGTAATATATATTTATTTGATTTTTTATTTTGTAAAATAAGAAGAAACAAAGAAAAGTTTAGATATAAAAGAATCTTTTCCTAGAGGGTTTTTGCTGTGGTACCTCCAAATAACTATGAGCCGTCTATTTATTTCGATCGGACGATCATGATCACTTATTACCTCTTAGGAGGTAATAGATGAAATATATATCTATTTATTTTTTTATTTTATAAAATAGGATAAATAAGGAAATTTTAGATATAATTTTTTTTAAGATACGATTGTTGCCGGTGTGATGTGACTGATATAGTAAATCTTTT
The DNA here is from genome assembly GCA_022036555.1 of Microstegium vimineum. Taxonomy (NCBI): domain Eukaryota; kingdom Viridiplantae; phylum Streptophyta; class Magnoliopsida; order Poales; family Poaceae; genus Microstegium; species Microstegium vimineum. Next base: position 21,677,863 of record CM039137.1, read on the forward strand.
TATTTTTGTAACTTTGTACATGATATATTTTAATTACCATATAAATTTATATGTAATTTTATATAGTAGATTTTGTTATGGTAGGATTTGCGTGTGACAATTAGTATGTGTAACACAAACGTGCGTGTGTCTGTGCGTGTTTACATGGCTAGCGTGTGTGTACGTGGTTAGTGTGTGTGGTTAGTGTACTTGTACGTGGTCAGCGTGTGCGTAATGTTAGTGCAGGTAATGATTTATTGTTCATAATTTTTAGATCAGATAAGCCTTTCTATACATATAATATATGTAACATGTCATGTCATGTACATATAATTCACTAATAAAAAAGAATTATATTAGCTAACATTACAAGAGATCATAATTTATTAACATGTATAATAAAAATTAAAATTATATAAAAAATTAAAATTAATATGAGTGCTTAATACAAAAGCTCACAATTTGAGGAAACTTGATTAGGGGAATCAATTAGGATGGATGTTTCCCTCCGTCGTCTAGGGGCATAGTCAATAGGGGCATGCGGAGGATTTTTTTGTTTTTTCTACTTTTTAAATTTACTAGTAAACGTGTCCGTGTGTTGCAACGGGAGAAAAAACAAACATTAATTTAAAACGTAGACATAAGTATTACATATTTATTCATATTTTAAATTTATTCTATATCTCTTTCAACCTATTTTTTTCATCATCAATTCATTCTCTTCTTTTGATCTCTATGCGATTTATGTTATTTTGGGGTGATGAAGTCTAAGAGAAACCAGCGACATGCTATTATTATAAAATATCCCCGTGCTTTTGCGACAGGAATTTTTTTTCTTTCGATTTTGATGTTGTCGCTGACCCATGCACAGTCATGATAAACGGATTGACGTATCTATTTTGGTTGGAGTCCTAATACTTTCTAAATTAGTTAAAAGTGGACAGACAAAAAAACATCTAATATTAGTACAATAACGCGGGATTACTTAATTTCTATTCTTATTATTCTACTTCTATTTGGATTAGAATTCGTTTTTATTTATTTGGAAGTCTTACGAGTTTTGTAATATATCTCGTCTTACGTGTTTCGTAATAGGATATATGATTTAGAGTTCTATTTGTATTACAATTAGAACTTCTTTCTTTTAAGGTTATTATATTATAAAAAACCTTAGCCAATATCGAAACCTTAGCCAATATATGATTTAGAGTTCTATTTGTATTTGCTATCTCTTATTTCTTCGCCGCTCCTGCTTAGGCTGAAGGACTTCAGATACAATTGCTTGTACTCCTCCATAGCCCGCTCCATAGCCAGCTTCTGATCATCTTTTAGATCGGCCTCGGAGACTTCAATGACATTCCTCTGATTGACGTCAGTATGATCACCCATAGCAGATGTATAATTGATCCCACCGAGCGTGCCAAAAGAGGTGTTGACACAAAAAGCGTCAAGATCTGCGAACACCTCAGGTTTATACCTGAATTCGATATCCAAAGGTGTGCCAGTCGATTTGACCAGTTAATCGACAAGGACGATAACTAGAACAAGATCTGAACGAGACAACGGCGATGCGCCCGGATGTCAAAGCTCAGACTTGATCAGGATAACTAGAGTAGAGCTGAACGAGACGACAGCGATACGTCCGGACGTCAAGGCTTAGGTTGCTCAAACGCGGAACTTGCAAGGGTTGACGGAGATCGATGAGATGCAACCCGTCGAGACTTGAAGAACTCGTAGATAGACTAGAACTAATGCGATAAAAGGGTAAATTACTGAAAAAGTAGATAGATAAAAATAATAGGTTTGTTTGATATATGATTGATTCTTTATTCCACGACCCCTAGGTACATATTTATACCCCAACAAAAAGAGTTGTAAACATACACGACTCATATCTTTCCTAAACAAAACTCCTATCTTTAAGGAAACAATTAACTCGCGCAGGAGTCAGACAATAATATTTTCCTAAATAAATACCTCTATTTCTAAGGAAATAAATGACTCATGCAAGAGCCGGACTCAAACTTCTATAACAATACTGGTATGAGATCACCAGTTTCCTTATGTCTTCTCTTCGATGAAACTTTCCATCGGCAGACTCTTCAATCCGCAACTTCCTTCTATTGCCATCGACAATTCCCTGCTGACGTCAACCGCCACGTCACCCTGTGCCCATCGGCATCATCTCCTTATCGGTAATACCTTCCAATCGTCAACCCTTCACCTCCACTGGTAACTTGTCTTTACCAATTAACTCCTATCGGCAAGAATCGTTCAGCTTCCATCGGCAACAAACTTATCCCTTTCGTAGCATTCACTCTCATCGGTAATATTGACCGATGACCTTCCGATGCCGATAGAAAACGACTACCGATCAATGCAAGTCTTAGCTCATTTGACACATGCCAAAAAATGGTGTCAACACATGCCCCCCAATTTCGGAGTGTAGAATATTTTTCGCGCCGAAATTTTCTCTACTGTAACCTTTCCCTCCAAGATACTTGCACGACTTCCTCGATTACTGCGTGTAAAAATCGCAATTTATCAACAAAATTCCGCGACTGCAGCGCGAACAGTTGTAAGCCCAATCATATCTCCTCGATTGCCACGCATACCTATTGCATACCCTTCCATATTCCTGCTCAGTGCGAAGAAAATTCCAAAATATCCCTGACCAGGCTTATAAAAGTTACCACCATCCAATCTGTTTGTCACCCTGAGCCCACTTTCACTTTCATTTGCCCTCATCTTCAACCTCTGCGGCGGCTCTGAAGAATACCTCCGGCAACCCAAGCAACGGTGTCTTCCTCAAGCAGAGCACGAACAGCTTCAATAGCGATCAACTTCGAAGTTCCCAGAGTAAATCTGCTCCCTTCTTACTTCATCTTCTGCAAGTTTCTTTTCTGCATCAACTTTGTAATCCTTTTCTCCTTTCTTTCTTTGATTTTTTTCGAAACCTAGGAAATGTACAACAAGGTAGTAATCCCCATTGAGCAATCCAACTTTAATTACCTAGGCCCAATGAGAAACACCGATCCCACCAATCTGATCAACGCAGAGACCAACCGCATTCCTTTCAGATTTGAGTGCTTTAGCCTAGGGTTATGGAAAGATGCTTTCTGTTCATGGCCTAAACCCACCAAGGGATGGAAGAACTGGTATCTCAGAATAATCAGAACACAACAAGTTTACTGGGCAGAGCGCAACCTAGATCAGTGTGTTAGACTCTCTATTGTCGATATGGCAAAGAATGAGAATATGATGATAGCCGCTTCTTATCTCTGGTCCGATACAATGAATGCCTTTTTATTCATACACGGACCAGCTACTCCCACCCTTGCCGATGTGCATATGCTTACCGGCCTCGATGTCTCTTCTGTCGATCCCTCCAACCTTTTCGGTAGGAAAGTTGAGTATAAAGTGAACACACGCAATATCGGTGGTTGGACTGGATACATTCGAGAGAACCAAAAGACTGGATCGGTAGGTCAGAGGGAGCACACCACCTTCTTGAACATGTGGTTAGAAAAGTTTATCTTCTGTGGCAGAACAGTTGGACCTACCACCATGTACCTTCCCGCAGCAGAACTTCTGACCAATGGAGCAAGACTTCCTCTCGGCCGATACCTCCTTGGATCGGTATACCACCTCCTGCACCAAGTATCCAGGAAGTTATTTCTAGGCGAGCCCATCGGCAACCTCGGGGGTCCTTGGTGGTTCATAAACATGTGGTTAAACGCACACATGTACAAGGTCCTCCAATTTGACTTGTTCAATCAGCAATTCCCAACGGATATATCAGAGGACTATGAATTTGATGATGACGAATCGGCAACTCGTCCCCCACTCAATTTTGGGGAAGCTATTATAGTGCTACCAGGAACCGATGCCAATGCAGATCAATTTGGCAGGTTCTTTCAAAAGCTTTACAACGGAATCCCTGCTGCAGAACGGCTTTGGTGGCCTTATGTTGATGATAACAACCGATTCCCCCTGTTATTCAACCTTACCGATTGGAACGTACCGCAGAATGAAATAATCATGAAGGCTAGTATTGTTCCCCGAGCCATCCCAGTCAACATCTTTGGAACCGGGAAGAACGCTCCTGTGTCTTATGAGTTCTATTATCCATCAGCAGCAGCAAGGCAGCTGGCATTCGGTCAATTACCGATCAAACTCAGCTACGTCAACGTGATAAAGCCAAGAGAAGTTATCTCTAGTGCCATGGATTGGAACAGGATTGTCAATCTTTCTCCCCATGTCGATACATCAAACATCGACCTATCCTCCTGGACACCAACATCTTTTATCACGGAGTCATACAAATCTTGGTGGCAAGAATGGAGAAGCCAACTGTTCGCCAAATCATTGCACTACTATCGGCATTTGATCGACGCCGATCACATCATTCCCGATGATGCAGTAAGTTCTTCACTCTAATGCATTTCTTATTATTTACTTCTACTATTGGCATCTGACCCTCTTTTACTTAATAGGTTAATGATCCAATCCCCCAAATGAGCAAGAGCGGCAAACACTTCAATCTTCGAATAATGAACCCCACATCAATCATCGGCAACAAGGCTCCTACATTGGCTGCCTTCACACCTCAAAGGATACCTAAGGTTACCCTCAAGCCTAAGCCGACACCTGCAAAGACCATCGCTACTCCGTCGGCTGCTGCTTCCATCTTGGCGCGAGCTTTTGCAGTAAGTTTTTATTTCACTTATACCGATTACAAACTCTCATCGGCAACATTCACTTCATTTAAGTTGCACCAAATATTCTTTTACAGGCAACGAGGTCATCGGCAGCTGCTCCGAATGTACAAGCTTCTCCAACTCATGCTGTCGATGCCCCCCAAGCTTCGCAACCGAAACGGGCTGGTTCACCAACTGCTGCCCCGAAGAAAAAATGCTTGAGGCGAGCTACTCCAGCTGCATCACCAACTCCTGTTGACGCACCAATAGCAGAGCCACCATCGGCATCCATTCCTGAGCAGCCAGTGGACAAAACTCCCGACCAGGAAACGATACCACCGCCGCAGGAACTAACTGCAACAATGGAGACAACATCGGCATCGGTACCAGCACCTACACCAGATGAAATCCCTGACCAGAGGACGGCATCATCGCCACAGGAGCCACCACCACAGCAGAGGCAGCACCAACAACAGCACCACCAGCACCAACTGCTCCTCCTACGGAAGCAAGTTCATCGGCAACCGTTGTCGACCTTCAAGATGATGCCATACCAGCTACCTTCCCAAGTCCCAGGCAAGAAATCTTCTTTAAGATGGTAAGCCGACTATCATAAAACTTGCAATATAAACTTAGATCGGCAAACTCTAACTTTCTTCTTTTCAGACGCAAGATTCCCCTGATAGCCTGTTCTCCTTCGCCGTCAACATTCCCGATGAAGACGAAAATGAAGAAAGCTCTGCTCCAGCTCCAGGCCCTATATCGGCAGACATCAAGTCCAAGCTTGAAGTATAGCTACTTTCACTGCAACAAAGTACACCCCTCCTAGTTCAAGATTCCTCTATAGCGAAAGTGGCTTTCAAGGAGATTCAAGGTTGTCTGCCTGCCGATATCGAAGAAATACTTTTCCAAGCAGCATTCCTTGAGAGCTGACAACTCCAATACCAATGGGCCTCTCGTCGTATTGCCGATAGAACCGCTCAATCAAAGCTTGAAGAGGAAATGCTCCAATTCAAACAAGTTGCCGATGAAAAGCACAAGGGCATCGGCCATTTAGAAGCCTCTAGCATTGATCTTGAGCAAGAAATCACCCACTTATCGGCAAGAAAGGAAGAGTTGCTAGCTGAACTGAAGAAAGTCGATGAAGCCCTAGACGCGGCCGATCAAAAGAAAGCTCAACTGCCCGATGCTATTAAAGCCCTGCAACAAGAAAGAGATGCAAACGCTCGACAAGCTATCCTGCTGAAGAGAAAAATCAAGCCAGCCGAAGGGTCTGCCGATGATGACACCAGAGAGATAGAAGAAGCAAATCAGATTTGCCTGCGTGCGATAACATCCATTCAATCCCTGTTGTAATCCATTGTATCAGCAAGCGTAACACTGATACTTGATTTTGCTTGCAATATAACGCCAACACACTTTTCGCCGATGTCTTATATAGAATTTTCTTTCATCGGCATTCCAACGGGTATTTTATGCATCTACCCAAATACTAGGGTAATATTTCTTCAAGTATTTACCGTTGATTTCTCTGGGAAACACAACTCCTTCGAGGGTTTCCAAAATATATGCATTACCACGAACAGACTGACTTATCCGAAACGGACCCTCCCAATTAGGAGACCATTTTCCAAACTTAGAACTCTTAGTCCCAATCGGTAAAATCAATTTCCACACTAGATCACCATTGGCAAATTCTTTCACCTTTACCTTCTTGTCATACCATCTGGCAATCCTTTTCTTATTTTCTTCAATGCTAATCAAAGCCCTCAACCGATGACTTGCTAAGTCTTCTAACTCATCCTTCATAAGAGTATCATACTCATCGGCTGTCAATTGATCTTGAGAAAACAATCGCCTAGAACCAGTTTTAACTTCCCAAGGCAGGACAACATCGTGTCCATAGACCAACTGATACGGCGAAACTTTGGTTGCACCATGACACGTCATCTGATACGACCATAGGGCTTTATTTAACACTATATGCCACCTTGTAGGGTTTTCTTCAATCTTGCGTTTGATAAGCTTAATAACTCTTTTATTAGTCGCCTCAGCCTGACCGTTAGCTTGGGCATAATAAGGAGAAGAATTCAATACCTTGAACCCCATACCAGCAGCAAACTCATCAAACTCTCCCGATGTGAACATGGTTCCTTGATCGGTGGTAATAGTTTGAGGAATATCGAATCGGTAAACAATATGTTCTTTTACAAAATCTACCATGTTTGTCGATGTCACCTTCTTCAAAGGAATCGCCTCAACCCATTTCTTGAAGTAATCGGTAGCAACGAGTATAAACTTATGCCCCTTGCTTAACGGTGGATAAATTTGGCCAATGAGATCAATAGCCCATCCTCTAAACGGTCAAGGCTTGCTTATAGGATTCATTGCCGATGCAGGTGCCCTCTGGACATTCCCAAACTTCTGACAATCCTGGCACCCTTTAAAATAGTTGAAGCAATCTTCAAGAATTGTCGGCCAATAATATCCATTTCGCCTAATCATCCACTTCATCTTGAATGCCGATTGATGTGCTCCACACACCCCCTCATGGATCTCGCCCATCAACTCTTTTGACTCTTCTCTACTAAGGCATCTAAGCAAAACTCCATCAATTGTCCGATAATACAATTCATTGTCAAGGAGCACATACTTGGTAGCTTGGAACCTTAGACGCCTTTCAACCTTCTTAGACGGGTCTCTTAAGTAATCGGCAATTTCTTTTCTCCAATCATCGGCAACCATCACCGATGTCATGACTTCTTGAATCGGCTGATATCCTGAAGCATTCTGTGCTAACCAATTGACCTCTTCATTATGCAACCTAGGAATATGCTCAAGGCGGTACTCTTTGAATTCTTTTAATAACTGCAAACACTTTTCATGGGTTGCAATTAAAGCTTCACTTCGGCACTCATATGTTCCAATCAATTGGTTCATTACTAACATGGAATCACTAAAGATTTCAACAGCATCGGCACGTACCTCCCTAAGTAATTCCAACCCCTTTAGCAGAGCCTGGTACTCAGCCTGATTGTTTGTTGAGGTGGCAACAATCGGCAGTGAAATTTCATATTTCCGTCCACGGGGTGAGATTAAAACAATGCCGATACCTGCCCCTTCCTTGCATGTAGACCCATCAAAGAACAAAGTCTAAGGAGCAATCTCTACAGAGCTTACCAAATTGCAATGCTGAGTAACAAAATCGGCCATCACCTGACCCTTAACTGCCTTAGTCGATTCATACTTCAGATCAAACTCTGAAAGTGCTAGAATCCATTTTCTGATTCTCCCACTTAATATTGGCATCGACAGCATATACTTAGCCACATCATCTTTGCAGATAACAGTGCATTCAGCCGATAATAAATAATGCCTTAATTTTATGTAAGAGAAATATAAGCATAAATATAATCTTTCTATGGCCGAATACCTGGCTTCAGCATCTACCAGTCTTCTGCTTAAATAATAAATCACACGTTCTTTCCCTTCAAATTCTTGGATTAAGGCTGACCCGATAACACCATCATCGACAGACAAATACAACCTGAAAGGCTTCCCGTGCTGAGGTGGAACCAAGACTGGAGGGTTTACCAAATATTTCTTGATCTCCTCCAAGGCTAACTGCTGTTCCTCTTTCCATGTAAACTCTTGATCGGCTTTCAGCTTTAACAATGGACTAAAAGATTTAATCTTACCAGATAAGTTGGATATAAATCTTCTAATGAAATTAATCTTGCCGATCAAGGATTGCAGCTCAGTCTTGTTTGTAGGGGTAACCACCTTATTAATTGCATCAATAGATTTTCTACCGATCTCGATGCCTCTCTAAAGCACCATAAAACCTAGAAACTGGCTTGCCGATACACCAAATGCACACTTGTTATGATTCATCTTCAACCCATGCTCCCTTGTGCATTCCAGGATTTTTCGCAAATCGGCAAGATGCTTCTCAAAATTCCTGGATTTAACCACCACATCATCAATATAGACTTCGACTATCGTGTCGATGTACTTATGAAAGATAAAATTCATTGCTCTTTGATAAGTAGCACCGGCGTTCTTCAAGCCAAAAGTCATTACGACCCACTCAAACAAACCGACATGACCTGGACATCTGAAAGCAGTCTTGTTTATGTCTTCCTCAGCCATGAATATTTGATTATATCTAGCATTACCATCCATGAAACTAATGATTTGATGTCCGACAGCGGCATCAACCAATAGATCGACAACTGGCATCGGATAACCATCCATCGGTGTAGCCTTGTTGAGATTCCTGAAATCAATACAAACACGAAGTTTTCCATTCTTCTTATACACAGGAACCACATTAGAAATCCATTCGGCATACCGACAGTGCCGAATAAATCTAGCCTCAATTAATTTTGTAATTTCAGCTTTAATATCAGGTAATATCACAGGATTGCATCAGCATACAGGTTGCCGATGTGGTTGGAGTCCAGATTTAATAGGCAACCGATGTTCGACTATTGATCAGTCTAAACCAGGCATCTCTGTATAATCCCAAGCAAAACAATCTTTATATTCCTTTAATAAATCAATCAACTGTTGTTTACATTGGGAATCTAACTTAGTAATAATAAAAGTTGGCCTGGGCCTACTGCCATCGTCGATATCTACCTCTAGCAAATCATCGGCAGATGTGAACCCCTGTCCCAGTTTTCCATCATCGGCAAATCGATCCATTAAAACTCTTGTTCAGGACCGACTGCTTGGATCGGTGTAATGCGGTAATCGGCAACTTTAAGGAACTCTGTGTCCCAAGCTTCACCTGATATGCACCTGGTTTGCTCATAAGTTTCCGATTCTACCGATGCAACAATCGATGGGTCTCACTTCGGACGACTTCAATCTTGTCCCCGACCCATTGCACAAGACTTTGGTGCATCGTGGAAGGAATGCAGCAATTGGCGTGGATCCAATCCCTTCCTAGGAGCAAGTTGTAGGTGCCTTTGCCACTAATCACGAAGAACGTCGCCGGCAAGGTCTTACTGTCGATGGTCAATTCAACACATACGGCTCTCATAACTGGTGACACATTGCCTTCAAAATCTTTGAGCTTCATGTCCGTTTTGACTAAGTCTTGGTCACCTTTCCCAAGCTTCCTGAACATGACATACGACATTATATTGATTGACGCCCCACCGTCCACCAGCATCTTCGTCACGGGCTGTCCATCTACTTTACCTTTGATGAACAGAGCTCTTAAGTGCTGCCTTTCATCATCGGCAGGCATCTCAAAGACAGCTGTCATCGGATCTAACACCAACTGTGCCATCTCAGCAGCTTCTTCCTCAGCATCGACAGGTGCCATGAATTTCATCGGCAATATGACGATCATATTGATTTCTGCCGATGGGTCCCTATCCTTGCGCTTTGGCCTCCACTGCTTGACTGGAGACTTTTCCCTTGAAGGATTTTCACTGTCATATAAATCTCCTTGGCGTTCGCGTTGAATCCTTCTTTTCTGAGTCTTTGTCAGACCTCTGGGGCACCATTGAGGAAGCTTAGTTTTCCAAACAGGCTGGTACTATTTTTCACCGCTTGTATCGGCATCACGCCTTATATTTGGATCTCTAGAGAGTATCTCCTCATCGGGTACTCTTGCATTGGCCATCTCCTCAGGCTCTTCTTGACGAATACGCTTGCCAAGCCTGTCATGCGCACTGAGCTTGCCCCCCAGCCGGTCATGTGCTGATTTCTTCTCTCTGAGCGGCCTAGCATACCCGAATGTCCGATCGTCAAAGCAAGGTTTCTTTTCTGACCGATCGGTAGGGTAATACCCATTGCATTCAGGACAATTATCGGCAATAGGTAGCTTGATGCCTTCTTCCCAGCAGTGAACGAAGAAGGAACACTTTCAGTGGTTCTTATGCCGAAGCCACTCTTGGTGCTCTTCTTCTTCCTACCGATGTCGCTCCCCTTGCGATTGTCGATACTCTTGCCTTGGCTGCTTATGCGTGATTATAACACCATGAGCCCTCTTGGCATTGCTACCTTCACCGGCAACTTTCTTGCCATTTCTGTCATCGGCAAACCTCCTCTCATCACGCTTAGCTACTTGATGGTCAGGATCTACCGATGCATTCTTCCTGGCAACTTCCGATGTCAGCACTTTAGTTTTTCCACTAGTTTCCACCATATTATTTGGAAATGGGTACTGATCAATCTTCATTGGTTTCTGGGCTTTAGAATTTTCAAATTTAATTTGTCCATATTCAATTTCTGACTGCAACTGCTGCCTGAATACTTTGCAGTCATTGGTACTGTGCGAAGTCGCATTGTGCCACTTGCAATACCTAATCTTTCTGAGCTCTTCGGCTGATGGAATTACTTGGTTAGGCGCCAACTTGATCCGCCCTTCTTGAAGTAATAAGTCAAACATCCTATCGGCCTTGGTGATATCAAAGGTGAACCTTTCAGCTTCCTTCTGGCCAAACGGACAAGACAGAGATTTCTTATCCTTCACCCATTTGGCAGCGCCGATGCTTAGCTCTTCATCGGAATCCTCTTCTTGCTCAATGAAGGTCACCTTCTTATTCCAAGTTTTTCTAGGCTCAAAAGTCTTGACGTCCTGATCGACAATTCTCTGCACAAGATGGCTCAGACTTTCAAACTCTTGAGACGCATACTTATCTTTGATGTGCGGCAATAATCCTTGGAAGGCCAAATCTGCCAATTGCCGATCATCAAGCATCAAGTTGTAGCACTTGTTCTTCGTGTCTCGCAGCCTCTGGACAAAGCTTTCCACCGATTCATCATTATGTTGTCTCAGCTTAACCAAATCGGTAATCTTCTTCTCGTGTATGCCAGTGAAGAAGTATTTATGAAACTGCCTCTCTAGATCGGCCCATGTGATTACAGAGTTTGGAGGCAATGATATAAACCATGTGAATGACGATCCAGACAATGATGATGAGAATAATCTCACCCTCAGCTCTTCCCTGCTGGCAGCTTCTCCACACTGGATAATGAAGCGGTTGATGTGTCATCTTGGCTAGAGAATTTGGTAAAATCAGGCACCTTGTACCGATTTGGGAGGGGAATTAAGTCATATGCCGGAGGATATGACGTCCGATAAGAGTATGTATTAACCTTGGGTTTAATGCTGAATTGTTTTTTCATCACTTCGGTAATCTTATCGGTCCAATATGCATCCTGCTCTTGTCAACTCATTGGCTGATTGTTGACTGGTGGAGCCGGCTGATGCGCCCCTTTAGGTTTTTGTAGAAGATGATGCAGAGTAATTGTCACGGGCGCAACACCAGTCATCTGGACATTATGCATCGGCTGACTTACCAATGGATAATTTTACACACTTACTGGGTTATGTTGTGGTATCATATTCATTGGCTGCTGTACCGATGCTTCACTCTGAGTATTTGCTAGACTTCCATAATGATCCGTTAGTACACCAGGCTGTTGAACCGGCGGCTGATTGGTCCATCCAGGATTATAAATCATCGACATGTGACTTACCGATGCCTGATAGCTAACTGGCGCCTGCTGCTCCTGCACCTTGGAGTAATCAACAAATTGGTTACCTTGATGTGTTAGTACTCCAGCTTGAGGATTTATCAGCATAGGTTGACTCCCAGCTGCTATGCTTTGTTGCATCGGCACAGAATTTGCCGATGGTGGCATCAGAGGTACTTTAGGAATCACCACCTGGAAATCTTCTGATGGCATTTGGACAGTTGGAGAAGACATAGAGTAATGCATCATAGGAACCATCGGTTGTGATTGCATTGCCGATGTCGTGGAGCCCTTCCAAGCTGAACTATCTCCCTACACCAGACTGGAACCAGCAGATGGATTTGGAGGCATACCGCATCCCCACCAGTTGACGGGAGCTAGATGATTCTAGATAGCAGGTCCCGACATTGCCGACGCCACTGGATCTGCACTAAGCTTGGTGACACTTTCAGGACTTAGCCTTGGCGGTGTAGCCACATTGGCAGACGGATCCACAGGAGTAGAAGACGTCATTGGAGCTGTCGATGGGTTTATAGATGCCGATCCAGGCTGATGATATGCTGGACCAACATACTGAGGTGTTTGTTCTTCTTTGAAAGATTGCATAACAGCATTGTACACAGTATTGGACAGCACATTGGAGTGGCTAGTTAATGCTTGATTTAACGTAGAATTAACCATCTCTTGCAACTTACCAGGATTGGCATCAAACGTGACCTGCCGCGGCAACGGCGGATATTGCTTCTTCTTTCTTCGCCGCTCCTGCTTAGGCTGAAGGACTTCAGATATAATTGCTTGTACTCCTCCATAGCCCGCTCCATAGCCAGCTTCTAATCATCTTTTAGATCGACCTCGGAGACTTCAATGACATTCCTCTGATTGACGTCAGTATGATCACCCATAGCAGATGTATAATTGATCCCACCGAGCGTGACAAAAGAGGTGTTGACACAAAAAGCGTCAGGATCTGCGAACACCTCGGGCTTATACCCGAATTCGATATCCAAAGGTGTGCCAGTCGATTTGACCAGTTAATCGACAAGGACGATAACTAGAACAAGATCTGAACGAGACAACGGCGATGCGCCCGGATGTCAAAGCTCAGACTTGATCAGGATAACTAGAGTAGAGTTAAACGAGACGACAACGATACGCCCGGACGTTAAGGCTCAGGTTGCTCAAACGCGGAACTTGCAAGGGTTGACGGAGATCGATGAGATGCAGCCCGTCGAGACTTGAAGAACTCGTAGATAAACTAGAACTAATGCGATAAAAGGGTAAATTGCTGGAAAAGTAGATAGATAAAAATAATAGGTTTGTTTGATATATGATTGATTCTTTGTTCCACGACCCCTAGGTACATATTTATACCCCAACAAAAGGAGTTGTAAATAGACACGACTCATATCTTTCCTAAACAAAACTCATATCTTTAAGGAAACAACTGACTCGTGCAGGAGTCGGATAATAATATTTTTCTAAATAAATACCTCTATTTCTAAGGAAATAAATGACTCATGTAAGAGCCGGACTCAAACTTCTATAACAATACTGGTATGAGATCACCAGTTTTCTTATGTCTTCTCTTCGATGAAACTTTCCATCGGCAGACTCTTCAATCCGCAACTTCCTTCTATTGTCATCGGCAATCTCCTACTGACGTCAACCGCCACGTCACCCTGTGCCCATCGGCATCATCTCCTTATTGGTAATACCTTTCAATCGGCAACCCTTCACCTCCACTGGTAACTTGTCTTTACCAATTAACTCCTATCGGCAAGAATCGTTCAGCTTCCATCGGTAACAAACTTATCCCTTTCGCAACATTCACTCTCATCGGTAATATTGACCGATGACCTTCCGATGCCGATAGAAAACGGCTACCGATCAATGCAAGTCTTAGCTCATTTGACACATGCCGATAAACGGTGTCAACAAATTATATGGGAGATATAACTGAAACCATGCTATGCTATTTCAGCAATTTTGCAGTGTTGTATCCCATAACCAGCTTCTGACTGGGAGTCTGCGACCAAACAGCCCAGGTGCTGTTGATGTTCCAGCATCGTCAAAGAGGTGACTGAGATGTATTCTAGGTCAGTCATTACAGGGTGATCATACCAGATGTATTCTAGGTCAGTCATTACCGGTGATCATACCAGATTTTGCACGCAGATTCAACCAGCGAGAACAACACAACCTCCATGAACAAACTGGGAACCAAGATACTGAGAAGATCATCACTGCCCTTCCAGGCAAAATGTATAGTTGCTTTAAATGCTATGTCTAAATATAAAATATGTGCCCTCGCGTCAAAGGCACCTCTGCTGCCTCTACAGCCTAATGCATAAGACCATTAGCTACCACACACTCTTTATAATGTTCCTGAACTTTTGAACTATGACTGTGTAATATGTTAACATGTACTATTTATAACGTTACTGAACTTTTATACTCCGTTTGTGTCTAAGTACTTATCTACCTTATGCTCCTACATCCATGTACGTTCATACATTTGCCTATCAATACCGCGCGCGTATTCAACTAGTTACAACAACAATGATTCTTGTTTTGTGCGGTCGACACCAGGTGGCATGCACCTAAGCCATTAGCAAATGCACCACTGCATGTGAAGGCAAGATAGCCTTGTCTATGAGGTTCTTTGGAGGCATGTTCGTGATGATGAATTGCCGAACTGGCCTCCATCCCTGAAGAAGCTTACAAGGATATGAGGACGTTGTGTGTGTTTGTGAGGGAAGGTTGATAAATATAGACATCTCTCAACTCTCGTCTACCAGCAGCATGTGCAGGCTCTACGGTTCCATGTCTACGCTTCTTGAGTGCACTCCCTCTCTCTCTTAATGTCTATCTCTAGAAAACCGTATTTCCCTTATAAATACGTTTTTCGGATGACACATATAAATGGACGGAGGGAGTATGTTCCAGTTGCAGAGTCGATAAAAAAAAACGTGGTACGTGAGGGCCAGCTACTACCGTACCAGTGATGGATGGTTATCAAATGGACAGCCGTATGAAACAGAGGCCACATGATATATTAATTTAGAATGGTTCCCAAAACAAAACTGCCACTGATAATGTAAATGACGTGAACGCAAGAACTGGTAGCTGTAGTCCCGTCCAAGATCTATCTCATCTAGGGATGTAAGTGGACTAATCCGTGAACCCACATACTCCCTCCGTATCCTAATTAGATGACGTTTTGGACAGCGACACGGTCTCCTAAACACAATTTTGACCTCTTATTTTTATAAAAATATTTATGGAATAATGATATATGTATATTTTTATGAAAGTATTTTTCAAGACAAATCTATTCATATAATTTTTCACATTTAGAATCTCAACAACTTAAAAGTTATTGATGATTTATATTCCCAATGTTTGACTCAAAGTTTGTCCAAAACATCATCTAATTATGATGCGGAGGGAGTATAAGCTTAATTTTCGCGGGTTCAAACGACAATCCACAAAATTAAACCTATATGCGGGTTATGTTGGTTGCCGCTTGTATCCTTAATCCCATCCCATTAGGCATGCATGCAATGTCTCGCCATGTCGGCGAAGTATTCCTCTCCGGCCGGCTCTGCGTGTGTCAGATTTTCGTATGTCATCAGGGGATGCATGCTGCATGCTAGTATGCTGGGATTGCTGGAGCCGCATGCATGAGCGTTGAAAGCCGGAAATCAACAAATGATATGGCGTCCAAGCATGTGCAAAATGAGCTCGTCCCAAGTCGTTTTTAATATATAACGTATATATAATTGGCCCGGAGCAGCATCGATCATCGTTGACAAATCAAATCAAAAGGAAAGCTGTCGTCATGCATGACTATATCGATCACACTGTCAGCAGCGTCAAGCGGCGGCGGTCGCATGCATGCATGCGTGAGATTTGAAATGCTGGCCGCATTCTTAGAGGAAGTAGTATAATATAATAGCAGGTGGTAAGACGGCTAAATCTTAACGTGAGAAGAGAGAGGAGAAAGCTGACGGTAAGCTTACAGCCGAC
The DNA here is from genome assembly GCA_022036555.1 of Microstegium vimineum. NCBI lineage: Eukaryota > Viridiplantae > Streptophyta > Magnoliopsida > Poales > Poaceae > Microstegium > Microstegium vimineum. The sequence goes on from CM039137.1 coordinate 21,694,071, forward strand.
TCAGACATAAGAATCAAGAAAGTTTACGAGAGAGACAAGTGAATCCTATTTAAAGAGCTAACTTATATATGGGTAGGCTGATAGAAAGTTGTAAGAAAACCTACTGTTAGCAGCCGACTGTACTATTAACCTTGCTCTTATAACATCAAGGCGTATTTGGTCTGAGAAATAAGTTAGTACATCATCTGTTTATTTCTCATTTTTTATTTGGTTTGGGAAACGTAATACCCATCATCATCTTATTCTTCACCGGTTATTAATATTAGTACTAGTATAAAAAAAATTAGAGTCATTTCATTAAATTTGAGTAGACTCTTGATGCAACACCTCATTTAGGATGGACTGATTCTTCAAACCAAAAAGTCTAGTGTAGGAGCCGACTATAGAGGGAGAGGGAGAGGGAGAGGGAGAGGGAGAGATACCCACTAAGGCAGTAGTACGGTGTCGACTCGTTTCCAAATCCTCATTGACGCGACGTATACACAACAGCGTCACTACTAAAGAAAATGCAATTACTCTCGGTTGCTTTGAAATCAGCGGCAATAATTTATCGCGCTCATGGTTCCTCAACAGTTGAGATATCAACTTAGCTCAGTATTAATGGGAGTTTCATAGAGTTTTATAAGCATTAAATAGACTGATATATCACCCTATTTATAAAGAAAGAGATGAGATTCACGAGAGTAGAGAGAGTTTCATCCTCATAGAACTCTTTAGCACTGTTTCTAACCCATGAGAACATTAAAAACTGAGATATGAAACTCCCATTGAGGATGACCTTATATATGTCATATTGTTGACACCGTTTTTCGACACGTGTCAAATGGATCGAAGGCTGTTGATTGGCTGGTGACTATTCTCCATCGGCGTCGATAAAGTATGAGCTGATATGGCCGATGGGAGAGTGCTACAGAAGGCCAAGTATGTTGCCGATGAAGGCTGGGTAATCTTTGCCGACAGAGGTTGATTGGTGGTTGCCGATGAAGAATCATTGCCGATGAAAGCTAGTTGCCGATTACTGATGAAGGTTGGCTGCCGATTGCCGATGAGGGCTCGTTGCCGATTACCGACGAAGAAGATGCTGCCGATCGCCGTTAGGGGAAGTATTGCCGATGCCGATGGACATGGTTTAGCACTTGGTGGCAGTAAAGGGTTACAAGTGGTCAAAGAAGGAAAGTGCGGATTAAAAGGATCTACCGATAGAGAGTTTCCATCGAGAAGAAGTATAAGGAAACTGGTGTTTTGTGCCAGTATTATTATAGTAGTTTGAATCCGGCTCTTGCATGGGTCGTTTATTTTCCCTTAAAATAGGTGTGTTTGTTTAAGAAATAAATATTGTTATCCGGCTCCTGCGCGAGTCAGTTTCCTTTAAAGTAGGAGTTTGTTTTAGGAAAGATATGTGTCGTGTCATTGTACAACTCTCCATGCGGGAGTATAAATATGAGCCCGAGGGCTATGGAATAAAAAGATCAATCCAATTCAAACCAAACTAATTTTATCTTATTATACCTTTTATCGCAATTTCCCTTTAGTATGCATTAGTTATAGCTTTAACGAGTTCTTCAAGCTTTCGACGGGCTGCATCACCTTGATCTCCGTCAAAATCCTTGTTAGTTCCGCTTGGGAGTACCTCTAGGCTTTGGCAATCCGGGCGCATCGCTGTTTGCCTCGTCTAGCTCTGCTCTAGTTATCCGTGATCAATCTGAGTCCTGACGTCCGGGCGCATCGCTGTCGTCTCGTTCAGTTTGTCATAGTTATCATCCTTGTCGATTGATTGGTCAAATCGACTGGCACGCCCTCGACATCGAGCTTTGGGTAATAGCCCGAGGTGTTCACAGACCTGACGCTTTTTGTGTCAACACCTCTTTTGACACACCCGGTGGGACCTGATTATACAAGTCTACACATCCGGCATGGCTGATCACGCCGATGTTAATCAGAGAAATGTCATTGAAGTGTCTGAGGCTGATCTGAAAGATGATCAGAAGCAGGCCATGGAGCGGGCTATGGAAGAATACAGGCAGCTGTATCTCAAATCCTTCAGCCTCAGCAGGAGCGACGAAGCAATTCAGAAGCAAGATCCGCCATTGCCATGGCAGGTCACGTACGACGCCAACCCTGGCAAGCTACAAGAGATGGTTAACGCCGCTGTAAGTCAAGCTTTGATTAACCACTCTAGCGTGCTGTCCAATACTGTCTACAATGCTGTTGCACAAACATTCAAAGAAGGACATGCACCGCGATATGCTGGCCCAGCGTACCATCAACCTGGGATGGCATCTGCAAGCCCATCGGCGGCTCAGATGGCGTCTTCCACCCCGGTGGAACCGTCTGCCGATGTGGCTACGTCACCAAGACCGAACGCCGGCGATGCTACCAAGTTCAACGCAGATCCAGCCGCGTCGGCAACTTCAGGACCAGCCCCCGCTAACTGGTGGGGATACGGTATGCCTCCGAATCTATATGCTGGCTCTAACCTGGTGCAGGGAGACGGTTCAACCTGGAAGAACTCTACAGCATCGGCAGCACAGCCACAGCCGATGGCTCATGTGATGCACAACTCCGTGCCTGCTCCAACTATACAAGTGCCATCAGATGATCTCCAAGTGATCCCCAACATACCTCTGATGCCACCATCGGCAAGCTCTGTGCCGATGCAACACATTATAACCACCGGTAGTCAATCTCTGGCGGCAAACGCTCAAGCCGGAGCTCCGTATCCCCAAGGCAATCTGGTGATCAATTGCTCCAAGATTCAAGAGCCGCATGCTCCGGTCAGTTATCAACCATCGGCAAGTCACATGCCGATGCCTTACAATATGGGATGGGTCCACCAGCCACCAGCTCAGCAGCCCGGCGCGCCAATGTGTTATTATGGAGGCCCAGCTTACATCCAAGGCGGATCATCGGTACAACAACCGATGAACGTAACAGTTCAGCCGACTCCGCCAAGTATGTCAAATCATCCATCGGTAAGCCAACCGATGCATAGCATGCAAATGACTGATGCTGCGCCTGCGACAACTGCATATCTTCAAGGGGCGCGTCAGCCGACTCCGCCAAGCATGCCAATCTATCCATCGGTAAATCAGCCAATGCATAGCGTCCAGATGACTGGTGTTGCGCCCACGACTACTGCACGTCTCCAAGAGGCGCGCCAGCCGACTCCACCAGTCGATAATCAGCCAATGAGTCGGCAGGAGCAGGATGCGTATTGGGTCGGCAAGATTGCCGAAGTCATGAAGAAGCAATTCGGTATCAAACCCAAGGTCAATACATACTCCTATCGGACCCCGTACCCACCTGCATATGACTTGATTCCTCTCCCAAATCGGTACAAGGTGCCTGATTTTACCAAGTTCTCTGGCCAAGACGACACGTCGACGATGGAGCACATCAACCGCTTCATTATCCAGTGCGGGGAGGCTGCCAGCAGGGAGGAATTAAGGGTGAGACTGTTCTCGTCATCATTGTCTGGATCGGCTTTCACATGGTTCATATCATTGCCTCCAGATTCTATAATTACATGGGCCGATCTGGAGAGGCAATTTCACAAATACTTCTTTGCTGGCATACATGAGAAGAAGCTTACCGATTTGGTTAAAATGAGACAGCGCAACGACGAATCGGTAGAAAGTTTTGTGCAGAGGCTGCGGGATGTGAAGAACAAGTGCTACAGTCTGGTGCTTGATGATCGGCAACTAGCAGATTTGGCCTTCCAGGGTTACTGCCACACATCAAGGACAAGTACGCGTCCCAGGAGTTTGAGAGCCTAAGTCACCTGGTGCAGAGGATTGCCGATCAGGATGTCAAAGCCTTTGAGCCCAGGAAGACTTGGAACAAGAAGGTGACCTTCATCGGGAGAGAAGAAGACTCTGGATCGGATGAAGAGCTGAATGTCGATGCGGCCGAATGGTGAAGGATAAGAAGTCTGTGTCTTGTCCGTTCGGCCAAAAAGAAACAGAAAGGTTCACCTTTGATATCACCAAGGCCGATAGGATGTTTGACCTATTGCTGCAAGAGGGGCGAATCAAGTTGGCGCCCAATCAAGTGATTCCATCGGCCGAAGAGCTCAAGAAGATTAGGTACTGCAAGTGGCATAATGCAACCTCACACAGTACCAATGACTGCAAAGTATTCAGGCAACAGTTGCAGTCGGAGATTGAGTCTAGGCGTATTAAGTTTGAAAACTCTAAAGCCCAGAAGCCGATGAAGATAGATCAGCACCCGTTCCCAAACAACATGGTGGAGATCAATGAAAAAACCAAAGTGCTGACATCGGAAGCCGCCAGAAGGAATTCATCGGTAGATCCTGACTACCAAGTGCCTAAGCGTGACGCAGGAAAGCTTGCCGATGACAGAAAGGGTAAGAAGGTTGCCGATGAAGGTAACAGCGCCAACAGGGCTCCTGGAGTGGTGATCACCCATAAACAGTCAAGGCGCTATCATCGGCAATCACGTGAAGAGCAGTATCGGCAAGAGGAGGAAGAGCATCGAGAATGGCTTCGGCATAAGGACCATTGGAGGTGTCCCTTCTTCGTTCATTGCTGGGAGGAAGGCATCAAGCTGCCTACTGCCGATGACTGTCCAGAATGCAATGGGTACCACACAATCGATCGGTCAGGTAAGCGACCTTGTTTTGATGATCAGGCACCCCGGTACACCCGGCCGCTCAGAGAAGATAGATCGGCACATGACCGACTGGGGGGCAAGCTCAGTGCCCATGATCGGCTTGGCAGGCGTGTTGACCAGAGGGAGCTCGAGGAGATGGCCAACGCTAGAGTGCCCGACGAGGAGATATTCTCCAGGGATCCCAACATCGGAAGAAGTGCCGATGTAAGCAGTGAGAGGCAGCATCAACCTGTCTGGAAGACCAAGCTTCCTCCCTGGTGCCCTAAGGGTTTTACTAAGACCCAGAAGAGGAGAATTCAGCGCCAGCGCCGCGACGACCTATGTGACAGTGCAGAACCCTCGGAGGAGAAGCAATGGAGGCCGAAGCGCAAGGACAGAGGCACATCGGCAGATATAAACATGGTTGTCATGTTGCCAATGGAGTTTATGGCACCCGTCAGCGATGATGAAGAGGTTGCCGAGATGGCACAGTTGGTGCTGGACCCGATGGCGGCTATCTTCGAAAGGCCGGCCAAAGACGAGAGGCAGCACTTGAGGGCTCTGTTTGTTAAGGGCAAGGTGGATGGTCAGCCGATGACCAAAATGCTAGTGGATGGCGGCGCATCGATCAACATAATGCCCTATGTCGTGTTCAGGAAGCTTGGTAAAGGCGATCGGGACTTGGTCGAGACCGACATGAAGCTCAAGGACTTCGAAGGCAATGTGTCAACCGCCATGGGAGCCGTATGTGTTGAACTAACCATCGGCAGCAAGACTTTGCCGACAACGTTCTTCGTAATCAGCGGCAAAGGCACCTACAACTTGCTCCTTGGGAGGGACTGGATTCATGCTAATTGTTGTGTCCCTTCTACTATGCATCAGAGCTTGGTACAGTGGATTGGGGATAGAATTGAAGTCGTCCGCGGTGAGGCCCCATCCACTGTTGCATCGGCGGAGTTAGACACTTATGAGCAGACCAGGTGCATATCTGGCGAAGCCTGGGACAAAGAGTTCCTCAAGGTCGCCGATTACCGCATCAAACCGATCCAAGCAGTCGGTCCTGAGGAGTCTTGATGGATCAGTTCGCCGATGATGGAAAGCTGGGGCAGGGCTTCACGTCCGCCGATGACTTGCTCGAGGTTGACATCGGCGATGGTAGTAAACCTAGGCCTACTTTTATCAGTGCTAAGTTAGATTCCCAATGTAAGCAGCAGTTAATTGATTTATTAAAAGAAAATAAAGATTGTTTCGCTTGGGATTATACAGAGATGCCTGGTTTAGACCGATCGATAGTCGAACATCGATTACCCATCAAGTCTGGTTTCCAGCCACATCGGCAGCCGGCGCGCCGATGCAATCCTACTATCTTACCCGATATCAAGGCTGAGATTACTAAGTTGATCGAAGCTGGATTTATTCGGCAATGCCGATATGCCGATTGGATTTCTAATGTGGTTCCTGTGTATAAAAAGAATGGAAAACTTCGTGTTTGTATTGATTTCAGGAACTTAAACAAGGCCACGCCGATGGATGGCTACCCGATGCCCGTTGCCGATCTGCTGATCGATGCTGCTGCTAGACATCAAATTATTAGCTTCATGGATGGTAATGCTGGGTACAATCAAATATTCATGGCTGAAGAAGACATACCCAAGACTGCTTTCCGGTGTCCAGGTCACGTCGGCTTGTTTGAGTGGGTAGTCATGACTTTTGGCTTGAAGAATGCCGGTGCTACTTATCAGAGGGCGATGAATTTTATCTTTCATAAATACATCGGCACAATTGTTGAGATCTACATTGATGATGTGGTGGTTAAGCCTGGAGACTTCAAGAAGCATCTTGCCGATTTGCGGAAAATATTGGAGTGCACGAGGGAGCATGGGCTGAAGATGAATCCTAACAAGTGTGTGTTTGGCGTATCGGCAGGGCAGTTTCTGGGCTTCATGATACATCAGAGAGGCATCGAAATCGGCAGAAAATCTATTGATGCAATTAACAGGGTAGTTGCTCCCAAAAACAAGACTGAGCTGCAGTCTCTGATCGGCAAGATTAATTTCATTAGAAGATTTATATCCAATCTGTCTGGTAAGATTAAATCTTTTAGTCCTCTGTTAAAGTTGAAGGCCGATCAGGAATTTATATGGAGAGATGAGCAGCAGTCAGCCCTAGAAGAGATTAAAAGGTACTTGGTAAATCCCCCAGTCTTAGTTCCACCTCAGCACGGGAAGCCTTTCAGGTTATATTTGTCTGCCGATGACGGTGTTATCGGGTCAGCCTTAATTCAAGAGTTTGAAGGGAAGGAGCGTGTAATATATTACCTGAGCAGAAGGTTGGTGGACGCTGAAACCAGGTATTCGGCCACAGAGAGATTGTGCTTATGTTTATACTTCTCTTGTACTAAATTAAGACACTACTTACTGTCGGCCGAATGTACTGTTGTCTGCAAAGATGATGTGGTCAAGTACATGTTGTCAATGCCGATTTTGAGTGGACGAATCGGTAAATGGATTCTGGCATTATCTGAATTTGACCTGAGGTATGAATCGGCAAAGGCTGTTAAGGGTCAGGTGATGGCCGATTTTGTCACTTAGCACTGCAATATGGTGGGCTTTGTTGAAATTGCCCCTTGGGCTCTGTTCTTTGATGGGTCTACGTGCAAGGATGGAGGAGGTATCGGTATTCTGTTAATTTCACCCCGAGGACAGAGGTATGAGATTTCTTTGCCGATTGTTGCTACTTCAACGAACAATCAGGCTGAGTACCAGGCTTTGCTTAAAGGGTTAGAACTGCTCAGGGAGGTGCATGCCGATGCCGTTGAAATCTTCGGTGATTCCATGTTGGTGATTAATCAGCTGATCGGGACATATGAGTGCCGAAGTGAAGTGTTAATTGCAGCCTATGAGCGGTGTCTGCGGTTGTTAAAGGAGTTCAAAGAGTACCGCCTTGAGCACATTCCAAGGTTGCATAATGAAGAGCCTAATCGGCTGGCACAGAATGCCTCAGGATATCAGCCGATTCAGGAAGTCACGACATCGGTAACAGATGCCGATGACTGGAGAAAGGGGATTGCCGATTACTTGAGGGATCCATCCAGAAAAGTTGAAAGGCGCCTAAGGTTCCAAGCCACTAAGTACGTGCTCCTTGATAATGAGTTGTATTATCGAACAATTGACGGAGTTTTGCTCAGATGTCTTGGCAAAGAGGAATCAAGGGAGTTGATGGGTGAGATCCATGAAGGTGTATGTCGAGCGCATCAATCGGCATTCAAGATGAAGTGGATGATTAGGCGGAATGGATATTATTGGCCGACAATCCTGGAAGATTGTTTCAATTATTTCAAAGGGTGCCAAGATTGTCAGAAGTTTGGTACTGTGCAAAGGGCGCCTGCATCGGCAATGAATCCTATAATTAAACCTTGGCCGTTCAGAGGATGGGCTATTGATCTCATCGGCCAGATTTATCCGCCGTCGAGCAAGGGGCACAAGTTCATACTTGTTGCTACCGATTACTTCACTAAATGGGTTGAGACAATTTTGTTGAAAAAGGTGACATCGACAAACATGGTGGATTTCGTTAAGGAGCATATTGTTTACCGATTTGGTATTCCTCAGACCATTACCACCGATCAAGGGACCATGTTCACATCGGGAGAGTTTGATGACTTTGCTGCTAGTATGGGTTTCAAGGTGTTGAATTCTTCTCCTTATTACGCTCAAGCTAACGGTCAAGCCGAAGCGACTAATAAAGGAGTCATTAAGCTTATAAAGCGCAAGATTGAAGAAAACCCTAGAAGGTGGCACGTGGTGTTGAACGAAGCTTTATGGTCATATCGGATGGCTTGTCATGGTGCAACCAAGGTCTCGCCGTATCAGTTGGTTTATGGACACGATGCTGTCCTATCTTGGGAAATTAAAACTGGTTCTAGGCGATTATCTTTTCAAGATCAGTTGACGACCGATGATTACGTTACTCTGATGAAAGATGAGTTAGAAGATTTGGCAGGTCATCGGTTGAGAGCGTTAATTAATATTGAAGAGAACAAGAAGAGGGTTGCCCGATGGTATGATAAGAAAGTAAAGGTAAAAGAATTTGCCGATGGTGATTTGGTTTGGAAGTTGATTTTACCGATTGGGACTAAGAGCTCTAAGTTTGGAAAGTGGTCCCCTAATTGGGAAGGTCCTTATCGGATAAAACAGTCTGCTCCTGGTAATGCGTACATTTTGGAAACCCTCGAGGGAATGACGTTTTCTAGGGCGATCAACGGCAAATACTTGAAGAGATATTACCCTAGCGTATGGGTAGACGCATGATGCTTAGTCAAATGCCGATGAAAAGTGAACTTATAAAGACATCGGTAAAAGCAAACTGACGTTATATTATAAAACAAAATTAAGTATCAGGTTACATTCCTACCGATACTACAGACATCAAAATAAGGAATGAATAACATTTATCGCGCGCAGGCGAATTTGGTCTATTTCATCTAACTCCTGAGCGTCAGCATCGGCAGAGCCCTCAACCGGCTTGATCTTCTTCTTCCATGAGATAGCTTGCCGAGCATATTGATCCCTTTCTTGCTGCAAAGCTCCGATGGAGTCAGACAGTTGGGTCTTCTGTTGATTGGCAGCTGTCAGACCCTCTTCAATCTGTTGTAGTTCTGCCAGCAGCTCCTCTTTCCTCGCCGATAGCCGAGAGATTTCCTGGTCGAGGTTGCCGATGGAAGTTTTGGCTTGACCGATGCTTCTGTGCTTCTCATCGGCAAGGCCTTTAAATCTGAACTTCTCTTCCTCGCTCTTGGCTTGGGCCGCTCTATCGGCAATGCGACGAGTAAGCCGCTGGTACTGAATTTGTTTGACGTCAATGGAAACTGCTTGGAGGATGGTTTCTACTGCATCGGCGGAAAGATGGCTCTGGATATCTTTGAATATAATCCTTGCCGCCGATGAGTCCTGGACAAGTTGGGAAGTATCTTGCAGCAGTAGGGAGAGCAACTCCTCAAGCTTGGACTTGACTTCTGCCGATAGAGCCGGGTGGGAACTCTCCTCTTCATCGTCATCGGGGACGTCGACGGCGAAGGAGAATAGACTGTCTGTTTGGAGGCGACCTTGGCGCTCATCTCCGGTCTGAAGGTTTAGACTGTAGGAGAAGAGGTTGTCCGGAGAGTCTTGGGCCTGAAAACAGAGGTTAAAGTATGCTGATTGTAAAACTATACTGTGAGCTTTAAGGTAATCTACTTACCGTCGTGAAGCGGATCTCCTGCCTGGGGCTTGGCATGCCAGACGGTCCAGCTTCATCTTGAACATCGGCAGCAGACGCCGATGACTGAGCCTGTGTTGGGGAGGCAGCTGACGCTTCTAGTCTTGGCGTGGTTGTTGCTGGTATCGCCTCCGATGTAGTGGCGGTTTCTTGGGGTGGCACTATGTCATCGGGGACCGGGATCGATGGTGCCGATGCCGACGTCGTTGCTGCTGCGGGAGCTTGAGTGGTTCCTTCGCCAGATAATCTGGTTGGCAATGCCGACGCCAATGCTACCTCCGCTGCTACGGCGGGAGTTGTTTCTTCAGTCACCACAGCCGGTGCCGATGCCGATGCCGTTTCGATCTCCTGGACGGGGGCGTCATCCATCGGCTGTTCAGGTACGGGGGTCGATGGAGCTCCTACCGATGACCCGTCGGCAGGTGGCGCGACTGGAGCTGGAAGCTCTGCTGGCAGCGCATCGGCAGCTGATGGTGCAGTTGGAGCCGATGGCGGAGGGGAAGCCAGCCTCAAGCGTCTTTTCTTTGTCGGCGCAGCAGTAGGAGAGCCAATCCGCTTGGATGAAGACTGGGGGGCATCAGCAATAGGGTCAGAAGTTAGTTGTATTCTGTGAGTAGATGCCGATGACCATAATGCCTGAAAATGAAAAGCGGGTTATGCAACGTAAATGTTGCCGATGGAACAATGTATGATCGGTACAAGTAAAGAGTTTACTGCATAAGTTTGCGTGAAGGCAACAGCGGCAGCCGATGTAGCCTGAGCTGTTGTAGGCATCGACAAAGGTACCTGTTGGGGCGTAAAGGCAGCCAGTGATGGGGCTTTGTTGTCGATGATCGATATAGGACCCATCATCCGGAGTTTGAAGGGTCTACCGCCGTTGCTCGTTGTGGGGACTGGATCATCGGCCTGTCAAGTGCAAAGGTGCGAAGGGGCATAAGAGTTAGGTGTTGGTACCGATGACAAGTGAAATAAAATCATAAGTACATCGGAAGGAAGACTTACTGCGTCGTTGGGGATGACGTAATCGGCGTCGATTAAGTGCCGATAATAATGTGAAGACTTGGCGAGTAGCTGGCACTTCCATTCTTGCCACCAAGACTTGAATTCGTTAGTGATGAAGGAGGTCGGCGTCCAGGAAGACAAGTCGAGGTCTGACAAATCGGCATCGGCAGGGAGGCTGATGACTTTGTTCCAATCCAGATTGCTGGAGATTGTCTGTCTGGGTTTTACTACATTGGAATAGCACAACTTGATCGGCAGTTGGCCAAATGCCAGTTGTCTCGCCGCTGCCGATGGATAGTAAAACTCGTACGATGGCGGAGCATTCTTCCCAGATCCGAAGATGTTTACTGGGAGAGCTTGGGGAGTGATGCTAGCCCTCATAATTGCTTGGTTTTCAGGCAAGCTCATATCGGTCAAGTGGAACAGCAGTGGAAAATGGTTCTGTTCATCAAGATACGGCCACCAAGTCCGTTCTGAGGAGTGAAGTCCGTTGTAGAACCTCTGAAAAAAGTAGCCGAAGTGCTCTACATCGGCATCGGTGCCCGGCAGCATTATGATGGCTTCTCCAAAGTTGAGCGGAGCTCGAGTTGCCGATTCATCATCATCACATCGGTAATCTTCTGATATGTCCCTCGGGAATTGCTGGGCGAACAAATCAAACTCGAGGGCCTTGTGCATATGTGCGTTCAGCCATAGATTGATGAACCACCAGGGGCCTCCGAAATTGCCGATGGGCTCTCCTAGCAGCAGTTTGTTGGATACTTGGTGCAGCAATCGGTAAACTGACCCGAGGAGGTACTTGCCTAAGGGGAGCCTTGTGCCATTGGCAAGTAGTTCGGCCGCAGGAAGGTGCATGGTGGTCGGGCCGATAGTTTTGCCACAGAAGACAAATTTTTCTAACCACATGTTTAAGAAGATGGCATGCTCCCGTTGGCTTACCGATCCAGTTTTCTGATGCTCCTGAATGTAGCCTGTCCAGCCGCCGATACTGCGGGTGTTCACCTTGTGCTCAGCTTTTCTGTTGAAGAGGCTAAGTGTATCGGCAGAAGTGATGTCCAAGCCGGTCAACATGTAGACATCGGCAAGGGTCGGAGTAGTTGGTCCATGCCTGAAGAGGAAGGCATTCATGCTATCGGACCAGAAGTATGAAGCTGCTATCATTAAGTTCTCATTCTTCTCTGCATCGGCAATTGAGAGCCTAATGCATTGATCTAAGCTACGCTCCTGCCAGTACACCTGTTGTGACCTTGCCAACCTCAGATACCAGTTTTTCCATCCTTTGGTGTGCTTGGGCCATGAACGGAATGTATCCTTCCACAATCCCAGACCAAAGCTTTCAGATCTAAATGGTATCCTATTGGTTTCTGCGTTGATGATGGAAGTAGGGTCTGGATTGCCCATTGGGCCTAGGCAGCTAAGATTGGAACCGGCAAGAGGGATGATGACTTTGTTGTACAACTCCTAGGGTTCGAGAAAAGGACGAATCAGAAGGAAGAACAGAGGTGAAATCAGGTTTTTTTGCGCAAAAAGAGAGGTTGGATTAGATGAGGAATGGATCTTACTTTCGGGATGTCAACTTGGATCGCCATTTGGAGCCGGAGGGGTGCTTGGTTCATCCTTAGATTGCGAAGGGTACCATTGCTCGAGCTTGTGTTCTTCAGGGCAGCCGGAGGTTGAAGACGAAGGCAGGAAGGTGAAAGTGAAAATGGGCTCGGGTAAAAAGGATGGTATGGACCCCAGTAACTTTTATAAGCCTGTTCAGGGGCATTTTGGGTTCTGTTCCACACTGTGCAAGAATGTAGGGAGGCCCGCGGTGGATACGCGCGGTAATCGAGGTGGTAAGTAACTGTTCGTGCTACAATCGAGGGATTTTATTATTTAATTGCAGTTCCACATGCGGGGATCGAGGAAACCGTACGCCTATCTCGGGGATAACGGCTACAGCAACGGCTACAGTGGAGAGAGTTTCGGCACGTAAAGTTATACGCTCCGAAACTGGGGGGCATGTGTTGACACCGTTTTTCGACACGTGTCAAATGGATCAAAGGCTGTTGATTGGCTGGTGACTATTCTCCATCGGCGTCGATAAAGTATGAGCTGATATGGCCGATGGGAGAGTGCTACAGAAGGCCAAGTATGTTGCCGATGAAGGCTGGGTAATCTTTGCCGACAGAGGTTGATTGGTGGTTGCCGATGAAGAATCATTGCCGATGAAAGCTAGTTGCCGATTACCGATGAAGGTTGGCTGTCGATTGCCGATGAGGGCTCGTTGCCGATTACCGACGAAGAAGATGCTGCCGATCGCCGTTAGGGGAAGTATTGCCGATGCCGATGGGCGTGGTTTAGCACTTGGTGGCAGTAGAGGGTTACAAGTGGTCAAAGAAGGAAAGTGCGGATTAAAAGGATCTGCCGATGGAGAGTTTCCATCGAGAAGAAGTATAAGGAAACTGGTGTTTTGTGCCAGTATTATTATAGTAGTTTGAGTCCGGCTCTTGCATGGGTCGTTTATTTTCCCTTAAAATAGGTGTGTTTGTTTAGGAAATAAATATTGTTATCCGGCTCCTGCGCGAGTCAGTTTCCTTTAAAGTAGGAGTTTGTTTTAGGAAAGATATGTGTCGTGTCATTGTACAACTCTCCATGCGGGAGTATAAATATGAGCCCGAGGGCTATGGAATAAAAAGATCAATCCAATTCAAACCAAACTAATTTTATCTTATTATACCTTTTATCGCAATTTACCTTTATTATGCATTAGTTATAGCTTTAACGAGTTCTTCAAGCTTTCGACGGGCTGCATCACCTTGATCTCCGTCAAAATCCTTGTTAGTTCCGCTTGGGAGTACCTCTAGGCTTTGGCAATCCGGACGCATCGCTGTTTGCCTCGTCTAGCTCTGCTCTAGTTATCCGTGATCAATCTGAGCCTTGACGTCCGGGCGCATCGCTGTCGTCTCGTTCAGTTTGTCATAGTTATCATCCTTGTCGATTGATTGGTCAAATCGACTGGCACGCCCTCGACATCGAGCTTTGGGTAATAGCCCGAGGTGTTCACAGACCTGACGCTTTTTGTGTCAACACATATCATTGCCACCTCATTATGTAAACCTCACATGTAAATGATTTTTTATTCTATATCATCTCTCATCCCTCTCTCATTCTTTATGAATAGGTCAACAAATTATCTCGTTTTATGAGTGAGATAGGAGATAGTCTCTTGTCTTTTTTTTCTCTCTCTTCCACAGGAAAAGTGCTGACATGAATTCCTATAAGTTAGCTGAAGTGGCATTGTTGAGGACGTCATAAGAGCATCTCCAACAGTATAAGCTAGTACTAGTACTAGCTCTAAGCTAACTTATATATGATGGAGAGAGATTGTCTTGAATATTATGCTATGAGAGAAGAGTGTGTACGAGACTATCTTCTCAGTCCACGCTAGTCTCTTGTCTTTTACATTATTTAACGATTAAAAAACTTATGAGCTAGCAATAAGTTAGACTATTGGAGACACCCTAATACCGGCAGTGATAGGGTATCCGACAATCATATATAGGTTTTCCTCGGTAGAGACACAATAGACACAATAATTTTTGTGGCTCGTGGATTGTGTTCTGAACATGGAACTAATCTCCCTGATGAATAATATGACTTTACTTTATTTCCTCTCTTACTAATCAGTGCCAAGTCGCAATATAATGTATAATGTTATACATTAGACACATCAGAGAACACCAATGTGGTGGTTGGGCGTGGTGCTGTGTCAATATTTTTAAGAATGACTGAATTAAAAAGCAGTTTATGAAAGCAGCAAATTCTTATCTTTGCCCCATAGTGTTAATTAATCATGCATTTTATTTCTCTGTAAAGTTTTTGACACCTTATATTTAAGTACTATCAATCATATTTCAATTATGTAGGAGCTGATATTGTTTTATACTTCACTGTAAATTCCAGTTCAAAGGATATGAAGGATTTTGATTCAAAAAGGGTTACTAGCAGCGCCATGACATGAGGAAAATATGAAATAATCACATGCATGAATCTACCGAAGCATCCTATAGAATGACAATTAAAAAGGCAGAGAAACAAGAAGGACCTGCACGTAGAGCTCTCTAGTGGGCGAGAGTATGAGCGCGGACGGGTAAGCAGTTCATCCCCAAACGATGGGGAAGCAGAAGGCGGCCGTCTTCCCAGACCCGGTCTGCGTGCACGCCATGAGGTCCTGTCCCGCGAGCGAGATGAGGATGGCGTTGCGCTGCACGGGTGTGGGGTGCACGTACTTGCACGCGGATGTTGTCGTTGAGCACCTCGCCGATGTCGATCTAGGCGAAGGTGGAGACGGGCGACAGCACGTCGTGTCCCGACGTATCGACGGGGATGTCCTCGTACGCATCGAAGTTGATCCCCATGTTCTTGTGCTCCTCGAACAAGGTGGTGTCGGCGGCCAAGGACCCGGCGGAGGGGGCTGGGTCGGTGTAAGCGAACGGGTCCGGCTCCTGTCACCCACCGCCCGCGGGGTCGGCCGCCCCCGCCGAATCCGCCGCCGATGCCGGGGTCAGGGTCGGGGTCGGGGCGGCAGAGAAGGCCCGCAGTGGAGCGCCGCGGCGGGGCGGAGGAGGCCGGCGGTTGCGAAGGTGCGGCGGGAGGTAGGAGGAGCGGGTGGGGCCGTTGGATTTGGCGGTGGGGGAGGGCGCGGCGACCGTGGGAGGCGGGGCGGGCTCGGCGTCGGCGAAGTCGGCCCAGGAGGTTGTTGAGGACGCCATGGCGGCGGGGACGAGGGGATTGCGGATCTGCGCAGCCGCGGCGGCGCCGGCAGGGGAGGGGGAGGTGGGTGGATTTTGTGTGAACTTTTTTTCCTCTGGGTTGGGGCTGAGATTTTAGATCTAGGTCGTGGAGATGGGGCTGACGTGGGATTATTTTTCATCGTTGAAGAATCATGGTCCCTTGTGTTTAGGCGATTAACGACAATGCTAGGTCACTATGACTAACGTGTGTTTTGCAGAGGAAAAGTCATTATAAGTTAGGTCATTAGTGATGCTAAGAATGAGCTTAATGGATATTCATGCCCCCAAGATGGAAATCGTTTCGGTGTCAAAGGATGGAGTTTCAAGTTGAAGACTAGGGTAGCCCTTAGTGCCATAAGGTTGAGAAGGGCACTAAGTATAGCTAGGGCTTTGTTTTTTTCTTTGACCATACTATAAAGGGGGGTATGAGATTAGTAGCTTGACCTAGGAGAGTTTGAGAAAGTTGGTGTATGCACACTTGTCACAACTAGTCCTAGAGACCCTGCTAATAGCCCTTAGAATGGTAGGAACAAAACCCCTTGAGAAAACTTAGTGAATACAGTTGAAACAGGGGGAGAAAGAGGCTCCGAACCAGTCTGCCAAGTAGGCGTCGAACCAAGGAGAGTGGTCCGACGGTCCCTGACTTAAGCAAAGGTTCAGTGAGATAGCTCCAGACCACCTGTCTGGAAAGCACCGGACCATAGGTGAGTGGTCCGGTGGTCCCTGCCAGAGGAAGTCAGCCTCAGAGGAGGCTCCGGACTAGTCCGACGGTGAGTCCGACGGCTAGTCCGACGCTCTCAGTTAGAGAAGTTTGAGAACTCAGTAAGCACCCTGGCTCTGGACCTCTGCGTCGGACCAGGACACCGGACTATAGCGAGTGGTCCGGTGGTGCCAAGCTCAGTTGAGTTTTCAACTCAGTGAGCACCCTGGCTCCGGACCTGAGTGTCGGACCAGGGCGTCGGACCATAGCGAGTGGTCCGACGGTGCCTGCTTTCCAGTGGATTTTGAATTGCGAGTGAGCTCCGGACCAGTTGCTTTGGTCCGGTGGTGTGTCCTCCGGACTAGTCCGGTGCTTTCGCAGAAAGTGGAAAAAGCAAGAAATGGCTAGTTTTGGAGGTGGGGACTATTTATAGTTGCCCCTTCGTCCTTAGGACTGCTCTTGGCCTGTGTTACACCTGAGGAACCTTGAAGAGAGTTCTTGGAGAACCAAGTGCCTAGTGAGGAAGAGATTTGAGAGAGTTCATCTTGTTCTTCCCTCCTAGAGTGATTGGGAGTGACTTGTGTGCATCCATCCACCTTCCTAGCCTTGAGTTGGTCAAGTGAAGGTCTTGTGCTTGTTACTCTTGGTGTTCGACAGCACCTAGACGGTTTGGTGATGTTCAGAGGAAGTGATCGCCGGAAGTTGTCGACGGCTCTTCTCCAAGCTTCTGTGATCGGTTGTGGGCGATTCACCGAGCCGGAGTGGCGAAGAATCAGCCCGTAGAGAACATTCTACCCTTGCGCGGGTAGAGGGGGAGTGATACCTTGCGAGGTGCTCCAACGAGGACTAGGGGGTGTCGACACCTCGATACCTCGGGAAAACATCGCTGCATCAAAGAGAATTCCTTTTCCCTAGCTCTTTACATTTCCGCATTTCATTCTGTCTTGTTCTTACCGTTGCTACTAGAATTTCTTAGGTTGTCTTTCACTTCCATGAACTGCTACCGCTTTATAGCTAGGACACATGAGCGGTAGGCACTAGGGGGTGATTGGCATTTGATAGGTTTTCATATTTGCTTTAGAAATTTAAAACAAGCCCAATTCACCCCCCTCTTGGGCATCTTGATCCTTTCAAGCGTCAGACCGCACAATGATATAAGGAGTTTTAGCGTCAGATGACATGATGATAAATATACCTAACTATAGCGTCAGACAGTTGATCGTTAAATGAGATATTAGCATCAGATAATCTATCAGCTACATTTAGCGTCAGATTGTCCATCCCTAAATATAATCTTTAGCGTCAGATGTCTGACGGTGATTCAGTGTTGTGGTGTAGTGACAAGCAGTATTTATAGACAGTGATATGCCACTTATAACCATGAATCGACAATAAAATGTATCTGTCAGTATTGGTTTGTAGTTATGTGTCACCTATTTTGCACAAAAAGAACCATAACTTTTATATGAAGTTGGATCAAGAAAACTTTATATCAAAACTATAGAGTTCAAAGAGATAATTTCGTAGTTGATAACTTCTTTAAATCAAGATGTTGGATATATATGCAATATAAGTTACCGGATCAGATCTAAGATGGTTGAGAATGCTGAATGGAGATAAAGTCAACATCAAAATTGTAGTACTCGACGAGATCTAGAACTTTGCATTAATAACTTTGTTATTTTCAATCATCTAGATTTTCAAATATACATAATAAGATTTATAAAATGTGCAATTAAAAGAATAACATCAGTTATACACAAAAGTATCATTAGAAACATCATAAAATATATTTTCATAATTTGGTTATTTCGTATCATAAATATTGTAGTTTTTTCTTTAGATTTGGTCAAACATAGAAAAATTTGACGTAGGATAATTTTAAGAATTGATTTACTCAGAAACGAAAGGAGGCAGTATGTAATAAAAATCGCTAGCCAGTAGAAAGATGACTGCATTGGGGAAGTCAATGATTTTTTAGTGTCGACGTTGTTGCATTATTACCTCATCATGAACTTTGAAAAATTAATCGGCTTAGCACCGATAACTCTAAGACCTTTTCAAAGACAAGAAATTAAGTTATAAAAAAGATGAGAAACTAAGGGTCATGGAGCAGTTCTGTTCCCATCAATTACAATTAATAATAATCTCAGAACCCACCTTGAACCTCAAGCCATCAGAGATCTACTCCCTCTATCTCAAATTAAATTAAAATCTCTAAAGTTATTCTAAGCCAAACTATTATAAATTTGACTAAATTTATAGAAAAGAGCATCAACATTTATAAGATCGTTTGTATAACTAGATATATCATAAAATATTTGTAATACATTTACTTTGTGTATATATGCTGTTATTTTCTCTATAAAGTACATCAAACTTGAATAGTTGGACTTCGAGTGATTTTAGGAGTTGATTTATTTTGAAATAGATGGAGTATTATTTTTCAAACCGTGTTTTCTCTCTCCATTATCTAATATATGCTTGCCCCCTCCCCATCATGCATGTCCCATTGCCACAGGCCATGTCCCCGTGATCTATTGGATTTAAGTAGGACCTGATCTCTCCATATCCATGCTACTAATCTAGCTTTGATAGGTCATTTATTAATTAGGATTTGTGTGGATCTCATCTATAGTGGAAATCTAAAATTCTATACAGTAATGGAATTTAAATTATGGGTAAAATTGATGGGTGTTTGAATCTAATTTTCATAGTGATCATTGCCTTTTTTTTTAGAAAAAAGAATTTTTATTCCGGTCTCTGCAAGAGTTTTGGACACAACCAATTTTTATTACAAACAGCCTCTTGCTGTTTTTTTAAGCTCTAAAAAAGCAAAATCAAACAAAGCAGGAATTGATTAAACACTAAGCGATAAGCCTTTTCACTGACGACCATCCATGCTTGGCGAATATTTCCATAACCACAGTCTCCATCATACGACAAGCCCACTTCAGAAAAGTTTTGTCGCTCTTCTTCTGCAAGGCGTTCCAGAAACGGGTCCAATAAGTTGCCCTGAAAACAACCTGCAAGTAAGAATATACTCGCTTTTTTATTAAAAATCCCGTCGTTTCTAAATAGCCAAATAGACCATAAGATTGCACTTGCCCCGTACAAATCAGAGAGCGTAAGTGTTTTAGAGAGTGATTATTGCCTTTTACAGAGCGAAAAAATAACTCAAAATAGTTAGTTTTGGGGTAGATAGTTAGATTTTAGAGTATCATTCTAGAATCCAAGTGTTCTCCACTTCATTCTATTTTTTTCTTATGAGATCCAAACTTGGCCTTCATGAATCCCTGATATGAATTTGCATCTACTGATGAAGCTAGGAAGGATGGCCTAGAACTAGCTAGCTAGATCAAAAAAGGTGCCCTTCAGTTCTTTTTGTCCGCGTCTATCTCCATCCTAACCATCTAGCCCTTGCCAAGTATAAGGATCGACCATGAATATATTTTACTCTATAACTAATATAACTAATAAGGATCGACCATGATGCGGGGGATCTTCCATAGTTTTTCCCTTAAAAAAGCAACATGCTCATTAATAGCAAGATATATATGATTACTTTGTCAATACCAAAATTTACCGATTCATCAGCGTGCTCTCATAGAGAGTAGGATGTGCATGTATGATGTTTGTTTTTGTACACAGATAAGCTAGCTAGTAATGTTTTGTAATGTGTTTCGTAAAACAAAATGAAATTAAGAAAGATGGCTGTGGACAACAACACATGACACAGGTTTAATTCTCTCCGCAGTTTGATTCACCACATGCAACTAGAGTTAGAACTTCTTTCAACTATATTCTATATACAGTATATAAAGAAACGACCTAGACACACTGGTCTAAAATAAACCTGTATTGCTTGAGACTATTAATTGAAATGACGACCAAACTTTCGTGTCCACGATCTAGAGTTGATCGATCCAATGGATGAGCACTCAGAGTCACAGCACACATGCATGCATTCACACATACACACATATGGTGAGGTCTCCAGTCAGCCTATCTGAAAAATCATATATACCGCGGTACACACATACGAAGTGTTTGGTTCGGATGATTGTAACGTTACTCGTTTACGGAAGGTAACAGATGTCGTTGCATGGTGTTTGTTTTAAGGCTCGAGTAATTCGATCACGCCGTAATCGGATACGGAACTTCACAAACGCAATAACGCTCTCGGTGCGATGGTATCAATCCGCAATCCGGCCGTAGCTTCCGTGTTAACGTTACCGAGCCTATCCAAACAAATTAAGTAATTCCTTACCATATTTACGTTTGCGCTGTTTATTGCATTCCTTTACCGTTTGTGTTTCCTTATTCTATCCAAACACTTTCATAGTATGTTTCCTTATTCCTTATCATAATACGACTCATGGATATCACATTTGCCTTTGCTTAGTTGCCTGAACAACAATGATTGGCAACCAAATTTGGTTTAAATCAAATTTTGAATTCGAAATATTCCATATTAAAAGTAGAAGAGTAGAAAATGGTCGAACTCGGTCGAAAAACTCCTTCCATTCAGGACATTTGAAATACGAAAACGAAAGCAAAAATGGTAACGTCGAACAAGAAAATCCGGATTCGGTCGGATTAAATATATAAAACGATGCGGTTCAGTTCGAGATATTTTCGTTCTGTTTTCATCCTTAGCTATGAGTGACACTTAGTCATGCATAGCAGATTAATTAGCAGTAGACAACTACTAGGTACTAGAGTTCATAGACACCATCAATATATTGATGACCATGTGTGATGTGTTAGTGGGTAATATATCTTTTGTTTCTGCTCGAGATCTCACTTTCTCCTGCCAACCATCGGCGGCGACGACGATATCATCCGGTACCCGGCGGCGCGGCCCTTGCTGCCGCTGTGCAGGCCACATATCGGCGAGGAGGCGGCGGCGTTGGCCTGATTACCGCCGTCGTCGGCGTTCTCCATCTGCCACAGCACGTCGAGGAAGGCGTCGACGTCGCAGCCGGGCAGCGCGAGCGGGCCCTGCGCCGCGTACCCGTACTCGCGCTCCGCGTCGTCGAGGAGGCGCCGGAACAGCGGGTGGTTGGCGCACTCGGCGCGCACCACGAACCTCTCCCGCTCGGGGCCCACGTACACCGAGAAGCACCCCGGCGGCGACGACGACGACTGGCCGGATGAGCCGCCGCCGCCGGCAGCGCTCAGCCCGGACTTGCACCGCTGCAGGGTTCTTGAGATCAGGTTTTTCCTCCCAGCTGCCTTGCTCGTCGTCGTCGTCACCGCCGTCGCCGCCATATATATGCGACCGGCCTTAGCTTCTTCCTTGCTTATATGGCCGCCGCCGCTGCCGCCGCCGCCGCCCAAGATTGTGTAGTGCAATAAGAAAAGCTGCTGCTGCTGCTTCGAACAGAGAGCTGAGCTGAGCCGAGACGAGCTAGGGCAGATGAGGTTATAAGGAGACACGATCGACGAGGGAAGAGTCCAGCTAGCTAGCCCTATTGCATCATGATGTGTGCAGGATAATAGTAGTAGGCAATAGTAGCAAAATCTAGTGCTGTCTGCTTGTCTATATGAATTGAAGCCTCTATCTTCCTCGATCCACTTGTACTTGACGCGGATTTTCTTGACTTCTTGGGATCATGTCATCTGTTAGGGTGAAGCTGCCTCTGGCTGCTACGATACGAGAGAAAGAGATGGAGATCTATGGGTGGCGACGTGTAGTGTGAATGTGACTGAGAGAGGACAAACGTGCAGGAAACCATATAGGAAGAAGGAAAGAGAGACGTACGCTGAGAGAACAAATTGCATCTACGATATTTATATATATAAGAAATTTGAGAATGGAAAGCTATGTGTGGCACAGTACATATGCAGGGGCTGCGCTGAATTGAAGGAGCACTAAACATGCTCAATAATTGTGTGTGTGTGGTGACATGCATGCTATATCTCGCTCCAGTGGTCAACGCCTGCCTGCCCTGAACTATGTGGGAGAAGCACGGCCTATCTCCAACAGGATGCTCATTGGGTCACTCAAATTTAAAATAAGTCCTCAGCGTAATACCTATAGCATACAACAAAGTTTCTATTTGGAAAATCTATTTTGGTTAGGTGGCTCGGCTGAGAAGGGGAGTCTGGACGCTGTTCGTGGTCCGGACGCTAGACTCCGGACACGCGTCCGGAGCCTAGTTGCTCTCTGTTGTTTCTGAGGAAGAAGAACCGGACACTGTTTGGTGTCCGGACGTGGGGTCCAAACAGCGACCGGAGTGTTTTGAGGCTCTCGGGAGCTCTCTGCTGGGGTCCGGACGTTGGAGGCGTTGAGTCCGGACCCGTGCTACAGGTGTGTCTGGAGACGCGTGGCCGGCTAAGGAGCGCGCGGGAAACGGCGAGTTCAAACAGAAGGGCGACCGGACGCATGCGGCTTGGTCCGGACGGTGTGTTGCGCGCGTCTGGAGGTCGCGTCCGGAGCTGTGAAACAGAGTTGCTATCTGTGCTGTTAAGGGGCGTCCGGACGCTGTTGTTAGTCCGGACCCTCACTGTTGCTAGCGTCCGGATAGGGCGCAGAAAGTGTTTTGAGGGGGCTAAAACGGCTAGTTGTGTGTGTGGGCTATATAAGGTTATATGGCCGGCCCTTTGGGGTGACTCTTGCACTCTCACTTCACTCCTACACTTGTGCTTGCTTGAGATTGTTCCACCCACTCATCTCATTGATACACTTGACTATTTCATGAGAGATTGAGTGAACCATGTGCATTGCTTGATTGATTGCATACTAGTGGCACTTGGTGATCGTCGTCCTCGCGGGAGTTCTTGTTATTCTTGGAGGTTTCCACCTCCTAGATGGCTTGGTGCGACAAGGATCGTTGAGCGGAGGAAGGTGATTGTCTCTAACTCCGATTGGTGGATTGTGAGGGGTTCTTGAACCTTCCCCGCGGGAGTTCGCAAAAGGTATCTCTAGTGAATTGCTCGTAGCTTGTGGATCTCTATCTTGTGTTGGTTTTGCGGCACCTGGTGACGGGTTTGGCGTGTGATGTCAATTAGCGCGTGAACCTCCAAGTAGGTGTATCGCTACAACGGGGACTAGCTTGTTGGCAAACAAGTGAACCTCGGAGAAAAATCTTGTGTCTCATTGTCTCTCCGAGGATTTCTATTGTGATTGATTGGCTATATATATTGGTCTCCTCTCCACGTCGGTATAACCCTCCTAACTCTACTTGTGCACTTACATTCTTACTTTCTTGCAAAGTAGAGATTCTAGCTTAAGTTTTGTAGCTTAGTCTAGTAGCACTAGTTATCTAGCTCTTGTGTGTGTCATAGGATATATCTTGCTAGTAACTAGACTTGTAGTAGGTGGCTTGCCGACCCTAGTTGTGCTAGTGCAAACTTACTTTACGTCGTGTTTTCTTCTAACAAGTTTGCTTAGTGCAAACTTGCCGACCCTTGTAGTAGGATATATCCTGCAGCTGCTCGCTCCTCCGCCCGCGCCGCAGCCGCAGCTCCTCCACCCGCGTCGCTCCTCCGCGCGTCGCCGGCTCCCCTCTCCTCCGTGTGTCGCCGGTCCCCTGTCCTCCGCGCGCTCGTCGGCGGGAGGCGATAGGGCTCGAGCTCCGCCTCTCCTCCCCGAGCGCCTCCTCCCCGAACTCCGCCTTGCCCTCGCCTCGCGCGCGAGCGGCGAGCTCGGCATGGCGGGCGGCACGGCGGCACTCTGTGCCCTCGGCACGGCTCGACGGCCCACGGGCCATGCCTTGGGCCGACCCCTGACACGAAGCACGGGGATGGCACACCACGACCGGCACGGCAGCACGGCGAGGCACGACGGGAAACGGCACGGCGTGCCACCGGGCCAGGCCGGCACGGCCTGATGGACATATATACACCCATATATTAATGATGCTTCTCGAATTAATATACAAAATGAATTTACACGTTTTTTGCAGCGGGCGTTTTTTACCGCCGCGTTGAATCTACAATTAACGGTGACGTCCTAACCACAGTGGATCCGTTTGCCCACCACGGTATGCCTAAACCGACCGCCGCGGTAAAGTTTTCTGTAGTAGTAAGAGTCGGACTCCATCAACGACAACTACAACTACAGAGTCTACAAAAACTGCTACCACACTATTGCTCCACAGATCACAGCTACAGTAGCGGCTCCTCATGCTTTGACGGCAGCTCCTGACATTTCTGCTCTGTCAACTTGGGTCAGCATCAGAAGCATCGTCCGCTCGAGTTCGCTAGAGTTATGCCATGTGTGTTGATATCTCGTTTGTTGCGCCTCCATTAATTTTTTTTGTCAAATGAGCTATGTTTCTTGTACTCGTTTATTTCATATATATTTTATTGGTTTAATTGATATGTTACCGGACACAGTCCCTTTTTCCCTCATTAAAGCCTTTGGCGAGGGTTGTACTCGGCAAAGAGCGTTCGGCATAGCTTTTATCGACAAAGCCACCTTTGTCGAGAGTCTTTTGTCGGACACTCGACAAAGATTTTACCGAGTGATTGACTCTCGGTAAAGTTGAAACTAAAAAAACTGAAAATAATAGCAAAAAAAAATTAATCAGGAGAGGCCTCCACCGGCTATACAAGATATTTCTAGGTTGAATTGATTTGTTCTATCGTATGATTGTGGTGGACAATTATCGTACGAGGCGTGTGTTGTTTCTTTTCTGGTTCCCTCGATCGTTTCTTGGAATTAGTCGTCATAGATCAAGCTGCAACGTAGAGTTATAGGGTATACACTATATACCACTTGCCTTGTATGTAACGGCGGTACTCCTATGTACCAGGGTGCTGTTTGGTTCAATAGAAAGCACAAGAACAGGTAATGCAATCAGATGACAGTGGTACTGGGAAACTAAAAACGCTATCTGTTTAGTTTGGCTCAGGGAGGCGGGGACGTATTTTTTGCTGGGACACTCTGTAAAGGAAGTGGATAACGCCGGGTGCAGGAGGGGGAACGGAGTTCTACTGGGCCGGGTCTATTTAGGCTGTGATCGATTACTGATCCATCCATCCAAACATAAAACAGCGCTATCCATTCACGCTGGGAATGGTTGGCGGCTTAAAAATAAACGTCAAACCAAACAGCTCCCTGGTTCTGTTTGGATCTACTTAGCTTGCAGTTTATGATCGAGCAGTGTTGTTTAACTGAGTTCATCTATCTTTTTTTTTCTAAGATATATCCGGCGGTAGTCCGGCTTTGATTTAAATAAGAAGAATTGCAAAATTCGATATCATACAAGCGCAAGGGACGCCGCCTCCTGCACTAGCTGCTTCTTGAAGTGAGATATTATGATGCAAACGGAGGCGGTACTCGCTTATATATGGCCAACAATCGACTAGGCACGGCCGCGCGCGCGGTGACCGGCCGGTCGGCGGCCGGAACAACCACCGGCAGCCATGGAGAGCTGCTGGTACGGTACACATGAACAATCGTAGGTCTGAACTGGTGACGGTTTGCCTGGCCTTGGAATGACGAAACGTGCTGAGTTTAGCAAGACAGCGCCTGCATGCGTTGAATAACAATGCGTGCGTGCAACTCTCTAGATACATTATATTGATATAGGTTCATGCTTGCTGAGTCGCTGGTTCTGTGAAAACTACAGGTACAGATCGTACTAGAGGTCTGATGGTACCGAACTACCGATTACAAGCTTCAGCTTGTTTAACACATGTTACTGTAGCGACACTATTTGATACCGTCGTAGCGACATTGGCAAAGTTGGAATAGGCTACTTTTAAGCTTCAACTGCTTCACGCTATAGTGTTCACTTTTGCAATTCATTTGTTAAATTTCCGAACAGGCTCACGCTACAATGCCGAACAGTGATACTACAGTGTTGTGGCTTTTCTTATTATATAATATATATATATATATATATATATATATATATATATATATATATATATATATAAATTTAAGATTGTTGGGTTCCGCGTTTACCATAGATGCAACTTTCATAAACTTTGTTATAGAAAAAAATATAAAAGGACCTAAAAAATACTAACTTCAATTTCTCTCGTAAAACTACTCTATGATAGAGTTGATAGAGCAGTTTCAACACAATCATAATAACGATGGTTGCACCTTATCTTATTTGCCTCCCTAGTGAAAACACGACAACAGGATAGGATGCAGATAGTAGCATGGTGGATGATTCAGTCGTCAGTCAGATCTCACAGGGGCTGCTCTTAATCAGTAGAATTCCTTGTGCTACACTTGACGTGCTGTCTATTGTCCACCAAAAGTGGCGCATGAGCTTTGACTTTCAGTCCCTCCCATGATTATGAGCACATTGACCGACCGGCCCTGGACCCGGCCCTTCTAGTCCAGGAATCTTCAGTTAATGGCGGATCCTGCTGGTCGCGACGACCCACGCGCCGGGAGACAAGGTCAAATGGTCCATTATTCAAAGTTTTTTTTTTGTTTGGATGCATGGCTGGCTGGTCCCTCTACTCGTGTGAGGATTGTCGACGGAAATACGGAATCGATATACAGTGCACCACACCCCTTCTTCCTTGCGGCTACATAAAAAAAAACATCCATTATCGCTTTAGGGCTGGTTTGATCTCAGTGGCTAAAAAACTAGTGCTAATTAAGTTTGAATGCCAATTAGAAGGATAAACCATGAATTATTCTTAAAACTGATTGCATAAACGGTGACTAGCTAATAATTAATCAGTGAGATAGATCTATTGATTCTAATTATCCCATATTTATGACTCTTACTAGTATGTATAAGAGTCTTGGAGTAGTGGACAACAAAAACAAGGGATGGAGACCATAGAAATTAACCAAGCCAACACAGGGGTCTCATCCAAGACTTGTTAGAAGCAATTAGGAGTGCGAAAGAGGATTGAAATTAATAGACAGTTCTATTGCACTAGATTTTTATATAGAGCAACAATCAATTATCCCTATTTAGAGTTATGCTTATAGATTTCGTGACCAGCTTCGCCAAATTTTAATCTCTTGTCATGGTTGCTTCAACATCATTTAGGATTGCTACGAGATTTGTTTATGCCATTTTTAGTAACTACATTTATGGTAGGTGTCATTACATTCATCATGAAATATATTTTTATAATATACACTACAGGAGAGCTATTCTTCGCCGAGTGCCTGAGACTTTGCCGAGTGCCGAAAATCAGGCACTCGGCAAAGAGCTACCTTTGTCGAGTGTTGGAGCCCAGGCACTCGGCGAAAAACCGACACTCGGCGAAGAGGGCTTCGCCGAGTGCTGCAGAAGTCATAGCACTCGGCAAAGAGCGGCACTCGGCAATACACTCGGCGAAGAATTGCCCCCGGCAAAAAAATTGTCTCCCTAACGGCCGAACCAACCGCGCCGTCAAACTAAAAAAAAGAAAAAAAAATCACCGAGCGCTAAGTTTGGCACTCGGCAAAGAGGCCTCTTTGCCTAGTGCCCAGTCACGACACTCGGCAAAGAATTTTTTTTTCATATTTTTCGACCCAATATTTTTTTGAAGACTTCCCACAGTATTTAAAAGTACATGTTCAAATTTGGGGCAAGTTTGACTTTTTTTGCTATATATAGTTTATTTTTTTAATTTCATTGTATTTTTTCGAATATTTCAAATTTGAACTGCAGGTACATGGAATAATGGAATTTCTTCGTTCAAAAAATAATACTCATGATAATTGGTGTATGTTGAGCCCGTATCCAGGAACCCACATGAAATATCGAGCATCTTGTAGAGGTAACATGTCGAGGTAATTGCGGGGAAAGTGTTTTAAAAATATATAAAATCCGAACGAAGTCCGAAAATCACGAAACTTGTCTAGGTGTCATGTTATCTCATTTGAAGGCTGTGGTAAAAAATTGAGAATGTTTCGAGCAATTTGCAACGTCGCATGCCTAAAACCCACACATCTCCATCATATGCCTCCAAGTGATCACATGTGGAAATGTCTAGGTTTTACACATCCGACGTCGCAACTTGCTCGAAACCTTCTTAAATTTTTACCACAGCCTCCACATGCAATAACATGATGCCCAAACAAGTTTCGTGATTTTCGGACTTCGTTTGGATTTTATATAATTTTAAAATAGTTTTTCCATAATTACCTCGTCATGTTATGTCAACAAGATACTCAAAAATTCATGTGAGTTCCTGGATACGGCCTCAACATACACCAAATATCATTAATATCATTTTTTGAACGACCAAATTCCGTTATCTCATGTACCTGCATTTTAAATTTGAAATATTCCAAAATATTCAACGAAATAGAAAAAACTAACGAAATATAGGAAAAAAAACTTAAAATTACCACAAATTTTAACATAGAGTTTTAAATACTTTCAAAAGGCAGCAAAAAAATTTGGGCCAAAAAATTGTTGTTTTTCCTTAAAAAACCAAAAATAAAATTAAACTGTAAAAAAAATTTAAAAACCCTTTGCCGAGTGTCGGAATCCGGCACTCGGCGAAGGCCCTAACCCTAATTTTACTGGGCCGGCCCAACACACACCACAGACACAACACACGCACTCACACGCGCGCCGCACGCCCCGTCGCCAGCTCGCCCGCCCCGCGCGGTCCGCACCGCCGCCCGGCCTCCGGCGCGGCCCTCGCCCCCGCGCGCACGCGAGCAGCGGCCGCGGCGGCGCGCCCCCCGCCTCGGCGAGCGCACGGGCAGCGACCGCGGCTGCGCGGCCCCCCAGCGGCCTATGACGACGCATCCACTACTCCTAGCTAGGTGAGGCACTCGTGCTCCCTCGCAGAGCT
Organism: Microstegium vimineum; assembly: GCA_022036555.1. Taxonomy (NCBI): domain Eukaryota; kingdom Viridiplantae; phylum Streptophyta; class Magnoliopsida; order Poales; family Poaceae; genus Microstegium; species Microstegium vimineum. The sequence goes on from CM039137.1 coordinate 21,723,144, forward strand.
GTTCCAATTTCGCGGCATCAAGCTGAATGTTCCTCATAAGTGGCCAATTGATGTTCTGCTCTCACTAGCATTAATGAATTTCTGCATAATCATGACCTCCGGCGCGGCCCTCGCCCCCGCGCGCACGCGAGCAGCGGCCGCGGCGGCGCGCCCCCCGCCTCGGCGAGCGCACGGGCAGCGACCGCGGCTGCGCGGCCCCCCAGCGGCCTATGACGACGCATCTACTACTCCTAGCTAGGTGAGGCACTCGTGCTCCCTCGCAGAGCTGTTCCAATTTCGCGGCATCAAGCTGAATGTTCCTCATAAGTGGCCAATTGATGTTCTGCTCTCACTAGCATTAATGAATTTCTGCATAATCATGACCTCAGCTGTCTGATCCTGCGATCAGAATGCCTGTATTAGGGACCGCAGTCTGGTTTCAACCATGAACCATGTAAAGCTGCATTGGTGACATGATGAACCATGGAAATCTGCATTAGTGATACTGCTATGCTCTGTTCTCGCGACTTGCATTAGGACTGTATAATATGGTGTGTACTACTGTGAAAAAAGTTAGTGAGTATTTGCAAAATGGCATATGTTGAATTGGCCATTGTTATCTCGTATTTGGGAAAAAAAAACGGGGAAAGGACACAGAAGTTTGTTTTAGAATACAACAAAAGTATGCTCTGTAATATTCGTGAGGTAAACAAAGGCAACTAGAACCCTCATCCTTTTTGTTTTCTATGGTTTGAAATGAATCCAGTGAAGGTTGCGTACGGCGGATTCAATTGTTACTTGTGAAGCTCCTGCATTCTAAGCAGTTCCTAAATGGGTCTCCATCTTAGCAGAATTTAGATTTTTATAACAACAGGATTTTCATAGAAGCTTGATCCTTCCTATGTTTTTTCAGTCGACCTGGTTTCTATTCTACTAATAGTTCTGCTAGTCCTGAACCAGACGAAATGTTTATGTTCAAACCACCAGATGAAATTAATCTTAGCATGATTTTAACCATGCCACGACCTAGAAGTATCACCAACATGATGACAACATGCTATGTGTACTATATTGATAAGCAAGAGTTCCATTTATAGCGAAGCATGTTCTGTGGTTGGAAACTATAGTTTTCAGAATTAAATTGCTTTGAGTTGGCAGTAAATGTAATGGTACAGTGGTAGCAATGCGAGTGGTTGGATAAGTATTCTTTTCATCTGTGCAGCTGGGTTTCCCAGACTAGTAAATATCAGTTATCATTTTTTTTTTTGATACGAGGCTTGCCCCATTTTGATTCACAGAACGGAAATTCCACGAGTCTGGTACAAATATTAGCTATCATTCAGAAAGGTATCCGTATCAATTTCTGTTTATTATTTGTCATAGACCACTGCTTTATTGATATCAAAATACTAGTGCAAAGTTCTCAATGCAGCAAAGTTCTTATTTCTCCAGAATTGTTCAATTGGTTTTGCCCTTACTGTTGAGTTAGGTGATGGGTTTTGCTTGTGAACCCCCATGTTTTAGAATAGTTACGGTAGTATGTAGTCATACTATAGTTGCAGCCTGGGTTCAAACTCTTGTTCTTGAAACATAAGCAAACACCAAAATAGTAATGAGTACCCTATGTGTGTATTTCCTTGCATTTCTCAGTGTGCTATTTATGATAGATTAACAGCTCAAAATAGTGTGCTTTTTAGATATAAACCTTTACTTGGTCTTAGACAGAAGTTGATTGTCTGGAAAAATATTATCAGACTAAGACTGCTCCCAGTATTGCTGACTCTCTACAGATTTTTTAATTCCATTGTGGCTAATATGACTTAAGGTGCGGCATCATGGATGAGAGGAAATCGTTGCAGTTTGATTCCCTTAATCAGCTGATTTATTCTCACTTGCTTCCTGGTTCTATTCATTCTTTCCTGTTTTTCAGCTGCTGCCATCTAGAGATAGGTGAATAGGATTAGTTTCTTGTTTTTCTGTCTTATAGTTTCCTGTTTTTCACTTGTCCCGTATGATTACTATATGTTCCTAGCACTGTCTTCTCAATCCTGAATTTATGCATTCCGTCACCTTGTACTAACTAGCTTTGCTTTTCTGAAGACATCGTGTAGGTTCGCTTTTTCTTTCCAAGAACGTCGTGGATCATCAGCAACAACTTCGGAAGGTAGTAACTGACATGAGAGATGTTCAGCTAGGTTTAGGGCAAACTTTCTCCATGGTGAGCATATTTCTGTGAGTCCTGGAGAATTGTTAAGTTTGCTTCCAAACTAATGTTGTGCTTGTTTCACCATCACCGTTTGCAGAACACTTAGCTAGTTGGTTATTTCTAGTGGTGCTCGGCTGCTGGCAGTTGCAGGAAAATGTAATTAGATTGAAAAATCAACAAATTTTACATGCTATATATATATAGTGGATCAATGTACGTAGGTGTAGGATTTTGTTTGGTGGATTTCAGACAAATTTGATGGTTTGTGATATATAAATGTGGTTTGTGATATATTGCTATTGAATTGTGGTTTCTATTATATATATATATATATATATATATATATATATATATATATATATATATATATATATATATATATATATATATATATGCATTGCTGTTTACACTGAAAAGCAAAAAAAAAATAGAGGTTGCTTTGCCGAGTGCCTGGTTTGTGGCACTCGGCAAAGAGTTTTTATATATAAAAAAAAACATATTTTCTTTGTGATATATAAAGAAAAGAAATTTCTTTGCTGAGTGTTGCACTCGGCAAAGAAAAAAAGAAAAAAAAGAGAAGAAGACGGCGTCTCCGGGCGGACGGCGTTAACTCTTTGCCGAGTGCAGTGCTGGCACTCGGCGATGCATTTGCCGAGTGCCCGAGATTTGGCACTCGGCAAAGAGGCCTTTGCCGCCTTCTGATTCGCCGGAGCCTGCACTCGGCAAAGGCTTCGTCGAGTGCAATGCAGCCTTTGCCTTGCACTCGGCGAAGAGGCGATCTGCTGTAGTGATACACATTTTCTTTCATGATATTTTTAATATTTTATATGTAAATTTGGTAAGCATAAGACTATATTTGACTTTGATAAAACTACGCGCTTTATTTTTAGGATAGCAGAACTTTTTTTAAAAAAACCCGGCATCAATTTCTATTAATTATAATAAAAGATATGTCCTGTTTAAAAGCCCTATAGACTAGTTATCTACTAGCAATTGTCTCGATATTTTGGATTATCTAATTGTTAGTTGGAATTTTAAATAATAATTATTTCACTATCTAGACTAAATTAGATAATGAGTTATTAGGTAGCTACTATTATGACAGTGAACGTAAGAGAGGGCACAAGTACATGCATATAGTACATTGCCGGAGATCACTATCTACACGGAAGAAAGGAACATGAAAAAAAACACATCTACGGCCGGTCGGCAAGCAACAAATTTAAAAACACCGCGAATGCGCAACACGGTCACCGTGAACTGGATCAAAACAATATTATAAAAACATTGAATGTAAGTAGTGATTGATACTCTTTTCGTACTATGTCTGCGTTTGCATCTTTGCATAGAGCTAGGCGTCGTTGTCATTGCATCAAAAAGATATGCATGCTGCGGTTTTTTGCATTGCCTCTTAATTAATTTAATTTACAACAAGAAAAAAAAACACACAAGGAGATTCTCTTTGTATGCTTCTTTTCGTAGTACGTAGTAATTTGATTCAGCACATACACGTAGGGTTAAAACTTCTTTCGAGATAGGGAGTAGTATAGTAGGAGTATAAAGAGCCTAGCTACTAACCTAAAATAACCAGTCACTATCAAAATGGTGGAGTTCTCCTAGTGTTTTAAGTAGTAATAAAACACTACCACTAGTCATAGCACATGGGAATTTCACTAAGAGACATTTAGTAGGGAAAGTTTGTACTAAATTTTAACTATCAAAAACGCTAGAAGAAGTCCATCTTCCTAGAAGAAGTTTAATATTTTGGTAGTGAGTATTAATTACTTGAAACTAAAATGACGAGCAAACTTTTGTATGTATAATTGTATATATACACGATCGACAGAGTTGATCGATCCAACTGGACATGCACATACATATTTTTGGGGTTGCCAGTTAGCCTAGCTTAATTAACTACTCAAAATGAGTATTACATATGAGTTCCAAAACGAGAAAATAAAAAGAGAGCGAAAGAAAGAAAGTCGATACACGCTGTATGAGCAGCAGAAAGCCAACGAGTCTCTGCTATGAATGACACTTTTGTTCGTGCATAGCACAATCATCATTAGTTCATGCATGCTCGACCGATTAATCTTTTCTTTCCTTTCTGCTCATCTCAGACTCATGTCACCTCCTCCTACCAACAACCACCGGCGACGACCGCGGGCTCAGCATCCGGTACCCGGCGGCGCGGCCCTTGCTGCCGCTGTGCAGGCCACATATCGGCGAGGTGGGGGCGGCGTTGACCTGCCGGCCGCCGTCGTCGGCGTTCTCCATCTGCCACAGCACGTCGAGGAAGGCGTCGACGTCGCAGCCGGGCAGCGCGAGCGGGCCCTGCGCCGCGTACCCGTACTCTTGCTCCGCGTCGTCGAGGAGGCGCCGGAACAGCGGGTGGTTGGCGCACTGGGCGCGCACCACGAACCGCTCCCGCTCGGGCCCCACGTACACCGAGAAGCACCCCGGCGGCGACGACGACCGCCCGGAGCCCAGCCCGGACTTGCACCGCTGCAGGGTTCTTGAAATCAGACCGCTCTTCCTCCCGACCTTGCCTATTGACGTCGTCGTCGTCGTCGCCACCGTCGCCATGGGTCTAGCTAGCTTTTGCTTCCTTATATTATATGGATGAGAGTGCTAGAAAAGCTGCTTCTGCTTCGAAGAACAGAGCTCAGCAGCTGAGCTCTGAGGCATCTGAGGCAGCCGAGATGAGGCGACGAGGAGTCGAGGATCAAGTTATAAGGAGACGGTGGAGGAGGAGGGAACGAATTGAAGCAGCAAGCTGTGCCTGCCAGCTAGCTATTTGCATATGCATGCATGCATGCTCCAGGGTAGGATACTGCAGGCTGCTAATAGCACCAACAGGTATCTAGCTGGCTGCTTATTGTCTATACGTAGCTGCCTCTATCTATCAATCGTTCTAGATGGACTTGACGCCAGCAGATTTTCTTGACTTCTTGGGAGCACAACATGTCATCTATTAGCTAGGGTGAACTGGTGAAGAACGGAGCTGGCTGCTACGACGAGAGACAGATAGAGAGAGAGATGGGGCGGCGACGTGAGAGAAGGACAAACACAGACCATAGGAAGAAGAGGAAGGAGAGACGTAGACGCGTTCCGAGATTACAGATTTCTCGAACAGTCTCGGTATATATAGGTTTGTATTCGAGTCTTACATGATATATATATGTCAGTGCTCCTGGCGACGATGATGTTAAAAACAATGGATAACACTACTGATGGTTTTTTAATTCTTTTGAGAGTTACTGAGATACAGCCTGCCAACGCCATATATAGTATATATATGTAATGTGGAAGAAGCACTGCCTGCTACATGAATCTGAGATGAGATACAGCCAAATAATGATGCTTTGATATTTAATTCACACTGTTATTTACCTGTCTTCTTTCTCTATTCTTGCATTGCACCTCTATTTATTTTTCATAAAGGTAGGTAATAAACAAAACAAAAGAGTAGGAGGTTACTTATGTTATTTTTTTTATAAAGAAAGTCATGGGATTTTTTTCAAAAACAAAAACAAGAGGCTATTATTGTTAATGATGACGATTTTGTATACATTTCATGAGGCTTGACAATGAGACTATTTCAAGACTTAGCTTCTAGCTAGTTATTATGGTAAGAGATAATTATGTTTGTTCGTCGCCTTCGCTTTCAGTACGAAACCTTGAGAACTGTTCGCTTTCAAAAATTCAGTGTGTATTCAAACAAGATATATACGAATCTTTACTTCAAAAAGATATATATACGAACCTCGATCGTACTACTCAAGACCTTTAATTTTATTGGGACCAGAAAATGACATGACCCTCCATCATTTTTTCGAAGAATAGTCGTAGAACGATCGGTCGACCGAGCTCGCTTGTTGGAGTGCAAGTAATGTGTACAGTATACCATTTCCTCCACTACAAGAAACACCCCCCTCTAAATACGCTTTATTTCTATGTTAGATATGCTTTATTTCATCTCTAGTGAAGTATAGACACGCTTGAGTAAAGCGTGTCTGGAGCGTCTCCACATAGACCGTGTCAAAAATCGTATATACGCTTTGTCAAACGTGTCTACAAAACATGAGACGCTATCTAGAAACGTTGTTAGGTGTGTCTAGAAGACATAAGACGCTTTCTAGATACGTTGTCAAACGTGATTATGTCGTGTAAAGACATTTTAAATCAAGCAGGTTAATATGCTTTTTTCTTTTTTTTTTCTTATCGCTAATATAGTATGCAAAAATGTTTTTTTAATACACACATATTTACTTTTTTGGATACCATTGTATACCTGATCGAAAACCACATTAAATTGTGTTCTTTTAATATAAGACCAAATAGAGCCAATCATCCATATAAATCATGTAGATATTACAAATGCCTTTATTTCTTATACATTGGAATCTATTCTATTTAAAAAAGCTTTGCACATGCAGACACTTCACTTCTGAATCTTCATTTCTTCATTCAGCAAATATTTTTTATTTGATTCCATGATCCTACATGTTAAATGAAAAACAATAGATTAGATAAATTAATTCATTCGACATAAGTTTTGGAAAATACAACACCATAAAAAATTGTGATAAAATTTTAAAAAATATCTTCGGTAAAGATAACAGTAAAGGCAATTTGTCAATGATTGTGACATCATAATGCATGTGAATATTGACTCTTTTCTTACCCATATGGAAACACTGAAGGATTACATGTATAAGTTATGAAATACTTAAACAGAGATTTTGCTCAAGATATATTGTCATCAACATCTCACATCAAGCCAGCCAAAGTAGCCTCTATCCCAGCTAGAAACAGTATTTGGTTGTCATTCAACTACAGGTCCTCCAATCTAACCTATATAGCAAGTTCAGATGAGAAAGAAGATCCAGACATAACCATTTTGTCCATCTGCTAGTGCTTATATTCCTACTATGGTATCATTTACCTGGTTTAAGGTTTCGACATTCTATAGTGGTTAGCTTGCTGGATGAAACATCCAAAACACTAAGATTCTCCAATGTAGAAAAACAATCCATCTTTTGTATTCCAGTCCATTATGGCTAACGTGCAGTTCTTCTAAAACTGCCCATTCCTGAAATTGCAAAATAGATGTATTACCATGCAACAATTACAATAGGTGAACTGGGAGCTTACAAAGTTGCAATACAGTAACAGAAACCCAGCTTTGTCAATTTAATTTCTTGATAATCTTCAAGCCGCACAAGTTAACATGAAAACCAATAGGTGAAATAGATAAATCCTGCAAGTTTCAGGAAGCATGACATCATTAATCTCTTGCATACCCATGGAAGAATATGTTCTACTGTTATTCAGAAATATAATAGTTGTGATCTAATGAGCTGTCAACTTCTTATTTGTAAATAAAATTCATCTACTCTAAGTTCCAGGGCATGAATGAATTAAATAACTGCACCGAAGCAAAAAAAAAACTTTGAAGTCTCTGAAAACCAGTAATTATACTGCACCTGTCAACACATATGCACACATCAAGCCAGGGAAACCACCAACCTCTTCCACTAATCCCTACTGGATTGGAGAAAAAAAATAAAGTTTTTATGCAGTATGCATGCTAATCATAATAAAAAATAAATCATAGTCAATTTGGCAAAAAAAAACTTGTCAGTTCTCTATTTTTTTTCTCTTTTTCACTGTACAGTTTACCAAGTGAGCAAGATATATCAGTTATTTCAGTTAACAAACTTTACAGAGGAAACCATCAATGCAGGGAATAAGATTGTTTCAGGATTCTATGTTATTGATCCTAGAAAGATGCATCAATTAATATAGCATGAAGAAAGCAGGTGCATATAAAAGTAGCTAGCAGCACGAGAATACTATGTATCACTTGTATGGAATAAATACTCATCTGAGATACCCCAAGGAAGAGATAAATGGAAGAGAGAAGGTAGAAGTGCACTTGCCTATAGCAATACCATTCAGTATTGGAGTGCAGTAGGAGTGATTTGCAGTACCATTCAGTATATGGAGTGCAGTACCAATCGAGATTGTTTGGAGTCCTATAATTGCAATTTTCTCTGGTTTAAAAAGATCACAAGTAATTGGTATAAGCAATTATGTAATTGCAAATCTAGGCAATTAGTAACAGATTCAACAACAAGAATGGGGATCAGAGTAGAGGAAGGGAGGAACGGAAGAGAGAACATGTTGTAGCCACTGCCATCGGACTCAGGTGGCATGTACTTGCAGCCGCGGCTGACGTCGGATGCTCCGGGCACACAAGCAGCCTGCTGGAATGATTCCATGCAGGCGCTTGGGCAGGCAGCCGCCGCCACCAACCCTGCTGTTCAGATGACGCCGATCTCCCATACGCTTGAGCAATCACCATCTTGGCCGCCGGCACCAGGGCTCGGATCCGGCCGCCCAAATACCTCATCCTGCTTCGATTTGCTCTCTAACATGCCAGTCGCCACAACAGAAGCTCTAGGGTTTGGGGGACGGAGAAGGATACGAGAGAGGAGACGGGTACGAAAAAAACACGGGAGAAAGGGGAGGGAGAAAGAACAACCGCACGACTGACACAAGTCCATATAACATTTGACACATTATTTTGATTGTGTCAACGATCATGTCTACCATTAGACGTGTAGATACATCTTTTGTTAAACGTGCTAACAACCGTATCTATTAGAGGAACCGCTCAATATATACATACGTTTTCTTTAAACTATCAATAACTGTGTCTAGTAGTGGAATCATTTTTGATACAGATACGTTTCTAATAGCGTAGCAACTAAATCGTATTTACAGGGGAGTGTTTCTTGTAGTGCTCGTCCTGTTCTGAATTTGCTAGGTTTTCTCCTCGTGTCTTCATCGCGTATACAATGCAGCAGTTATTCTACTGTGTACTGTGCTTGCTGTGGATCGGAGAATGCCAACGGCCGGCCAGCGTGGCTGATTTGGGTTCATCTATCAGTCTGGCTCTTCTTCTTGAGACGTAGATGCAGATGGGGGCGGCGCTATAGCTTGGTCTAGCTAGTCGCGGCGCCTGTGGAGCGCGTGGCTGCTGCTGGTGACTGGCCGGCTGGCGGCGGCCGGAAAAACCGCCGCAGCTTCCTGTTGAATTACTAACCCCTTGAGAAAGCTAGCTAGCCATGCAGAGCTGCGCTGGTACTGTACGTGATGAACAATCGTTGTCTGAATGTCTGATCCAAGTCTGAAATGTGGCCAAGCGTGCTGAGTTTGTAGACAGCGCCCGCGTTGAATAATGCGTATAAATGCAGCTAGATTGATTGATATATGCTCGTTCGTTCTGTGAAAACTACAGGTGCAGATCGTACTAGATGCATGTGTGTGTGTGTGTGCATCTTGCATCTTCGTCGTCGTCTTTGAATTTGCGTTGGGTATGCCAGTCAAATATGCGGCAAGCGCAAAACGGGATGAAATAACAATTAATAAAGTTGTAGAGGGCTATATATATAATATCTTGTTCAAGTAAACCTCTCCTCAAGGTCCATTTTATCTATCATTTGTCGTCGTCGTCTTTGATTTTTTTTTATAGTGGCATAGGACTTGTTTGGTAAAAAACAGTTTCTTCTATCAAACGTCCCTCCACCCATCCACACTTCATTCACGAAGGCATGGATTTACCGCCTTGAGAGGGAAGAGCGAAAGGAAAGAAACTGAAAATATAGTTTGAATGCTTGATCATCTAGCTTTCTGTCGCGGGATGGGCTCGTCGAGGCCGAGACAGGTGCAGAGTCAGCAGGGCGGATGCCAGGGCAAAGATGGAGGCTGGGGCAAGACACATGTCCAGGAAGGCGGAGGCCAAGTGAGGCGCGGATGGTTGCAGATGAGAAGAAGACTGAAGACAGAGTGAGGAGGAGGATATATAAGATGAAGGGTGAAATAGATATAGGAAGGAAATTCATAAAAAGAGAGACACAATATGGACAATTCTTTCTGTCTATCAAGAGATTGTTTTACTAAACGGTTCACTAAAATAATTTTTGCTCTAACGGTAGATCGAGCTGCCTTTTTGTGCTAAAACCAAAAGAAGTTGCTCAATTTGAAGTTGAATTGTACCAAAAAGATGCTTAATTTACTCAACCATACTACAAACAAACACCTACAACCCATATATAGAAAAAAAATCCAGTATTTATTCTTCACTAAAAACAATTTCTTGATATATATATATATATATATATATATATATATATATATATATATATATATATATATATATATATATAGAAGATAGTTCTGAAGTATGCATGCCATTACAAAGTGTTAGTTTAAAAAATTATGCAAATAGTTTTTTTTCAAGGATACACAACATGATTATATTCAGTATCTTGGTATTAAGGTTACGGCCTAAGGAAACAAAGATATTATAGACAGATAAATGGCAAACAGTGAAACTTTTAATTAATTTTAAACATGCAATAATCCATCATTGAACTGTTTCAATATGCAAGAAGCCAAAACCAGAAATAATCTACCACAAAATTTGTCTTTGATAATAGTGTACCTATTTGATATTTTTATAGATGTTGATGTATTTTTTTTTCCTTTTGATCCAATAATGGTCAAAATGAAGAAATTAAAACTTGAGTATCTATTTTAGAACGGAAAGAACATGCCGCTAAGTCAACACGCTAGCCATCTAGCCATCTATAGTTTAAAAAACTTAGTAGGAAAAAAAATGTATCGAAGTTAATTGGAATCTCACGACTGGGTTTCTTGTTTGAAGTAGCCACATGACTGTCATGAATTAACTGAACAAAGGTTGGCACATATCTCAACTTCTCCGGCCTCAAAAACAGTTAGGCCTACCCAACCTACCTCACATTTTCAAAATACTCACTCTGTCTCAAAATATAAGTTAATCTCACTTTTCAAAAAGTCAGTTTTTTTTAAACTTTGACCAATTATATATAAAATACTAATGATATTTATAATACATAATTAGTATCATTAGATAGATCGTTGAATATACTTTCATAATAAATTTATTTGAAGTTATAGATGTTGCAAGTATTTTCTATAAATCTAATCAAAGCGTCATCTGTTATGAGACGGAGGAGTAATATGTTTAGTTCGTGACCATAATATAGCATGCCACATGTTAGTTATGTTGTTAGATTCGCTGCCGGGCTCTATCACTTTTTTATCACTTTGTCCCATATGTCATAGACTAAACTTTATCCATTAATTTTTTTTGCCAAACTTTTTTTTGTAGTATGAAGGTTTGGATGACGCCAATCAAACATGCATTCCCTGTTTCTAGAAAAATAAATATATTATATGCGCATAGTAATGCATGCATATGGTTGCGGTATGGCTTTGCCTCCCTAGCGTAAACACGACCGTAGGAACTGCAGCCTGCAGGATGGATGCAGAAAGCATCATTTAGAATGTCCGCACTGCTATTCCTCTATATTCATCCTTTAAAAGAAATATTCTGTCTTGATCAGCGAGTTTCTTTCCTCTATACATATTTTTCTTTCGTACTCATCATCTTCTATATCAACGGCTAACAGTGGGACCCACATGTTTATAAATAAAATTTATCTAAATATATTTGTATGAGATCTTGTTTTGAAGGATTTATTAAATTAAATTTAGTGGTGTAATCAGAATTTAATTTGTGTTTTAAGTTTATGAATTATAACATTTTTTGATTCATGGTAAAACGAACAGCAGCAGTCCGCTTGACTCCACCTCCTGCCGCATGCAGGCTACTCCCGTCCAGCCGTGGGGCCCGATTACAACCTGCTCCATCGCATGCAGTCCGTTCTCTGTCCCTGCTCGTGAGGTAGGGCGCGTACAGAAGAGCTAGCGCACAGCGCTGCGTACATTTTTACTGCAAATACATCCTGCAGAAGGGATAGCGCTCCGCGCTGCGCTGCGATCAGTCTCGAAGAGGGGCAGATTTTGAACAGTTGAATTCCTTGACGTGCGTGTTGTCCACCAAAAGTGGCGCATGAGCTTTGACTTGCAGTCCCTCCCATGGTGGTGATTGGTGACTGGTGACGGCACACCACGTCACGATGGGGCCGCCGATCGACGCGTGCGCCATGATGAGCGTTGACCCATCGACCCACAGTCCAGTCCAGTCCAGCCGTTGCCGTTCAATGGCTGCGAGGAGATGGAAGGTCAATTATTCAAAGGTTTTATTTGGATACCCTGGTCCTGCACTCGTGTAAGGCCGGATTGTCAACATTATGGATATGCGGCGAGCAAGAGCCAAATCTCACTTTATTAGTAAACGTGGACGTACCTTGCGACGCTCATTACATATACGAATAATTGGAATCCACGTAATCCTTAGACACTACTACTTCCAAATTATTCGTTTGATTTTTTTAACTCTAAGTTTGATCACTCGTCTTATTTAAATTTTTGTATAAAATATCACTTCTTTTATTATGACTTGCTTATTTAATGAATGGTCTACAAGAATGACTTAAATTTGACTATGTTTACACAAATTTTTTTAAATAAGACGAGTGATTAAATTTGGGATAAAACAGTCAAATGAATTATAGTTTAAATCGGAGGGAGTAGCGAGTAATTAGTGAGAATCACAAGTTCGTCATGTACACAAGATACAAAGAGTGTGATCTACTCCCTTCGTCCCAAAATAGAAGTCATTCTCGCATCCCGAGAAGTCAGTTTTTCTAAACTTCGACCTATTATATATAAAAATATTAATATTTATAATACATAATTAGTATCATTAGATAGATTGTTGAGTATACTTTCATAATATATTTATTTGGAGACATAAATGTTGCATGGATTTTCTACAAATCTAGTTTAAAAAATTTGACCTGCATGCATCTCATAACGTCATTTATTTTGTGAGGGAGGGGAATAGTATGTATATATTAGAATCAGATCTAATATTCATAATCGTTGGACATGAGTTGTTGTAACTCGTATGCATGGGCCACAAATAAATGGGATGAAGGAAACTCTCCACTATATAAGACCATGTTTGGAAAGCGGAAATTCTTCCTAGTTACTGCATTTTTTCTATGAAAATGGACTGATTCCTGTAAAATTTCTACGCAATTCCTAAGAAATTTTTACGTTACAAACAGACCCTAAAAATTTAGGATCAAAAGATGCCATGATATAAACTGTGCTATCGATCGGTTGCTAAATCACAGCCTATTTTATGTTGGAGCAAGTAGGCTCCTAGTCACCAAGTCTGCTCCGATCGCGGTGCTTGTTCAACCAAAGGCAATGGAGTCACTTTCTCCCTATGTCACATGGTCACTACCACGGTGTTGGACGGCCAATCAAAGACAGTATATCCTGATTCACCAAGTCTTACAATTGTCATCATTGTCATCCCCGATTCTATCCTATTGTCAAATACAATTCAAAGAAGAAGTATATCCTGATTGACCAAGTCTTACAATTGCCATCATTGTCAACCGATCTATACACTATTGTCAAATACTGTACAATCCAAAGGTAGATATGTGTCATACAGTCCAGCCTCCTCTCCACCTGGTTAGGGTTTGTAGGATCTGAAAGTGTTTTTCTTTAAGTGATTCGAAAATGTCCGTTGATAATAAGGTGTGTCTACGATGACTTCTTTAATCTTGATATCCTTTCGCGACTCAGCCTTTTGAACGTGTTCGTGTCTTGTATTTATATGTCATTGTATGTAATGTTCTAATATCATAGTTCTCTATGGATATGTTACAGAAGAAATCAACCGTGGAAGGCAGTACATACAGAGTTAAATGATACGCATTCGTGTCGGGCAGTCGAAGTATACGGCATGGGCCTTTGATGCTGACTCTGACATCATATAGAGAGAGAGTCAGAGAGACCATGTTTCAGTCGTGAACCTTTCGTCATTTCCAAGTCTCGAGAGCTATCGTGCCTCATTTCACGGCAGCAGGAGTGCAGCACTGAGATTTTGTTCGCGTGACAGACAATTATGGAGCCAAAATTGGAACCCAAACACAAGCGACGAAAAAACGCAGCTTCGTGGCAGGAAAAAGCAACCGGGCGGACCGTGTCGCGTGACAATTATTGGGGTGCTAGGATTCAAGACTTTGCGAGTGCTCCTGAGTCCTGACGGGACCGCCAAGCGCTCCCAAGGTCAAAGCCCAAGGGTGTAGAGTGTGCCCACGAACAGGCACATCCAAGCCCATGCTGCCACCTAGGGACCTAGCAAGCTTGCAGTGTGAAATGAAGCTCTTTTTTCTTTTTCTCCGTATGCTTTCGATGGTTACTGGCCTATGGGGTGACATGGTTCTAGGTATGTCGGCACTCAACAAAGACGCAAGGCGATCCGCTGTCATTTTGGGCAACACGGCTCTGTATGACTGCATTGGCTCTACAGGGTCTGAGCGCAAGGCTATTGCTAGAGGTATGACTGCATTGGCTCTACAGGGTCTGAGAGCATTGGCTCTACACGGCGCTGTTTGGATCACTCTAGCTCGGCTAGAGCTACAGGTTAGAGTTAGTTTGTAAAGTAGCTCAAACTAGCTCTAACCAAGGAGGTGTTTGGATTCAAGGCTAGTTTGATAATAAATTATTTTTACAAATCATTCAAATATATCCATGTGGGATTTTATTTTAAAGTATTTATTGTAACGAATTCAATGGTGTAATCAGAATTTTATTTAGATGTTTGGTTTGTGAGTTATAACATTTTTTGTAGTTACATATGAGATGGGTCCCACGTTCCACCACAACCAGCCCAAACTAGCCTAAATAATCATCTCTTTGGGGAGCTAGTTTTTTTAGGTGGACTAGTTACAACTAGCCCAAACTAGCTCTCCTGTTTGGATACTTTTGGACTAGTTGGGTGAAAACTAGCCCAAACTAGCTCTAGCCCTGAGATACAAACAGGGCCTACGGACGAATTACTTAGAACACCCGCAATGAGATATAAGTCAATTAGTAGCTTGAAGTTAACTTCTCTAATAATATTAGCTCTTAGCAATATCACATAGTATGATTAAGTCCACATGATACTTTCACGTATTTTTGAAATTCACGTGTGAGCAAGTTTTTCTCTCTTTTGTTAAATACTCTCTCCATCTCAAATTATAAGATATCCCAAAAATCTTGAAGAGTCAAAGCATCTTAAGTGTTTGACCAAAATTATAGAGAAAATTATAAAAAATTATGATAGTAAATATATATACTATCAAAATATAATTGATAAATAATTTAATAATAATTAACATCATAAATATTATTATATTATCATATAAGTTTCATCAAACTAAAGATATTTTGACTTTTTAATATTTTTATTAGAATGTAATGTAATTTATGATGGAGAAAGTATAAAGAAATAATGCTTACACATGATTTATGAGTCAGCCAACGCGGGTGTCCCTAGAGCGTCTCTGGAAAAATCTCAACATGCCTTTTTAACATAAGATTTAGAAGGGGAAAAGAGCTAAACTCACCGCTCCATTTTTCTACTCTCCAGCCAGAACCACCTTTTTTGCTCTCCAGGTATGTAGGGCGGATACAGGGGGCAGGTAGGGTCCCAGGCCCCCCTGTGTAAACAAAAGGGATCTTCAGCTAGACTACACATGGCTCGATGGGTGCAAAAGGAATCGCACGCATAATCTGACCATGAAAATTGCAGACTTTGGTCCTGTATTATTGAACCACATGACACTGACTTATAGCCGGCAAATCAGCCATGCGACACTCGCGAGATTGGTGATGCTGCACAAAGACTTAAAGCAATGCATTATTGTCCCTATCCTTCACTTGACATGACGCCAATATCAACCATCCAAGGCAGTACAACCACAAATAAACCATAGACAATCTGCACCCAGAAAAAAAAAAGAAGTTTTTATTCAAGGGTTCGGCAGGTAACAATACCCAGCCGTGCTTGAAAGATCCTCACCTGATTGCAGCAACCAGCAGGAGAGAAACAATGCCGAAGCACTGGAAGCAGTGGAGCACCAGAATATGATACAGGTTTCTTATACACATGGAAACCAAGGCAGACCACTAGATTGCTTGGGAACACATTACACATGCAAAAGGTAAGGGTAATTAAAAACAGAGCAAAAGATTCAACCATCGACAGCAGCTGAAGTCATATCTTACACCAAACAACAGAATTACACGCTCCAAACATCACAAGAACATCTACATGTTCTTGGATGATCTAGAAAATAACACAATTGTGATGACTTACAACATGCCATGCTACAACATTTGTCTTTGGCTATTGGATTCCATATTTTCCTTCTAAGCTGTCGGAATCTACAGTTTTTACTCCATCACCAAGACCAGAACTACTAGATCAGTCAATTATTAAACTGTCACAGGCATTTGCTCTCGGCTCTCAGAATTCCAAATTCCCTCTAGCAGTCGAAATCTACAGGTTCTACACTTCTACTCCAGGACCAAGACCCGAACTAGTTCAGAAAATTAACTGTTGTGCGCTGTCTGGCTAAATGTACAACAATAGAACACTCTTCTGAGCTCCACAACATATGATGATGCATCCCCAGTCATATCCTCTGTTGAAAGAAAAAAAAAAGAAAAAAAACTAGTATGATACTTGCCAAAGCTGCTGGCACTACAAATCTGCAGGTAAGTTACTACTCTTATCTCCTGTCTCCTGGTGGGGGTGCGGTGGGGAACTGAGGGCCATAGAATGTACCTGTTAATCCTTGAAAAGGTGGAGGCGGGTTTGGACTAGGGAAACCAGGTGCGCTGGTCATGGGAAAGTTGACCACGGGAGTAAAAGGTGGGTAAGTGCCATACATTGGACCAGGTGGTCCAGCAGGAAAAGGTGCAAATGTACCAGCTGGAGGTGGTAGATGTGAGATCATTTGGGGTGCCATTGCGAGCAGTGGCAGTGGGGGGATTATATGGGGTGGCGGTGAAGTTAACGGCAGCGGTCGTGGGCTAGATTCTGGTGATGAAGAATACTCAGGTGGTGGTGGTTTAAATGCATCAGGGTGAGGGAATGGGGGTGGCGGCGGCGGTGGTGACCCGGATTGATGCTGAGAAATATGTGTGTCATCCTCTAGCTTCTGCCTCTTGTCACCAGAAGTGTGCTCTTCTATTTTCAGCATGTTGTTGCCCCCATTGACTCGTGAAGGCAAAGCACCACCACGTATATTGTCTGAAGCAGCACCTGCAGCAAGCTTTGTCTCTGTCATGTTGTGCTCAACAACATTTCCCTCCTGTGAATACAACACTGGACTTGATTGTCCCTTTTGAAGAGATTTCGCAGCTTCTGGAGCAACTGTAGTAAGTGGACCAGAGAGGCTGGACCTCTTATGCCCTTGATTTGATGGCTGATGCCTTTCCATGTTGCTTCCAAGCCCCACACAGAGCTCAGCAGCTCTCTTAAATCGGGGCTGAGCTGCCTGATTCATGATGGAAAAGCGTTAGTAATCTGGTAAAATGCTTCTTTCCCTAACATAAAGAGCCGTGACTGTTAGATCCAAAGGTAGGTAGAAGTTGGTCCTGCCTCTAAGTAGATTGCGACCATTTTATTAAGGTAAATCAATAGTCTCATTAAACCCAAACACATGGCCCCAAAACATAATAGTACGCGAACACAATACAAAAGTTCTATTCATTGAGAAGCATAAGTCGCATAGCAATGAAAAAAAAACTCCATAAGGTGTATTGTGGTTAGGAATCCACAAAGTGAACTTTGATCAGAAGAAACAGCAATGCTGGTTGAAGGAAATTACCTGAAGCTGGCTTCTAACCTGTTCCACTTTGAGCTCCTGAAAATAAAACAGTTGCTGTAAGCACTGGAAGTACCATTAACAAATAAAACAGACATTACAGAGTTATTTGCGTCAGCACCTGCTCATTCAGCGCTTCCTTCAAATGAGAAATCAGAGTGGCCCTGAGTGATTCTGACATTTTGAGTTGTTCAATGGAGTTTCTGAGAATGCTTTGTTGTTCCTGCAGCTCCTGCATAAAGCCCGATCGATTGCTGCTACCTGCCAATACGCAACAGAAAATTTAAGCTACAGCACAAAGACAATCAATCTATATTACCTTGCAACCTCATTAAAATTAGCTGGATCTAAGCTGGTTGGACTGAGGTTGGGACAACAATTGGGTTGTGCCAAGCCCACCTATGAGGCTATGAATCAATTCTCCATAGCACACCATGTGGCATTTGATATTCCATTTCACTTATTTACATTTTATTTAGTGTATGCCCTCAAAAGACAAGTGGGCCATTCATTATGGTCACAAAGCTAAGCTTGAAGTTGTTAGTGATAGCCCTTATAAACCAACAAGTATGAAAGGGTCATCAAAAGCATAGGTCCTTTTGCTTGCTGCCCATGTTTCAGAAGAAAAACCATGACACCATCAACCCCTAAAATAAGCCAAGGCTGAAGAAACGAAGCAATGGAAGAATGCAATTGCTGTGTCTGTTGTGAGGTAACTCAAGGTAGAAACTGCTCAGAAGTCCCATTGACAAAGCCATCAGGGCAGAGGGCTTAAACACAATAAATCTAGTGACTGAACCTCCTCTTGCAGACTTGCTAGAGATGGAAATGAGGGTTTTGAAGGTCAGTGATCTCTTTATACAAACCATCTAGACTCAAGGATCTTTAAGTTGCAACACAGTTGTGATGCAAACCATTTGCACATTAGCTACATCAACCTAGGTACAAAAAACACATGCCCAGATCAACATCAATTTGTTAAGGCTTGGGGCCATGGTAGTTTGTTGGTTTTGTGGAAGCCCTGCAGCTGTGGCGCACCATAACTCAGAGGTGAAGAACTTGCAGACCAAACTACAACTCCACATAATCACTAGTTTCTGCATGATATGAGCTACATATTACCTAGTAAATAATAACAGGACATGTGAGAATATCCTTTGAAAACATATGGCTTACCTAAAACGGAGTTATTTCCATACTTTTTATTGAGTTCATCGAAATTGATAAGAGCTGCTTGGCATTTTCGCATCAGAGTATCCTCATCCATAGGAGCATTCAGGACATGTTTGTAGCTAGAGACAAGCTTCTCCAGCAGCTCACTGCCTGTATTTTTCTGTCCATATATGGAAAACATGATTGTACACCTCAATGGAGGTCAGATGGTCATAAAATAGAAATAAATCAACTCACTTACCAACTTGTTTCTAATGTCCTTTAACCTCCTGAAAAAGTCATCTTTGAGGCTTTGTGCCTGAGTATCAAATATTTTACGGTCTTCCCATATGTCAATCTGTAACATTGAGTAAAAATATTATGAGATGAAACAAAAAATTATCTGTCGGAACTCGGAAAGCAAGGTATAAACCCATAGGTTATCATCCCAAGTGATTAACTTATTATAGAGCTAAGACTTACATGAGTATGCAACCACGTTCTGATTTTTGCACAAGGATTCACCAGGGCAAGTGCAAGACAAAATAATGCAGAAAGTAGGATAGGTGACGTGCAAGCTAATTTATACTAAAGTGTAAGACAAAATAATGCAGAAAGTAGGATAGGTGCTAACGTGCAAGCTAATGTATACTAGGTCGCACTGATCTACTGATGCTAACTTGCACAATTGCACCTCAACAGTTCACTAGGGCAAATCAAACAGTGCTTTGAGGAAGCTTAACATCAGCCTTTCCAAAAGGAAGCACAGAGAAGTATGGACAGAACTAAGGAACAAAAGAAGAAACTCATGTCTAAGAGGGACCGCAAAATGATGTGCAAAGGGATAGTTTCATTCCTTTTTTTAAAGTGGTGCATCAAAGCACAGCGGCTGCCCTAGAATGATAGATATTGTGGTGTGAGGCTCTCGCAGCAGTACAGTAAGGCAAGCAACTGGCGCCAGTACCCAGTAGTCCTCCACCGACCTCGTACACTGGAGGGCCTTGATCTCACCCAAAGCGATCGAGGGGATGGGCGGCCCAAAGCATAGGTTTACGTACTCAACGAAGCGTGACCACGACACAATCTCAAAACTGCATTCCATCTGGTAGTATCATTCCCCCGCTGCACCGTTGAGGTGAAGAGAAGCTAAAAAAAAATGTTGTCGCACTTGTTGAGCATGGCAAACGATCGGACTCACCATCGTAGCTGGGAAATTTGAGCTCCGAGTGGCACTAATGGCGGTCGTGGCCATCGTTGTCGTAGTTATCACGGGAGTAGTGGTGAGATCCGCTGTCGCTGCCACCCCGATGGAGACGTCGTGGGGATACTGATGGAGTCTTATCAACACCACCTTCGTCCACCTCGCCGTCGCTGCCCATCTTGAACTTTTCGGTGCGTGTGATCCGGTGATCATGGCTATCAAGGCGGTTGTTCATCGTGGTTAGCTACGCCAGCATGTGATCCACTTTGGCCATGATGGCATCAGGATCATTACTACGGCCACACATGGTCGTCGATGGCCCGGTTGTGGTCTCTGATACCAGATTGATATGTGGTAGTCAATGAGGAGTGCGCAAGGAAGAAAGTAGAGGCATGGGAATTAGGGTTGTAGTGGAGAGGATAGCAACCAAAGAGACACTTGTTCTCCACAGTGCCTTTGTCTATCGACGAAAAGTTTGTTCACCATGTGATTAGCTTGTCATGTTGTGGTATGTCACTTCCTCATTCTAAATTTTAGGTGCATCTATTAGCATAATGACTCATGAACCATACTTTGCTTCGTGTTTTCCACTTGACAATGTGCACATGTCGCTACATACAATGCACAAGCAAACAGGTGCAAACCAAAGGATGACATATTCATTATATGGAAAAAGTTGAGAAGTTTGTAGTTGTGGGTGTTTGTTGTGAGTGGCTAGTGAAGGTGCTTGACGAGACGGTGATATTCTTGCCTTGCTTCCTCGGAACTAGCAGAGGAAGAGCTCACAGAGAAGGGAGGGGAATTAGGAATAATTATTTGCTTGCCTTATCCAACTGACAATGCTCCTTTAGATACAAGAGCTTATAATAACCAAAAGTAGAATGTGTTTACATTCCAAACAATTATCCTAATAGAGATCATAGCAAATGGCAAGCCTAATTACTGATGGTGCCTTCCTTCTAGTGCCTGGATCAACTCCTCTGATCCTTCATGATTCTCCTACTCTTTCTTCTTGCGCCAACTATAGGAGTGGTCCCACATAACATCACTCCATCCCTTGTCGTCGTGCTAGGAAGGGTACATCCTCCAGAAGAGCTCCAAATCTTCCCACAACGTGGAGTCAAATTGGTCCTTACACTTGATCAATAGTGGGCAAACACCACAAGCCAAGCATGTTTTCATTGCTCGTTCATGAACAAAGAGGTCGCGCCAAGGTGGAGCAATGGTAATGGGAATCCCACTGCATTAAGGAGGATCACCCAAGAAGTTCTTGGGTGGGGGGGAGCTTAAGTTTGAAAGCCATCGAGCATATTTGAGTGTTTGTCCTATATGTGGGCCAAAGAAGCAAAGTTGGAGCTTCCCCTTGGCAACCGTAGAAGACAAGGGTGTTGTAACACCCGTGACCGACGGGGATTTGTCATCTACGTGAATAATCGCAACAAGGATCAAACATGGATAACTTGGGTAGGAGGAAGTCTCCTTTAATCCGATTTGAGTTTTACTCGATTTTAGCTTCTCTTGCCTCTTACAAGTGCCTAGCTAGTTTTACATTGTCGATAGGCTCCACTTGGATACCCTCCACACGCAGGTGGACACACACACACACACACGCGTGCGCGCTTCTTGACACCGTCAATTGCTTGGCATCTTCCCTTCATGCGCTCTTTGTGGTGGACACGCCATTGTTGCCACCGCTACAAGTGTGTGATGTCAAAGGCGAAGCCACACCCAATCCCCGACAGCAACTTCACTTGACACTGTGCTAAGCTTGCTCGAGACAACTGTGGATGTTGACGAGGAACTCGTCACACTCCTGCATGGCATGGGGTGCCAAGACAGCACAGCTTGCCTAATTCGTAGAAGTGAACTGACATCCAGAACCTCATGTCACGGAGCGTAGAGTGCTAGGAATTGTTGTAGATGAATTGAGCCCAAGAGATCCACTTTACCCACTATCGAGGAAGAACACCTGTCATAGATAGCAAGTCCATGGTGATTACTTTGTTAGTTGCCTCAGAGCTCATTTGAAGCTTGGAGCCAAGTACATGGTGATTACCTTGCCTCAGAGCTCATTTGAAGCTTGGAGTCGAATGCATCGGACACCTTTTGAAAAAGTTGAAGTGACAACAAGGTCTATCTCATACAATGGGAGATGGGATGCCATGGAAG
Organism: Microstegium vimineum; assembly: GCA_022036555.1. NCBI lineage: Eukaryota > Viridiplantae > Streptophyta > Magnoliopsida > Poales > Poaceae > Microstegium > Microstegium vimineum. Next base: position 21,745,555 of record CM039137.1, read on the forward strand.
CAGATAACCTCGGCGAAGAAGAATGAGGCCACCATCTCTACTTAATCGCGGTTAAGGACCACTTATCTACGACCAACCTTGGGAAGTCTTTGACCGATCATTGTTGAGGATCAACGATTTGCCATCGACCTTGGGAAGTCCCTCGATGGAGTCCATCGTGACACCAGACCACATTGGTTCCAAGATTGGCAGAGGTTGCAGATGCTCCGACTTGTAGCGTTCACAAGTGAAGCACACCCTCACGTAGCCCTGCATGTCGAAGTCGTGGCTCACAACCATACCATAGCTGGCACTTGGCCCTCGACAACACCTAAGAGATCTTTCTTAGCTCTGATTGTACCAATCCTAGCCAAAATCATTACAAAGATGGAAAAGATCTTATAGAGAAATGGCACACCTAGATTAGTGCTTGCGATTCATGACTTATTGGACATTTGATGAAAGGGGGAATTCCACTATATTGAATGGACACTTTGCAAGCTTGAAAACAGATATGCTACAGTCTTCATTCATAACCAAAGTGTTGAGCATAAATGTCACATGGACAAGTAATGTGATAGATCAAGCATCTCAATTGACAATGAACGAGATAATTGTACATTGTAGACAACATATTACCCCAAGTGTAGGCGTATGGTTCCTTCAAAGGATGTGCAAAAAAATAATTGTTTGAACAATGGCCAAGTTGTGTCACATGCATCCAGATATAGCAATACATGAGAGCATACCTATTGCCCCCAAATAATGCAGACGTAGCTGAAGATGAGGGAAAGGCATGATCGTTGGCAAGGGTTCGAGGTTTATCCCTCCTAGTTGCCATTGTTCTGAGTGGTTAGCTCCATGCCTTTTGGTTGTTTGGTAGTCTGTAGTTTCTTTCGCAAGCGCAAGTGCTCCTAAGGGCAGCAGCAAAGTGTTTGTGTGTGTGTGGTTTTTTGTGAGTTCTTTTGTGTTGAATGGGCACTTGTCCCTCTTTTTCATCATCTTAATATAATGATGTGTAGCTCTCCTACATTTCCAAGAAAAAATGAGAGCATATCTATTACATGTTGCTAGGTCAAAATGGAAATCCAAACTACCATTTGTAGCATGTTGTGTGGCACATGAATCAAATTTTATTTCGACAATGGTTTGACGATCAATCCTCAACGAGGTTCAAATATTTAGAAGATTACATAGGGAAACATGCCTCAATTGGATTTCATCAAACAATAGCATTGCAGGCAGGCTCGTCCGCGGCTATCCGCCAAGTGTCCACACAAGCCACTAGAGCCTTCACAGGATTTGAGACAAACCCGCATGGAACCGCTAGTATTTTGCGGACTTTGCGAAAGCCCGCATATTGTTCACACGAAAGTTATTCTTAGTTCACCCAGCTTGCCACCATCATAGCACCCACCGATCCTTTTGTCCATTATGACATGGATGAGGAAGTTGAACAGGTTGGTGTTATGCATGCTCTAGACAGCATGGCCACCCAAGCGCAGCATGGGAACTCAGCGATGGCTTTGGAGAACATCACGGGGAAATCAGCTGAGATCATCCTGTCATCGTCTGCAGTCTCCCCCGTGGAGCGCTTCATGATCTTCTTGATGTGTGCTAGTGGCAACATGTGTGGCCCCGTCGACGCAAACACTCCACCATAGAAAACACCTGACTCCTTGAGTGCCTCGCATGCCTCATGATGCCCGTCGTTAGCAAGATCACAATGCATGTCAACAAGCTACAAAAGAATTTTCAGCTTCCATGCTCTTGTGTGCACGCTCCGACGTTGGTTTGAAGCAGCTCGGCAAGCATGGTTGATACTACGGCCGGCTAGCGTGTTGACCTAAGTCGGAACTAGGTTGGTGAAGCGGACATCAATAGAGGCTTTCTAATCACTGAGAATAGCCACTTGGGGACCAAAGTAGACGCTTGCAAGTTTGGTAGTTCGACCCGCAAAACAATTGTAGCTAGTCCACATGAACCACAAGCATGATTTTGCAGGGCAGGTTTAGCAGGTTGTTGTAATTACTCGCCTCGTCTGCAAGCCTATCGAACAAATTAACAACCAATCAAAATGTAAGTTGTGGATCATTCTACAAAAATCTAGTAAAAAAAGGAGCGATAGCAATAAACACTCCTTCATCTCCTTCGCTTTCTTCTAAATAAATAAGCTTGCCATTTAGCCTTTGCATGTCCTACATACAAGTACTCCAAGCAACATTTGAGTTTGTTGGGCTCAACGCTAGCTAATCACAATGCGCGATGTCGGCACTAAGAACCGAGATCTCACACCGCCATACACAACGGGATATCATGCCACCGCTGCCAATCCTTACTCCACTAAGCACACCTACCCAATCTTGATCATTGTGCACCACCTGCATGAAGACATCCAAGAGCACAACTTGTATAGCTCTATCATGGCAACATTCAAGATGTCATCCCACTTGTCATCCCAAACATAGATCCACGTCATCCAAGTTATACAAGGAACCTAGGGCATTAAACACTAGTATGCAACGGGTTTGTCCGTGAGCCCACCAATAGGCCATTGTTACGCGGGTTCCGTGGTGCAATGCCCATCGTCCCTTCGGCCTCTATCAAGGCATGCTTCCTATGACCATCTTTTCAACAACATACACCAACAAACGAGTGAGGGATTGAGAGCGAGGAAGAGAGGTGGGAGGAAGGGAGAGAGTTATGTTGCCCTCCCCAAAAAAAATCCACCAACCACTGTCAGCCTTGCTCGTATTGTTAGCACCATGCTCTACCAAAGTATCTTGACATGAGTCCCAAAACACAATGGCAGCCATGACAATGGATAAGCCAACTTTTGAATCAACGACATGCCAACAAAGTTAAGGTGAAGAGCGGGCTCTCATGTTCTCCATACTTTACACCACATTTCTTCATCACCAGTATGTGACACAAGCACTAAATTCCACAAGCCCCATTGCTTCAAGAGAAACAAAGTGATTGAGAGGAGTGAAGGAAGGAACATGATTGTTTTTTTTTTTTTTGCACCCATTCCTAGAGGCTAGAAATACTACTAATGAACCCTCGCGTGCTCTGTATATCTTGTGCCCAAAGAGTATCTTGAATTAAATATCAAGTGGTAAGCTTGCGGTTACCATTCTAACAACCTTACCCCTAAAGTAAGCACATAGATATGGACATGAAGTTGTTAGCAACTTAGCATATTTGTTGTGATGATAACTAAAACCACAATTTGAACAACATGAGTAATAATGCACTTGCATGAATATAGATATCGACGATATGTACAACATACCAGTCTTTTTGGGACATTCCTCCCAAAATCATCTTTGACAGTCAACACTTCATTCAAGGCAGCAGGGATGACCCTCATGAATTCAGTTATATATCCATTACCATCTTTTCTGCTATTCTGCATAATATCATTTGCAAGGTACAGCAAAGATACCCTCCTGTCTCCAGGAGCTGCATGGAACTCGCTATCCCATGCTTGTACAACTTGTTGGCAATAACGATGATGAAAGACACACCAATGTGACAAAGCTTTTCTTTCGTTAAGGATGACATTATGTGAATTGATAATAATGTAGCACATGAGAAAATAATCACAGTCAGCAATAGTAGGTAGCAATCTTGAGCAGGGAGCAGTGAAGACTAGCATAATGCTACAAACTGGTCACAATGAAGCATGAAAGGTCATCAACAGAATGGGAATTATTGACATGGTGATCTGGAATGTTAAGACAACAAAACTACTTTTTTTTCCAGTAATCTTAAGCTATGATTTGGCACTTTGCAAACCACACAACTATACGAGCCAATAAAAAATGAAAATAATACATATGAGAAGGTAAAATAAAAAAAAAATACTTCATGCAGAAAAAAAAAACCAAACCGTCAAGTCAATGGGGGTTGAGAAACTGGCAAGAAGGATACTCTCTATGCTCTGCTGTGAGCTATTAAGCTTCGAAAGCTTTTGAGCCAATATCTGCGTGTTGAAACCCGCACTCATTTTATGCACCTTGGCTTGCACACCTGCAAAACAGGTAACATTGGGAAGCCAATATTAACTACAGTCCACAAATCACATCATGCTGAAACAATGTCCCGAATTTGGAATAATCATGGAAAAATAAAGCGGTAAAATAATTGAATATTCTTGTGTGTTGTTTCTGACATTGTAACTGCACCGAATATTCAGGTTCTCAAAAGGAAATCGTTAAAGACTAGGATGAAAGGTAAACCACGGAGGCACGTGGAATCCAAATAAAAATCCATTCCCAGCTCACCAACCAGGCATTGATAGCCGACACTAGTAGTTAGTAGAGTCCTACTGTGGCTTTGCAAAAGATGGCAACAAAACTCCAGCCTTTTCGATAAGGCAGTAAAAGGATCCCAAAAAAAGGATGCCGAGACACGCAAGCCGTAAATGAGAACTGCCTATCATTAAGACAGACTTGGAGCTCTGTCCTGGAGAGCATCAGCAGAAGCAGAGAGTGTGACTACCCGAGCAGCCGAGCAGGACATGGCATGACCGTCGTCGACGCCAGAGCAAAACCTTGCAGCTACAGATATCGCCCAGGAAACGCGCAGCAGCTGAGTAACAGGTGTGTGTGTGGAGCATCACCAGGAAACCCAGAGAAAAACAAGCTGCCGCCTAAATCAAACAAATAAGACCCCGCCCCAGCGCGGCACGAAACCAAACAGAAACATCAGGGGGGAAATTACCACGCACGCAGCGGCGGCAGACAGACAGGCAGACACCAGATCGCAGCGCCAGCGGCGAACTACACAGCGCCTGAGCGCCGCGGCGCGGCTAGCTCCGAGCAAGATCAAAGCCAGCGCAGGAGAAGAGGGAGGAGCGGATCCCGTACCTTCCGCGGAGCCGGTACCGAATTCGGGGGGCGCCGCCTAGGATGGGGCGCGCATTGGGGGAGGGGGAATTCTAGTCTAGGGTTTAATTGGGGATTTGTAGCGGGGCCGGAGCACGGGGCTGAAGAGGGGGAGGAAGGAGATGTACGTCAGTTACTTGTCGCCGCCTGGCTGCGCGCGTGACCCGCGGCGAGGAAGAGGTGGGAGGGGGAGCGGGGGCGCGGCGGGGGAGTGAGCTGGACGACGACGCGAGGTGAGGTGGATGGGAATGGGAATTGGATGGATCCTGCCTGCTGCTGGGCTGCGCCGCGGCCGCGGGCCTTGCCTGCAGCGCGGTGCCGTCTATCTGTATGACTGTATCCAAGTGACGGATCTCCAGCACGCCGCGGTGCTGACTGCTAGTGTCTTTTGTTTGGGCTCCCGCCCGCCCCTTCTCTATCCCTCGTCACGGTACAACCCGTTGGAGGCGAGGGAGAAACGGGGTGTGCACCTGCGCGGCTGTGCCCCACGGTTCCGTTGCGTGGGTTTGGGTTACTGCTGCTATAGCGGTGCCGTGGCCCTCGTCGGCAGTCATAGCCACGGCCTGCGACGTCGTAGCTCTCGCGCTTTGCTTGCAGCTTCAGGCGGGCATGTTTGGAATTTGATTGTGTTTGGATTGGATGTCTCTGCCGGGTTACCAATGTGCCGGCTGGCGAGTTGTTTTCAATTTCTTTTTGTTTTCCCCTAAAAGTAAATTATTTTTGTATCATAGATGTTAATAATGAATAAATATTATGTACTTCATCCAATAAATTATAAGATATATTCTAAGATTTTTAGAAAGTTAAAGCATCTTAAGTTACAGATAAAACTGTACTACTTATATGAACGGATAATATCAAAATGTATGTTAGTGGACTCTGATGTGGACAAGTAAATACATATTAGTGAATGATAAGATTTGTGCTAACAACCAGGTAACCGGGGAAGGGATTTGGGGAAGAGATCATAAAAGAGGCAGGTTCAAATGAGGTTTCTAATGGAGATATGAGTATTCAGATTCATACACTTCTTTATTACCCCTCATATACAACGTTCACGTGGACCCAACGGATAATGATCCAAACCCTCCAACAATAACCGAATCAACTTAGGATTAGAGAAACGACACGTACCGTTGCCCGGGAGATGGGTTTGAGACCCAGACCTTCGGTGTTGTGTGTCGACGTGATGCCCACTAGGGGCGATGACCGGGTTACTAACAAATGCTGACACCGCAGCTAACTCTGGCTTGGTGAGGAGGCCTGCCGATGAAGCAGCCCTGGAATCAGGAACCACTCGATTCATAGTCTCGCGCATCGCACCTAGCTCGACATTGAAGGTGTTGATGGTCGCATCCACTCGGGGACGCCAATCCTCGAACGATTTGTGGGCGTTCTCCAGGGTGGCGAAGCGGGCGAGAACGGCCTCCGCGTCGTCGATCCTCTTCGACAAGTCCCTTTGGAAACCCGCCATGGAAGAGCGCACACCCTTGAAAAAAATAGTATATATATGGATTATAGATATAGATATAGATATAAATACATATAAATAAGACACTAAAAACACATATATAAATATAAATGAATATAAATATGACATTAAGAATACATATATAGATATAGATATAGACATATATAAATATGGCACTAAAAGTACACATATAGATAAGGATAAACATAAAGATATAGATATAGATAGATATAAATATGACACTAAAAAAATACAGATATAGATATAGATATATATAGATTAAATACATATATAAATTATTAGTATTAGACTCAAGACTCTTAAGTTTGTTTTTGTGATGAGATATTTGGAGAGTTTGTTTTTGTGATGTGGTTTTTGGAGCGATGAGGTTACTGCCACAAACAATGTTTGGCTTTTCAGCCGGCTTAAATTCAGCCGGAACAGTGTTTTTCTCTTACAAGAAATCAGCCAGCAGTGAATAATCCTACCGGAACAGTGCATAATCCTGTCAAACGAACATGCCCAATATATAGGGTATATGGCAGCTTGCATTATATGTTGTGGATGTTATGAGGGATATACCCCAAAAATGATTCGTTCCAAAAACAATATTCAACTAAGAGCTGATCCACTTAGCATTACTTGTATGCAAAACATAACCCCGTTTATTTCACTAGAATTTGGCTTACGCTGAGATCAGGGCCTCACGCAGCCCCCTGTAGGCAGGCGACGGCGTAGGTGAACAATGGTGGAAGGAGGACGAAGAAATGTAACAGGGGATGACATGTGGGCCCTCTAGGACATTGAGTGGACAGAAAAAAATGACAGGAGGTGCGTTTTAGGCCATACGAAAATACAGTGGTTTCCATGTGATACCCACAAGGGATTTTTACAACTCGAATTAGGGGGTGTTTAGTTGTCAGATTTATTTTTAGTCCCTTGTCACATCATATGTTTGGTACCAATTAAATGAACTAAATATAATTTATATTATAAAATTAATTATAGCGCTATGTAGCACTTCACGAGACGTATCTATTAAATCTAATTAATACATCATTAATATTGTCAAATCATAACTTATTTTATATCAATAGATTTGTTTCGCAAAATAGTCTTTGATTGACAAATTAATTTTATAAATAATCTATATTTAATACTCCTAATTAGTGTCTAGATATCCGATATGATAAAGACTTTTTTTTAGTCCCTGGAACCATACACCCCTTACAATGTCCTCGCTTCACCATTCGTCAGATGGTAATGATCAGTATATAGTCTGGATGACGGGTACGTGCTTGACCTTGTGGTAATCCTGGCCTTCGTCCTCCTTGATCCTGCCCACGATGTCGGGCATGTTGTACAGCACCACCTCCTCCAGCTCCGTCATCCCGGCGAGCGCCTCCGGGAGCATCCGCATTTTGGCGCACCGGCACAGCGTCAGCGTGGCGAGCCCCGGCATGGACTGCGAGCTCACCGTCCACTCCTCGAGCTTCGGCAGGCCGAGCTTCAGCCTGTGCAGCCTCGGGAACGCAGTGTCCACGAACGCCAGCCGATCGCCATCGTAGGAGTCATTCATCATTGTGAGCTCGGTGAGGTTGGGCAGCTCCGCCAGCATGTCGACGAACTCCTGCCTAACCTCGGTGTTCCACATCGACAGCGTGGTCAGGTTCGGCCGGATGTACCGGACGTCCTCCGCGCCGCTGGGCCCCTCCGGCGCGTCCATGGGGCCCCTCAGCTTCAGGCTCTGCAGCCGGCGGAGGCTCGGGACGCTGAACACGCTGGACGGCAGCGGGTCGCCCCCCAGCATCAGGTGCTCCAGGAGGTCGAGGCTCTCCAGCGCCGCCTCGAGCGCGTCGGCGTCCGCCGCTTTCAGCTGGACGAGCTCCAGCGACCGAAGGTTGGCGGCCTTCGCCAGCGGATTGTAGTCGCCGCCGCCGCACCACCCGCGGGGCGGGGGGGCTGCACGCCGTGGAGCGTCTGGAGGCTGTGCAGGTCGCCCAGCGCCCTGCTCGGCAGAGTGAAGGGCGCCACGACGTGCCGCAGCGTGGGGATCCTCCAGAACGCGGCCGGCACCTCCAGGACGTTTCGGCCGCCGAGGATGAGCGACTGCAGGTTGACGAGGTTGCCTATGCTGCTCGGGAGCTTCTCCAGGTTGCCGCGTTGGAGACCCAGGTACCTGACGTGGATCATGGAGCCGATCTCGTTTGGGAGCCTCTTGAGCTCGAGTCCCTGGATGTCGATGACACGGAGGAACTTGGAAGCATGGAGGAAGCCCAGGTCGGTGGTGTGGATCAAGTTGCTGTTGCTGGACGACGACGACGACCTGACTCGTACGAAGTCGCAGATGATGGAGCGCAGCTTGGGGAGCGCGTTGCTGAGCTGCACGTACCTGTCGGTGGTGGAGCTGAGCACAGCGAGGCGGCGCACGGTGGCGGGCGCGAGCACGTCGGTGCTGTCGTGGCTCTCGATGAAGCAGGCCTCCTGCGCCTCGTCCTGCGCGAATGCGTGCAGGCGGTCGTGCACCACCACCGTCTGCACGCCGCCGAAGTCGTCCTTGTCCACCAGCTGCACCACGCAGCGGGAGATGAGCTCCTTGAGGTACCCCTGCCCGACCTCCTCCATGGTGCTCCCGCGGCGCGGGCGCACGAACCCCTCGGCCACCCACAGGCGCACCAGGCGCTGCGCGTCCACCGGCGTGCTCTCCCGCATCGCCGCCAGGTACAGGAAGCACGACTTGAGGTGGTGCGGCAGGTCGTCGAAGGCCCGCGACATGATCCGGGGCCAGCTGTTGCTGCTGTTGCTGCTGCTGCCGCCGCCGCCCCTAGTGTGTTGCTGCTGCTGCTCGCGCGCTGGTGGGGCCAGCTGCGCCATCACCTCGTCCCACTCCGCCGGCAGCTCCTTGGACCGCAGGATCCCGGCGAGGACGACGATGGACAGCGGCAGGCCGCGCGTGATCCGGAACACGTCCTGGTAGTACCTCGACTTGTAGCGGCCGGGGCAGTCGCCGCGGGCGCCGAACACCCGGCGCCGGAACACCTCGTACGTGCTCTCCGGGCTCAGCCGGGTGAGCTTGATGGGGTCGTACGCGTGGCCGAGGCCCACCACCTCGAGGCCTTCCTTGTCCGTGATCAGGAGCACCCTGCTGCCGTTGCCCTCGTCGGGGAGGGAGGCTCGCAGGCTGTTCCAGTCCGTGACGGACACGCTGCCGTCCACGACCACGAGGTACCGCCTCCCCGACATGCTCTTGTGCAGCCGGTTGCTGATGTCCTTTCCCGTCCCCCCGAAGCCTCCGTCGCAGGCGTCTTCCGCCGCGGCCTGCCTGGACGCGGACGGGGCCCGCCGCAGCTGGTTGGTCGTCTGCCGGTGGATGTCACGGAGGACGTCGGCGGCGCGGGACTTGTGCGGGAGCACCGTCCACGTGCGGATCTCGAAGTGGTTGCGGACCTCCAGGCTCTGGTACACCTTCCGCGCTAGCGTCGTCTTGCCTATGCTGCTCTCGCCGGCGACGGCCACGAGCGCGCGCGCCGGGACGGAGTCGTCCAGGAGCTGCTCCTTGAGCATGTCGCTGTACTTGTCCAGCCCAACCGTGCACTCCTCCAGATCGTCCCTTTTTTTTGCACAGAAACAAATAAATTTGCAGGAACAAATCTACTACTCAGATTATTAATGGACCGCAAACTAGCACTGCTTCGTAATCGTACCAGGCGGCGAGGGTGGTGGCGGAGGAGGCGGCGGCGGCCCAGGCCGGAGCGGGCGTGTGCTCGATGTTGTAGTCAGCGCGGTTCTCGGAGATCTGGTCGAGCCGATTCTTGATCTGGCGGATACGGCACGAGAGGTCATGGCGGAGCGCGACCTGTCCAGCGCACCGGCCGGGCCACCGCCAGCCGACGGCGCAGCGGGAGCCGAGGGCAGCGGTGGCGGCGGGCTTGCTCCGCCTCCGGCGGCCGGCGCGGTGGAGGAAGTCGTCGAGCGCGTCCTCGGCCTCGAAGGCGACGTCGCGGGTCTGGCGCACCCAGACGGCGACGAACTCGTCGTCGCGGCGGCGGCGGCGGCGGTCGGCGTCGCGGATGAAGGTGTGGAGCCACTCCAGCTTGTCGCGGAGGAGGCGCACGTCCTCGCCCACCTCCAGCAGCACCGCCGCCTCCCACGCCACCAGCTCCGCCACCTTGGCCAGCACCGTCGTGATCGCCGTCTCCGCCATGCTGCTGCTGGCGCTAGGTGCTCCTGCTCACCCGCAGGCAGTAGCAGTAGTGGGTGTCAGTGCGCCGGTCCAGATCGCCGTGGCGCCGTATATGTATGGCGCAGGCGAGGCGAGTGGTCACTGGTCACTGGCAGTGGGTAGTGTGGCGCATCACTTGACTTGAGTTGGTGAAGTCAATGCGGCGGGCGGGCGGGCGGGGAGAAGGCGGCCTTCGTCTACACCAGGGCCCAGACAGGCCACCAGACCAAAGAGGTGAAGTGGGAACACACACTTTTCCAATGTCCGCACGAGCTCTGAAGTACGTACTACTACACAGGGCGTTTTGCCATTCCAGCGGCCTGGCTCTAGAACGTGGATTTTTCGTTAGTACGTGTGGCGGAAAGGTCTATCCTGGGCATTGACAGAGCATTAAGATTTGTGTTAGCTGATTCTTTCTGATATATAGAGCATCAAGATTTGTGTCCAATAGATGAATGGTCCAGATAACCCACAAGCGGGAAGACATTTTCCTCCTCTGACTCTCATCAGGCGGAAGGAAGCCGGAAGGAAGGGGACGTGGGGCCGGGAGGTTGAGACATTTTGGCGTGTGGCGCCACGGCTTTATCGAACCACCTACTGATAGAGACGATGTGTAACTGACAAATGAATGAGCATGACCATGTAATGTGACCCGAAAAAAACAAAGACTAATCCCGTTTTCAATTTTGTGTCTACCTTCCTGTCTCCTTCCTATTTTTTTTGACACAAGAATCTTCTACTGAGATTAAATGATTTTTTTTGCCTGGTCGAGATTTGGGTAAGTGAACACATAGTTTATGCCGATGATTTGTCATAAAATAATGAAATTAGATACTCCCTCCGTCCTATAATATATATCGTTTTTGTTGTTCTTGTCATAAGTTTAATTAGATTTGTAGAAAATATGTGTAATATTTATATCTCTAAATCAATTTATTAAAAAAATAGATTAAAAGATCTCTCAATGATACTGATTATGTATCATAAATATTAATACTTTTTTAAAAATATATTTGGTTTAAATTGTTTTTCATCAGAAAGCAAAAGCAACACATGTTTTGTGACGGAGGGAGTTATGCTCTAGGGACATAGTCACGTGCAATGATGTTTAACTCTTGTTTTGATTGAAGTCTTTGAGTTGGGCACGATTAACTATTATTTTTTAATAAGGCAATTGGACTTTACAATTATATGAACTACTACTTTCATTTTGCAATCGCTACGGAGCTTCAACCTATTGCGTGTGATGTCCTCTGAATTTGAATCGTTGAACCATTTGATCGAAGAGGGTAAACAATCAAAAATAAAAATTCTGATTTGAGAGGTCCGATTAGAAGTATTGGGTCTGATTTGAACCTATCCATACAGGTTACAGGCCTTCGGGTGCTGCCTCTTCCGGCGTCTTGCTTGCAATTACTGCCAGTTGCTTTCTTTCTTTTTTTTTCTTTCTTTCTCTCTCTCTCTCTCTTTTGAGAAACTACTGCCAGTTGCTTTTTTTTTTTTGAGCAGAACTACTGCCAGTTGCTGGCTTTGCCAAGAGGAGGGCCCAATGGCCTGGGTAATGTAAATGGGCTGGGCCGTGAACGTTGCTTGATGTCCGTTCCGGAGCGTTGACAAGTCAGAGGCCTCTCACTGTCATTCCGCTGGGTGCCGGCCTCTCAGGGTTCATCTTCTCCAAGAAACACATGGAGCCGTCCTCTCAAAACACATAATTATCCGCCGCAGTTACTGATCCGTCCAAGAGCGATACAAGTGAGATTACTCACCATGATTATCCGTATCCGCCGCCGCCGCTTATCTTAGATGTCTCCGAGATCCAGAGAACAAGAACAAGAGCGAGAAGAGCAGGGAGAGCGTGGCGACAAATCACACGCGGCTTCATATCCCGCAACCACCAGCAGCCGCAAGAGGCAGGTAGTAGCAGTGAACCCCACGCCACAGCAACCCATCACGGATGGCGAGCGGCGGCGACCGTGACGCGGCGGCGGCGGCCGAGGCGGAGGCGGAGCTCCGCGCGGGGTTTGAGACCCTGGCCGTGACGCGGCCGGACCCTTCCGCGGGGGTCTACGAGGTGCGCCTCAACCGCCCGGCGCAGCGCAACGCGCTGAGCCCGGCCGCCTTCTTGGAGATCCCGCGCGCCATGGCGCTGCTGGACCGGACCCCGACCGCGCGCGCAGTGGTGCTGTCGGCCGCGGGCCCGCACTTCTGCGCGGGCATCGAGCTCGGGGGCCCCGGGAACCCGCTGGCGGCCACCTCCTCCGCCAACGCCGACCCCGTGGCCGCCGCGGAGGCGCTCCGCCGCGCGGTCCTGGACATGCAGGCGGCGCTCACGGCCATCGAGCGGTGCCGGAAGCCCGTCGTCGCCGCGGTGCACGGCGCCTGCGTTGGTGGTGGTGTTGACGTCGTCGCGGCCTGCGACATCAGGTGCTGCTCCAGGGACGCCACGTTCGTGCTCAAGGAGGTGGACATGGCCATCGTCGCTGACCTCGGCGCGCTGCAGCGCCTCCCGCGGATCGTCGGCTACGGTAACGCTGCTGACCTCGCGCTCACCGGACGCAAGATCACCGCCGTGGAGGCCAAGGAGATGGGGCTCGTTACCAGGGTCTTCGATTCCAAGAAAGACTTGGATGCCGGCGTTGCAAAAATCGCCAAAGGTATTAACACCTACTAGTATCTATCTTCTTACAATATGCTTGCTACCTTGTTTAACATGAGACGTAAATCTCACTAGTACGAGCTTAATATTCATAAGTGGTTTACTTATAGTTCATTGTACAGGGCTGAGAGCAACAGACTGTACTTATGCTCTAGGAAGCACCTATGTATATGACTAGTATGTACCAAGAACTTGTATAGCGCTTTTCAGAACTCTTGTACCACCAATCTATCAAGCTCAAGATAACTGTTAACTAGCTTGTAGGAGTATAATGGTTCTTCCACCATCTGAGTCATATATGCTCCTGGAATTCATATAGATCCATCTCCAAAGGGCACCCATGTGGCCTAGGTGCCTAGTGGCGGTGATCTTGTGGGTTTTCAAAGATTATGGTTCATTCCCCTTTTATGGTGAAAATGCAGTGTTATACCTATTGTCGGTTTTGTATTAGTATGCTGAATTATGTATTAGCGTTTTCTTACTTTATATGCAGATATGCTAGGTTAAACCACAAATTGTCTTGACCTCACTCGTGCGAACATGAACTGTCGTTTTCTTGGCTAGTTTTGGACTGAATTTGGCTGATAAATTTCAGAAATTGCTGAGAAGTCGGCATGGGCGGTGATGGGAACCAAGGCGGTTTTGCTGAGAAGCAGGGATGTGACTGTAGAACAAGGCCTGGAGCATGTAGCCACATGGAATGCGGGCATGATGAGATCGAATGATCTGGAGGAGGCCATCAGAGCCTTCCTGGAGAAGCGGAAGCCTGTGTTCTCCAAGCTGTAATGATCAGATTCAGATACCATACCTCTACTTAGCAAGTGCTACGTATCTGAAAACGAAAAGGAATAAAGTGCGTTAGAAGTATACAAGAAAATGAAAAGGAATAAAGTGTTATAGGACTTAAGAGTAGACAAGAATACCATCTGTGGTAGCATTTGGCGAAACATCCATTCTTATCAGGGAAATTACCCGCTCTCGGTGGAGCTGTGAAGACAATTTTCCATGTCAATTGAGCTTACCAAAGCTGTTTCGGTTCATATGTCAGATGAACCCAGGGTGTTACTGTTTTGTTACCTGTTAAGTCTGTACGCAGATTCATTTCTTTTGCACCATAGACGGTATTGATCGTCCCAGTTCGCCCAAATCCCCAGATGACTTTTAACTCAAGATGATTGCTGAGCATTTTGTCTCAGCGCTACAAGAAGAAAACATTTGCCTATATACTGTTGAAAATGAATACTAGCAAAATGTCATTTTGTCTCAAGGAACTTTAGAGAACAAGATCACAGCATATTAACTCAAGATAACTTAGCCATAAACTAATACTTACAAAAAAAGGAAAGAAATTAATCTTAACATGGGCACTCAGATCAAGCGATGTTCATTTACTGCAATGCAAAGACTCGGACATTGTTCACAGCCATCAGCATCCAAATCCAAGCAACTGAAACCTATTTTAGGCTTACTAGTTTAGGCTTACTGCTCCGATTATATATACAGACGAAACCTGACAGTGCCTGACGAGACGCCACAAACCAACTGCTCCAAACAAAAGACATGAAAGACATCTCAAATTAAGAGAAAGAAGAAAAGAAAGTCCGGAAACATCCGCCATACAGGTCATGGGTCTAATAACATTAGTGACCTCAAATCTCAAAGAAAACAACAAATTAGCAACGAACTGGCACTAACAACACTGAGCATCTCACTACAGCCGCTTACATGGTCAATGCTATCATCGACCTGCTTCAACTCCCCAGCTTGAACGCCCAGGGTTCATCGCTGAGGAGCCTTGCGCTTCTAAGCCTCCTCCAACTGCAAGGGCATCACGGCTGAGATCTGGAGATGCGCTACGAAACCTGCCATCCTTGTCCTCCAACAAGTTGCTCAGACCTGCTCCTAAATCACCAATTTCAGCTGCCATCCTAGGCTCATCCCAAGCAACTGGTTTTCTACCCATCTCAATGTCGCCAACAGCTCTCCCCATGTTTGGACTCATAAAACCATTTGTTGGACGAGGCCTCAGACCATGCTCCTGTTGAACCCTACCACAGAAGTTGTTCTTGGAAGGAGCAATCGTTGTAAAGAAGATCTCTTTGATGTTTTCTATGACTCCCCTGTTGTATGGGTTGGCTCGTTGATCATAGCGATACCTGAAGTTCTCATATGTTGTCTACAAGGCAGAAGTAGGGTAACTGTTTAGCAATTGGTACAACATCCTTCATCAGACAAGGATATAGATACATCCTCTTGGAAACAGTTTTTACCTGATTTGTGCTCATGAGATACAAATGGAACACAGAGAGGCCACCAACAAACCAAACCGCAATAAATGTGTAGATGACTAAAGCAATAGATGCAGGGGTCTTTGCCATTGCCTTCCAAATTGTTATCTGCTCTGCATTTCTGATTTTAACAATGAACACCCAGCAGAACCCAAAGACATACAGGCAGAGCAGAGTTGTTGAGGATACAAACATGTAGAAGAACCTGTAATTCCTCTGCACAAACATAAGAAATCTTGTAAGGTGTTTGAAGTCTACAGTTCATCAAAATTAAGCAGGAATCTAAGCAAAGATGCTCTACGTTTTAGTAATGTGGGGGAACAAGCAAATACACTCGATGTGTTAAATGAAGAGACAACAGGGTCTGCAAGATTTAACATAAAGTGTAGGCAAAAGATTGTATATGAGCAAGACATGCTTTCCGAGTTAGAAGTGTTTAGTTAATAAACTTACAAGTCCTATGCATTGTCCAACCCAAGGGCAGTGATGGTCAAAACGTTCCACACAGTTGTTGCAGATAGAGCAATGAGAGCAACGAGGAGGCCTGTACAACATGCAAGTGTCACAGTATTTTGTCTTCACAGTGATTCCGTTGACGACGACATCCTTCACTCGGGGTAAACGCACGGGTGGAGTCTGGTTAGCCCCAACCTCTGCATTGCCATCAAAACCTTCAGGTTCTGGAGGATGTGCATTGCGAGGTATGATCCCTGGATCTCTCCCAGAAGTTAGAAGCAGAAGACTCAGATCCTGAAAGGTGGCATAATGCTTAAACAAGTTAGAAAATATGTTCATTGTATATCTTCTCTTTACCAGCATGACCACGACTGAAGATAAATTTGTGCATGTATCAAATTAAAAGATCAGGGTAGGAGAACCAGCAAAATATGCTTGGTGCTAGTGGACAACAAGTTAAAAAGGTATAACAGGACGAATAATCCCTTTTCTAGATATAATCAGGAATTGCTTCAATTAACACAGCGCTTAATAAAGGCAAAACATTACATTTCGATGCTATTACGAGCAATTAAATTTGACAGTTCACAGGTACTATATCGTCTGGAGTGACTCGCTTACACAATTAGCATGTAATGAGTAACGAAATAATTAATGCACACGTGAAAGGAATAATCCCCTTTGATGATATCCAGAGCTAAGTTACATTGTACAATTAGGAATCACTTTGAGTTTAACACATGACACATGATAAAAGCAGAATATCACAGTTCCATACGGTTAGGAGCAATTAAATAATAGTTCTTAAGCAGTGTATCATCTAGGGAGTCACTTGCCCATTTGGCATGCAATGTATTGGAAAGGCAAATGTGAAACTGGAAATTTACAGTTTCTAAACATATATTTTGATTGTGATAAAACTGAACCACGAGATCATGCCAGCCACAACCAGTATAGATTCACAATACACGCATCATTTGGAAATTTGAAAAACTGAAGCTGTCAGTTTGTTAAAGACTCGTACTGTTCCAATAACTGCATATATATTAAGTAGCAGTACCTGTACCACCCAGCTCAGGAAATCAATGAGTGCGGTGATTTGAAAAGGGCTAAGAATAATACTCACATATGCTGTGAACAGAACTGCTGCAATCATAACTGGCAATCCCAGACCATAAGAGAACTTATCCATCAATCCCTTCGCAACGAATGCACAGAAGATTGATACTGGTGCGACAATAAGCAACATGGTGACAAACAAGGATCTTGCATCAGGACCAAATACGAATCTCCCCTTCAGTAAAAACACCTGCAAAAAATGCAAGCTGCCGTTACTCACACTTTCTAGTTCATTCAATCACGACAGAAACAGCATGAAGATCTCGTAGGAAACATTTCTTAAGCTATGTGGGTACCATGGTCAACTTTGTCTATGCACAACTCACTCAGGAAGAAAAGCAGAGAGTGAAATTATTCTGAGATGTAATAGACACTCAGTCGAAGTATAATTAATGCACTAGTCCAGTCCTAAAACTTATTAGGATTCTTGTCCTGAGCAAGGCCAGCCGGAGGCACTCAACCCGTCCAGCCGTCCTAGAACCTACATTCCCAGAATCCCAGGTACAAAATGATAAAATAAATGGGGGAAAAATCGACTAATGAATTGCTTTTGGAGTCAACAATGACCAAACGTATTTGCCAAGTTCAGCAAGGGAATCCCAACATCTGCCGACGACACCGCAGACACGAGTCAATCTAGTGCCGGTCCGTAGAAAGAAAGGAACAGTAAATTTGAGTCGCGAACTCAAGGCCACACAGATCCACACCACGCCCGCCCGCAACAACAAAGGAACTAGGGGAGGGAGGAAGAAAGGCGCAAAGGGGAAGAGAGAGAGAGAGAGGAGAGGGCATTCCGCTCACATTGTTCCCCTTCCAAGCCTTGTACACCAGAGGCGCCTCCCCGCCAGCGCCGGCGCCGGTGCCGACACCAGCGCTGGCGCTCGCTCCGTTCATCGCCGCCGCCGCCGCCCGCTCAGCCGCGACTAGCCGTCGAGATCACGGCCCAGATCACTACATAGCCAGCGGCATAGCAACCTCCAGGGATCGCCGCGCCGCGGGTGGTGTGAGCTCGCAATGCCGTCGCTCCACCCCCACCCCCACCGCTGCGCCGCCGCTGATGTCGCGGGAGAGAGAAGAGAAGCGAGATGAGATGAGACCAAATGGAGGGGCCTCTGCTGGGGACATGTAGTAATATCTCGTTGCGGTCCCTCTTTGTCTAACGTTTGCAGAAAACCCCTCCAAGTTTTCCACATTTCTTCTTCCCCGCGCGGCATCGAACAGCAAAGCTCCGCCATTTGCGCAGTGCACAGTGTAGGTAGCTTCCTCACTTTTCTGAATGTTTCTTTTTCATTCATCTAAAAAATTTAAAAAGATTTTGTGCCAACTTTTTGTGTCTGCAGAAAGTTTGTTTGATTGGGGTAAAGTGCAGCCGAAGGGCTACTTGTCCACCAAATCCTTGCTGGCAGGCAGGAGGATAGTCTGGTGCAAGTGGGTGAACAAAGCTTGGGAGGGTTTTGTTGGATTGAGATCAGTGACAGTTAGTTTTAGTTTTATTTACATACAAACTGCGCTTTGCTAACTTAAGAAGGGGTTGTTTGGTTCAGTGGTTCAGCTGCAACTGTAATGGTTTAGTTGCTGTCGTTATGGCACAACACAAAAGCCATCGTCAGGTAAAAAGAGAAACTGATGCTCCTTTCTTCTGCATGTGCCACAGCTGATCAACTTTTGAAGTGGAATCAGTTGGCTTTGGCCCGCACAATAATGATGGATGGAGTTCTAAAGGCCAGGGAATATATGGTTTCATGCAAAAAAAAAATAATATAGGGAGATTATAATATCTCCGTTCTTCTTCCCTGCTACTGTGAGCTCGGATCCTAAAAAACGTATACGGGGCCTATTTCAAATGCAGCAATTTAGTTTATTTTTTTATTATTTTTTTGCGGGTCAATTTAGTTTATTTTCACGGAGAAAACAGAAAGAACGAAAAAATTGTATATTTCAAAGGGGCCACGGTGTTCATTGTGATAACCATATTTGGAAGCAAGACCGAAGAGACGGCCCACTGAGCCATGAATTCATCAATGAGAGTGTCAACTAACAATTGTGCAATGAATAATTAATAACAAAAAAGGGAAGCAAGAAAGTCATCGTCAAGCGCAACAAGCAAGGTGTGAAAAATATAAAAAACCAAGTTGGAAGGAAGTGAGAAAGGATGAAAGCCATCGAAAAGAGGCCTTAACCACTTTCAATTTCACAAAATTGTATGAAAATCGAAATCATGAAGGCTCGGCATAGAAACAATATAAGGCCAGTCTTGATGGAGAGTTTCATGACGTTGTTTCCAAGACTGCCATGTCATACAAAATGAAATGAAATTCGGATGAAACATCCACTCTCAATGGAGAGTTTCATTTTAGAGTTTCATAGGCATTTAATTACATGACTCATAGAGAGTTGGTAATCGTACCAAGAGAGTGTCATCCTCATGACACTCATTTCTTCTCTCTCTTCTTAAATACACTGTCATGTCATCAAAAGTGTCTATGTGGCAACATATTTAACCCCCATTGAGACTGGCCTAAGATATCAGAAAAGAAGCATGGTCTACAAAAAAATGTTGTAAGATTGAGAGTTGGAAATACTTGTCGGAAAAACCAAACACATATCACATACCATAACTTCAAAATGTAGTGTTTCAATGTCAAGCACTTCTCTTGCATGGTGCAATATGACTATTTTTTAGCAATCCTATTTGCATATAATAAAATACTAGCATGAGACCATATCCATTTGACACCCAATACTCGCATACTAGTATCAACTTACTCGAAGAGCCCCATTTCCGTATTAAGAATCATTATTAGAGGGAAACTCTACAAGACCCGAATATATAAAGATCCGCTTGGCAAAGTTTTTATTCAGATATCCATGTTCGATCTATACTTTATAAACTAAATTATGATGGTTTAAACATTTATATTTATCAAAACTATAAACAAATTTATTTGTATAAATGCCTTTTGGCATACCTTGAACACAAGCACAAGATTTTCCTAGAGCTACAAATACCTAGCTTGAAGAAATCCATATATTTGCTAAAGTTGAAGCTCTGCCAAAGAAGAAGGTTGAGCAAGTCAGGCGTGGCTTGACCCAATAGAGGGCCATAACATACGCTGTATTTATGCTTGTGTTTTATGTCTTAAACAAAAAAGGGTCTAGGAAGCCCATAATAGCTATGTTTGTTTATTTATATACATGGAAATGATGAGGTGGATCAGTTTGTGTGACCTCAATAATGCTATTTTGGCTCAAAAAACTCGAGTTTTTTTTGTTGGTATAGCTAACAATTTGTTTCAAAACCTAGTTTTTTTTTGTTGAGGGTGAGGGTGGTTTTAGAGAGAGAGGATGGAAGACCAAGAAGAAAATATCATTGACGGTGAGAAGAAGGCACTGGAGATTCCAAACCAAACTTGAGATAGGAAAGAAGATTTGCTAGGAATAATTGCAGCATTATCCTTGTTTTGAACTCTAAATTTATGTTTTTTAGTTTTTTATTTGTGCAGATTTTTCTCTATTTTCTCTTGTGTGCCTCTACTTTGGAAGATGTGCTCTGATGATAAATAATGTGCCCAAAAAAGGTTGGAAAAAAGAATATTCTGATTTTGTATGCTAGCATACTCTGATTTCGTTTTCGATCTCTTTTTCCAAAACTGATTCCGTTTTCAAAAAGAAAAAATGCAAATGGGAGAGGGTTTTTCGTGTTTGCGTCCGTTTTCAAAATCCCTGATCCAAAAGGCTTGTGACGCCTCCTGTGAGGCTGTGACCATGAGACGCCTCACGGTCACGGACCCGTGCCTTGCCTCTGTTCAACCGCGGCGGCGCAACACGGCTCGAGTGGCCAGTGGCAGCTTGCTGGAGGACAAGAATGGTGACAGGTTTCGTCGTGCCGTGCATCTCCGGATCTCAAAGGAAAGGAGTTCACTGGACGGAAACCTATAAATGTGTCCGCTTCTCTTCCCCACGCCCGGTCTTGTCGCTTTATCGCCAACCTGTGGCCATGGGCGCTCCACCACGCACCACCACCACCCCGTCCCCCGTCCTCGTCCTCAAACCCACCCCCATCTCGCCCGCCTCGTCCCCACTCCCCTCCCGTCCCTATGGCGGCCGTTACCACAGCCACCGCCGCCGCGTCCTCCTCGTTCCTCCACCGCCGAAGCCTCGCCTACCCGCGCGCCACGCTACTACGCGCCGCGGCGTGGCACTGCCACCACTCCAGCTCCAGGCTCGCCTGCCGCGCAGCCGAGGTGTCCGGGGCCGAGCCGTCCGCGCCGGCGGCGGAGGGAGGCGCGTCGTGGGTGCCGGTGGTGCCGCTCTCCGCGCTGCCCCGCGGGGAGCGCCGCGTGATCGTGCAGGACGGGGAGGAGATCCTCCTGCTCTGGTACAAGGACCAGGTCTTCGCCATCGAGAACCGGTCGCCAGCGGAGGGCGCCTACACCGAGGGCCTCCTCAACGCCAAGCTCACGCAGGTGCGTCTTGACTCGAGCTTCGCCAATGCCGGCCTGGGCCACGCACAGCTGACTACTAGCTTTTCCGTGCCCGCGAGTGACACGGGCCCTACCTTGGTCTGGATACCGTATGAAAAAGTATGCAAACAGAAAAAGATTGACAAACAAACCCGTCGAAGTACCCTTGTTTTGAAACAATCTACAAATCCGCTAATAATAAACTTCCCTAGTTGGTTCTAGAGTTTATTATTAGAACTTGTAACTTGTGTGTTTGGTGTGAGTAGGTATCAACCTTAATGCCTCTTTTGTTTCCTCATAAAAAAACTTCATGCCCCTTTTGCCTGTACCATAATGCATCTTTAAGTCATTCTAGGAACCAATGTTTGGAGAAAATGTATCTGATTACACGCATATCTTTACTCGCTTCATGAACAAATGAAATTACTCTTGTTTATGATTGATTCTAGCAAACGTGGCATTTAGAAATGCCCAGTAAAGCTTTATTGGTTTCACAAGCAAATGAGTCCCGCCTATAGCACTGTCTTATATGGCTTCTGTCTGTGTACATTTTACAAAACTGAAATGTTTGTGGTAGTCTATTGTTCAGCTATATGAAGCTTTTCAACTTCTAAACCCTGTCATCGAACATTGTTAAAGGTTTTGGGCGAAAGAGTCAAAACATTCAATCCTTAATATCTGCTAACATGTCTGAAGCGTCATGGGTAGGGAGTAATACCTTTCTTGTGTGTGTATTACTTACTTAGATGATATAATTTTGTTTTCTTTTGCGAAGATGTGACCTTGCATTTTCTTTTTTTGGTATTTCAGGATGGGTGCATTGTTTGCCCGTCAACAGACAGTACATTTGACCTTCGCACTGGGGAAATAAAAGAATGGTATCCCAAAAACCCTGTCCTAAGGGCTCTTACTCCGGCTTTGCGGAAACTATTCACGTACCGTGTAAAAACAGATGAACAGAACATATACATCAGCATCAGTGGAGCTGACAGTGTAGGATCAGCAGAGATTATATTCAGCGGGAAAGCCCAACCTGGCGTTACTGCATCGGATGTCAATGTGGAAGAGGTATCAGATTTTTTTTTCCTCTCTTACTGTGATAGCAAGTTCGATACGATTCCTGCTCTTCTAATTGACTCCAGTCTACATTTTGAGTGAAATGAGAATTCCACTGAACTTCTGCATCTAACTCATATTCCCTTTATGTTTTCAGGTGAGAATGATAGTCGACGAGGATGTCGGAGGTTTTGGTTTCACCAGCGACAATGAACTGATCAATGGAAAAGCCGCTATAATTGGCTTTCTCTTGTTGATAGATTTTGAGCTTTTAACAGGCAAGGGCCTTCTCAAGGGACTGGTTTCTTGGACTTCATCTATGCAGTCTCGGGAGCTTTCAACTGATGAATATGTTTGTTCCTTGGTATCAGAATGCCATCAAGGTAGTTGACTACCCTTAGAAGCCTAGGTTTTGTCAGCGTACAGTTGAGTGGAGGAGCAGTTGTGCTTGTAATTGAACACCATGCTTGCCTGTAAAGTGAGGAACACGAGAGTTATTGCCGAATGTTTTTTTTTTACTATCTTGATTCTATATAAAATGGGTTTTGTGTCAACTTTCTGTGATTGCAGAAAGTGTGTTTGATTGGGGTTAGTCAGTGCGGCCGAAGGGGGCTACTTGTCCTCCAAATTGTTGCTTGCAGACAGGAGATTTTGGAGCAAGTGTCCTCCAAGTAGTACTTGTTGTTCGATGCAGCTGCTGCTGTAATGGTTTACTAGTATACTAGTACTAATATAATTCCTCAACATGGCTTAAAGAGAGACCTGGAAGTCAGCACTGAACGCAAACAAAGGGTAGGAAGAACTGTCAATTTGCCATCACGATAAATAGTTAACCCCCTATCCTCCAACAATGAAAAAACAACAAGAAGGCAATCATCCATGAAGCATAGGGTGTGGAATGTAAAACCAGGCTGAAAAGCGGGCGATTCGGGTAGGTCCGCTGCGGCCGCCGGCAAGCGCATCTCATGGATGCCATCTCGCTTTCCCGAGAGCTTTTGGCAGCCGCTCGGATCCTTCCGAGAGCCACCAATCATTGCGCTGCTCATGAATGAATCCCTAAACAGCCGAATCATTCTCTTGATAATGATACTATCAGTAATACCAGAGTTCCTCTTCTCTCTCTCTCTCTCTCTCTTTCTCTGTTTGTTTTTGCAGACCCAACCTGGACCAGTCTTATATACAAGCGGAGTAGCAATCACGTCGGCCCAGTGTGGAAGTAGGGCACAGAAGCTTTCCGTGGGCCAGGAAGCATGATTGAAACCCAACACGTCGTAGTGGGAAATTGGGCCTTGGTGCGCGTCCGGGCCCAACAGGCTTGGTCTGGGCCGGCTAGTCGCTCTCGTCATGATCCAATCCAAAGGCCGAAAAATCGCCGTGCTCGGTGGTACTATACTTATTTCAGGTCACGGACACAGAAACACCCAAAGCATTTGTCTCCTATACCCTACTCAAGTGGAAAGTAAGCTAGCTTTGGAGCTCTCTTGTTATTATCCTTTCCCCACTCTAGGACTGACTGACTGCGTGACTGAAGCGGACGTGAGCGACGCACCAAACTCGTAGTAGCACTGTACGCAAGATCAGGCTCACCTCACTCGCTGGAGTTGGCATTCCCTGCGATCCACGAAAGCCACAGCAAAGCAAAGGCAGGGTTGCCACGGCACCGAGACAGACAGACGGGTGGTGGCACGTCGTCCCTCTTGCTCTTCCTTCCGTGCCAGCAACAACCACCCGGACCCCGAGCAGGGTTTGGAGAGGAGGCAACAAGACGTGCTCTACGCCTCTGCGTGCGAGCCGAGCAAACCGCGGGGAAGAGGCGTCCGGTCCGGTGCCGGAAAAAGGCGACGTGGCCATGCCCTGTCCTGTCCCTGGGCAGGCTAGGCGCGTACGGACGGTGGCACTTGCCGGGACGGCACCGGCCGGCAAGGGGTCTTGGCACTGGCAGGAGAGGATCCGCGACCGCGACCGGTCAATGGGTTGGGGATGGACGCACACGCACGCAGCGGCCACCGCCCACCGCCCACGGGGCAGGGTGCACGTGATGGCAGTATCATGGCTGTCCGTGAGCGCTCGCCGTCGCCGGCTTGCTTGCCGGGCAGGGCGGGCCGAGAATCGTCTTGCCCGTCCGTGCATGGGCACTCACGTCGTCCCGTCCGTGCACGCCACGCGCCATGCATGGGCACCCGACGTCGTGCAGGGCAAGGCCACTACCCACTCCTGCCCTCGCTCGCTGCCGTTCTTCTCGCCCCTGTCTCGCTGCAACAGTAAATGCCAAAGGCAAAAGGCGGGCGGGCGGACGGGCGCGTGCGGTCTGCCTGGGCTGGCTCCGGAAGGCATTGCCAACTGCAAAAGGCGTTGCCTTGCCCCCAACGTGCCCGATGCCTTGCGCTGCGCATTGCCGTTGCGCCGAGTGGTTGCCACATCGACCTTGTTGGCTCACTCTCTGCCCCAAACAAAGTGGCAGGCAAAGGCAAAACCGCCGCTGCTCGTGGCAATTTCGTCCTTGCCCTGAGCCCCTGACGAGCAAGGCAATTCTTCTGAGTTCTGACGACGCCCGATACGCCGACCACGGCGGTGGTCTGGTCTGGTCTGGTCGGTGAACGAACGAAAGCTACAGCTGCAGGTCAAACGCGCTGACATTTCACGGCGGACGGACGCGCACGCACGCCTCGCCTTTGCTGTTCATACCGCCTGGCTTTGGCACCCTGCTCGGCTCGGCGCCAGCGGGAGAGAGAGAGGACAAAGGCGGCGACTTTTACTCGCGCGCTAGTCTTTTTTGGAAGGTAGAGACGCCGGTGGGGGTAACTTTTGGGTACCCTTTTTGGAAGCGGCGTGCGTGCTAAACAAAGCTGCTGGTAGCGAGATCGCGAGGTGATTATATGGCGGGGATCCAATGTTGGTAGGCGCGTCGTCAGGTGAGGACGGAGGAGGTACGGTGGCCATGGCGTGGAAGCTTCTCCCTGTGCTCCCGTTGGGAAAGGCGGCGAGCGAAGAAGACCCACGAGGACACGACGACAAGGAATTTCGTGGAGGCGGAAAAGGCAGGCGGAGCAGCAGATCCAGCAGGGAGTGAGGCGCGCAAACGCAACTGTTGCAAGCGAAAGCCCGGAAAGGAACCGCGCCCCGACCGTACCTTGGAAACCGAGAGGGCACTGAACTCAACCCCAACCACCACCGGGGAGACACGAGACGTGACGACTGCCTTGCCTTGTTGCGCATTGCAGCCACTGCTCTTTCATTTTCAGTTCGTACTACTCCAACTGCACTGCTGGGCGCGGGCACAGTAAAATTAAATTACTTCCGGTTTAAGTATATTGCAACTTCTATGTATAATGCAAGCCTAAGGCTAATTTTAATGAAGTTTTATCAAAATTCTATGGACATTAAATATATCAATGAAGAGAGACGATGAGAGTTTTATGGAACTAAAAAGAATTTTATAGAGATACAACTTTTTTATGTTGTATTCAAAATATAACTGTGTTGAAAACTAAGATACGAAACACCATGATAACCTAAGCAAGTAGAAATTATTCATCAGGTTGCATTGCAGCCATGGCCGGCAATGCTCCCATGGTGCCTTGCTGCCTTTTTTTTTTGCAGGCTTGTTGGAGGAGCAGAGTTGCAGGACTACGATACGAGTGGCTCCAATCAAAAAAAAAAAAGAGGAGAGAGAAAGGAAACAGGCGGAATAGGAAGAGACGGGCACGGGGAGGGCAGTTGAGAGTTGAGTTTGGACGATGGCCGAGGTTGAGTCCGGTTCACGCCACCGCCGCTACCCCCCTATAAAACGGTGGAGCCGACGGCCCCCTCTTTTCCGCTCCTCCCCACCCCACGCCGAGCCGTGCCGAGCGCCACGGATCCCACCCCATCTTCTTCTTCAATCTTCATCCATCCCCCCCACCCCATATCACGCCCCAAATCAGGTCGCCGATCGATGCCGTCTACTATCTGACAATCGATCGGGCAGGCAGGCAGATCGCGCAAGCAAGCCACAACACGCAAATCCGAAATCCGCTTCGATCCCGTCGGTCGGCGGCGGCGATGGAGGGTCGGCTGCCCGGCGCGTGGAGCCTGCAGCAGCGGTGCCCGCGGGGGGCGCGCCCGTCGCTGGCCTGCCCATCGGCTTCCGCTTCCGCCCCACCGACGAGGAGCTGCTGCTGCACTACCTCCGCCGCAAGGCGCTCGCCTGCCCGCTCCCCGCCGGCGTCATCCCCGACGCCGACCTCGCGCACCTCCACCCATGGGACCTCCTCCCCGCCGCCGCCGCCGCACCAGGTAGGTAACCCGTCGGTCTGTCTGCCACATCACATCCACACGCGCGCCGCTCGCATTGCCGCTCGTCCGCGCCCCTTACCTGGAATGGAATTCGAATTCGAACGAAACTGCAGGGGCAGCCGACGCCGACGGGGAGCGCTTCTTCTTCCACCGTCCAGCGACGCGGTGCTGGCGCAAGGGCGGAGGCGGGGCCAGGGCGGCTGGCACCGGCGTCTGGAAGCCGTCCGGGAAGGAGACCCTAGTCGTCTCGCCGCGCTGCAAGCGCCCCGTCGGCACTAAGCGGACGCTCGTCTTCTGCCCCCGCCGCGGCCGCGGCGGTGCTCGCACCGACTGGGCCATGCACGAGTACCGCCTCCTCCCCGCCGGCCTCCACCTCGCCAACAACGCGCCTCTGCCCACTAATGTATGTCGTGGCTGCCTTTACCGTAGCTGCTCGTGCATCGCACCTACTCACATACGGGCCGGCGGCTAACCTGCTATTTCATGTACCTGAATCTGTGATCGGTCCAGGTGGTGAGCTCCCATGGCGGTGGTGCCGCGGCGGCCGACTGGGTGGTCTGCCGCGTTTTCAGGAAGGCCAGGCCGGCCCACCGCGCTCGCCTTGGTGGCGGCAGGGAAGAAGAAGAAGAGCACGCGGCGGAGGAGAGCCCGTCGTCCGCGTCGTCGTGCGTCACCGACGCCTCTGAGACCATCGACCAGGAAAACGATGGCGGCGACGAAGGGAGCAGCAGCAGCAGCTGCAGCGTCGCCTCCTCTAATTGAGACTGAGTAGAAGAGTTGGCTAGCCCGTCGATGTTCTAATTGCCGTAGAACCCCGCATCATCAGTACTACCTAGTAGTTGCAATCAATAGAGAGACGTCACAAGAAGATCGAGCTCCAACAAACCATCAACAACAACAGCAGCCAAAAAAGAAGAGAAGCCAAGAGCTTTACTGCTATGTTGTTGTCGTTGGAGCTCGTCGCGAATCCAATCCAGAGTGTTAATTAGCGAGAAATTAATCAGTTCCCTTTCGGCAATTAATCACCATTTCCTGTGTCTAATGTTCTTTTTTCGTCATCATCACAATAGTAGCTCATCTTTGTCTTGTTTTGAGAAGCAAAGCAATCTCACTCGTTCGCTTAACCTCTGTACTGTGCTGTGGTGCATTTTGCTTCCCCGTTTCGATTTGTTGCTGCTGCTGCTGCTGTGAGACGAAACCAAAACAAGCGACCGTGCCAACTGTCAGTGATATGATAAAAATAAAACCAAAGCAAGCAGAAATAGGAAGCAAACAAGTCAAGTTCCACAAGGAACCGATGCCGCAACAATCTTCAGTGACTGATGAGTGAGTGCAAGGAACAGCAGGACAGGGCATGTACACAACACAAAGCAAGAATCACCAGGCTCAGAAAAGGGTCGCAGAATAAAGGCTGATCCGAGGGAGGTTGAGCTGAGAGCAGTGAGCAGAGGCCAGAGGAGAGAAAGGTAGGCCAGAAAGGGCAGTGCACTTAGGAAGATGCAGAAAAGGGAGGCGAGGAAGAACGATAAGGTTCCTGATACTCATTCATTGCTGCCAAGAGGGCGTAGATCAGAGATGCCTTTGTTCTTCAGGGGCCTTTCTCTTCTTTCTCTCTCTCACAGGAATAAGGAACCTCCCAACCTGCTGCTGCTGCTGCTGAAAGCCAGCAGGAGGAAGACGAAGAAGAAGGAACAAATCTTGGCGCGATCTCTCTGGTCCAACAGACGTTCGTGCGAGGCGAGGAGGCATAGGCATCTCGCCATCGCTTTGAATCAAATCCCAGCGAATAATCCGTTCCAAGGGGGCGAAAGATTTGGGGGGCCGGGAATTTCACCCCGCCGCGCGCGCACTGAGCCGGCTGCTTGCTTGTTCACAGTCACTGTCACATACTAGTAATAGCCAGAGGCGGATGCGTTCTTGCAGGGCCGTGCGTGATTCCGTTACTGCTCCATCTGCGGCGCCTAGCTAGGTCGGCAAGTAACGAGCAGAGAGGATCGCCATGGAGGTCGTGTAGTGTAGCTTTCAGAAACGCGGTGGTCATGACGCACGGGTGAGATCACAGGCCGGTCCACCGTTCAGCACCGCCGCAGACACGGTGAGATTAGCACGTACTACTGTAGGAGTACTCCAGCAGCTGGCGTCAAACGAGAAAAACACTGCTGGTGCTGGTTAGCAGCATATGAAAGACTGAAAACTGTTTAGCTAGCTAGCAGACAGCAGCATCGTCGTCATCATCATCGGAGGTTTTTCTTTCCTTCACTTAATAAAAGGAACCTCGGTCAGCTCAGCTCAGAGAAACAAACCGCCGTCTCTGTTGAATGCAATGCAACAATGGAGGCCCGGTGGTGGAGGACGATCGGACATCGGAGGAACTCGTTAATTGCCACGGCATAGTACATGAAGGGGGACGTCTTGTGGCCGGATTGACTTGCCTCGTCTTCGGTGTTCAGACTGGTCTCAGACTCTCAGGGTAGTAGTAGAGTTCCTGGCTCATGGATGTTGGAGGCACGCAGATTGACAGTAACCGGACATGGTGTTTTAATCGTCGCTAACAGCTGGTCAGCATCGGGGAAGCGGCGGGGTCAAGGCCGTATACTGACTGATTGGACAGTAACAGCAGGAGGGAGAGCAGTCCAAGATGCCGATAGACGCCGCCACCGCCGTCCGCCGCACAGGCAGCACAGGAGGTTGCCGGTAATTCAAGGCAGCTCGATCAGCAGGAGAGTCATCAGATCAGACAGACATCAAGAAGCAGCTAGCAGGTTTTTTCCTTTTTCTTTTTCTTTTTCTTTTTCTACTGTATTTCCCACGCAATGCAGCAGGGGTCCCGTCGTCGTCGTTGCCTCGCTGGGGCGGGGACGGCGACGAGGAGACAGTGGCAATCGCACTGCAGAGATCGCAATCCATCAATCTAATCGCTGGACGGACGGACGGATTGATTCTGCACGGCTCCCCGGTTTGAATGAATGCGGGTACAGCAGCAGCCGCGGACGCAACACGCATTGCCACGGCGGGCGTCGCGCGCACGAACAAGCATGGCAGCAGGCGGCGGACGCAAGCAACAGGCCGGGTTGGCCCTTTCCTTTGGCCGCCGGAGGAGCAGCTGGACGGACGGACAGGCACAGGCACAGGCAGCTTGCGAAGAGGAACAAGCGCGGTGCCTGCCGGCTGCCGCCATGCGTGTCCGTGCACTGTGACCGCCTGCTGGTCCTACTCCTGCTGGGAGGATGGATGGATAGCAACAGCCAACATGTAGTAGTTGGTGAGCCCCGCACGCAATTTGTGCGTGCGACCGCCGGTGACGGCAGCCCACATCGCGTATGGGATCGGCCGGCCGGTGGTCAGGGTCAGCTCATCAGTTGGTACTTCTCGTTAACATATATTTACTATAACATCGTATTGTCAAATAATAGACTATATTATATCAATAGATTTGTTTCGTAAAATAGTCTTCGGCGGCTGAGAAATTAGTTTTATAAATAGTCTATATTTAATACTCCTAATTAGTGTTTAGACATCTGATGTGATAGCAACCAAACAGGTTATCTCTAGTACCACGACTGCATTAGTATCTGCATCTGCAAGGTTGCCAAGCAGTGGATCTCATCTGAGGATACGTAGGCAGATGCATGCAGCAACACCAAGGACTGAGTTATGGCTCTCTGCCAACAGTAACTGTACAACGGGTGGAAATTTTGCACCTCGTCAGTGGCTGTGGTGTAGTAATAAGTGTAACCATCCATGGATGGGAAGCTGGAAGCAGCACACGGCACTGTTTTAATATACTCCGTGTAGGTTGTATGCCAGCCTTCACTGGTTTGGCTTCTGCTAGAAAGAGATGTACTAGTATTTTTGTATTGTCTGTATGACGAGTTGCCTGATGATGGCATCATTACTGTGTTCTGCCACCATGATTAGGTGAAAGAAGAATCTGGGCGATGGATACTCCTGCGGGTGATTAGACAGACCTACTGGATGATTGGCAGCAATGCAAAGCATGTGCCGGGGGGTTGGGTTAACCCTGGATGGACGAAACCATGATGAAATCTAGCCGTGTCAGGCCATAACACATTGACCAAATTCATGTACTCCCTCCGTCTTATGTATCATAAATATTAATAGTTTTTTATATAAAATTAATCAAAGTTATTCTTTAGAAAATAAAAAGATATTTAGAGACAGAGAGAGTAGAAGGACGACAGTCGAGTGGGTATAAATCCGAAACCCATGGGTTTCTGACCTAAGAAGGACAGGACGGATCTGTTTTTCTATCAGTGGGTTGTTCGGGGACCCGAATCAACTCGGGCTGTCGAGGCGAGTTTTATATTTATCCCGGGATGCTTACGGGATCGAAACTAAAATCTTCGTGTAGCGGCACAACACCCAACAATAGATTGAACCCACAAGTTCAGAAAATGAATTCAAGGCACATGAGCCTAATCCCAATTTCCACCTCCACACCCACTCGAGCGCACGGGGGATGTGCATATTCGAAAGTTTCTCTCTGATTGTGATCGGATTTAAAGGACCCATTGGATTTGAGGGGGGCACGTTTGGATCATGTCCAAAAGCTGCCGCGCCGAACCTGTGGTCGCGCCACAAGTGCGACGTTGAAATCGGCCACCTCACATGCGACACGATTTGGCACAAAAAATGAACTGGAGAAGTTGGCAGGGCTATGACACGCCGCATGTCAGGCACCAAACCAAACGCATGACGCAATTGCGTCGCTAATGTTGCGGTATGGTGCGGCATTATGTGGACACAAATTAAACGCTCCCGTATTTTCACCTGAAAGAGGGTATTTTTTAGAAGAACATGTATTCATCTTAGTGCCTTACACAGGCCCTGTTACAGATAGAACTTTAAAGAAAAGAAAAATTACATATAAGTTTACAACTCTTGATCATCTTCTTCGAAGCATTCAGAGATCCATCCGTCACCGCTATCGAAGCCGCGTACCAATCGTAATCAGGCACCAGAGCCAAACTCCATAGGGTGGAGGCCGCAGAGGAGGACTTACTTCTGGGCGAATCAACTGACGTTGCCTCCCAGGCGCATCAGCCAACTCTTGTACCCACGACGCATCCTTCGATTCCATCGCCGGCAACCCGAGCAGTGCTCATGTTTTCACCAAAGAACATATTCCTCGAGATTAACAGGGTCAACAACATCATCACCTGACAAAGACAACGATGTGTCGGCCCTTGACTCCAAGAGAGGTCTCCCCAGCCTCTCCGTTGACGTCGGAGTAGATCGCCATCGGAGAACGGAAGAAACTGGAAGAAATTATTCCTCTGTGCCGCCGCCGCTTCCGCATCGCCGACGTCGCCAGAAAAACCAAGCCGCAAAGGAGCCACGCTCCTCCGGCCAAACCTAACTCCGCCGCCGAACGTCGACATCGAGCAAACCCTAGACCTAGGACTCGACTAAGACCCTATGGAGACAAAAAAACTATAAAACGAGGCGGACCTCTGCTCCGCGTCACCACCGGCAGCGAGGCCGGAGGCGAGGGAACGGCGGCGGCGGCGGCACCCCTAACCCAGAGGAGTAGTTTTTCCACCTGAAAGAGGGTTCGGAGCCTGGATGGATTTGAGTATCAGGTATGTGTGCGGGGTGCACGGATACTCCACCCCGGGTGAGGCCTGACGCGTCGCTGTCTCTAGTGCAGATTCAAATAGTATGGTTATTGCATTTGCCCTCCTGGTCTTGGGTTTACATTCAAACCAAGATGAATCCAATGGATTGTGGATCCTGACCAGAGGAATCAATCAGTACGCAGTTGTGAACTGAGCAAACGCTGACGATCCTGTCCGGCTGTCCCCGTCTGTGGATCCTTGACACTTTTTTTAGTACGATCGTCCGAGCCGAGCACATGGATTGTGAATCGATCGTCAATTGTACTGTAGATGCTGTCGCTCGTGGCGGTGACTTGCGCTCGGACGGAACCTCCTGCTGGGGGTGCATGCAGCCAGCTGGTGCAGCGGGATTGGGAGGGACGAGGGAGGGAGCAGCTGGCCATGGATGGAGGGCCGCTCCCCCGGGAGCATCAAAGCCATCAACTCGCCAGTTTATACACCCTGAATTTAATTAGGAAGCAACGCACAAATTCAGGATGTCCGACGTTCATGCACAAAATTTGAAAACAAAACTAGTGCATGAATTCAGAACGTTTGATACTACAAGTCTACAAGCTACTAGTACATGCCTGTATATATAGGACACGCGGCAGATCCTCAGCGCCTGCGGTGATTAGTGGTGGTGAAGGCAACTTGATTAGAGCTAAGTATTATAAGTATTATAGTAATGTCCATGAGCAGCCCACCCATACAATAGTGCATTTTACTTTATTAATACATGACCCACATGTCTATCTCATAGAGTTTTTTGGTTATTGTGTCTAAACTGGCTGTAAGCTTACAACCCACCTCTCTTGTCTCTCCTCTCCTCTCTCCTGCTTCTCAGCATTCAGCCTTTTTTAACCCACCATAATACTTGCTCTTAGAGTTGGAACCCAATGCAACGATGATTAGCCAGCGGATGAACTACTCCAGTACTACTGTACTAGTAGTACAGCACTGCCACTGTGGTGCGGACGAGGTGCATGTGGTTGGCACGCTGCTGCCCCAGGCAGGACGTACTACGCGCCGACCGGTGTTGCTTGCCGCCTCACCCACCCTCACGGCGGCGTCACCGGTGCGGCCGCAGCTTGCCCGGCCGGCGGCGCCCAGCCGAAAGATCTTGGAGGGTCGCTCACGGCACGCCTACAGCAGCTAGAGCAGGGGCCGGGACGCCGGGTCGGCATTGTCCATTGGCAGACGCCACCACCGTACCGTACCGTACCTGACCGCTCTCTTTTCCAAGGCGGGGCGGCCTCTGCATGCATGCCGCTGCGGTGGGTTGCTTGCTTCCGTCTCGTCAAATGTCAACCATGCTAAAAAGTCCATGGATCATCATGGGCAGGGGCAGGGTCCTGCCTCCTCCGCGGCCTTGCGTGCCCTAGCTGCCTTGCCTTGCCTCGTTCATCTTCCTCCTCCCGACTCCGTCCGTCAGTCATCTCCACCATCCATCCATGCATGCAATGGGCCATTCCTCAGCAAGCATTCAGCAACAGCAAGCAAAGCAAGGATGCATATACAGCGGGTACGAACGTACGGGTACTGTACGTACTGCGCTTGCTTGTCTTGATGAGTCTGATCGCTAACAACCACCCAGCGCGAGCAGCAGAGCACGGCATCTTCTCTCTCTCGCCTCGTCCCACGAGTGCATACGGAGTACAGTACTCTCTGTAGTAGACGAGTAGAAAACTCCGGAATAATGATGTGTTTGACTCTCCCGATCCACGTTTTTCAGTCAACTGGTTTTAACTTGACACGCTTAATTTGACAAAAAAAAAGAAGAATGAAACTATAAAAACGTGCTCTACAAACTCTAGATTTCGCCCCGTGGACTCCACCGTGAGTAGAGTACAACAGCAAACCAGGAAATGGCGGCAGCCAGCAGCCAGCTGCTGTGCTACTGCTAGTCCTCCCGGAGACGCTACACACGTACGCTACCGTCGCCGCGCATGACCATGGAGTAGTACTGTATGTAGGAGACTAGGAGGACGGACAGATTGAAAAATTGTTGCGTCCATCGATGTCCCAATGATATACATATATTAATCCCAACATCATGTTTTATAGAGTAGTACTAGTACTAAATATATGATGTGGGGGGCCATTTGCTTGTTAATCATCAGTCAAATGATCAGCTGCACAAGATACTAGCTAGTGGATATAGTATATTTTTAGTAGTAGTACTACTTATACTCTATAAAATATATGATGTTGGGATTACTGTCCTTTGAGTTTCCCAACCCAACAAGATGCTCCAAGACCAAGAGGAACTCTAGCTAGTTTGCTGAAGGCAGCTGGATGCATTGCATGGTGCTGACCATGCATGAGACGTACGTCGCTCTCTTGCACCACCTGCTCCACTCCATCCGCATGGGATCGGTGTCTTGTGGTGATGAGGGAGAGGGATCGAGGGCCGGAGAGCGATCGAGCACAGGTTGCATTGGCCAGCAAGCGCCCATGCATCATGACCCATGTGGTGGCCGCTGGCCGGTTCAGTGTAGTGAGGCGAGCCGCAAGCCCAAGGACAACAATCCCCAATCCCCATGGCCCATTGGGCTACGGACGAGACGACATGGAGCAGTGTAGGGTAGGGTACGGTGGTGGACGAGCTAGGATCTGAGCAGAGGGGAGAAAAAAAAAATGTGCTGCCGTGCTGGTGGAGTGGAAGAAGAGGCTTCCTCTGGATCATCGGAGGACACTGTTCGTCTGAACTCCACCTGCATGTGCAAGCTGCAGCCTGCTGCAACTGAACCACTGCAGCACTCGCTCTCCATTAATCCATTCCCTTCTTCATTTGTCGTAGCAGCAGTAATACTGTGATGGACCAGCACTCCAGCAGGTAAAGCTAGCTAGGTAAATCGTGAATGATTTTTAAACTATCATGAAATGAAGGTACAGTACATGAAAGCGACTCAACAACAACTCGATCTCCAAGCCAGCAGGAGCCAGGAGGTGGGGGAACTGAAGAAGGCCGGCCGGTGTGCCATTGTGTGTGTCAGTGGCAATTGCCTAGCTGCACCACGCAAGCATCTCGATCGATCGGTGCCCAGCTTTAGGCATTGAAAGCAGCATGCAACTGGCTGGCTATATATCCACCATTAGCAACTCTGCACCACAGTGGTGCCAGTGCGTGAGGTGGTGAGGGGGGCTCATGTTGCCTTCAAATGCAACAACAGCGAGCTGCATCTCTTCTGCAATCATACTGTTCCGTCACTTGTGTTTGTTTGCTTACCTGCCTTCCTTCAGGTTCAGGATCCTGCATTATGCAACCAAAGTGCTGGTGTCTGCGCCAGACATCGCTCTCAGGCGCTCGTAATCATGTTGACACACATGCAGATCAAGTGTAGCAAGTCGCATAAAACTACATGATACTAAAAACATATATCAACTACAAAGTTGCAAAATAAAATGATTTATCAAATCCGCAAGATCAAGCATGCATCAGTAAAAAAATTAAAAATATTTTATTTATATCTAAAAGTATCCTTATTCATCTTATTTTACAAATTAGACAAATTAAATAGGAAAAAAACAAAGGTTGCAATTATAATTTTGCTAAATTGGAGATATACCATCTTAGCCCACATATCATTAACTTGTATGAGTCACATATATCAATGAGATACCAATGACATATCTCGAACTTTGCAAAATTCTAATAAAACTGTTCAAATTATCAATTAAATAAATATAACATCTGATCGGAAAAAATAAAAACTCACAATCATATGAGAGCACACTCAAAACCTTATACAAAACAAATGCCTGAAGAAAAAGGTCACAACAACAGCCAACAGCAAATCAAGTCCTGTTTATTTCAAGATCCGTAATCACTTTTTGGCTTGCTAGTCCTTGGCAACCGAACCTAGGACTCGTGACGAACGATGTCTACTGCTAATCTGCTATGCATTCATTAACAGTGGTAGGAGTAAGGCTCCATTCACATGGAGTTGCATAAATAGCCTGCAGCAGTTGAGCTACCTTGTCTTAGCTCAAAATCTTTTTTTTAAAGAAAATAAGACCATTGTCAAAATACTATTCAAAAAATAAGAGTGTCATGTAGGCCTACAAAGCTAAGCTCAGCTCATATTAACAATACAAAATTACATGAAAGTATCATGCAAGCTTAAATAGTACAAGTCATTGTTAAAAGATAGTATTATTGAAGAGGATGTATTAGAGCTAGTAGCCGAATTATATGCCCTTGGAGATGTCAAAGTGTTGCTTATGACAGACTCATCGACAATGGGTCAAACAGTTTCAAGGCCCATAGAACGATAGATTTTTTTTTGGAGGAATCCATGGGACCATAGTTGAAGTGGGCCCTATTTGCGCTCGTTCATCAATATACAGCCCAATGAGGTCCAATGACTACATCTGCATCTGCAGCAGTCAGGCAGCCTCCACAAATTTGTATCACGATTTTTCCACTCACATTACTTCTCTACCTCTCAGTTCTCGAATAAAATCAAGGACGCCATGCCCACGCAGCCTTTCGTAGCCCTCTTCTCGCGAACCGCGAGGTATAAGATATTGAGTGAGACGGGGTGAAAATTGTGCATCTTGAACTACTTGCCACCTTGTAATAAAACAAAAAAGTGGCTGGTGTCGTGTAACCATCCATGGATGGAAGATGAAGATGGAAGCAGCACACGGCACGGTTTTAGTACTGCTTCAACATCAACCGTAGGCGACCTTAGAGTACTGCAGCTGGAGCATAGTCATCAAACAATATCAGGAGCCGTGCCTTCATCCTCTTTTGAGACAGCTTGATCCGAAGATACAGTGGTGTTTCCTTCGCTTCTGCTGGCACCGACAGGTTGAGTGTTAGAAGTGTTCTCTTGAATTGACACTTCATCGTTATCCCCATCAGTGTCTGGTGCTGGAGGGATGCCTACGACTCCACCGTCTCCATTCCCGCTGTGGCGCTGTCCACATCCATCTGATCCTTGGTGGTTCCCTTGCTTCCTGTAGCTTCATCATCAGTGGCTCTATTTGTCTGCTGTGATTTCTCTTCAGAGCTGAGAGGATTCCTTTCATCCTCTTCCTCAGCAGCATGATACGGTGCCGCAACTTCCTCTTCCTCAGCACGGTTTTCGGCTTCTATCGCCTCATGTACCTTGAGTTGCTTCTTGTACTCCTCGAGCTGTTCTTGGATCCTCTGGAAACCAGAAATCAGCACACCATAGCGGCTCTGGAGGGTCCTTTCTAGTGCTTTCTGTTTATTCACTTCTTCAGTCAAATTTAGGATTCGATATGAAGCAGCAAAATGTTCATGTTTCTGCGACTCTTGGAAGCATTCAAGTTCTGTTGCAGCAGTGTCCATCTGCTTGAATGTATCTTGGACCTGTGACCACAGTTTTCCAGCCCGTACCTACCTAATAAAAAGCAAACAGCAGGTTAGCAAAACATAAGCAATCAAATAGGATATACAATGAATAAGGGAGCAAATTCAGTCCGGCAAACAGCAAGACATAACAATACTAGTTTGCAGCAGCCCAGTGTCTCTCATATTAAAATTTGAAGGCTGGCTTCAACAGGGAGCATTATTTGATTACAATCCAAAAAAACGGGGCACACGACCCAGCACCGCGGGCTCCGGCGACGCCTAGGTTCCCGCCCGGAGCGGCTGACCTCCGTGGGTGCGGTGATCGGGGATTAGGGTTCGGTGAGCTCTCTGAGGTGAGCTGTGAGCAGCGGCGTTCGCGCGCGGTGAGGGTTTTTTTTTTTTCTCGATCGATCTGGCTTAGCCTGTTTTTCAAATTAAGGGAGGGGTCTAGCCGTTCCAAACAACGATTACAACTTCAACCCGGTCGTTCTGGTGAGGAGCCAGCGACCCCGAAACGGTTCTGTTGCTTTGGTGTCATCGAGAATTGGTTTCAAGGCCCAGAGGACAGTAGCTGAAGTGGGCTCCATTTGCGCTCGTTCATCTCTGGACAGCCCATCAGGACCAACGAAGCCCGTATTAGTAGGAGTAGGACCCCGCTGGCATCATCGCCATGAGGCCGCCAAATTTGGGCCCCGCCCCGAGAAGGGCGCGCCGCCGCTGGCCGGCGGCAACGGTCGAAACCGCCTCGCGCACGCGCTCCTTACTAAGGCCGGCCGCGCGGCGCGGCATGGGAGGCCATCCTTTCCGACACCCCACCCGCTTGCTCCGGCCCTCGACCGCGCTCCCGCTCACGCACGCCCCCCTCCCCCACGCTGGCCGCGGCCGCGATGGATTGCGCGGCGTCGACCGCCGACGGGGCCGAGCCCCGGCAGCGAGGGTGGGCGCGGGCGCGGGCGCTGGGGCACAGCGAGGCGTCCACCTCGGGTCTGCTGGCGCCGCAGACGCAGCAAGGGCCGCAGGGGCAGGAGGGGGAGTCGTCGTCGTCGTCGTCGTCGTTCGGGGGCAGGAGGCCAGGGTGCAAGGTGGTGCCGGAGCCCAAGGACCTGGAGGAGGGGACCGCCGCGCTCCCGCCGATGTCTGGGCCCGGCTCGCCGAGCTTCAGGTACTACTGCCAGAAGAAGACGGCTTCCGTCGACAGGATCGTGGCCGACGCCGACAGCAGCGACGGCTCCGTCAGGATCAAAGGTACTTCAACTTAATTCGCGCACGGCACGGCTAGCTCTCCCCCTCAGCTCCCTCCTTGTCGTATCGTATCGTGAGCTCCATTGACGCTGACACTTCTCGAACGATCCTTCTCTTTCTCTCCTCCTCGATCTGCAGCGACGGCGCGACGGCTGAGCAATAGGAGCGACATCTCGGCGATCAAGCCACACGACTCCAACGAGGTATAGTATAGTGTATCATCATAGCTCTGCTAAGTCCTAATGTGATCTGAACATTAAGATTGCTTATGCTTATGCACTTGTAGGAATTGTAGCTGTGATATATAGAATATACTACATCTGCTACCCTAATTGCTGATAACTTGATCAATGATTCAATATGCAGGTGTCCCAACCTAAAGAGGGGACCAGATGGCTTAGGTTCAGTGGCTTGTCGATGGTCGCTGCCGCTTGGCACAACTTGTTCAGCCGACAAAGAAGCAAATCTTCGCCGCCTGCTGCTGCCGCTTCAGCTGCAAGCTGTCAACCCTGATCAGGCAGCGCTAGCTGTATGGGACCTTCTACATTTTACTACGTCTCGATCAGCTTGTAAAAACAAACACGCATATGGCTCATTCACAGTCATCGTTTATGATGATGCATTGATGCTAGCTTTGCATCATTTGCTGTTATTTAATTTTTTCAACCTTGGTTAGTTGTCGTAAGCTAACTAACCCCGTATTGGAGAAGCTGCTGATTCTGTAAATGGTGCAAGGAGCATCAGCTCTGGACTGCTCCTGTTGTAGAGAAAATACAAATTAGTGTTGGGAAAGGAGGGCAATCTGGAAATCCATCCAAGCTTTGCGTATTTGATTATCTGTACTTTTGAATTCTGCGTGCTCATGTAGTGTAAATGTTTCACAATCTGCTTGACCCTTTCCTTCTCTTTTCCCTCTGGTTTTTATGCAGTGCTCATGTAGTGTAAATGTTTCTTCACAATCTGCTTGACCCTTTCCTTCTCTTTTCCCTCTGGTTTTTATGCAGAGGTTGAAGATACAAATTTGCGAGGGTGTTCTCAGATCTTGCTATGTGTGTTGCAGATGAAACTTTGTGATCCCTTATACAGAATAAATGCATTATTCACAACTCTAATTTATAATACACTATCAACTGTGGTTGAATATCACCGGCCGGCTATCATCTAGCATCTATAAAAAGGGTAAAAGACAAAACAAAAAAAAGTAACATGATTAGGACATCACTTGACTGCACCTACTGCATTTCTTCCTTTGCTTCTTAGTTGCTCCCTATTCTTTCTTCTCACTTCCATTGGCTGCCCAAATGAATAAGGCCGGAATGCACCGATGAGAACGGTGGAAGGCGCCATGTTGAGGCTTGGTTTTGCCTTGTGCATGCCCTTCTTTGGGCTATTCAGGTAAGATTTCACGTGACCAAATATTAGGCTTGGCATTTTCTTTAGCTCAACAACCGATGACGAGAAGAATTCTTCTGTGGCTCCATCACCCAATGAATCTATACTATAACCAATCGATGCATCCAAATGAGGCGGAGGAAACCTCTCAAGTTTGGTTGTACTTGTGCTTGTCACCAGCCTTGGTACCTGAAGATTAAATTAACACATTTCACCATTTATTTGTGCTTCCTATGTCTAAATAGTTGCTTGAGTGTAGCTTTTGATGTAAAAATATTGATGCAAACATTGCCAAGAGTGGTGGAAATTTAAGCATGGTGATGTTGAGGATTGAATCAAATTCTTGCAGAGGAAAAGAGGGAAAATACACGCACCTTTAGATTTGCTGGCGGCTTATTAGTGGCATCTGGAGTAAAAACTCTGCGCCCAGGATTTTGTGACGTGTGCTGTCGGTTTCTGTGGCGTTCTACTGAACCATTAACCCTCGACTTCCTGAAAAACAACCACACATTGAAGCTTTCCACGAACAAAAGAAAATAGCTACCATAAGTTCAAAGAGTGGCACCAAACCTTTTATGCTTCTCATACTTCAACTTCACGTCTCTTTCTTTGCATGGTGGATAGCGCGGAAGGCTTGATGGTTCACAGGCATATGGTTCTGTCCTGAAGAACTGAATCCACAGAAAACAATAACTTGGTAAGCACAGCTGCACAAAGTAAAACTCATTTGTTTCCAACTAAAAAACTGATCTCTAGGATACACAAATGCAAATTACCCTAATCCGTGCAATCATGATCAGATGCAGATTATTCTTATGCATACTGTCTGGTCATAATTTAGTTATTTTCTTCTTTTTTTTTTCCTTTTATTTTTGTATTTGTTTGATGCAGCAGTACATTTTAGATGTATTAAGGGTGATAGGGTAGTATTAACCTCACTGTTCAGAGCATCAGTTGCGGTGCCTCTCATATCTGGGTCAATCGATAGGAGAGTCTCGAGAAGTGATAGGGTAGATGGTGGCACATCTTTAAATTTTTCAGCTAGGCACCGTGCATATGGTTTGAATGTAGGATGAGCAAACTTCATTTTCTCCCAGTAATCCTCTGATGGAGTACCACATAACTTGAAAACCTTGTGCAATTGTTCCACCTAAACAAATCACTTGTTAATAGACAAACCAAATGATACCCTGCTTATCCAAGAGATATTTCAACTAGACCAAACCAAGTACCTCTGTTCTTCCGGGGAATATCGGCTCACCAAGAAGCAGTTCTGCCAATATGCAACCCACACTCCAAAGATCAACACCGACACCATAGTGAGTTGCTCCTAACAAGAGTTCAGGTGGACGATACCAAAGCGTAATCACTTGGCTAGTCATGGGCCGCACGTTCTCAGGATCATAAGAGGTGGCAAGTCCAAAGTCAGCTATTTTAAGAATTCCATCGCTGCTGACAAGTAAGTTCGAGGTCTTGATGTCACGGTGCAGAACACCATTGTTATGACAGTGTTCAATCCCAGAAAGTAACTGCTTCATGTAGCACTTCACCTGCAAACAAGGAAATCAGCTTCATGAGTACAAACATGTAATCGAAAAATAAGGCATACATTTGTCAGTAACCGTGTAGCTGGAAAACATCTCATAGTTGGACCCTTCCTTTTCAGAAAATAAAGTAATTGGCAACCTTTCACAATTACAAATGCTAGTGAGTCATTTTTTACTGAACCAGGTTGGCCCATTTCCATTTAGTCCAAACGGCAATACAGAGTTTTTTTATGCAGGATAAAGAGATTCAGAGACCGATTCCAGTCAGTTAACTGCAGCCAATGTTGACGGTTGATTTCCGGGAAGCAGTGTGCCCACAAAAAGCACACGGCACCTGTCTCTGTCAATTGGACTGGAGCCTGTATGGCTGTATTCAAACCTAGGAATACCCTGCTTCACTTAGTCTAACAGATTTACAGGTCCACATCATTGTGGTGTACCAGTTTGTTTGCTTCTTGAAAAAAGGCTAAAGCAGAATTCCACTGCTAATAATCAGTCAATGATACTGCTTCCAGAACTAATGAAAGAAGTTACATCAAATACACAGCATTCGGTCTCCCAAATAGAAGACTTGTCTGAAAAATATATTCAGACAGCGCTAAAGATGTCTCAGTTCCACTCTCTTTTTTTTCTTTAACACCTGAGAGCTGCTTGTGTACCCTTTTATGCTCTCTCGAGATGAAGTTTAGAATGGCGCATGTTACGCCATTAGTAAATAGTGACTTTAACGCATGCAATTTAGTTTCAGCAAAGAAACTCCATGTTCAATTAGTCCATTCCTTTGCTGCAGTTGAATTCACTAGCACAGTGGTCCTGATCCCACTATCCTACTAAGCAGTAAGCACTCCAGCTGCAAGACGCCAAATTTTCATTTCGTGTTAAGTTTCCTAATCGCAGACTACCAGGAAACCAAAAGATTGGTTAAACCCTCCACATCACCAATCAGAAGTCTAGAATCCTAGGTAGCCAAGCTATCAATCTTATCATGCATCACCAATTATTATAATTCGTATTGCTTTGCTTGTTTCACAGTGTCTAGTCTAGATTATTATAATTCAGCTCTGGAAACTACTGTGCTCAAATTTCCATGCACAATGACAGTGAACATACCTGAGGCAAGGACAAGCGGCGGCCGGAGGCAGTTGCGCAGGCGGTGAGGCCAGTGAGGTCATGCTCCATGTACTCGAAGACGAGGTAGAGGGACGGCGCCGTGTTGAGACGGGAGGTGACGAGGCCGTTGAGGCGGACGACGTTGGGGTGGTCGCCGAGGCGGCGGAGCAGGGCGATCTCCCGCGCCATGAACCGCGCGCTCTCGGCCTCACCGACGCCATCCACCCGCACCTTCTTCAGCGCCACCACGCGGCCGCTCTCCACCTCGATCGCCTTGTACACGTTGCTGTACGTGCCCGAACCAATCTGCACGCATATACGTAGTAGCAAAAGAAAGACCGTAAATGATATATTTTATTTTCAAAATAAAAATCGACCAGTTGGGCAAGGCAAGCAACGAAATTTAGTTGATTTATTCTATTCACTGATCCAATCCATTGAATTGGTTCTTATAAAAAAAATAAAAATAAAATAGAAAAATCCACAACAACAACAACTCGTGCTTCTTTGAAAAGACCAGAGAAGGTAACATTAGCAGGTACTCCAATTCAATACGCGTGCATGCTAGTTGACTTTTCCATTCATCCTTACGGATTACGAATTCTTGTGACACGGACAACATATAAAGTATGAACATAAATGATGGAGCTGTAGGGGCTTTTAAAATCTCAGAAGAAAAGCTGGGGATTAGTTCATCTCTGCTTTTTTTAAGCACCCACTTCTAGGAACTCAACGCTTGTTTATGTGTTGAGATCATCATTTGCATTATTTTCTCTGTTATAGATGCGACTCATAAGAGGACATAAAAGAATCGATTGTTCTCTTCAACTCAGAGCAAGGAAAAGAAAGGAGTTCCTTTTTTTTTTTCTTCCAGCGAGTAGGTGATATGATACGCTAACAACCCATCAATTACGACAACCAGAAAAAGCAAGAACTGAAATTACTCGCCGAATTCAGCAACCGACGATCGCGTACGACAAGCACGAACGAACAAATCGGAGCAACGGAGAAGAAAAGCAAGCTGAAATCTTTCCCCAACAACCCCCGGTTCCCATGAAAAGGCCAAGTTTTCCCAGAAATTAACTACTAGTACTACTAGCAAGGAAGCAACAAGCAAGCAAGCACGGGCGGCGCCGGCGCGCGGCGGAAAGGATCGCCCTCGCTCTCACCTTCTCGAGCTTCTGGAAGGCGTCGGCACCGCGGGGCGCCCAACCGCGGAGCGCGTCGCCAGCGACCTCAGAGAGCCAAAGCGGCCACCCGGACGCGTCCTTCTTCACCGCCGCGATGTGCTCCGGCTGCGGCGCCTGCAGCTGCACCTCCTCCTTGTTGTCGCCTCCTCCTGCTCCCACGGCGGTCGCGGCGGCGGGGAAGAAGAGGGAGGACCCGGGCGCGGTGGCGAGCTTACCGAGGATGCAGCCCATCGCGGGGCCGCGTCATGTGCCGATGGCGCGGCAGGTCGCCCACGGCGGCGGAG
This sequence comes from Microstegium vimineum, assembly GCA_022036555.1. Taxonomy (NCBI): domain Eukaryota; kingdom Viridiplantae; phylum Streptophyta; class Magnoliopsida; order Poales; family Poaceae; genus Microstegium; species Microstegium vimineum. The sequence continues at coordinate 21,790,144 of CM039137.1, forward strand.
GCGGTTGCTGGGAAACGTAGGGAGGACGCGGGAAGGTGAGGGAGAGAGCGAAATGGGAGACCGTCTCAATTCTCTCTGCTGCGTGCTGTGCTTTTGTTTTGTGACGACGGTTTGGCACGCACTCTCTGCTGGATTTTTGACTAGCTGGCACAATATTTACAGCGCTTTTTTTTTTCTCTTCAAAATTACGCCCACGCCACCGGCGTGCCGCGTGCACTCACATATGTGAATGTGAACGCAGATATGTGACTATTTTCTGAAAGAGAGAGCCAAGAAATCTTAAAATTGATTCCTTATTATCGATGGGCACATCACTTATATCACAAAAATATTATTAAATCTTGGAATAATTTTAAAAAAATACAAGTATTTATGTCAAGTTAAGAACTTGAATTTAGATGTCAGCTACACTCAATTGGTATTATAACTTTTTTTAATTTTTTTGGCAAAAATGTAGAAGTATTTTTTTTTCAAAAGAAACCTTTGTTTTTCCATTTAACTACACAAGAGGTTGATTTGGCCACCAAACTAAAAATACAGATAGTTTTGATCATCGAGATATTAAAAATGGACAAACTTGCTATTTAGATGGTTTCAAACGTGGATTTCCTTTATATTTTTTCTAAAACAAAAAAAAAACTCTAAACATTCACAACTTGTCTATTTTAAGAAAATTAATACAAAACTAGCATTTTTCAAATGATATGATTTATCTATTGGTTCTCTATTTAGAGTTAATGGGTCTTATTTGTTCTTTTTTGTAGTATTTAATACCCATCCAAATCATTTTATTTTGGAATTAATATTACTACTTTCATTCGAACTCATAAGACGTTTTAGTTTTTCTAGATACACTAGCTTTTGTTGTGCACCTAGATGGCTAGATATACACTATGTCTATATTTAGAAAAGTTAAGAGATTTTATAATTTAAAACAAAGGGAGTAAAGTTTAAAAGTTTGTCCTACATAAATAAGTAGACATCATTCAAGTTAGATCTATATCAAGGAAGTCCTTAACAAGGGGATGGTCAGCTAATTTCAAGATTCCATATTGGGCGTGTGCCAAGAAATGTGAAATAATTATCACCTTCCAGCTAAATATAATTTCCTTTTTAGAAACTAAAAATTATAAAAACATTTACAATGGATGTGAATTCAAGAATGATTGTGCTTATCTTTTGCTACGTGATTTTAATCCCATCTATGATAATTAAAAATATTATGACAAATACTGACCAAGTACGAAGTGTGATTTTTTATTGCATCGTTACATACACAGTTTTTACTAAGACCTTATACACGATTATATGAAATAGCATATCCATGAGGATTCTTCTATGGAATTATATTTAGGAATAGACATAATATAGAAAGGACTTGATAAAGTTCAGGTGTTTGAATTTTAGTTTTCTTTCAGACGATGACTATTGCATATATATATATAATTTACCAATAGACAATTTTTATTATAATTTATATAGGTATGATATACAATTTTCAGTTCAAAGAATGAAAACATGTTAGACAAAGCCATAAACCCCAAAAAATTGATCTTAAAATTTACAAGGACATAAGTATGTTATGCACATAATTATTTATTTACTTGTACTAGGTGGTTATAAAATAGTGTTCCCTAAAATCATCTTAAAATTTGGACACCTGAAATATAATAAAAGTTATATATATAAAATGAGCCGCTTTCTAGAGTTAAATCATTTGCTGTCCCTAATAACTAGGATTTGAAGATTATACAGTAGAGTTGATAGATGAGAGGGGCCCAACCGCCCAATCCGTTTGACAAGAAAAAGGTTCCCCAGAATTAAGGGGTTCACACTTGACACGCAAAATTCAAAAGGTCCTTTTACACAGACCTGAAATAAAATATTTCGGTTCATACTACTGGTAACCGGCAGCGCTGTTCGAATTGGATTTATTTTAACAATCATAATTAAAGGCATATTAATATTAATTAAGTTAATATAATTGTATATGGATTATATATTTATTATTATTGTTAACTGCACGAGAGATATATTTGTATGTTGCATTTCTATCATAGAAGAGCGATGTCGGGTACAAAGGTAGGGGTACCCTAACCTGCGATAATCTAATGCTTAACATAGCAACCATTTTTGAGGCAGAATCCGATCAGCCGCCTAATCAGTGGGAGAAGACCCATCAAACGAAGACTTACCTCACCAACAACAGTGACCAGTCGTGGGCCGGCCCATTACTGAAAAAACAGTAGGCAGGACACCCCTCCGCGTCGACCTCAGCAGACGAACAGGGGTCGAACGAACGACCCCTCCGCCTCGACCTCAACTGACGGACAGGGGTCGAACGAACGACCCCTCCGCCTCGCCTTAACCCCCGAATGATGGAAGAGGGGTCGATCGAATCCCCCTCGACCCCGATTGACGGACAGGGGTCGAACGAACGACCCCTCCGCCTCGACCCCTCGAATGACGGACAGAGGGTCGAACAAACGACCCACGAGCAGGAGGCTCGATCAGCTCACCTACTCTCAGTATGGGGTAAAGAGAATCCAATGCGCCTACCTGCTCCCGCGTAACGCCATGGGTGTCCACTACCACGGTCAAATCCATCAGTTCGCCGCCCATGCCCCGACTCTCCTTTGATCGTACAACCACTGTGGTCACGCCTCAAGTACGGAGGTCAAAGGCACCCCCTCAAGTCTTAAATGGGACAAGCCCTCGACCGCGTTTCCAAGGATGAGTCAGGGTCCCACAGGCCTCAATACTCCTCGACCCGGGGGTTGACTGCCACCTCCAACCACTCCAGCATGGGACCCGTCCTATCCGCTCCGTCCCGCTTCAACTGTGGAGCCCGTACCCGTCTACAGGAGATCGATCGTACCACGCCATGACGTGCGGCAGCGTCCAGTCCGCCATCACCATGCCCTGAAGCACCAGAAGGACGGGAAGGCCACGCCGCTACAGCGATCGACGTCCCATCGTAAGCATGGCGCCACGGACACGCCTCTCATGCCGCTACAGTTTAGGACCTCTGTACTCTCAGGCCTCCCCTTGGTCTATAAAAGGGGACCCTGGGATAGTAGGGAGGGCAAGGGAATTGGGGCGAAGCAAAGCGAAGCAAATCCCAATCGAATCGAGTCGAATCGAGCCAAATCACAGGGCACATTGGCATCCGGCAGCAAGTCATCTGCTCACACGACACCCACCCTGCTTGCTTGATCAACATCTCAAGCAATCCACCAGCTCACCTAGGATAGGCTTGCTAGTCCTAGGCTTCAGCTCACTCTGAGCACCCCCGTGTAAACCTGCTTGTACCCCCCTGTACGAGCACTTAGGTGCAAGATAATACAATCCATCCTCCCCCGCTGGACGTAGGGCCTTCTTTGCCCGAACCAGGATAAATCTTGTGTTCTTCTTGCATCTGTTGACACAAAAAGCGTCAGGATCTGCGAACACCTCGGGCTATTACCCAAAGCTCGGTATTCCGGAGGCGTGTTAGTCGATTTGACCAGTTAATCGACAAGGACGATAACTAGAACAAAACTGAACGAGACAACGGCGATGCGCCCAGATGTCAAAGCTCAGATTGATCAAAGATAACTAGAACAAGATCCAATCCAGACAACGGCGATGCGCCCGGATGCTGGGATTGAGGCTTGATCAGGATAACTAGAGCAAAGCTGAATGTGGCAACAACGATGCGCCCGGATGCCAAGGCTCAGAGGTACTCCCACGCGGAACTTGTAAGGATTTGACGGAGATCAAGATGATACAGCCCGTCGAAGCTTGAAAGAACTCGTTGATAACTACAGCTAATGCAAAAAGGGTAAATTGCGGTAAAAAGTAGAATAAGAATAAAATTGGTTTGTTTGATATTGGATTGATTTTCTTTTTCGTAGCCCTCGGGCACATATTTATACTCCCTCACGGAGAGTTGTACAAAGACACGACTCGTATCCTTCCTAAAACAAACTCCTAACTTTAAGGAAACTGACTCACGCAGGAGTCGGATCTAAAACAATAATATTTATTTTCCCAAACAAACACGCCTATCTTAAAGGAAAATAAACGACTCATGCAAGAGTCGGACTCAAACTACTATAATAATACTGGTACAAAATCACCAGTTTCCTTATGCCTCTTTTCGATGGAATCTTTCCATCGGCAGACCCCTTCAATCCACAGCTTCCTTCTTCGGCCATCAGTCTTCCGCTGATATCACACGCTAAGTCACTCTGTGCTCATCGACATCCCATTTCTATCGGCATCAATAATATTTCCCGATCGGCAACCTTGTACCGATAACTGTTTTCACCAACCTATCGGCAATCAGCAACCACTTCACCGACACTCGGCATCAGCTTCTTATCGGCAACGTCATGTTCATTGGCAACACCCCCTCATCGGTAATCGGTAATGCCTCCTCATCGACAATCAGTAATGTCCCCCTATCGGCAATCGGCACTGTCTCTGTCGGTGATCGGCATCAGCAACTTCATAGTTCAAGCTATCCGACTTCACCAATCAACCTTCGTCGACAAGGAACATCCAGCCTCCATCGGCAACACACTTGGTCATCGGCAATACTGGCTCAAAATTTCCTGATGCCGATCGAGAACGGCCGCTGACCAGTCAAGCCTTAGCTCATTTGACACGTGTTGAAAAACGGTGTCAACACATGCCCCCCAGTTTCGGACCATATAATATTTTATGTGCCGAAATTCTCTCCACTGTAACCATTACCTCCGAGATAGACGCACAGTTTCCTCGATCTCTGCGTGTGGAACTGCAATTTTAATAATAAAATCCCTCGATCGTAGTACAAACAGTTGCAGACCACCTCGATCACCACGCGTATCTACCGCGGGTCTCTCCACATTCCTGCACAGTGTGAAACGGAACCCCAAAATGCCCCTGGGTAAGCTTATAAAAGTTACCGGGATCCACACTACTTTTTCACCCCGAGCTCATTTTCACTTTCACCTTCCGACCTTCGTCTTCAACCTCCAGCTACTCTGAAGAACACGAGCTCGAGCAACAGTACTCCCTACAACCCAAGGACAAACTGCAAGCACTCCTTCGACTCCAATGACGATCCAAGTAGATATCCCCAAGGTGAGTCCTATTTTCATCCCAATCCAACCTCCTGCTGCTTCTTTTCTCGCACAAATCTGGATTTACCCCCGTTCCTTTTCTGATTTTCCCTCTTCTTTCCTTCGAACCCTAGGAATTGTACGACAAGGTAGTGATTCCACTCGCCGGTTCCACCTTCAGTTGCTTAGGTCCCATGGGGAATCCGGATCCCAGTTATATAATCAACGCAGAAACCAACTGAATCCCTTTCAGATCTGAATGTTTCGGTCTAAGATTGTGGAAGGACGCTTTCCGATCATGGCCCAAGCCTACTAAGGGGTGGAAAAACTGGTACCTTAGGGTTGCTAGGGCGCAGCAAGTTTACTGGCAAGAGCGCAATTTGGACCAATGCATCCGGCTTTCCATTGCCGATATAGAGAGAAATGAGAACATGTTGATAGCTGCCTCCTACTTCTGGTCAGACACCATGAACGCCTTCCTATTCCGACATGGACCAGCCACCCCAACGCTTGCCGATATCCATATGCTGACCGGTCTGGACGTGTCTTCTGCCGATACCTTCATTTTGTTCAATAGGAAAGCCGAGTACAAAGTGAACACCCGGAACATTGGCGGCTGGACAGGCTACATTCACAAGTACCAGAAAACAGGATCGGTAAACCAGAGGGAGCATGCCACCTTCCTGAATATGTGGCTGGACAAGTTCATTTTTTGCGGTAGGGCAGTTGGACCCACTATCATGTATCTTCCAGCAGCTGAGCTGCTTGCCGATGGGACAAGACTTCCCCTGGGCAGATATCTTCTAGGATCGGTATATCGTCTTCTCCATCAAGTATCCCAGAAGTTACTGCTAGGTGAACACATCGGTAACCTTGGAGGCCCCTGGTGGTTTATCAATATGTGGCTAAACGCACAGATGCTGAAAGCGCTTCAGTTTGACTTGTTCGCTCAACGTTTCCCGAGAGACATATCAGAAGACCATCAGTGTGGGGATGATGAATCGGCATCTCGCCCTCCACTCAACTTTGGAGAGGCCATTATAGTGCTGCCAGGGACCGATGCCGATGCGAAGCAATTCGATCTATTCTTTCAGAAGTTTTACAATGGAATTCCTGCCACAGAACGGCTCTGGTGGCCATATGCCGATGAAGACAACCAGTTCCCACTATTATTTAACCTTACCGATGGGAATGTGCCTGAGAACCAGATAATTATGAAGGCCAGCATCACTCCCCGAGCTATTCCAGTGAACATCTTCGGTTCGGGAAAGAATGCCCCTCCATCATTCGAATTCTACTACCCATCGGTAGCGGCGAGACAGCTGGCGTTCGGTCAACTGCCGATCAAGCTTTGTTACTCCAAGGTAGTGAAGCCTAGGCAGACATTCTCCAGTGCTCCTGACTAGAACAAGGTTGTCAACCTTCCCCCCAATGCCGATGTGTCAAACCTTGATCTGTCCTCCTGGTCACCAACCTCCTTTATTACAAATGAGTACAAGTCTTGGTGGCAAGAATGGAGGTGTCAACTGTTTGCCAAGTCGTCGCACTACTATCGGCACATGATCGATGCCGATCACATCGTCCCCAACGATGCAGTAAGTCTTCATTCTGATGCATTCCTTACTTTTACCTCCACCATCGGTATTTAACCTTCTTGCGTTTGACAGGTTGATGATCCGATTCCTCCGATGAGCAGGAGAGGCAAGCCCTTCAAGCTTCGAATGATGAGTCCCGTATCACTCATCGGCAACAAAGCTCCCACGTTAGCCGCCTTCATTCCTCGACAGGTACCTACACCGACACCTGCAAAAGCCAAGGCTACATCGGCCGCTGCTGCTGCCCTGACGCGGGTGTTTGCAGTAAACTCATCTTCACTCATACCGATTATATACCATTTAATCGGCAACATTCACTTTGTATAACTTGCATTGAATATTTTTAGGCTATGAGGTCATCGGCAGCTGCTCCAAGCAGACAAGCACCTCCAAGTTCGGCTGCCGATGCCCCCCAGTCCTCGTCGAAACGGGCTGGATCTCCTGCTGCTACGCTAAGGAAGAAGAGGCGCTTGAGGCTAGCTAGTCCATCTTCACCATCGGCTTCAACTGCGCCGCCAACTACCACTGCGCTATCGGCAGGACCGTTAGCAGCCCCAACTCCCGATCACCCGATGGATGACATCTCCGATCAGGAGATCACTATACCCGCTACAATAGAGGCGGCATCGCCATCGGTACCACCAGCCGATGTTCCTAATGAAGCGACTCCACCCACCGCAGCAGCAGAGGCAATATCGGCATCGGCACTGTCAGCCAAAGTTGCTGATGAGATGGCTCCACCCGTCGCAGCGGCAAAGGCAACATCGGCATCGGCACCATCAACCGAAGCTCCTGATGAAAGAGCGGTATCACCGCCACAACCAGGTATCACCCCGGAAGCAACGCCAGCGACAACACCACCATTACCAACGGCATCAACTGCTTCCCTAGCAGAGGCTCAGTCATCGGCAACTGCTGCCGATGTCCAAGACGGGGCTGGGCCATCTAGTATGCCAAGTCCTGGGCAGGAAATCCGCTTCAAGATGGTAAGACGATCATCTAAAAATTCATAGTACAGCTTCATGATCGGCACACTTTAACTTTTTCATTTTCAGGCTCAGGATTCTCCAGACAGTCTTTTCTCCTTTAGTCTTAACCCTCGGGATGAAGATGAACACCAAGGCCGCATTCAAGCGGACAGCCTATTTTCCTTTGCAGTCGACATCCCCAATGACGATGAGGAGGAGGAGAGCTCTGTCCCAGCCTTATCGGCAGAGATCAAGTCCAAGCTTGAAGAATTGCTCTCCTTATTGCTACAAGATACGTCCCAGCTCGTTCAGGACTCATCGGCAGCAAGGATCACCTTCAAGGATATCCAAGGTCATCACCCTGCCGATATGGCATAAATCCTTCTCCAAGCAACCTTCCTCGACATCAAGCAAGTCCAGTACCAGCGGCTTTCCCGTCGCATTGCCGATAGGGCCGCCCAATCCAAGAGCGAGGAAGAGAAGCTTAAGTTCAAAAATATTGCCGATGAAAAGCACAAGGGCATCGACCAGGCAGAAGTCTCCATCAACGACCTCGATCAAGAGATCACTCATCTATCGGCCAAGAAAGAAGAGTTATTAGCTGAGTTACAAAGGGTCGAGGAGGCTTTGACCGCTGCCAACCAGCAGAAAACTCAACTGATCGATACCATCAAGGTCCTGCGGCAAGAAAGGGACCATAATGCCTGACAAGCCATCTTGTGGAAGAAGAGGATCAAGTCGGTCGAGGGCTCTGCCGATGCCGACGCCAAGGAGATGGATGAAATAGAACAAATTCGCCTGCATGCGATATCAGTTATCCACTCCCTGTTGTAACTTATTAAATTTTGTTACATCGGCGGATGTAATATTGATACTCGATTTTGCTCTTGTAATATAATGTCAATACGCTTTCACCGATGTATTATAACTTTCCTCTCATCGGCATTTAAACGAGCACGCCATACGTTGACTCCTTCGAGAGTTCCTAGAATGTAGGCATTGCTGGGAGTAGACTGTCTTATCCAATAAGGACCTCCTTGATTAGGAAACCATCTTCCAAGCTTAGAACTTAGTCCCAATCGGAAAAAGCAACCTCCATACCAGAATACCATCGGCCAACTCTTTCACCTAGTAATCGGCAACCATTACCGACACCATGACTTATCGAATCGGCAAAATTCCTCTCTGAGTAATCCCAACCTTCAGCGGAACCCGGTATTCGGCCCGATTGTAGCAATAATCGGCAACGAGATTTCGTGCTTCCACCGGAACAGAATTAGGACAATGCCGATGGACCCACCAAAGAAAGTACAAGGAGTAACCTCCTCTAAAATACCTGCACCACATACTCGGTCATCGTATGCAAGCGTGGCAGAATCATTCTTACAACCATCTTCCTCCGGTAGTTAACGAATTCATCGGCAGAATGGCGTTTCATACATAAACCATCGGCAGGTGCCCCCAAGTATAATAATTGGAATCGCCAGTTTGCCGAATGCGGCCCCCAAGCCAACAGGTCCAAGATTAACTCCGGTTAGACCATCGACAATATATTGTCGTCTGCCGATGGACCTCCATCTTTGCGCTTTGGCCTCCACCGCTTTTCCCCTGAAGGAATTTCAGTATCACATAAATCATTACGACGCCTTCGCTGAACTCTTCTTTTCTGGGTCCTTGTTAGACCCTTAGGGCACCATTGAGAGAGTTCGGTTTTCCAGACGGGTTGGTGCCGTCTCTCATTATTTGTATCGGCTTTTCTCCCGATGTTTGGATCTCTAGAGAGCGCGTCTTCATCGGGTGTTCTCGTCTTGGCCCGCTCCTCGTTCTCCTCTGGATCAATCTGCCCACCAAGCCTGCTACGGGCACTAAACTTGTCCCCCAGCCGGTCATGTACCAACCTCTTCTCTCTGAGTGGCTTGGCGTGCGCTCAATCATTAAAACAAGGTTTCTTACCTGACTGATCGACAGTGTGATACCCGTTGCATTCAGGACAGTCATCGGCAGTAGGTAGCTTAATGCCTTCTTCCCAACAGTGAACGAAGAACGGACACCTCCAATGATCTTTTCGACGAAGCCACTCCCGATGTTCTTCTTCTTCCTGCCGATATCGTTCATCTCGTGATTGCCGATAGTTCCGCCTTGGTAGCTTGTGCGTGATTACCATACCAGGAGCCCTGCCGACACAACCACCTTTATCAGCAATTCTCTTGCCTTTCCCGTCATCGGCAAACTTTTCGACGTCGCGCTCAGCCACTTGATGATCAGGATCTACCGATGCACTCTTTCTAGCAGCGTCCGATGTCAGCACCTTAGTCTTTCCACCGGTCTCCACCATATTATTTGGAAACGGGTGCTGATCAATTTCCATCGGTTTCTGGACTTTAGGATTTTCAAATTGGATCCGTCCGGAGTCAATTTCTGACTGCAACTGCTGCCTGAACACTTTGCAGTCGTCGGTACTGTGAGAAGTTGTATTGTGCCACTTGCAATACCTGGTCTTCTTGAGTTCCTCGTCCGATGGAATTACTTGATTAAGGGCTAGCTTAACTCGCCCTTCCTGAAGCAGTAGGTCAAATATCCCATCGGCCTTCGTGACATCAAAGGTGAACTTCCCAGTCCTTTTCTGGCCGAGCGCACAAGGTACCGACTCCTCATCTTTCACCCATTCACAAGTGCCGATGTTCATCTCGTCATCTGATTCAGAGCTCCCTTGTCCAACGAAGAGCACCTTTGCGCCCCAAATCTCTCTGGGCTCGAATGATTTAACATCTTGATCGGCGTCTGTGACATCGAAGGTGAATTTCTCCAATTCAGTAGTGTCGAGGCTTGGCTCTTCGTCCAGCTCTGAATGTTCTATCTTCTCGGTCGAAAACACCTTTGTGTATGGATCTTGCCGATGCGCAGACTTGCCTGCTAGTGGAACAGGTTGGGGCACCTCTTCATATCTCTGTGATGAATAAGCCGGAGCAATCGACATATCTGCAGCGGCAGTCTGTTGAATATTGTGCGTCGGTCGATTGACCGATAGGCCACCCTGGACGTCCACTAGTCGAGTAAGTCGATGTACCTCGTATCCCTGTGGCGAGCAAGTCGGGGCAACCGATACATTAGTAGCACCAATCTGTCGAATATCGTGCATCGGCTGATTAACCTATGAGCAGTTCTGGATGCTTGCCGGCTGAGTAGGCTGATCTGTCTCTCCAGGTCTTGACGTCAAAGTACTTGAGATGATTGGCACATGCACAACACTAGTCATGATAACACCATGCATCGGCTGTGTTGCCGACGAGTAATTTTGCACAGTTGCTAACTGTGTTGTGGCGTTATATTTATTGCATTCATCGGTTGCTGTACCGATGTTTCATTATACACTTTTTCTTGCGAGTGTTGCAGTGTAGTACTTATCAATTGATGTACCGATACTTCATTCGGAAGACTCGCTAGGTGCCGCGGAAGTCTTGCCACTTGGTGTTCAGGCTACACATATTGCTGCTGAACCGACAACTACCAATCCAACCTGCATTAGATGTCATCGGCACGTGACTTACCGATGGTCGATAATCCGCTGACTCTTGCAGCCCTTGTACACTCGGGCGATAGCCTTGACTTGCAGGTACCATAGGCTGGGCAGCCATTGCCGATACAGACTGGTCGACGCTCGGCATGCTTTGTGGCATCGGCCAGAGATTTGCCGATGGCTAATAGCCAATTGACTCTTGCGACCCTTGTACTCTTGGATGATGACTTTGATTTGTAGGTACCATGGGTTGAGCAACCATGGCCGATGCAGGCTGACTGACACTTGACATACCTTGTTGCATCGGCCAAGAATTTGCCGATATAGGCTGATTAACTATTGGCACGTCTTGTTGCATCGGCCAAGCATTTGCCAATAGTGGATGACCGGCTGATGCCTGTTCTTGTTGTACCCTTGGACGATCGCTTGGACTTACGGGTACCACAAATTTAGCAGTCATTGCCAATATAGATTGATTGACAATCGGCGTACCTTGTTGCATCGGCCAAGAAGTTACCGATGGCTGATAGCCAGCTGATGCATGTTGTCCTTGTGGCACCGGATAATTAACAGCATAGCCACCTTTATTGGCAAGTGTTCCAGTTTGAAGAACCATTACCGCCATGGGTTGATTTGCAACTGCTGGGCCTTGTTGTATCGGCAAGTGACTTGCCGATGGTTGGGTGTACGACACTCTAGGTATTGTCGTTTGCAGATTCCCTGTTGGCAACTGCACTGTTGGAGAAGGGGTAGCATAATGCATCACCGGAACCATCGGCTGCATAGATATTGCCGAGGCTATGGGAACCTTCCACCCTGCATGGTTATCTTGGACCAATCTAGAATCAGCAGATAGACTTGGAGACATACCGTATCTCCAGCAGTTGGCTGAAGTCGGCTGATTCTGGATCACAGGTCCAGACATTGTTGAAGCCACCAGATTTGTGCTCAAATGAGTAGTACTTAATGGGTTCAATCTTGCTGGCGTAATCTCATCGGCAGATCGGCTCATAATTGGTGTGGACATCTTTGGAACCGCCGATGGAGTCGCAACAGATGCCGATCCGAGTTGACGATGCTCTGGACCAACATAATACGGTGTCTGTCCCTTGAAAGCTTGCTTGACAGCATTGCATACGGTATCGGACAACACATTGGATTGGCTAATTAATACATTATTTAATGCATAATTAACCGTCTCTTGTACTTTACCAGGATCGGCGTAGGAAGTAGTCTGCCGTGGCGACGGCGGATCTTGCTTCTGTACTGCTTCGCCGATCCCGTTTAGGCTGAAGGACTTGAGATACAACCGCTTGTACTCCTCCATTGCCTGCTCCATAGCCTGCCTCTGATGATCCATCAGATTTGCTGTGGAGACTTCAATGACACTCCTTGGATTAGTCATGATAAATATATATAATTGGGTCCCACTGGGCGTGCTAAAAGAGGTGTTGACACAAAAAGCGTCAGGATCTGCGAACACCTCGGGCTATTACCCAAAGCTCGGTATTCCGGAGGTGTGCCAGTCGATTTGACCAGTTAATCGACAAGGACGATAACTAGAACAAAACTGAACGAGACAACGGCGATGCGCCCAGATGTCAAAGCTCAGATTGATCAAAGATAACTAGAACAAGATCCAATCCAGACAACGGCGATGCGCCCGGATGCTGGGATTGAGGCTTGATCAGGATAACTAGAGCAGAGCTGAACGAGGCAACAACGATGCGCCCGGATGCCAAGGCTCAGAGGTACTCCCACGTGGAACTTGTAAGGATTTGACGGAGATCAAGATGATGCAGCCCGTCGAAGCTTGAAAGAACTCATTGATAACTACAGCTAATGCAAAAAGGGTAAATTGCGGTAAAGAGTAGAATAAGAATAAAATTGGTTTGTTTGATATTGGATTGATTTTCTTTTTCGTAGCCCTCGGACACATATTTATACTCCCGCACGGAGAGTTGTACAAAGACACGACTCGTATCCTTCCTAAAACAAACTCCTAACTTTAAGGAAACTGACTCACGCAGGAGTCGGATCTAAAACAATAATATTTATTTTCCCAAACAAACACGCCTGTCTTAAAGGAAAATAAACGACTCATGCAAGAGTCGGACTCAAACTACTATAATAATACTGGTACAAAATCACCAGTTTTCTTATGCCTCTTTTCGATGGAAACTTTCCATCGGCACACCCCTTCAATCCACAGCTTCCTTCTTCGGCCATCAGTCTTCCGCTGATATCACACGCTAAGTCACTTTGTGCTCATCGACATCCCATTTCTATCGGCATCAATAATATTTCCTGATCGGCAACCTTGTACCAATAACTGTTTTCACCAACCTATCGGCAATCAGCAACCACTTCACCGGCACTCAGCATCAGCTTCTCATCGGCAACGTCATGTTCATTGGCAACACCCCCTCATCGGTAATCGGTAATGCCTCCTCATCGACAATCAGTAATGTCCTCCTATCGGCAATTGGCACTGTCTCTGTCGGTGATCGGCATCAGCAACTTCATAGTTCAAGCTATCCGACTTCACCAATCAACCTTCGTCGACAAGGACCATCGAACCTCCATCGGCAACACACTTGGTCATCGGCAATACTGGCTCAAAATTTCCCGATGCCGATGGAGAATGGCCGCTGACCAGTCAAGCCTTAGCTCATTTGACACGTGTTGAAAAACGGTGTCAACAGCATCACATCTGGGAGAGGGAGCACGCAATATACAAATTTACTAGTTGGTGGTCTTGACCCCCTGGGTCATAACACCGACAGTTGGCGCGCCATGTAGGGGGACTTTGCGTGTCGATCAACTCCGAACTACTCTCCCAGATGGATTCCACTGTCCCACCATTTCCATTCGCCACCATCATCTGGTTCGGGAGTCTAGAGTTCATGTCCTCGGGCCACGGCCACGACATGGTTCTACTCTCCAGTGGTGGCATGGATAGCAGCGGCTCCGGTACGCCGGGGCCAAGGGGGACCAGACGACGGTCCCACCACTCGCGCCTCTCGCCTATCACCAGGAGGAGGCGTGAACGCCGCCGCCGCCGCACTCTTCACTGCGCGAATCCCGAGACACCGGACGCCATCTCCCCGGCCTAAGCTGGCAACACAGTTTCTGCCTTCGGGAGCCTGTTTGACCCATGCTTGTGGGTCGGGAGCGGGTACCTCGCTGAGCCTGACTTTGGCTTCGCCACACCGTCATCTCAGAGGGTCCCCGTGGCTTCTCCGACATACTCGGCCACGCCGCTGCGTAACCTGTTTCCACACGGGCTCTACAACAACGCCAGACTTTGTTCTGCTTTTGTAGGCTCGCAGATGCAGGCACGTTACGGGTCCTCAGGGAACCTGCTACGTGCGACGTCTAACCTCGTCAGCACCCCTCCACCAGATGAGCGCTCGGTTCCACAGCGAGACCCGGCCCCAGGTTACTACACCTGGGGCACGCTACGACAACAACTGGAGGAGGAGCGCAGGGGATCTTTCCCCAACTTCTACCAAGGCAACCCCGACTCAGACTCCCCCGATGAGGATTACGATCCCACGCGTGAGTGCTTCCACCTCATCGAGCCGGTCTACTCCTAGGATGAGACCACCGACGCCGCAGCTGCGAATGCGGGAGGAGGAGGGCGCAACGCTACTCCGCCGCGAGACGCCGCCCCCTGGTTCCAGGCGAAGCTGGTCCACCTCAGGATGCCCAGATCATGCAAGTTCGAGAGCTGCTCGCCAAGGTCGAGGAGGAGCGCCTACGGCTCCAACAGCTCGAGCATGCCCTCGAGCAAGATCGCGGGCGGTCACCGGATGGAGGAGCCCACGAGCGGGCTCGGGATGTCCATCGACAGATCGTCAACGAAGGGGTGAACGAGCGTCACGTCTACAACCGCGCTAGCCAGAATGTCGTGGCAGCCGCGATGCTGCTCCGTGACATGTCGGCACCATCGACGCCCAGGCGCAACGCATCAGGTATGAAATCCAGGGGCTTCTCCAAACCGCGACCGTACAGCAGGTGGAGAGCTCGGCCTCGAGGCGCAGAGGAGCTGCCTCTGAGCAGTGGGACGTGCCCCCTCGACAAGATCGAGAGGTATCTGTCCACCAAGGCAAGGCGCCCCAAGGCAGAGCGGAGCGGCAACCAGTTCAAGACCGCATCCTCGATAATCGACAACCGCGAGACATGCGACGCGACATCAATGACAACAAATGACGCCGACACAATGACGCTAAGGCTCGAGGTTATAGTGCTCATCGAGGTGGACGCTACGACAGTGACGAGAATCAACGTCGATTTCTGGAACCACCAGGGCCACGAGTCTTTGGCAGGACCATCCGAAAAACCGCCTTGCCTGTTCGTTTCCGTCCACCCCCCAGCCTGGTCAAGTACAACGGCGAAACCAAGCCGGAGCTCTGGCTTGCTTATTTCAGGCTGGCATGTCAGCTAGGAGGAGCCGACAACGACCACGTCATCATTCGGCAACTCCCGCTCTTCCTCTCTGACACCGCTCGAAGATGGCTGGAAGAACTCCCCCGGACTTGATCCATGGCTGGCCCGACCTGGTCAGGATCTTCGAGGGGAACTTCAAGGGCACCTACGTGCGGCCAGGAAACTCCTGGGATCTCCGCAGCTGCAAGCAGAAGCCAGGGGAAACCCTCCGCGACTTCACCCGACAGTTCTCCAAGCAACGTACTGAGCTAACCCACATCTCCGACCACGATGTCATCACGGCGTTTGTCGCTGGGACAACCTGCAAGGAGTTGGTTCGGGAGCTAGGACGGAACACCCCAAGACCGCCAACGAGCTCATGGACATCGTCGCCAACTACGCAGCCGGCGAGGAAGCCGTTGGCGTGTTCTTCTATGCATCCCCAGACAAGGGTAAGGCCAAGGCGGACGAGCCCGGGGGCTCGAATAATGGGGGCCCAAGAGGAACAACAACAACAAGAAGAAGAAGAAGAACTAGCTGGGTCGACGCAACGTCGAGCCCGATGATCTTGTCGCTGCGACAGACAAGAAGAAGCCTCGAGGTCCCCCTCTCGAGGGGGGCGTCTTTGACAAGATGCTGAAAGAGCCCTGCCCCTATCACAAGGGACTGGCCAACCACAGCCTTGAGGACTGTCGCATGCTTAAGAAGTACTTCGACTCTCTTGGCCTCAAGAAAGACGATAACAAGGAAGACCCACCCTGCGACCTTCACGTCAAAGGCGATGGCAAAAGAGGGGGCTTCCCCGAGATTCACAACTGCTACATGATATGCGGGGGACCCTCGAATCGACTCAGTGCGCGTCAGCGCAAGAGGGAGCGTCGAGAAGTCTTTTCCGTTCGAGCCCAGGCTCCTCGATACCTTCGACCTGAACAACCACCCTGAGCACGTCCCCTACGCAGGGGTCTACCCACTCGTCGTCGACCCGATCATACTCAACACTCGTCTCACCAAGGTACTCATGGATGAGGGAAGTAGCCTCAACATCATCTACGTCGAGACACTCGACCTCCTGGGGATCCCGAGGACCATGCTCCTGCCCAGCGCGGGGGGGGGGGGGGGGTTCCACGGGATCGTCCTAGGAAAGAAGGCACTCCCGATCGGCCGCGTCAAGCTACCCGTCTGCTTCGGTACCCCCTCGAACTTCCACAAGGAAGATCTGACCTTCGAGGTGGTCGCATTCCACGGTACCTACCACGCCATCATCGGTCGACCTGGATACGCCAAGTTCATGGCAATCCAGAACTACACCTACCTCAAGCTAAAGATGCCAGGGCCCAAGGGAGTCATCACCATCGACGCCTACTACGAGCACGCTTACGACTGCGACGTCGAGTGCGTGGAAAACGCTGAGGCGGTCGAGGAGTCAGCCATCCTCGCGGCCCTCGACGACTTCTCCAAGGAGATCCCCGACCCCAAGCGGCACGCCGGCAACTTCAAGCCTACGGAGGACACCAAGACCATCCCGCTCGACCTCGGCCACGCGGATGGGAAGGCACTGACGATCAGCGCCACCCTCGAGCCCAAATAGGAAGCCGTGCTCGTCGACTTTCTCCGCGCGAATGCTGACGTGTTTGCATGGAGTCCCTCGGATATGCCGGGCATTCCGAGGGATGTCACCGAGCACTCCTTGGACATCCGGGCCGGATCCAAACTGGTGAAGCAATGGCTGCGCCGCTTCGACGAGGAGAAGCGCAGAATCATCGGGGAGGAGGTCGACAAGCTTCTGAAGGCCGGATTCATCAAGGAGATACATCATCCCGAGTGGTTAGCAAATCCTGTACTTGTCAAGAAAAAGAATGGAAATGATAGAATGTGCGTAGACTACACTAGTTTAAATAAAGCATGTCCTAAGGTTCCTTTTCCATTACCACGTATTGATCAAATAGTAGATTCCACTGCGGGATGTGAAACTCTCTGCTTTCTTGATGCGTATTCTGGCTATCACCAAATAAAGATGAGGGAGTCCGATCAGCTCGCAACTTCCTTCATCACCCCCTTTGGCATGTTTTGCTACCTCACTATGCCCTTCGGTTTGCGAAACACCGGGGCCACATATCAATGATGCATGCTCCATGTCTTTGGAAAACATATAGGGCCAACCATCGAGGCCTACGTTGATGACATCGTAGTCAAGTCCAAAGATGTCGAGAACCTAGTCGGGGACCTTGAGATCGTGTTCGGGTGCCTCAGGGTAAATCACGTAAAGCTAAACCCAGAGAACTGTGTCTTCGGGATCCCTCGAGGCATGCTCCTAGGGTACATAGTTTCCCAATGCGGGATCGAGGCCAACCCTGAGAAGGTAACTGCAATCACTAGAATGGGCCCGATCAACGATCTTAAGGGCGTACAAAGGGTCACAGGGTGCCTCGCTGCCCTCAGCCGGTTGATCTCACGGCTCGGGGAGAAAGCACTTCCCCTTTATCGCCTCCTTAAAAAAACAGAACACTTCACAAGGACCGTCGAGGCCGAGGAGTCGCTCTCCAAACTCAAAGCCTTAATCACCTCGCCACCTATCTTGGTCCCCCCAAGCCCAACCGAGCCCCTCTTGCTCTATGTTGCAGCAACTACCCTGGTAGTCAGCGCTGCCATAGTAGTCGAGAGGGCAGAAGAGGGACATGCCCTGCTGGTTCAGAGGCCCGTCTACTTCATAGGTGAGGTGCTCTCAGAAACCAAAGTGAGATACCCCCACATTCAGAAGCTGTTGTACGCCATCGTCCTCACTCGGCGGAAGCTCAAGCACTACTTCCTAGGCCATCCGGTAATTGTGGTCTCGTCTTTCCCCCTCGGGGAGATAATCCGAAACCAAGAGGCGTCAGGAAGAATCGCCAAGTGGTCGGTCGAGCTCATGGGGGAAACTCTCTCCTACACTCCTCAGAAGGCCATCAAGTCGCAGGCATTGGCAGATTTCATCGCAGAATGGACCGACACCCAACTACCCCCGGCGCAAGTTCAGACCGAGCTCTGGACCATGTACTTCGATGGATCGTTGATGAAGACAGGGGCAGGCGCCGGATTGATGTTCATATCACCCTCAGGGGTACACGTGCGCTACGTCATCCGCCTCCACTTCCCCGCCTCCAACAACGTAGCCGAGTACGAGGCCCTCGTCAACGGTCTGCACATCGCCATCGAGCTCGGGCTTTGACGCCTCGACGTTCGGGGGGACTCGCAGTTGGTAATCGACCAAGTGATGAAAGACTCGAGCTGCCACGACCCCAAGATGGAAGCCTACTGCAAGGAGGTCCGTAAGCTAGAGGAAAAAATCTATGGCCTCGAGCTCAACCATGTCGCCCGCCGGTACAACGAAGCTGCTGACGAGCTAGCCAAAATCGCGTCCACCCGAGGCATGATTCCTCCCAACGTATTCTCGAGGGACCTTCACAAGTCGTCTGTCGACCTAGGCTCGGGGGCTCCTGCCCTCGAGCAAGGGGTCGATCCACCCCCCCCCCCCGACCGATCCCCCTCGAACAGGGAAGAAGTCCTGAAGATCGACGGAACGGCCGCGACGCAAACCCCCTCGATGGACTGGCGCACACCCTACCTCGAGTATCTGATACAGGGCGAGCTCCCAGAGGACCGCACCGAAGCCCGACGCATAGCCCGACGCGCCAAAACCTACGTCTTGTATGGGGATGGCCGCGAGCTGTATCGACGCAGCCCTACCGGTGTACTTCGATGTTGCCTCACCCTCGAGGAGGGGAGGGCACTACTGAAGGACCTACACTCAGGGGCTTGCGGCCACCACGCGGCGCCAAGAACGCTGGTAGGAAACGCCTTTCGACAATGCTTCTACTGGCCGACAGCTGTCGCCGATGCTACCAAACTTGTTCGATCTTGCAAGGGATGCCAATTCTACGCCAATAAGACCCATCTATCCGCCCAAGCTCTTCAGATGATACCCATAACTTGGCCATTCGCAGTATGGGGGCTCGACATGGTCGGCCCCCTGAAGAAAACAAAAGGTGGCCACACCCACCTCCTCGTGGCCATAGACAAGTTCTCGAAATGGATCGAGGCTCGACCCATCGCCAACATTCAATCTCGACAAGCTGTGTTGTTCTTCACCGACATCATCCACCGCTTTGGGGTCCCCAATGCCATCATCACCGACAACGACACGCAGTTCACCGGCCAAAAGTTCTTGGACTTCTGTGACCACCACAACATCAAGTTGAACTGGTCTGCAGTCGCCCACCGTCGAACTAATGGCCAGGTCGAGCGCGCCAATGGTATGGTTTTGCAGGGCCTCAAGCCAAGGATCTTCGACCGGCTAAACAAACACAGCAAGAGATGGGTCGATGAGCTGCCCTCTGTCCTATGGAGTCTCAGAATGACGCCAAGTTGAGCTACAGGGTTCTCCCCGTTCTTCTTGGTCTACGGGTCCGAGGCCGTCCTCCCCACTGACCTCGAGTACGGGTCCCCTCGATTAAAGGCCTACAACGAGCAAGCCAATGCAGCAGCCCGAGAGGGGACACAGCCCTCTTCAAGTCAGCAAGGTACCAGCAGACGCTACGGCGCCACCACAACAAGCACATACGCAAAAGGGACCTCGACGTTGGCGACCTCGTACTGCGCCGCCGATAAAGCAACAAGGGGCGTCACAAGCTGACGCCACCTTGGGAAGGACCCTTCATCGTGGTAGAGGTGCTAAAGCCAGGGACTTACAAGCTGAAGAACAGCAAGGGCGAGATCCTCACCAACGCATGGAACATCGAACAACTACATCTCTTCTACCCCTAAGGCCTCGTACATTTTCTGCATTATATACACTTATCGCATTATGAATGAATAAAATGTTCTCGAAATATATTTCACATTCGTTCATAACTCTGAGGTAGCCTCGACTCTGCTCCTGCAAAGTCAAGCCTCCCTCGGGGGCTGACAGGGGGGGACCCCCCTCCTAAGTCTTCTAAAAACTCGAACATTTTTTCAAAACTCAGCACTTCTCTTTCCACCTTTGCCCCGAGTATGCTTCTTAGCTAAGTAAAAATGCCTCGTACTCCCTAAGGGTCAAGGGTCATCGAGCCGGGGACTCTCCCACGCCTCAGGGCTATGGTACCCCCACTCGCTCCCCCCCTCGAGGGATACGAGCGTGCGTTGAACACTTAGTCTAAAAGCAACAACTCAGGCAAAGAAAGATAGAGATGGCTCGAGAGATAAAAACACTCAGATGCACCCCGAATAAAATGCATTAAAGTTAGGAAGCCCCCAGGGGCTCGACATCATATTGTCACAAAAACTAATCTATTACATGGACCTTCTTGTCTAGATTTGGCTCACAGGCCTCGACTACTCATAGCCATCGCCGTCCGGCGGGGGAAGCACCTCGGCCTCGAACAGCTTCGCCAACTCACCGTCGGGCACCTCTGCGGCGTCGATTAGCTCATGGCATCTCGCCATGTTCGCTTCATCGGTCAGCTCCGGGTCGACGACGAAGCCGCTGGCAACGACGTCGAGGTCGTAGGAGTACCCCGAGCGGACGACCGCGAGCGCCCGCTTCACGCCTATGTGAAGGGCAGCACGGACCTGCTCCGACACTCCATGGGTCGTGGCGAAGAGCTGGCGCAAGAGGGAATCTCCATGCACGTCTCCCGCAACCGACAGCTCCGGCTCGACACCCATGCCGTCGCAGAAGGAGAAGATGGCGTCCCCAAGCCTCTCGTTCAGGCTCGTCTCCGCCCCGAGGAGGTTCTGAAGACTGGCCAAATCCTCGTGGGCTCGGGCCTTGTCCCCTTCGAGTTCTGCCAAAACAAATAGAAGACTCCATCAAAACCAAAAAGCAGGGGAAGGGTCGAGACCAAGCGAGCTCAATAACACTTCTAAAAAAACTCACCTTTGGCGCGTGCTTCCAGGGTAACATAGGCCTGCTCAGCCTTCTGCAGTTGGCGGCGGACGTCGACGAGGGCTGCAACTTGGTGTTGACACAAAAAGTGTCAGGATCTGCGAACACCTCGGGCTATTACCCGAATTCGATATCCAAAGGTGTGCCAGTCTATTTGACCAATTAATCGACAAGGACGATAACTAGAACAAAATATGAACAAGACAACGGCGATAAACCCGGATGCCAAGACTTAGACTTGTTTCAAGATAACTAGAGCAGAGCTGAACGAGACAACAGGGATGCACCCGGATGTCAAAGCTCAGATTACTCCCACGCGGAACTTGCAAGATTTTGACGGAGATCGAAGAGATGCAGCCCATCGAGACTTAAAGAACTCGTAGATAAACTAATACCTAATGCAGTAAAGGTAAATTGCTGGAAAGGTAAATAAGATAAAATAGATGTGTTTGATATGCTTGGATATATATCGTTTACAGCACCCCTGGGTACCTATTTATACTCCGGCAGAGGGAGTTGTAGATAGATACGACTCGTACCTTTCCTAAATAAAACAAACTCCTATTTTAAAGGAAATAACTGACTCGCGCAGGAGCTGGACTCAAACAATAATAATTTCCTAAACAAACTCTTCTATTATTAAGGAAATAAAACGATTCGTACAAGAGTCGGACTCAAACTGATTTATTAATACTGGTATAAAATCACCAGTTTCCTTATGTCTTCTCCCCGATGAAACTTTCCATCGACACATCCTTCCGATCCGTAATTTCCTTTTAGCACCATCGGCAATTGTATGCTCACGTTAGCCATGTCATCCCTCATCGGTAACATCCGCTGACTTCTTCCAATTTGCAACCTTCTTCTATTGCCATCGGCAGTTCTCTGCTGATGCCAACCACCTCATCCTGCTTCCATCGGCATCATCATTCATCGGCAGCTTTCTGTCCTCATCGGCAACAGGCTTCGGTTCTTATCGGCAATGCTTCTTTCCTTCATCGGCAACGTCTTGCCTCTATCAGCAACATTGCTGCCTTCATCACATCGGTAATGAGCTTCGGTTCTCATCGGCAATGTTCTTCCTGTCGGCAACATCCCTTTGCCTTCATCAACAGTGTCTTCCTGCCTCCATTGGCAAGCTGACCGGTAATATCCCGATGCTGATAAGGAACGGCAACTAGCTTCTTGTCGATCAGCACAATCCTTAGATTATATTGACACATGCCAAAAAAATGGTGTCAACACATGCCCCCCAATTTCGGAGTATAAAATGTCTTATGCGCCGAAATTTACTCCGTTGTAATCTCTTCCTCCAAGATGCCTGCACTACTTCCTTGTACATAAGCATTGCAAAGCCACTGTCATAATTTTTCGGCTTGTATCAAAAATTTCCTTTTTGCAGCCAACAAATTTATCGGCAGTGCTGCTCCCAGTGCATAAACTCTCCACTCAGCCTGCCGATGCCTCCCAAGTGTAAGTTGAAACGCCAGGGCCCATCAAGTACTGCTCTCAAGCCAAAATGCTCAAGGTCATCGATTCTAGTTACGCTATCGGCAATATATTGACATCTGTCGATGGATCCTCATCTTTGCGCTTTGGCCTTCATTGCTTAGCTGGAGATTTTCCTCTTGAAAGATTATCATAACACAAATCTTCTTGGCGCTCGTGCTGCATCCTCCTTCTTTGAGTCTTTGTTAGACCCTTAGGGCACCATTGAGGGAGCTTAGTTTTCCAAACAGGCTGATACTGTTTCTCATTGCTTGTATCGGCACCACGCCTTATGTTTGGATCTCTAGAGAATTTCTCCTCATCGGGTACTCTTGCATCGGCCATCTCCTCAAGCTCCTCTTGAAAATACGCTTGCCAAGCCTATCGTATACGCTGAGCTTGCCCCCCAGCCGATCATGTGTCGATTCTTTTCCTCTGATCGGTCTGCCATAGCTTGATGTCCAATCGTCAAAACAAGGCTTCCTTTTTGACCGATCGGCAGGGTAATACCCATTGCATTTAGGGCAATTATCAGCAGTAGGAATCTTGATGCCTTCTTCCCAACAGTGAACAAAGAAGGGGCACCTCCAATGATCTTAATGTCGATGCCACTCTTGGCGCCTTTCTTCCTACTGCCGATGCTGATCCTCATGCCAACGCCAATCTTGTCGTGACCGTCTATGCGTGATCACGGCGCCATAAGACCTTCCGGCACTACTGCTATCATCGGTAACTCTTTTGCATTTTCTATCATCGGCAAATTTCCTCCCTGTTACTTCATGCACAGCTATCTGATATTCAAGGTCTACCGATGCACTTTTCTTGGCAGCTTCCGATGTCAATACCTTAGTTTTTCCACTGGTTTCCACCATGTTATTCAGAAATGGGTGTTGATTGATCTCCATCGGCTTCTGGGCTTTGTAATGTTCAAACTTAATCTACCCAGATTCAATTCCTGACTGCAACTGCTGCCTAAAGACTTTGCAGTCATTGGTATTGTGCGAAGTTGCATTGTGCCACTTGCAATACCTGATTTTCTTGAGCTCTTTGGCCGATGGAATTACCTCGTTAGGTGCCAGCTTAATCTTCCCTTCTTGGAGCAATAGGTCAAACATCCTATCGGCCTTGGTGATATCAAAAATGCATCTCTCAGCTTCTTTCTGATCGAACGGACAAGATATCGGCCTTTTATTCTCTACTGATTCAACTAAACCGATACTTGCTTCTTCGTCTGAATCTGTCTTCTTAGTTAAAGACACTTCTTCATCCTAATTTTCTCTAGGCTCAAAAACTTTGGTGTCTTGATCAGCAACCCTTCGCACAAGATAGCTCAAGCTCTCAAACTCTTGAGACACATATTTGTCTCTAATGTGCGGCAGTAATCCCTGGCAGGCCAAATCTGCTAATTGCCGATCATCAAGTACCAAGCTATAGCACTTGTTCTTCACGTCTCGCAGTCTTTTCACGAAGCTTTCTACCAATTCATCATTACGTTGCTTCAATTTGACCAAATCGGTGATCTTCTTTTCATGTAGACCAGCAAAGAAGTATTTGTGAAACTGTTTTTCTAGATCAGCCCAATTGATCACAGAATTTGGAGGTAGTGAAATAAACCATGCAAATGCCGATCCAGATAACGATGACGAGAACAATCTTATCCTCAGTTCATCCTTGCTGGCTGCCTCTCCATATTGGATAATGAATCGGTTAATGTGCTCCATTGTTGATATATCATCTTGACCAGAAAATTTGGTGAAATATGACACTTTATACCGATTCAGGAAAGGGATCAAATCATACGCTGGAGGGTATGAAGTTCGATAAGAATATGTATCAACCTTAGACTTGATACCGAATTGCTCTTTCGCTACTTCGGCAATCTTATCGGTCCAGTACGCATCTTGATTCTGCCGATGCACTGACTGGATGTTGACTGGTTGAGCAGGTTGATGCACTTCCTCATGCCTCTATGGTAAGTAAGCCGAACCGGTTAGCGCGGGTGCAACATCAATTCGTTGAATATTATGCATCGGCTGGTTTGTCGATGGACCATCTTGAACGTTCACTGGAACGTGCTGTGGTGAAGTCCGGCATGCCGACATCTCATTATGTACGTTCGCCTGAGGGTACTGCGGCGAAATACTACTTATCGGCTGGGGTGTCGATATTTCACTTTGCTGACTCATTGGCAGATGATACTGTAGAGCTCTTGCCACTTGGTATCCAGGCTGTACAACTTGCTGCTGAATCGGTAATTGATCGATCCAACTTACATTAGATGTCATAGGCATATGACTTGCCGATGGTTGATAACTAGCTGACGCTTGCTGCCCTTGTACCCTTGGATGATTGCCTTGATTTGCGGGTACCATAGCTTGAGGAACCATTGTCGATACGGGTTGGTTCCCAATCGCAATGTCCTGCTGCATCGGCCAAGAACCCGCCGATGGTTGCGCATACGCTACTCTAGGTATCGTCATCTGAAGATTTGACGGCAACTATACCGTTGGAGAGGATGTAGCGTAATGCATTACTGGAATCATCGGCTGCGCAGGTGTTGCCGATGCCACAGGAATCTTCCACCCTGCATTGCTATCTTGAACAAGTTTGGAACCAGCAGATGGACTTGGAGGCATACCGTATCCCCACCAGTTGGCGGAAGTTGGCTGACTCTGGGTCACAGGTCCAGACATTGTTGATGCCACTAGATTTGTATTCAATTGAGTGATGCTTGCTGGGTTCGATCTTGGCGACGCGATCCCATCGGCAGATCGGTTCATATGCGGTGAAGACACCCTTGGAACCGCCGATGGGATCATAACAGATGCCGATCCCAGTTGATGATACGCCAGATCAACATAATATGGTGCTTGTCCTTCCTTGAAAGTTTGCTTGACAGCATTGTATACAGTGTTGGACAACACATTGGATTGGCTAATTAACACATGATTTAATGCGGAATTAACCATCTCTTGTAATTTACCAGGATCGGTGTCGAAAGTGACCTGCCGTGGCAACGGTGGATCTTGCTTCTGGACTGCTTCGCCGATTCTGTTGAGGCTGAAGGACTTCAGATATAACTGCTTGTACTCCTCCATAGCCCGCTCCATAGCCTGCCTCTGATCATCTTTCAGATTTTCTTCAGAGACTCCTATGACGTTCCTTGGATTGATATCGGTATTATCACCTATGATAGATGTATAATTGGTCCCACCGGGTGTGCCAAAAGAGGTGTTGACACAAAAAGCGTCAGGATCTGCGAACACCTCGGGCTATTACCCGAATTCGATATCCAAAGGTGTGCCAGTCGATTTGACCAATTAATCGACAAGGACGATAACTAGAACAAAATCTGAACAAGACAACGGCGATACGCCCCGATGCCAAGACTCAGACTTGTTCCAAGATAACTAGAGCAGAGCTGAACGAGACAACAGCGATGCGCCCGGATGTCAAAGCTCAGATTACTCCCACGCGGAACTTGCAAGATTTTTACGGAGATCGAAGAGATGCAGCCTTCGAGACTTGAAGAACTTGTAGATAAACTAATACCTAATGCGGTAAGGTAAATTGCTGGAAAGGTAAATAAGATAAAATAGATGTATTTGATATGCTTGGATATATATCGTTTACAGCACCCCTGGGTACCTATTTATACTCCGGCAGAGGGAGTTGTAGATAGATACGACTCGTACCTTTCCTAAATAAAACAAACTCCTATTTTAAAGGAAATAACTGACTCGTGCAGGAGCCGGACTCAAACAATAATATTTTCCTAAACAAACTCTTCTATTATTAAGGAAATAAAACGATTTGTACAAGAGTCGGACTCAAACAGATTTATTAATACTGGTATAAAATCACCAGTTTCCTTATGTCTTCTCCCCGATGAAACTTTCCATCGACACATCCTTCCGATCCGCAATTTCCTTTTAGCGCCATCAGCAATTGTATGCTCACGTTAGCCATGTCATCCCTCATCGGCAACATCCGCTGACTTCTTCCAATTTGCAACCTTCTTCTATTGCCATCGGCAGTTCTCTGCTGACGCCAACCACCTCATCCTGCTTCCATCGGCATCATCATTCATCGGCAGCTTTCTGTCCTCATCGGCAACAGGCTTTGGCTCTTATCGGCAATGCTTTCTTGCCTTCATCGGCAACGTCTTGCCTCTATTAGCAACATTGCTGCCTTCATCACATCGGTAATGAGCTTCGGTTCTCATCGGCAATGTTCTTCCTGTCGGCAACATCCCTTTGCCTTCATCAACAGTGTCTTCCTACCTCCATTGGCAAGCTGACCGGTAATATCCCGATGCCGATAAGGAACGACAACTAGTTTCTTGTCGATCGGCATAATCCTTAGATTATATTGACACATGCCAAAAAAACGGTGTCAACACTTGGTCACTGTTCTTAGCCCGGAGGTCCTCGATGATCTTGCCTGTACCATCGAGGGCCCTCTTCTGGGCAGCCGCCGCCTTCTCCAGAATGGCGATCTGGGCTCGAGCCTTCTGCTCTGCGACGTTCAGCGCGTCGCGGTCGCGGGAGACGACGTCGATATCCGACTCGAGCTACCGGACCCGCTCTTCGAGGGAGGCACGGTCGGTGCCCGCCTGCTCCAGGTTGGCCTCAAGCTGCCGGACCTGCTCCGCCGTTCGAGCCAGTTCCCCCCTCAGCGAGGTGGCCTCCTCCTCAGCCTTACGCCGGGCCTCCTGGGCGTCGTCCCGCTGCTACCCGGCCTCGGCAACCTCCTTGAGGGAGGCCTCGACCCTCGACTGTGCCTGGGAGGCCTCCTCCTGAGCGGCCTTGGCCCCTCCTGCGCGGCGGCCGCCTCGACCTTCGCCTGGGTGGCCTCGGCCTCCGCCTTCTCCAGCGAGGCGCGGAGGATGGGGAGCTGACTCCATACTCCCGCGAGCGGAGGATGAACTGGGACTTGTCGTGCGACCTCGCCCTCAGCGTCTACCAAGGATAAAAAGGAAGGTCACAACAAAGAACAACAAAACACCCAAGGTGAAACGGAAGGAAAGAATGAAGCTTACCATCATCCCCTTATATATATCCTCGGACGCGACTCCCACCGCCACACGCGTCACGTGGTCGAGCCACGCCCGAAACTCCTCCAGGTTCTCCCACTCTCTGAGCTCGGCTTGATCATCGAGCTTGAAGAAGGTGCGCCCTGGGTCTTTGGGGTCGGGCAGCTCAAGCACCTCCTGCCCCCAGAAATCGCTAGAGCGGTCGACACTCCCCCTCACCTCGTCCATGATGGATTGACCCATTTCGAGGGTACCCCCATGGGCCATCACCCGTTCTGCGAGGTTGGGGAAGTGGGTCGCCCCCTTGAGCTGAGCGATCCTGGCCTCGAAGTGGTCTTGTAGGGCCTCCATCGACCCCTCCGGGTCATCGCTTCGAGGAGGAGGAGGCCCCCACCATGGGAACAACCCTGGGTGGTAGAGAAAAACATGTTAGCGTCTAATGTGGTGGGATCACCACAGTCTGGCAGCTCATCCCCTCCTTCCACCTCAACCGAGCCAGGGGGCGGAGCACCTCGAGTAGACGGCTGCCCGACCTCGAGGATAGGCCGAGCTGATGCCTCAGACATAGCCACGTCCGGCGCGCTGCACCCCCGCAGCACCACAACGGTCCCCGCCGGCTCCTGCCGAGGGGTCGTCACCACCACCATCTCCGCCAGCTCCGTCGTCATCGCCGTCCCCGCCACGGGCGACGCCGAGGCCCCCTCAACGAGGGTCTCCATCGACGGCGGCACCTCCAGCGCAACGACAATCACTCCCTCCTCTTGTCGCGCCTTCTCCTCGCGCTCGCGCCGCTGACGCGTCTCCCACGATGCAAGGTTCTCGGGCCACCGCATCGGCGCCGGGTGCTCCAGCGTCTCTTCATCGCCAGCGGAGGTCAAGTCGACCACCTCCATCTCTATGGCGGCTTGGGGCTCAACCCTCTCCACCACGGCCGTCGTCGACACCAGCTCCACACTTTCCGAGGCTGCTGGCGCACCCCCCTCCGACGGGGCGGTGAGCATGGCCTCGACCGCCACTCCGGCAGACCCTGACGATGAGGCAGGTTGACCTGCCTCTTCCTCCACTCGAGCCCGCTCGGCGGCCGACTGCGCATGCCCGCGTTGCATCGCCTCCCGCGCCTCGGCCGCCCACGCCACCTCTGGGGCAAGGGTCGAGGGGGACGAGGCAGCGGGGCTGGCTCCGGCCGCCATCTTAGCCGCACCTTCCACCTTCAGCCTCTTGGCCGGGGTGGGGGACGCGGCCTCCAACGAGCGCTTCACCCTGAAAAAGGAACGCATGTGTTATGATTAGCGCGAGTTGCAACCAAAGCAGAAGGGAGTTAAGGACCAGAAGGAAAAGAACTTACCCCATCGGGATCAGGGGGGTTCGGCCAACGGACCCCAAACCGCTCGGGGGCTTCAGGTCGGCACCCTGGGAGCCGCTTTTTCCTCCACTGGGGGGCTGAGGCTGCTCCCGGCGCCGTGACCTTGGCAGGGGCCGACGACGTCTTCGTTGCCGCCGTCCTGGTCTCCTCCTGGGTCGACAGGCTCGCAGGGCGCTTGCTCCCCGGCTCGATCCGGGCGGTCGTGGCCGACCTCGACGTTGACCCTTGGCACCCGGGCGTCGCTCTGTCTTCCTCGAGCCCTTTGCGCGGCTTGACCTGCTCCTCCTACTCCTCCTCCTGCTCCGGCTCCTCTTCCTACACAAAGAACAATATCCGTCAGGACCAAAGTAATGGTCACAACCCTACACCACTATGCCATGCCGCCAACAACCTCGCCACTACTTGTCTCCTCGTCCTCATCCTCCTCCGAGGGGGACTCCTCCTCGAGGAGGTTGGACTGCCTTTGCCTCAACCGACGTTGCTCACGTTCCTATTTCTCTCAGGCCCTTATGCCCTTATCCTTCTTGGCCTTATCCTTGTTCTTTTTGTCTTGCTCGGCCTAAAAGCGTCTCACCTGGGAGTCGTTCCTCTCCTCCTTCACCGGCGGCAGCGACTTCCGGTAAACGATGTTCCCCTGAGGAACGCGAGGCGTGGTCAGAAAACGGGCAAAAGGGGACGAACAAGACAAACAAGGGGGCATTGACAGAGAAGAGATGTCGTACCAGCTGGACGTGGCCCTGGTCCGACACCATGGGGACGCTGGCGACGTTATCCACCTCGAACGCGCTGTCAAAGGAGGCGCGCACTCGGCGGACCACCCTCTCGAGGGGCAGTTCGTCCCCCATGAGGCGGCACCCCTTGAGGTCCGCCCCCGGACGCATCTTGTCGAGGCGTAGTGGGCAGACCATCAGCGGTACGACTTGCCGCTGATGAAACGTCGACGCCACGATGGCCGCCATAAGCCCGCTTTCTTCAGACGGGCAATCGCCTCAAACAGGTGGTCGAGACACTTCTGCTTCTTCTGCTCGACGCCGTACCTCCAGTGGTCGAGCCTCGAGTCGATTGTCCTCCCGGTGTAGGCGGGGAACAGGCCGTTGTCGTTTCTCAGATAGAACCACCCGGAGTGCCATCCTGAGTGACTCGACGTGAGCTTGGTCGGGATCCAGTACTCCGCCCTCTTGAGGGAGATGCTGCAGCACCCAGCCCTGACCATCCTGCGGCTACCGCTCTCGGCCGAAGCGTGGAACAGGCCCGCCTCGAATAGGTGGAGCCACAACTCCCAATTTGGCTCCATCCCCAGGTATCCTTCACACACGACAGTGAAGACCGCCACGTGGCAGACGCCGTTGGGGGAGAGGTGTTGGAGCTCCACGCCGTAGTGATGGAGGATCCCGCGTAGAAGACGGTTGGGAGGGGGATCCCAGCCCCGCCCGGTGGAAAGCTTCGAAGCTGACCACGTAACCTTCCGGCGGGTTGGGCTCACGATCCTCCCTCGGCGGCACTATCCACTCCGGCTGGTCCGCGGAGGTGATAGGCCGGAGAAGGCCGCTCTCCACCAAATCTCCCAAACGCACCACGGTCGCCGATGATGGAAGCCAGGCGTCAGGGCCGCGCAAGCTGTAGCTGGCCATGCGAGCAGGGAAGCGGATGCGCTCGGATGCGAGGGTGGAAGGTATGTTCCCAATCTCTCCTCTCCCTACTCTCGCGCGCGCAGAGATCCGGCTCGATGGGCGACGAAGGCAATGGTGAAAGGGGAAGGAGGCAAGGGAGGCAATGGTAGGCGTGCGGAAGCCAAAGCCCCGTCCCCGTATTTATAACCAGAAGCCCAATGGGCGGATCCAACGAAAAGGCAAGTAAATCTCCGCATTTAATGCGCCCACCTACCACCCCCTCGTATTCCACAGGATAGGGCGCACCTGTCATGTCACCGCGCTCCTCGCCGCACCCTACGCCTGCTACGGTGACAATCGAACGGACACCTCTAAAAAGGCGCGCCTACGGTGGACGACGTGCAATGATGGGGCGTTATCTTCGGAGGTAAGCAACGGACGTCGACTCGTCCGTCGAAATCTTGAGGGAGCGAAGGCTGGCCCTCGAGCAGGGTTCGACAGCCGCCCTCGAGTACCCCGAGGTCAGGGAGGACCCAGGGTAAAACGGACTCCGGTCCACCCCCAAATTTCGAGGGGGCGAAGGCTGGCCCCACGAACGGGGTTCGACAGCCGCCCTCGAGTACCCGAGTCAGGGATGACCCAGGGGGAGCCAGTACGAAGCCCAGCTCGAGAACGAACTCTCGAGTCCCCTCGGGACATATCCGAGGCATAACCACGGAATACCCAAGGATCCCTTCGACGGGAGGCATCGAGCCACCAACTCTCATCGAACAGAGTTGGCACCTAGGTAACCACACGGTTTGCTTAATGAGGACACCTCAGGGCTTCTGTCGACCCCCGTCGAAGGGGGCACGAGTTCTCACTTGGATATCCCCGTTACCAGCTCACAGAGGACTTCGAGGCTCGTCCGAACGAGGATAGCACGATGCTCTTCGCCCCACAATCCGAGCGCAAGGATTCGTGGGAAGAACGCTATAAGGTGGTGAAGGCCCAGCCACACTAGGCTCGAGGGCTAGACTACGCACGACACCCCTCGACGAAAGAGGGTCGAAAACACTCATAGCCTAGCAGACAGAGCTGACCCCTCAATAGGGCGTTATGACTCCAGTTAATATTAATCCCCTCGATAAAACACACATCAAATCCCCCAGAGGAGTTCTTAGTTACTCCTCTGGGGCCTCAGGGGCTACCCCCGCGGGGTGCGCTCGCGCGCACCCCGCGGAGAATCGAACCTCTTACTAATTTCGCAGATCAATAGCAAAAGCCCCTATGCGAATTCTTCTTATCCGCATAGAGGCTCGGGGGCTACTGTCGGGGTACAAAGGTAAGGGGTACCCTAACCTGTGATAATCTAATGCTTAACATAGCAACCATTTTTGAGGTAGAATCCGATCAGCCGCCCAATCAGTGAGAGAAGGCCCATCAAACGAAGGCTTACCTCACCAACAACAGTGACTAGTCGTGGGCCGGCCCATTACTGGAAAAACAGTAGGCAGGACACCCCTCCGCGTCGACCTCAGCAGACGAACAGGGGTCGAACGAACGACCCCTCCGCCTCGACCTCAATTGACGGACAGGGGTCGAATGAACGACCCCTCCGCCTCGCCTTAACCCCCCGAATGACGGAAGAGGGGTCGATCGAATCCCCCCTCGACCTCAACCCCTCGACCCCGATTGACGGACAGGGGTCGAACGAACGACCCCTCCGCCTCGACCCCTCGAATGACGGACAGGGGGTCAAACGAACGACCCGCGAGCAGGAGGCTCGATCAGCTCACCTACTCCCAGTATGGGGTAAAGAGAATCCAATGCGCCTACCTGCTCTCGCCTAACGCCATGGGTGCCCACTACCACGGTCAAATCCATCAGTTCGCCGCCCATGCCCCGACTCTCCGTTGATCGTACAACCACTGTGGCCACGCCTCAAGTACGGAGGTCAAAGGCACTCCCTCGAGTCTTAAGTGGGACAAGCCCTCGACCGCGTTTCCAGGGATGAGTCAAGGTCCCACAGGCCTCGATACTCCTCGACCCGGGGGTCGACTGCCACCTCCAACCACTCCAGCATGGGACCCGTCCTATCCACTCCGTCCCGCTTCAACTGTGGAGCCCGTACCCGTCTACAGGAGATCGATCGTACCACGCCATGACGTGCGGCAGCGTCCAGTCCGCCATCACCATGCCCTGAAGCACCAGAAGGACGGGAAGGCCACGCCGCTACAGCGATCGACGTCCCATCGTAATCATGGCGCCACGGACACGCCTCCCATGCCGCTACAGTTTAGGACCTCTGTACTCTCAGGCCTCCCCTTGGTCTATAAAAGGGGACCCTGGGATAGTAGGGAGGGCAAGGGAATCGGGGCGAAGCAAATCCCAATCGAATCGAGTCGAATCGAACCAAATCGCAGGGCACATTGGCATCCGGCAACAAGTCATCTGCTCACACGACACCCACCCTGCTTGCTTGATCAACATCTCAAGCAATCCACCAGCTCACCTAGGATAGCCTTGCTAGTCTTAGGCTTCAGCTCACTCTGAGCACCTCCGTGTAAACCTGCTTGTACCCCCTGTACGAGCACTTAGGTGCAAGATAATACAATTCATCCTCCCTCGCTGGACGTAGGGTCTTCTTTGCTCGAACCAGGATAAATCTTGTGTTCTTCTTGCATCATATCTGGGAGAGGGAGCACGCAATATACAAATTTACTAGTTGGTGGTCTTGACCCCCTGGATCATAACACCGACAAGCGAATTAAAGAACATATTATAGATTGTAAAGTAGAAATATGGAATATTGATTTATAAAATCAGTTTTTATTTCTCACTATATGAATTTGAGATGGATTTATATCTAAACTAAGTGGTGGATTGTCAAATTTCAAATAAATAGACTAATTTATTAATGTAAATTTCAATATTTAAACGATCCCTTATAAATTTCTCGGCTACCATGAACTCTCATGTTCAGGATTTTCTTCGCTGTTGCAAATTAAAATATGCACACTCTCCCTGTCACGTACTAGAAGCAGTTTATTCTCCTTCCAAATAAAGTCTCCAACTAGTAGCTGCATGCTACTTTTTCTTATGAACATCTGGATTCATTCTGGACCCGTTTTTCCACGCATGCGCTATGGACCTGCACCTGCTGCATGCATGCTCTGCACAGTAGCTATCAGTGAGTAGTGTACAGTAGCAGTAGAATCAGAACTTGTTTCTCCTCTAACAGTAGTCGATTCTTTTTGCAGCCTTCTCCCTCTCTTTCATTCCTGCATCGATGGCTGCGGTTTTTCCGTTCCCTAAACCATGATGGGTCGGAATGGTCAGGAACTGCCGAAATAGTATTTTTGTTTCATAGAAAAACGGTCAAAACAGTATTAAATGTAGCTTATCAGCCAAAAATAACCAAGAGAGCAGGCAGCAGTTGATTGCTGTTGGTGTTGGTGGTCATAACACGAGACGGCAATCATGCATTATTGGGTCACACTGTATGTGTGGTAGTGTAGTGCACTACTACTGGTCTTCTCACTCACACACCAACCAGCTAGCAGGCATAACAAATCATTCCACAAGCGAATTAATCAGCTTTTCATGCATGTTGGGGTCTTCGTAGGTCTTAACCGCCGCCTTAATTTCTTCTTGTGCTGGTTTGGTTTGGCTGAAACAACTGAACAACATGCAGGCAGACAGACACTGAAGCTATCCATGGCTAAATCACTCTCTGTGCTAAGTGCTTACTGTCCGAAGAGTACACCAGCAAATTTAGGCCTTAGATACATAGAGCTCTGGCTCTGGCGAGCTGAAGCTGTTTGGAGCCGTGTGAAACATAATTTTATGCAGTTATACTGTCGTTTTAGCCGATGGCTTCCCTATAGAAAACAGCTGAGATGCATTGTAGAACATATCTAGCCGGTTATTAGATAGGTTGTTAACGAGTTGCCGTCGATCTGTTTACACGTCTACATGTCTAGCCCACCTTGTGCTTACTTGCGAACAGTTGAACAACATTGATCCATGATCCATCCATACAAGATTCTCCGTGCATGTCGATCCGGCCTCTCTCGATGCACGGATCAGATTGTTCACGAGAAAAAAAAGAAGAGGGGCATGCAGAGTTGGGATGCAGGTAGCTTTAGTTTAGATGCATGCATGTGGTGGATAACAACCGGTCATCAGCTCTGGTAAGGCTGTTAGTTAAGGAGTTGGCATCTGGGCGCATCCGTTCCACGGCACTGTTTACTTGCAACAACCGCGACGAACTCACGAACAGGCTAGCCTAGACGCCGGCCGGGCCGGCCACCTGCGTCCTGCTCCTGCAGTGACAACAACTAGCTAGCGCCCAGCAGAGCAGAGTGCTGTGGTACTGCACTCCTCTGAAGTCTGAACGGCAGCATGCAGTTACTCCCTGACAGCAAGACATAAAACCGTCTGGTATTAACCTGTGTTTCCCTCGGTGGTGTTAACGAACGAAGGCTGTGAAATCAAATCAAATCAAATCGTAATGGTCACACTTACAGTGATGTTTTCTGGTCGCATTACAGAACTTATGTATACAAAGGCCATTTCCCCGGGATCTAAAAAAATCTGAGCAGTCATATTCCAGTCTCAATCAGAATGAGACCTGAGCTGAGCAAGCGGCTGAGCGCCAGAGCCCCTCACTCTGTCTGAAGCTGGCTGGCAGGCAGGCATGCACTGCCATCCTGCATGGCACGGCAAGGGCATGGCAGCAGCGGTGACCACTCGGCAGGCGGCAACGGAACGGAATGTCACACGTGGCCGGCTTAGGTTGCTTTAGCCGCTGATTGCTTAAGGGCGTGTTTGGTTTTTTTACCATGTCACATCGAATCTTTCGGCATTAATTTAGTGTATTAAAAATAAACTACTTATAAAACTAATTACATGCCCCTATGGAAATTAACAAGACGATTCTATTAAGCTAAGTTAATATATAATTAATAAATATTTACTGTAGCACAACATTGTCAAAACATGAACAAAATAGGTTTAAAAGATTCGTTTCGCGAAGTTGACTTCGACTGATAAATTACTTTTTTACTTAGTACATTTTAAATAAACGAAACTAGTGACAGAAGATTCGATGTGACGGGGGCAAAAGTTTTGCCCTGTGAACCAAACAGGCCCTAAGAGTAAAACGAGTTTATGGATGTACTCCCTCTGTCCCGAAAAAGAGTCGTTCTCGTTTTCAAAAAGTCAACAGTTTTTTACTTTGACCAACTATATTTAACAAAATATTAATATTAATGGTACATAATTAGTATCATTAGGTAGATCTTTGAATATATTTTTATAATAAACTTATTTTGAGATATAAATGTTACACGTATTTTCTATAAATCTAGTCAAAGTTAAGAAAATTTGACTAGCACGATTCCCATAGTGACATTATTTTTTGGATGGAGGGAGTAGGTCATGTTTCGTTGACCAATAAGTATATTATAATCGATTTGGGATATAACTCTTGGAAGTGTGTGTGTGTGTCACGGTCTGGCAGGCCAACTACTCCCGGAAAAACGAAACCAGTGTACATACGCGTGGAGATTTGGCTAGTGTAGCTGGCTGTAGAGAGTGAAGTCGCCGCTTGCCATCAGTGGATGTGGCCATGGGTGGGTACACACAGGAGTCAGCAGTGAGGGCGTATTTGGTTCCGCGAGAAATTTATTTGTCGTGTCACATCGAATCTTTCGACACTAATTTAGTCTATTAAAAATAGACTACTTATAAAACTAATTACATGTCCATGCAAGACTTAACAAGACGATTCTATTAAGCTAATTTAATCAATAATTAACAAATATTTACTGTAGCACAACATTGTCAAAACATAAACTAATTTATATCAAAAGATTCGTCTCGTGAAGTTACCTCCGACTGATAAATTACTTTTTTATCTATTACATTTTAAATAGACGAAACTAGGGACGAGAGATTCGATGTGACAGGGCAAAAACTTTTACCATGCAATCAAACAAGCCCTGAGTATGACCGGAACGCCAGGATGGACTCTGGCCAAACCACCAAAACCACCACCGCCATGCAGCATTGCAGCTGAGCTGGGTGGCAGGAGTGTGACCTTGCATGCGATGCGAATGCGAATGCGATGCCACAGGCAGATGTGCAATGGTTTGGTCACCCTGCCCGTGCTTGGGTAGTGTCATCGTTAGATGAGTGGCGGAAGCTGGAACATCAAGAACCCGAGTACACACGGGTGTATATGTTTAAGTTAGGGTGGTGCATAAGAGGTAAAGTTTACTACTTATTAACTGATTTTTTTATTTTACTTTGGTGCCTGTACACTTGGGTGGCTCTATGTGGTTTCGCCACTGGTTAGATGTCATCTTCACCTTTGCTGCTCCGCGGTTCTCCTTGTGTTTTGTGTATGCGTACACACAGTACGCATCTCCAGCCTTTGACTCCGGAGGTCACGCTGAAAGGTACTGGACTAGGACCACGAAAAATGTCCTTCTCGTATACACTAGAAGACGAATATTTAGACCGAGTATAGTACGTAAGAAAAATATTAATATTTATAGTGCAAAACTAGTATCATCAAATTGCATAGATTGTTGAATATCTTGTTATAATTTTTATTTAAAGATATAAATATTTTACCAGTTCAGTTAAACTTTAAAAATGTTATTTATTTTGGGACCGGGGTTTCCTACGCAGAGGAAAAAATGTTTCTTTTTTCCCTCTCGTTGTGCTGCTAGCTGGCACAATAAATAAATGGATAAATAAACAAGTGCTTATGCTTGTTCGTCACACTCACCACCGATCAACGGTGCCTTGCTTTTGGGGTCAAGCAAGCGCCCGGTCGGTCTTGTGCGCCTCCTTTCGTTGCCATCTCGAGGAGACTGTCGTGTGTGACTGGCTGGCTGATGTCGTCGTTCGCGTTGGCTGACTGACCTGCTGCAACAACTGCAACTGCACCGCTTGGTGGAGCGTGGAGACACACAGCCATACAAGTGTGTCCGTGTGTGTGGACGCCGTGCTAGTGCACCCTCCATTTTCAGGTCCCCCGTCCCGTTAGTTGCCACTCAGCGTTTGGCACTCAATAAGCCAAGGAACGGCTGGGATTACCGTGTCAAATCCTGCCCCGCCCGGCCGTGACACACACACACGACACCTCCAGATTTTTTTTAATGTGTGTGTGCAGACGCGCACATTGCTTCTTATCCGGTACTGTTCGGCACGTGGAAAACCGGCTAATTGAATAATGATCTATAAAAAAAATAATCTGATTGAATAGTGTTATGTGAGAATAATTTGCTAAATACTTGTTCTGTTGCTTAAATACTTTGTTGCTATTGCTAGATACTCGCCGCTCTTGGTTTAGATACCCCCATTTACATATCTTATAATACATTTATTTACAAATGAATTCAATGACTTTTTAATAATACTATTTATGTATTATGAATATTAATATTTTCTCTCCTTTCTCTTCTTCTCCGCTAGTATAAAAAATGGTTCCAGTGCCTTTATAAGATCGTTTTCTATACTACTTCCTCAGTTTTCTAGACACTCGTTAAGAAAAGGTGAGTTTTCTATACTACTCGTACTTAAAAAAACAGAGTAGTATATTTTGATATAACTATTAAGGTCTGTTTAGTTATACCTTTGGCTTCAGTTCTTGACCTCAAAAGCTAAAAGCCTAACTAAAGAGGTTGTTCTTGATCCTACCTTTTGTTTTTAAAAATAGATATTTTTTTTAAAAAAAAACTTTTTCTTAGTCGTTTAAAAAGAGATAAAGATAGAAAATATATTTTATAACCAAATAGCTTTTAGCTTTTTTATAACTCACAGTTGCACAACAGCCTTTTCACATATCATAATCTATAACTAAATAGCTTTTAGCAACATCACATAAGCTTTTCTATAATAACTTTTTGTCACACCCACAACCCAACCAAACAGACTATCTTTTTTTTTTTGTGAAACAGACTCTCTGAACAAGAGTCAGAGCCAAAGCTGGATATATTGAGACGCAGCCGGAACCACTTCTGGCTGGTGCTATAATAACTTTTTGTCACACCCACAACCCAACCAAACAGACTATCTTTTTTTTTTTGTGAAACAGACTCTCTGAACAAGAGTCAGAGCCAAAGCTGGATATATTGAGACGCAGCCGGAACCACTTCTGGCTGGTGCTATCCCATGCAATACGTTGTCACTGCGTGCGTGGCTTGGCTTCATGTTCTGTCGTGTGGACGTACGCCTCCATATACAACACTTTGGTTGTGTTTAGTTCCACAAAAAACTCCAAACTTTGGCACTATAAAAAAGAAGATTCTCCGTCACATCAAACTTATGATATATACATGGAGTACTAAATGTAGACGAAATCAAAAATTAATTGTACTGTTTGCTTTAATTTTGCGAGACGAATCTTTTAAACCTAATTAGTCCATGATTGGACACTAATTACCAAATACAAACGAAAAGTGCTACAAGATTTTTTTTAGCAACTTTTCAGCATCTAAACACAGCTTTGTTCTTCAAAAATTCAAAGTCAACGCACACCCCGGCTTTACCGCTTACAGTACGTATCGACCGAGTTAGACCAATGGACCTTCTAGCTTGGAGCTTGGTCAACCGTCGGAGCCTTGTCGTGTTTGATCCAACACAACGACGAGACCGACCAAGACCCTGCATTCTTCCAGTAATGAAGTGGCACTTGTATGTGCTCATAGCCTCGTACGAAATGAACTTCACATTTGAGTAAAGCATAGGGCGACTAAGTAAAAAAAAAAAAACACCACGTGAGTGCAAACGTACCCACCTAAGCAGTGGCAATGATGCATCAGTCATTATCGTCTAATCTTTCATTTCAACGCAGGGCAGTAACTTATCACATAAATTATACAAGAGGGGAAAAAATGCAGGGCAGTAATTTATCACGTAACTTATGGCCTCACGCCTCACGCCATTTCCAGACAAATCAGCTTTTGGACGCATGCCACGACAGCCATCTCAAACAGCAGCATGCAATCAAACACAAACGTTGCAAATTGCAACAAGCCTAGTACTAGCAGAGTAACAGGCTGGACCACCTTGTGTGAGTGGTCATCACAATCACAATAGATTTGAATCAAAACACAGCAACGTTCAGTGTGACTCAGACACAAACTATCATAATAGAGGAGAATCAAATATTAGATGTTGCCCATCACATTCAGGTTGCAGTTGCAGGGGGGTCATGTCACCTGATGTTTCTTTTGCATCAGATATTACCAGGGTTCCATGGGCAAAGGGTTGATGATTCAGGCTACCAGGCACAAAAGCTAAAGTTGAAAAAAAAGAAAAAGAAAGGAAACGAACGAACAAAGTCTGAAGTTATCATACGCGAATTTCGCTGGAGTCCCATGGGCCATGGCACGACCTCTATATATATTGTCTTGATATAATAAAACGGCCACACTGAAATGGCTGAACCGGGAGCATTAGCAGGCATTGTGTGTTCTTATATTATAATCAATGGGGATGCAATTTACAGCTCATGTACTGGCCATAAGGATGGTTCACCCAGAGCAGAGCTTTTCGAGAGCCATGTTCTCGTCGCCATCCACACTCTTCAGGGTACTTCTCACCAGATCCTCTGGGAAGCCCATCTCAACCAGCTTCTGCACCTGTACATAAGTGCAAACAAAGAATGACCGCCGCAGACAAACACATACATGTCTTGTATATACAAGATAGAATGATAAACAGTGTTTGCAGTACCTTCTCTTCCATGCCAGTTGACGCACTCTTTGCGAAGGCCTCTGTCCAGTAGCGAGCCGTAGCAGCAAATGTTTGATAGTCACGCAGGTACTGCAGAAACAGATCGGCACATAGAAATTAATTGGAATAAGGTCTGCAGTAGCAATTCAAATAAGTATCTCATAAGTTCATCTACAGCTCTATTGGGCTGCTGTGCCTATTCATCATTGATGTGAAATTCAGATTTTATGCTTACATCTAATATTGCAGTGAATATCGATCCAGTTAGCTATCCCAAAAGTTTATCTACAGCTCTACTCTATGGGGATGATGTTCTTCTCATTATTGCAGTGAAATTTCAGATACTACGCTTAAATTATGCATCACCTGACACGCAGTACAAACTCAAGAAGGGAATTACTAAGACCCATCATGTAGTCTTCTATATATAATGTCTGGTATGGGACTGCCCTATTGGCCTAGTCTGGCTAGCAAAGTACTAAGCACCAAAATATCACTGGTACACTCCAACAGAAAACGTCTAGCTGTGTTGCTGGACAATTGGCAGCTTTATTCACTACATTTATGTCAAATATGGGGTACTTCCTAGGAATTGCCTATCCTTCAGCTCGGTCCAGGACATGCTTAATGGTGAACAAATATAGTACAGAAGTGGATTTCACATAGCAAAATAGCTGATTAGAAACTTCTTACACTCATATTTCCACAAAGCAGTGTGGACCGAACTAAATGAAAAAGTGCTTGTTGAAAACCGAATTGAACAACATTACAGCCTAGCATCTAAATTAACACTACACAGAGAATACAGTAGTAATTCAACAACAGGAGAAATCCATAATCGAGAGAAAAAGGCTATCAGATGTCATAAGCATTGCCAAGGGTGCTGCAGGCACTAGCTCATGTGGTGGATGCTACAAAACTCACTTTCAATGGCCATGCCTACTTTGCTGCCATTCATCAACCAGGGCCACAGTGAGACAGTTGTGTTGTGCATAAGTATCATTCATTCCTTTTTTCCCCAAAAAATGATAAAATAGGCTCCCAACCAAATGTAGCTTCACTGGCGATATTGCAATGCACAGAAAATAGAACCAAATAGGAAATACTCAGTTCAGACCTGTTGTGCAACAACAGCATCCTGAGGATCATCAGGTGCAGGAGAAGAAAGCAGAGCTTGAAGGGAAAGGAGCGCCGTCTTTAAGGTAAGGGCTGGACTCCACTGATCTTTCAGAATGTCCAAGCAAATCGCTCCATTTTGGCTGCTGATGTTAGGGTGCCTTCAAAATAGATTGGAGAAATCAGAGTTGTACTAAAAAGGAGTATAAAACACCCATCAACGGTAGTTGTACTAGTTCGTGGTCATAGGAAACATATCAACTCACAAATGTAGGTACATTATGTAACCAGGATGATAATTCATCGATACAAATACAAATAACATAGCAAGAAGTAAACTTGCATACCATACTTTGGTGATGAATTGCATCTTCGGAGGCTCAAAGGGATATCCACCTGCCAACCAAAGACCAAAGCCAATCAGTCAGTAGCACTTGCACACTGTACTCTTTGACTTTTACTTTCGTATTCCCCAGTAAATAGCACATGACCGTACACAAGATATTCAATTCTGGGAGTAAGTACCAAAGGAGATTATTTGCATCCCAATTCCCAACAGATAAAACTGAAATGCACGCGTAGACTTGGAACATACGGATGCATCTGCCTGCTGAGATACGGCGCTTCACTGCACCACGACGCAAAGGGGAATCCGCATACTGCGATGCGGCCAACGAAGGTGAACCCATACCCTAATCCGGAATCGGGACCAGCCAGATAACGCGGACAGCAAACCCTAATCCGCCCTAAACCCCTCTCTAAGAGAACCAATCGCGCGCCACAGCAATCTACCCGCCGACGAATCGCCCGGAGGAGTGGAATGGGATCCCCGCGCGCGAGGAGTGGGACGGCAAACGAAGGACGGAGGAGGGGGGGATCCGAGGAGAGGAAGGCGCGGGAGGGGGTGGGGATCAGGGGAGGAAGGATCAGCGGGTGGCTCACCGGGGAGGCGGATGTCGATGACGAAGGTGCCGCCCTCGTAGGGGCTGTCGGCGGGCCCGGCGATGGTGCCGGTGAGGTGGGAGATGTTGGCGCCGTCGCGGAGCGCGATGGAGACGCCCGAGACCTCCCGGTCGCGGTTGCACTCGGTGAGCTCCTTCTGCACGCGCGAGACGTCCACCATCGTCGATCGGTCCTCTCTCCTTCCTTCCTCGCGGCGCCGCCCGTCACCTCCCCTCGGGAGCGGCGCGATGGGATGTGAGGCGGGGAGTCCGGGGACGGGGAGGGTGCGTGGCCGCGTGGGAGTGCGAGGATCAGGAAACGCCAGCTCCACGGGCATGTTACACGGACTTAAAAAAAAATCCCTATCACATCGAATATTAGACAGAAGTATTAAATATAGATTATTTATAAAACTAATTTGTCAAGACTATTTTACAAAACAAATCTATTGAT
Organism: Microstegium vimineum; assembly: GCA_022036555.1. Classification (NCBI taxonomy): domain Eukaryota; kingdom Viridiplantae; phylum Streptophyta; class Magnoliopsida; order Poales; family Poaceae; genus Microstegium; species Microstegium vimineum. Next base: position 21,833,389 of record CM039137.1, read on the forward strand.
ATAAAATAGTCTGTGATTTAACAATATGGTGCTACAGTAAACATATGTTAATGATCGATTAATTAGGCTTAATAGATTCGTCTCGCGAAGTAGTACATGGTTTGTAATTAGTTTTATAATATAAATTATATTTAATTTATTTAATTGGTATTAAACCTCCGATGTGACGAGGGACTAAAAATAAGTCAGACAACCAAACACCCCAATAATATGGTCAATCGTAATATACTGTACTACTTAATTATTACCATGGTATTATTACTAGTAATAATCATTCTCTAGTCTAGAGTAGTAATTTGTTTGTTAAGGCCATGTTTAGGTTCTGAAAAAAGGTAAAAAGTTTTTGAAAAAAGTTTTGCGCTCAAAATGTAAAATGCAAAATGCAAATTTTTTTTACATACCTATTTAGATGCAGTGAAATATTTTATAAAATATGAGGGAAAGAGAGGTCTAGTATGCGCAACGATGCAAAATATTTTGGTTTTAAACGGGGCCTAAGATGAGCCGAGAATCTCTCGGATTTGGAATTTTATAGTGCGTGTCTTGCGCTGCCGGGAATTCCTAATCCATTCTTGAGGTTTGTTGTTTGCTTAGGTTCGTTCGTCTCCTATTTGGTTTTATGATAGCCTATTTGGACTGCTATAGGGGCGCCTGAGACAATGAGATCTGTGGTGCATGTTTGGCTCTTTTAAAGTCTTTTTTTTCAAAATCACAACACAAGGTAGATCCTTATATAGTATGAAATTAACGAAGTAAAGACGTCACTCGACGGAAAAATTAACTATCACTAAAAGACAAACTCTATTACATTCTAAAAAAACAGAAAAATATAGCCACACAAGTAAGTCGGAGAGTTAAATCTGAGGGCTACCCGTGTTAAGTTAGAGCAACTCTAACGATTTTGCATATTTTAATTAGTAAAATTTGGAGTTTGCCATGTCCCAAATGAATATAGCAAAGGTAAAAAAAAGTCGATCTCCAACGGTTTGGCAAAATTGACTTGACAATTACCAAAATTGCGGCGGCGAGCGGAAAGACGCGCGTAGAGGGAAAAAACCGTACGGGGGAGCGATGTCAAGCTCGATCCACGGTTGGCATATGTGCTAGTACTTCCTAGAAAATTGTCAAGTTAACAAAAATACAAATACCATTTGTCAAACCATTAGATAGGAGTTTTTGAAATTTTTTGAAAAAAAGACAAAAACAATAATGTAAAGTCCATTTACAAAATCGTTGGAGTTGCTCTTAGAGACTAAAATCTGGATGGATAAGTTCCACAATAAAAACTTAACAAACCAAATCAGGCAAGCCATTTCCACTCTATTTTACTTTAGCAAGGAAAACCCCATGGTGCTCTAAATATATGCCTATCAATTAGCGTAGTTTACTTTTGATCAAGTTTTTAGTAAATAGTATTCACATTAATGATTTCAAATTAATTTAATATAAAAATACATTTCATAATTAATCTAATGATATTTACTTGATATAAAAATAATTATACTTTTAAATCTATAATTGATGGAACTACATTCTTTCAAGGACAAATGTTTAGATCCATTGTTCAGTTGAACCTTTTAATAAATGGTTGATTAGAGAAGTTATCAGAGAGTTTTTTTTACTAAAATCTCTATCCTATCAATCAAAAAAGACATAAAGAGACTCTTGGAGTTGGTCTAACAATTTTTAATAAGTTAAACGATTGAGTAGTCTATAAAATGAGCTACACTATGATGTTTGGATTCGTTAAAGGCATAGATTTTTTAGTAGCTAGCAACTTAAATTTAGTCATCCAAACATGGTATCTAGGGTCTTTTTAAAAAACAAATTCAAACCCAAGTTCGTCTCAAAAGAATAGAATAAAGAAAGCCAATAACTTGTTTCACTTGTTCATTTGTGTTGTGTTTGGTTTGTGAAATCACGCCCATGCTTCATGAAGTGGTGCATCACGAGTTCATTTTCTATGAATTTTGGTAGAACCAACCCATTCCTCATGCATATACTAATTGTTAACTTGTGAGGAAGGAGGTGGTGATGAATCAACCCAATCCATTCCACAAAACAAACAAAAAAATAAAGAGTGAGTAGATGATTGACCACCTTATTCCTCAAACCAAACATGCTCTAAATGCATATTGTCATGACCTGAAACCACCTTAAACAAGTAGTAGTTCCCTTTTTTTTGCGAGGCAAACAAATGAGAAGTTGTTACTGATTTGCCATGTACTTTATATGATAACTTTAGTATATCAGTTCAATCGTATAAAATTAGTCAAAGTTTAACAAAGTTTAACTTAGAACAACTCTAAAGTTGATGAGATTGAAAGAGTATTGACAAACAAGTAGTTTTTTTTTCTCAAGGAAACAAACGAGATGTTGATGTTTGTTACTAACTCTATCCTTAAAAGAATGCAACGGGGACCGTATTGGTCAAGGAAGCTCATGTTTGATCATTTTTATATTAAACAATATTAGTGTTTATGTCTCTAAATAATTTTATTATAAAACATATTCTATAATTAATTGAATAATAATTATTTCATATCATGAATATTAGTGTTTTTTTATACAAATTTAATCAAAGTTTAAATTGTTTGACTTCTAAAAAAAGAGAATTATATTTCTTTAGGGATGGAGGTAGTATTAATTTGTCAGGCATGCATGACACCGGCCACTAGCACACAATATACTAGTAGTGTGCTCTAAGAAAGCAAAATGATATGACGACCCCACCCCAGTAGGTTTTGCTATCTATAGGCGGCGTGAAGCACGTTTGGATGACCAATGCAATGCAATTGGTTTTCGACCGACCGGGGCTGTTGCTGCTGCTACATGCATGAACATGAACATGAGGATGACAGCAAACCTTGTTGATTCCATGGGCATCCCGTGACGTGACCCGGTCATGCCTCGTGAGCCAATGCGAGAACAAACTGTGATGAGAGAGTTCCCGGCCTTTCAGTGTCTCCTTGGATGAGGGCAAAGAGTTCCGTTTGACGTGAACTTGAGATTCCTTTTCTTTTCGTCGGCTCTATGATCTAATAATTTATCATAGTTTTCTTGTGTCGAAGTAGGTTTGGATCACCTGTCTAAAGTTTAGTTTATTATACGATAACATGCTAAATGTAGATAATAATAATAATAATAATAATAATAAACAAATGAATCTTTTGAACTTTTTAGCCGGCTTATCAATCATACTTCAACTTATTATCTCTCACATAACAATATTGAATTAGCTAAAATCAGCCGGCTTGTAGTTTAGAAGAACAACCCTTAGTCACCAATTAGCCTCTATTGTTTCTTATTAATCCGGCGAGGTATGTAATAACATTCTGAAATAATGCACCCACAGACAGAGGACTGAACTTGGCACACGGTTCAACCATGGCTGTTTCTTCCCTAGCTTCCCCTCTTTTCTTCGCAATCAAACTGTGAATGTGAAACCATAGTTGTGGCTTTCCCCTGAAGAAAAAGAAGCCGAAAGCACCAGCACGGTACAGGCCGGTGAGAGGCACGGGCATTCCGCTCCGGCGATCTCCGGGACTCAGCTCGAGTATAGTGTGCTAAAGTAGCTTCTGTGCCTAGCAAGCAGTATGCCTGTTGGTTCCGTGGCAAATAAAAAGTGAGAGTGACATAGAGACAATAGTAGTATTATCTTCTCGGTCTGGTCGCCACCAATCCTGCTCCTACCTTATTTTACACGTGCTCGTTGACATTGTAATAAATTTCTTCCAAAATAATGCACTCCAGCCGCTATAGAGTGGGTGAGATGATCGAATTGTCTCCTCGACGTGCACAGCATGCCATTGCCAGCACCTCTAGTCTAGTTGAAAAGGCCGGATTTCTCTATCTCTGTCTCTGTTTGGTGTCTATCTAGAGCATTCATTCACAGCAGGCCTTGTCTCTGTCGTCTCCTCCTCGGCTCCTCTCTCTCGCTGTGTCTGTCGTCTGCCCTCCAACGGGGCAGGGCCGCAGGGGGCCAGGATCACCCAATAACTCCAACTCCTCCTCGTCCTCGATCAGGCGATCACCATACACATAGGAAGGCAGGCAAGCATATCATATCCCATCTTGAGTATCTCTATCAGCTGGGCCGGCCGGCTCCTATATAGGTTGCTGCCGATTTGCCTTTCTGTGTGTCATCACGTCGGTCGGCTCCTCCTCCTCCTCAACTCATCTCATCTGATTACATTACATATATTGGTTCGTGTCATCCTCACCGCCGCCTGCCGCTAGCTGCTCACGACGAAGATGATGGCCAGCCCCTCCGGCGACCTCACCAACGGCGGCGGCAGTGGGAGCCGCACCACCGACAGCGCCCCGACGACGACGAAGCCTCTGACCATGTTCTACAACGGCGGCGTCGCCGTGTTCCATCTCCCGCAAGACAAGGTTAGTTTCGCCTCGGTTTATTTCGATCTCATGCCTTGGCGTGCCTTTGCACGGGTATGTATTGCTGATATGCAAGCGGACATGCATGGCGACACAGGCGGAGGTTGTCATGAAGATGGCGGCGGGAGAGGACGACGGAGACGACGCCGGCCGCCGCCACCGGCGATCAGACCACGGCGACGAGTTGCTCGCCAAGTTGAGACAAGGTATATAGTATGTACTAGGCCATTAATCAACTCGATCTGCTTAGATACTGTCTGCAGTTTTTTTTTCCTAACCAGAAAAATCTGTCATTCATAACCATCCTTTAATTTATTCGGTTATCTATCGTGGGATATATATATATATATATATATATATATATATATATATATGTATATATATATAATCCATCTTTGCTATGTTTACATTTATCTGAAAATCGAAAGAAAAATAAACTGTGACAAGAATTGTAAATGATCTCTATAATAACTGCTAGCTATAACCACACAGCTAAAGTTTCATGCTTTTGGACAAAAAAAAAAAGAGAGGTTACGTTAACTTGAAGAGCAACTAGAAACCATGTGCGGTGGTGGTAAAACAATAGCCAAGGTACACATCACAAAGCAAAATCAGATGATGTCTCAAGATTCAAGACTCAAAATCCGACAGATTTTGATGTAGAAAATCTATTAACATGTTAATTACATGCTCCCTTAGTCTCAAATAAATAACTTTCTAATTTTTTTCAGATAGATTCAGACATTTGTAAAAGACGCATGCATCCTTATCTTCTTTTCTTTCTTGGAGGATACCTCCTGAATTTGACAACTATGGTCTGCATCTGTGATTAGCTAGCTTACGCGCACATTAGAAGACAATGTTCCATTTTTTTGGAATGTTATTTTTTCGGACAATTTTTAAACGTCAGAAATTATTTCTAGTTGTTTTTACAAAAGTGTAGTGCATGTCGCTATGTCATATATGCATGCTATATGCTTTGAGAAATGAAAAGGGCAATGGAATAATGCTCTTTCTTGTTCTGTTGCGCACGCAGAGACGATGCCCATGGCAAGCAAGATATCTTTGCAGCGCTTCTTCCAGAAGCGCAAGGAGAGGTACGCAAGCATGCAAGCACCTCATTTAGGTTTCATTTCATCATTATGAGTTTACTGTTCCAAACAAAATCTAGCTAGATAAAACTATATTAACAAACGGGTACTTAGTAGCACGTATAGTAGTAATTTTTTCCAAGGATGAACAAACGACAAGTTGTTATTAATTTGTATTTGTGGCGTATGACAACTGAAGGACTGAGAACGGCGACCAGAGGGGGGTGAATGGGAGCCTCAAATTTCTCTCGAAATATTCAGACGAAAACGGAGAAATGAGAGCTCACCGGCAGTGGAGAGAAACTCGCCGGAAACCCCAAAACGCAGGTTCTCAACCCCTAGGGAAAAGAGGCAAGAACTTAGGTAAAGCGGACGAAAACATCAAACCAACAGAGGCTCCGGACCAGTTCAGACTGGACCACCGGACCAATGACGAGTGGTCCGGTGGCTGGTTCGACGCTTTTACCAGCCGGGACCAAAACAAGCAGGGAGCACCCGACCTCCGGACGACCTGCTCCGGACTAGTCCGACGCTGCTCCGGACCAAGGAGCAGAGGTTCGACGCTTTCCCTCACCCAGCCAAAAAGCACGCAAGAAGCAACCCACCTCCGGACTACTCATCGGACTACCACCGTCGGACTAAGGCAGGTGGTCCGATGAGTGGTCTGACGCCCCTTTGCTGCTTGACACGAGGAAAGTCAAGACCACCGGACCACTTGCTATGGTCCGGAGCTAGGGGTAAGTGGTCCGACGCTCACGGGCAGAAAACTGAACTCCGCGAAAACCGATTTCACTTCGCTAAATCTTCCCAAAACTCAACCAAATGAACTCCAACCGCAACCAAACTTTGTAGGCATGATCCTTGTGCAGTTGGGGAGCTATCCCGAAGAAATCATCGCTCAATTTGGAGAGAATAACCGGGAACACTCGGATTTGGGGGAGAAAGGCAAAACGAAGAACGCCGCAAAGAAATCGCCCGATCTACGCACTCGTGAGGTTTGAGGAGAATTCCTTCGGTGCAAAGATGCTCCTCACGAATACGAACAACTTGGTTCAAACGGATTTTGCAAAGCTACTCCCTACAAAGAGAAATCATCTTGGGAAAAAGAGAGAGCAAAAGCAAAACGCGAAGAACACAAGCAAAACGGGGACACGATCAAGAAATCGAAGCCACCATGGCTTACGGAGGTTATGGCCTCCGATTCCTCGCAACAAAACCAAATTCTTACAAAGGTTGGTGGAAACAACCTAGGGATCGCATGAACTAGAGAGAGGGTAGAGAGAGAGAGAGTTGGGGCAAATGATTAGGGTTCAAGAGATGGGATGAGGATACCCCTTCATCCCCTATTTAACAGGCCTTTGGCTATTTCCCAAAGACCCCCCTAGATACATGAGTGAACTACCTAGCCTAAGCATTGCAGTCCAAGCTCCGAAAAATATCTTCCATCGATTTGAATGGACGGCCCCGCTTCCTGCCAGGAGTTGCCGTTGCCTCGACGCAACCTCCAGGATTCCGCCACGTGCCATCCCCGCTTCCTCGGAAGCTCCTCCCGGGTTTTGAGGCCCAAACCCGCGAAACCCACCACCTGTAGCTTTCGGCTCAACTACCGAACCCCGAGTTTGGAGGCCCAAACTCGGAAACCGTCCTCCAGTGGTTTTGCGGCCCAAACCACCAAACCGCTCGACTCGAGCCACCTTGTCCTCGCTCGGTTGGACTCCGCTCGACCCGCTCGTCCGCCGTCTTGACTCGGTCGACTCGGTCTACCTCCATGTCTTCTCGCACTCGCCAATGCCAGGCACTAGCCACCACAGCTAGTCCGCTGGCGCCCATGGTCCCTCAGTCCGAGCCCCGCTTCCGCCCTTCACCGCTCTCATTCCATCGGCACGACAAGCCTCTACTCGACCTTCTCCACGCCATTGACCACTGTCACTAGGCATAGCACATGTGCACCACAAGCCGATAGACAGACACACATTTGCTTTCTCAAAGAGGTTAGAAGTAAACGCTCAAACTGAAACACTCATGTGTTGGTCAATCACTCATCATCAAAACTGAACATCATGGGCACATATCAACCATGTGTTCGCAATCTCCCCCTTGATGAGTGCATTGTCAACACAAGTGCATTTCAGATTTGAGCCAACAAGGTAAAGCTCTCCAAATGACCAAAAGCTAAGAAAGACAAAACGGGGTCACTTGAGAGAAGCAAAACGCATCCAAAACTTGGTTCCCAAAGACATGGACAACGGCTCAACGCAACCAAGCAAAACAAAACTAGCCCTCAAGAAGAGGCAGAAAATGGGCTCAACACCGCTAGCAAAGCAAGATACCAATCACAGCTCTCAAAACTTAGAATACCAATTGAAGCAACAAGAGAAGCTCAAAGAAACCAATTGAAGCGCATAAAGCTCAAGAAGTCAATCGAAACCTGTCGGAGCCAAAACACAAGCTAGACCCTCCAGAAGAGGCAAAGACTCAACACATCTAGCAAAAGCTCCCCCTGAGCGAAAGCATACACAAGATACCAAGAAAGGGTGAAAAGAGACAACTGTAGTATATATATTTGTTTTGTTGCTCCTAGTTGTCGGTGTTATGACCCGGGGGGTCAAGACCACCGGCTAGTAAATTTGTATATTGCGTGCTCCCTCTCCCAGACGTGATGCAAGAAGAACACAAGATTTATCCTGGTTCGGGCACATAAGGCCCTACGTCCAGCGAGGGAGGATGGATTGTATTATCTCGCACCGAAGTGCTCGTACAGGGGGGGGGGGGGTACAAGCAGGTTTACACGGAGGTGCTCAAGATGAGATGAGGCCTAGGACTAGCAGGGCTACCCTAGGTGGTCGGTTGATTGCTTGAGAGGTCGATCAAGCAATCGAGTGAGTGGTGTATGCGGGTCAGAGCCTAAACGAATGTGTGTTCGTATTGTCGATACGAATGCGCCTTTGTTTTTGCCCTCCTTGTTCTTCTATCCTAGCGTCCCCTTTTATAGATCAAGGGGAGGTACGGGAGTACAGAGTCCTAAATTGTAGCGGCATGGGAGGCGTGTCCGTGGCACTATGCTGGCGAAGGGACGTCGATCGCTGTAACGGCGTGACCTTCCCGTCCTTCCGGTGTTTCGGAGTATGGTGATGGCGGACTGGACGTTGCGGCACGTCACGGCGTAGCAGGGTTGACCTTCTGTAGACGGGTGCGAGTCCCACAACTGAGGCGGGATGGAGCGGATAGGACGGGTCCCATGCCAGAGTGGTTGGAGACGATGGTCGAACCCCCTGGTCGAGGGGGGTCGAGGCCGGCGTGACCCTGTCGTATCCCTGCGACGTGGCTACAGCGGCAGCACAGTTGACGGAGGTCCAGGGCATGGGCGGTGAGTCGACGGATTTGACCACGGTAGTGGGCGCCCATGGCGTTAGGCGGGGGCAGGTAGGCGCATTGGATCCCCTTTGACCCATACCGGGAGCAGGTAAATCAGTCGAGCTTCCTTCTCAGGGGTCGTTCGTTCGACCCTCTGTCCGTCGTGGGGTCGAGGCGGAGGCGGAGGCGGAGGGGTCGTTCGTTCGACCCATGTCCGTAAGTCGAGGCAGGGGCGGGGGGTCGTTCGTTCGACCCCTGTCCGTCAGTCGGGCAGAGGCGGGGGGTCGTTCGTTCGACCCCAGTCCGTCTGTTTTTCCAGTAATAGGCCGGCCCACGACTGGTTGTTGTCGCCGGTGAGAGAGGCCTTTACGTGATGGGTCTTTCTCCATTGACTTGAACGGCTGATCGGATCCTGTCTTAAAAATGGTTGCTATGTTGAGCGTTAGTTTATCGTAGGTTTAGGGTACCCTTTATCTTTGTACCCGACACTAGTAGTATGTGAAATTGTATATAAAAAGTAAAAGTAGTTAAATTAATAAGAAAATGCAACTCGGAACAATTAATTCTAACAGCTGACTTATGAGGAATATAATTGAGGGAGTACACTAACAAAGAACTGCTCTAGTATTTTTTTTTCAAGGAAACAAACACTACTAAAATAATAAAATTCTCCGTGTTTTAAGTAGAATAAAATAATATCACTTGTCATAGTATATGAGAATTTTACTGTAATATATTTATAATAGAAAAAAATTATACTAAATTTTGACTACTAATAGTACACTAGGAGAATGCTACCTCTTGAATATTTTAGTTGTGAAAGACGACAAGTTGTTATCGATCAGTTTGTCATGTGTGGGACAACGGCTGTAGTACATTTGTGTTCTTGCTTCTAGTAGTATAGTACTGGTGGTAGAATACTAGAGTAGTTCCGGGCCTGAAGCACGTTTGAATTGACCAAACGATTGGTTTTGGACTGCTGACGAACTGTGATGCTACGTGACTGCAGACAGCTAACAACCTTCAGGCTGTTCGCTTGGCTTTTCAGCCGGCTTAAATTCAGTCGGAATAATGTTTTTCTCTCACAAAAGATCAACCAACAGTGAATAATCCTGTCGAAACAGTACATAATCCTGTCAAACGAACAGATCACTTGTTTATCCCCCCGTGACCCGGTCGTGACTCGTGACCAGGGTTCACGGAACCGTTCGGTAACCGGCCGGTTACCGCGGTTACCGAACTTACCGCCCACCACCGGTTCGGTTTCGGTACCGGTTTGAATTCAAATTTCAAATTTGAATTTCAAAAAATGGAAAATACTAAAAAAATTCCTAAAAATAGTTCATGATTTATAGAGTCGAATGGTGTAATTTTTTTTTTCAAATTAGAGTTTGTTTGCTATTTATTTTGATGTGTACAAGTTTGAAAAAAAAAAGAAAAAAGATATTTGTGCGTACGTGGATCAGTGCATGCTTGCTGGTCGACTTGTCGTTCCAACTGTGCGGGCACGGCTCAATCCCTTTCAGTTTCGTTTCAGTTCGTCCTCGCGTGACGGCGTGAGGACCGGGCGAGAGTTCGTTCCGTTTTGACGTGGACTTGAGATTCCTTTTTCTTCTTCTTTTTTTCATCTCAGTTAACCACCTGTTCTGCACCTATACATACAGATAGACTTTGAGCAACTTCGATCATGAATATTCTCTTTATATATACTCTTTCTAGATAAACCAATCTCTATAGTGTGGTCTTATGTCAAACTTCTTTAAATTTGAACATTGTTATAGAAAACAAAAACATCAATCAAGATTTGTCTTTATCAATGTTTGTTGGATTAATTGCTGGTACCTTGTGTTCATAGCTAGGTCAAGTGTCGGTACATGAAGTGTCTAATTAAGCTAACATGTATACTCGATCTGATCGGTTGTTTAATTTGTGCGAGAGATCGTAAGTTACATGTTGCCCAAAAGATAATTTATATGTTTTGACCATAATGCAGTTAGAAGATTATAACGAACATGTGGTAAAACTAGTATACTTTAATCTCCATTCCTGAAAGAATGAATGCGGTTCTAGTTGTGTCGCTCTGAACTTCATTGGAGCATGTTGTTTCGTTTCTGCAGGTTGTATGGGCCTTGATCATCAGTGATGGGCTGATGATAGTGGGCAAACAACTCCTCATGATGAAAAAGGAAGGGCTTACTTGGTTTCGTTGCCATTCCACTTAGAAATTTACGCATGAAGGCCCACTTAGTAATGTACATATGGATTCCGTCTTGTTGAACTTGTATCAGTACATGTTATTCCCTCTCTCCACAACTTTTGCCGTTTAACATGTTTCCATAAACATTAAGATGAATATTCACTATTAGACATGTTGTTAGTGGACTTAAGTTTATGTTGTGTTTAGGCCAAAGGACCATGCATCTAGGGTTGTCTATATAGCAGCATGTTTGACACGACTCCTTATGCGTTCCTTTATCACAAAAATCGAAGTCGGGAAGCCAAAGCACCAAAATGTGTCTCCATGTCTATACGCATAAAACCGCTCGGACTCTTACTTTTCTCTTCTATTTGGCCCACCCACAAACGCTTCTCCTCACACGGGTGTTTAGCGCAACTCATTCGGTTCCTATATTGGAGTGGCACAAACTAGAGCTTTAGTTTCAACCAATACAAGATTTCTCGCATATAAGCTATTGGATTTGATGTCATGCGGCCATTGAACTTCGTCTAACCCTAGTCGCTGCCCTTTCGTCCATGTCTAGCATTCCCTCGTCCTGCTAGCGCAAGCATCGTTGTTGCTCTTGAACAGGATTACAAGAGTGACAATTGTGGTTGCCAAGGGCGAGCATGACGATGTTGATTGCGCCTGCCACGAGCATGAGTGTGCAACAAGGATTTGCCGCTGTCGTTGGTGCCCACATGAACCTTCCTGCTCTTGCGTAGGTTGAGGCCGCTAGCGAGAGGTCATCTTGATTAAGGCATCGTGCATTTGCTAAAGTACGGCTGACACCTCAGCTTCGAAGCCTCTCTTACTTAACTATATATCCGTTCCGACTCTCAGCGTCCATGGTGCCATGGTCCAACATATGGCAGTCGCCATTGTCAACCTTCATGCTTAGGATGCCAATGTTCAAAACATCAGTACGCTTGTGCCCATCATACTCGACCTTACCTTAGGCAATTAAGTTCGTTGGTGTGACCTTTTTCTCTTCACTCTTGAACACTACTATGGAACCACATCCTCAACATTGACCCCGACCCTATGGTCTATGATTGGAGAAAAAAAAGTATATCCTCAATCTATGAGATCATATCTGTCAGCTTCAAGAAAATATTGTCATGAAGAGCCATCCCACATTCTTTCATTGAAAAAAAGCTCTTCCTTAACGCCAAGCTCGACAACTTTGTTAAAAAAGATTACATGTGTTAGTCAAACTGTTATAGCTTTAAGCAAATTTATAGAAAAAATATGTCTAGATTTGTGATAATAAATTAGTAAAATTTAAATTTATTATGTACTATTGTTTCATAATATATCTATTTGGTGTAATCATTATTGATTCTTTTTTCTATAAAATTTATTAAATTTATGATAGTTTTACTTTGAATAAATGTTGAAGTTATGTGAGTCTATACGTGGGTGTCTACATAGCAGTAACACAACAAGGTGCGTGTGCTTGATAGGGTAGTATAGTATGTACCTAATAGGGTCTATTCCGACTTATTAGGCTGCATCTAGTTAAGCTAAGTCTAGAGATGCAAAGCGCGAGCCCGCGAGCCCGCATATAGACTTAATTTTGTAGGTTGTCGCTTGAACCCGTAAAAATTAAACCTATATGTAAGTTCACGGGTTAGCTCACTTACATCTCTAGCTAAGCCCATTTTTTGAATTTCCGACCTGGTAGATTTCGGCGGACTTAACAACCTAACCCTACTGTAGTTTGTGAACTAATCCATCATATCTGGTTAATTACTTGGCGTTCAATGCAACAGACATTATGTTATGATGAAGTGGTTAGCACTTAGAAGTTAGAAGAAGACAAAAAGAATGTGAAGGTAGATGTATTTGCACAACAGCACAAAACACAAAGTGCCTACGTGACGTTGCACAATGTTGCAAAAAAGGGTAGTTAGCACCGGCCGTCGGTGGTATTAGTATTACCTTGTTTGGGCCACGTTGCGACATGCCACTGACCATGAGTAACTGGCGCGTCGGTGTAGTCACGCTAGGTACCTATGTTCGTATGCTCATTTTTGGCACAACAAAATATGAAAACAAGTTGCACTTTATTTCTGAGCTAAACTTAAAAAATTGAAAATTATCAAGATATATTTCAATGAGAATTTGATTGCTTCCATCTGATGCTTTAGATGTTGGCGAAGCGTGTTATAAACTTTTTTTAATCAAAATTCGATATTTTTTGTTTACTAATTACAAAGCTAAATTGCTCTTTTTTTTCGAGTAAAGCTAAATTGTTCTAAAGTTAGAATGGAGGGAAATGTGGTGAAAAGAATAGAATTCTAAAGTGTCTTATACTAGTTTAGAACGAAGATAATATGATGAACAAAAATAGAATAAATCAGATTAGAAAAAAGTGTTTAGTATGAGCCAATCGAAAACGTCCTGTCCTCGGTTCCTTGATTCAACCACGTTAATTCATGGACAATACAACCCTTTTTTTCATTGTGGTGTCGCTGGTTCACTGTCTATTGAATGCACATTGTCATTCTAAATGGTTTTCTCTATTCTTATCTAAATTGTAAGCTGTTTTTACTTTTCTAGATTTTTAGCTTTTGTTTTGTATCTTAGACGTGGTGCATATTTAAGTGTATAGAAAAAGCAAAAAGCTATCACAACATGCAATTTAAAACGGAGCAAATGCATAGTTTAAAACTTAAATTACGTGGTTATTAGTGGAGAAATCGAGAGGACAACCAGGCATATATATTCTAGTGATTTCTTGTGTGAATCACCCTATCAACATCAACATGGTATAAAAGCTCCCTTTTTTCGTTCCACCGTAGTAGTATACTGTACCTTTTTAAAAAAAACAAATGTCCACATTTTGTACTGCCAAAATTTAGCATCTGCCGTGACTGCACAGCGACACGGCAACGCACGGCGAGTGAGTCCGCACGCGCACCAACCCTCCCCCCATGCCCGCCGTCTTCGCTGCTTTCCCCTCCGCCCGGGCGACGCGCCGCGCCTGCCCGCCCGCCGGCCCCTCCCGATCCAGTGGACGTCCTCGCCTCGCAGGCGGCGGGGGGCTGCACTGCACGAGAGGTGAGCTCCGCCACGCGCCCTCCCTTTCCTCTCCTTGTCGCTGTCAGTCGGTGCCCAGTTCCTCAACCAGCCAGCCGCAAATCTGTCGGCGCTGCTCTGCTCGCCTTGCCCTCGCTCCCGTAGCCCCCCTCACAGCGCGCTTATAGGGGGCTTCGTTCGTACCGCCGCGATTGCCTCGTGGTGGGAGACTGGGATAACTCTCGGCGCTTATCAGCGCAAGATGCAGATCGGCCGCTGATGCAGCTGTGCTGTGCTGTGCTCGCAAATGCCAGTGCTCTCAGCAAGTGCTGCTTCGCGCCACTCATAGCAGGCTAGCACCTTTTAGTTCACTTGAGAAGCGATAAGGATCTAGCGGGCGGCCTGATCTTGGGCACATGTATTTCCTTCCCAATGGCTTCATTCTCTGGCTCGCCCAAACGAAAGAGAATGTGTACTCTATACAGAAAGTAAAGTGTGCCATTTTGCCATATTGGGTTACATACAGTTGTGCCTCGATCTTTCTTTCACTTAGCATCCATGCATCAACTTGCCACAGGTGGAATAATCCACTCAAGAATCGATGCAGTAGTTGGATTTCTGCTGCGTAGCACGAAATGCATACCGCTTATGAGCTCCGTGGGATTACAACATACCTATTTATTGTCCCTGTAACTAGGAAGGTGAATAAGGGAAGTCTGTATTGTATGGTAATCTTATCTCCTGTTTGGTTTTATATGTAAGTTTTGTTTCTTCTTCTCAATGCAGTAATCTAATAAAGGTGATTCCTCTGTTTTTTGTTGACTGCAGCTTAGGGAATGTTTTACCAGTATTGTTCATGGTAAACTCAGAGTTTCCTTCCATCTACTTCAAAGGTATTTCCATCTACTGCCGTGAAACGTGAACTTGTTTCAGCTCCATCTTTAGTTGTCAACCAATTTCTTCTACAGCGGGCCAACAGGACTACTTCAAAGGTATTTCCTGAAACTTTATTTCATACATATTCATTTAGATAGTCAGCATTATGATCACATCTTAAATGTGGAAGCTACAGAACTTGTTGTATGGGATTGCTAGTTGTATTCTGATACTTTGGATTTGTACATTTTCCAGTGAATTATGGGTGGGTTCTGCTGCTGCCTCAGTACTGAAGATTTTGAGGAATATGTCTATCCAAACAACCCCATCTATAGGCAATGCATATCATTGAGGCATTTTTTCCACAACATTTTTGGCGGGGTAATATGAACTTTATCCATATTTTCAAGTATATTCTAGGATCTGACCAACTGATCCAAAATATCACATGTTACATTGATTGATATGTGGAGTTTGATACTTCTGACTATGCAACTGCTGGCAGTAGCATGTTCATATGGTTTAATTCTAACTGGTAGGGATTTAGATATTTATCATTACTTTTTTTAAAAATGGTATTTTTTCTCTTTTCTGTCAAGAGATATTCTATGTGCTGATAGATGTATTGGCCTTTTGTTCGCATGATGTTACAAACTGAAGAGTACTATACTCCTCCTTTAGAATATTAGATTAGATACACCGCTAAAAAGAAACAGAGTCATAGTGAACATTCTGTAGTACTATGAACCCAAAACAGGAAAGCTTGTTGAGACAATGCAAACATGGACGAGCAAGGGGTATAGGCACATTTGACATGGCTAGGTGCTACTGGTGTTCTTTCATGAGTTCTATTGTAGAGAAATTATGCTATGCATCTTAATGGCACTTCTGTAGTATTTTCTATATCCATTTTCATATGTAAGGTTTCTTCTAACTATAGTATTTCCTTCTATGTAGTATACTGCAACATTCCAGAGGCTTGAGTCTAGGCCAAGCAACCCAGCCCAAGGGGTTGCTCCACTGGGGTCCACTAATCCAAGTGTCAACATAAATGATAATTCGCTTGCTGAAACTTTTCACCATGTTTCTAGACCACCTCCTTATGATACTGATCCTAGATATGCCCGTGTTCAAAGAGAGGGATTAGTCTCCAGGCGTGAGAAATCCATAAATCTTACACAAGAAGAGTCACTAGCCCTTAGACGAAATGGCAGCAGCTCTGGTATTGAGCATTTAGCTGCTCAGAAGAAGCGGAACAGCACTGAAAATGAGGGTGATTATAAGGTTCATCGTTCTGAATCAACTAAGAGTTTGTCTGCAAAAGCTTATAGTAGCTGCTATGCAGTTGTCGCTTCAGAAGATGAAGATGTATGCCCTACTTGTCTGGAAGGTTTGTGTCCAAATAGATTTGCCTGAACACAGCAGTTTATCTTGGTTCCTGAATATTTCTTCACTGATTCATTATGATTAATTCACTGTGCAGAATACACGCCAGACAATCCAAAAATTATAACCAAGTGCTGTCACCATTTTCATCTTGGTTGTATTTATGAATGGATGGAGAGAAGTGACACATGCCCAATTTGTGGAAAGGTATGATACTGATGATTCTGCACTCTTCCAGTTTACACATCTCATCTCATAATTGCTAATCAGTTCCTAAGATGTAATTTTATTTGCTGAGCTGATGACAATTTCTCCTCCAACCTGATTACACTGCAGGAAATGGAGTTTTGCGAGAGCCCCTGATAGCCTTTCGTTTTACATGATCTCACATCGGAGCAAGAGGGGTCTACAGACTACAATATGGAATGCTGGAGAATTGTAAATAATAGTTATTCCTTATGCGGTGTCCAAATAGGATCTCTTTCTCGAGATCAGTTTCTTACATGTACTGAAATGATTATCTGTTGTACTTAAATTCATGCTAGAATTTGCTTGCCCAGTCTTTGTTATATTTGCAAATGGTAGCTCGGATGGAAGCACGGATTATCCTGATCATAGAGATTGGCTGGTGGTTGCCGATCATAGAGATTGTCTGGTGGTTGCTGTAACCTATCTCATGATGATTCTTTCACCTGAGTGCGTAGAAGTGCTATGAACATCCCGTTGCAAGTATAAATGCAATAGCAAGCTTTAGTTCAGTGGCAACCATCGGTTTCAAGAGAGTGAGGGCCATCGACCCCCACATCAGGGATTCACAAGCCACATGTAAACGTTGTGGGCAAAATAAACTGTACATTCTTAGATGAAAATTCCATAAAAAAACATGACGTATACAGATTGAAATAACTTGATCAAAATTATTTATCAGATACTCACATAGCAGTTACAAGCCATGAACATTGGTTACACAATGACGGCCAGGCAAGCCTAGAATACAAAGCCGATTCAGAAAATTGAGAGCAAAGGTACATCGTAAAAAACTAAGAGAGCCAGCAAGCCAGCATTTTATTTAGTAATCGTCCACCAGCCGGTACCCAATTATTTCAGTTTTACACACTTGCCGTCTTGAGGCTGTTGCCCTTCTCCTGCAGGCTCACAAGCAGGCTGTCAAAGCTCTTCTTAAAGGAGTCCACACCTTCCAGCTCAAGCTGCTTTCCGACAGCGGCCCAGTCGATACCAAGCTTCTCCAAGGCGCTGTATACGCCTTCCGCCTCGGACACATTTGCATCAACTGTCCTTGAAACAGTGCCATGGTCTATGAATGCCTGCAAAGCTTGGTCGGGCATCGTGTTGACCTGAAAGAGCATGACTCCAGAGTTATTTTTGTGATGATAAGAAACAATGCCAGCTCAAGTGGGAAACTCGTCGTGAAAACATACTGTGTCAGGTCCAATAAGACTGTCCACATAAAGAGTGTCAGGATAAGCTGGGTTCTTGACACCGGTGGATGCCCACAACAACCTCTGCTTCTTGGCACCTTTCTTAGCCAACGCCTCCCACCTTGGTCCAGAGAATTTCTTCTGGTAGAGCTGATTTGCTAGTTTGGCCTGTGCTATGGCAGCCTGGCAGAACAGAGGATGATCATATTGCATAACTTTGTGAACAGTTTAAGTTCTAACACTAAGAGGAAGTTAATTCTAGTTTTAGTTACCTTTCCTCTCAACGCAAGTGCCTCAGGTGTTCCAATATTCTCGAGCATTTTGTCAATAAGGCTGTCGACTCGGCTGACAAAGAAGGATGCAACACTAGTAACTCGGGATAAGTCACTCAAGCCAGAAGCCTCTAGCCCATCAAGGTAAGCATCAATCACAGCCTCATATCTTGCAATCGAGAAAATAAGCTGCAGTGACAGAAATAAATTTGTGATCGATAAGCTTATCACAGCAGTTACACTATAGAGTTTTACCACAATCATATGAAAGCAGTGGCAAGGCAGAACTCGGCAATTACCGTGACGTTGACGCTAATGCCATTAGCGATAACTTCCTGGATGGAAGGAACACATTCCGCAGTAGCAGGGATCTTTATGTAGACATTGGGGCGGTTGACCACTTTGTGTAACCATTTTGCTGCCTCAACAGTTCCTTGAGTGTCATTTGCCAACCTAGGAGACACCTCCACAGAGACATACCCATCAGCCCCATCGGTCTCATTGTAGATAGGCTCAAAAAGTTTACACGCGTCTTGGATATCCTTTATAACGAGTTCCCAGTAAGCGCTCTCCGCGTCCTTTCCAGACGAAATGAGCTGCTTGAACTGATCATCATATGCGCTGGACGATGAAATAGCCTTTTGGAAAATCTGCATCGTGTTGAGGACACAGTCAGGAGAATGCACAAACTATGGAAGCGATCACACAACATGCAAAGCAGAAGGTGGAAATGGAGAATTACCGTAGGGTTACTGGTGACTCCACGAACGCCGCTGGCGATAAAGGGCAGCAAGTCGGTGACAGGGCGGCAGAGGTTGTCGTACCACGGGGACAGGCCCTGGAGCTCATAGAGATCATGAAGTGAAGTCCTCTTGGTCGGAGCACCATTTCCATTCTGGCCTGCCATCGCGCTGCAAAAAATGCATTTCACCGAGTAAGTTCATGTCCACAGCCAACCCAGGGTAGTTGAACTGCAAAAAACAGTGAGACAGGGCATTCATATTGTCCCTCTTGAAGCAAGGGTGGTGTGTGCAGCTTGCAGCTAGAATCCTTTCAGACGCTAATGGAACGCCTTGGTGCTTTTGGTAGCGTGTTGCCACTGCTGCTATCAAGAGGAGGAAGCTCCGGGCACGGCAGTCACGGCACCTCCCACCTCCCCACACGGATCTCGCACCCGCAGGACGAGTGGAGATGCTGGTATGCCAGGAAGGCTCCAAGCCGTCCATTTCCGAATCGAACGGCCGCAGAAACGTACAGGAGGCTCCATCCAGTCCAGGACCGGGATCGCGGGGTCCGCCCCTAGCTACATCACGCCAGGCGGCGTGGGGGGCTACGCTCCAAATCGACGCGGCAGAACACCAGCCCGCGATTCTAGCCTTAAGATGCCATCGATCTCCCACCCGGAGAATCCAAAGCGCGCAGAGAACGAACAGCTCGAATCTAATTTACCAAACCTCGCGAGAATTAACCACCCACTCAAGTCAAGCACGGGCCCGGATGCGAAGGCCACTCCAGCCAACCAGACCGCGAATCTAATTCAATTCCACAGATGAGATAGATAGAGCGCAGGCGCGAAAGAGGAGGAGGGAGGAGGATGGGGAACGCACATGATGGGGCTCCTGGCTCGCCCGGCGATGGAGACGCTGACCCGGCGCGGGGAGGGGGCGCGGGCGATTGCGGCGGTGCGGAGGGACGCCGGCCAGAGCGGCGCCGCCGCCGGGCGGGGCGCGGCTAGCTTGGACACCGTCCCGGTCATCGCCGCTCGCTCGTCGGGGTTGGTGGGAAGTGCGAGGAAGGGCAGATGGGGTGGGTTGGTCACGGGGGTTGTTACGAGGTTTTGGAGGCTCTCTTCCCTTCCGCTGCTCTGCTCGTCAGCATCCATAAGTAGCGGCCCGCCGCTTTTACACAGACAACCCTGGCTCAATCGTATTTTTCATCCTTCGGCGGTTCTGGCAAATTAGGGGCTCTTTGATGAGCTAGAGCTAATTACTAGCTAGGTACAAATTAGATTAAATTAGTTAAGGTTGACTAGCTAATTGATTAACAACTAGTTAAAAACTTAGCTAAGAGAATTAGTTCTCCTATTAGCTCTCTTGTTTGGATACACTAGAGCTAATTTGAGTTAAAATTAGCTAGTTAGTAATTAGCTCATGGTATCAAACATATTCTTACATAACTGCTCACAAAGACAGATGCATATTTACTCTCTATATAAATATACACACACAAACTCTATGCCTGTAATTATTTTTGAAAGATCGACCTGGTATGAACTAAGTTTTATGAACATTTATCTCTATAAATATCTTCGAAAGATTGATCAAGCATAGACTAAGTATCTTTAAAAGACTGAGCCGGTATTAACAAAGTTCTCTCATAAACCATGTAGTACAGATGTAGACGCTTGTAAACACATTGTATGTTTACTCTTTAATTATGATTGAACCGGCATTATGGTTGGTTTAATTTTGAGCTTTGCCTTCATTATTAGCTTTAGCTGTCATTCGGTCAAACAGTTGCTCGGTGCGTCTCCTCCAATGTGAAATTAACAAAGCAAGAAAGATTCGACGAGTTCTATGAAACGTAGCCGATCGATGTCTACCAAGCCGTCTTTCTCCTTCCTAAACTGAAAGCAATGTTCCACGTTCTGACTATGATTGGAGAAACGGAATGTAGTAAAGCTGAAACATCCACCCTTTTCTTCTTCTATAAATTAAAAATGGTTGCCAAGGGGAAGAGAGGAGTGGGTCGGTGGTGTAATTGATGAGTAGGGTTGTTGAAGATATTTTCGACGTCTCACCACACTTGATTTCTGGATACAATATGCCAACATAGTACTAATATCATTTCACAATTTACACCATAGCCAACGGCATACCATCCGAAAACAATCTACCATCAGATTCTCCAAAACCTCACCACAACTCACTAACAGAATCCAACTCCACTCCTCGCCGATTGGGAAACACCAGCAGGATTACATTAAGGCATGTTTGGTATAATTTACAATAGCTTTATAAATATGTTGTGAGCTGTTTTTTTTTACCAAGCACCTCTTTTCAAAACAGCTTAATCCTATGAAATTGTTTTTCTTCCCCTCTCATAAAGATGTGAAGTAGAATGAAGCTGAAAATAGTAGTTTATCACAGCTCTCCCCCCTTTTTCTCTCTCATATTCATGCATGAAGCCCTTGTTCGTTTGACAGGATTATGCACTGTTCTGGTAGGATTATGCACTGCTAACTGATTTCTTGTGAGAGAAAAATACTGTTCTGGCTGGATTTAAGCCGACTGAAAAACCAATATTGTGAAGGAATTGTTCGGCTGGGAATCGATCCCAGGTAACCGAACGAGACATAAGGGCTCGTTAGTGACCATTTCAAGTTTACTTGCTTATACATACAAATTATGAGCTAGCTCATCCAACAAGATTCTTTCTGGAAAATCATTTCTGATTACCGAACAGGACCTAAGAAGAGAATTGACGCCAGAAAATCTCTTATTTAAAGCAGAAATTGACAGTACGGAGTTAGTAGAATCCTACCAGTATCACAATCTAGTTCACGTATGTATATGCATTTAGGTCCGTGGTGTCCATTGTATTCATGCTTCAAGTCAATGGCATCGTAACGTGAAGGCAAACATGACAGAAGCAAAAGGCAAATGGCGAACTTGGGGCGGCCCTTGGACCAACGAAAAGTCCAAGAGCCCTGGGCCCCTGGCTGCTACACAGACGAGTCGCATGCTCGCAGCCAGCCCGAGAGATGACAGGAGCGCGGCGGCCGCATCCGCATCCGCTTTCTCTTGTGCTGGGAAATTTGCAAATACTAAAAAAATACAAGTACCAAATCCAACGGGCTCACGCAGAAATGTCCCGTGCGTGGGCTTCGGAGCAGGCCACCACTCCATCGGTGTGCTGCCTGAAACTTGACCCATCCCAAGGGCCACTTGACCCTTTGCAGCGTTTCTGCTGGGCTCACAAACCGCCCAGCATGAGCATACCAACTGGTGGACGACGCCCCTACTGACAGCTGAAAGACCATCCTCTCCTAACAAAAAAGAGATGAATGAGCATCCACCAGATCAAGGGTCTTCTGCTGTTCAGCCATGTTCAGAGTTCAGGCTTGCTTGCAAAGATTATGTTTTACATCTTCTGTCATTTGCAGTGCTGACCTTCAGATTGCCTTTCCTTTCGAACAGGTTCTCGGAGAGGAAAGAGGAACTGAGACTGTATTTGTGACGGATGTGCAGGGAAACAAATTGGGTAGAGGGTTCTCACTACCATAGTTAGGATATGTGACGCTAGACTAAACAAAAAAAAAAGAAGCACAAACAGGTTAAGGCCTCATTTGGTAGACCTCCAAACAGCTCTAGTTTCTTTAGCGTATTTACTGTTCATATATAGTCTGTTCGCTTGGCTTTTCAGCCGGCTTAAATCCAGCCAGAACAGTATTTTTCTTTCACAAGAAATCAGCCAGCAGTGCATAATCCTACCAAACGAACAGGCCGATAATTGTTCACGTGAGCTGTTTTTATCTCTTCTTTCTCCCTCTCATAGAGCCAGTAAAAACAAGAGAAGTCAGTTTTTTTTAGCTTCACATGCTTCCACTGGCTCTGTAAAAAGAGATTTGAAAGATAAAAACGACTATTGTGAATAGTTGGAGCTGTTTAAAACCCTACCAAACATGACCTAATTCAGCTCGATTTACAAACACGAGATCACGTCACATTTGAACCATCGATTTACAAACACGAGACTACTATAGGTTAATCAGAAACACACTAGGGCTCCCGACGAATATACCCTCTGTATATATATTATATTATATTATATATCGCTGCTGCATGTAAACGGGCCGTTGTACGTACATATACAAAAACTAATGCGTGATACATCCATCCATCGATGTGAAATCAAATCAAAGAGAACAAAAGAAAGAAAGAAGGAATGAAGATGCACAACAGACAAGTAGCAGCAGCAAGCACTACCAGGGCTTGAGGTCGCTCTCGAGTCCGGCGTCCCAGTCGAGCGTCCTCTCCCCGGGCTTTAGGAACACGCCCTCGCCGTGCGGCAGCTTACGCGCAAGCCCATTAAGCACCTGGTGGAAGGCGTCGCCAGGCCTGGTGGGCTGGTGGAAAAGCAGCGCCTGCTTGACCGACTCACTCGCAAGCAGTCGCTGCCTCCTCAGGATGTCTTGCAGCGGGATGGAGGTGAGGATGGAGTCGAGGCGTGGCACGTCCCGCTCCGCCACGAACACGCTCATGTCCTCCCACGGGATGGCGTCAGCGAAGGGGAGCACGATGTCGTCGGCGATGATGACGGGGATGCACCCGAACACCACCGCCTCCACGAGCCGGGGACTCCACGGCGCCCACCCGAGCGGGCACAGGCAGAAAATTGCCCGCTGCATGTCCTCGTAGTACGTCGACGGGTGCTCCGTCGAGATATCGAACAGCGGGTTATCCTTAAAATTCTCCCACACCGACGCGCGCGCGCCACGTGCGTAGTACCCACCTTCAGGGTCGTTACCCATGTCATAGAACAGCCCACGGAAGTAGACGAAGATGGAGCGCGGCGTGCCTGGGCTGATGAGGTGCGCCGCCATCTTGCCCGGGTCGGCGTACGGCGGGACCGTGACCGACCCGTCCTGAAGGCACACGTGGTTCCGCTGCCCGAACGTCTGCACCAGCGTCGACCGACGGAGCAGCGGCAGGATGCCACGCTCCATGGCGCGCTCCTCCTGGTAGTGGAAGCAGGCGCCGAAGTCGTGCGGGGTGAGGAAGAAGTGGTCGGCGCCGTCGGTGCGGTTCCAGAACGGCCACGTGGCCGCCACGTACCGGATCGCGCTCCGCATCATCCGCGGCGCCCGGAACGGCAGCGGGAACCCTTGCTGCGTCAGGTCGCAGGTCGTGTACACTGGCGTGTAGAACCAGTCGGCTTCCTCTGGGTCCAGCGTCCGTACCGCGCTCGATAGCAGGAACTGGTGCATGAAGATCTCCGCCGCGAACATGTGGTGTAGGCACCGGCTGTCCTTGTCTAGCAGCATCTTGTTGTACTTGCGTGGCATCTCGTACACGAACACCTTCAGCTTTCCCACTGGGTCGTCGTCCAGAACGCCCACCGATTCTTTCGTCCCTGCCATGGCAAAACATTGTTCGTTCGGTTGTTTGTTTCTTCATTCATTCATTCATTCACATCAACAATTAAGGATGCAACTCTACCTTTATCCCTAGTCATCAAATCAAAATTTCTCTAAACTTTGATCGGTTCTGTATAAATCGAGATAAAATAGATGTGCAATGTGCTGAAATGTGCGCAAAGATGGGATCTCGTTTCAGTACTGCTACTGAACTGGAGTTTATATTCACAATGGATAAATAAAAGGTGGATTGGAATGTGATTCATACATTTTAGTAACCTACTACTCCAGTACTAGTAGTAGGGCATGAAAAGACATGAGTACCGCTGATAAGTGTACAACAAATCTTGGTGGAGTTGTTGCTTTCGGCAGTCCACCAACCACAAAAAATTTGAACTTTAATCCATAGAATACCGATCCTTTTCAAGTGCTGTCTACTTTAATGATACGCTATTCTCATCCCCTCCTTTCTTTATCGGAACATACAAATCTGGTTGTTAGCATGTCCGGTTTTATAGGCGGAAAAGAAAGAAAATAGTAAATCCGCTTGAAGCCGCTAGTGGTCAGTTCAGTTGAGCGAGTGGATGGCCACCGCTCAATCTAGCTGCCACTTATCCTTTGTTTATGGTTGTATTGTATCACACCAGCTCCAGCTCTTGCATTTCAAATTTGCAATGTCCTCAGATCAAAAAACGAGAGAAAATAAAGAAGCTCTTGCATTGCAGGCACTGGAATGCAAATCTTTACTTATCACAAAGGCGCCGCACTACAACAGTTGTGCCCACAGGAACCACCGATCCTGGAAGCTGTTACCCGTACAAAAAAAAAACCCCGAATTTTGGAAGGTGCTGCTTTTGGCTGATCGTTTCGGCGGCTGATAAGCCGACTAACTCTGTTTTTAGTTGTTTTATTATAAAAAGAAAACAAGACCATCCTATCTTGAAGCAGTGCTATGGATGCGTGGCTTTGAAGCAGATGGTACAGTACTAGAGATCTGAACCGTGATGCAGCTGATAATCGGGGCATACTGCAAGTACTACAAGCAGGAGTAGTAATGAGCAAGCATGATGCGACGCAATGTAGGATGAGGGAAAGCAACTGCTCCTGCTAGTCATCAGCTAGTAGTACAAGCAGTATCGCTTCAGCTTCACCTACCAACCGATCCATCTCAACAGGCATGGTGCATTGCTTGATGCAGCAGTCGGAGATGGAAGCATTTATCTCTCCTACTGAATTGGAGTACCACTGTACCGGTACGTACAGCGTAGTATAGCGGCTACTGGCTATACGATTTGCAGGTACAGGCGTAGTACAGCTGGTGGCAGGCAGCGGCCACACGGTGGGTCACAGGGAGCGAAGCGCACACACACGGCTACCGTTAGAGACAGCCAAGCCGCCCGCCCCACAGGGCAGCGCCAGCACGGGTGATGGATCCCAGAAGCTGGAAGAGTCCAATTCGCAAGCTGCGTGCAGGCAGACCAGGCGGCAGCGAGCACGAGGCCCGGATCGAGACCCGGGGCGGGGGGGCCATGAGCTGTCGGGGTGGCGGTGGCGGCGGCAGCGGCGGCGGCACGAGGCAAAGGCAGCGATCAATTCGGGCGCGGATCGCGCCGGCATTGCGGTCGGGAGGAGGAGCTCGCGCGGGCAAATCTGAATCTCGGGGAGGGGGCATGGAGCCGGGGAGCCGGGGGAGGGCTCGCCTGGGGTACGAGTTCCGGCGGCGAGGCTCGCGATTTCGCGGACCAATTCGGAATGGAAGAGGAGGAGGCAGGGCATGTCACGCACCTGAGATCCTTCCCGGCTTGTGATGCTGCTGCTGCTGCAGCGGTGGCGCCGCCGCGACACAGGTGGCGACGAGCAGAATAGCGGCGGCGGCGCGCGGCCCCATTGGGCTTGATCCTGCTGCAGGCGCCCGAGAGAAGCAGTGAGATGGAGCGGCCTGATCCGAGCCCCTGTCGCCGCTGCTGTCTGAGAAGCCGCTGCTAGCTACTCGCCGCTCGCTTGATAGCTAGCTTGCTTGAGCGGCCCTTCTCTTCTGGTCTCCTCTTCCTGCCCCCCTGTCTGTGTTTGTTTCTCGGCTGCGGCTGCGTGTGCGGGTAGGATGTCGCCGTCAGGACCCGACGACCCCGGGGTAGGGAGAGATGAGGCAAGGCAAGGTGAGGCGAGCTAGTCAAGGGCGCGGCGGTGGCGAGCCAATGGGGGAGGAATTGGGGGCGCGGAATCTGCTGCTGCTCTCCGCTCCGCTCCGCTCGGCGCTCGCACGCAGCACTGAGCCACCCCCTGACGGCAGCCAGCAGGGCGGGGGAAGAAGAGAAGAAAAGAAAAAAAAAAAGGAGCGGAGGGCGGACGCCGCGCGGGTGCCTGCCTGTCCTGTAGTATATTTTATTACAGTTACTGCTACAACATGTGCACGCGGCGGGTGGCGTGACGCTGAAACATGTCACAGGCAAAGGCAAACGGGGGGCGACCGACCGGGTCCGGGTCCGGGTCCGCGTCCGGGTGCGATGCGGGGTTGTGCGGGTCCAACTACTTTGCTCGCACATGCCGTGGTTGGTTGTTTTCTGGAGGAGACTTGTTTTGTCTCGGTTCTTCGCTTGTAATTACCGTGGGATTACCGCGGAGACTTGGTTGTCTTCGCTTGGAATTACCCAACTTTGTAGCACTCACTAATCATGTGCCTAATGCTGTACCGCCATTGAGTAGTAGCTAAGGCTGTAATAACAGTGTGTTGCTGCTGTTGTAGCTTACACCGACGCAGCCTACTGTTTTAGGTTTTATTTTTTTGACAAAGCTTCACTTTTTTTATAAAAAAAATCTTGATGAGCAGATCTACTGGTGGGGTTAGAACTATTTCGGTGAATGGTACACGTAGGTACTACAAGACACTAGCTGAGGATCTAAATAGACCATAGAAAAATTTAGCAACTAAGGAGTATAGGGATCCAAACAAGCCGGCCTATACTCATGTACTGTTCAAATGGTTGGCAGCACGTGTTGGCGCACGCCTCGGAGGCGTGCCAATGCGGGTCACCTGCTCTCACAACCTAGCCTAGCTGTAAAGAGAGAAGAGAAGACCAGCCATTTCAGGCACCGATAAAAAGGGAGTGCATGCAGTGCCTCGTTGGCCCGCCGGGCCTCCATCGGGCAGCTGGGGGTGGTTGGCCTGCTCATCGCTGCTCCATCAGCAGCTCCCAACACTGCACCATCGTACCTTGGTGACGGGTTTACTTTAGCTAATGATTGATTTTAGGCATGAAACGAACAAGGCCTTAAACAGCCGTGCATCATCGTGTCGGTACCTCGTCCGGGCTCTCGCCATCAACCAACACCCATGTGCTCCTCCGTACAGCATGCACCACGCTTATATATAAAACCCAACCGCAAAAGAAGAAGAAGAAGAAGAAATCTGCCTCGTGCTCCGCCATTTCATTTTCCTAGTCACGTTTAGGAGTGGAGTATAATATCCTTTCAGCTCAAAAGCTTACTGTTTTTGTGTGTCATGTTTCTACTTCCTTTCTCTTGCTTTTTTATATATATTTATAAAAAAAAACCGTCTGCTCACTTTTCCGTCAGCTGTAAACCTCTTGTCACTAGCTAGGTCGTTCAAAGCTACTCCCTCCATTCCAAATTATAAGAAATCCCAAGAATCTTGAAAAGTCAAAGTATCTCAAGTTTGACCAAACTTATAGGATAATACAATAATATCTATAATATCAAATAAGTATCATTAGATTTGTTATCAATCATATTTTTATAGTATGTCTATTTGATATCATAAATCTTTATAGTTTTCTCTATAATTATTGATCAAACTTAAGATGCTTTGACTCTTCAAGATTCTTGGAATGTCAATGTCTTATAATTTGGGATGGAGGGAGTACTACATTTACAATCCAGCGGTTTGTTTTAAAGTAGCAACGCGCGTCAATACAGTCGTAACCAAACGGCGAAATAGCAGTGTAATTTTCCAGTGAAAATAAAACCGGTTCTTGTATAAAATAAAGTATGATGAATTTTGGGACAAATCTAGTACTATAGTAGGTTAAGGCTGACGAAGGCAGAGAACGACACCATGACATCAACATCTCCGCAGTCTCTGCATGCGCATGCAACAACAAAATTAAATATCTTGTCAAAAAAACAACAACAAAATTAAATACAGTAGACTACAAAAATGACCATCACAGTAGATGGAGAGGTTACAGGTGACAACTATTCGTTGATCTTCTAGTGCGCTTATTAACGGCGTCTTAGAACCTGTCAAGATTGTGACCCGGCAACAATCAGCATCCAAGGAGTCAACAACCTGACGCACGTAAATGGACTTTGGAATAGCATAATTTCCGCAAGTCAAGAAGAGATAGAGATTAAATAGCTGAAGTTTATTACAGTAGTTGAAAAAAATTTAAAACACATATACTCCATTTCACAATGCTGCCTTTTGTCTACATGCATTCTTTATATTTTAGAACAGACATTTGACTTCAGCTATTTACAGTCCGTTCGTTTGGCAGGATTATGCACTGATTTTTTGTGAGAGAAAAACACTGTTCTGGCTGGATTTAAGCCGGCTGAAAAGTAAGCGAACAGACTGTTAATCTCTCGCCTAACAATATTTACTTAAATATTCAGTCAGTGCTTTGATCCCATGGTCTAAAGTTTATAGTTTACTAAAGTTAAAAGCTACACTCTATATCACTTTTCGCTTATTTATATGATCTAATAATAAACTAATAATCTTCTTTTGAGATTGGCTAAACTTTAGTCCATGGTTTGGAGCCTCAAAAGCTAAAATGATTTAAAATTTAATGGCTAAACCATCCAAATAAAGAAGTATCGGAACTAAGTAACAATAGATCTAACGTCGCCAGTACCTAAAGCGCATAAAAAATGTGCTAAACATGTCATTTATTCCTAACCATCTGTATAAATATTCAGAGTAGGTGAATGGTTAAAAATCGAGTAGTAAAGTCAAAGCCCTTAAATTTTCTAAAACTGGTGCCATAAGATTGCAACAAAATTAGGCAATGGTGAGCAAAGACCGGCAAGCAATCATTGGTAAGTCTTTTTCGGTGATATCCAAGGGTGTGCATTTGTTAGGATATAAACTTGAAATTCAAAATTTAAACTGACTTCGACTGCATTTGTTAGGATAAGATTTCTGCGGCAGTGGTACCGTGCTTTAACGAATTGCATAAATATAAATAATTCATCATTAGCAAAAGTATTACTATGTCCAATGTCCACTGATCACAATTACTCCTCGGTGTTCCAAAAAAAAAAAAACAATTACTCCTCGGTAGCGTAGTACTGCGGGGCGAGCTCAGCCAGCCACAAGGGGTCAATACGGGTCAGGTTCTTCACATAGTTCTGTGTCGTTCGAACTAGCTCGTTGAAGATGACACAGTCGGGCTTGGTCCTGAAAAGCACGGACGAAGGGTGGATCTGCACGCTCTGACCAGTTGCAAGGGCCCTGCCAAACAACAGGTTAAACATTAAAGATGGGGAGAATCGTAGTCATCATCACAATCTTAACATACAGCATTCTTCAAGTTTTGGTTGGTGTAATCTAAATCCCAGATTAGTTTAGGACATTATCCTTTGTTCAAGATGCAAGGGAAAGATATCCATGAAGCCATGAGGGGCATTCGGATTGAAAACATATAATATGGAATGATACCTGTATGATCCATCTGGCTGTCGCATGGCTGCATTCAGGAAGAAAGCAGAGGTAAGGCATCTCCGAAACAGAACCATGTCATCCCCACATGATGACAGATTCAATCCCATTTGTTGGGCATGACCCTGAATTTGACTGCAAAGAACAAATTATTGCTATGTCAAATTGCAGCATAAATGGTATTGAAAACCCGTACAGTCTGATTTTTATTTTTAGTCATAAAAGTCTAAAACGTACAGTCTTCTATTCCTTTTTTTTTACATAAATGATACTTAAATCTGATTCTCATATCTCAATCCCTCCAACCATAATAAAACCAAACTACCGTCCCCTTGTTTTGCAATTCAATGTTTCATGTGTGCAGCCAGGTTGAGCATAGGTTCACCTACACCACATGAAAACTTAAAACAAAAATACATTTTGTGCATTTCTAAAATTTATGGAAAGAAAATGCATATATGTGGATAATATAAATGTTGACACAAAATTTCACAGCAAAATTGACCATATGCCTTGTGTGGAAAAAGGTGTCTTTTTGTCCAGCTCGCACATGATCAAGTTTATCTTTTTTTTGTCAAGAAAAATGATAATTGTCTTGTTTGTGATGCTCACATATGGTCAAGCTTTTCCACAAAACTGTGCCAACAGTGTCCACGACCAAAAAGAATATTTTTTTCACTATTTAAAAATTTACAATTGTGTTTTGAAAATGGGGGTGTATGTACACAAAAAAAATACAAAATACTTATCTTTACCCCTCTTTCA
Organism: Microstegium vimineum; assembly: GCA_022036555.1. Lineage (NCBI taxonomy): Eukaryota > Viridiplantae > Streptophyta > Magnoliopsida > Poales > Poaceae > Microstegium > Microstegium vimineum. The sequence continues at coordinate 21,864,028 of CM039137.1, forward strand.
CAATGCTTTACCTACTTCATTAGGACATTGGCGGGTGTGCTTAACTACTTAGTATGACATTTTAACTCCCTGCACCTACAAAAGTGTTTCTGTACAAGTACTGTGAAACAGATGGAGCAGAAACTACAAACTAACCTGTGAACATCGCGAGCATGTCTTAGAGAGCGGTAATTGATAAAATTTTCCCTGCACCACCTGTTCAAAGCCTTTTCCATTGTTTTTTTCTTTAGCATTTGCATTTCTGCTCTTCTCCAAGCATTCTGCAGCTGCTCGATAGACATTCACCAATGTGATATGGTCTCCTTCGGAGCTTTCGAAACCCTTCCTGGCAGCTCTTGCCTACAGAACAATAAAGTAAATTGTTCAATTATTGCACTAGCAGAAGTGCTTCACACAAATGTCTTTCTCATCATAAAACACATTTTCTTTATCTAGTGTCCAACAGGGAAAAGAGCAGCACAAAGGAAATTAGCAAAAACACATTGAAGCATATGCATTTTTATCATCTAGTGTCAAAATGTACTTTTTTAGTTTAGTCTAACAACAAAGACCATCAATTTTCATGTACGTCTTCTAATAAATTTGGTGGTACTATTTTTTTTTCACATGACTAATCTAAATGGCTGTTCACAGATTAGCAATAAAAGTTAAGTTTGACCACTCAAATTCTAGAATGCTATATATGACTATATGATATATATTTCTGAATAGAGTACATTTTTGTTCTATAGTTTGCCTGCTGGCACTTATCTCCCAGTTCCCAGTTCCCACTACGGACAAGCTACTAACAAGAGCATTTGACGAAAAGAGTACCTGATACAACAAAAGAACACCTGTTTGCAAAGCAAATACAGCCCTCTAAAATGAGTGAACCAGAGGGAATAACTCCACAATATCAGATAAGAACCCAATTGTGACATACATTTTACAAACTGCCAGTAATTCAAATGAATACCTCTTCTAACTTCTCACGCGGGGAGAAGAAAATTGATTCCACTGAAAGCATAGATACAACAATGAGCATTTCTTCCAAGCACTTGAACTTGCTTGATACTATTAATCCCTTGGAGTACATTGGATCCAAAGGCAGCCTAGCCATCTGATGGCCAACTGGATCTGAGAGCTTATAATCATCAGTCAGAGCCCCTAGTAAGATTAACTGCTCCAGTGATTTCAAAATAGCAGTCCTGTAGTAGGTTGGACACCAATAAGAAAATACTCAGCACTGATATAAAGTAAAAAGTTATTTAACTTATAATTACTGAGAAGCCTCTAGGTAAAAGCTTCAGCTTGTTTGTTTCTATTAGGGGTTACCACTGCAGCAGTGCAGATCATAAGGTTCATAAAGAAGTCTAAGGTACGGGGTTTTCTTTACCTATAAAGTTAAAGCTGGGGTACGTGTGTCAAGCAATAAAATACATCAAATACAATAACATAAATTGCATCCTCTCATCACTGATTGAATTCTCCTAGACACAGTAATAGTCCAGTATAAAATTGAAGCACAAGAGCACACAGAATAAAAGTTCATTCTGAGCATTTTCTTTTACATAGAAGCAGACTTTAAAAAAAAAAGCTACCTTGATGGTTTCTCCATAAAATCAAAACCTATGATGTCATCAATTCCAAGAGCCTTGAGTTGCAGAACAACATTTGAGAGGTTACACCGCTTGATCTCAGGCACAGTAGAATCCACCAGTTTATCAAACTCACTTTCTTGGAACAATCGGAAGCACTTCCCTGGCCCCTCGCGTCCAGCACGACCACTGAGGGTAGAATGAGGATGTTAGAAAGGCATGCAAATAAAAAGGGACGAGAATTGATTTATTTGGTTGAATATCAGCAAAGTGCCCATATGACTTATTAGCAGAACCATAAGCAACAGATATAAGAAATAAAATACAGAACACTCAGTCAAATCACATGGAGATCCATTCTGCCACTACCCCATGCTAGCATGCTAACAACTGCTCCTTAATAAACTGCATGAACTCTGTGACCTGCATGAAAAATAAAAAAGGAAGATATGCATACCTCCTTTGAAGAGCCTGCGCTTTAGAGACTGGGATGATTATTAAAGATTCCATTCCAGTCACAGGATTGTAAGCACGAGCTTTTACCATCCCAGGATCTATAACATATTTGATGCCAGGTATTGTTACTGAAGTCTCAGCAATATTTGTAGCTAGAACTACCTAGCAGAGGCAAATCAGCAAAAAGTCAAACACTCAAACTTGCTTAACAGACTGTGGTGCGGGACTTTCAAATTCAAAATTAAGTGAAACACTGAAAATGGTTTCAAAGAAAAACATATTACTAAATGAACCTTGGAGAAGATTGAATCTGCATGGGAAGAACAATACAACACGAAAACAGGACTGTTTTTATTAAAAGTATAATTCTAGTCACAAACACCACTATCCAAGAATAGTAGCCTAGAAGAAAAGTATTTTTTTTCATCTGCACCTAATATTGTGGCCTTTGTGAAAGCTAAAAGAATGAGCAGAATGATTTCCCAATTGCTATATGGCTGTTCTTATACGACGGTTAGTGAACATGTAAGGAAAAGAATTAAAATGGTCTAATTTCCTCTAATCTAGCCTATAATGGCTGAGATAAGAGGACTACTAATGGCTAGGATATTGTCATTCTAACACTTTGGTTCATAGTGACCTTAAAGTGTGCTCTTTTCACATTTATAAGGGGCAAGCAAAATGTTCAAATGACAGTTAACACAGCTTTCCTTTTAGTTGATCTTGATGACAATGATGTTTACCAAGAGGACCAACAATAGCAAGATGAATTATATATTTCACTTTATAACGGCAAAATCAATCCTGTATTCCTGTACTCAAGGTTTTCCTACCCCTTCCTATTCTTTTTTAATACAGAGATACACAGTTTAGTAGTATCACGTTAGCACTAAAGGAACCTGCAGACATTTTTGGAATTATATGAAACATGTCAGAGATTTGTTTAAAGCCTGCAAAGGATTTTCAGACAGACTAAAAACATATGGACATTACCAATCATCTGTTTCATTTTAAAGGGGCATGATTTTTTTTCACATATATAGATGACATCTAATTAACTACAAGAAGATGAAATAATTTACCTTAATCTCCACATCAACCAGGAAAACAAACCACACTAAAAGATGTACTCCCTCCTTCCCATTAAAAGTGACGCTTTTGACTTTTGAACACCATGTTTGACCATTTGTTTTATTCAATCTTTTTGCAAATTATAAAATTAAGCAATCATTGTTAAAGTATCTCTGATGATAAAATAAGTCATAACAAAATAAATAATATTTATACAAAAAATGAATAAGGCAAACGTTCAAACAAGATGGCATGGAGTCCAAAACCTCACTTTTAATGGGACGGAGGGAGTACACAATAAATTACATGGCATTTTAGACTTGTGAATAAAGATTTAAGTAAGTGGATCAAACAACCTTGGTGACCTTCATTTATACTGCATTTGGAAGATGGATTATTCATTTGTGAGAGGTAGTGACATTTATTAAGCAGGGAAAGGAGGGAAGCAAAGGGTAAAAAGTGTAAATCAGTTCTACAATGACTTGTATTTAGAGAATACTTGAGAAGGCCAAAATGACCTACATTTGGAATCTGAGGTAGTATATAAAAAGAGAAATAGTGGTATGAAATTCTATTGAGAAGGATCTTATTAAAACATGATGAATTCAGTCCCATCAGTACCTTGCGGGTTCCAGCTGGTGCTGGCTTAAAAGCATTCATTTGCTGTTCTGATGGGAGAGATGAATAGATAGGTGTAACCCATATCTTACTACTTTCTGGTGGAAATAAACGAGCACGCTCATGAATAAGTCTCTCCAGTGATTCAATCTCCTCTTGGCCAGTTAGAAATGCGAGAATGTCTCCAGGCCCTTCCTCCAAATGGATCTATCAAATCAAACATCTAAGAGTGAAGTTTATACAGAAAAAGAAGGATGCATTGGATCACAGTTGGATAGTAGGTTATGCAAGAAATTAGTCATCATTACGATTCTATATATTCACTCATCATATTCTCTGAATCATTTTTTTCCATTTCTTTCTGAAGTCCCATTTTTGTAGACTTTTATTTTCTTTCTTCGTCTGAAAGCCAACTACAGATTGCATGGAGCAAAGGATGGTGCTCACCTGAAAGATAGTAACTAGTGTGGCATCCATATAATCCGACTCAGGCTGGTTAGTATATAGTATGTCAACCGGATATTGCCGACCTTGAATATGTACAGCTTTAGCACCACCAAAATAATCAGAAAAACACTTAGCATCCAAACTAGCGGACATAATTATCAGCTTTAGAGCAGCACATCTTATTCCCTGGCATTCCTTAAGATTTAAATTTTGAGAATGGCCCCGTACATCAGGCAAAGTCTTCCCATTTTTATTGGCATTAGCTCGGGAATGTTGCACTTTTTTCAACAAACCCAACAAGACATCAGTATGAACAGTTCTTTCATGAGCCTCATCAACAACTATAACACTGTACTTAGACAAGAGTGGATCCAAAAGTGCTTCCCTGAATATTCAAAGTAATATTTCAATTAGAAAAAGGAACTTTGTGCATCAAACAGAAGAAATAAATGTAGATTTACCCATGCCAGACTATTGCCACACATATATCAGTATGTAAAATGGTATGGTATAATTGAATGGAAAAATTCACTTCAGAAGGTTTAAACAAACTCAGAAAAAAATCCACATTGTGCTAAACATTTCAATGCAGGTGTGTGGACAGCTACCATGGCAAAAAAAAAAACGCTAAAATATAAGAGGTGCTTAAAAGTACAAAATAAAAGGAACATTATGAGAGAGAGAAAAGGAATTATGTATCGATGCTTTCTGTTCTTCAGTTCCTACTTCCTAAAACAGCTATATATGGGATTGTACATATTAAAAAAAGACCTGGAGGCTGCAGTGCATATCATGCATACACCTTCCAAAAACATACCCATCATTCTTGGAACTTAAATTAATGGGATGGGCCATGGGGTGGTGGTGTTTAACAGTTGAGACAAAAAATCTAAACCTGTTTCTCAACTAAAAAAGCAATTACCACATCAAAGAGGATCAAAAGACTAACGTACATCCCAACAAAAAAATGGTTATCAAACAAGCAATAAAGCAGTAACGCATCATTACCTCAGAAGCAAACCATCAGTCATGTACTTAATCCTTGTTGCATTGGATGTGGAATCATCAAATCTGATGGAGTATCCAACCTTTTTGCCGAACTGGTCGTTGCATTCCTCCGCTACACGCTTTGCTACTGTAACAGCTGCAACTCTCCGAGGCTGAGTGATGCCAATTACTTTACCATCCTTACAAAACCCACCATCGTACAAAAATTGTGGAAGCTCTGCATGACCAAATTAAAGAAAATGTTGCTTATTCAAAGAATCAAAGTAGAAAAAAATAAATATGTGGCAATGTTACAGATGAATATGTAAACACACTGAATTTTGTAACATGTTGTTTTTGTCAAACAATCTGTACAGACCTAACAATAACTTTCCTAAGCAAGCAATCCCACATTCCCACTTAACATTACAATGAGATTACAGCAGGAAGAATCCATTTCGCTTCTACAATAGCCCTTTTGCCAATACTGTAATGTGACTGAATACAAATATTTCCAAACCAACAGACACAGCAATCCACAGCATCATTTCCACTAATTTACGCCCGAAAAGCCAAAACAGTTACATCTGAATCAGAGCTTATTCGCACTAATAACAACCAAAAGTTTCGGAAAGCGGCATGTTTCTATCAATTACTTCATCCAAGCCACAATTGTGAAAAAAGGGAACACAGAAACAGACTTACGAGTAGTTTTGCCACTCCCAGTCTCACCAACAATGATCAGTGTGTCATTCTTCCTCACCTCCTCAACTAGCCTTTTCTCCACTGAACCAACACCAAACAGCAAACTTCAGCTCCCTGAGCTAACACCCCAAAAAATATCACAGCCAAAGACATCTAAAAGCTCTGCAGGCAAACCTGACGCAATGGGGAGCGACTTTCGCTGTTGCCGAATCAACTGCCTCCATCTGCAGCAAGCCAAGCAACACAAAGGGCTCAATCCCCAGGCCAACGAATGAAACAATCGGAAGAGAACAGCGTCGACGAGATAACAATTGGCACCGCGCGAACTGCTGCTGCTTCTGCGGTGAGGCGCCGGCAGAGAAGGACGGCATCTCAGACGCCGCCGCCGCCGACTCCCGCGCCCTGAATCTTGCCACGGCGGCGGACCGGGGCGGGGGGCGGTGGCGCACGATTAGCCAGAACCCGCGAGCCCGCGACGGAGTGTGGCCTGCTCCTGCTCGGCTTGGGCGCTTGGCCGAGCACGAGCGGGGCGTGGCAGCGCGCACGACGCCGCGAGCCGATGATGGCGCAGAAGAGCGGGGCGGCCGGCGAGCGGGAAACACCGGAGTCCTGAGGGCCGACTGGCCGACGGCGGAGCGCAGAGCGGAGGGTGGTGCGGCGACGCGCGGCGGTGCGGGCGAAAGCTTCTGCAGGCCTGTTCTTCTCTCTTGTGTTGTTGGGCTAATCCTCTGATGGGCCAAAAACTAATAGTTGCTCTTATGCTACATGGGCCACGACCAGGGCATATGGCCCCTAGTTGCCTTACTGCTGGTCGGCCGCAACAAGTTGGATTTCGATGAGCTGCCAATTACGGCTTTATAAATTTCACTAAAAATATATGGTTTTATAAAAATCTACAAATGTATTCAATTCAAACAAACCCTTAGGGTCTATTTGAAAATCCCTAGTTTGGCAATTACTTTCTTAAACACGTCAAAAAAGTATGCTAAATATGTCATTTGTTCTTAGCCAACAAAGCAGCTCGAACGGAACTATGCATGGGGAGGGGAGAGTGGCACTCGACGTCGACGACCATGCTGGCTGGCCAGAGTATAAGCCGGCGGGGACATCAGCTTGGGCAAACTTGTCTACTGCGCCAACAACTATGCTACAACTATTGTTGCACTCTCCTTCCTCAAGCTAGGTCCGCTAGCCTTGGAGTTGTGCACGAGTGCGGGGACGTACTCGAACGTGGGTTGACCCTATGTTGAGGGATGTCATCGTCTTGCTAATCCGGTTGTCCCGAGTCGCCCAGCAAGAGCACTTTGTGCCTGGATGCCCGTTGTCGACAACCTCTCAAGATGCGGGTGCATCTTGGGTGAACACCCGCTCTCCGGTGAAAGTTGTTTAGTGCATGACGGTCTCGCCTCTGCAGTCGCCAGTGCATGGTCACCACCAGTCACAATGCCACGGGCGGGACAACCCAACTCATGGATGTGCGGACGTGTCCTGACCCAGCGCTGGTCGGGGAAGCCATCCTTTTTTTTTCGAATTCGGGGCAACCATCCCCTCAGACGGCCTCTACATATAGATGCTTCAAATGCTTTAGCAAGCTAGTCAACCCACCACACCTAGAGTTGCCCGGAGTTGATGCGGCCCACACTAGAAATACATTCCCCAAGATGATAATGTGGATAGTGACGTAGAGCAAATCACATATGTCGGCATCGAAACGAAGTTGAGCACCCTGTTTCAAAGCGCCTGAGACTTGTCAGCAGGAAGTATCGTCGTCAATGTTAGCCCTTCACGATAAAATCTTCAGCGGCGACTCCTGTAATATGCAAGCGCTATGTGAGTTGTTTCCACCAGATGACAACATGGGGGTGCACAAGCAGCGATGTTGCCGCTCGGCAACCTGGATATAGGCCTCCTAACGGGCGCACAAAGCCCACAAGTCAAGTTAATCAGTGTTCAATATAATAACATAGCTTTCGATACAGTAGGCGTTGCTCTTCTGATCACGTAGGACCACACTAAAGCGTGTTATATTAAACTTTATCTACCTTAATACAAAGACATACAAATCTTTTATGTGATCGAAAAAAATATTTTTAGCCATTTGCATAAATATTTACATAATAAATGAATGGTTAAACAAACTATTCCAGCATAATCCTTTTTTGCGATAGGCCACGCTTCATTGATCTCGTCAAGAGTGGGACTGGAACTAGTCAAGAACATAACATGCATCAATAAAATGAGTGATTTGGGGAGAAAAAAATGAACTGATTTAAAATCAATTGGTCTTAGACTATCACTGAATAAAATGGGTGATTAACAAAGTGTGCGTTGAAATTGAAAAATTTTAATTGCGGTGAACGTGGATCGAACACGTGACCTTCAGATCTTCAGTCTGACGCTCTCCCAACTGAGCTATCCCCGCTTTTGTTATACATTTTTATTAATAATCCTTTAACTACATGCCTTCTATCTTGGTGCAATGGATGTCCAGAGGGCTTCTTGCTTGCTTCATCGCTTCTCCTGTACCAACAAAAAGAAGTCCTATTACGAGAGATAAATTCATTAGAGGCACACTAAATATGATTGTCAAGACAATCTTATTTGGTGGTATGTGAGGGGATTATGATTTAATTGTGTGGGGACACATGTTAAAATTAGGTACTAACAAATGCTATGTGCCCTCACAATACATAAGCTGGGTCCCCGCTTACCATCATAGTTACCATGGCCGTTTTAAAACTTTGAACTAATCGAATCCCCATTAGTAGTAGTTACAGTTATAGACAGAGAACTGATTATTAAACCAAAATTCGTCTAGATGAAAACCTTGGAGGCGTGGACGACAGCCCTGTTCCGTGAATCCTTCTCTCACAACAATCCTCGGACACGTGCATGTTCATGCCACTTTTGCCCAAACATCTATCTATTGGATTTAGATCTTTGGATAATTGGCAGGGGGGCTTGATTTATCCTCATTTCTCTTACCAATCCCAAACATCTGGGCGAAATCCTTTGCTTGCTACCACACCAAGAACAGACATGGTACAATTTTAATTTAACATTCATTACTGAAACACGTCATCATTAGCAGTTACACGGATTGAGGCTAAGTTAACCTTATTTTCTCCCCCCATCAACTGCATATAACTTAATATAATACAACAGCCATACATTACATGATCTGCAATCTATAATAAGCTAACGCTAAAATAGGTCAAAACAGACACTGTCATACACGCAGAGCAGACACGCTTCAAAAAGAAGCAAAGGTCCTGGTGGGCCGGAAGATGCTTTACATTTACATCAGTGGCATGGGAGTACTCATCGTCGTCGTCATAGGTGAGCCTCTCATCTGGCTGTGCTGTGCCGTGTACACAAGAACAGCAGCCATACTGATGGTGCCATGCTATGCCACTACACCTACCATGGCTTCAGGTCGCCACGGGGGCCCTCGGTCCAGTTCAGCACCTTCTGCCCGGGCTTGAGGAACACGTCCTCGCCGTGCGGCAGCTTCCGCGCCAACCCGTTCAGGATCTGGTGGAAGGCATCCCCAGGCTGTGCGGGCTGTGGGAACAGCATGGCCTGTTTCATCGATGGATTCGCAAGGAGCCTCTGTTTCCGGAGGATCACCTCCATCGGTATGGATGTCAGGATGGTGTCAAGCTTCGGGACGTCGTCCTCAGCCACAAAGACACCAATCTCCTCCCATGGGATTGCATCCGCAAAGGGAAGGACGATGTCATCGGCGATGATCACTGGGATGCAGCCGAACACCACTGCCTCCACCAAACGGGGGCTCCATGGGGCCCAGCCCAGTGGGCATAGGCAGAAGACGGCACGCTGCATGTCCTCATAGTAGGTTGGTGGGTGGTCTGTTGAAATGTCGAAGAGCGGGTTGTTCTTGAAGTTCTCCCATACTGAAGCACGGGCGCCCCTGCATTGTATATGGTAGGTACATCAGGACTCTTGATTCATGGTTCATTAAGGCTTCTTGTTAGGACGCGCAACAAAGGTGTGCGTACCTTGCATAGTAACCACCCTCAGGATCATTTGCAGTGTCATAGAATAAACCGCGGAAGTAGACAAAGATTGACCTAGGGGTCCCTGGGGAAACAAGGTGAGTTTTCATCTTCTGAGGAGGAGCATATGGTGGGATGGTGATGGAGCCTTCCTTTAGGCAGACATGATCTTTCTGCCCAAAAGTCTGGACCAGTGTAGCACGGCGAAGCAATGGAAGGACTCCTCGCTCGATAGCCTTCTCTTCCTGAACAATGGGTATTTTGAGCAACGTTAGATGAATATTCCTATAATCAAATATGAATAGAAGGATAGAAAAATTATGCAATGGGAAACGAGTGGTCTGAAATCCCATTTTATGAGCTTCCAGGCTAGGTTCATTCCACATTGCATTGGCAATACATATGAGGATTCATGGCTTTGTTATGGCTCTACAACTCACCTGGTAATGGAAGCATGCACCAAAGTCATGTGGCACAACAAAGAAGTGGTCTGCTCCCTCTGTCCTGTTCCAGTATGGCCAACGATTGGAAATGAACTGAATCGCGCTTCTCATTATTCGTGGAGACTTGAAGGGCAAGGGATGACCCCATGGTGTGAGATCACATGTGGTGTATACTGGAGTATAGAACCAATCAGCTTCTTCTGGATTTAAAGTGCGGATCGCACTAGACAAAAGGAAGCGGTGCATGAAGATCTCTGCAGCAAACATATGGCTGAGACACCGGGAATCTTTAGCCACCATCTTCTTGTTGTACTTGGTCGGCAACTCGTAGACATACACCTTGAGCCTCCCAACGGGGTCATCTTCAAGCACATCACCAGCACTTCCTGAAATTTAAACATGGTCGCGGAAGAAAATGTGAGAATTCTGAACTGTAACACCACAACCCTAGTTTCAAAGCCATTTCACTTTTGTTGTGATGCATAGTTGAAGCTATACTAACCAGTAACCACAGCATACAGTTTACTATGAATTTCAATGAGCCTTATAATGCAAAGTTAACTACTGGTAAGCAGAATTAATTTTAGTAAGATGTAGCTATATTGTTTTATAAAGTCAAGAAGGTCAGTGTTTTTAATTAGTGGACTCCAACCCAAAAGGATAGATAATTCATGTTGTACACTAGTATTACCTCCGGTCAACTAAAGTTGAGGTTCCAGACATGATTTTTGACATACAGATACATCAGTTCCGCTGTCTGAAACGTCATCTTTTGCTGACCGGAGGGAGTAGCTACTAAACATTAAGTTAAGTTCGCTAATCCTGTAATCCATACTAGTTTCTACTGCCAGAGGTGCCCTTGCTTATTTAGTAGAAAGTTTGCTACTTCTAATTGACATGGCCTTGGGTTTGGCCATATGTACTTGGAAAAGAATCGAAATACACTAATGCAGTAAAGCTCAGCCGCTGAGGCAGCATAGTAGGAAAGGCAGGATTTTTATTACCCACTGATCAGATGCATATATTTTGAGAGGAGCGCACGCAATGCAGTACGCAGAGAAGTGAGAAGTCCCAAAGTTGACCTGAGGGTCTTGAAGCACATGCAATTGTCAAATTGTGTCAACTGCCCAACCGGGGGACGTGATTTCATCATGCACAGTGAGCAGAACTGACAAGGAATCATGGGACTAGCAGGACTAGGAGAAGGAAAGCGCAAAACCGCAACCGCCAGAGCCAGGAGCTGATCCAACGGCAGATCCGTGCCGGCGCGCTCGTGTGGCCAAGGCTGCTGCTTCATAGGGCTCCAATTCCAGTCGCAGCGGCGGCGGCAGATCCATTTCCAACCACCGGCGCGCGTGGCGTGCAGAGGCGTGAGGGGGTAGCGAGAGGCAATGCGTAATCTGAGCGTGGCGCAAGCAAGAGGAAAGGGGAAGGAGGGCGAGGCGAGGTACCTTCGATCCGCTCGGTGTCCTGCGCCCTGGCGACAGCGACGGCGCCAGAGCAGGCGAGAAGCAAGACGGCGAGCGCGGCGATCATCGCCCGCGCGCTTCCCGACCCCGTCCCCATTAGTCGGCCGCCGCCAACGCTCCGTCGGCACATGAGGAACGGGGAAACCGGCGATGCGGGCTTCAGCGGATGGGAAGGCAGGAAGCTCGTGGGATTGATTGATGCTGCTGTGAAGGCAGGGACAGGGACACCCGGACAGTGAGGTCTCAGGTGGTGACGACTGACGAGGAGGAGTCAAAAGGGAGGCGGATGGATGGCACAGGTGCGGGAGCGAGCGGCGGAGTGGGCGAATGGAGATGATGGCGGTGGCTTGCGGGCCGTCGCCGTCAGTGACGAGCTGTCGGTGGAGGGGAGTGGAGTGGGAGAGGACAGCAGGCAGCAGCAGAGGACGACGAGGTGGTGGGTGCCAGGTTGCCCTCGTCGAGTCGAGAGAGAGTACACGCTAGTACGACGCGCCACTTTGACACGTTACTACCTCCTGTCAGTGTTCACTGTTCAGTGTTCAGATTTACGGAATTTTGAGGATGGCATGTTCCTTTGGTAATTTCCGTGGCTCATAAGGCTGTTTGCGGATGTTTTACTGTGAAAAAAAATATATTATTTTAATGACTGATAACTAGATTGATAAGTTTTTTTTTTGTCAGAGCTGTCTGATCAGCGTCATTACTATCGTTTTGGAAAGAGAAAAAGGTTTCGTTGTCAGATTATGGCTGGACGAACCGCAAGATGAATTTATACTTTATAGTAAAACTATGCTATATTTAGGGCGCGTTTGGATGTCAGTCTTTTTTTACCACGCTTAAAGTGTGTCAAGTTGTGGCGAGTCGTGGGTGTGGCGAAGTTTTTCATCGCCACAGTTTGTGCTTTGTGGCGGATTTAATCTGTGGATTCTTACGACGGCCTCGGTTTTATCAGCAACCAAAAGCAGCGTCCGATTTCTGTGGGTCACCTGGACCGCGGCGTTGCGGAGTGTGGCGTTAAACCAAATACACCCTTAGCCCAATCTCAATGAAGATTTCATAGGGATGTCATGCACATTTATTAGGGTGCCACATCAGCAAAAAGAGAATCTTTGCATGAAACTAAGAAGAGAGAGAATGAGAAAGTTTTATGAGGATGAAATTTATCAGCGTTGTTTCCAAGACGTTGGTAATCGTATGAAACTCCCATTGAAGACTTAATTAGTTTCATCACAAAATGATACTAAAATGTGATTGATCATATGTGACCCATAAATGCTAAAATAAAATATAAAACCGTGCAATGAAACTTACATTGAGAGAGAGCCCTATTTCATATCAAAGTTTCACGTGTTGAAAACTGTGAGATGAAACTTTTCATTGAGAGTATCCTTAACCCACACGGCGCCCGTATGAAGATGGCGTCCAATCAATTTTGGCGCGGGTGAGTGACGTTAGCTAGCGAGGTGATGAAACAGAGAGAGCATCGATCAGGCCAAGGCCTGAACGGTGGTTATTATCATAAACCTACTCGTAGTAGCTGCTTTCTTTATCTTCCCTTTTATTTTCTTTACTTTCCTGTCCTTCTCTTTGGTACCAATAACTACTAGTAGTAGGCTAGGAGCTGCCTCATGCGCTCGTGGCACTATTAAGGTCCTATTTGGATGCACCAACTAAACTTTACCTAGCTAAATTTAGCTACCATATATTTAAACAGGTTAGCTAAAACTTTAGCTAAAATTTAGCTGGTTTTAGCTACTTCAACATAGCTAAAACTAGCTAAAGTTTAGCTGAGTCTATTAGCTGATGTATCCAAACACCTATCTAAAGTTTAGCTATGAGACTTTTTAGCTAGCTAAAATTTAACTCTAAAATTTTAGTTAGTTAAACTTTAGTTGTGTGCTTCTAAACAGACCCTAAAACACTGTCGGTGCAGCACTGCAGCTGGGACGACCTACGAGTGATACGCATACATGCTGCCGCCCGCCGCTACTGCTCCAGCGGAGTTACACTGTATCATAGTTATAGCAAAGGATGATCGCTCAGTATAACCAGCTTATATATGACTGACTGACCGATGTAACCATCATGATAAATGGTGTCGATATATATCTATGCAACAGTCATAATAGTAACTGATGATGGGTCGCTTTGGATATACCGATCGGCGATCGATGTAACAACGAAGTAAGTGGAGAGAGGGGCGGTGAAAGGCATCTGCGGATGGCAATGTGAGTGCTCTCCTCGGAGAGAGAAGGGATGAGTTGTTTTATGTGTATGTAGTGTCAACAGCTGAAAACAGAATGAGCTAGGATTTTTTAAAAGTTAATGACGATGAGCCACAAAAAATACTCTTCGAATGAGGACCTAGCGTGCCAAAACAGGAATGGGTACATCCGACTGATTGTTTTCACTCTAATACGTGCTTTTACCGATCGATCGTCCGAGGTTACAACTAAATATATGTACCGTGCTCGGTACCGGAAGAATAATGACTGATAATCTGATAGAAGTTTATATCGACCGATTGTTGATTGTTAATAATCAACATGTTCGTTTGGCAGGATTATGCACTGTTCTGGCAGGATTATGCACTGCTGGCTGGTTTTTCGTAAGAGAAAAACACTGTTCTGCCTGGATTTAAGCCGGCTGAAAAGCCAAACGAATGGGCTGAATATTACGTTTTAGCGACCGGTGACCAGCATTGATCTGGGCGGCCTAATCTGGCCTGCTTGACCTCCGCCATTTCGCCGCCTCGTATGCCCAATGCATACCGTCATCGTTTAGGTTAGGTGTGCTCCGATCCATCTCGTACTATACGTCTTCTTCTCCAATTGCTGATCGTTGACCGTGCCAATCATTCATCATCATCACGCCTTGCCGGCCGGCTTACCGAACTCGCCGTCTAGTGCCATTGCGCCTGAAAACCATTCTCTGCGTAGTATCCTGCAGACCGAATCAAGACTGAACTTTATGCGCTGTGGTTACAAACAATGCCATGATTAAACCGAACAGACAAACCATGCATGTTTGCCATTTCTCCACCATGATTAATCTTTCCTTCTGTTTCGTTCGCTGCAGACATCTCAACCGCATGCAGGTGGAGGGTGCAAACAATGGCAAACGGCTCAAGCTACTCCTTTTTCTTTTCACAACAACTAGTATATAAGTATTGACCAAATAACAGTAACAGGTAGTCAAAATACAGTATATATGCATCAAACTAGTACAGTATTAGAGTTTCTGCAAACCAACTGATAATACTTAATTGTAGGATAAATTATTGATCAAGGTACCGTCTCATGAACATGAGCACTGAACCTTCCCAAATCCTAGTACAACCTTTATATACAAGTTAAGAAAATGACACGCTTATAGAGCTCATCGGCCAAAAGAAAAAAAATAACGTGCTGATGTTGACTCTATTTCTAATCCTTCTAGCACCCACTACTTATAATATGTTAACAACCAACAATCTTTGTTTATAAGGTTACTGTGCTCACGTCGCAACTTCCTTGAGAACTCGGCAACATTCAGACAATGACTGCAGCGACATGCTGCCCTGATAAGTCATCAGCCATCAGCAAATCAGGCAGGCTTCCCTACGATCTTGCTTCAAAAAGTAGTTTCACCTTTGCATTAGATGATGAAAGGGAAGCAAAGGAAACTAAATCTTGCAGCACAAACACGTTGTCGGTCCATGTGCAGTATATATAGCAATTGTCAGCACAGGAGGATAGTGAGAATGAGTTCAGAGTGTTCAGACATTCAGAGTGAGTAAAATGTTGTAGATTTTGACTATGGTATCCACATGATTGACAAGGCTGACATTTTCATCACCTAGTGAAAGGGGCAAGAAAAAAGAGAGAGAGAGAGAGAGAGAGAGAGATGAAGATATATAGTATAGAAGCTATAGGGAAAGAAGAAAGAACATACAAAAATGTACATTTGGCTTGTGGTCAGCACTATGCAGCCATGGTAACTTAAAGGCGCACGTATGTATATCATCATGTCCTCGATCTTCCTTTTTTACCAAAAAGTTATAGTAATATGGCAGGCAGATGCTACCAAGGCTTGAGGTCGCCTGGTGGTCCGGCGGTCCAGTTCAGGACTCTCTCCCCGGGCTTCAAGAAGATGTTGTCACCATGTGGAAGCTTGCGCGCGAGCCCATTTAGGATCTGGTGGAACGCATCTCCCGCCTGAGCAGGCTGGGGGAACAACATGGCCTGTTTCATCGACGGGTTCGCAAGGAGGCGCTGCTTTCTCAGTATAACATCTGTTGGGATGGATGTCAAGATGCTGTCCAGCTTCGGGACATCCTCCTCGGCGACAAACACACCGATCTCCTCCCACGGTATGGCATCCGCGAAGGGCAGGACAATGTCGTCGGCGATGATCACCGGGATGCAGCCGAAAACCACGGCTTCCACCAGCCTGGGACTCCATGGAGCCCAGCCCAATGGGCACAAGCAGAACACTGAACGCTGCATATCTTCATAGTAAGTTGGTGGGTGATCGGTTGAGATGTCAAAGAGCGGGTTGTTCTTGAAATTCTCCCAGACTGATGCACGAGCACCTCTGTAGAACATGCAGAATGATCAGAGATCAGACCCAGGACACAGTATTGCAATAACCGACTGGGGAAAAAAAGAGGCAGACATTAAAGGAAGCTGCATCACTTGCAGACAGATAGATGATTTACCTCGCATAGTAACCACCCTCAGGATCGTTGCTGGTGTCATAGAACAGACCACGGAAGTACACGAAGATGGACCGAGGGTGTCTGCAGGGATAAGGTGAGCTTGCATTTTCTGGGGAGGTGCAAACGGTGGGATTGTGATCGACCCGTCCTTCAGGCAGACATGGTTCTTCTGTCCAAAGGTCTGAACCAGTGTAGCACGCTGAAGCAAGGGAAGGATTCCCCGTCCGATTGCCTTCTCTTCCTGAAAAATTGGAAGCGCTTGTGTTACAGAAATATCTGTGATGTTGGAACATCCAGTAACAAAAGGTGCCAACTGGAAGTTTAACAAGTTGTCATTTCTATTAGGCAGTTAGTTAATAACCATGAAGGGCGGCCCTGGTGCAAGCGGTAGAGCTTTACCGCCTGTGACCAAGAGGTCCAGGGTTCGAGCCCCAGCCTCTGCACATTTGTGCGGGAAAGGCTGCGGGTTATTTCCCTTCCCCAGACCCCGCAGTGCGGGAGCCTACGGCACTGGGTACGCCCTTTAGTTAGTTAATAACCATGAATCTGGATATCAGTATTACAACTAACAAAATTTCCAACCTGAGGCATGTCTCAGGCATGTTTCTTCTACAAGGGACAAAGAATATGTGGATCCTGAATTAGTTTAGTCAGAGTAGTTCCCTTTAGTTAGTTAATAACCATGAATCTGGATATCAGTATTACAACTAACAAAATTTCCAACCTGAGGCATGTCTCAGGCATGTTTCTTCTACAAGGGACAAAGAATATGTGGATCCTGAATTAGTTTAGTCAGAGTAGTTCATTCATAGTGAAACAAGAATCTTGATGCCCACAATTTCCCATGTTCTGTGACACAATTAGATATGTCCCAGTTGTTTCAAATGCTGGTATTCAGTACTTATCTATTATTGCTTAGCATCTAATCTTTATTAGTGGAAGCATTAAAAAAATGCATGCTACAACTACTTCATGTACTGGTGGTGTTTGTACCTGATAATGGAAGCAAGAACCAAAGTCATGTGGTGTGACAAAGAAATGATCTGCACCCTCCGATCTGTTCCAGTAAGGCCAGTTCGTGGCAATCAGCTCAATTGCGCTGCGCATCATGCGAGGAGATTTGAAGGGAAGGGGAAGACCCGAAGGAGTCAGATCACATGTGGTGTACACGGGTGTGTAGAACCAATCTGCTTCTTCAGGATTAAAAGTTCGGACAGCGCTCGACAACAGGAACCGGTGCATGAAGATCTCCGCGGCAAACATGTGGTTCAGGCACCTAGGATCCTTCTTCAGCAGCTTCTTGTTGTATTTACTGGGGAGATCATAGACGTAAACCTTGAGCCTCCCAACAGGGTTATCTTCTAACACGTCACCAGCACTCCCTGCATTTGATTGGCCACAGCATTAGCATCCGCTTTGCACAAAGGTAGGGAAAAGAATATTCTTGGTCCTAGAACCATGCTACAATGATAGAATGAAAGTATGCCAGGTGCTAGTAAGCCACATAAGTCAAAGTGAAATTTTGCACCTATGCTAAGCTGGATAAATCATAACTGTCATCATGGGTCAGTTATTGCTCATTGATTGATTACGATTCTGTTTGTCCAAGCTTGACGAACTAGCAACAGAAGACCACTGAAAGAGGTATAGAAATTGTAGGTGTGGATGATAGAACGTACTGTAGGAAATAAAATAAGCATCATATTGCATTCTACATTTCCACGTCAGACTAAAATCCTGCATTCAGTTTATCTGTAACTTATGAGCATATGAAATCAGGATCGAATTTCAATGAATTCAGGATTCAGAGGCCTGAAAGGTGAACTGCGACACTAATCGACGCCAAAAATTCTTGCTTTACCAAATTATCACTACTAGCAAATGCACCACAAACACCCAACTAGACAGACCAAGCAGCATGCTTGAGCTCCACAAACTAACAAGGATATGCATGCCTATCAAGATCAGAAAGCAAGATGGAAACAAACGCCTGGTCCATCATCTCTCACCTGAGATCCTCTCTGTCTGGTGGCCCTGCTGCTGGACCGCCTGGGCCTCAGCCCCAAGGAAGAGCGCCGCCGCCGAAGCAGCGGCGAGGATGGAGATGGCCAAGACCCACCGCCTCATCTTCTTCTGGATCCCTCCCCTCCCCTCCCCTCCCCAGGAGCCTCTTCCTCTTGCTCCCGTTGTGTGTGTCTCTACTCTCCTCCCTCCCCTACCTTCTCTCTGTAACCCTGTCTGGTCTGCTCTGGTCTAATGAGCCAGGCAAACCCCAGGGGGGTAATTAAAGAAGCGTGCAGAGATCCCCGCCAACGGGAAGCTTTTCGGCCAATTCTTCCTCCTCCTACCAAGCGGCGTTTGGTGGGGAGCGAGCGAGCGAGCGAGAAGGTGAGCGGTGGCTTTCCTAGGCTTCCTTCCTCCTTCCTCCAACGCGCACACACGCACAGCCAGGGTACAGCAGAGCTTCAGGAGGACGGAGAAATAGCAGGCCGGGTCATGTTCTAATGCCACTTGGAGGAGGGTTAGAAGGCTGTCCGCGGCTAATTCTTCTTTTGCAGGAGGAGTATGATATTGCTATATGACAGGAGTATGCATGCATCTCCCCTTTTCCCTCCTGCTTTCCTTTCCTAATCTTTTTTCCACACACACACACCAGTGATGAGCTGTACTAGTCCTCCCCTAATATAATGTAGTACTAGGCTAGCAATAACTAAAATGTAAGCAATAACTAAAATGTAATTGTGCTCCATGAAAGGAGAAGCAGGTTTGGTGAGGGGCTTGCCTCCGCATCAGATGTCAAGTTTCTTTCCTTTTTCCTCCCTCCCTCCGTCCTGATTTCACCAAACTTGGACTGGACTTCTCACTTGTCTTCTTATATACTGTACCTTATTAAGTTAACAAAACGTCATACAGACCTTGATTTCTTCATTTCGTCATCCCTGAGAAAATTGCACTGCAGCACTGACACCCTAAATTATTTTTTTGTTCCTGTCAAAACTCACTCACCGCATCCCTGTCGCCATGGTGTTTAACGCTCCTGCTTCTGCAGTCATTTTCGATAGGGTTCCTTTTCACCACTGTTCCAACTTCGAAGCAATGTTTTTTTAGGTTTTTTCTTCTTCAGTTGTCTTGAAAGAAATGTGCAGAATTATACACTGTTCTGGTAGGATTATACACTGCTGACTGATTTCTTGTGAAAGAAACTGAATTTAAACCAGCTGAAAAACCAAACGAACAGGCTGGTGAACCATATATGCTGACTGCGACCGTTCCCTTGCACATGGGGCATAATGGATGATGGAGCACTGTCATGGGCTCGTGGCTCGCATGACTCATGAATGAGGGTTTTCTTTTTCTTCGGTGATGAAAGTTGCAGCCAGCCAAATTAAAAGCAGCATGGCACTTAATGCTCGCATTATTTTCGTTTAACTAAAACAAAACCAAACAAAACAACCTTTTTTTTGTTTACGAAAAATTATTGTACTGACAACAAAAGCAAGAACTAGAAAAAAAAAGGAACATTGGGTGCTAGCTTGTGGAACGAATGTGGATGGCATAGCGGATTTTGCGGAAAGGGTTTAGCAAGCTGCTGCTGCTGGGCGCTGGACCATGGGTTTGCTACACGTTTATCATAGTGCGCAACTGTACTACTAGTGTTGGATTGTTTCTATTATTCAGAACGGAAGCAGGATGAATGAAACCGGGTCCCAGTCCTGGCGGGAAAAAATTGGATGCGCCCCGGGCTCATCCCGTCTCGGGTGCGCCCCCAGAGCTGATGGACGCCACGAGTCAGCGATTGTAATCAAAGGGTCTGCACGAGAGTCGCCCGTAGCTGGCTGCCTGGCTCAGTGGCTCCCCTCGGCTCCTCACGTAAGCACGCGGACCCCGGCGGACGCTTGGCTGCGTACTTCCCTATTTAGTTATCTTCAAAATTTAAATTTTTTATCAGATTTCATATCACATCGAATCTTTAAACATATGCACATACTATTAAATATAGATAAAAAATATAACTAATTATACAGTTTATCTGTAATTTCTGAGATGAATTTTTTAAATCTAATTACTTTATCATTGGACAATAATTATCAAATATAAACGAAACGTTACAGCTAAAACATTTTGGATAGATCCTCTTCAAAATTCCAAATTTCTCGTCTCATCGAATCTTTAGACGCATGTATGGAGTATTAAATATAAGTAAAAATATAATTAATTGCACAGTTTGTCTGTAATTTACGAGACAAATATTTCGAACTTATTTACTCCATAATTGGACAATAATTACCAAATACAAACGGAATGCTACAGTATCAAAAATTTTGATCTAAATGGGGATTCAAAATAATTTTGAATTATGGTACTGTAGCGTTTCGTTTGTATTTGGTAACTAGGTTCGAAGATTCGTCTCAAAAATTACGGATGAAGTGTGCAATTAGTTATATCTTTACCTATATTTAATGTTTCATACATGACGTCTAAATATTCGATGTGACAGAAAATCTGGTAAAGTTTTGAAATTTTGAAGGAACTAAACAAGACGACTCGCTCCGAGGGCAGCACCACGCGGAGTATCTTCCCGATACAGCCCGGCTACAGGCCGCGTCGTGCTCTGGCCGCGATGGAAAGGCAGAGTTGAGCCGATGCCGAGCCAAGCCGTTTGCCGACGTGGAGCCGATGGGAAGCACAAGGCTTCCACGCGGCATCCATCGATCTTCTTTGTTAGTTGCTCCTAATTGAATAATGTCATCCCCCTTTGCTAATGCTAGTTATTATTAGTTGCTCCGAATTGTCACAAGGAACACGACGAGACAAGCAGCTGCATTGCTTCCGCATGGTTGGGTTGACTGGCTTTGGCTGGAGTCCAAGGCTAGGTGTCGGTGGCGTGTGACGAAGAGAAGACGGATCGAACGAAGAGGGCAGGCGTGGCGTGGTTGCCACTGCAATGCAATGGCGCTAGAGAAGAAGTGGTTGGTCAACCGCGCGCGTCATCGGTTGAAGAAGGCGACAAAGCAAGCCCGTTCGATCGGCCGGGGCAGAAGCAGCAGCGGTCCGACGTACCAAACGCGGAGACGGGAGGTGGTGATTCACACAACACCACCACGTGATGGGCGGCCAAAACACCCAACTACTACTTGGCACCGCACGCGGAATCAGGCGGTGGCATGGCGCCATGGGCCTTAGCTTGTTAAGTACAGTAACCCACTTTGTTAAGAAGATTGCTCTGCGCGCCTGTTGGGCCGATGAACAAACCAACTTACTTATCAATCAAATTCGTTTGCCGGATTAGGTGGATCAGATGGGCCGGCCTCTCAAATCTCAACACGGGCCACGGCGATGGACCCAACCCAATCCCCAATGGGGGTTAAACCATTTATTTATTTGGTGCTTGCCTGTAGTACATACAATACAACTACTAGGCCGGCCTCATTCGTTCTCGTCGTCTCACCGTCAACCGAGATGGATGGATGGGCGGGCCGGCGGTATACTCAGATACGTACAGCGGCGCGTCATTTATTCGCGCGCGCACATCAATCAGTCCGCGTCAGTCCACCATCATCGTCGTTGTCAGCAGCTTCATCCGTCCACCCGTCCGTGCCATCGCCCATCGAGCTGGCGGCGCTTGTTGAGCACAGCAAACAGCAGGCGACACGGCACGGCACCGACCGCACCGCTGTACTGTTGAGACGACTCCACACGTACGTACTCCCGTACAGTCTAGGGCGACGATATGTTGCAAGGAAACAAGACGACGACGTCGACGTCGACGTAGACGTCGTCGTCTCGGCTCTCTCACACACACACAGATCGACACAAGGGGCCATGGAAAAAACGGGCGCGTGAGGACAAGCAGGACGCCGGCCAGCAGCATTATTGGTTGGTGCATGTCAGCATGTATCATCAGGCTCGCTGGCGCGGTGGCGCCCAGTCCGATCCCGATCGATCCACTGCTGGTCCGCATGCAGCTGAGCTGATGAGCTGAACAGACTGGTTGTGGGTTGGGGTTGGGTCGCCTCGCCGTCGCCGTCGATCGGTCGCTGTACGTAGCACCAGTCTGGCAACCTAACTAGCTAGCTAGCTAGAGCTAATTAAGCCAATGAGTACCACTACAGCTCGTCGCCCGTAGCCCGTACCCCCGTGTCCTGGCGTACGTGGCGTCCTCGATCGTCGTCCACAACCACAAGCTCAAGCTCAAGCTGCTGCTGCCTGCTTCCGCCTCCTCTTTCTCTTCCCGTCCTCGATCTCCCTCTTCAGTTGAGGAGGCCAGGTAGTAGGGAGCGTCCCTGCCCCCTGCTTATTGGTCCTTGCAAGCACGACTGCTAGCTATCTCCGGCCCTTGCGAGCGAGCGGGAGCCCCACCCAGGAACCGGCCAGCAGGAGCCTCGGACTCGGAGAGATGGCGAACGCTGGCGGCGGGGCGGCCGGCGAAGGGGAGTGGCTCAAGGTCGCCCAGCTCAGGGCCCTCGTCCAGGCGCAGGACCCCCGCGCCAAGGTCAGTCTCAGTCAGTCAGTCGCCTCCATCCATATCTCATCTCTTCTTGTTCGTGCCGTACGTACGTCCTCCTCTGCTTCTGTTTCCATGGTCTTCATCATTCAGCTTACTAATAAGTACGTACAGTGTTCATGAAAGGTTTTTTTTTTTAATTAGCATCTGGCCCGTGGAGCGTGCGTGGCGCCGCCATATCATTTTCACGGTTCTATATATGTACGTGCTTTCTTTTGACGTGAACGAAACCACACAAAAAAAAAGTGCATACCGTACCGTCCGTAGTCACACTTGTGCGTTCCGATCGTGTGTTCGTTACTTCACTCCTTCAGTTCTAGGAAGATGCAATTCTAAGTACACTACTAATGAAAACTTATTCCGCGAAGATATTTATTTATTTATTTATTTCTTTATTTATTTACATCCTCTCTCGAAGAACTTAGCTTAAGATAGTTTTACTACTTTAACCCGATTTAGGCTTGTATCTTTGCAACAAGTAGAGATCGAATAGAAAGACCGGCACCGGTATTTGTCCCGATCTTATCGTCCCCCGCATTCCTAAATAAATGTCGTCGTTAGTGTACGTAATTGTTGATGTACATTCCACAAAATTTGACTCGACTTTCAAATAAATTTATTGAAAAAAAAACTATATATTCATACCACTAGTGTACAACTGGGTTTCTCCAATCCCAATTAAAAAATTCTTTAGTCCCGATTTCCTAACCGAGATTGCCAGTCCAAGACTAAAGGTACGGTTTTCGCTTCAAAATGCTACTAATTATGTATGTACCATTAATATTAATATATATTTAGTCAATATTGCTTCTCGACAAACAATAATATTTAGGTACGGAGTGAGTACTCCACAGATCTTATCGATCGTGTGGGTGGGTGTTCTATCTGTCGCTATTACAACTATGATACCATTCACCCAATACCGGTAACTAATATAAGCACATCTCTTCGTATGTACTATGTACTATGTACTAGCTGGACGTGGACGCTATGCATGTCATTGTCGTCACAGTTTATCTTTTCGCATCCAGCTTCAGCCGGGCTGATAAGTCAAACAAACAAAACGATAATTAGCTAGCTAGTGTTACAAGTAAGTGACCCGCAAGTGCAAATTGAACTGAAATTCATCCATCATACATATACAACGAATGCATGGATATACGTATAATGGATGGCACTGGTGGTACGTACGGTGGGGCAGGAGGTGGACAACCTGACGCTGCGTCGGTTCCTGCGGGCGCGCGACCACAACGTGGCCAAGGCCGGCGCCATGTTCCTCAAGTTTCTGAGGTGGCGGGCGGAGGCGGCGCCCGGCGGGTCCGTGACGGAGGAGCAGGTGCGCGGGGAGCTGGAGCAGGACAAGGCCTACATGGGCGGCGTCGACAGGGCCGGCCGCCCCATCCTCGTCGGCTTCCTCGCCAAGCACTACTCCGCCAACCGCGACATGGCAGAGTTCAAGAGTACGTCGTTGTCACCATGCATCTCCTCTGCAGTCTGCACTGCACTGCACTACTTGGCCTTGCTAGCTTCGTCATCAAAATGCATACAACATGCACTGCACATGATGTATGTATACAGAGGTTTTCTTGGCTGTTATTGAACGAGTGCGACTGTCCTTCTTTCTTGTGCAGGTTTTGTGGTCTACTTCTTCGACAAGATCTGTGCCAGGTAAATTGAACGCATGCACTTGTGTGTCCAGCAATGGGGATTTACATATTGCTCATAGTCATCAGCGTGCAATAAAATAAAAAGTAAAATAAAAAAAAAGTGATTTATAACTAACTGAAAACTGAAATGCGGTCATGCATATGCCTGCAGGATCCCGAGAGGGCAGGAGAAGTTCCTGTCGATCATAGATCTCAAGGGCTGGGGCTACGCAAACTGCGACGTCCGGGCCTACATCGCTGCCATTGAGATTATGCAGGTCCGTGCTTCTGCCATTGAGATTATGCAATGGTGCCAGGCCAACAGGGTCAGACAACGACGACGACCGACGATCGGTTATGTACGGTAACTGCCTGATCAGGTTCCTGATGGATTCTCCCTGCCTGCCTGCCCCGTATGTGCTTGCAGAACTACTACCCGGAGCGGCTGGGCAAGGCGCTGATGATCAACGTGCCCTACATCTTCCTCAAGGTGTGGAAGACGATGATCTACCCCTTCATCGACGCCAACACCAGGGACAAGGTGATGACCTGCCATTGCATGATGTTCTTCTCTGAAAGATCTCGAAGAAGAGGAAAGAAGCTGTATCTGTATGTTGCAGTAGCTCATCATTTTTTGCCTAATAGCCAGCTGCATGCATGCATTTGCAGTTCGTGTTCGTGGAGGACAAGAGCCTGCGGGAGACGCTGCGGCGGGAGATCGACGAGACCCAGCTCCCGGAGTTCCTCGGCGGAAAGATGCCCCTCGTCTCCCTCAAGGACTACGCCCAGCAGCAGCAGCCGCCTCAGCCCGTTTGCGAGTGAAGTGAGCGATCGAGCCAAAGCCCAAATTAAAGCTGATTAATTGCATCTTATCTTGACGTAGTACGTACTTAGTCACCGCGTTCCCGGGTCGAGGAACGGGGACGAGGAACATGGTACGTCAATTTTCAATACTGTTTGGAACGACGAGTATACAGCTTCAGCACGTTTCAAATTAACATGGACCGTGATCCAAGTTAATCCGGGACGACGTTCCCGGAACGACGAGGAGGAACGACGCAAATTCACCCAATCCGAAGGCTAAAGAACGCACACACACCTCGACGCAGACGCGCAACTCCCTGATGCAGACCGCGAGGTGGAGCACCGTGTTCCCGTCCCTGTCCTGCGCGTCCGCCAGCAGGAGACCGGAGCGCAGGCGGCTCTTCTTGACGGCGAGAGACATACAGCTTCTCCCTGCACGCGGTGTGCAGGAAGGTCCCGCCGTCGCCGTCGCGGAGCTCAGCGGCGTCCGGGTGGCTCCTTAGCATGTCCTTCACCACGCGGTGGTGTCCCGTACACCCATTCGCGTCGCGACGTGGAGAGCCGACAGACCAGTCGAGTCCTTCCTGTACACCGTCGGCGGCGGCGGCGCGGCGCGTAGGATCGAAGACACACACCTCGAGTTCCGCGGACTGTGCGGGCCAGTGGCGGGGTCGCGTTCCGCCGGCGTTCCCGGGAACGAGGATCGAGTACGTACGGACTACGGACTACGGAGTACTATCTACAGTAAACAAGAGGGAGGAGGAGAGACGCCCTCTATAACTACTGATAGATACGCCCTGTGAGTCTGTAACTGTAAAATGCAGCTCTGCTCAGCCTGCCTGCTCGCCGAACTCGGTGATCATCATATTCAGCTGCAGGTGATCCAGCAAGCGTGTCAGTACCTGACGCTGGACTGAACGGAAAATGAAAATAAGAATAGGATGTATGGATGCAACATCATGTCTAAACGATATGTATATGAAAGCAATAATAACGCCATTAGTTCTTGCAATGCCCGGCAGACGAGCAACTGAACAGAGTTGCTTGCGTACACAAAAGCTGCCCCCTCACCCCCGGTCAGCCTGGCTGCCCAAGCTCGATTGTTTGAATATAATTAAAAAATCGCTTTATATGTATTTTATGTAACAACTCTTTTAAATCTAAATCTACGATTAAACACTAATTATTATAGTAACACATACGCTAATGATAAATTAATTGGATGTTCATCAGTTGCAACATATGAGTATGCCTGCTATTAAACATTAAAATAAACACGCGGCATTCCCTGAACAATGGAAAAAGTATAATAACTAAAAACAAGATGAGGGTCAAAAGGAAAAAATACGGTAATTAGCAACACCTTAGGTTTTTTATTTGCTATATATTCAATAAATAATCTACGATACGCCGTAACATCTTTTATAAGGGAGTTATTTTTGAAATATGAAATATAAAAAATATGAAATATGCCCCCGCCACCTGGGTGTCTGTAGGAGGATTCAATTTTCTCTCGTATTGTCAAAGCCTGTGTTGCGTTGGTCAAATTACACCAGTAGCAGCCGTGGAACCCCGCAGCCGCCACTGTCACATCACTAGTGAACATATACTCCTTCCTACCTTACGATAAATGAATATAAATTCTAATATAGGAGTCAAACAATATTAAATTTATTCAAATTTCTAAAATATTGATAAATATTAATATTATTAAAAAATATATTTAAAGTTTACATAGTCTTGTCAGACCTCAGAGTAGTTTTCGCTTGATGTTTCTGCTCCTCTGTGCCTGTGTGTGCCCTCGGTGCGAGTCCAGTTACTAGAGGACGCTTCAGCTTCACCGGCGAGAGTATTCCTTCGCGCCACCACCCGCCATGTCCCTTCTCATCTTCCCCGCTCTTCCATTCTCGATTTTGCCGAATCTGAGGGAGATGCATGGGTTTTGGAATTTGATTCATAATACAGTAAACACACAGCTTCATTCATACGCGTTCGGTTCTAATTATTTTGCTGACGCACAAATTCACAATTTTAGCAGACGAAGAAGGATCCAACAACCCCTGCTTCGTCGATTAATTTTGATCGATAAGAGCCTCCAAGGTGGTGTGGTGGAGGCGAAAAGGCAAAGAGGTAGGATTATCTTAGTTAAACTTGTCATTAGTGATTTAGTCTTAAACGTTATTAGTGCGTATGCTCCCCAAGTAGGCCTTGATGAGTGTGCTAAGAGGCAATTTTGGGAGGATTTGGATGACATAGTCAGGGCTGTACCAAGTAGCGAGAAGCTCTTCATTGGAGGGGACCTTAATGGCCATGTAGGAGCATCTAGTACAGGTTACGAGGCAGCACATTGAGGTTTTGGTTCCGGAAGAAGGAACCAGGAGGGAGAGGATATCCTAGACTTTGCTACAGCTTTTGATATGATGGTAGCAAACACTTTCTTCCAAAAGCGAGAGTCCCACTTAGTGACCTTTAGTAGTGGCTTGTCCTGCAGTCAGATTGACTTCGTCCTTGCAAGAAGGAGAGATAAACATGCTTGCGTGGATTGTAAGTGATACCTGGGGAATGTGTGGTGTCTCAGCACAAGTTAGTGGTGGCTGACTTCCGCTTTCTGATGCAAACTTGTAGGGCTAAACAAGCCAAGATTGCAAGAACAAAGTGGTGGAATTTAGAAGGGGAGACATCAAAGATCTTCAAGGCAAGAGTTATTGAAGAGGGCCCGTGGAAGGACGAAGGTGACGCCAACAATATGTGGGAAAAGATGGAGACATACGTTCGAAAGGTTGCTGCAGAGGTGCTAGGTGTGACCAAAGGAAGTGGATGCGCTATGAAAGACACTTGGTGGTGGAATGAGGATGTTCAAAAGGCAATTAAGGAGAAGAAGGAAGGCTATAAGAGCTTGTTCCAGGACTGGAGTGCAGATAACATAGAGAAGTATAAGGTGGCAAAGAAGGCTGCAAAACAGGCAGTGGCGGAGGCAAAGGGACGGGCTTATGAAGATTTGTACAAGCGTCTTGGTACGAAGGAAGGAGAAAAGGACATATATAGGATAGCTAGGACTCGTGAAAGGAAGACGAGGGACTTTACTCAAGTCAAGTGCATTAAGGATGAGAAGGAGCAACTCTTGGTGAAAGAGGATGAGATCAGACAAAGATGGCAAGAGTATTTTGACAAATTGTTTAATGGGGAGAACGAGAACTCCCCTGTTCAGTTGGACGACTCATTTGATGACAACAATAGGCGCTTCGAGCGGAGGATTCAAGAATCGGAGGTCAGAGAAGCGTTGAAAAGGATGAAAGGGAGCAAAGCGATTGGGCCCGGATGGTATCCCAATCAAGGTGTGGAGATGCCTTGGGGATATAGCTATAGTATGGCTAACCAAGATGTTCAATAATATCTTCCGATCGAACAAGATGTCTGAGGAGTGGAGAAGAAGCACTTTGGTACCAATCTACAAGAACAAGGGTGACATCCAGAGTTGTAATAATTATCGTGGGATTAAGTTGATGAGCCACACTATGAAGCTATGGGAGAGAGTCATCGAGCACCGCCTGCGAAGAAGGACACAAGTATCTACCAACCAATTTGGTTTCATGCCTGGAAGGTCAACCACAGAAGCAATCTTCTTGTTAAGACAAGTTATGGAGCGATTTAGAGAGCAGAAGAAGGACCTACATATGGTTTTCATTGACTTGGAGAAGGCTTATGACAAGATACCAAGAAATGTTATGTGGTGGGCTTTGGATAGACATAAAGTCCCAACAAAGTACGTGGCCCTCATCAAGGACATGTACAACAATGTTGTGACTAGCGTTCGAACCAACGATGGTAATACTGATTACTTCCCGATTAGAATTGGACTTCATCAAGGGTCAGCCTTGAGCCCGTATCTCTTTGCCTTGGTAATGGACGAGATTACAAGGGACATTCAAGGAGACATCCCTTGGTGCATGCTCTTTGCCGATGATGTAGTGTTAGTTGATGAAAGCTTGGCGGGAGTAAATAGGAAACTTGAGCTGTGGCGGCAGACCCTTGAGTCTAAAGGTTTTAGACTAAGTCGGACTAAAACCGAGTATATGAAATGCGACTTTGGTACAACGGCTCAGGATGAGGGAGATGTGAGTTTGGAAGGTCAAGTCGTGCCTAAAAAGGACACCTTCCGATATCTGGGATCGATGCTACAAAGGGATGGGGATATTGATGCAGACGTTAGCCATAGAATCAAAGCAGGGTGGATCAAGTGGCGTCAAGCTTCTGGCATTCTATGTGACAAGAGGGTACCCCAAAAGCTAAAAGGCAAGTTCTATAGGACAACAATTAGACCTGCGATGTTGTATGGAGCCGAATGTTGGCCCACAAAGGCTCGACATGTTCAACAAATGAGTGTTGCAGAAATGCGCATGTTGCGTTAGATCTGTGGTCACACAAGAATGGACCGAGTTCGGAATGATGATATACGTGATCGCATAGGGGTGGCACCAGTTGAAGAAAAGCTTGTCCAACATCGGTTGAGATGGTTTGGCCATGTCTAGAGGAGATCGCCAGATGCACCAGTGCGCTGTGGAGTCCCAAGCCAAGCTAATAATATAAGGAGAGGCAGAGGAAGGCCGAAGTTGACATGGGCGGAGGCGGTGAATAGGGATTTAAAAGCTTGAGATATATCTAGAGATCTATGTTTGGATAGGATTGCTTGGAAAGCAGCTATTGAAGTGCCGGAACCATGACTTGGGTATCTTGTTGGGTTTCAACTCTAGCCTACCCTAATTTGCTTGGAACTACAGGCTTTGTTGATGTTGATGTTGAATATATCCTCCCGACTCCCCGATTGCTGCCACCGCTTTACCCCCACCCCAGTCTGCTGGGTGCTGCTGCTATTATGCTAACAACTCGCACGCCGACTCTCTGCACCGCATCCTCACCAGGGTTTTACCTACCGTTTTGCCGACGGGAACCGGTGGCCGGCGGTTTGCCGGTTACCGATCAAACCGGTCCAAAACCGAACGGTTTGGATTTTGAATTCAAACGGCACAGTTCAAATGGTTAGGGACCGGTAACCGATCGGTTAGGGCCGGTTACCGTCCGATTTGGTCGGTAACCGCCCAAACCAAATTTCAAATTTGAATTTCAAAAAATGGAAAATGCTGAAAAATTCCTAAAAATAGTTCATGATTTATAGAGTCGAATGGTGTAAAATTTTTTCAAATTGGAGTTCGTTTGCTATTTATTTTGACGTGTACAAGTTAAAAAAAAAAGAAAAAAGATCTTTTTTCTTTTTTTGATCTTTTTTTTTTCAAACTTGTACACGTCAAAATAAATAGCAAACGAACTCCAATTTGAAAAATTTTTACACCATTCGACTCTATAAATCATGAACTATTTTAGGAATTTTTTCAGCATTTTCCATTTTTTGAAATTCAAATTTGAAATTTGAATTCAAACCGGTACCGAAACCAAACCGGTGGTGGACGGTTTGGCTGGTTACCGCGGTAACCGACCGGTTACCGAACGGTTTCGTAAACCCTTCCTCACTCCTGCTCACCCACCGCCACCGCCTCCTCGCCGCCCGGACCTTCTCCGTCTCCGTATCCGTCTCCACCGCCGCCGGCTCCTTCTCCACCCCCAACAATGTAACCTGACCTGAAGCCTGGTTGTTTTCTCGTTTCTCCTATGCTTGGCGCTTGGATCCTTGCTCTGTTTTCCTCATGCCTCATGCGCTTGCGCGTCATCAGATGGCGCGGTCGGCGCTGGACGAGGTCACGGACACCGGAGCCTTCGACCGTTCGCCGTCCACCTTCCGGAGCTCCGTTTCCAGGGACGGCCAATTCCCCGCCGTGGCGGGGCGGTACCACCTCTACGTCTCCTACGCGTGCCCCTGGGCGTCCCGGTGCCTCGCCTTCCTCAAGCTCAAGGGCCTCGACCACGCCATCGGCGTCACGGTAAGTAAGTCGGTAACCCTAGCCTCGCCCTCAAGAGCCGGCGAGCCGGATCGATTGATTCCAGTTCCTCGCGCCGCGCGGAGGAATCGCAGGCCGTGAAGCCCATCTTCGAGAGGACCAAGGAGAGCGACGACCATCTGGGCTGGGTGTTCCCCGCCGCCGCTGACGAGGAGCCCGGCGCTGAGCCTGACCCTTTCAACGGCGCCAGGAGCGTCAGGGAGCTCTACGAGATCGCCAGCTCCAACTACGCCGGGAAGCCAAGCGTCCCGGTGCGTGACCCACCCTCCGACTCCAAATCCATGAAACAAAACAAGCAGAGGATCAGAACAGAGCACAATAGAACAGTCGAGCTGATTTCACTGTACCATTCCATTTGCATGCATTGCAGGTCCTGTGGGACAAGCAGCTCAAGACGGTGGTGAACAACGAGAGCTCCGAGATCATCCGGATGCTCAACACCGAGTTCAACGACATCGCCGAGAACCCCGGGCTGGACCTCTACCCGGCTCACCTCCGGGCCTCCATCGACGAGGTCAACGAGCTGGTCTACGACGCCATCAACAACGGCGTCTACAAGTGCGGATTCGCCAAGAAGCAGGGGCCATACGACGAGGTGCATGCACTGCTCTGCCTGCGCCTGTTACCTTCCTTCTCTCGGAGACAGGCACTGGTTATTTGGTTTGGTCAGATCAGACAGCATCGATCATGTGCTAACCGAACCTTGTTTGTTCTTCAATGTAATCTAGGCCGTGGCGAGATTATATGAGGCTCTGGACAAATGTGAGGAGATTCTTGGCAAGCAACGCTATATTTGTGGCAACCAGCCGACTGAGGCGGATGTTCGCCTGTTTGTGACTCTCATTCGATTCGATGAGGTAATCTACTGAGCTCTTGCAGATCGGTCATCAGAACACAAAACTCTAGGTACCATTTGATTGTTGTTGCTAACCTATTTTTGTGCATACTTGTTCCTGTTCAGGCTCTCACCTGACATGTTTGTTCTATAGAAACTAACAATTTGTTTGTATAGTAATACATTCTTTCTAGCACAGACTACTCCTGTCCTTTGTGAAGATTTCTTCATCTTTAGCCTTAGTGCAGACCTGATGTGTACTCTACTCAGAGCATAAATGGTTCTTTTGTGCTAGTAGTATTCAGAAAATATAAAACTAAGTAAACAGTGAACCACTACTTGTCTAGGGTGAGAACCAAGTAAGAGCTAGGTAATGGGGCTGTTTGTTGACCAATAACAATGCCTGTTTGCTTGGTCGTTTTGGTGGCTGATAAGCTAGCTGTGTCTGGTTTTGACTGTTTTCTTGTGAGAGAAAACACTATTTCAATGACTGATAAGTCAAACGAACAGGGCTGAACAGTTGCTTGCTACTGCAGTAGAGTAATTACAGATAGTGGTGCACTGGTGCTGCAAATAAGCTGCAATCCTTGCAGGTGAACGCAGGCCCACTTGGTTCATATGGTACCCCTTTAGACTATCTCCAACAAGATAGGGCAAAACATAACCCAAACCTAAAATAGATAGTGTACAGTGGTTTTAGGTAACAAAATCATGTTCCAACAGAGGATGCAATCGGAGCATGCATTTTACCTTCCAGCGCTGCCAGCACGCATATATGCATCTTCTCTCTCAACATATGCAAAACTGTAGCCATGCATATTGTCGGTGTTATGACCGGGGGTCAAGACCACCAACTAGTAAATTTGTATATCGCGTGCTCCCTCTCTCAGACGTGATGTAAGATGGACACAAGGTTTATCCTGATTCGGGCAAAGAAGACCCTACGTCCAGCGGGGGAGGATGACTTGTATTATCTCGCACCCAAATATGCTCGTACAGGGGGGGTACAAACTGTGTTACACGGGGTTGCTCAGAGCGAGCTGAAGCCTAAGGCTAGCAGTGCTGCCCTAGGCGACGGGTTGGCTGCTCGAGGGGTCGATCGAGCAGCGGGGTGTGTGGAGTGAGGAGTGTGAGGGTCTCAACTGAAGTCTCGAATCGGAGATTTCAGAATCCAGCCAGAGAGAGAGAGATCCCTTTCTTCTACCTCGACGTCCCCTTTTATAGACCAAGGGGAGGTCCGAGGGTACATGATCCTAACTGTCGTAGTATGGGCAGCGTGTCTGTGGCACAGTGTTGGCGGAGGGACGTCGAGCACTGTGGCGGCATGGCCTTCCCGTCCTTTTGGCGCTCCGGGTCGTGGTGGCAGTGGAAGTCACCGCGGCACGTCGCGGCACAGCTTCCGCAGACGGGCACGAATCCCACAGCTGAAGCGAGACGGGGCAGATGGGACGGGCCCCATACTGGAGTTGTCGGAGGAAGGGGTCGAGCCCCTCGGTCGAGGGGGGGGGGTCGAGCCCTGCGTGGCTCTGCCGTATCCCAAGTCGTCGTCGAGGGCTGCACTGTTCACGTTCCGAGGGGTGCTGCTGGAGTCCGTACTCGCGTCGTGGCGGCAGTAACAACACAATTGACAGAAATTAGGGATATGACGGCGAGTTGTTGGATTTGACTACGGACGCGGGCGCCCATGGCGTTAGGCGGATTTACTTTAACCCATGCCGGGAGCAGTTGGGCTGATCGAGCCTCCCGTCCGGGGGTCGTCCGTTCGACCCCTGGTCCGTCGCCCGTCGTCGAGGTAGGGTCGGGCAGAGGCGGAGTCGGAGGAATCGAAGTAGAGGGCGAGGGGTCGTTCGTTTGACCCCTCGTCCGTCACCCGGCGTCGAGGTAGGGGCCGGGGGGTCGCTCGTTCGACCCTCGGTCCGTCATTTGATGTCGAGGTGGAGGCCGAGGGGTCGTTCGTTCGGCCCCTCGTCCGTCATTCGGCGTCGAGGTGGGCCGGCCCGTGACTCGCTGCCGTAGCCGGTGCAGGGGGCCTTCACGTGACGGGCCTTCCCTTATTGACTTGAGCAGTGGGCTGGTCCCTGTCTTAAAATGGTTGCTATGTTTAGCGTTAATTTATCGAAGGGTTTAGGGTACCCCTTACCTTCGTACCCGACACATATGTCCGTCCTTTTCTCCGTTGCGCACATCACGTCGTGGTGGGCCCTTGGATTGTTTGCATCTGGGTGTTGGAGAACGTCTGCTTTTTTTGATAAAATATACTGTATTAATTAATTGAAAAACAAGTTTAAATACAAGTACACTGAAAAAGGATACGTAGGACAGCCGTCCAACCTATATTCTACAAGAAAGAAAATCGGCAGCTTTCAGCTTTTTACTGTACTAGACCCAAACCATCGAATGCCTATTGCGTTTGCATTCAGACCGTTGGAGACAGTCTTATATATCCTTGCAGCTGAACGCAGGCCCAGTTATGCATATTTTTTTTTTTGAGAGAAACCAACTATGTACATGTAGTCATTTTTTGTACGGCTGTACCATCAATCCCCATTATACCCTCTGGTTCATATGGTACCCTTTTTTGCATTCCTCTGGTTCATATGTGACTCAACTAGAAATACATTTCCTCGAGCTTAATGTTCCTTTTTCAACATTGATTATTACAGTAGATTTGACGTGACCTCTATCAAAATCAATGACACAGGTGTATGCCGTTCACTTCAAATGCAACAAGAAGCTGCTGAGGGAATACCCAAACCTGTTCAACTACACCAAGGACATCTACCAGATCCCAGGCATTAGCAGCACCGTCAACATGCAGCACATCAGGAAGCACTACTACGGAAGCCATCCGTCCATAAACCCCTATGGGATTATCCCCGCTGGACCCAACATCGACTACAGCGCCCCACATGACAGGGAGAGGTTTGGCGCGTGATTATTGTCGTGAGGGCCCTGTACCGTACGTTCTTGCTTCTGCAGGAGCCGTACGTCTGCAGTGTCGTGCTTGAGGATCTTGTGCCTGCCAGTGTCGTCATCAGAGTATTTTTTTTTCTTTTGTGTATGTGCACGCGCTCGTGTCTTGTACTCTTGTTTGATCAGTTTTTTTTTGAGGGGAATTGTTTGATCAGTTGAAGATGGAGCACATGCCCAATCGAATAAAGAGAGAATATGTATATGTTTGATCTTGTACTACTCTTTTTTTATGGAAGTAGAGAGGGAGTAAATGTTTTACAACAGCCGTTTGATCAACGCAACGGCAATGTGACGCCAATCCTCGTGATGGTGACAAAGTCATGCCACCATTTTTGGCATGATTGAATTGGATAGATTTGAAAACAAAAATAGTTCAGGTTCGTGCTATTTTTTCATGTTTTATTATTTTCGAGTTAAAATGAAAAAACAAAGCTCCAAGGCCACTCTCGGGTGCAGCAGGTCACAACCAGAAACTCAGAAGATTAGGCGGCCCCCCTGTAGTGCAGGTAACAACATGGTATTCCTTACTATATACTCCCTCCATCCCAAATTATAAGACATTTGTAAAATCTTGGAGAGTCAAAGTATTTCAAATTTGACCAACAATTATAGAGAAAATTATAAAGATTTATGACATCAAATTGGTATACTATGAAAATATATATTGTCATGTTCGGTTTATCATTTTCGCGACTGATAAGTCGGTGCTATTTTTAACTATTTTGTTGTGAGAAAAAAACACTATATACCATGATTAATAAGCCAGACGAACATGACAATAATTGATAAAAAAATCTAATGATATCTAGTTGACATCGTAAATGTTATTATATTATCATAAAAATTTGGTCAAATTTGAGATACTTTAACTCTCTAATTTTGTTTCAAATAACTTATAATTTGGGATGTAGGGAGTACATCTAAGGGCATATTAAAAAAAGTACCATCATCTGTATCTACTCGCAAAAAAACATCATTTGTATCTTGGCCGTCGCTGTATATGTTTTACGATATATAGTTAAACTAAAAAAAACATCATTTGTATCTTGGCCGTCTCTGTATATGTTTCACGATATATAGTTTAAATAAGAAATTAAAATATCTTAGCCGTCCTAGCTCAGTGGTAGAGTGCGTGGCTTCGATCCCCACTGGCTGATCACAATTATGTTCAAAGTATTCTTTTGTCTTTATTTTTATTTTTTGTCTAGGCTGATCAAAATTATGTTCAAAGTATCTAGCGCTTAAGGCTTGTTTAGGACTGCAATGAGACATTTTCCTGTGAAAGGCCAAGTATGTCCTTAGATTTGGATCACAATTATGTTCAAAGTATTCTTTTGTCTTTATTTTTATTTTTTGTCTAGGCTGATCAAAATTATGTTCAAAGTATCTAGCGCTTAAGGCTTGTTTAGGACTGCAATGAGACATTTTCCTGTGAAAGGCCAAGTATGTCCTTAGATTTGTTTGATGTATTTTTCAGAATTTAGTTTGTATTTTTTTTTTGGCGTTGGCTGATCAAAGTTACATTCAAAGTTATGTGGCGTCGTGGATTCTCTTCTCTCTTGGAAATTTTTAATGGCCGTGGGTTAGATCCCTACGGACGTCGATATGGGCGATTTAGTTTTTATTCCCTAGGCTGATCAAAGTTATGTGGCGTCGTGGATTTTCTTGTCTCTTGGAAAATTTTAACGGTCATAGGTTAGATCCCTATAAACGGCGATTTAGGCTTGTTTGACACTGCTCCACTCCACGTTTTTCAGCTCCCGCTTCATGTTTTTTAGCCAAGTAGTTTCAACTCCACACGCACAACTCTAGAAAAAAAAGTGAAGTTGTGAGAGCACCTAAAGAGGTGCTCCACAAACTTCAGTTTTTTGTGGAGCTGCTCCACAGTGGAGTTTACGGAGCAGAGTTTGTGGAGCAGTCTCAAACAGGTCCGGATCTTTTTGGCACTGCTCTGCTCTAGTTTTTCAACTCTATTTATAACGACAACTCTAGTTATTTCCTGTTTTCAGCTCTCTATATGCCTTGTTGTTTTTTTAATCTAATCCTGATTCTTGTTTCTGTCCGGTATTTGCTTTCGAAACTAGAGATGGTACCTGCTGCTTCATGATACTCATGTGGTATTTTTTGTTTTGGTTCTAACCTGGAGCGGGCTATGATTGTTTATGAGGCCTATTAGTAAGATACTAATGTCGAAGAACTTATGCTATTGTAATGGAACTCAATGTATAATTGATTTGCACTTCTTCTCATTCTTCTGATCTACTTTCTATCGAGTTCCTCTCCTTCGTCCAGGCTGACTCTACCCAACACCAAACACAATCTCAAGTTAGCACTTTTGGTTAGTTGGTCCTCAACCGGGCTGCAGGCTGATAATCAAACATGACCTCAATTGGGCCAGGTCAATTTGGCTCACCTTGGGTGTTCGGTAATACGGAACCGATCAATTCGGTTCCTTACAGAACTGGTACTCATTGGTCCCTTAAAAAACTCGGTATCAAAGAATTTTTGTATCAATACTTTTGGATCATTTTTGATATTTAGCGAAGAGTACCGAACTGATCAATAGATATATAATAGTAGGTTCAAAAGATAATTTTAACATGATTTTATAAAGACTAATTGTACAAAATATATATACATATATAATTTCACAAGACTATAAGAGCGAGGGCCAAAAATATATAATATAATAGTTTACAATAGTACAATCAATAATATAACAACACTTAACTCATCATAATTCAGGTAAATTCGGTTCTCCGAGGTAAAGAACCTAGGAACTTGGTTGGTAGTTTAGTTGTCTGTACTGTGTAAGCCTGGCTAGCCTAAGAATTTGTTTGGTTGCATGGTTTGTTTTGATACAATCACATTTGCTCTGAATTTGTAAGTTTACCCCCTTTGAGGAATTTCATCGAACATGTGGTGGGCATACTGGCGAGCAACATCAGCAGGGCAAGCATTAGGCACCACCAGGGGCACGGCAGAGCAGCTCCAACACGACGTCTAGGAAACCAGCTAAGTTCCAATAGCACGCGCTCAAACTCCGGCATGACGACCACCATGGGCACGTTAGAGCAGCTCGGTAGCACTATACTTGGCCATAAGGCACGAGGCACGACGGCCCGGCCCATGGCATGACGTTTTGGCCCGGCCCGAGCACGGCACGGCCCGGTGGGCGGGCCGTGCCTGGGCCTCCACCTAGGCACGTGGCATGGCACGGGCACGACCCGATCTAAGAGGCGGCATGTGAACAGCTGAGAGTCCCTATGTGTTTGGTTTTGAGTAATTGATGAAACCTACCTAAATACTAACCTTGATCTTTAAGTGTGAATCATGAGATAGGTTGGTACATGCCATGTAAGGGAGCAAGATGAATCAAGTGGATGGCACAAGGCTCTAGCATGGTGGTGCAAAGGAAAATGGTGTGAAGGCAAAGGTGATATAGGAACCATTTTCGGTTTGATGATCAAGACACCATATATGGTGTGATCACATTTAGGATAGATAGTCGTACTATCAAGGAGGGAGCTCACGTATTTGATTACGGTTATCATGTGCCACTAGGTTCTTTGCATGTCATTTAATATCAATTGATCCAAGTGAAACAACCAACTAAATTCCAAGATAATTGTGAACTAAAAGCTAACACACGTGCACAAGTGTTGAGATCACTTAGTGTTAGCCCTTGGAAGCTTGGGAGAAGTTGGTGGCTGAGTTTGGCGAAGAAAAGCAGTCCGAACGCTAGGGCATGTGCTGTTCGGACGGCAGTGTGCGTCCGGAAGCTGACCCTAGGTGGCTCGGCTGTGAAGGAGAGTCCGGACGCTAGTGCGTGTCTGGACTGGAGGATCCGGACAGCGTCCGGATGGTTTTGAGGCTCTCGGGAGCTCTCTGCTGAGGTCCGGACTCTGCGGGGTGTTAGTCCGGATGAGGAACCGGACTTGCGTCCAGAGTGGAAGAACTGAAGAGGGAGCTCTCGGGTTCTCTGGAATTTATTTCCGGACGCCGGGAACAGCGAGTCCGAACGCGATGAGCAGTTGCGTCCAGAGACGCGTGGCGCGCTGCTGTGCGCGCGGGAAGCAGAGCCGTTTGAACAGCAGGCGACCGAACGCATGGCCATTGGTCCGGTCTGCGCAGTGCGCGCGACCGGAGGCAGCGTCCGGAGTGGTGAACAGAGGCAGTTTCTGTGCTACTGTGGGGGCATCCGGACACAGTTTTTGGTCCGGACCCCCACTGTTGGTAGCGTCCGGAGGGCGCGCAGAATGTGTTCTGCAGGGGCAAAACGGCTAGTGTTTGAGTGAGGGCTATATAAGTGATATGGCCGGCCCTTTGGGGCATATCTTGCACTTCTACTTCACTCATACACTTGTGCTTGCTTGAGATTGCTCCACCCACTCATCTCATTGATACATGTGCTAATTTCATGAGAGATTGAGTGAACCAAGTGCATTGCTCTATTGATTGCATACTAGTGGCACTTGGTGATCATCGTCGTCGCGGAAGTTCTTGTTATTCTTGGAGGTTGCCACATCCTAGACGGCTTGGAGCGACGAGGATCGTTGAGCGGAGGAAGGTGATTGTCTCCGGCTTCGGTCGGTGGATTGTAAGGGGTTCTTGAGTCTTCCCCGCGGGAGTTCGCGGAAGACATCTCTAGTGGATTGCTCGTAGCTTGTGGATCCCTATCTTGTGTTGGTTGTGCGGCACCCAGTGACGGGTTTGGCGTGTGATGCCAATTAGCGCGTGAACCACCAAGTAATATTGTGTCATCTTGTCTCTACCGAGGATTTCATATTGTGATTGATTATCTCTTTGGCATTCTCTTCGCGGCGGTATAATCTTCCTATCTCTAGCTTTGCATTACTTTCTTTACATTCTCGCAAAGTAGAGCCTCTAGTTTAGTTTGTGTAGTTTAGTTGAGTAGCATTAGTTATCTAGCTCTTGTGTGTGACTTAGGATATATCTTGCTAGCAACTATACTTGTGGTAGGTGGCTTGTCGACCCTAGTAGTGCTAGTGCAAACTTGCTTCACGCCGTGTTTTATTCTAACAAGTTTGCTTAAGTGTTGTTGTAGAATTTTTAATAGGCTATTCACCCCCCCTCTAGCCATATCTAGACCTTTCAAGTGGTATCGGAGCTTGGAGGCCATCTATTTGAGGCTTAACATCCCACGGTGTTAAAATGGCTCCAATCAACAACACCAAGAGGGCACCTAAGTTCGATGGCACTAATTATAGCTATTGAAAGGCCTTGATGACCACCTATCTTAAATCAATCAACCGGAAGATATGGTTGGTGGTCGACAAGAAGTTTGAGGTGGTGAATGAAGAGGCACTCACCGCGGCCGAAGAAGAGAAGCTCCAAAACAATGACATAGCCTTGAGTGCTATCCATGAGGCAATCTCCAAAGAAGTGTTTGAACAAATCAATAACTTGGAGAGTGCTCCTGAGTCTTGGAAGAATCTAGAAGAGTCTTATGAAGGGACTCAATCCATGAAGGGAGCCAAAGCATACATCTTGAAGGAGAAATTTGCTAGCTTCAAGATGAAGGATGATGAAAATGTGCCAAAGATGTTCAATAGGCTTGAGGTGCTTGTCAATGACCTCAAGTCACTTGGAGAGAAAGTGGAGGACAAGGATTTCTCATTCAAATTCTTGATAAGTCTTCCATCAAGATTTGAGATGCTAGTCACTCTATTGGTGAGAAATGGATTGGATACAATGACACCAAACCAAGTTCTTAGTGAGGTGATTACCGATGACACCTTTAGAGAAGACAAGGACAAGATTAGAGAGAACAAGGAGAAGAAGGATGACAAGAAAGATGAGAAGAAGAAGAGTATGACATTCAAAGCCACATCATCATCAAAGGGCAAAGCAAAGTGTGATGAATCAAGCTATGATGAGTGCTCAAGTGATAGTGATGATGATGAAGAAGAGATGGCTCTATTTGTCAAGAAATTTGGCAAATTCATGAAGAAGGGCTATAGAGCAAGAAGGAAGAAGAACTCTCACGAGTTCAATGAGAAGGATAGAAGATGCTTCAAGTGCAATAGCAAGAATCATCTCATTGTGAATTGTCCTCTTCATAGTGACAACGAAGATGAGAAGAAAGGCAAAAAGAAGGAGAAGAAGGAGAAGAAAGAGAACAAGATGACTCTCAAGAAGAACAAGAAAGGAGGTTCATATGTTATCACTTGGGATAGTGATTCAAGTGATGATGAAGACTCAAGTGATGATGAGAAGAGATCAAGCAAGAAGAAGGCTCTTGCAAGCATTTCTATGAAGAACAAGATCTCTCTCTTCGACACTCCATCTACATGCTTCATGGCTCGGTCCACTAAGGTACAATCCGATGATGAGAGTGATTCTAGTGATGATGATGATGAACCCACTAAAGATGAACTAATTGAAATGTTGGAAGATGCTAAGACTCACTTTGATCTCAAAAGAGAGGAGTGCAAAGCATTGCGGAAAGAGCTTCAATCTCTCAAGCAATCCTTTGATGAGCTCAATCTTACTCATGAGAGGCTAGAGGATGCCCTTGAGAAGCTTGACAAAGCTCACTCTAAGCTTGAAAAGGCTCACTCATCTCTTGTTGAGCAAAAGGAGAAAGAGCATGTTTCAACAAACGACATGGGAACAACTTGTGACATACTAAATGAATCTTTCTTTGAACCCATCATCATCACTCCAACTAACCCTTCTTGTAGCACTTCTAACTCTAACTCTTCTACTAGTGATGGTTTCACTTGTGATGCTTCATTAATGGTTGAGAATGAGTCCCTTAAGAAGGAGATTGGTAAGCTCACTCTAGCCTTAGGCAATGCCTATGGTGGAGACGCCCGCTTGCTTAAGTACTTGGGTAGTCAAAGGTTCTCCCTTTGCAAAGAGGGACTTGACTATACCCCCAAGAAAGGCAAGGCGACCTTTGCAACTCCAAAGCCTCGCTTTGTGAAGAGCAATGGCCGGTTTTGCTCTAGTTGCAAGCAAGTAGGGCATGATGAGCAACATTGCAAACTAAATCTAAGCAAGATAAAATTTACAAGTGCATCTATTCGCTTTGATTCTTGTTATGTGCTTACCAAGGGAAAGGAAGGTGTGATATATAAGTACATGGGTACTCCCAATGAGAGCTCAAAGAAGAAAGCTATTTGGGTACCTAAGTCCTTAGTCACTAACTTTGGAGGACCCAAGCAACAATGGATATCTAAGAAGAATTGAATCTTTTGTAGGTTAATTATAAAGTCGGAGGGAGGCATTGGGTGCTTTATAGTGGGTGCACTCAACATATGACCGGAGATTCAAAAATGTTCAACTCTATCAAGCCAAATGATTGCAATGGGGTTGACTCTATCACATTTGGTGATAATGGCAAAGGCAAGGTCAAAGTGCTTGGAAAGATTGCAATATATAATGACATGAGTATATCCAATGTGTTGCTAGTAGAGAGCTTGAACTTCAACTTGCTATCCGTAGCTCAACTTGGTGATCTTGGTTTCAAGTGCATCTTTGGAGTTGATGATGTGGAAATCATAAGTGTAGATGGCTCTAATTTGATCTTCAAAGGCTTTAGATATGAGAATCTATACTTAGTTGATTTCAATGCTAATGAAGCTCAATTGTCAACTTTCTTGCTATCCAAATCTAGCATGGGTTGGTTATGACATAGAAGGCTTGGTCATGTTGGGATGAGGCAATTGAACAAACTAGTCAAGCATGATCTAGTTAGAGGCTTGAAGGATGTAGTCTTTGAGAAAGATAAGCTATATAGCTCTGGTCAAGCTGGCAAACAAGTTGGAAACACTCACCCTACCAAGAGCATGATGAGTACTTACAAACCATTTGAGCTCTTGCATATGGATTTGTTTGGGCCAACATCATATACAAGCATTGGTGGAAACAAATATGGCTTTGTGATAGTTGATGACTTTACAAGATATACATGGGTATTCTTCTTGAGTGACAAGAGTGAAACATTTAATACATTCAAGATCTTTGTCAAGAGATACCAAAATGAATTTGAAACAAC
This sequence comes from Microstegium vimineum, assembly GCA_022036555.1. NCBI lineage: Eukaryota > Viridiplantae > Streptophyta > Magnoliopsida > Poales > Poaceae > Microstegium > Microstegium vimineum. The sequence goes on from CM039137.1 coordinate 21,907,259, forward strand.
TATCAAGAGAGTGAGAAGTGACAATGGTAGTGAGTTCAAGAACACAAGAGTTGATGAGCTATGTGATGAATATGGAATCAAACATCAATTCTCGGCCAAGTATACTCCTCAATCAAATGGCCTTGTTGAGAGGAAAAATAGGACACTCATTGATATGGCAAGATCTATGCTTAGTGAATACAATGTGAGTGATTCTTTTTGGGCCGAAGCTATCAACACGGCTTGCTATTATAGCAACCGACTCTATTGCCACAAGATGCTTGATAAGACACCTTATGAGATATTGAATGGAAGAAAGCCAAATATTGCATACTTTAGAGTGTTTGGTTGCAAATTCTATATCTTGAAGAAAGGTGCAAGATTGAGCAAATTTGAGAAGAAATGTGATGAAGACTTTCTACTTGGTTACTCAACTACAAGCAAAATATATAGAGTATGGAATCTTACTCATGGCATAGTTGAGGAGGTACATGATGTGGAGTTTGATGAAACACAAGGCTCTCAAGATGAAAGTGACAATCATGATGATGTGAGAGGTGAACCATTGGCAAATGCAATGAAGAATATGGATATTGGGGACATTAGGCCGAGGCAAGTAGATGAGGAGAAAGACAATGACTATCTAGTGCAAGCTCCATCCAATGAGCAACAAAATGACAATCAAGCTAGTTCATCCTCTCCAACTCAAGATCAATAAGAGGCTAGTTCATCATCTCAATCCAATGATAAACCAAGTACAAGCAATCAACTTCCAACACTCCAACCTACATCTGTTGCAAGGGATCATCCTTTGGATCATATAATTGGAGATATATCAAGAGGTGTGCAAACAAGATCAAGATTGGCTTCATTTTGTGAACACTACTCATTTGTATCATCTATTGAGCCAACCAAGATTGAAGAAGCTTTGCAAGATATTGATTGGGTGAATGCTATGCATGAAGAACTCAACAACTTCACTAGAAATCAAGTTTAGGAACTAGTTGAGAGACCAAAGAATCATAATGTTATTGGCACAAGATGGGTCTTTCACAACAAACAAGATCAAGATGGCATAGTGGTGAGAAATAAAGCAAGACTAGTTGCACAAGGGTACACTCAAGTAGAGGGTCTTGACTTTGGAGAAACATATGCACCGGTGGCAAGGCTAGAAGCAATAAGGATTCTATTATCTTATGCTTGTGCTCACAACATCAAGCTCTATCAAATGGATGTGAAGAGTGCATTTCTCAATGGGTACATCAATGAATTGGTATATGTTGAACAACCACACAGTTTTTGGTCCGGACCCCCACTGTTGGTAGCGTCCGGAGGGCGCGCAGAATGTGTTCTGCAGGGGCAAAACGGCTAGTGTTTGAGTGAGGGCTATATAAGTGATATGGCTAGCCCTTTGGGGCATATCTTGCACTTCTACTTCACTCATACACTTGTGCTTGCTTGAGATTGCTCCACCCACTCATCTCATTGATACATGTGCTAATTTCATGAGAGATTGAGTGAACCAAGTGCATTGCTCTATTGATTGCATACTAGTGGCACTTGGTGATCGTCGTCGTCGCGGAAGTTCTTGTTATTCTTGGAGGTTGCCACATCCTAGACGGCTTGGAGCGACGAGGATCGTTGAGCGGAGGAAGGTGATTGTCTCCGGCTTCGGTCGGTGGATTGTAAGGGGTTCTTGAGTCTTCCCCACGGAAGTTCGCGGAAGACATCTCTAGTGGATTGCTCGTAGCTTGTGGATCCCTATCTTGTGTTGGTTGTGCGGCACCCAGTGACGGGTTTGGCGTGTGATGCCAATTAGCGCGTGAACCACCAAGTAGGTGAATCGCTACAACGAGGACTAGCTTGTTGGCAAATAAGTGAACCTCGGTAAAAAATATTGTGTCATCTTGTCTCTACCGAGGATTTCATATTGTGATTGATTATCTCTTTGGCATTCTCTTCGCGGCGGTATAATCTTCCTATCTCTAGCTTTGCATTACTTTCTTTACATTCTCGCAAAGTAGAACCTCTAGTTTAGCTTGTGTAGCTTAGTTGAGTAGCATTAGTTACCTAGCTCTTGTGTGTGACTTAGGATATATCTTGCTAGTAACTAGACTTGTGGTAGGTGGCTTGCCGACCCTAGTAGTGCTAGTGCAAACTTGCTTCACGCCGTGTTTTATTCTAAAAAGTTTGCTTAAGTGTTGTTGTAGAATTTTTAATAGGCTCAACCAACCACCCCAGCATGCTTAGCGGCCCCCAAACAACACGGACCACAAGAAGAACGAAGCAAAAACTTAACGAAACGACCCCACCGACGGCCATGGAGGACGGCGGAGATCTGCGCGACGTGCACCGACCAAAACACGCACGCGCTCGCAAAACCAACACCGCAACCGGACTCAGGACGGCTAGGCGAAGCTAGCGCAAGACTTCGACTCGAGAAAGATCGACTACGACGACCGACCGGCGAGTGCACCGTCGCGACGGCCATGAACCGCAACGGCGCTCGCGGACAGAGCACGACAACTCGATTCAAGGAAAAACCAACCGCGCGGATAGCTCGAGGTGCTTACCCCGGTTGTGGAACACTTGCTAGCGCGGCCGGAGATGAAGCAGAACGACCGGTCAACGAAGACCTTGCCGGCGAAGAAGATGAACCGAGCGGCCACGTCGATGTTCCCGGAGCTACGGTTCACCATTTGCAAAACGGAGGAGAGCAGCGGGATCAGCGAAGAACAAGGAAGGCGAAACAAGAACCAGAAGAACAATGTGGCTCCTGTGTAGCCGGTGAGATTGTGAACCAGAGCGGCGGCGCTCTCGCCGGAGCCGAGGAAGAAGGCTTCGCGCCGGGCGATTCACGCGTTCGCAGCTTCAACCGACTAGTGCGGGAGGTGTACTAGGTCAATGCGAAGGCCATTGCGGTGGATTGGGAGCTTGGCAGTGACTGGAACGCTCGTGCGAGCTCGACGACGCAAGGAACAAGCTCGGCGGAGCAGAGCAGATGGCGGCGCGAGCGTGGAAAGAGGTCAAGGGTGGACGACGTCCCGTTTTGAAGACGGCAACGGAGCCGTGGTGATGCCACACACGCGATGGGGCGCGCGTTGCGGACAGAAGGCGAACGATGAGCTCGGCAGCTGGCCGGCCAGGTGTCGGCGCCATGGAACCGTTCGACATGCAGGTGTTCGGTGAAATGCCCAAACTGCCATGCGACTGTTTTTGCAAAAAGCTTAACCTTCCAGGGGTTTTCATGAAAAACTTAGAATACCAAAGTTACTCCAAATTTCATGATCTACACTTTGACAACATGCACATATTCAAATTCTGCCTAGAAATGAAAATGCATTTTTGGAAATTTGAAACCCTTTTAAAAAGATTTACCCCTTTTGAATTACTTTAAAAACTTGAATAACACTTGAAAAACTGTAAACACAACAAATGCAATTCAAACAGAGGTCTACCACATTGCTTAAACAACCATATACAAATTCTTTTTAGATCTCAAAAATCATGATTATGGTGTAATCCATCCCTTTGGTAATTAGGGTTTGGATTTAAATTTGAAAGTTTGAATTTGAAAAGATGACCAACATTCACACAATTGATTCAACACAAACAAATAAACTCAGTTTAGTTCAATGCATAACAAGGTTCTCAATCAATGGAATGATGCTTAATGCATATGATGGCATGATCAAGTTTTAATTAAGTGCTTAAACACCAGAGGTGTTACAATAGAGATAGCTAGAGATAGCCATCTAGGACATTAAACATAACGTGGAGGCCAAAAAACCACTACAAATGTTGAAAATGTTTAAGCTCTTTTCCTCATACAAAATATATTGACATCCAAATACTAAAACACCATTTTTTTTATCAGGTTCATCCAAATACTAAAGGAGAACTACTACATCTAATTAGACACTTGGCGACGAAACTCCTTCACCGTACCAAGGAGCACTTATTGCCACTGGAAAAATAATTCTGTACGCTGAAAAAAATAGAGTAAATTGATTATATCGGTCACTCGACAGGTGAATAAAATTTTCCGGTCGGTCTCCCAACCGAATGTATTTTTCGGACACCTTACAGGGAATTTTCGAGCCGTCAAGTTTTGTGATATGTCAAGCGCAAAGTTAAATATTTTTCATATCAGTTTTTTTAGCTGAATATTTTTCATATCAGTTGCTGCACAAGGAAAACCCAGGTAGAAAAAAGAAGATTCTTGAGCCTTTATCCGTGGGCCTAGAGACAAGGATGAAAACAGATAGCAACTAACAAAAGTGGCATGCTATTATGGTTGTGTTTGGTTCATGGTTTTACACGTGGTCAGACTATCATGATATAATCTGGGCCTGTTTGGTTTCATGTAAGGCCCTGCTAGCCAGATTTCCACAAGCCCACGAGGGGGTGTTAGTTAGGCTTGCTCGAAGCGAAGGCAGTGGGCTTTCCCAGCTAGCCAAGCTCCGTCTAGCGCTCACAGCCACTCCCCTCACCTTTCATTGCGACCTCGGGCAACAAGACGATGGAGAATTGGCTTGGCAGGGGTGACCTTGCGTGACGATTGCCCCTACTTTTACCTTGGCGACCTCAAGCGATGGCGAACTAGTCAAAGGCGCGGTCGCCACCCCTGACCCTGAGCGGCGGAGGAGGTGCAACGACACCCTTATGTTGCGGGACTCTTGATTCTGACTCCGGACGCACCTAACTCCAACCCCCATTGACTCTGAATTCCCTGATTGCGCCCTCTACTCCTCGTGCTTCTCTTCCCCATCTCACCATCGTTTCTTGGGCCCGAGACACGCTCTCCTAGATGCCCGTGTATGGCCTACGGTGGCACCCCCCTTAGAAAGGCCTGGACTACCAATACAAGAGTTAACCAACGCTAACATCGGCCACAATGCCAACGCTACGTCCCTCCTTCCACTAACGAGGATGCAAATGGGGATAGAATGTTTCAAAGGGGGATAAAACTACCAACTAAGAGAAGGGGTGATTCTATGGGAAGAAAACTAGGCAACCAAACACACCATTTGTTAGCTAGCCTTAGATATTGTGTGCAACCATTGGTTTTATGAGAGCAAGCTAGGGTTGTCCATGCTTAGATGTCTAGCTAGGCTAGAAGGAAGCTAGGAAATCGAAATCACCCTATATGCATTTAAACGCCATGGTTCTAGATTTTGAAATTCAGGGTTCACCTAATTTGAGAGGTTGCAAGTTTAGGATTACTAGGGCACACCGCTGCTTTGGTTTTGCCTGATAGACTCCATATATGAATTCCATATTATGGTTAGTTAATACTAACTACTACCTATGGTTGTGCGCCTCATAATCCCATGAAAGTGAAGTGAAGGCAAACGAGTAGCATCATTTTTTCTTTAACTCAAAGCAATGTTGCTAGGGGTGTAAACACATCAGATACAAATGGATATATATATCTACGATAGCTACAACTACTACCAAAATAGCAGAGTTCTCTTCGTATTTTTTGTTTTAATAAAATAACACCACTAGTCATAGCATATGAGAGCCTCACTAGGAGGCATTTAGTAGAGAAAGTTTATACTAATAAATTTTGAATACCAAAACACTAGAACTCTACTTCACTAGCAAAACTTATAAATTCTGGTTGTGAATATTCCTCGGATTTAGATTCGAGAGTAAATTGGACCAATCAAAATAGCCTAGATGTAAACTAAGCCAAAATTTGTTCATATGTTAACCAAGCAAAGAGGATATGTGAATGCTTTCTTTATTCTGTATAGAGTGCACATCAAGACAAATTGTTTTAGTTTCAATATTTGTATGTCATTTGTTATTGTAAATTATGTTCCTTGCTATAGAGGTGGACATACCCATAGGGAGAGGTACCAACCTACCTCCCTTCTGGAACTCTCTGGCGCACTGGCACGACTTCCCTCTCCTTGCGCCAATTGAAAGAAGAAGATACTAAGATGTTGTCGTCAAGAATAGATAATAAGAAGAGGGTTCTAGTTAAGAAAGTGATAGAGAGAAGAAAAATAAAGAAGGGCTAAATTGAATTAGTAATAGTTCATGGTTCCAAATGCAACTTACCTATTAGGCCAATCTCATTGTGAGGTTTCATGGCAGTTTCATGACATTAAATGAGATAACATGGCATAATATAGATGAAGAGAGAGAAAGCAAATACATAAGGGCTAGATTGATTTACTAATAGTTAAAGGTTCTTAATGCAATGTATCTATTAGGCCAGTTTCAATGTGAGTTTTTGTGAGAGTTTCATGACATTATATATACTGACATGGCATAATAAGATGAAGGAGAGAGAGAGATATGCTAAAAGTCTCATGGGATGAAATAAGTTTCATGGAGATGAAACTTGTGTACACTGTTTCCATCACATGAGGAGTCTTGCAAACTATGACATGAAACTCCCAGTGAAACTGGCCTTACCCGTAATAAATCCAAGAAAATCCCAAAATGGTAAAATATATTTTGTTAGAATGGAATTAACTACAACTACACAGTAGAAGTGGTAAATCACATGTTGCATATTTATGTTTCACATGGGTAAATGCAGTTATAAAAACATATCTTAATTTTGTAAGCATTGTCCACAATAAATCCCATAAATATTACATCAAGTTAATAATGTGAATTCCATGCTAAGGTAAAAGTTTTACACCTAAAAAATCTCATATGAGAATGAAAAATATAAAACAATGTTTTTGTTAGCTTTAGGATAGTTTGACTAGCACAAATCAAAATCCATTAGATAGATAGAGAAATAGATGTATAGATGGATGTAGATAGATAGATAGATAGATAGATAGATAGATAGATAGATAGATAGGTAGATAGATAGATAGACAAACATGTAGGCAACCATATACTCCCTCCATACCCATATTAATTGTCGTTTTAGAAAAGATTTGAGTCAAACATTGGAAATATAAAATATGAATAACTTTTAAGTTGTTGAGTTTGGAAAAATAAAAATCATATTCATAGATTTGTCTTGAAAAATACTTTATAAATATAATATTATATTTCAATAAATATTATTAAAAAAATTAAGCAGTCAAAGTTATGCTTTGGAGTCCGTGTCGCTGTCCTAAACGTCAAGTAATATGTGTATGAAGAGAATAGAAGGATATAATCACATAATATAGCAATGATTAATATCTTTGGACAAATTAACGACAATGGTAAACGGACTAATGACCTTCATTAAACTTGTCCCTACATGTGTGTGCAGTTTATGTATGGCAGCTATGCATACCTTGCATGTGTCAATGGTAATTCATCATAAATGTGCATGCTAGTATTCTAGAATGTTTTTTTCATTAATTGTGCACACAAATCAAGTGGAAAGGTAGCATAGCTACTCTGTTCACATTTAAATTCCAGTAAAACTCAAATATAGTTGTATTTTGAGCACATTTCAAATGGTAAATGAAACTACATTCTGAGATGGACGGAGTAGACTAGACGTAGATATAGTAATTAATACTTAGATAGTTATAGGGGTATAGATAGCCATCTAGCTAGAACACTGAATGTACCAGAGGCCTAAGAAACCACTATAAATATTGAAAATGTATATGTATATGCTCTTTTCCTCACACCAAATAACCATGGCATCTAAAAAGATCGTAGCAGTGCCTATTGTCTTCATCCTCGCCTTGCTCCATGTGGCCTATTGTAAGTAACTAAAACAACCTTTCTGCTTATGAAGTTCGTTGAACACAAAAGGAAAACCACACTTCTATTTAGACACTTGGTGACATAATACATCTTGTACCATGGAGCTATTACTTTGAAGATATGTTCAAGAGTATATGTGCTGCATATGGTCCTAACCATTGAGCGGTTTATGATTGTACATAGGTATGGAGGCAAACATGTGCACTAGGCGTAATGGGTTTTTCCACGGCTCATGCATGAGCAATAAGAACCGTGCGAACTCATGCGTTCAACATGGCCTTGGCGTCGGTGGGTATTGCAAGGGCAAGATCCCATTTAGACAAAATTGCATGTGTACGTTTGATTGCCCGGGAGGCGATCCACCAGAAGTGAAGCCACTATCCGGTGGGCGCAAGTTATCATATGGGGATGAACTAACATTCAACATGTCTAAATTGGAGGTATCCAACTAGGTGTTTATGAGCAATTGAGCGATGTAATAAGAACATGCATGTTTTAAGAGATCACGCGAAAGTAGTTATATGAATAAAACAAGGCACAAAAATTCATGTTCCAATTCGGCCCTTGTGGTTATCAACACCTACTAGGTCGCCACCATTCTTTCTCTTATTTAGAGAAGCAGCCGAACATGATACCGAGTTGGTTGGAGTTCGCAACATCGCCCGTCGAGCTGGATTCGCACACATGCTGAGGAGCTAGACAAAACTCATGCCACCACCCAACATGAGCAAAGTCTTTGTCCCCAATAATGTATTATCTCACATCAAATTTGTGCTTGTCCCTGTCACAGCCGCCCATAAGTAATTTCTCATCTGGCCGCTGCATGTTGTTTTTTTGCCATCTACAACAGTCTTGCTGGGTTCATTAGGAGGCCAACCCATTACTGCACGCAAATCAATTACCAATCCTATCTCATGTCGTGCCCCACTGTCCCTCTCCTTCTTGCGCTACCGGTAATGCAACACCAAATGTCCATGTAGACAAATGAGTTATCCAACCACCCATTCCCTCACATGCAATGTATCACAACCGTTAGATATACTGCACTCCTAAGTTCACATCCAGTCACTCACTCACATGTATCAATCTCAATCACTGGATGCATATTGTGTGGCTGTGATAACCTATGTAGTCGCAGTGGTATGTGAAAATTTTGCATTAGCCAAGCTGCTCTCTCTTTTCCTCTGTTCTCATCTGCGGACTTGTGGTTGCGCCATGCAAGTCGGCTTCGTAGGGTCGCGCAGCCAACAACAAAGACACACAACTCCATAGGTAATTGCGTAGCTCTTAGTTAGGTTGTTCACCATTTATGCAATATTAAAGTTTTGAGACAATCTGCTAGATACAACGGTATAAGTTTAGAGATCGGTGACGAACTTTATTAAGAAAGAGAAAGGAAGAAAGAAAGAAATATAACTTGTCGTTTCTATGACTGATAAGTCAAATAATGTTGTTTTTAACTATTTTGTTGTGAGATAAGCCGGACTGATAAGTCAAGTGGACAGAGCTTAGACTGAAACGCGGTCGCATGCAGCGGCCTGCTGAGATCTGATGGGCAGATTAGACACAGAAAACTAGCAAGAGCAAGGCCGTGTGTGGATCTAGCTGGAGCATACGTACAGTACATCCAAGCAGACGGGAGCGTTGGCACGTGCTCCCGGCCCCCGACGACGTGCCAGAAACAGCCGGCGCAGCTGTGGCCTCATGTCATGTGCCGCGGCGCGCGCGCGGACAAGGCGCCTCCCCGTATATTAATGCCGCGCGGCAGGCGCGCCATGTTGTCATGTCGTCACAGATCGAGATCATGATCCAGGCCGAGAGCCAGCAAGCACTTCACTTCCATTAGCCGTTAGTCTCCATCGGGTCTCGTTGCTTGGGAAGCAAAAGGAAAAAAAACTAACAATCACCCACCGTGAGCAGGAGAATACGGAGGTCCACCGGCAGGCACCGCCGGGCGGGGCAGCAAACGCATGGCGGACATCGACCGGCGCCCACCGAGCCGTGCCATGCTCGCGGTCTACCGTAGCGCTCGTCCTTGTCGCCGTGGGCGTCCCGCGGGTGGCCGGCCAGACGACGACGAGGGTGGTGGTGGATCCGGACAGCTGGGCCGATCGCGGCGCGGCGTGCACGGGCACGGTGGAGGAGTGCGTCGGCGGCGGCGTGGCCAGGAGGGAGCTGGGCAACGCCGGGTACATCAGCTACGACGCCATGAGCCGCGGGCGCGTACCGTGCTCGTACCGTGGCGCGTCCTACTACAACTGCCGGCCGGGCGCGCCGGCCAACCCTTACTCCCGCGGCTGCTCCACCATCACCCAATGCAGAGGCTAGGGCAGAGAGCGATGATCACGGCCGGGCCGGCCATGCATATGCAATTATGCATTGCTCTCGTCCGTCTGTCTCAGCTTGTAAGGCGAATCCTGTTTTTAATTTTCTTCTCCTTTTGATCGATTCTTTCTTCAATCTTTTTTGGTGGTGTTTTTGTGTTCTGTAGCTGGTTAATTAGCTATTAGCTGGGCTTTGAGAGATTGGTTGTTCATCAAATCATCAGTTGACAGACATAGAGCAATCTTCTCTCTCCATGGTTTTGTAATTGGCATTGGAAAAAGGCGGCATGTACGGATGTACGGATCAAGAACTCCTCCTGATTCATTATATTCGTGTGCATACATCGTTTGTTCATGCTAATTGGGGTTGCGAATGAAATTGTGAAATCATCTGTACACAAGGAAAAGAAGTGAAAATTGTTGTAAATTGTATAGTTGTATGGGAGAAGTAAGAAGAGTGGTTTAATTTGGTTCATTCAGATAGAACCTGAGGAGCAGATGAGTGGTCCTGATCTTGTCCTGTTTTATTTTGCCGGAATCCAATTAGTTTGTGCCTTTTCCCAGTTCAGATGAGACATCAGAGAGTGGAGAGCAGAGACAGATTGAAATAGTTGCCGATGCAGCAGCAGCATGCATCGCATTGCACTACACTGCAGGGTAAATAAACTTGGAGAAGCAGAGATAGCTTTCTTTCTTCTTTTCTCTTTTTAGGGGAGAGAAGCTGGGATAGCTGTGTTGACGGGCTCCAGAAAAATGAAATTTTTGGTGAAACAGATGAAAAATTCACGGTTTAAAAGTCAAGAAACTCATAATGCGACCGGTTATGTATGGGCCTTGAAGCGCCGATTGATCGAGCTGCTCTGCAGGCCCATATGGAGCGTACTAGGCCTAGTCAGGTGAGGCCTAGTCAGGGGGGCCAAGTCGGCCAACCCAAGCCACGTCCATTTAAAGGTATCCTTTTTCAACCCGGCCCGTGTCTTCCACAAATGGGCTCAAATCATGTGGACGTGGGTTGGGCTGGTGGCGATGCCACGTTGTTGCTGTTGTTATTTTGAAGTCTTTTTTTGTTGAAAGGGATGGCACGTTGTTAAGGGTTCCGCTAAACGCGGCAGCTAAGCACGACCGAGTCATTTAGCTTCTTCGCACGAGATTCCAGTCAAGCACAGCGGCACGAGGCAGATCTAAGAAACTGCAAGTTTTTTTTGGCTAATATGATATATCTTTTGGACGCATACGCAAATACGCAATACATGTCTGGGTTGCATTTGCATGTTACTCTACTACCGACATTGCATGAATTTCGTGCACAGTTATTTCTTGCGTAGAGCAAGTGTGATCTATGGGCACCATGCATGTTCTTGTTTGGCATCAGATAGAGCTCGTGAGAGTATTGAAGTAAAAAAAAGTGACTTCTCCTTCTCCTACTAGTTCTATCTAGCAAATTATTAATTACTAAAAACTAGTTAATAACGGCTAATATTTGTGTCGGGTACCAAGGTAAGGGGTACCCTAAACCCTTCGATAAATTAACGCTAAACATAGCAACCATTTTTAAGGCAAGGACCAACCCACTACTTGGTAAAACGCGACCCATCAATCGAAGACCCCCTCTACACCAACTGCGGCAACAAGCCACGGGCCGGCTCCACCTCGACGACGGACGAGGGGTCGAGCGAACGACCCCCGGCTCCACCTTGACGACGGACGAGGGGGCGAGCGAACGACCCCCGGCTCCACCTCGATGGTCGACCCCCTGACGAGGGCCGCGACGTCTGCGACCGCGTCTGCCGCGGCACGACTTCCTGAGAAGCCACGAGGCGCTCCGCCCGTGGCCCAGCTTCAACGGAAGGGGCCGACCTCGAGGTCGACCCCTCCCCTCCACCAGTTACAATGGCCGCCTGTTCAGGCGCTGTCTCCTCCTCCTCCAAATCACTCCAGTTCGTCTCTTCCTCCTCCTCGTCCTCCTCTTCCGAGGGTGACAACTCCTCCTCGAAGCCCTCCCGCCTCTGTTGAGCCCGACGCTGATCTCTCAGCTCTTTCTCCCGGGCCCTCCTGGACGTCTTCGCCTTGGCCTTGTCCTTGTCGGCCTTCTACTTCTCCGCGCGGAGGCGGTTCGCCTCCTTCGTGGCCCGGCCCTCCTTCACCGGCGGAGGCGAGGGTCGGTAGGACACATTCCCCTGCGGAATACGAGACAGTTAGAGCACGAGCAGAAAAGATGGAAGGGGCGAGCGCGAGGACTCTAACCGGAGGAAAGGACCTTACCAGCTCAAAGAAGCCCTCGTCCGGCTTCATGGGGATCTTCGCGATGTTCTTGGGGTCGAACCCCCCCGCGAAGAAATGGCAGACGCGGCTGACCACCCGGTCCGGGGCCAGTTCTTCTTCGACGAAGCGGCAGCCCGAGAGATCGACCCCGGACCCATCTCGTCGATGCGGAGGGGTCGAGTCATCAGCGGCACAACCCGCCGTCGGTCGAACGCCGACGCGACGATCTCCGCGGTAAGTCCCTTCTCCTTCAGACGCTTGAGCGCGTCCAGCAAGCCGTCGAGACGCTTCTGCTTGTCCGTCGGGACGCCATATCCCCAGCGGTCGGGCTCGGCATCGAGTGTCCTCCCGGTGTACGCCGGGAGCAGATCGTCGTCGTTCCTCAGGTAGAACCATCCGGAGTGCCACCCGGAGTGGCTCGAGGACGGGTTCGCCGGGAGCCAAAACTTCGGCCGCTTGACGGAGATGCTGCAGCACCCGGCTCTGACCCTCCGGCGGGTGCCCTTGTTGACCGAGGCATGGAAGATGCTGGCCTTGAAGATGTGGAGCCACAGCTCCCAGTGGGGCTCGATCCCTAGGTAGCCTTCGCACACCACGGCGAAGACCGCCGCCTGGCTGACGCCGTTGGGGGTGAGGTGCTGGAGCTCCACGCCGTAATGGTAGAGGAGCGCGCGCAGAAAGCGGCTGGGTGGGGCCCCCAGTCCTGCCCGGTGGAAGACCTCCAACGACACCACGTACCCCTCCGGCGGGTTGGGCTCGGCGTGGTCCCGCGGCGGAACTATCCACTCCGGCCTCTCCGCCGTGGTAACGGGCCGGAGAAGACCACTCTCCACCAATCCCGTCAGATGCGAGTGACGGACAGAGGAGGGGGGCTAGTCATCGGCGCCGACGAGCGCGAAAGTGGCCATAGGGACAGTGGTTTGCTCGGACTTAGGGGCGGACGGTACGTTCCCTATCTTTCTCTCTCTCTCTCTCTCGCGCGCAGAGTTCCGGCTCGCGGGACGCCTAAGGCTGAGGCGGAAAGAAGAAGGCGAGGAAAGCGAAGGCAAGGAGGCGGGGAAGGCAAGTGCACGGAAAAAGCACCAGACCCCTCACCTTCGCTACTTATACGCGGGAGGCCGACGGACGAATCCGGCAAACAGGCAAGGGAATCTCCGCATTTAATTCGCCTGTACTCCCCTCCTCGTATTCCCTCTAGGATAAGGCGTCCCGTCCCATCATCGGGCTCCGCGCCGCACTCCGCCCTGCAACCACCACTGTTGCGCCGAACGGACACCGCCTAAAAAGGCGCGCGGCCGGAAACAACGTCTTCGAGGGTAAGGAATCTTGAGGCAGCGAGAGCTGGCCCTCGAAAGAGGGTTCGACAGCTACCCTCGAGTACCCGAGGCCAGAAATGACCTCGGGTTAGGACCTCGGTCCACTCCCAAAATCTCGAGGGGACAAAGGCCAGCCTACGAACGGGCTCGATAGCCCCCCTCGAGTACCCGAGGCCTGACAAGGCCTCGGGTCGTCAACTGCAGTTCGTTCCATGGCCTCGAAGGGGTAAAGGCTAGCCCGTCCGGGGGTTCGACAGCCTCCCTCGAGAGCTCCGGCACAGATATGTCCCCAAGTTCAATACAACAACCACATGCTTTTCCCCTCGGCGGTCCACAAGGCAGGACTCCTCCTCCTGAGGATAGCGTCAGATGACGAACCATCCGTCAAATCTTGAGGGAGCGAAGGCTGGCCCTTACATAGGGTTCGACAGCCGCCCTCGAGTACCTGAGGTCAGGAAGGACCCATGGTTAACGGACTCCGGTCCGCCCCCAAATCTTGAGGGAGCGAAGGCTGGCTCCACGAATGGAGTTCGACAGCCGCCCTCGAGTACACGAGTCAGGGATGTCCCGGTAGCTCGAGAACGAACTCTCGAGGCTCCTTGGGACATATCCGAGGCATACCTAGGAACACCTAAGGATCCCTGCGCTGGGAGGCATCGAGCCACCAACTCCTATCGAATGGGGTTGGCACCTTGGTGATCCACATGGTCGTGCTTAGTAAGCCGTACGGCTTGCTTAACAATGAGAACGCCCCCGGGCCACTAGTCGACTCCTATCGAACGGGGTCGAGTTCTCACTCGGATTTTTACCCATACAGGGCACCATTTCTAATGGACTCATGCCCGAGAACAGCTCACCGAGGACTTCGGGCTCGTCCTAACGAGGATAGCACGATGCTCTTCACCCCACAATCCGAACGAAAGGATCCGTGGGAAGGACGCTATGAGGTAGTGAAGGCCTAGCCATTCGAGGGCTCGAGGGCCCGACTACACACGGCACCCCTCGACGAAAGAGGGTCGAAAAGCTCGTAACCTGGCAGACAGAGTCGACCTCTCGGGCGGGGCGCTCTGACTCCAGTGGTGCTCAAGGGAGCGAAGGCTGGCCCTCGGTAGGGTTCGACAGCCGCCCTCGAACACTTCTCTTTTCAGGAAATGGAATGAAATCGACCCCTCGACAGGGTGCCACGTCTCCAGGTATCCTTAAAAGACCCCACTATACAACGTATTTTAGCCCCCAGAGGAGTTCTTAATCACTCCTCTGGGGCCTCGGGGGCTACCCCCACGGGGTGCGCTCGCGCGCACCCCGCGGAGAATCGGATTTCTCACCAACCCTGCAGGCCAAGGACAAAATCTTCGGGCAATCCTTACTCCCTCCGAGAAACGCGTATCATAGCCCCCAGAGGAGTTCTAAATCACTCCTCTGGGGCCTCGGGGGCTACTATCGGGTACGAAGGTAAGGGGTACCCTAAACCCTTCGATAAATTAACGCTAAACATAGCAACCATTTTTAAGGCAAGGACCAGCCCACTACTCGGTAAGACGCGGCCCATCAATCGAAGGCCCCCTCTACACCAACTGCGGCAACAAGCCACGGGCCGGCTCCACCTCGACGACGGACGAGGGGTCGAGCGAACGACCCCCGGCTCCACCTCGACGACGGACGGGGGGGGGGGGGAGCGAACGACCCCCGGCTCCACCTCGATGATGGACCGAGGGGTCAAGCGAACGATCCCCCCGGCTCCACCTCGACAAACGAAGAACAGACGAGGGGTCGAACGATCGACCCCGCAACCTCTACGTCGACCCTTCCGACCCCGTCGACGCCTCGACCTCCCCCTCGACCAAGGGTCGAGCGGACGACCCTCGGACGAGGGGCTCGATTAACCCAACTACTCCGACATGGGTTAAAGTGAACCCACCTAACGACATGGGCGCCCGCGTCCGCTGTCAAATCCGCCAACTCCCCGTCAGGTCCCCGATTCCTGTCAACTGTGCCGCCACTGTCCACAAGTACGGACTCCAACAGTATCCCTCGGAAAGTGAACAATGCGACCCTCGATGGCGATTTCGGGAATGCAGCAGAGTCACGCAGGGCTCGACCCTCCCCCTCGACCGGGGGACTCGACCCCCCTCTCTTCAACAACTCCGGTACGGAAGCAGTCCCATCCGCCCCGTCCCGCTTCGGCCGTGGGACTCGTGCCCGCCTGCGGACACTGCACTGCGACGACTTCTACTGCCGCCACGACCGGGGACGCCAGAAGGACGGGAAGGCCATGCCGCCACAGTGCTCAACGTCTCTCCGCCAACACTGTGCCGCGGATACGCCGCCCATACTTCTACTGTAGGACCCTATACCCTCGGGCCTCCCCTTGGTCTATAAAAGGGGACGCCGAGGTAGAGTATAGGGAGACTTCTTCTTGGGACTCTCTAGGTCGGACCATCGGACTTTCGTTCCCAGGAACCCTAGTTCAGACTCTGACACTCCACACTCCACACACCTCGCCACTCGATCGACCCCTCAGGTGGCCGACTCCGTGTAACACAGCTTGTACCCCCTGTACGAGCACGCTTTGGATGCGAGATAATACAAGTCATCCTCCCCCCGCTGGACGTAGGGCCTTCTTTGCCCGAACCAGGATAAACCTTGTGTCCATCTTGCATCACGTCTGAGAGAGGGAGCACGCGATATACAAATTTACTCGTTGGTGGTCTTGACCCCTGGGTCATAACACCGACAATTTGCTTGACTAAACTAGTTAATACCAGCTAAAATTTGTTATTAACAACTAATATTTATTTGACTAAACTTGTTAATAACAGCTAATATCTATTTTGTTGGTCGGACTAAATTAGTTACTGCTAATACTGTTTCTAAACTATTAGTTAGTTAACTATTATCAGCTAATAGATCCAAACAGAACAAAACAGAACGAATGACACAGCCTGGAGAGGCCGCCGCCGCCCTCCGTCCTCCACTGCGGTTGGTCCCCCTCGCTTCCCCTCCGACATCACGTCGCGAGCTGAAGGGAGTGGGGATCCATTGTTTTTAGTAAGTTTTTCTAGCAAATCGAGTCCTTAGGGTTAGGGTTTCTCCATGCCAAAGTTTTTGGTATTGGAGTTTTATTTTCTCCTCCTCTCCGTCAATGATGAAGGAGAAGGGTGGAATATGGTTCTCCATGATGACTTCATTGAAGACGTGGAGGACAACTTCAGCGTCAACATAGAGATTTTTGTTTCCGCACGACGACATCAAAGCGCAGATAATGGCGCCGCCATGGAATAATTTTCTCCGGTCATTTCTCCGTTTTGTTGTGGTTAGATCTAGCCACAATGAAAAACTAGGGAGAATAATTTTCAGATCAGTCTTCCTCATTCTTCGGTGACAGAAAAAAGAAGTAATACACCAGAAAGAAGAAAAAGATGCTCGATTCCACCTATAGAAACGTTAGTCGTCGCTCGTTGGGCAGTTCTTCTCACGCCATTTGCCGAGTGTTTGTGTGTTTGGTCATCTACACTGCAAAGCGATTAACATGTTAGGTTTTGAGTTGTGTTATTCACAACATGTGTATTATTTTGTAATGCAAAGTGCTTGTAACGTATTGATATACCCAAAGAAAAAAAAATGGGCCACAACCACAACCAGTTCGTCTTGATGTGGTGCACGACCGATCGATGCACCGTGTTTCTTTCCTCGGATCTGGTAGCTCTGGCACTGCTAACGTGGTTCCCCAGGACACACAAGAACAAACACAGACAAATTAAGCAGCAGCAGTAGTGCAGGAAGGATACTGACTGCAGGAAAAGCATTCTACTCTACCGCGCAGCAGGCCTGCAGCTTAAAGCGGCCGCCCGGATGCGCGCGATGCTGCCGCCACGGCGCCAGGCGGCGCTAGCGGTGCTTGTACTGGCCGCCGTGCTCCTCGCCGTTGCAGGCGCGGACGCGGTCTACGGTGGTTACGGCGGCGTGGCGGCCTGCACGGGCACGGGCTCGGGCACGGCGGAGTGCGCGGTGGCGGCCAGGAGGGAGCTGGGCGGCGGCGGAGGCAGCATCGGCTACGGCGCGCTGCAGAAGGACCAGACGCCGTGCTCGTACCGCGGCGCGTACTACTACAGCTGCCGCCCCGGCGGCGCCGCCAACCCCTAAACCCGGGGCTGCTCCGCCATCACCCAGTGCAGAGGCTAGCTTAGCCAGCGAGCGAGCGAGCTGTGGTCATGTCGCCATGGCGCGGCATGGGGGACCACCACTTTGGCTTGTTGATTAGTTCTCGCACCTTGCCATTGTTTGTAGTAGTAAGAAAAAGCCTAGCTCCCTTTTCCTGTTTCTTCCATTTTTCTTGTTTTTGGTCCTCTTGCATGCGTTCCATTCCATATAGTTGCCTCGAGATTCCTGCTCAGTTGAGTTCACACAGAAAGATTCCTGCTCCTTGAGATTGTATAATCGGCATTGGTGGGAAAACATGTCCTGATTGGTTCTTCGCAGAAAAACCAAAAAAAAAAATCCTGATTGGCTCGTGCAGTGCTCAGTCAGGTTCTCATCACATGACTCTGACTACAAAGGAACCTATCTTTTGTTTGTTTGTTTGAAACGCAGTACAGATGTTATTTTTGTTTGAATTTCTGATGACGAACTTGTAAAGGTGGACGCTCTGTCTGCTCTTCACCACGGTCAAAGAAAAAATAAAGGAATAAATTCTATAGGAAAGTTTCCCCAACTTGTTGTTCGGAACAAAGGAAATCTATATTCCTTTCCAAAGGAAAGGCTAACCTTGCTTCACAAAACATAGGAAAAAAACATCCAAAGAAACCTATTGGAAAAAATCCTACCATATTTTCTCAAGTTCTCAAGCATGGAACTTTGCATGTTGGGAACATTTCAGATTTTTGTTTTCATGTAATTCAAACACCCAAAAGTTTATTGTAACACCCGAAAATTTTGAATTTTTGAAAATAGATTGAATTTGTTTTAATTTGAATTTTGTGCTCATGAAAAGTATAGAAAACTAAAAACTTTATCAAATTAAAAGTAACCTAGGGTTTGGCAAAGTGTTTGAGCATTCATGCCTCTGCATTATCCTCTTGTGTTGTTTGGTTTTGAAAAGCTCAAAAGAAATTTCAAAATTGTTTTGAAAATGTTTGGAAAAAGAAAAAGCAAAAGAAAAATAAAGAGAAAAAGAAAAGGAAAACTCTCTTCCCAGCCCACTCTCTTCTCTTCTCTCTCTGGCCCAACCAGCTCGGCCGCAGGCCTCCTCCCTCCCTCTCTTCTTGGGCCGTCGGCCAGGCCGGCCCAGCCGCGGGGGCAAGCCCCTCCCTTCCTCCTTGTTTCGCTGACACTGCGGACCCGCGCGTCAGCGCCTTCCTTTCCCCTCTCTTCTCTCTGACAGCCCGACCCCGCCTGTCATCTTCTTCTCCCTCTTCTTCCTCCCCCATCCGACGCGGACTCTGCGTCGCAGAGTCGGGATCGGCACCGAGCCGTGGCGTGCTACGCACGGACTCCGTCCCTCTCATCTCCCCTTTAAATAGCGGCCACGCCCTTTGTTTTCCCCAACCGAAGCCGTGCCGCCTTGCCTTGCCTCGCCTCGAGTTCCAGCGGCGGCCGTCGCATCTTGCCGAGGAGCCACCACCAAGAAGCTTGGTTCCTTGCTCGTCGTAGCAGTAAGATCCGCACCAAGCCTTGCATCGTCCTTGAGAAGTCGTAAGCGGCGTTTTCCGCTCCCGTCAGTGCCCTCTGCTCGCTCTCCGAGCTCTTCCGACGAACACAGACCGCCGCCATCTGCCCCCTTCCGTGGCCGACCGCCACAGTGCATCCCCGACCTCCGTTTTAGCTCTCGGTGAGTCCGCGTTCCTTCCCTCTACCTCCTTGTGCCCTCAATTTCTCCCCCTGTGTGCTCTCACCGTGCCGTCGTCGTTCTCAGAGAGTCCGTGGCTGCGGTCGTACGTCGCCAGCCGCCTCCGTCCTCCCTCTGCTCGCGCGAAGTCCGCAGATGAGCTCGCGCCCTCTCCCTCGTTCTCCCGAACCTCTCGGTTCGTGGTTTGGTGGCCCGAGGGCCCCTAACGCCTTGCGCCGCCGACCTCCACGCCGGAACCATGGCGAACCGCTGCGCCGGCTCTGAACCCGGCCGATCACCCCCTCTCTCTCCTCGATCTCTTTTCTCTCTGCCGTCCGATCTGAGATCAAGGGCCTAGAAAAGAACATACCCCTTCGGTCTATGGAATAGTGTGGACAGGGTCCACAACCCCGCATCCGTGGCCACCTCAGTCGGTCCGTCGCGGACCAGCCCGTCCGAGCGAGCCACGTGGCGGACACGTGGGCGAGGACTAGGTCAACTCATCGGATACCCCCGATCTAATCTAATCCATCCATCCGCGATCCAACGACCCACAACCCTTGATACCCCTTCGTCCGGGTATTTTGCTAAAGAGACCCCCAACTTTTTCTGTCTCAACCCGCCGTCCAAAGGCGCCCTCCATGAATACGCCTTCACCGCTGGAAAGCGTACTCGTGTTCAGATCTGTTTTATTTCGAAAATAAAAAGAAAATCTCTAATTACACATTTGCCACCGAGTTTCAAAACCCTATAACTCCTTCGTTTCAAATCCGTTTTGACCCAAACAAGTTGCGTTAGCTTCGTAATTTCATGATCTATCTAATGGTACAGTTTTCATCTATGTTAAAGTCTTTTGAAAATCAAATTAAATTAATTCTTTAATGTTTTAATCTTGCCCTCTTCAAAATCTTGTTTAATTTATAACTCTCTCGTTCTAGATCCGTTTTGTCCCGTTCGAGTTGCGTTGGTTTCGTAATGATAAGATCTACCTGATAGTAACAGTAATAAATATGTTTTATTCTTTCAAGTAAAATGATAATTGATTAATCTAGAAGCAATGGTTTTCCAATTAAAATAAATTAGGGTTTCCACCTCGGCTTTTCATAAAATAATATATACCTAGTTTAATCTTGTTTTCCAAGAAAATATGATGTGAATTAATTCAGTTTGGGTATTTCTCTGAATTATCCAGTACATGCTTTTTATATAGATAAAATAAACGAAGCCTAGTTTTCTTTTTAAAGCTAATCTTTCGGTAGCCGTTTCTTTTCCGCTATAGATCCGATTAGCGTGGTTCTCGCGTCTGTGTGATCGTAGAAAGACGTAGTTTTCTTTTAATTCTCTTTTCATTGATTGGTGTATTGCTCTAAATAGATCCATTGTACGTTATGTATGTTTGTTCAGCTGCTTGTGTGGTGTTTACTATCTTGTCCAATCGGTGAGATTACGTGGAGATCAAGAAGAAGTTATCTGAAGTTGAGAATGAGTTGAAGAAAGGATCTAAGCGTTTAAGGCAAGTATAGCATGGGATCTTCCTTGTTACCTATACACTTTAATGTCACTTAATTCATATGCATGTGTCTACCTTGTTACCCATAAGGATTACCTAGATTTGATATCCTGTACCTTGTCACCTTTAAGGGTTTGCATATGGGTAGTTTGTGCTAGTGCTCATAAAGAATAACCATGATCTTGTAACTTGACTAATGATATATGCAATAACGATAAAAGATGACTTTTTAGCAACGTGGACTATAGGTGGAACATCAGGAACTCACACCTGTGTTCTCACTCATAGGGATATTTCTGTAAGAGATTAACCCGAGAAAACAGTACTACCATAAGCTAATGGGCTCTGGCTTGACTCAGTATTAGACTTTTGCTAGTTTGTGGCAACTTACCTGAGAGGGCGCAAGAAGGGCTCTGAGAAAGTGGGGACTTGGTCTGCCGGAAGGTGCGCTGCGGTGACTTCTGGGAGGGGAGTTCTTACGATCTCGTTAAGGGAACTTGTAGCGGGTTGTTACCTATTAGTGGAATCTGTGAACGGTCTCGTAGTGAACCCTGCCGGCCTACCTTGGAAATGGGATAAGAGGGTCGCGTCCTCGGGCGAAAGGGCAATTCATGACTTATGGGTAAAGATGTATACCTCTGCGCAGAGTTAAAAACTATCATGATAGCCGTGTTCACGGTTACGAGTGGCTTGGGCTCCTTACTGTGTGATGTCCTTATGTCATGGCTCATCAGTTGTTATTTGTTATTGATTATTGTGACTTGTTCACATAAGCATTATATCTTGTTCACCTGATCATGTGGTTATTTGGGCTTATGTTGAACTTGATGCTACTCAACTACTAAAACTATGATTCACTTAAAAGCTGATGCAGTTAAACCCGTGTCAATCATTTTTGAGTCTCATGAACCCCATGTCATCTTGTTGAGTACGACATGTACTTACGCTTGCTTTATTTTTAATACTTGGATAAAAATCCCGGATGGGTACCAGTTTGCAAGAGTTGGAAGAGATAGGCTTGTGATCAACCAGTCAGTTGGTCCCTGTGGAAGTAGAGTCTTCACCCGAAGTTCGGAGTCGTCTTTCCGCTTTTTGCTGTGCTAAGGTTATCCTTTGACCTTATATGTTATATATTTAAGTATTGTCTTTTGATATCACCTTAATTTGTGGCTATATGTGAGATTTGAGTTCCTGAGCTCACATATGGTGTATATCTGGTTTTGTTTTTAAAACCGGGTGTTACATTTATAATCCTGTGTTTTCAAATCATATGGTTTTCTACTTTATGTTCTACTAGCATCATGCCCGTGCGTTGCTATGAGATAATAAAAAAATTATACTAAAAACACATGGATCGTACGATAATATAATAATATTTTAAAATTAAATACATATGTTAAAGTGACAAATTCAAAAAGCAAATTAAGTTTGTGAAATTAAGATAGTTACGGATAGCACGACATAGCAGGCTTAGAAACTCTGTTGAATACACATTTCTGTGATGTGGTGTATGCCAAATATATGTCAAATTTTTTTTAAAAAATTATAAATTAATTTTATGGATTCCAGACACCAAATAAATATATATCAAATTCATCACAATTTTCAAAACAAAATTTCCAGACTGCAGTGGGACCCACCCTCCCCAACCTTATCCCTTCCCTCCCCTTCTCTTCCCTGCCTTTCCGTCAGGCTGCTTCTCCTCAACATCCATTGTATTTCCCGTCAGGCTGCTTCTCTTCAGCATCATGACCACCCCTGCTCCGGCGCGGCGCCCCTCTTCCTTCCCTGCCCCGGCGCAGGCCAGCCTCTGCTCCGTCAAACGGTCACAAAGGCCCTTATGCATATATTTTAGATTAAAATTCATACATTAAGAATCT
The DNA here is from genome assembly GCA_022036555.1 of Microstegium vimineum. Classification (NCBI taxonomy): domain Eukaryota; kingdom Viridiplantae; phylum Streptophyta; class Magnoliopsida; order Poales; family Poaceae; genus Microstegium; species Microstegium vimineum. The sequence continues at coordinate 21,930,040 of CM039137.1, forward strand.
TAGCAGAATTGTCAAAATATTTTTTTATTAACTTAGCATGCAAAGGTTCATGGCCAGACTCCTATCAGCCCTTGCCCCAACTCCTATCGACCCTTGCCCCAACTATAACTCAACACATATTGCAAAGTTAGCAAGGACTATAGGAGGTGAAGGAAAAGCACTAATTCATTGACTTTGTTTAACATTCATAATATGAAAAGGTTGATGACCACACTAATAGCAAGGGAAGAATGGTTGCCGACCACCGTTACATGCATCATAATGCAAATGGACCGACCTAACTGGGACATGTGGAAGCGGAAACATGGATCTCGGCACGGAGAAGGTCGTGAGCAACGCACCTTGTGGTCGGATTCGGAGGCGGAGGCGAGCGCGAGGAGGGCAGCAGTGGTGATGCCGAGGCCGAGCTGGAGATGCGGTCACGGCTGTGGCTCGGACGGAGCGGATCTCGCGCCCGCTCGCGTCCTCTAGGCGCCCGGCGATGGCCGACTCGGGGGTAGCGAATCTCGTGCTCGATCGCGTCCTCTAGGCGTCCGGCGATGGCCGGCAGCGACGGTGACGTCGAGGAGGTAATGCGTCATCGTCGGTAGTGATGAGGGAGCTCGATCGCGTCCTCTCCTCTGGGCGTGCGGCGATGGCCGAGAGCGGCGGTGACGTCGAGGAATTAACTCGGGGGTAGCGAATCTCGCGCTCGATCGCGTCCTCTAGGCGTCCGGCGCGATGGCCAGCAGCGACGGTGACATCAAGGAGGTAATGAGTCGTCGTCGGTAGGGATGAGGGAGCTCGATCGCGCCCTCTCCTCTGTGCGTGCGGCGATGGCCGGCAGTGGCGGTGATGTCGAGGAATTAACGCGTCGTCGTCGGCAAAGGTGAACGCGTTGTCGTCGCCGCACTCACTGCGCCAAAAATCTCCTTAGTCCTTCCTGTCTCTCGGTCACGGGGCACGTGCAACAGCAATATAATCATGACGCTGATTTCCTTTTTCTTAATCGTGTATCTTTTCCTTTCCTTTATTACATTTTTCTTAATCGTGTCTCTTTTCCTTTCCTTTATTACATAATTACGGTAATTATGGCAGCCACGGCCACGGGGCCGGCCAACAACAATCATGGCGCTCATTTCCTTTTTTTTTAATTGTGTCTTTTCCTTTCCTTTATTACGGCAATTACGGTAATTCTTTTCTCACATCCCGTAATGTCTTTCCTTTCTCACGTCGCATGATCGCATGGTAGAACGTCGAGGTGAGACAAAAATTGTCGCATCAAAAACTGTCCACTCTTTAGTCTTTTTATTAATTGTGGGAGATGTGAGAGATTCATGCGTTTTTTCCTATTCCGTTGTTTTGCATTCCTGCGTTTCAAACAGATAGGAATTCAAGAATAGTGTTGGACAGAATAGAGAAGGGTACAGCGGGGTCGTTGCAGGTTTTTTTTAAGATATCACCGGAGGGGTGAGAGCCTCACCTGAATTGATTCCATTGGTGCCGGCAAGCCGGTGTACGGAAGTTGCCATGTAGACATAGAGTTTTACATCGAAGTAGCCGAAGGAAAATAAAACTTATTACATTGTAAATAAATGGCACCAAACATCAACGATGTTCCTATGTTGAGGTCGAAGACACCAGCCCCAGAGGCGAGAGGCTTGCTTGCACGAGGCGAGGAGCCGGCTGAGGCATGGCACTTGTTGCCGGAAGACGACGTCATGTCTATGGTTCCAGATGCTCCAACAGCAAAGAAGTAGGAACGTGTTGTAGTGTTGTACTGACACTGCTGGTGACCGGGGCATATTCCATAGCTCGGTTACCGGCGGTAGAAGCAAACCATGGTAGCCAATATGATTCCAAAAATGTCTGGCGACAGTGCAGTGGAAGATGAGATGCTCGGAGGTCTATGTGGCGTGATGGCATAGCTCGCAAATGTCATCATCCAAGATGTTCTTGTGGTACAGATTGGCCCGGCACTGTATACGATATTTGAGAAGTAGCCAACCAAAGAAACGGACACGGGGAGGTGCTATGCTTTGCCATATAAAGGATATATATTGTTGTTTTGGCCTGTACTTGTTGAAACCTTGTAGATGCGCGCAGTGTCAAGTTTGCCATGGGGGGATGCAACCTTGATGTCCTATGGTCAGGTTGCTGTGTCAGGCTGGTGGCTGCCAAGATGTGTTGAATTTGTACAAGCTCAGAAGCTGCCTGGGCTGAGAGGCGAGGAACCAAAAAATGAGTGATTCCCAGATGGATGACTTGATTGACAGAAGCACTTGAGTCATGACAGTGAGTAAGCAAGCAAGCGAACTTTGCCGTCAGTGTATAATCCCCCACCCATACATCCCACCAGAAGGAGGTGGCGTTGTTGTCGGGTACGAAGGTAAGGGGTACCCTAAACCCTTCGATAAATTAACGCTAAACATAGCAACCATTTTTAGGGCAAGGATCAGCCTACTGTTCGGTAAGACGCGGCCCATCAATCGAGGGCCCCCGCTACACCGACTGCGGAAACCAGCCACTGGCCCGGCTCTACCTCGACGACGGACGAGGGGTCGAACGAACGACCCCCCGGCTCTACCTCGACGACGGACGAGGGGTCGAACGAACGACCCCCCGGCTCCACCTCGACGGCGGACGAGGGGTCAAACGAACGACCCCCCGACCTCTACCTCGACTTCGACCTCCTCAACCCGTCGGCGCCTCGACCTTCCAAGCGCCGTCGACGGACGAGGGCTCGATTAACCCAACCACTCCGGCATGGGTAAAAGTAAACCCACCTGACGACATGGGCGCCTGCGTCCACTGTCAAATCCGCCAACTCCCCGTCCAGTCCCCGACTCCCGTCAACTGTGCCGCCACTGCCGCCACTACGCGAGTACGGACTTCTACAGTACCCCTCGGAAAGTGAATAGTGCGACCCTCGACGACGACTTCGGGAACGTGACGGAGTCATACGGGGCTCGACCTCCCCCCTCGACCGGAGGCTCGACCCCTTCCTCTTCAACAACTCTGGTACGGAAGACGTCCCATCCGCCCCGTCCTGCTTCGGCCGTGGAACTCGTGCCCGCCTGCGGACACTGCACTGCGACGACTTCTACTGATGCCACGACCGGGGACGCCTGAAGGACGGGAAGACCACGCCGCCACGGTGCTCGATGTCTCTTCGCCAACACTGTGCCGTGGATGCGCCGCCCATACTTCTACTGTTAGGACCCTGTACCCTCGAGTCTCCCCCTTGGTCTATAAAAGGGGGACGCCGAGGTAGAGTGAGGGGACTTCTTTTTCCCGATTTCAAGGAGAGGTTGGAGTCTCTCTCGGTCGGCTCCCACTTCATCTAGGACTCTGATCCGACTTTGGTTCCCAGGGGCCCTAGACCACGCCACGCACACACACCGCGCCGCTCGATCGACCCCTCGGGTGGCCGACTCCGTGTAGCACTGCTTGTACCCCCCCTGTACGAGCACGCTTTGGGTGCGAGATAATACAAGACATCCTCCCCCCGCTGGACGTAGGGCCTTCTTGCCCGAACCAGGATAAATCTTGTGTCCGTCTTGCATCACGTCTGAGAGAGGGAGCACGCGATATACAAATTTACTCGTTGGTGGTCTTGACCCCCGGGTCATAACACCGACAGTTGGCGCGCCAGGTAGGGGGATTCGCGTGTCGATCGACTCCGAACTACTCTCTCAGATGGATCCCACCATCCCACCGTTCCCATTCAACACCGTCATCTGGTTCGGCAGTCTAGGGTTCGTTTCCACGGACCAAGGCGACTTCATAGTCTTCCCCTCCGCCCGTGGCCTAGACGTCAGCAGTTCTGCTTCGCCGGAGCCAGCCAGGATCAGACGACGGTCCCTCCGCTTGCGACTCTGGCCTGCGATCAGGAGGAGGCGCGAGCGGCTTCGACGCGCTCGCCGTCGAGCGAGCTCTGGGGCGTCGGATGCCGTTCCCTCGATCCCAGCTGGCGACACGGCCCCCTCCCCTAGGGGTCCGCTTGACTTACGCTTGGGGGCCGAGGGCGGGCGTCTCCCCGAGTGGGACTTCGACTCTTCCACGTCATCGTCCTCGGAGGCTCCCGTGGCTTCTCCGACACCCACGACCTCGTCACCAGCGCGTGACCCGTTCCCGTACGGGCTCCGCAACAGTGCCGGACTCTACTCTGCTTTCGTAGGGCAACGAGTACATGCATATGACGAGTCTCCATGGACTCCGTCATGGGCGACGGCCGATCCCGTCACCACCCCTTCACCGGGCGAGCCAGAGCCGCCCCGTACGTGGGGCACGTTACGGCGGCGCCTGGAGGAAGAAGAAAGGGGCAGGCTCTTCCCCCACTTCTACCACGCCGACTTTGACTCGGACTCTCCCGATGAGAGTTACGACTCCACCCGGGAGTGCTTCCATCTCGACGAGCAAACCGTCCTCCAGGACGACGTCGACGACACCGCGGCCACCGAAGAAAGGGGAGGGGCCAACGCCACACCACCTCGAGATGCCATTCCCCCAAGTCCCCGTAGAGCCGATCCACCCCGCGATGTCCAGATCACGCAGGTCCGAGAGCTCCTCGGCAAGCTCAAGGAGGAGCGTCTGCGTCTTCAGCAGCTAGAACACGCCCTCGAGCGGGATCGAGGGCGTCCTCAGGGTGGAGGAGATCGCGAGCGGGCCCGGGAGGTCCACCGGCAGATCATCAAGGAAGGGAACGCCGAACCTCGAGTCTTCAACCGCGCCAGCCAGAATATCGTGGCAGCCGCGATGCTGCTCCGCGACATGCCGGCGCCATCGACCCCCAGGCACAACGTATCAGGGAAGAAATCCAGGGGCTACTCCAAACTGCGGCCGTGCAGCAGGCGGAGAGCTCGGCCTCGAGGCGTCGAGGGGCTGCCTCCGAGCGGCAAGCAGCGCCCCCTCGACAAAATCGGGAGGCCTCTGTCCACCAGAACAAGGCGACCAAGGGCCGGGTCGAGCCACGACCGGTTCGGGAACGCCTCGTCGACGACCTCCCCCTCGAGTGAACAATCGACGTCGATACGGCGACGCCGAGGCTCGAGGCTACAGCGCTCACCGAGGCGGGCGCTACGACAGCGACGAAGACCGATGTCGGTCTCCGGAGCCACCGGGGCCTCGAGTCTTCGGAAGAACTATCCGGCGGGCCTCCCTGCCCGTGCGTTTCCGTCCACCCACCAGCCTGATCAAATACAACGGCAAAACCAAGCCGGAGCTCTGGCTTGCCGACTTCAGGCTGGCATGCCAGCTGGGTGGAGCCAAAGATGACCTCGTCATCATCCGGCAACTCCCACTGTTCCTCTCCGACATCGCTCGAAGGTGGCTCGAGGAGCTACCCCAGACTTGATCCAGGACTGGTCCGACCTGGTTCGGATCTTCGAGGGCAACTTCAAGGGCACCTACGAGCGACCGGGCAACTCCTGGGACCTTCGCAGCTGCAAGCAGAAACCAGGAGAGACCCTCCGTGCCTTCACCCGCCGATTCTCGAAGCAGCGTACCGCACTGACTCACATTTCCGACCACGAGGTCATCACGACGTTCATCGCCGGGACAACCTGCAAAGAGTTGGTGCGGGAGCTGGGGCGAAACATCCCCAAAACTGCCAACGAGCTCATGGACGTCATCGCCAACTACGCGGCTGGCGAGGAGGCCGTTGGCGCATTCTTCCAGATTCCCCCAGCGAAGGGGGAGGGCAACGCGGATGAACCCGGGGGCTCGGACGATAGGCCCACGAGAAACAAGGGGCCCAGGAGGAACAACGACGGCAACGGCGGCCGGAAGAAGAAGAAGAAGAAAAACCAACCGGGCCGGCGCAACGTCGAGCCCAACGTCGAGCACGACGACGACCCCGACGACCTTGTCGCTGCAGCGGACAAGCGGAAGCCTCGAGGGCCCCCTCCCCACGGGGGCGTCTTCGACAAGATGCTGAAAGAGCCTTGCCCCTACCATATGGGGCCGGCCAACCACCGCCTCGAGGATTGCCGCATGCTTCGAAGGCACTTCGTCCCTCCTGGTCCCAGGAGAGACGACGGCAAGGAAGACCCGCCCTGTGACGTCCACGTCAGGGGCGATGTCCAAAAAGGAGGCTTCCCCGAGATCCACGACTGCTACATGATCTACGGGGGACCCTCGACCCGCCTCACCACGCGCCAACGCAAGAGGGAGCGTCGAGAAGTCTTTTCTGTTCGGGCCCAGGCCCCACGGTACCTCGACTGGTCCCACACGCCGATCACCTTCGATCAGGACGACCACCCCGAGCACATCCCCAACGCAGGGGTTTACCCGCTCGTCGTCGACCCGATCATCCTCAACACCCGCCTCAGCAAGGTGCTCATGGACGGGGGGAGCAGCCAAAACATCATCTACGCTGAGACCCTCGACCTCCTGGAGATCCCGAGGACCATGCTCCTGCCCAGCGCGGGGGGGTTCCACGGAATCGTCCCAGGAAAGAAGGCACTCCTGATCGGCCGCATCAAGCTACCGGTCTGTTTTGGCGTCCCCTCGAACTTCCGAAAGGAAGAGCTGACCTTCGAGGTGGTCGCGTGGCGAGGCACCTACCACGCCATCATCGGTAGACCGGGGTACGCCAAGTTCATGGCGATCCCGAACTACACCTACCTCAAGCTCAAGATGCCGGGGCCCTCGGGGGTCATCACCGTCTACACCTCCTACGAGCACGCATACGACTGCGACGTCGAGTGCATGGAAAAAGCCGAAGCCCGTGAGGATTCGGCTATCCTCGCGGCCCTCGACGACTTGTCCGGAGAGATCCCCGACCCCAAGCGCCATGCTGGCAACTTCAAGCCGGCGGAAGACACGAAGACCGTCCCGCTCGACCCCGGCCTCGCGGATGGGAAGGTGCTGACGATCAGTGCCACCCTCGAGCCCAAATAGGAAGCTGTGCTTGTCGACTTTCTCCGTGCGAACACCGACGTGTTTGCATGGAGTCCCTCGGACATGCCGGGCATCCCGAGGGAAGTCGCCGAGCACTCCTTGGACATCCGAGCCGGATCCAAACCGGTGAAGCAACGCCTGCGCCGCTTCGACGAGGAGAAGCGCAGGATCATCGGGGAGGAGGTCGACAAGCTTTTGAAGGCCGGATTCATCAAGGAGGTACATCATCCCGAGTGGTTAGCTAATCCCGTGCTTGTAAAGAAAAAGAATGGGAAGGATGGGATGTGTGTAGACTACACTAGTTTGAATAAAGCATGTCCTAAGGTTCCTTTTCCTTTACCTCGCATCGACCAAATAGTAGATTCCACTTCGGGATGTGAAACCCTTTGCTTCCTTGATGCGTATTCCGGCTACCACCAAATAAAGATGAAGGAGTACGATCAGCTCACGACCTCCTTCATCACTCCCTTCGGCATGTTTTGCTACCTCACCATGCACTTCGGCTTGCGGAACGCCGGGGCCACCTACCAGCGATGCATGCTCCACGTCTTCGGGAAACACATAAGGCCGACCGTCGAGGCCTACGTCGATGACATCGTGGTCAAGTCCAGAACCATCGGAAACCTAGTCGGAGACCTCGAGATTGCGTTTGGGTGCCTCAGGGCTAACCGCATAAAACTAAATCCTGAGAAGTGTGTCTTCGGGGTCCCTCGAGGCATGCTCTTAGGATACATAGTTTCCCAGCGCGGCATCGAGGCCAATCCCGAGAAGGTAACCGCCATCACGAGGATGGGCCCGATCAAAGACCTCAAGAGCGTGCAAAGGGTTACTGGGTGCCTTGCCGCCCTCAGTCGCTTCATCTCGAGGCTCGGAGAAAAGGCCCTACCCCTTTATCGACTCCTGAAGAAGACGGAACACTTCGCGTGGACCGCCGAAGCCCAGGAATCCCTCTCGAGGCTCAAGGCCTTGCTCACCTCGCCCCCGGTCTTGGTCCCCCCGAGCCCCTCTTGCTCTATGTCGCAGCGACTACCCAGGTAGTCAGTGCGGTCATAGTGGTCGAGAGGGAGGAGGAAGGACACGCCCTGCCTGTTCAGAGGCCTGTTTACTTCGTGAGCGAGGTCCTTTCCGAAACCAAGACGAGGTACCCCCCACATCCAGAAGCTGCTGTACGCGGTCGTCCTCACTCGGCGTAAGCTCAAACACTACTTCCTGGGCCATCCGGTCACTGTGGTTTCATCTTTCCCCTCGGAGAGATAATCCAGAACCGGGAGGCATCGGGAAGGATCGCCAAGTGGTCCGCCGAGCTCATGGGGGAGGCCCTCTCCTACGCCCCTCGGAAGGCTATCAAGTCTCAGGTACTGGCAGATTTCGTTGCAGAATGGACCGACATCCAACTACCCCCAGCGCAGGTTCAGAGCGAGCTCTGGGCCATGTACTTCGACGGATCACTGATGAAGACGGGAGCAGGCGCAGGATTGCTATTCGTATCACCCTCAGGGGTCCATATGCGATATGTCATCCGCCTCCAACAACGTCGCCGAGTACGAGGCCCTCGTCAATGGCCTGCGCATCGCCATCGAGCTCGGGGTCCGACGCCTCGACGTGCGAGGGGACTCTCAGTTGGTGATCGACCAAGTGATGAAAGACTCGAGCTGCCACGATCCCAAGATGGAAGCCTACTGCAAGGAGGTCCGAAGGCTCGAGGACAAGTTCTACGGCCTCGAGCTCAACCACGTAGCCCGTCGGTACAACGAAGCTGCCGACGAGCTGGCTAAAATCGCGTCTACTCGAGGGACGGTCCCCCCCGACATCTTCTCGAGGGATCTGCACACACCGTCCGTCGACCTAGGCTCGGGGGCTCCCGCCCCCGAGCAAGGGGTCGACCCACCCCCCTCGACCGAACCCTCCTCGAGCGGGGGAGAGGTCATGGAGATCGACGGGGCCGCCTCGACGCCAACCCCTCCGACGGATTGGCGCGCTCCTTACCTCGAGTACCTGACGCGAGGCGAACTACAAGAAGACCGCACGGAAGCCCGTCGAGTAGCTCGACGTGCCAAAACCTACGTCTTGTACGGGGACGGCCGCGAGCTATATCGACGTAACCCGTCGGGCGTACTTCAACGCTGCCTCACCCTCGAGGAGGGGAGGGCACTGCTGAAGGACCTACACTCGGGGGCTTGTGGCCACCACGTGGCGCCGAGAACGCTGGTAGGAAGCGCCTTTCGACAAGGCTTCTACTGGCCGACAGCCGTCAACGACGCCACCAAACTCGTTCGATCATGCCAGGGATGCCAATTCTACGCCAGGCAGACCCACCTACCCGCCCAAGCTCTTTAGATGATACCCATAACTTGGCCGTTCGCAGTATGGGGGCTCGACATGGTCGGTCCCCTGAAAAGAACCAAGGGTGGGCACACTCACCTTCTCGTGGCTATTGACAAGTTCTCGAAGTGGATCGAGGCTCGGCCCATCGCCAACATCCAGTCTCGGCAAGTCGTGCTATTCTTCACCGACATCATCCACCGCTTTGGGGTCCCCAACGTCATCATCACCGACAATGGTACACAGTTCACCGGCCAAAAGTTCCTGGACTTCTGTGACGATCACCACATCAGGGTGAATTGGTCTGCAGTTGCCCACCCTCGAACTAACGGTCAGGTCGAGCGTGCCAACGGCATGGTTTTGCAGGGCCTCAAGCCAAGGATCTTCGACCGGCTGAACAGACATGGAAAGAGATGGGTCGAAGAGCTGCCCGCTGTGCTATGGAGTCTCCGAACGACACCGAGTCGAGCTACGGGGTTCTCCCCGTTCTTCTTGGTCTATGGGTCCGAGGCCGTCCTCCCCACCGACCTCGAGTACGGGTCCCCTCGACTGAAAGCCTACAGCGAGCAAGCCAACACGGTAGCCCGAGAGGACTCCCTCGACCAGCTCGAGGAAGCTCGTGACATGGCCCTCTTTAAGTCGGCCCAGTACCAGCAGACGCTACGACGCTACCACGACAAGAACGTGCGCAAAAGGGACCTCAACGTCGGCGACCTCGTTCTGCGCCGTCGACAGAGCAGCAAGGGGCGTCACAAGCTGACACCACCTTGGGAGGGACCCTTCATCGTGGCAGAGGTGCTGAAGCCCGGCACTTACAAACTGAAGAACGAGAAGGGCGAGCTCTTCACCAATGCGTGGAACATCGAACAGCTACGTCGCTTCTATCCCTGAGGCCCCAAGGCCTTGTACATTTCCGCATTTATGTACAAATTCTCGAATGAATAAAATGTTCTCGAAACACATTTCACGTTTGTTCGTAGCCCGAAGGTAGCCTCAACTTTGCCCGAACAAAGTCGAGCTCCCCTCGGGGGCTGGCAGAAGGGCACCCCCCTCCTAAGTCCCCGAAAAAACCCGTACACTTTTTCTCGAAACTCGACTCTCCCTCTCGTTCTTCGCCTCGAGCACGCTTCATAACTAGGTAAAGGTGCCTCGAACCCCCTAAGGGTCGAGGGTGTCGTCGAGTCAGGGACTCACCTACGCCCCAGGGCTACGGTATCCCTACTCGCCACCCCCCTTCCAGGGATAAGAGCGTGCGTCGAATACTTAAGTTCACGAGCGTCGACTCAGGCAAAGAAAGGCAGAGAGAGCTCGAGAAGTAGAAGTAATGAGACGAATCCATCCACAGCACTAAGGTAGCCTCGACTTTGCCTCAGCAAAGTCGAGCCTCCCTCGGGGGCTAACAGGGGGGGCACCCCCCCCCTCCTAGGTCTCCGAAAAACTCGAACGTTTTTTCGAAACTCGACTCTCCCTCTCGTTCTTTCTCTCGAGTACGCTTCTGAACTAAGTAAAGACGCCTCGAGTTCCCTAAGGGTCGAGAGTGCCGTCGAGTCAGGGACTCACCTACGCCCCAGGGCTACGGTATCCCTACTCGCCACCCCCCTTCCAAGGATAAGAGCGTGCGTCGAACAATTAGTTCACAGGCGTCGACTCAGGCAAAGAAAAGCAGGGAAAGCTCGAAAAAATGAAATTAACTCTGTGCACATCGATCAAAATGCATTATATACAAAAAGCCCTCGGGGGCTTGGCATTGTATCGGTACAGTGGCCTAACTATTACATGGACCCTTTTGTCCAGATATGGCTCGCAGGCCCGTGACTATCCGTCGACATCTCCAGAGGGCTACTCATCCGCCGAGGGGATCACGTCGGGCTCGAAGAGTTTCGCCAGCTGGCCTCCGGGCACCTCTGCGTGATCCATCAGCTCCTGACACCTCGCGTCGTTCTGCTCCTCGGTCAGATCCTGGTCGGTGGCGAACCCGTCGACAACGAGGTTGAGATCCACATCGTAGAAGGAGTTGATGACCGCGAGGGCCCGCTTTACCCCCACATGCAGGGCGGCTCGGACGTTCTCCGTCACCCCCCGCGTCATGGCGTAGAAGCGGCGCAGCAAGGATTCCCCTCGAGCTCCGGCTCCGGCTCGACCGAGAGGTCGTCGCAGAAGGTGTTGATGGCGGCCGTAAGTGTCGCGTTGAGGTTCGCCTCGGTGCTCAGCAGGCCCTGAAGATTGTCCAGGTCCTTGTGGGCGGGGGCATTCTCCTCCGCAAGCTTTGCCGAAACAAGCACATAACGGTCAAAACCCGAAAGCAGAAAAAGGGTCGAGGCAGGACAGACCCGCAAACACCCGAAACACTCAACTTGGGCCTGCACATCCAAGGTGGAGTAGGCCTGCTCGGCCTCCTCGAGCTGGTGGCGGACGGCGTCAAGGTCGGAGGACTGGTCCCTGACTTGGGCCTCGAGACCCTCGACGGCCTTATATGCGTCGCCGAGGGCCTCTCTCTGCTTCATCGCCACCATGCCCAGGGAGGTCGCGCGGGTCCGAGCCTTCTCCTCCGAGGTGGCCAGAGCGTCGCGCTCGCGGGAGACGGCGTCGAGGTCTCCCCTCAGCCGGGCGGCCTCCTCCGCGGCCTTGCGCTGGGCCTCGACGGCGGCATCCCGCTCCTGCCCGACGGCGATGGTCGACCGAAGGGCATCGTCGAGCTTCGCCTGCGCCGACGACAAGGCCTCCCGGGCTTCCTTCTGGATAGCCTCGTAGCCGGCCTTCGCGTGGGCGACCCTCGACTCAGCATCCTTCTGGATAGTCACCGCCTCCACCTTCGCACGAGCGGCCTCATCCCTCGCCTTCTCCAGAGAGGCGTGGAGGGTTGAGAGCTGCCCTGTACCCGGAGAATGTACTGGGACTTCTCGTACGACCTCACCCGCAGCGACTGACAAGGGTAAAGACGAAAATCGTCAACAAACGGCAACCAGGCAGTGCAAAGTACAATCTAAGGTGGAATAGAACCTACCTCCATCCCCTCGCGTATGTCCACGGCGGCGACCTCCGCAGCGCGACGTACCGAGTGTTCGAACCAGCCCCGGAGCTCCTCGACGTTCTCCCACCGTCGAAGCTCGAACTGGTCGTCGAGCGTGAGGAAGACCCGCTCGGGGTCTCGAGGGCCCGCCACCTCGAGAATCTCCTGGCCCCACGCCGCGCTGCGGGCGGCAATCCTCTGCTCCATCGGCCCGGTGACGCCAATGCGCAGGTCCCCCCCTCCTCGATAATCGGAGAGGGGCGAGGCTCCCTCCTCGGCGCCACCTCGCGAGGACGTCGACGGCCCCACCAAGCCGTCGCCTCCGGTGGAGGAAGACCCCGGCCGATAGGATGGCCCTGCGCGATAAAGAACTAAAAAAAGTGAGCACCCAGCGAGATAAATCCACCGCGTCTCAAGCGAATCAAAGTGCGACTTACCTTGAGACGCCGCCCCCCCAACCTCGAGGGGAGGTCGAGCCACCTCTGGCTCCGCCCGAGGGGCCACGATAACGGCCAGTTCCGTCGGGTCCACCTACTCGGCCACCATCTCGTCCACCTAGGCGGGGGTGGACTCCATCAGCATCCCGCCCTGTGCCGGCGCGGACGGTCCCTCGACGCGCTCGAGCTGGAGTCGAGCTTCCAGCGCCGCCAGACCCTCGGGCCAGCGCCCCGGCGTCGGGTGAGCCGGGGCCTCTCGCTCGTTCGCGGGGCCCAGGGGCTCGACCACCTCCACCTCCTGGGCCGCGGCCGCCGTCGGCGGGAGCTCCGCGTCCCCCGGGGCGCCGGACGCGACCTCTTCTGACGGCCGCGCAGGCACCACGACCGTCGCTTCGACGACCACCACCGCTGGCGGGTTCGCCTCCTCCGCCGTCCGGGTAGACGCCGAGGCCCCCTGTGCCTCCCCCCGCGCCACCACCTCCGGGGCTGTGGCTGCCTGTGCCGCCTCGGGGGCGACCGTCGAAGGGGGCGGGGCTGCCGGACCAGCCTCGACGCCTGCTTGCACTGCGGCCCCGTCTTCAGCTTTGTGGCGGGGGCGGGGGACGCAGCTCCCAGCCGGCGCTTCGACCTGAAAAAGGAACACATGCGCGACAATAAGCACGAGTCCTCACCGACGAAAAAAGGGAAAAACGCACAATAACTATGAACTCGACTTACCCCCTCGGAGCCCGACGCTTCAGCTCGGCGCCCGTCGGGCTGGTCGAGCTCTGGGGCGCCACTGCCCGGGGGGTGGGGGTCGAGGCGGCACTCGCCACCTTCTCCCGAGCAGGGGCCGGAGGCGCCACGGTCGACTTCTTGCCGGCCCCCACCTGCGCCGATGGGCCCGGCGCCCGCGCGCTCGACGCGGCGGGCTTCGGGGGCTCGCTCGATCGACTCTTCGACGACAGCACCACCTTCGCCCTCTTGCCGGTCTCCACCTACGCCAGCGGGCCCGGCACCCGGGCGCTCGACGCAGCGGGCGTCGAGGGCTCGCTCGATCGACCTCCCGACGAGGGCCGCAGCGTCTGCGACCGCGTCTGCCGCGGCGTGACTTCTTGCGAGGCCGCGGGGCGCTCCGCCCGTGGCCCAACTTCAATAGAAGGGGCCGACTTCGAGGTCGACCCCCCCTCTCCACCAGTAGCAACGGCCACCTGCTCAGGCGCCGTCTCCTCTTCCTCCTCGTCCTCCTCATCCTCCTCCTCGTCCTCCTCTTCCGAGGGTGACAACTCCTCATGGAGGCCCAACCGCCTCTGTTGGGCCCGGCGCTGCTTTCTCTGCTCTTTCTCTAGAGCCTTCTTGGCCTTCTTCTTCTTTTTCTTGTCCTTGTCGGACTTTTGCTTCTCCACGCGGAGGCGGTTCACCTCCCTCGTGGCCCGGTCCTCCGGCACCGGCGGACGCGAGCGCTTGTAGGACACGTTCCCCTGCGGGACGCAAGGGGGTCAGAGAACAAGCAGAAAGGACGGAAGGGGCGGGCACGAGGACTTAATTTGAAGGAAAGGATCTTACCAGCTCATAGAAGCCCTCGTCCGGCTTCATGGGGACCTTCGCGATATCCTTGGGGGCGAACCCCCCCGCGAAAAAGCGGCGGACGCGGCTGACCACACGGTCTGGGGTCAACTCCTCCTCGACGAGGCGGCACCCCGATAGATCAACCCCCGGACCCATCTCGTCGAGGCGAAGGGGTCGAGCCATCAGCGGCAGAACCCCCGTCGGTGGAACGCTGACGCGGCAATCTCCGCGGTAAGGCCCCTCTCCTTCAAACGCCTGAGCGCGTCCAGCAGGCCCTTGAGGTGCTTCTGCTTGTCCGTCGGGACGCCGTACCTCCAGCGCTCGGGCTCGGCGTCGAATGTCCTCCCGGTGTACGCCGGGAGCAGACCGTCGTCGTTCCTCAGGTAGAACCACCCGGAGTGGCTCGAGGATGGGTTCGCAGGAAGCCAAAGCTCAGGCCGCCTAGCGTAGATGCTGCAGCCTCCGGCCCTGACCTTCCGACGGACGCCCTTGCTGACCGAGGCGGTGAAGATGTTGGCCTTGAAGATGTGGATCCACAGATCCCAATGGGGCTCGATCCCCAGGTAGCCCTCGCACACCGCGGCGAAGACCGCCGCCTGGCTGACGCCGTTGGGAGTGAGATGCTGGAGCTCCACTTCATAGTGGTAGAGGAGCGCGCGCAGGAAGCGGCTGGGTGGGACCCCCAGCCCCTCCCGGTGGAAGGCCTCGAGCGATACCACGTACCCCTCCGGCGGGTTGGGCTCGGCGTGGTCCGGCGGCGGAGCTATCCACTCCGGCCTCTCCGTCGAGGTGACGGGCCGGAGAAGCCCGCTCTCCACCAACCCCTCCAGATACGACTGACGGACCGAGGAAGCAGGCCAGGCGTCGGCGCCGAAGAGCTGGAAAGCGGCCATGGGAACGGTGGTTTGCTCGGATTTGGAGGCGGAGGGTACGTTCCCTATCTTTCTCTTTCTCTCTCACTCGCGCAGATTTCCTGCTCGCGGGACGCCTAAGGCAGAGGCAGAGAAAGGGAGGCAAGGAAGACGAAGGCAAGGAGGCAGGGAAGGCAAGTGCGCGTAAAGGGCACCAGACGCCTCACCCTCACTATTTATACGCGGGAGGCCAACGGACGGATCCGGCAACAGGCAAGAGAATCTCTGCATTTAATTCGCCCGTACTTCCTTCCTCGTATTCCCTCCAAGATAAGGCGTAACGTCCCATCATCGGGCTCCGCGCCACACTCCGCGCTGTAACCGCACTGTTGCACCGAACGAACACCGCCTAAAAAGGCGCGCGGCCGGAAATGTCGTCTTCGAGGGTAAGGAATCTTGAGGCAGCGAGAGCTGGCCCTCGAAAGAGGGTTCGACAGCTACCCTCGAGTGCCCGAGGCCGGAAATGACCTCGGGTTAGGACCTCGGTCCACCCCAAAATCTCGAGGGGACAAAGGCCGGCCTACGAACGGGCTCGATAGCCCCCCTCGAGTGCTCGAGGCCTGACAAGGGCCTCGGGTCGTCCACTGCAGATCGTACATGGCCTCGAAGGGATAAAGGCTGGCCCGTCTGGGGGTTCGACAGCCTCCCTCGAGAGCTCCGACACAGGTATGTCCCCAAGTTCAATAAAACAACCACCTGCTTTTCTCCTCGGCGGCCCACAAGGTCGGACTCCTCCTCCTGAGGATAGCGTCGGATGACGAACCATCCGTGAAATCTTGAGGGAGCGAAGGCTGGCCCTTACATAGGGTTCGACAGCCGCCCTCGAGTACCTGAGGTCAGGAAGGACCCATGGTTATCGGACTCCGGTCCACCCCCAAATCTTGAGGGAGCGAAGGCTGGCTCCATGAACGGAGTTCGACAGCCGCCCTCGAGTACACGAGTCAGGGATGTCCCCGGAGCCTCGAGAACGAACTCTCGAGGCTCTCTGGGACATATCCGAGGCATACCTAGGAACACCTAAGGATCCCTACGCTGGGAGGCATCGAGCCACCAACTCCTATCGAACGGGGTTGGCACCTTGGTGGTCCATATGGTCGTGCTTAGCGAGCCGTACGGCTTGCTTAACAATGAGAACGCCTCCGGGCCGCTAGTCGATCCCTATCGAACGGGGTCGAGTTCTCACTTGGATTTTTACCCGTACAGGGCACCATTTCTAATGGACTCATGCCCGAGAACAGCTCACCGAAGACTTCGGGCTCGTCGTCCTAACGAGGATAGCTCGATGCTCTTCACCCCACGATCCGAGCAAAAGGATCCGTGGGAAGGACGCTATGAGGTAGTGAAGGCCTAGCCATTCGAGGGCTCGAGGGCCCGACTACGCACGGCACCCCTCGAAGAAAGAGGGTCGAAAACTCGTAACCTGGCAGACAGAGTCGACCTCTCGGGCGGGGCGCTCTGACTCCAGTGGTGCTCGAGGGAGCGAAGGCTGACCCTCGGTAGGGTTCGACAGCCGCCCTCGAACACTTCTCTTTGCAGGAAAAGGAACGGGATCGACCCCTCGACAGGGTGCCGCGTCTCCAGGTATCCTTTAAAGACCCCACTACATAACGTATTTTAGCCCCAGAGGAGTTCTAAATCACTCCTCTGGGGCCTCGGGGGCTACCCCCGCGGGGTGCGCTCGCGCGCACCCCCGGAGAATCGGATTTCTCACTAACCCTGCAGGACGAGGATAAAACCTCCGGACAATTCTTGCTCCCCCCGAGAAACGCGTATCATAGCCCCCAGAGGAGTTCTAAATCACTCCTCTGGGGCCTCGGGGGATACTGTCAGGTACGAAGGTAAGGGGTACCCTAAACCCTTCGATAAATTAACGCTAAACATAGCAACCATTTTTAGGGCAAGGACCAGCCCACTACACGGTAAGACGCGACCCATCAATCGAAGGCCCCCGCTACACCGACTGCGGAAACCAGCCACTGGCCCGGCTCTACCTCGACGACGGACGAGGGGTCGAACGAACGACCTCCCGGCTCTACCTCGACGACGGACGAGGGGTCGAACGAACGACCCCCCGGCTCTACCTCGACGATGGACGAGGGGTTGAACGAACGACCCCCCAGCTCCACCTCGACGGCGGACGAGGGGTCAAACGAACGACCCCCCGACCTCTACCTCGACTTCGACCTCCTCAACCCGTCGACGCCTCGACCTTCCAAGCGCCGTCGACGGACGAGGGCTCGATTAACCCAACCACTCCGGCATGGGTAAAAGTAAACCCACCTGACGACATGGGCGCCTGCGTCCACTGTCAAATCCGCCAACTCCCCGTCCAGTCCCCGACTCCCGTCAACTGTGCCGCCACTGCCGCCACTACGCGAGTACGGACTTCTACAGTACCCCTCGGAAAGTGAACAGTGCGACCCTCGACGACGACTTCGGGAACGTGACGGAGTCATACGGGGCTCGACCTCCCCCACGACCGGAGGCTCGACCCCCTCCTCTTCAACAACTCCGGTACGGAAGACGTCCGATCCGCCCCGTCCCGCTTCGGCCGTGGAACTTGTGCCCGCCTGCAGACACTGCACTGCGACGACTTCTACTGATGCCACGACCGGGGACGCCTGAAGGACGGGAATACCACGCCGCCACGGTGCTCGATGTCTCTTCGCCAACACTGTGCCGTGGATGCGCGCCGCCCATACTTCTACTGTTAGGACCCTGTACCCTCGAGTCTCCCCTTGGTCTATAAAAGGGGGACGCCAAGGTAGAGTGAGGGGACTTCTTTTTCCCGATTTCAAGGAGAGGTTGGAGTCTCTCTCGGTCGGCTCCCACTTCATCTAGGACTCTGATCCGACTTTGGTTCACAGGGGCCCTAGACCACGCCACGCACACACACCGCGCCGCTCGATCGACCCCTCGGGTGGCCGACTCCGTGTAGCACTGCTTGTACCCCCCCCCCCTGTACGAGCACGCTTTGGGTGTGAGATAATACAAGACATCCTCCCCCCGCTGGACGTAGGGCCTTCTTGCCCGAACCAGGATAAATCTTGTGTCCGTCTTGCATCACGTCTGAGAGAGGGAGCACGCGATATACAAATTTACTCGTTGGTGGTCTTGACCCCCGGGTCATAACACCGACAGTTGTCATCTCCCAGCTCAACTCGGGTGATACATCTGTAGGCCGGCAGCAAGGCCTTGAGGCCTTCCCAGTGGTTGCCGTCCTTGGCTCCTTCCATGGTGACAATGTTTGTGTGCTGGATAGCCCAAGCCACCCAAGCTGACTGGTGCGGATGGTGGAGCCGGTGTAGAAGCTTAAGGAGCAAGCATGCATTTTGAGTTGTCAGGTCTCGTACACCAAGCCCACCCTCCTTTTTGGAAACAAGAACAGTGTCCCAGCGGACCAAGCATTTTGCGCCCGATGTCTTGTCCGAGCCTGACCAAAGGAATGCCCTTCGCCTACTGTCAATGGCAGCAACAATCCCTGGTGGTAGGGAGAGAGCTTGCATGGAATAGTTCACGAATCCATCTAATACTGAGTTGATAAGAGTTAGACGCCCCTGGTGGTTGAGCAGCACTGCTTGCCAAGTGGCTAACCATCGATCCACCTTGGAGATGAGCGGAGCAAAGGCACTGAGGTTCAGCTTAATGTTGGAGAGAGGTAGCCCAAGGTACACCTGTGGGAAAGATGCTTGCTGACACTGTAGAATGCGGACAATCCGGTTGAGTTTGCTACCTTGCACATGCATCGGCACCAAAGTGCTCTTATTAAAATTAATTTTTAAACCACTAGCTGCTGCAAAGTCATCTAGCTGCTTTTTTAGTCTTCGAATATCAGGAATTTTAGCTCTGACCAACAGTAGTGTATCATCAGCATATTGGAGGACCAGGCATGGTCCATCAATGGCCGGATGGCGAATGCCTGGATCACCTTTGATCATCTGTTGAAGGACGTCAGCAACGAGTAGGAACAAATAAGGAGATAGAGCATCTCCCCGTCTCAACCCCTTCTTGCATCTGATCCAATTCCCAGGGCAACCATTTACTAGAACAGCTAAGTGTGACGTTTGGAAGAGCAGTAGCATCCATTGGTTCCACTTGTCTGGAAAATTGCGAGCAGATAGGATGGCTAGTAGGCTGTCCGGTTAACTGAGTCAAAAGCCTTGGCAAAGTCAAGCTTTAGGACCACAGTAGGCTTTTTGTTGCGGTGACAGTACTGCACAAGCTCGGTTGCATACACAAAGTTCTCAGATATAGAGCGCCCTCTAATGAAACCAGTCTGGTCAATATCAATTAGCTTCTGAATATGATTCTGCAGCCTGGTAGTGAGTATCTTGGTGATAATCTTGACAGGACAATTTTGGAGAGAAATCGGTCTGAAGTCCTTGGGTGCAGTGGCACCTCACATTTGGGCAAGAGAACAATGTGTGCTCTGTTGACCCTATCGAGATCAATATCCCCCGAGTGGAAAGCTGAGAGGAATATCATGATATCCTCCTTGACAGCCGCCCAACAGGAAGCATACCAGGCCGGACCAAAGCCGTCAGGTCCGGGCGCACTGTTCGCATTCATCCCACGAAGAGCACTAAGGGCTTCAGCTTCTGTGAAGGGAGTGGTGGATCAGCAAGGTCCAAAAGGTCGTCAGGGTAGAGAGCAGCAACATCAAACCCCCAAGAGGTGATATCTATTGAGCCCAGAATGCCCTGATAGTAGTTGGTCAATGCAGCAACCTTATCATCGTGATTGGTAAGCAGTACATCCCCAACAGAGATAGCTGCAGTATGATTACGTCGCCTCCTGCAAGAAGCCCTGGCATGAATTTTTTTTTTGTGTTTGCATCCCCTTCTTGCAAGCATCTCATTTTTCCTCGTTGCTTCCAGTAAGCTGCACGTTGGGCAAGGTAAAGCTGAAGGCGCTGTGCACACTGATCACGCAGGCATCGCTCACCTGCATTGAGAGGCCTGAACTCTTCGTAGCAGTCAAATAGGCATATAATGAAATGACAATTGTGATAAATTGAGGGTGGAGAGCGATGCTTACGCAGCCAAACCTTTGACGCCTGCCGAGCCGCCTTGATCTGAGCAACCAAGACCTGTGCCGGGTCCCCAAGTCGAAGAACCGATTGCCAGGCCGGGATAGTGGAGGGGAGAAAGGAGAGGTCAAGGAGCCAAGAGCGTTCAAGTCTAAAGAAGTTTGGTTTGGGGATTTTAGAGTGGATGGAGGCTAACAGCGGGGAGTGGTCAGAGGTCGGGCGGCTGCCTGATCTGAGAGTGGTACCCGGGAACAAGGTGGTGAAAGAGGTGGTAGTGAAAGCACGGTCCAGCCTAGCCAGCGTGGGTGTAGCCCGTTTGTTAGTCCAAGTGAAGAGTCGGTCAAGAAGGGGTAGCTCGATGAGTTGCAGAGCGTCGATAGCCTGGTTAAAACGTGTGGCCAAAGAGTGGTTGAAGTTCAGTGTGTTCTTTTCAGAGCTGCAGCGAGTGAGGTTAAAATCGCCGCAGGAGCCCACCGCAGGGCAGGTGTGGAAGGTATCCAAGTTGGCAGGGAGGAAGGAGCGGTACTCCCATGTAGGGATGACATCAAGTTTGCTCTCCTGGAGACAGACGATGTGCGGGGAGTGTTTATGGATGTTGTCACGAACAGCAATGCGTTTAGCATCTTGACCAAGTCCACGAACGTTCCAAGATAAGAGAATGAAGTTGCGATACATCTGATTCATGGAATCAAGCTAAAACAACTGGCTGCGAAGACAACAAACATGGAGTACAGATCAAGGGAAACAAAAGAGAAGTGACAGGTCGGGGGATGCACGCACCGCGCCCCGGCGGACGGCCCGTCGCAAGGATTGTGCGTCATGGGTACCGCCCAGTGGCCGCCGCCACTGCAACCGCACGCCTGCTGGAGTCGTCGAGGCCCGCCGCCTTGGCCATGCAGGTCAAGTCCAGCGCTTTAAGGGGATTTTTCTTCTTGAGGACGCGGGAGGAAGAGACCTGCTTCTTGAGCATAGCAGAGCACGGCGCCAGGCTTTCCCGCAGCGCCTTATGAGACACAGCCTTGGACGTCATGTTGACGAAGGAGCCCGTGTCCATCGCCACCAGACGCATGCTGGCCCGCCGCGGCACAGGATGACGGCCGAAAGCCGAGGCGGATGGACGCCGGCCCAGATGGGGAGGCGATGAAGGAGTGGTAGTCACGATAGGAACAACCAGAGCAGACTCAGGGTGACGCTCGGCGCTCGGCAACACTGAGGGGGCCCCTGGCGGCTGCCTGGCAGCCAGGCCCATGCGCGACGGGGTGGCCGTGCAGAGGAGCATTGTCGGCGTTCTCGTCTGGCGCACCCCCACGAGGGGGTGCCACGCACCGTTACCCTAGCGAGGCACGCCACCGCCACTGAGAGAGCTGTTCCCGCCAGAAGGTGAGCGGGCACCGCGTGGCGAAGGAGGAGACAGGGGCCTTCCGCGGGTAGGAGAGGGCGAGCGAGCGGGAGGCAATGGTAGGGCCGCAGCACGAGGCGGCGACCCGGAGCTGGAGGGAGCGGAAGAAACACTTCTTGGCGAGGAGGACCTGGAGCGCACGGCGCGATGCGGCGACGCGGGCGGAGGGCTGCAGTGACGACGCGAAGGTGGAGTGGAGGGGACCGAGCTGACCCTCCCGTGCACGGACCGCGAAGTTGCGGCGCCACCAATGGGGGCCGTATGGGACGACCAGTACGCGATGGACCAGCGTGACGAACGTGGCCACGACGTCCTGCAGAAGCGAAGTATGTGGCCGGAAGCACCACAACCTCGGCACCGGATGGGATCCCGGCAGTCCTTGACTTTGTGGTCGGCAGCGAGGCACCGGAAGCACGAATTGGGCGAGTAGCGAAATTTGGGAGAAGGGGAAAGGATTGGGGGCTGCGGTGGCTTGAGGACGGCAGCAAGGTAGGATTGCTGCTTGTGCTCCTGCACAGCTGCCACACGCGAAGCTTCGCGGTTGAGGACAAAAACAGGCGGATGGTCACTGTTAGCCGCATTTGTCAACCGTGTCAGTTGTGGGGCCCAACGGCAGAGGGAGAAGAGGGGGGAGGGAGGCGGACCCATCTCTGGTCAAGCAAAGAACAAAAGGGCGGCGCGTGCGCGACCTTTCTGTCCCCCTGACAGCAACAGTGGCGCTCGGTTGGCTGGGCGGTACTGCTGCATTAAATTGCATGGCAAGCTTTGCAGCCGCCGCCATGGCGGACGGCGCATCGCCATGAACGGCGAGCTCCAAGGTGGCCAACCGAAGGCGCCCCCGCAAAGCAATCAGACGAGCTACATTAGCAGACGCGACTCTCACGCGGAACAAGAACGGACCGCTAGACCGTGCTTTCAACACAACCGGAGGGGCAGTGAGGCAGTAGGAGAGGATATTGGAAACTTGGTTGGCATTCATCATGAGTGGGTTGGAGGAAACGGAGGGGGTGACCCAAAGAGTACCTGGGTTGGGGAGGTTAGCGCCGAGGAACGACGGCGCCGCAGTGGAGTGGCAGTCACGGAGGAGTTGCTCCTGAAACTCCAGGCCTGGCCTACCATTGGAGACGTTGTTGGAGGCGGCACGGGGGTGGGCGTCAGGTTGCTCAGAGCAAGGCGGCCGGGGCGTTTCCGGCGGCGGCTGCGCAGAGGCTGCTGGGTTGGGGAGGTGGGCTACTGGAGGTGGGGGTGGCGGCGGCAGTGGGGAAGGTGCCGGCGGTGGCGGTGGTGGAGGGTCGGGGACTCGGGTGTGAACCCCGCAGAGCATCCCGTTTCCCCAGCTGTAATCATTTCGTCGATAACAGGTCCTCGTCGCAGGTTTCAATTCAAACGTACGAAGTACTGTACGTCTCTAGCAAACTTAGTTGAATTCGACATCCAAAAAACTGGAAAGGCGTTCGTTCATACTTGGACATATTTACTCTGTTTATTTACGAACATTAGAATGCGCTCATGCATTATGTGCGAATGCAGTTGCATGTTTTTGTCGCCTTGTGATTACATTACACGAAATGAAAAGTTGAATGTAATTAAAGCGCTGACACCAGTTTAAGTACCGACGTTTCCGCTAAACACATTGCATGATTCCAGGTAATGTAGGTCAACTAAAATAAGCCTATGAAAGAAAGCTTCCTCCTGCTTCGAGGTTCTAGGCCACAATAGTTAACAAGGGCCACGAGTGAGTACAAGGGATTGGCAGTTCGGCATGATACTACCGACACGTTGCATGAACCTCGTGAAAATTTACTTATGTACAAAAGAAGTGGCCTAACAATCATTTCACGTTCTCTCAGTCAAAAAAAAAAATCATTTCACGTTCTCAAAAAAAAAACATTTTTCATGTTAGGGATACATCCGGGAACTTTTTTTTTTTTTGCGAGGGGACGGGAATTATGGTAATACTCCTACTGTCATAGGTTGGCATAGTGCATCCCAATTCCCAACAAATACTATATTCTTCAGATTCTTTTCGTAGTAATTCTCCACAGTGGGCACTGTCAATGTAAAAAAGGCAGATGTTTTGCTGTCCAGGCCTTGTGTACACATGCAGGCAGACGCAAAGAGTCTTAACCCCCGACCCTATACATTGTTTGAAACACAGCCGGACCAAATCCTCCAAAAGCAATAAAAAAATGAAGCTGTCAACAACTAACTATATGAATTCAGAACTGTCGGAATGTCCAAAAAAAAAAACTGCCTGTTGAACAGCCAAATAATTTTAACTATTATCCAACAGAAACTGAAATCAGTACTACTGCCTCTAGAATTTCCTAGCACGCAGGAAAGCCCTGATCCCATGTTCCATTTCATATTGCATATGATCTCCATTCTCCAGCCAGGGGAGATATCAAGCTGGGGATATTTGCTATAATGGCACAAGTGAGCAAGGCATAAGTTCACAAAACATGTGTGATGTTATAGTTTTATTCAAGCTGAGCTACGTTATGCTCTGAAGACCCAAAACGAGCATCGAGCATTGTGTCGGCGGGTGGGCAACAGAAGAAACCGAGAGCTTGCAAAAGGATGCTCCAGAATGTTTACACAACCTCCACGTTTGGCTCAGCATCCCCATTATCCTCAACAGGATCATCTTCCTTCTGTTTCGCAAAGCCGAAATATTCCTCCTCTGAATAATGCTCCTCCGCGCTTCTGCCAAAGATGAATGGTCTTCTACCCATTGTTGTAAAAGGCATTAACCCAAATGCACGTGCGGTTTTGATCTCTCTTGCAATCTTACGTTGAGCTTTTGCACTTATACGGGTCTGAAGAAAATGAGTAGGTTAAAAACCATGGCAAACATATGTATTGACTGATACAAAATTACAAATGCAAAAACGTAAGAAGATCCTGGCATAGCAGTGGCGTTGGAATCTCTTTCCAGCTATGCTACCCAGATACGTCCTGACGTATGCAGTATCGGATAAATATCCAATACACACCTACTTCTTGCCAATACGTTGGGATTGTTGGATACACAGATCGATACGGCCCAGACCACCAGTGGATTTGATTGTTAGTAGCTCCTGCACACCTCCATGGCTCCATCTGCCCGCAAAGGTTCCAGAATGATGTGTGTTGGTTGCTGGTCAGCAATTACGTTCCCCTTTTGCTGTTCTCCTCCCGACCATTATTTGTTTAATTTCTCTCCGGATATTGATATATTTTTTCCCACCAAGAAAAATGATAGGTTTCTCAGAGGTAAGCTCCTCCCACCTGACATTGAGGTCTAACTTGTCACAAGAGTTTTTTAGTATGGTTCATGCATGCTCTTTAGGTCAAGCGACATTAAAGAAATTTGGAATTCGTGGAATGCCTAACAAAGATTGTGTCCGCATACCTAGCATAGTACACCTTCAAAGGCTGTTCTCCCTCTTGGGAGAAACCACCTCTTTTAAGATCTTATCAAGCTGGTGAAGATAACATTGCATTAGAACTTGTGAGATACATACAGATAGGTCCTCCCTCAAGTTTCTACTTCTGCACTAAAGCGTTTACAAACAACAACGTAATTGCAAGAATGCATGGTAACTTCTTGCTAGGCTGCTACTGCTTGTACAGTTTTCATATGCCTGATTTTTTATTTATTTAAAATATCAATACATATCATTTTAGAAAATGCCATATCCGTATGATATTGATACGCATATCCGTGTCAGTCGGATATTGATACATGTATCCCTATCCATGCTGCACAGCTATCCATTGCATGATAAGCAACTACCTAACACACAGGATCTGACAATTTCAATAAAAGGAAGGAATATCTTGCCCAAAAAGCTCATCATCATATATAATGAGTACTTGAGTATCAGTGGTTACCTGGCTTCTCTTGATGATAATTCCAGCTTCTGTAAGAAATTTGGAGATGAATCTAACGTTCTGCAAGGAACAGTTCCAAATCTGTTAAGAATGGAACTAGAAGGTGCTTGTAGGAAAACATGAATTCATTACATGCATAAAGATTACGTGCCTCTTCATTGCAAAAAGAAACATTGCATGCCTCATCAACCAGATGAAAGATTACATGTTTGAAATAATCTTTTGGAGAAACATTACATGCCTCTTCATTGCAAAGAGGCGCCTAACAGTAATATTTATTAACATAGTTTTCCACAGTGTACTGATTTTCTTTGCAAATAGATCCAATCAGTTAAATATATATGTATTTCATACAAGTTGAAACTTGGAACATTAAACACATGGCTCGCATTCAAATACTTGCTTTGATCTTGTCACAGTCAAATGTTTGCAGACCAAAATCATTCCAATATGTATATAAGCTCCTTTTACACACTAGTAAATTAAAACAGGTGGCATAGTGATTAGCATGCACTTCATTGCAATGAACTACCTTGAATTTGCTAAATTCAAACAGAAAAAGTAGAAAAATCAGAAGAAAGTGTCAAAGTAACATAGATTTAGTGTTTAACAGTGATTATCAGTCACGATCTAGTCATACATATGAAGATATTTTGGGAAAACTCATTTATTGGCAACAAATTTGTCGGTGTTATGACCCAGGGGGCCAAGACCACCGGCTAGTAAATTTGTATATTGCGTGCTCCCTCTCCCAGATGTGATGCAAGAAGAACACAAGATTTATCCTGGTTCGGGCACAGAAGGCCCTACGTCTTGACCCTTCCCCTGCTTTTTGGTTTTGACTGAGTCACGTGCTCGTTCTGGCAGAGCTCGCAGCGGAAAAAAGCCCGAGCCCACGAGGATCTGACTGGTCTTCAGGACCTTCTCAGGGCGGAGACGGGCCTGAACGAGAGGCTCGAGGGCGCCATCTCCTCCTTCTGCGACGACATGGGGGTCGAGCCGGAGCCGACGGTCGAGGGCGACGCGCGAGGAGACTCCCTCCTGCGCCGCTTCTACTCCATGACCCAAAAGGTGACGGAGCAAGTCCGTGCTGCTCTGCACGTGGGCGTGAAGCGGGCGCTCGCGGTCGTCCACTCGGGCTATATCTACGACCTCAGCGTCGTCGCCAGCGGCTTCGTCACCGACCCGAGGATGACTGAAGAAGAAAACGTGACGAGATGCCATGAGCTGATCGAGGCCGCGGAGGTGCCCGGAGGCGAGCTGGCAAAATTCTTCGAGCCTGAAGTGCTCCCTTCGGCGAATGGAGATGGCGACGAGTAGACGAGGCCTGCGAGCCGAATCTGGACAAGAAGGTCCATGTAATAGTTTAGCTTTTGTAATGACACGATGTCTAGCCCCTGGGGGCTTCTTAATTTTAATGCATTTTGTTTGGGATGCATCTGGTTGTTTTTATTTCTCGAGCTGTCTCTATTTCTCTTTGCCTGAGTCGTTGCTTGTGGACTATGTATTCGACACACGCTCGTATCCCTGGAGGGGGGGAGCGAGTGGGGATACCATAGCCCTGAGGCGTAGAAGAGTCCCCGGCTCGACGGTCCTCGACCCTTAGGGAGTTCGAGGCGTTTTTTACTTAGCCGTGAAGCGTGCTCGGGGCAAAGGTGGAAAGAGAGGTGCTGAGTTTCGAAAAAACGTTCGAGTTTTTAGAGGACTTAGGAGGGGGTTCCCCCCTGTCAGCCCCCGAGGGAGGCTTGACTTTGCCGGAGCGGAGTCGAGGCTACCTTAGAGTTATGAACGAATGTGAAATGTATTTCGAGAACAATTTATTCATTCATAATACGATAAGTGTACATAATACGGAAAATGTACGAGGCCTCGAGGTCTTAGGG
The DNA here is from genome assembly GCA_022036555.1 of Microstegium vimineum. Lineage (NCBI taxonomy): Eukaryota > Viridiplantae > Streptophyta > Magnoliopsida > Poales > Poaceae > Microstegium > Microstegium vimineum. The sequence continues at coordinate 21,957,337 of CM039137.1, forward strand.
GTAGAAGCGACGTAGCTGTTCGATGTTTCACGCGTTGGTGAGGATCTCGCCCTTTTCGTTCTTCAGCTTGTAAGTGTCTGGCTTCAGCACCTCCGCCACGATGAAGGGTCTCTCCTAAGGTGGCGTCAGCTTGTGACGCCCCTTTTTGATTTGTCGGCGGCGCAGTACGAGGTCGCCGACGTCGAGGTCCCTTTTGCGTACGTGCTTGTCGTGATAGCGCCGCAGCGTCTGCTGGTACTTTGCTGATTTGAAGAGGGCCACATCCCGGGCTTCCTCGAGCTGGTCGAGGGAGTCCTCTCGGGCTGCTGCGTTGGCTTGCTCGTTGTAGGCTTTTAGTCGAAGGGACCCGTATTCGAGGTCAGTGGGGAGGACAGCCTCGGACCCATAGACCAAGAAGAACGGGGAGAACCCCATGGCTCGACTTGGTGTCGTTCGGAGAGTCCATAGCACAGAGGGCAGCTCATCGACCCATCTCTTGCCATGTTTGTTCAGTCGATCGAAGATTTTTGGCTTGAGGCCCTGCCAAACCATACCATTGGCGCGCTCGACCTGGCCGTTAATTTGAGGATGGACGACTGCAGACCAATTTACCCTGATGTGGTGATGGTCACAGAAGTCCAGGAACTTTTGGCCGGTGAACTGGGTGCCGTTGTCGGTGATGATGACGTTGGGGACGCCGAAGCGGTGGATGATGTCGGTGAAGAATAGCGCGGCTTGTCGAGATTGAATGTTGGCGATGGGTCGAGCCTCGATCCATTTCGAGAACTTGTCTACAGCCACGAGGAGGTGGGTGTGGCCACCTTTGGTTCTCTTCAGGGGGCCAACCATGTCAAGCCCTCATACTGCGAATGACCAAGTTATAGGTATCATCTGAAGAGCTTGGGCGGGTAGGTGGGTCTGCCTGGCGTAGAATTGGCATCCCTTGCAAGATCGAACGAATTTGGTAGCGTCGGTGACGACTGTCGGCCAGTAGAAGCCTTGTCGAAAGGCGCTTCCTACCAGCGTTCTTGGCGCCGCGTGGTGGCCGCAAGCCCCCGAGTGTAGGTCCTTCAGCAGTGCCCTCCCCTCCTCGAGGGTGAGGCAACGTTGAAGTACCCCGGTAGGGCTGCGTCGGTACAGCTCGCGGCCATCCCCATACAAGACGTTGGTTTTGGCGCGTCGGGCTATACGGCGGGCCTCGGTGCGGTCCTCTGGGAGCTCACCCCGTATCAGATACTCGAGGTAGGGTGTGCGCCAGTCCGTCGAGAGGGTTGGTGTTGCGGCTGTCCCGTCGATCTCCATGACTTCTTCCCCGTTCGAGAGGGGATCGGTCGAGGGGGGTGGATCGGCCCCTAGCTCGAGGGCGGGAGCCCCCGAGCCTAGGTCGACGGACGGCTCGTGAAGGTCCCTTGAGAAGACGTCGGGAGGAACCGTACCTCGAGTAGATACGGTTTTGGCAAGCTCGTCAGCGGCTTCGTTGTACCGGCGGGCGATGTGGTTGAGCTCGAGGCCGTAGAATTTGTCCTCGAGCTTTCGGACTTCCTTGCAGTAGGCTTCCATCTTGGGGTCGTGGCAACTCGAATCTTTCATCACTTGGTCGATTACGAACTGCGAGTCCCCCCGAACGTCGAGGCGTCGGACCCCGAGCTCGATGGCGATGCGCAGACCGTTGACGAGGGCCTCGTACTCGGCTATGTTGTTGGAAGCGGGGAAGTGGAGACGGATGATGTAGCGCATGTGGACCCCTGAGGGTGATATGAAGAGCAATCCGGCGCCTGCCCCCGTTTTCATCAACGATCCATCGAAGTGCATGGTCCAGAGCTCGGTCTGAACTTACGCCGGGGGTAGTTGGGTGTCGGTCCATTCTGCAACGAAATCTGCCAATACCTGAGACTTGATGGCCTTCCGAGGGGCGTAGGAGAGGGTTTCCCCCATGAGCTCGACCGACCACTTGGCGATTCTTCCAGACAGCTCCCGGTTCTGGACTATCTCCCCGAGGGGGAAAGATGAGACCACAGTGACCGGGTGGCCCAGGAAATAGTGCTGGAGCTTGCGCCGAGTGAGAACGATGGCGTATAACAGCTTCTGGATGTGGGGGTATCTCGTCTTAGTCTCGGAAAGTACCTCGCTCACGAAGTAGACAGGCTTCTGAACCGGCAGGGCATGTCCTTCTTCCGCCCTCTCGACCACTACGGCAGCGCTGACTACCTGGGTAGTTGCCGCGACATAGAGCAAGAGGGGCTCGGCTGGGCTCGGAGGTACCAAGACAGGTGGCGAGGTGAGCAAGGCTTTGAGCTTGGAGAGCGATTCCTCGGCCTCGACGGTCCACGCGAAGTGTTCCGTTTTCTTCAGGAGACGGTAAAGGGGTAGCGCCTTCTCTCCGAGCCTTGAGATGAACCGGCTGAGGGCGGCGAGGCACCCCGTGACCCTTTGCATGCCTTTAAGGTCGTTGATCGGGCCCATCCTTGTGATTGCGGTTACCTTCTCAGGGTTGGCCTCGATCCCGCGTTGGGAAACTATGTACACTAGGAGCATGCCTCGAGAAACTCCGAAGACACACTTCTCAGGGTTTAGTTTTATGCGATTTTCCCTGAGACACCCAAACGCGATTTCAAGGTCCCCGACCAGGTTTCCGACTGTTTTGGATTTGACCACGATGTCATCGACGTAGGCCTCGACAGTCGGCCCTATGTGTTTCCCAAAGACATGGAGCATGCATCGCTGATACGTGGCCGCGGCGTTTCGCAAATCGAAGGGCATTGAAAGGTAGCAGAACATGCCAAAGGGGGTGATGGAGGAAGTCGCGAGCTGATCGGACTCCTTCATCTTTATTTGGTGATAGCCAGAATACACATCAAGGAAGCAGAGAATTTCACATCCCGCAGTGGAATCTATTATTTGATCGATACGTGGTAATGGAAAAGGGACCTTGGGACATGCTTTATTTAAACTAGTGTAATCTACGCACATTCTATCCTTTCCATTCTTTTTCTTGACAAGTACAGGATTTGCAACCACTCGGGATGATGTACCTCCTTGATGAATCCGGCCTTCAAAAGCTTGTCGATCTCCTCCCCGATGATTCTGCGCTTCTCCTCGTCGAAACGGCGCAACCGTTGTTTCACCGGTTTGGATCCGACTCGGATGTCCAAGGAGTGCTCGGCGACCTCCCTCGGAATGCCCGGCATATCCGAGGGACTCCATGCAAACACGTCAGCATTCGCACAGAGAAAGTCGACGAGCACGACTTCCTATTTAGGCTCGAGGGTGGCGCTGATCGTCAGCGTCTTCCCATCCGCGTGGCCGGGGTCGAGCCAGACGGTCTTGGTGTCCTCCGCAGGCTTGAAGTTGCCGGCGTGTCGCTTGGGGTCGGGGATCTCCTTGGAGAGGTCGTCGAGGGCCGCGAGGACGGCCGACTCCTCGACGGCTTCGGCGTTTTCCACGCACTCGACGTCGCAGTCGTATGCGTGCTCGTAGGAGGTGCCGACGGTGATGACCCCCATGAGCCCTGACATCTTCAGCTTGAGGTAGGCGTAGTTCGGGATCGCATGAACTTGGCGTACCCTGGTCGACCGATGATGGCGTGATAGATGCCACAGAACGCGACCACCTCGAAGGTCAAATCTTCCTTTCGGAAGTTCGAGGTGGTACCGAAGCAGACGGGTAGCTTAACGCGGCCGATCAGGAGTGCCTTCTTTCCGGGAACGATCCCATGGAATCCTCCTGCGCTGGGCAGGAGCGCGGTCCTCGGGATCCCCAGGAGGTCGAGAGTCGCGACGTAGATGATGTTGAGGCTGCTTCCCCCATCCTTGAGTACCTTGGTGAGGCGGGTGTTGAGTATGATCGGGTCGATGACGAGCGGGTAGACCCCTGCGTTGGGGATGTGCTCGGGGTGGTCGTCCTGGTCGAAGATGATCGACGTGTGGGACCAGTCGAGGTATCGAGGAGCCTGAACTCGAACGGAGAAGACCTCTCGACGCTCCCTCTTGCGCTGACGCGTACTGAGTCGAGTCGAGAGTCCCCATAGATCATGTAGCAGCCGTGAACCTCGGGGAAGCCCTCGTTCTTGCCATCGTCCCCGTCGTGCGGATCCCCCTTCTTGTCGTCTTTCTTGAAGCCAAGAGAGTCGAAGTGCCTTTTGAGCATGCGACAGTCCTCGAGCCTGTGGTTGGTCGGTCCCTTGTGATAGGGGCAGGGTTCTTTCAACATCTTGTCGAAGACGTTCTCGTCGAGAGGGGGACCTCGAGGCTTCTTCTTGTCTATCGCAGCGACAAGATCGTCGGGCTCGATGTCGTGTCGACCCGGCTGGTTCTTATTCTTCTTCTTCTTGTTGTTGTTGTTGCTCTTGGACCCGTTGTTCGAGCCCCCGGACTCGTCCGCCTTGGCCTTCCCCTTGTCTGGGGATGCATAGAAGAACGCGCCAACAGCTTCTTCGCCGGCTGCGTAGTTGGCGACGATGTCCATGAGCTCGTTGGCGGTCTTGGGGGTGTTCCGTCCCAGTTCCCGCACCAACTCCTTGCAGGTTGTTCCGGCGATGAACGCAGTGATAACGTCGTGGTCGGAGATGTGGGTTAGCGCGGTACGCTGCCTCGAAAACTGACGGGTGAAGGCGCGGAGGGTCTCCCCTGGCCTCTGCTTGCAGCTGCGGAGATCCCAGGAGTTTCCCGGCCGCTTGTAGGTGCCTTTGAAGTTTTCCTCGAAGATCCTGACCAGGTCGGGCCAGTCTTAGATCAAGTCTGGAGGGAGTTCCTCGAGCCATCTTCGAGCGGTGTCGGAGAGGAAGAGCGGGAGTTGTCGAATGATGACGTGATCGTTGTCGGCTCCTCCTAGCTGACACGCCAGCCTGAAATCAGCAAGCTAGAGCTCCGGCTGAGTTTCACCGTTGTACTTGACCAGGCTGGTGGGTGGACGGAAGCGGATGGGCAAGGCGGTTCGCCGGATGGTCCTGTCGAAGACTCGTGGCCCCGGTGGTTCCGGAGATCGACGTCGATCTTCGTCACTGTCGTAGCACCCACCTCGGTGAGCGTTGTAACTTCGAGCCTCAGCGTCGCCGTGTCGGCATCGTTTGTTCTCCCGCGGTGGTCGATCGTCGACGATGCGGTCTCGAACTGGTCGTCGCTCTACTTCGCCTTGGGGCGCTTTGTCTTGGTGGACGGATACCTCTCGATTTTGTCTCGGAGACAGCTCCTCTCCGCCTGCTGCACGACCGCGGTTTGGAGAAACCTCTGAATTTCGTCCCTGATGCGTCGCACTTGGGTGTCAATGGCGCCGGCATGTCACGAAAAAGCATTGCGGCCGCTACGACATTTTGGCTGGCACGGTTGTAGACGCGGCGCTCGTTTGCCCCCTCCTCGACGATCTATCGATGGACTTCCCGGGCCCGCTCGCGAGCTCCTCCACCCTATGGGTGTCCGCGATCTCGCTCGTGGGTGTGCTCGAGCTGCTGAAGTCGCAGGCGTTCTTTCTCGAGCTTTGCGAGCAGCTCTCGGACTTGCGCGATCTGGACGTCCTGAGGTGGATCGGCTTTGTCAGGACTCGGGGGTTCGGCATTTCGTGCTGGTGTAGCGTTGCCCCCTCCTCCTTCATCTGTGGCCGCGGTGTCGTTGGCGTCGTCCTGGGAGTCAACCTGGTCGTCGAGGCGGAAACATTCCCGGGTGGGATCGTAATCCTCATCGGGGGAGTCCGAGTCGGGGTAGCCGTGGTAGAAGTTGGGGAAAGATCCCCTGCGCTCCTCCAGTCGTCGCCGTAACGTGCCCCAGGTGTGACAACCCAGGATCGGGGCTCGTCGTGGCTTCGGGCGCTCGTCCGGCGGAGAGGTGGTGACGAGGTTGATCGTTGCACGTAGCAGGTTCCCTGGAGACCCGGAACGTGTCTGCATCTGCGAGCCTACAAAAGCAGAACAGAGTCTGGCGTTGTTGTAAAGCCCGTGTGGAAACAGGTTGTGCAGCGGCGGCGTGGGCGAGTGTGTCGGAGAAGCCACGGGAATCCTCTGAGGTGACGGTGTGGCAGAGCCAAAGTCAGGTTCAGAGAGGTACCCGCCCCCAACCCGCAAGCATGGGTCAAATAGGCTCCCGAAGGGAGGAACTGTGTCGCCAGCTGAGGCCGGAGGGATGGCATCCGGCGTCTCGGGATCCGCGCGGTGAAGAGTGCGGCGGCGGCGTTCGCGCCCCCTCCTGGTCGCAGGCAAAAGGCGCGAGTGGTGGGACCGTCGCCTGGTCCTCCTTGGCCCGGCGTACCGGAGCTGCTGCTGTCCATGCCACTACTGGTGAGCAGAACCATGTCGTGGCCGTGGCCCGTGGACATGAACTCTAGACTCCCGAACCAGATGGTGGTGGCGAGTGGAAGTGATGTTGTCGTGAGATCCATCTGGGAGAGTAGTTCGGAGTTGATCGACACGCAAACCCCCCTACCTGGCGCGCCAACTGTCGGTGTTATGACCCAGGGGGCCAAGACCACAGGCTAGTAAATTTGTATATTGCGCGCTCCCTCTCCCAGATGTGATGCAAGAAGAACACAAGATTTATCCTGGTTCGGGCACAGAAGGCCCTACGTCCAGCGAGGTAGGATGGATTGTATTATCTTGCACCGAAGTGCTCGTACAGGAGGGTACAAGCTGGTTTACACGGGGGTGCTCAGGATGAGCTAAGGCCTAGGGCTAGCGGGGTTATCCTAGGTGATCGGTTGATTGCTTGAGAGGTCGATCAAGCAATCAGGTGTGTGGTATATGAGGGTCAGAGCTGATGTCTGAGCGCGAAGTATCCGAGCCCGTGTCAGTTGCCCTTTCTTCTATCCCGGCGTCCCCTTTTATAGACCAAGGGGAGGCCTGAGAGTACAAGGTCCTAAACTGTAGCAGCATGGGAGGCGTGTCTGTGGCATCGTGCTGTCGAAGGGACATCGATCACTGTGGCGGCGTGGCCTTCCCGTCCTTCTGGTGTTCAGGGCACGGTGATGGCTGACTGGACATCACCGCACGGCATGGCGCAGCAGGGTTGACCCTCTGCAGACGGGTGCGAGTCCCACAGCTGAAGCGGGACGGGGCGGACAGGACGGGTCCCATACCGGAGTGGTTGGAGTCAGGGGTCGAGCCCCCTGGTCGAGGGGGGGGGGGTCGAAACCAGCGTGGCCTTGTCGTGTCCCTGAAGACACAATTGTGGGTTGTCCTGTTCATGGCTCGAGGGGTGCCTCTGGAGTCCATACTTGCGACGTGACTACAGCGGCAGCACAGTTGACGGAGGTCCATGACATGGGCGGTGAGTCGGTGGATTTGACTACGGTAGTGGGCGCCCATGGCGTTAGGCGGGGGCAGGTAGGCGCGTCGGATCCCCCTTTACCCCATACCGGGAGCAGGTGAGCTGATCGAGCTTCCTGCCCGGGGGTCGTTCGTTCGACCCCCCGTCCGTCATTCGGGGGGGTGAAGCGGAGGCGGAGTCGGGGTTGAGGGGTCGTTCGTTCGACCCCTTGTCCATCAGTTTTTCCAGGAATGGGCCGCCCACGACTAGTTGTTGTGGCCGGTGCGGAGGGCCTAGTTGTTGTGGCCGGTGCGGAGGGCCTTCGTGTGATGGGCCTTACCTTATGGACTCGAGCGGCTGATCGGATCATGTCTTAAAAATGGTTGCTATGTTGAGCGTCAGTTTATCGAAGGGTTTAGGGTACCCCTTACCTTTGTACCCGACAAAATTTGTAGCTGATTTTCGGGTGGTGCCATCAAGGCTATGACCTCTAACTGAAAAACAAAACAAAATACGATTTTGAGATCAACAGACTCGTGACGCAAAAAAGAGATCAGCATAGAATCTTTGTGTTCCTGAGCTTTGTGTTACCTGGTAGCCCTAGAATTTACAAAGCCATAGAGCACAGCAAAATACACATTTCAATATAAAATAGAAACTGTAGTCAATTTCCTCGTGTTGTCAGGCAGATATACTCACCCTAAAATCAGCCTTCTTCAAAACCTCCGCTGTAGTTGTTTCAAACTGTGGTCTAGGAGGGTTCTTTGCGGCTGCAGGTCTTCTAAGGTCAAGGTCCTACACATATCAGAATTTTATGAAATAAGGCGTTAGAATAGCAACCACATACAGGCAGATCACCGATAAACTAATGAATGAAGAAAGAGTTGTAAAGTACACATGGTATATATTGGTATTATAAAGAGTAAATCCACGTATTGGAGATGAAATCCCCATTTTGCTGATGAGCATCAGCTAGTAAAACACACGATTTTACTGTGATTTCAGGATAGCAGACATTTCTAGCCCACACACTTACGCACAAATTCCTGAATGCTTACACAGGATAACAAAATCATATAGTTCGTTTGACTTTTTCAACCCTAAGTTTGACCACTCGTCTTATTCAAATTTTTGTGCAAAATATCATTTCTTTTGGTGTGACTTACTTATTTAATAAATAGTCTACATGAATAACTTAAACTTGACTATGTTTGCACAAAATTTTTGAATAAGACGAGTGGTCAAAGTTGGAGTCAAAAAAAGTCAAACTAAATTGAAACGGAGGGAGTAGGTTGCAAAAGATTTTAGATGACTCGAATAATTCTGGCTATGTACTGACAAACCAAACTACTGCTTACCCGAACAGCATATGTCGAACCTCGCCTAAACTGCACATCAGACCTGAACTCAAAGTCATCTTCCCAGTCATTGTCATCATCGTCCTCATCCTCCTCCATTTGGAAGCTGTGTGCCACATTAGCAAGCTTATCACTTACGCCATCGTCCAAAGAATCAAAACCACCCATCAATCCAGAGCTGCTCCTGTTGCCAGATGCAGCAAACCCAGGGAAACCAGAGCTGCTACTGTCACTGAACCCAGGGAAACCACCCATGGACGACCCAGATCTGCTCCTGTCACTGAACCCAGGGAAACCACCCATCCCAGAGCCCGCATTGCATCTCCTACCAGCGTTCTCAGCCCTATCAAGCTTCGTGTAGAGTGATCCTTCGTCTGTGTCCTTCCTCCCAAACAGCCGTTCTTCGAATTCGTCCATGGTCTCGCCATCCCCTGTACATAAACAGTCGAACAAGATAGCCATATCAACATCAGCATGATTGAGACCATTCAAGAGTCAATTCTTCATTCTAAGTATTATTACACCAGAAGTATAAGGAAATGAAGGTTTTTAGCTCGAGAAAGCTAGACAAAGAATTCACATTGGACCTAGATCTCCAAGGCCATTCAATTCAATTTACTATTATAACTGACTTTGGAGAAAGGTACACAAGTATAACAACTATGGGCATCATACAGCACGAGGACCTCCCATGACTGGTATCTTTTGTTTCAAGAGATTCCACTAATGGGAGGCCTGGGCGAAGCAGGGATCGGAGGAGGGCTGGAGGGGTGGATGCTCACTGGACTGGAATGAGCGACGGAAGGCACCAGCAGCCGCGGGCGGTGGGTGGGAAGGAAAGGCATGATGGAGAGAGGCACGGTACGGGAGACACCGCCTCAGAGCGGAGCTCACCATTGCTCACCAGGTGCTACTCCTACTACCTGTGGCATTCAATACACAAAGATAAGTGTGACAGTAGCTCCCTTCAAAATGTCGAAGCCAAAAAGACCACTGATCACAGCCACCTATAACCTCTCAGAGGTGCTCACAGACGTAGCATACATTGGTTTCTCTGCTGCAACTTAGTACAGATAGGGTTGTCACTTATACCAGAGTTTAATCACCTGAAACAATTCCGGGCCACTAAATCGACAGTAAAATTATGGCTTTATGAGGTGCCTGGATAGTATCGCATTGTTTTCAATTACTAATGGAATATCAGTACATATGGGTGGCCTAACTTCCCAAGTGTCATTCGATTCAGTTGTGACATCGCAAGGGAATGCTAGTAATGAGAGACATTTATAGGCACGGACTTGTGATGAGAGAGCTGCTTCAAGGCTACTGCTAGTGCTTGCTGCAGGGTTGGCGCTCATGAGACCTACCTTCCTGTATCAGCTGTGCGTACTGCAGGGTTCCAAAAAGCGGCACTAAGTGCAAGCTTCAGCGCTAAGCGGACGGGTAGCGCTTCGCTATGGGGTATAAGCGCTCCCAAAGCGGCGCGACCGCCTTGGTGGTGCAGCGTCTGCTGGTTCCCGCTCCCCGCCGGCCGCGCGCGGCGCGCAGGGAAGCCACAGGGGCCGGGCGCCGTAGACGGTCCAGCGGAGGCAGGAGTGGAGAGGGAGGTGCGTACGCAGGGTCGCCGGCCGGTCTGCGGAGGACGGATGCGAGGGCGGGAGGGGAGCCGCCTCCGTCGCCTGCGTGCCGAGTTCGAGTGGGGGAGGGAGCAGAAGATGGAGCGCCGGCGCTGCGAGAAGAAGAAACGGCGGCGGATGCGCCGGATGCCTTTCAGCGCGCTCGGCGCAGGTGGGAGCGGAGCTGGCGAGACGCGGTATATGGGCCGGCTTTCCCTGCCGGGCCTAAGTGGCAACAGACAGTGATCGAGCCTATATGGGCCGGCTTTCCCTGCCGGGCCTAAGTGGCAACAGACAGTGAACGGTGCCGATGCTGACGCCGTCCCGACGCGATTCCTCCAAGACGCTTGTCAGCCAACGGCGTAGCGTTTTTTTTTGACGAAATCTTTTTTTTTTAGGGGAAATCGTGCGACAGCGTTGGTGCGATTCCTGCGGTCGCTAGACGTGCCGGACTGCCCGCGGCGGTGTGCGTACGGCGTACGCGTTAGCTACGGCAAGGCAAATGAGTCTCAAAGTTGTAAGATGGGCGTTCACAAGTTTGGCCACATCAATTGATTTTTTAGTCGATTTTTATATTTAAGTAAACATGTGTATGTAAAGAACTATATAATTGTTATAACTACGATTAACTATGTTACAAGTAAGGTTGACATATGAATGAGGATCATCCAATGTCATGGAAATAATTGGATCACTTCCCATATTTCAATCCACACGTTCCGAAGAAATGTACTCCCTACGAACCAGGATCTTAATATTGTTGATCCACGTTCCTTGTACCTCCGTACCGGGAACTTTTATAACTGTGGTTCCTCTTGAAGGACGGCAACAACGGCCTGAAGCCTGCCACGATCCATAAATTGCGCCTTCCTCATCTGTCTATGTTTGGCGAGCGTATTATTCTTGCAATTTGAATTCTATTTGCATCTAATAATCAAGTTGATTTGTTGTAAAAATAAAAAGTTTGAATACCACGCCATACATGAAATTATGAAGCTGCTCAGATTTGGCATTGTCAGCCGATGGTCGATGCGCCAACACGCACATAGGGACAGACTCGATGACCAAAACCAGCATATAGGCTACCGAGTATCGACACGATCAGAATTCAGAACCTTGAAACTAAGAGAACGTGTGAGACAATTAAAAAAAAAGAGTATGTGTGCCACGGTCGTCAGGGCAAGATTTTTTTTATATAAAAAAAACGGTATACTGGCCTAGCTTGTGGCCCTGCAGCAGATGCTCACGGCAAATTTAATATAAAACTGCCAGTTTATTTTGTTCATCATCTCCATACAAATTATCTTATTATTCCATCCATCGACAACTACATTTGTTCCTATATGTATATATCATATATCATATATGTAACACACTCAGTTGGATATTTCTCTCCTAGACATGTCCAAGGGCGTCGGCTCATCCCTGTCGCCCGTCGACTCGTCCCCTAGCTTTGTTTTTGTCCAGCATGGAATGGTACATTTGCAAATTCTTCCGAAGGGGCCATGCTTCCAGCCGGAGGAGCATTACCCACTGATGCCAACGCGGTCATGGATGCATGAGTCCACGCAATTTTTGTTGCTCATACATAGGCCATGGAAATACCTGTTCCTCTTCGTGCACACTTCCGCCTCCACGCCTATTCATACAATTATAGATTCCAAGGTGATTAATTAGGCACATATATACACAAAATTTAAAACAAGTGACATAGAGATTAGTAGTACTCGCTGCATGATGCTTTGTTGCATAGGAGGATAATGCAGGAGGTATATATGTGATAATGACAACTTTCCAATTTAATTAAGTTTTCTTTAGTGTTTTCTTGGACATTATAAACAACAATGATTGTTTTACTTACAATGGACCACCAGGAGCAAGGCCAAAGCGAAGACACCAAACACCGCTACTTTCTTGTTGGATGCCATGACTATTTAATTTTAGTGTGAGAAAAAGAGCATACACAAGTTCAATATTTATAGTGGTTGCTCGATCTGGCTTGCGTAGGTGACTATCCAAACCCAAATATTACAACTCCACTCACAGTGTAACCATTTTAGCAGCATTCAAAATTTTCCTACAAATGTAATCATTTATAGCATAATCTACCCCCTCTAGCCCTCATCATTAATAATTAGTTTCCTTATCTATGTCAACATAATTTGATATTTAGAAAACAATTAGTGTATCCCATTTCTATTATCTATGTAAGGGCATGTGGTAATCTACCCTTGAATATATGCTACAATCATTTCCATTTTCTTAATAAATTCTAAAATTGTATAAATGTTCGTATTTCTAGATGGACTATTTTTTCATTGGCTGATTGGAATAAATGCATGTGTCTCCAATATATATATAAAGTGAATCTAGTAAAAGAGACCATGATTTTCATAAAATATCTAGACCTCTTATCACCTACGTTATGGTTCTAGGTCTCATCAGTTATCATGTGATCCATTGCACAATAAAGGAAACTTGAACTCTAGCAAGGGTATAGAAATTTTGGTTGTTGAGTGATGACATCATCAGGAGTATTAAAATGTTTGCTAGTATATATGGCACTTTAGATCAAGCAATCAACACCTCAAAAGAAGATCAAAAGGAAAGCATTAAAGTCCCTATAACATAAGCATGAAGCTCAAGACATCAACCAGGTGAAGCCCGAAAAAATAACATAGAGTTGAACATTTAGAGAGCACAAGAGTTATCCGATGGAGCGAGTTTGAGGAAGCGAAGAAGATATGACATCATACTTCTAGTGTGGCCACGGAGTGATCACCAGAGAAATGTAATATTTGCATAGTGGAGGAACCAGACATAGCACTAGAGCTCTTTAGTGTTTGCACTAGATGCAACACCTGAGTTTAGGTGCTGACACATTGCACTAGAATTCTCTGGTGGAGCGCAGGGACACTAGAGCATCACTCCAAAGAAAGTTGCACATGCATTGTGAACCAGATTTATCATGTGGTGCACCGAACAAACAACTAGAGAGATTGACTTCGACATTATGCAACAACTAGTACGCGTGGAAAGGGCATTGAATTTCTCTAGTGCGGTCACTGAATACTTTTGCAAGTAGAGTAAACAATTCTAGTTCAAACTTTCAAGTACCAAGATGAGATGTTGTCACAACTTGGCTAGTAATATAAACACAAAATCTACCTTTTCTCCATGTTAGGTACCCACAATTCATCAGATCTACGGAGAGCATGCAAAGTTTGCGAAGAAAGCTTTGGTAGCACCTTTCAAGAAAAAAATAAAAAACAATATGAAAAAATAAACTTGTAAGTACTAATGTTGATGAAAATTTAAAAGTAAGCATATTCATATAATTCAGTATAGAATAGTATCCTCTGAATTTTCCATAAAACTAATAGTCATACTATATCCCCATTCTCGACAATATTGTCAGCATGTACTTGATTTAAGTACCAAAACAAATAGTCAATTAACTCATACAGAGAAAGATAGTTATGAAATTAAGGCATGGATGGCATGGTCTATCGATAAAATGAGCTTTGTCATCTAATAACTAATATTCAACACAAAAGGAAAACTTTCAATTCATTTGTAGTCATTAAATAAGCAATGTAAATTACTTGAGTGATCATACTTAAAGCTAGTGGTATTCAACAAAATTATAAAAGTCAAGAACAATTCGCCTAAACTGGCATTTAAATAGTAATCAAATGTCAACCAAATGAGTTAAATAGTTAGGTCATGTAAACCATTAAAATTTGTTCAAACAAAATCTAGGTAAACATGATTAAATAAGTTAAAAGGTCAATTAATTCACCATTTGCTTATTGAGAGGTTTATAACTACCACATTTGGCACCCAACTAATTAACATTGTAAGTATATGAGGTGGTCTGAGATTTAGTTTCTTCAAAAAATTGATATAATACTTATATTTTACATGCACAAAAGTGTATATTTTCTAGGATTTCTAACTTTTACATACATAAATATGCATATTTGAGTGTTATTATGCAAAATTGTTGAGTCTGCTTCAACATCGTTTAAATGGTGTGAGCCAAGGCAGTCGGCGTGCGGGCGTCAGGCTCCTATCGTGGGGGCGCGAGGCATCAGGCGTTTGACGTGTGGCCGGTGCTGCGCGCCTGGGCAGGATCTGCAGTCATCTCTGTTGTTGCTTGCAAGTTGATTTGCAAACAAGAATTTACGTGCTGCCTACTACAAGACATGTCTACCGCAGAATACTGGAGGATGGGCAATAGCAAGACTAAAAACTAAAAACGACTTCAGGCAAGAAAGCAAATGCCTGCTGCAAGACTGCTAGCTAGCTCCCCTGCACGCCCTATGCTCGTCGGCTCTCCTGTGCGTGACTCCTCTAAGTAGCTACCTCATCGGACGCCCTCGCTTGCGCCCGCCTGTTGCCGACTCTGTCCTGCCACCTCCCGTGCTTGCGCTGCAGCGTGCGCCAGTCGTGCCTGTGAGCGCTGCAGGCAAAAACGCCAGGCCAAGTAGAATTGTATGAACATCCATCTGCATACGCAAAATACGTACAGATACGAACTGCTAGTGGTCCCAAGGACGCTAGATATGTATCCAACCCTTGAGAAATTGTATCGGTGAATCTCAAAATACCTAAATTGTAATGGCAAATCTCAAAAAACTAAAATTTGATAACCCATAAAGTTAGTTGGATTTTATTACCTTTGAGTTCATTTAGTACTAAAAATATACAAGATTATGAAGTATTTATAAAAAAGACAATTTTTTACATGTACTCGTAAGTTATTTGGTGGTGTAGTGGTCGTAATGTGCAAGTGTTGAGTTGAAGGTTTTGGATTTCATTCCTAGGAATGACATTTGTTTTAGTTTTTTTGCGTTTTCTTGGAACCATTAACAAAGATGGGATCGATTTTAGGTGGCAAATTTGTAGTAAATTTACAATGCTCCCAAGAGAAGGTCACACTTGTCGGTGTGAGTAGCGAGAAGATAAAGAAATATGATGGGATAATATTGATTTTTACAGAGGAAAAGTCAGAGAGTTGGGCTGCTTCACCCACACATGCTGACGGGAGGAGAGGAGGAAAAAAGTGGGTCATGCTAATCTAGAGAAGAAAAGGAGGCGGTCCACGCATGGAAAGAGGAACACAGAGAGAAGTGGGCTAATGTCATGTTCTAAAGAAGAGAGTGAGTAGTGCACCTAAATGGACGATCCACTGATAAGGACGGGACAAGATATGGATCCAAGCTATATGAGAAAGTTACGAACGATTTTATATTTTTATTAAGGATTTATTCGCTTTTCTAGTTTTATTAAAAAAATATTCTAACTTAAATTTGAATTTTTTATTTATAAGATTTATTAATATATTAGCACTATCATAGTTTATAGTGACGGACCCAAGTATACTCTAGATAACTTTAGAGAATGTTTCTAAAATTTTGGGTCAATTATTATTTTTAGCACTAGGGCCATGAATGACAAATGCTAAAAATAATAATTGGCCTAGAATTTCAGAAACATTCTTTAAAGCTATCTAGCCTTGTTTATATGGCCATGAATGACAAGTGCTAAAAATAATAATTGGCCTAAAATTTCAGAAACATTCTCTAAAGCTATCTAGAGTATGCTTGGGTCCGTTCTCTCTCTCTCCGAGACGAGTGGGCGCCTCTCCCCATCCTCGCGAACCTAGAGTACGTGACCCCAGATTATGCTCCGCGTCGTCAGGCGATCCTGTCGGTGCCCACCAGGCTCGAGGCAAGGAGAACAGGTACAGTTCATTCCTTCCCCGATCCTTCGGTCCCTACAGGCTCTAGTGCATCAGCCCCGGTGAGTGTAATAATGTGGGTAAGTTTATTACGTTACTCAACCGTTGTTTAGTTTAGTTTTAAAAATTGAGATTGTGCATATACGATTTGTAAAATTAATGTGTGAGTGTGTGATTTAGCATAAAACCATAACCTCATATGCCATTTAGAACTAAAGCAAAAGATACCTCAACTAGTAATGTAATCTTCTATTAAATGCACGAGAGGAGTGTGTAGCAAGAGTTAGATTTCTCACTCCCACTGCACATACATGCATCAACACTGCACGTGAGGGCACGTGCCTTTAGGCAAAATTTCTGCGTTTATAAAGAGTGTGCCATAGTAGTGGAAGAGTTAAAGAGATATATACTTGGGGCCGGCCTTATGGCCCTGCAGCAGATGGTCACGATAAAAATAATACCACCAATTTTGTTCATCAACTTCAGTTTATCATCGCACAATTATTACTTACAACATGTGTTCTTCTCTTATTCGGTTCCATCGATCCACTACATATAGATATACCCAATTGCAAGTATATAGATATATATGTAAACGCTCAATTGGATATTTCCATTGTAGACATGTCCAAGGGCGCCGGCTTTTCCTCGTCGTGTGTCGGCTTGTTCCCAACTAGCATATTTTTTCTCCAACATTGAAGGGTACATTTGCATATTTGTCTCCTGACGGAGCAGTACCCACCGCCTCCAATGTGGTTGTGAATGCACGAGGCTGCGCAATTCTTGTTGCTCACACATGGACCATGGAAATACTTGTTCCTCATCGTGCATAGATGCACTGCTTCGGCACCTACGCATACGATTGTAGATCACAAGGTGGTTGGTTAGACGCTCATATATATACAAAATTTAAAATGGGACGACATAGATTAGCGGTACTCGCTCCAAGACGATATGGGACGAGGCATGATGCAAGAGACATGTTTCCAAGTTTCCTATTTGAGGCAGAGATTTTCTTGACTATTTTCTTGAGTATTATAAAAAACAAGGATTGTTTTACTTACAATGGGCCACGAGGAACAAGGCCAGGGCAAAGAGACCGAGCACCACTACTTTCTTGTTGGATGCTATGGCTATTTAGTTTGGTGTGAGAAAAAGAGCACACACAAGTTCAATTTATAGTGGTTGCTCTGGCCTGCGTTGTTGATTATCAAACCCGAATAGATACACTTAATCAACTCCATTCACAATGTAAGCATTTCTGGCAGCATTCAAATTTTGCCTAAGATGTAAGCATTTCTAGCATAATCTACCCCTCTATATATCCCGCATCATTAATAATTACTTTCCTTATTTGTGTCAATGTAATTTAATATTTAGAAAACACTTAGTGCATGCTATTTTTGTTATCTCTGTAAGGGCATGAGTTAATTTCATCTACCTATAGAAGGGCGCCACAATTATTTCCTTTTTTTCTTAATCTGTTCTAAAATACTAAAAATGTTTATGTTTCTCTATGGAGTAGTTTTTCTATTGACTCTTCAGAATAAATGAAAGGGCATCCAACATATGGATCAGAAACACAACATATAAATGCACCTAGCTAGTAAAGCAGGCTAGGATTTTTCAACGAAACTCGAGACCGCTTTGCACCAGTGGCGAAGCTAGAGGAAATTAGAGGGTCGCGTATATCTCTTATACATTCAGAAATTTAATTTGCAAACATGGTGAAAATTGTTTTCTAATAGTGATTTTTTAAATTTTTGTGGGTGGGCGGGGCATATACCCATAAGCAATAATATTTTTTTTTAAAAAAACGAGCTCATGGATGGGGCCCGCTGAGCCCATCCATAAAGCTAGCCGAGCCCATCGACATTGCGTCATCACTGCTCGCCAAATCTGAGCAGCCGTGCCGCGGGGAGAAGGAGGCCACACCGCCGGGGAGTGGGCCTCGACTGCCAAGGATCCAAAGCTGTTTGTAGGCCCCCAACAAGCGCTGGCTCCCAATCCACTGTCGGGTGGGCCTCCACGCGAACTCCCGCCAATAGGATGGCCTCCAGGCATGCAACCGCCGTCGAAAAGCCCCCACGTGGGCACCCGTCACCACTAGTAGGGTCCCTCATGCATGCCCGATGTCGATGCCGTGAATCCACCACCATTGGTGGCGCCCCACGCACGCCTCGCCACAGAGAGGATAAGTTCGAGCTGAGAGAAGAGAGAACTGAGGAGCAACATCCGAAACCAACTCCCGTACTCCCCCATTCTCACCGCGCTGTGGGCCCCGCATGTCGGCACCACCGCTCAGCACTCTCGCACACGCGCACTGCCCCTCTCTCTCACCGCCCTAGTGACCCCACCCGTCAGCCAGACCCCTTCCTTCTTCCTCGGCGCGCGGAGATGCCGCCCGGCATCACTGCCTTTCCTTCCCATCACTCCGATGGAAGGCAAGTGACGCCAGGCCATCAAGGGCGCCTTGACAACTGCCCTGATGCCTCTGCTGGCAACGCCCCCGCGATCACCGCCCCGCTCGCTCTATAAAGCCCGTCGAGGGAGCTCCTTTCCTCCCCTGCTCGCTCTCTGTCCACGCACCCGCGCACTCCACTACCGCGCCGCGTTCTCGCCATCCAGAGCCCCTTCGCGCGACGTCGAGCGCCCGAGGAGCTTTGCCTTGACATCCCAGCACCGTAACGATCCTCAACGCCCACTCTCATCCTTTGTTTCACTGAATCGACGCTCACCAAGCTCTTTTCCGTGAACCAGCCGTCGCCGGTCGTCGTCGGTTCGCTCGGAGCATCCATGGATCTCGCAACCGCTTCGATAACACTCGCGGTGAATCCCTCTTCCTCCCCAACCCCTCAATCCTGTCAATTTGTCACTTTGTACGCCAAATTGATGAACTCAACGGCCATCGACAATGGCACCGCCATGGTCACCTCACACCCACGGGTTCCGGCCTCAACCGAGCACCCCACGACTTTCGCACGGGCATATTGCACCCCACCGTGCCATCAATTCAACCTCTAACGCACTGAATCGCCTTGTCCGCTCACCACAGAGCTCACTGGCCATGGCGCTGCCGCGGACGCACCGTCCTGGCTGGTCAAAGCCGCACCCGAGCTCACTCATGCACTCGCACGAGCACGCTGAACACTCCGGTACTCTTGGTTGAAGTCGAGGAGGTCGAAGACGCCCTTCCCGCGTTCTCCGGCGAGCTCGCGCCGCCGGTTTCCATGGCGCCGCCGTGCGCTGAGAGGGGGAACCTCCCCCTTTCCCTTGCAGCCGTCTGATCTGCACCGCACGGTTAAGATTAGATACCCCTTCGGGGTTAAGTGGCCGGCGCACCGTGCACCCGTGGACCCGTTGGTCCTGCACTGCGTCAGCAGTCCACACGCATGCGTGGTGCACCGTACCAGTCGCGCCCTGCCACGTGGCTCCTGCTTCAGCAACGACTCCTTCAGCGCCGACCGGATCTGCCACTTTTGCACTTAGACCCCTCTGATTTCCGAGAATCAACCCGCACTCCACTCCTGTTTTAAATTCCTTTAAATCCAGTCCTGTTTTTACTCGTTTTAGCCCCTGCTGTTTTAAAAAATAGGACCCGCCGTCCATAGCTCGGTTTTAACTCAGAATCTAATTATTTTAATTCAAAAACAGTTTGGTTTAATTACAGAAATGCCATTTGAATCTTAAAACTTGCATATCTTGCTCATTTTAAATCCGATTAGAGTGAATTTCGCGCTCATGTGATCGTAGAATCTTATAGAATATTTTTAAAAGCTTTTCATTCTCTGTTTTACTGTTTGGTGTACTGTGCTAATTAAACTCTATTTGTTTGCATGTATTGGATGGCTTGGAATATTGTATGGTGTTTGATTGATGTTTAGAAGGGAGTGAGCAAGTTGAGTTTGAGAATCTGAGCCTTGACCAGCAGGGCCAGCAGGAACCGTTTGAGAAAGACAAGTGTAACTAAGGCCCCTTGCATCTATGTAACCTTAATTCACCTTTTATTTATGCATGGGTCCATTCAATTTGATGAACCATAGGCTTTCATATACTAGAACTTTGATCCTTATACCTTGTATACCTATGGGAGTAGTTGCATTATGGCTAGATATTCTATGCTTATCAATGACAAATGCCTAACTTGATTAATGGACTTATGGAACCAATGTAAAATGAGGCTTTTTAGCAACATGAGAAAGGGGGCTAAAGCACGGGTTTTGTTGCTTTAGTACCTCTCCATAGGAACTCCCCTGAAGCGGCCACCCAGGAAGGCCATGCTACCCCAAGTGTTATATGGCTCTGACTTTAACTAATTACCTAGTATATTTCTAGCTTGTTAGAGGTTACCATCTATTGGCGCGTGAGGGGAGGGTCGAGTGATGTTTGGCGGTTTTCCTGTCTTGGAGGCATGCGTAGTGCTGCGACCATACGAGCCACAAGAAGGAGAACACCCATGCATACTTGACATCAGCCTCGCGGCTCTAACTTATTAGAGTATACTAGCGAAAGGTTATGTAGTGAAACCCTACCACGCTTCCTAGGTAGAGGCATTGTGGGTCTAGCTAACCTCGGCAAATGGGAATCACGGCTTGGGGGTAAAGATGTACAACCTCTGCAGAGTGTAAACCTATCATGATAGTCGTGCTCACAGATACGAGCGACCTGGATCCTTCTTGATAGTAGTTACTTGGGTTACATGGATGGTTGGGAATGATGTTAATATTGCTTAATGGCTTAATCACTTGGGATGGGTTTTTCTCACTAAAGTAGTATACTTGTTTAATAAAACTTGACCAACTAAAATTGCTAAACGCAGTCAAACAGTGTCTAGCCTTTTTGAGCCTTTAGTACCCTGGTTACTCTTGCTAAGCTGTGGTATGCTTACACTTGTTTTATACAATGAAAATCCCGGATGGGTACCAGATGGTGGCTTTGAGGTATTTCAAGAGGATGTCTAGAACTTCTAGTTGATGTCTCCCAGTCAATGTCCCTTTGGATAGTTTACTTTTATGTTGAACTCTATGATATGATGTAATAATGTAATGAATATCGATGTAATAAAGTACTTTACTTTGGTATTCTTCAATTTGTGAGTATATGTGTGTTTGGACATCCTGGTCACACATGTATGATGTACTTAGTTTTGCTTTGCAAAACTGGGTGCTACAAGTTGGTATCAAAGCTATCTTGACTGTAGGACGATCAACCTAGATAGAAATGGACACCTTTTCTTAGGATCATATCTATTTTACTATTTTATTTTATTATAAAAATTCTACTTATACTTCTATCCGTTATCTATTATAAAATATCTTGTTCTGATCAAAATATATTTAATCTTATAGATGGCCCGCATGAAGAACTCCGCCCGGAAGAGCATCGACGCCTACCTTCGACCCCGCGTTCTTGTCACCTATGGCAAGACCGTGCCACAGGAGATGGTTCAGCACCTTCGTGACATGGAGGATAACATGGAGGACGAGCCCATGGAGAATGGACTCATCGAGTTGGAGGACTCGGTGGATCATGCCATGGATGGAGCTGGAGATCCTGACGATGGTGGTGACGACTCCGATGACTCCGATGACTCCGGAGATGGGAGTCATGACTCTCATGATGGAGGCAATGGTGGAGATGAAGGAGATGGCAGCGACAACCCTCCCCGTCACGCTGCCCTTCGAAAGGAAGGATGGATAGTGATCATGCACCTCGACCTCCACGGAGACGGCTACTACCACCCTCAGCTTCTATCTTTGGTGCGCCGCTTCCACCCTAGGTGCACCATACAGTACAAGACGATGCAGTGGACCCACCCCACCCACAACAACTTCGGTTCGTCAGGGCCCACTTTTAAGATAGGGCCCACTTGCCAGGATTAATCACTTAATCCCAACAAATGATCCAAACCTTAATTGATCCGTCAGGTGTCGCCACTTTACAGCGGGTCATCCATCTCTTTCCGAACAGGATCTCCTCATTACAAACATTGCAGAACTAATACAATAATTTAATTTACATCAAAGTAGCGGAAATTTAAAGTCATATTACAAACCATAAGTTTTGAAACATAACTTAGTGTCATACAATAATATTACATCAAGCTGTTGATAGAGTTTAAACACATAACCGAGGCACTCTTGCCCAAGAGTCAAGCAAAGACTTTATTCTTCATCATCATCCACAGTAACCACAGTCATGCAGCACGAAGCTACACAGACTGGGCTGTGGCCCTCATCTGCAACAGGGGTTAACAAACCATGAGTACGGGCTCAACAAGACTTATCCGACAAATAAAAGTATTTGGTGGACAAAACAGTATGCAGGTCATAGGATTCAAGGGTTGGTTTGCAAGAATCAAATATTTTGCATAAATGAGCATTTGTAAAAGAATGGAAATTCATTTATTTCGTTCATCAGATTACTCAAGTACCGATCTAGATTTATGATCGATAACTAGGTAATAAACCATCCACAAAAGGGAACCATCAAGTATCCAATTTAAGTTTTATTAACTACGATGACGAAAATAGAGTTATGTTTCCATATCCGAGGAACACGACAATTCGAACCGGTTTATCCCAGCTGGGGCTTCCCTATCACACGACATATACAAAACTAAAGCACGTATATGACTACCTTTCCTTGGATCCTCCCGCCAAAACCGGGGTTTCGCCACCCGAGAGCACAGTACACCTGCATCCAGTTCCTCGAACTTGGAGGGTACACACTACTCTCGCCATCTCTCCACTCCCAGTGCGGTTTGACCGTTCTTAAGATGGGAATAACCAGAGTCCGGCTTCCAAAAGTATGTGATAAGTACTCCAAAGTCACAACCCTAGTCATGCGACAACGGCAAGGCCCTAATGACACAGGCGGAGAGAACCCGCTCACCAGACACCGCTGATGGCTCCCAAACACCGTGTCCGCCCGGTCCCGAATTATTACTTCCAACAACATCTCTTTCTCAAAAGAACATAACCATTTGCCGAAGCAATACGCTATGCGTAGGTGACCGGAAATCACCCACTTGAAAAGTTCTAAGCAAACTAAGAATTTTAGCAAAAAATTTTACATCTTTAAGCTAGTGTCAAGGTATAGGGTACAATTAACACAAGGATAAGGCTATGCATCAAGTAGGAATTGAATAAAGTACCATAATGCAATAGAATAACCATAAGTGTATTTAAAGCAATCATTTTAAATACAAGGAATGTTTGAATGCACCGGGGCTTGCCTTGGTTGGAGGGGTAAACGATCTCGGGCTCAGATGCAACAAGAGAGAAATCCCCTTCACAAGAGGGATTATCCAACCCAACCAACGAACAATCTACACGATATAATGACATGCTTTAGATGATGCTTGAATAGTAAACAAGATGCTCAACACATACAAGCATGCATTTAAAAGATGAATTAAACAAATTACAACCTTGAGTACAACTTCCCTTCATGAAGGAAAGCAAAACTAGGTTATAAAGCATTTTAATTAAACCCTACTTAACTTAATTATTTAAGTTAGTAATTACATCCAAAAGAACTGAGTAAACAACATTACATCAAGCATGTCCAACTTATGGTTGTCACTAGACAAATGACCATTTGCATCAAATAATCCAAAATCACTCAAAGCCTAAAGTCATTAGGGTTTCTAAATATTTTATAATTAATTAAACAAATAGCCATGTATAAAAGTTCATCCAAAAATTTCCAAACTTTTTGTACAGCAAGGTAACAGTGTATAAAGGTCACATAAAAATTCTCAGAATTTTTGGAACAATATACAGAGCATGAAAAATTATGGAAAAGTCATTTCTTAATTACTTTGAGCATTTTTACAGGATTAAAAATGTATTGAACATGGACATATTATATTTTTTTAAATACTACACAACACAAAGAGCATTCACAATTTTTTGTAGAATTTAAACATGCACAGATTTTAAACAAATGAAAATACAAAAAGCACTACTGTTTAAACAAGAAAAAAGGGAAAAACCCTTTGATTAAGTCGCTGACGGCTGGGCCCGCACGTCAGTGACCCAGCGCCAGAGCAGCGGCGCCGACGACCAAGAAACACGGCGGCGCGTCGTCGACGGCGACCAAACCGCTCAACTAACTCTCGCATCGGCTTCTACACCTCACCCCGATCCCAACGAGGTGCGACACGGCCAAAACTATCCCTCAGAACGCCCTCGCCGGCGAACACAAGCCAACATCGGCTCAACCAGACACCCCAGCATGCTTAGCGGCCCCCAAACAACGCGAAGCGCACGCAAAACGAATCAAGAGCTAAGCGCAACATCTTCGCCGACGGCCATGGCGGACGGCGGAGATCTGCGCGACGTGCTCCGATGAAACTGAGCACGCGCTCGAACAACCAACACCGCGAACAGACTCACGGCGGCTAGGCGAAGCTAGCGCAAGACTCAGACATGAAAAAGATGGACTAATGAGTCCCACCGACGAGCGCACCGCCGCGACGACCATAAACTGCGTCGGAGCTCGCGGACAGAGCACAACAACTCGAAACAAGAACAACTAAACGCGCGGAGAGTTCGAGGAGCTCACCCCGGTTATGAAGCTCTCGCAAACGTGGCCAGAGATGAAGTAGAACGACCGGTCGACGAAAACCGTGCCGGCGGAAACGGGAAACCGAGCGACAACGTCGATGTTCCCGAAGCTACGGTCAACCATTTGCGAAACGGAGAAGAGCGGCGGAGTTAGTGAAGAAAAAGGAGTAAGAAACAAGAAATGAAAGAACAATGTGGCTTCTGGATCGCCGGGCCGACAACGTACCAGAGCGGCGGCGCTCTCGCCGGAGCCGAGGAAGATGAAACCGCGTCGGGCAAACCAGTGATCGATTATTTCAACCAAGCAACCCAGACGACGCGCGAGGTCAAGGCGAAGACAATAGCAGTGGATTTGGGACTTGGCAGTGGCTAACGAGCTCGGACGAGCTCGTCGACGTGGGCGACGCTCGCGGAGGAGCAGAGCAGAGCGGTTGCACGGCGTGGAAAAGGAGCAAGGGTGAACGACGTCCCATTTTGAAGAGCGCGGGTTGTGCGCGACGACGCCACGCACACGATGGGACGCTCGTTGCAGACATGAGACATGAGGAGAGCTCGGCAGCTGGCCGGCCAGGTGTCGGCGCCGAGCTCCACGCCGCCATGCAGCTGTTTGGTGAAATGACTGAACTGCCCTTAGTACTTATTTGCAAATTGCTCAAGCTTCCAGGGGTTGTCATGAAAACTTTGAATACGAAAGTTGCTCAAAATTTCATGATCTACATTTTTGTCAATACTCACTTTTTCAAATTCGGCCTAGAAATGAAAATGCATTTTTGAAATTTGAAAACCTTTTAAAAAGGATTTGCCCCCTTTTCAATTACTTTAAAAACTTGAATAACACTTGAAAATATGTAAACACAACAAATGCAATTCAAACAGAGAGCTACAACTTTGCTTAAGCAACCACATGCAAATTCTTTTTAGATTTTGAAAATCATATTTAGGGTTTAATCCACCCCTTCTGGGAATTATGGTTTGGAGTTAAATCTGAATTTTTAGAATTTGAAAAGATGACCTGCATTCACACAATTGCTCAAACATAAACAAGTAAACTCATTTTAGTTCAATGCATATCCAGGTTTTCAAACAAATGAATGATGCTCAATGCATATGATGACATGATCAAGTTTTTAATTATGTGATTAACACCAGAGGTGTTATAGCAGCCGAGTGCACTTCACCCACCGTGGCATCATCAGCAGGAGCACGCGTGGGGCTGCTGTCAAGGAAGCTGCTAGGCAAGCTTTTCTGGTTCATCACCATCGTCACTTCAATGTCATCAAGTGGGATGCAGACCGCTATCTTCCACGACGTCCCAGCGGCCAGTCCTTCTGCATCATCGCCGCTCCTCCTGAAGGAGAGAGCATCAGAGTTCTCTCTGCGCTGGAGTGTCTGGCTCGAGTTCACACGAGCTTGGACCAAACTTTGGATGAGCTTGAGACCATGTCAAGCGCTTACATAGAGCTTACCCATGAGAATGCCTTGCTCAAGAGGCGTTTGGGAGAAGTTGACATCGCCCTAACCCATCATGCCAGCTGAGTCACCTGCCAGATAGAGAGGTGACTATGGAGACCCCAACACCAGCACCCACATAGATTTCTAGATGCCCACCTTATGTAATAAACCCGTGTAGTCTACGCGAGAGTGTGTTTACCTTCAAGTTTGAACAATTGTCTTTAAGTGTTTAGATGTTTATCATAATGCTTAATGTTTGATTTGGATCTTTCTATGATTGTGAGAGTTGTGGGCATGTCCACGAACTCTATAGCATAAGTTTAGGTTGTAAGAAATGCATAAATAAAATGGGGGTTCAATCTCTATCTTGTTGTCCTTTGCTGAAATCAAGAGCAATCTGTTCTTCTCTGTTCATATCTCAGTCTCCTGTTAACCAAAAGATAATCTCTCTAGTTGAACATGTGAAACTTATACAAGTTATATGCTACAGATGGTGAACACCAAGAGGAATGCCACTAGCAACAAGAACCTACCACCACCACCACCCCCTGTTAGCATGGAGCAGTTGATCGCAACACAAACCCAACTCATGCAACAGATGGCGCAGAACGTCCAAAATCTACAGGACAACAATGGAAATGGCAATGCACCTCCTCCAGTTAGAGACAAGAGGGGAGAGTTCCTCATAGGACACCCACCGGTGTTCAAACACTCCACTGACCCTCTCGAAGATGATGACTGGCTTCATGCAATTGAGAGGCAACTCGAGATTGCACAATGTGATGATCGGGAGAAAGTGCTCTATGCTGTTGGTCAACTCCAAGGAGCGGCCCTGGATTGGTGGGATTCTTACCGCTTCGGGCGTAATGAAGCTAACCCCATCACATGGCAAGAGTTTCGTGAGGCCTTCCGCTCTCACCACGTCCCAGCCGGCCTGATGCGCCTGAAGAAGAAGGAATTCTTGGCTCTCAAGCAAGAGGGCATGACTGTAGCTGAGTACCGTGACAAGTTCACTCAATTATCACGGTATGCTCCTGGAGAAGTAGCTGAGGATGAGAAGAAGCAAGAGTTGTTCATGGAGGGCTTGAATGATGGGCTTCAATATCAACTTTTATCTCACAGCTTTGCCAACTTCCAGCTCCTGGTAGACAAGGCCCTTGTTATTGAAAACAAGCGTCGTCAGATGGAAGACAAAAAGAGGAAATTCCAGGAACAGTTCTCATCATCTGGGAACAACACTCGTTACCGTCCATCTGTTCTGCAGGCTAGCAACCAGCAGTGTTACCAAGGCCAATTTAGCAGTACTAGTCATGTACCTCAGCAGTACCAGCATACACCCCAGCAATAACAACGGCAACCGCAGCAGCAGTACCATGTTCAAGGGCAACGTTAGCCTCGGACTACTTGAAGGAATACGAGGTTGCTACTCTAGCCGGAAAACAAAACTTTTCGACCTCATAAACCAGGATCTACTGCTAGTTACAGGTTACGGGATTACCACTAGACGCGCAGGTGCAACGGAAGACGACTTGATGTAGTCGTGCGCGTCGCAGCAGGCAGTGCAGTTGCGTGGTCGTCCGTCTCAACGTCCCCTTCGCGCGGTTC
The DNA here is from genome assembly GCA_022036555.1 of Microstegium vimineum. Lineage (NCBI taxonomy): Eukaryota > Viridiplantae > Streptophyta > Magnoliopsida > Poales > Poaceae > Microstegium > Microstegium vimineum. The sequence goes on from CM039137.1 coordinate 21,984,895, forward strand.
GTCCTTGTGCTCCAGATGCAGCACCTCCGAGGAATCCCACACGTGCAGGGAGGAAGCGTTGCGCCTCCGGACTGCTAGGTCCGCGAGGAACAAAAAGGCGCGAGCGTGGGGAGGTGACGGCGGCTGCCAAAAGGTGTGGATCAATCTCGCCCCTCGCCCACCCCTTGCTTATATAGGCGTCCTGACGAGCTCCCACGTTGGAGGCCCATTAGTAACCCTAAACCTAGTCTAATTCGGGTCCAACCCGAATTAGGCTTCCAACCCTTTAAGCGTGCGACCCTATGGGCTCACGCATACATAGACATGGCCCAAGTACTCTTACTCGACCAATAGTTGATAGCGGCCTCTAGCAAGGCGTGTCAACTCCTATGCATACGCTATGATCATATTAGACGAACCACTATGACCATGTACAAGTTATTCCCTTTGCCACTTGATATATGGTTCAACTCGTGGGTTAACACTTAACCCAAGCACGGCCATGCATTTGTTGATCCAATCACATGAGTGATCTAGTGATATCTCTCTCACGAAGAGAGGGGCAAATTCCATCTTGATTGTCTATGTCTCACAGCATGTTTCCCGACCACCCAATGACCACCTTTATAACTACCCAATAACGAAGTAGCGTTTGATAGTCCCTAAGTAGATCGTTTCACATCTTGAGTACATACCACAATCTCAGGTCTAAGGACATAACGTACATGACATGAATAGAGACTTTCTCTTGTTGGGTCAGTCCAGCCTACATGTCTCACATGTGCCCACATTATTAGTTTGACATCTCCATGTCTATGACTTGTGAAACATAGCCATCAACTAATACATGTGCTGGTCTAATATTCAAGTGTGCTCTTACAAGAATGTCGACCAGGGACAACTTTTAGAATAACCATTCAGGTAATTGAGTTCCACAAACAATTCACACAATCGTCAATCAATACTCATTGTCTATAATGGATATTCAAAGAACACTTTATTAATCATGGATACAATCGGAATATAATCATCTACATGATTAGCTCTAGGGCATATTCCTAACACTACTTACAATGTTCCTGCTAGAAGAACTACCTCCAACACTCGTGTCAAGAATGGTACACCCATTGTACCAAGGGCACCAGCAGCTGCCAATGACAATAAATGCTACCACTGTGGTGAACAGGGACACTATTCAAAAAGGTGCCTCGAGAAAACAATGCAGCGAGAAACACCCTTGAGAGACGACATTGAGGTGGAAGTCTTCACATCTGCTAAACATTACTACACAATCAACCAGTTGAAGAGTACAGCCGTAGAGGGCATGCACATAGTGGATGAATATCCTGACGTCTTTCCTGATGAGTTGCCAGGTATGCCACCAGACCGTGACATTGAGTTTATAATTGAGCTCTTACCTGGAACTACACCCATAGCTAAGAGGCCGTACAGAATGGGAGTCAACGAGCTAGCAGAACTTAAGAAACAACTCAAGGAATTGTTAGATAAGAAATATGTTTGCCCCAGTTCTTCACCGTGGGGAGCACCAGTACTCTTTGTAGAAAAGAAAGATGGAACACAGAGAATGTGCATAGATTACAGATCCCTCAATGAGGTAACAATAAAGAACAAGTATCCCTTACCGCATATCGATGATCTTTTCGACCAGTTGAAAGGAGCTTGTGTGTTTTCTAAGATCGACCTCCGATCTGGATACCACCAGCTAAAGATTAGACCTTCAGATATACCCAAAACAACTTTTGTGACTCGTTATGGACTATATGAGTTCACTGTCATGTCCTTTGGTCTGACAAATGCACCAGCTTACTTCATGTATCTGATGAACAAGGTGTTCATGGAATATCTTGATAAGTTTGTAGTGGTCTTTATCGATGATATCCTGATCTTCTCTAAAGATGAAAAGGAACATGAGAATCATCTGAGGGTAGTCTTGCAAAAGCTTAGAGATCATCAACTCTAAGCTAAGCTTAGTAAGTGTGAGTTTTGGTTGAAAGAGGTATCTTTCCTTGGTCACATCATCTCTAATGGTGGAGTAGCAGTAGACCCTAAAAAGGTTAAAGATGTGCTAAGTTGGAATCCACCTGTGAATGTGAGTGAGATTTAGAGTTTCCTTGGTTTGGCCGGTTACTACAGAAGGTTCATTGAAGGATTCTCTAAGTTGGCAAAACCTATGACTAGTTTACTAGAAAAGGATGCTAAGTTTGTGTGGTCTGAGAAATGTCAGGCTAGTTTTGATGAGATGAAAAAGAGGTTGACCTCAACTCCACTGCTTATCTTACCTGATATCTCTAAGAGCTTTTGTATCTACTGTGATGCTTCTCGTCTGGGTTTGGGTTGTGTACTTATGCAAGAAGGCAGAGTTGTTGCTTATGCATCTAGACAGTTGAGAAAACATGAGTTGAACTATCCAACACATGATCTGATGTTAGCAACAGTTGTACATGCTCTCAAGATATGGAGGCATTATTTGATAGGTCATAAGTGTGAGGTATATACAAATCATAAGAGTTTGAAGTATATATTCACTCAGACAGATCTAAACTTGAGGCAACGAAGATGGTTAGAGCTAATCAAGGATTATGACCTAGAGGTACATTATCACCCAGGTAAAGCTAATGTTGTAGCTGATGCCTTGAGCAGAAGGAGCCACGCAAGCGTAGCTCACATGAGACAGATGTCTGAAGAGTTGTGTGCTGAATTTAAGTATCTCAACTTGGGTATAGTAACAAACATCATGGAGTTAGAAGTTGAACCTACCTTGGAACGTGAATTTCGAGAAGGTCAGCTTACTGATGAGAGGATATAGAAGATTTCAGAACATATTGTGATTGGTAAAGCTCTGGGTTTTAAGATGGATGATCAGGGAACAGTGTGGTTTGGTAAGAGGATTTGTGTGCCAGAGATAAAGTCTATTCGTGAATCTATACTAAGAGAGGCCCATAACTCGGCTTACTCTATACACCTAGGTAGTACCAAGATGTATCTTGATCTAAAAGAGAGATACTGGTGGTATGGTCTGAAACGTGACGTAGCTGAACATGTGGCCATATGTGATACATGCCAAAGAGTCAAGGCAGAACATCAGAGGCCAGCAGGTTTACTACAACCAATGAAGATACCTGAGTGGAAGTGGGAATAAGTTGGTATGGACTTTATAGTGGGTCTACCTCGTACACAGAGGGGTTATGACTCAATATGGGTTATTGTTGACCGTTTGACCAAAGTGGCACATTTCTTACCTGTCAAGACTAATTACACTGGAGCAAAGTTAGCAGAGCTCTATATGGAAAGAATTGTATGTTTACATGGGGTACCTAAGAAGATAGTTTCTAATAGAGGTACACAGTTCGCATCACATTTCTGGCAATAGTTACACGAGTCTATGGATACTAAGTTGAATTTCAGCTCAGCATATCATCCACAGACAGATGGGCAAACTGAAAGAACAAACCAGATACTAGAGGATATGTTAAGAGCCTGTGCTCTACAGTATGGAACGAGTTGGGATAAGAGTTTACCCTATGCAAAGTTCTCTTATAACAACAGCTATCAGAAGAGTCTCAAAATGGCACCATTTGAGGTACTGTATGGAAGGAGGTGTAGAACACCATTATATTGGAATCAAATGGGAGAAAGCCAAGTGTTTGGACCTGAGATCATAAAAGAGGCAGAGAAACAGGTACACACAGTAAGGCAGAACTTGAAAGTTGCCCCGTCGCGACAAAAGAGTTATGCAGATACCAGAAGAAGAAATCTAGAATTCTCAGTAGGTGACTATGTATACCTTAAGGTATCACCTATGATAAGTGTTAAGAGGTTTCATACCAAAGGAAAGTTATCTCCCAGGTATGTGGGACCCTTTCAAGTCATTGGTAGAAGAGGAGAGGTAGCTTATTAGTTAGAGTTACCCGAGAGCTTGTCAGGTGTACATGATGTATTTCACGTGTCACAACTCATGAAATGCTTAAGGGTACCGGAAGAACAATTACCATTGGATGACCTTGAGATTTAGGATGATCTGTCTTATAAAGAGCAACCCATAAGAATTTTGGAAACAACTGAGAGAGTCACAAGAAGTAAGGTTATAAGAATGCACAAAGTACAGTGGAGTAAGCACTCGAAGGATGAGGCAACTTGGGAAAGAGAAGAAGATCTCATATCATACTATCCATATCTTTTTCCATCTTCCGAATCTCGAAGACGAGATTCATTCTAGGGGGTAGGTTTGTAACACCCTAATTTTTAACTTTTGCAAATAGAGATTAATGTTGAGCTTGTTATTCAATTTATACTCATGATAACATAGGGAGTAATTAATACTTTTGGAATAAAAGCAATTCACCTAGAGCTTAGTAACATGTATGTTGCACTCATGCTGAATCTTTAATCTTTGGTTGGGTGTAGGATAGGTTGGCTGAAGTTCAAATTCAAACCTCTTTTGAATTTGAGCTTGTTTGCAAAGACCAGAAAAAGAAAAGGGATTTCCTTGCTCTCTCTCTCTCCCTTCCTCTCATATGGCCCAGCTTGGAATCCAGCCCGGCCCGGCTCCTCCCTCCACCCGCACTCCACCTCACCCCCTCGGCCCAGCTCTTGGCCCAGATCCAACCGACCCACGCGGGAGAAGCTCTCAACTGCTACTCCCCCATTCTCACTGCGCTGCGGGCCCCGCATGTCGGCACCACCGCTCAGCACTCCCGCACACGTGCACTGCCCCTCTCTCTCACCACCCTAGTGACCCCACTCGTCAGCCAGACCCCTTCCTTCTTCCTTGGCGCGCGGAGATGCCGCCCGGCATCACTGCCTTTCCTTCCCATCACTCCGATGGAAGGCAAGTGACGCCAGGCCATCAAGGGCGCCTTGACAACTGCCCTGATGCCTCTGCCGGCAACGCCCCCGCGATCACCGCCCCGCTCGCTCTATAAAGCCCGCCGAGGGAGCTCCTTTCCTCCCCTGCTCGCTTTCTGTCCACGCACCCGCGCACTCCACTGCCGCGCCGCGTTCTCGCCATCCAGAGCCCCTTCGCGCGACGTCGAGCGCCCGAGGAGCTTTGCCTTGACATCCCAGCACTGTAACGATCCTCAACGCCCACTCTCATCCTTTGTTTCACTGAATCAACGCTCACCAAGCTCTTTTCCGTGAACCAGCCGTCGCCGGTCGTCGTCGGTTCGCTCGGAGCATCCATGGATCTCGCAACCGCTTCGATAACACTCGCGGTGAATCCCTCTTCCTCCCCAACCCCTCAATCCTGTCAATTTGTCACTCTGTACGCCGAATTAATGAACTCAGCGGCCATCGACAATGGCACCGCCATGGTCACCTCACACCCACGGGTTCCGGCCTCAACCGAGCACCCCACGACTTTCGCACGGGCATATTGCACCCCACCGTGCCATCAATTAAACCTCTAACGCACTGAATCACCTTGTCCGCTCACCACAGAGCTCACTGGCCATGGCGCTACCGTGGACTTACCATCCCGGCCGGTCAAAGCCGCACCCGAGCTCACTCACGCACTTGCACGAGCACACTGAACACTCCGGTACTCTTGGTTGAAGTCGAGGAGGTCGGAGACGCCCTTCCCGCGTTCTTCGGCGAGCTCGCGCCGCCGGTTTCCATTGCGCCACTGTGCGTTAAGAGGGGGAACCTCCCCCTTTCCCTTGCAGCCGTCCGATCCGCACCGCACGGTTAGGATTAGATACCCCTTCGGGGTTAAGTGGCCGGCGCACCGTGCACCCGTGGACCCGCTGGTCCCGCACTGCGTCAGCAGTCCACAACGCACACGTGGTGCACCGCACCAGTCACGCCCTGCCACGTGGCTCCTGCTTCAGCAACGACTCCTTCAGCGCCGACCGGATCTGCCACTTTTGCACTTAGATCCCTCTGATTTCCGAGAATCAACCCGCACTCCACTCCTGTTTTAAATTCCTTTAAATCCAGTCCTGTTTTTACTTGTTTTAGCCCCTGCTGTTTTAAAAAAATAGGACCCATCGTCCATAGCTCGGTTTTAACTTAGAATCTAATTATTTTAATTCAAAAACAGTTTGGTTTAATTACAGAAATGCCATTTGAATCTTAAAACTTGCATATCTTGCTCATTTTAAATCCGATTAGAGTGAATTTCACGCTCATGTGATCGTAGAATCTTATAGAATATTTTTAAAAGCTTTTCATTCTCTGTTTTACTGTTTGGTGTACTGTGCTAATTAAACTCTATTTGTTTGCATGTATTGGATGGCTTGGAATATTGTATGGTGTTTGATTGATGTTTAGAAGGGAGTGAGCAAGTTGAGTTTGAGAATCTGAGCCTTGACCAGCAGGAACCGTTTGAGAAAGGCAAGTGTAACTAAGGCCCCTTGCATCTATGTAACCTTAATTCACCTTTTATTTATGCATGGGTCCATTCAATTTGATGAACCATAGGCTTTCATATACTAGAACTTTGATCCTTATACCTTGTATACCTATGGGAGTAGTTGCATTATGGCTAGATATTCTATGCTTATCAATGACAAATGCCTAACTTGATTAATGGACTTATGGTACCAATGTAAAATGAGGCTTTTTAGCAACATGAGAAAGGGGGCTAAAGCACGGGTTTTGTTGCTTTAGTACCTCTCCATAGGAACTCCCCTGAAGCGGCCACCCAGGAAGGCCATGCTACCCCAAGTGTTATATGGCTCTGACTTTAACTAATTACCTAGTATATTTCTAGCTTGTTAGAGGTTACCATCTATTGGCGCGTGAGGGGAGGGTCGAGTGATGTTTGGCGGTTTTCCTGTCTTGGAGGCATGCGTAGTGCTACGACCATACGAGCCACAAGAAGGAGAACACCCATGCATACTTGACATCAGCCTCGCGGCTCTAACTTGTTAGAGTATACTAGCGAAAGGTTATGTAGTGAAACCCTGCCACGCTTCCTAGGTAGAGGCATTGTGGGTCTAGCTAACCCCGGCAAATGGGAATCACGGCTTGGGGGTAAAGATGTACAATCTCTGCAGAGTGTAAACCTATCATGATAACCGTGCTCACGGATACGAGCGACCTGGATCCTTCTTGATAGTAGTTACTTGGGTTACATGGATGGTTGGGAATGATGTTAATATTGCTTAATGACTTAATCACTTGGGATGGGTTTTTCTCACTAAAGTAGTATATTTGTTTAATAAAACTTGATCAACTAAAATTGCTAAACGTGGTCAAACAATGTCTAGCCTTTTGAGCCTTTAGTACCCTGGTTACTCTTGCTAAGCTGTGGTATGCTTACACTTGTTTTATACAATGAAAATCCCGAATGGGTACCAGATGGTGGCTTTGAGGTCTTTCCAGAGGATGTCCAGAACTTCTAGTTGATGTCTCCCAGTCAATGTCCATGTGGATAGTTTACTTTTATGTTGAACTCTATGATATGATGTAATAATGTAATGAATATCGATGTAATAAAGTATTTTACTTTGGTATTCTTCAATTTGTGAGTATATGTGTGTTTGGACATGCTAGGCACACATGTATGATGTACTTAGTTTTGCTTTGCAAAACTGGGTGCTACACATATCTTCCGGGGGAGCCTTCCTGTGTTTACCCGTTAGTACAGGGAAGAGTCTTCTCACGAAGATTCTTGATAGCACCCCCTATACTAACGTATATTATGAAGGACCCACGAAAGAACAAAAACCAGCCCCCAGAATAGAAACAACATCGATAGCTGAAACTCTTCCCTTTACATCTCAAGATCCCGCTATCGAACCTGAACCACCAAGGGAAGAAGAAATTCATCCCTTGGAATTCCCCCTTGATATCGAGGCTGACTTATTTTCCGATTTTGGAAATGCCTTGAATTAATCTGTGCAAATGAAGTCTGCAGCTCGGAAAGCTCCGAACCGCCACATCCCTAGTCTCATAGAGGAAGCCTATATCTAGGAGATGGTTCAAGAGCTAGCCTCCATCATGAGCAATGAGTGGTTAGAAGAGGCCGAATCTTCATTCGAGCCAATTCGAATTCTTTCTTCCTCTACAACCATTCCTTGTCAGATCAATAGAGCCAAGTTAGACTCTCTTTACGATCCTGCCGTAGGAGTTAGCATTATGTCTAAATCATTAGCTAATGCTCTCCTAGGCAATGTAAAACTGACTCCAACTAACAAGTTCTTGAAGCTTTCTTCAAGACAATTAATTGAGAGTCAGGGGATCGCACAGACCATTCCTACGCTAATTAACAAAGTCAATGTCCTCTTGAATTTCTTCATATTCGATACAGAGGACTTCGACTTGTTAATTGGACATCCACTCATGAGATTCCTTGATGAATCTCTTGATGGAAGTCTTAAGGGTCATCTCGGGAGTAGCATCAAACTCTTGATTCCGCTCACCAATTCCATGAACATCATGACGGAATCGCTCCCAGAATCTGATCCCATAGAAGAAGTGATGGTTGTATCTCTTCTAGAATCATCTCATCCTGATCTAGAAGAAGAAGCTGAGGAGTTCATCTAGGAAGAGGATGATCTAGAAGAACCCATAGATCTGGAGAAATCCGAGCCCCCATCTAAACCCTCTATAGAACTTAAACCCCTTCCAGCTGGTTTAAAGTATGCCTTTCTAAATGATGATCGTGAGGCCCCTGTGATCATTAGTGACAAACTCTCTCCTGAAGAGTCTTTCAAACTCCTCACCATCTTAGAAAAGCATCAGTCAGTCTTAGGCTACTCTCTTCAAGATCTCAAGGGCATTAGTCCCTCTCTTTGCACACATCACATCCCCATAGAACCTGAGGCTCTACCCTCTAGAGAGCCCCAGCGTAGATTGAACAATGCGATGAGAGAATTAGTGAAGAAGGAAGTCTTGAAACTCTTGCACGCAGGGATCATTTATCCCGTTCCTCATAGTGAATGGGTTAGCCCTGTGCAAGTTGTGCCTAAGAAGGGAGGTATGACGGTCGTTCGAAATGACAAGAACGAGTTGATTCCTCAACGAACCGTCACGGGTTGGAGAATGTGTATAGATTACCGAAGACTTAATAAGGCTACAAAGAAATATCACTTCCCGCTACCCTTCATCGATGAGATGTTAGAGCGGCTTGTAAAGCATTCTTTCTTTTGTTTCCTTGATGGTTATTCGGGATATCATCAAATACCGATCCACCCCGATGATCAAAGTAAGACCACTTTCACATGCCCCTATGGAACATATGCATATAGGCGAATGTCTTTCGGCCTATGCAATGCTCCTGCTTCTTTCCAAAGGTGCATGATGTCCATTTTCTCCGATATGATCGAAGAAATCATGGAAGTTTTCATGGACGACTTCTCCGTCTATGGAAAGACTTTTGATGATTGCCTTGAGAATCTGGACAGAGTCTTACAGAGATGTGAAGAAAAGCACTTAGTCCTGAACTAGGAGAAATGGCACTTCATGGTTCATGAAGGCATAGTGCTAGGACATAGAGTGTCTGAACGTGGGATAGAAGTGGATAGAGCTAAGATTGAAGTCATAGAACAGCTTCCACCTCCCACGAATGTCAAGGGAATTCGTAGCTTCCTTGGCCATGTAGGTTTTTATAGACGGTTTATTCAAGATTTCTCTCAAATTGCCCGTCCGTTAACAAGTCTGCTAGCCAAAGATGCACCCTTTGACTTCAATGATGGATGCTTAGATTCGTTCTATATCCTCAAGAAAGCACTCATCTTAGCTCCAATCATTCAACCCCCTGATTAGAAGCTCCCCTTCGAAATAATGTGTGATGCTAGTGATTATGTTGTCGGTGCGGTGTTAGGCCAAACCAAAGATAAGAAGCATCATGCTATTTCATATGCTAGAAAAACCTTGACAGGGCCACAACTAAACTATGCAACAACTGAAAAAGAGTTGTTGGCCGTGGTGTTTGCTATAGACAAGTTTAGATCTTACTTAGTAGGAGCAAAAGTCATTGTGTATACAGATCATGCCGCACTTAAATACTTGCTCACTAAGAAAGATGCTAAACCATGTTTAATAAGATGGATCTTGCTACTCCAAGAATTTGATCTTGAAATAAAAGATAAAAAGGGAGTAGAAAATTCTATCGCCGATCATTTGTCTAGAATGCAATTCAAAGAAGCACAAAATTTTCCCATCAACGATTTCCTAAGAGATGACACACTCCTCAAGGTGATGGACCCAACCCCTGGTATGCAAATATAGTCAACTTCATGGTTGCAGGCCATGTACCACCAGGGGAAGATATGAAGAAACTAGTTCAAGAGAGTCGAGTGCATCTCTGGGATGAGCCATACCTCTATAGAGTATGCAATGATGGATTGATAAGAAGATACGTACCTATGGAGGAGGCAATCAAGATCATGGAAAGATGCCATGGAGTAGAGTACGGAGGACACTATGGAGCATTCAGAACTCATGCTAAGATTTGGCAGAGTGGGTTCTTTTGGCCAACCATGTACAAGGATACCCATGACTATGTCAGAAAATGTGTAAGGTTCCAGAAGCACGGGAACGTCAACGTCCGAGATGCCATGCCACTCACCAACAACCTACAAGTCGAGCTCTTTGATGTATGGGGCATCGACTACATGGGGCCCTTTCCTCCATCAAAAGGGTATGAGTATATCTTAGTAGCGATGGACTACGTGTCCAAATGGGTAGAAGCATTACCCTGCCGCAAAGCTAATGTAGCTAATTCAAAGAGATTGTTCCATGAAGTGATATTCCCCAGATTTGAAACCCTAAAGTTAGTCATAAGTGATGGGGGATCTCACTTCATTGATAAAGGCTTTCACCAGTTCCTCACTAATCAAGGAATTCGGTACAATGTTGCAACTCCATACCATCCTCAAACAAGTGGTCAAGCAGAAACATCCAATAAACAAATCAAGAACATTCTGCAAAAGACTGTTGAAGAGATGGGTACAACTTGGAATCACAAGCTATCAGAGGCACTTTGGGCATATCGGACCGCATACAAGACTCCAATCGGTATGCCACCATACCAACTTGTATACGGGAAGACATGCCATTTGCTTGTGGAGTTAGAGTTCAAAGCACATTGGGCAATCAAGAAATGGAACATGGATCTGCCAGCTGCTGGAAAATTTAGGAAGATGAAAATCTCTGAGCTAGAAGAATGGAGAGAGAAAGCATACCATAATGCTAGGATATACAAGGAGAGAACTAAGAAATGGCATGACAAGAGAATCAAAGTCAAGGAATTCAACTCAGGAGACAAAGTCTTGCTATTCAACTCAAGATTCAAGCTCTTCGGTCACGGAAAACTGAAAAGCAAATGGGAAGGGCCATACCTCGTCGTCAACACCGCGACTCATGGAGCAATCACACTCCAGGATGACGACGGCAAAATCTTGAGTTTTACAAGCCTTTTAGGCCAAATGGCCAATGTCTTAAAGTTTTCTATGAGCATGAAATTCCTGAACAAGAAATTGATATGATAGATTTTGTTCTTAATCCCAATTAAAACTAAAATCTACATGTTTTAACTTGTTTTGTTCAAATTTCAAAAAAGACCTTAGAAATGGCCTAGACTTAGCCTTGACTCCCCCCTCGTGAAAGGTTGGCCCATTTGGCCACTTTAGTGGATCGGCCGAACCTATGTTTGGGCCAAACAACCCAAAACTTCACGAGCTAACTCACCTGACCCAAGCAAGTTCGAAACCTGGTTCCGTCGTTCAAAATCTTTCAAAAAGCGTTCGGCCGATCGTGTTTCGAACTAGTTCAAACGCCCAGTCGCACAGGAGCGTCGGGCGAACGCTCTCCTTCTGTTTTCATCGCGATCCGAGCAAAAAAAGGGCCCTGAACGTTGTTTCTCTTCTTCTTAACCCCTCTCTTTCTCCTTCCTCCTTCCACCTTGCTTTCTATCACAACCAGCAGCACCAGCAGCACCATTTGCAATCCTTCACACCTTCTTGATCACCACCATGGCTCCACCACGCAACAATGGCAAGGCACCGCTCGTTCCATTCGGTGGAAGCCCTTCCAAGGCTCAAGAAGACCTCAACATCGACACCATGGGCATCGAGGTGCTGGACATCACTCCTCTGGCCATGGCACCACCATCGGCGTAACTGAACTCCCCTATAGGGGGTCGGCCGACCGGGCAGTGGAGCTCGGAGCGGATGCGGAGCATCTCTCGGTCGATGTCTCCGCGCCGCAACCTCAACAAGCCTGCTGCGCGACCAGTGATGCCCAAAAAGGCCGACCATCGGCCAATTGGGTGTGAAGAAGGCGCCCATCTCCTCCACCAACGGCGAGACGAGCACGAGGTACACCCACTCATACTCACCATCAACACCGCCAGGGATGCAGATTCAGAAGGCCCAAGGTGGACCGGGGAGAGGCAAGGTCCTCATCCCTCCTCTCACCTTCGAGGAGAGGAAGGGGGTGCGCAGATCCCTCAAGACGGAGGAGTCTCGCAAGTCTGTCCGGTGGACTAGCAAGACGCCATCCATCTCTGGCCCTCCAGGCCAGTTCGAGGACGAAGATGAAGAGAGTGATATGGAGAAACTGCTTCACGTAGTGGCTAGGCTTAGAGAAAATAATACTAAGTTAGCAAAGCGTGCAACAGAGGAGAGGATGGCACGCCTTGATCTTGAGGATAATTTCAAGGCTCTTCGCATTAGCACCAATGCAAAGATCAAGTGTCTAGCCCAAGCCATCGATAGAGAGGATCTCTTTGCCCCTCCATCTCCATAGATCACTAGTCCACAAATAAGATAGGCACTTAGGTTTATTTTCCAATTTAGTTTGTTCATTTCCCTTTTCATCAATGTAATGTGTGCCTACAAAAATTTGAATTGAATGAAAATGTTTGGTTCTGCTGGTACTTTGCCCAGCAGAACCCCTGCATTTGATGTCTTCTCTGTCACTGAATTCAGCATGCTCCGAAACAAGTTTGGGGGAGGTCGGTCGACACTCCAACTTGTCAAAACACCAAAAAGATCACTGAATCATGCTGAACACATCCATGACACGTACCAGAAAAAAATTGGACAGAAACGGCCACTTTTGTGGACCGGCCGATCCACGTTGAAGGCCAAAATTCAGAAAGTTCTGAGTACATCAACATTCAGAGGTAAGGGATCCAAATACAGAGTTCGAAGTGGCCAAACGGCTCTGAAGATAGTTGGCCGACCATGCTTCTAGGGCCTGGACCCACCAGCCAGCATCCTTTGAATTTCAAACGTCAAATATGACTGGTTTGCCATGTCTCTCCCCTTTTCTCTATACCTTTTCATTTGTTTTCTCATTTTCCCTTCAAAAATAAAAATGAAATAAAAATAATTTCTTTATAAAATTTATCACGTAGTTTAAATTCCTTTTAACATTGAATAAAACAAGAAGATCGCATCCAAAAAAATTAAAATTTTGAAAAGTGATATGATCTATGACTTTTAAAGGGCATAAGCGTCATAAAGATAAACTCTTGCTTTTTGCTTATGCTAGTGGGAAAACTTTGATAGGAAGATCATATGGACTAAGTTGTTGATTAATGTGATATAGTCTCGGCTCATGATTCATGCCCTTTCTATTTAAAAGTTCTTGGAGATTAATTTTTGAAAATGTCATAAAATCATAATGTCACTACTCCTCTATAGTAAGAAAAATCCTACCAAAGCCATAAATACTTGTGCATGTTCAAAACCTTCCTCAAATGCTTTTTGTATTTACTTTGAGTTTGGTCAAACCTTGTGACCCTTGTTGAGAATTTTGTCATAGTACAAAGATCAAGATCACGTACACGCCATATATTTTCGCTGCTTCTACACTGGAAGTACGCAAAAACATGCATGTCCATTTACATGATCCATGATCATCCAATAAATACTCTTGAGATAAATGTTATGATCTCTCCCTATATTCTTCCAAAAAAAGATATGGCTATCATAGATGAAAAATGATGATGAGCAAAGCTCTTCAATATATATATATATGTATATATATATATATACTATCATGATAAGCCATATCTCAATAATCCTAAAGTTAGAGAGATCATATACATGGTTAAGGAGTACATATACCATTGTTCACACACATGCACATCTTGATCTAGAATTATGACATTCTTCTCCTTGGATCCTTGTTTTGACTTTACAATATAAGTGATGCAAGTTTGCTACATTGTTCATCCCTACCTAAGCTCCAGATAAGCCATTTAGAAATAGGGAGATACAAAAGAAGGCAATCTCTTTATGCCTTGATAAGGAATCATACACCTTGAGTGACTTAGAGTACTATAAGAGGATTAAGATGACTTATGAGGTTTCTTTTGAAAAAATTATCAAAAACTCCAAGTACTAAAATATGATTTGGGAAGATGACTTTGCCTTGAAGAATTGTTCCATTTCTCAACTTCTCAAGGATATATGTTAGACAATACCACATATCCCATTGGTATGACAAAAGGTCTTGAGTGAATCTTTATGCTTGCTTTATACTTTGAAAAGCATGGTCTTGTCATCTTTTAACCTTTACTCGAGGACGAGCAAAGAGGTAAGTATGGGGGATCTTGTTGACGGTAATTAAGAGCTATTTTATCACCATCAAAATACCGTCAACATCATCATTTTCAAAGGAAAATAAGCATAGCCTGAACATATTGTGCCAAATAACTAGTTCCACATGTCCCTTGACTATTTGATGCAGGTAATGACAAATAGGGACTTTTGGGAGCCAGTGGGCCCACTTAGGTGGTCGACCGACCACCCTGTGGACCCACTTGGCCCCCTTAGCCCCCATGATCCATGAAACACCCTCAAGAACACTATCTACCCTTGGATCCAAGTGTGTTTACCTCCCAATGGTCCAGATTCATAGCACAAGGATCCATGGGCCCACATCAAGAAGATCAACGTGACAACTCAACTCAGAACCGACATCCAAAGCATATGATAGGTGGGACCAGTATACAGGAGGTAGAGGTGGGCTAGGGGCCCCCTAGGTGGATCGGCCGATCCACCATAGGGTCCCACCAGGCCACCCAAACACCCCTGAGCTGTGGGCCACCTCCAGGAGGACAGAGGAGGGCCCACTGGCCATAGGGGGGATCGGCCGATCCACCCCTAGGTCGGTTGGGTCCCCCCCCCAATCGCCATATCATCTCCCCACGTGTTGGATCACGACCATCCATGCCTTGGTCGGTTGATCCAACAGTGCTTGATGAAGGTGACGTGGATCGCTGACGTGGCACCGAAGTAGCCCCTACTCCACCTCTAGCTATAAATAGACCCCTAGAGCTCCCTATTCATTTCATGCCTCATTGGAGAAACTACTCTCTAGCCTCTTAGCGGAGGTCTTCAGTAGTGTTATGCTGGTTGGAGGAGAGTGAGGAGATCCTTCTAGAGAAAGCCCCGGGTCTGTCGGGAATCTTCTCCGGAGTTCTTCCTCAGCGGATGCGAGTCTCTTGTAAGTTTAGCACTTGTAAGTGACTTCTTCTGAGTTCTTTATAGTATTCAGTGTTCTAAATCTGGTTTAGCTGTTATACAACTTTTCACGTTTGATCATCGCTTTGCTCTGAGTAAAGTGCTTTAATCTTAGGCCAAGGTTAAAGTAGTAAGATTAGTGTAGACGTGGTGTCTAAGCTTAATCTTGCCTTTGTAAACCGCTTATCGCATGGATTGTTTGTAGATGCTAGTAGAAAGTGACAGCTCTATCTAGTCTTTGTATTCCACCACGTGTGTAAGATAAGTTCTTAAAAGGTAAGGCTTCAATACAACTTGACGGCGCGGTCCGGTTAGAGTTTTGCCCTCTTTCTGATCTATCACGTCGCCTCTTGCAAGAGAAGGGCCGATAAGGCCAGTATAACCAGCTACTCCTTGCTAGACGTCTATGCTATCTTGAACCTCTCAACCCAGTCATCATAATCTCCCTTGATCCATCATAGGACATATCTTTAATCCTAGTTAGATCACTATCGTTCCCTAAGGAAAATACGATACCTGGAATACTCCCGGTGAAGTGCTACATCGGTATAATTTGTGTGTTTGCGGATTTATCCAATAGTCATAAGAAATACCAACACCCATGGGGATGGACCGCCACCCATGTTTGATGGGGATGACTTTTCTTATTGGAAAGTGCGGATGGAAGCCTACCTTGAGGCCGTGGATGTCGGCGTTCACAAAGCCACCACCAAAGGTGGATCGGTGTTCGCCAAGGATCCCTTCTTTGAGAAGAACAATGCTAAGGCAAAGAATATTCTTTTCCGAGGCATTTGCAAGGATGTGTTCAACCGTGTGCAGAATTGCAAAACAGCACATGATGTTTGGACAAATGTTTGTGCTCTACACGAAGGGACCAAATGTGAGCGTGAGGAACGCTACCATTTGGTCATGGCTAAGTTGAACTCCTTTGCTATGCTTACTAATGAGAATGCTAATGAAATGTACTCATGACTCAATATTCTTGTAGAGGAGTTGAATGGACTTGGGCTCACCCAAATGCAACCCGCCGATGTGGTGCGCAAGATTCTTTGTGTCTTGCCAATTGACATGTATGGACACATCGTCACCGTTCTTCACCAAGGAGATCTCTCCGCTTCTACACCAACACAAGTGTTGGGCAAGATCAACGCTCATGAGATGTACATGAAGATCGATGATGGCAGCTCTTCATCCTCTTCCAAGAAGAAAGAAAAAGAGAAGGAGGAGAAGGACTTGGCTCTCAAGGCATCCTCTTCGGAGAAGTGCAAAATGCAATTGGTGTATGAGAGCGCAAGTGATGATGAAGATGATGATCATATTGCTCTCATGGTGAAGAATACTACCAAGATGTTGAAGAAGCTAAACAAGAATGGAGTCAAGTTTGACTCAAAGAAGGAAAAATTCTTCACAAGCTCTTCAAGGAAGCCCATCTCACAAATGAAGTGCTACAATTGTGGGATTCTTAGTCATCTAGCTCATACGTGCACCGAAGAGAAGAAAGACAAGTTCAAGAACAAGAAGTTCAAGAACTACAAGAAGAAGGGTGCACAAGATGACTCAAGTGATGATGAAAAGAAACAAGATAAGCCTTACTAGAAGAAGAAGAACTTCGACTTCCACAAGAAGAAGAAGAAGGATGGCAAGGCTTACATTGTTGGAGATTGACTCACCGACATTGAAGATTCAAGTGAGCCCTCTGATAGTGAAAGTGAAGATGAGAAGGTGGCCGCATTGGTGATTGGTTCTTCTACTCCACCTCCACCTCCTCCATCACCGGGCTCATCCTCTACACACCTATGTCTCATGGCTAAAGGTGACAAGAAGGTACTAAAAGAGGATGATGGTAGTGATTCCTCTAGTGATGATAGTGATGATGATGAAGACACACCATCCTATGATGAGCTAATTAAAATTTGCAAAAAGTACTCTAGCATCATAAGGAGGTACAAAAGTAAAAATGAAAAACTTCATGAAGTCAAAGATAACTTGCATGCTAAGCTTGATACCTTGTCTAGTGCTAGTGATGATTTGAAGCTTGAGAACAATTCTCTCACATCTAGCACTAGGGAGCTCAAAGCCTCACTCAAGAAAATGAATGAGAAACATGATAAGCTTGAAAGGTCAACACAAGAGCTCCAAACAAGGTATAACTTGCTAAAAGATGAATACAACCAAGTGAGAAATGATCATGGCACACTTGTGGTAGCTAATGAATTGCTTACAAATGATCTTGCTACACATGTTGCTATTAACCCGGTTGTTAAGTGTGATATAGCTACTTCTTGTGAGGACTTGTTTGATGAAGTTGCTAGTGAGCAAAATGCTAAGTGCAAGGGCAAGAAGGTAGTTGAGGCCGAAAAGTATGATGACTATGTGAAGATGAGGCAAGAGAACTCAAAGCTCAAGGAAGAGCTAATCAACCTCAAGGCAAACAAGCCCTTCACTATCAAGTCGGCCAAGCAAGATGACAAGGATGAAACCACCTTGGTCAACACACTTAGAGAGGAAGTGTCAAAGCTCAAGTATGAGAAGGTTAAGCTTGCAAGTGGGATGGAGAAGTTCACCAAGGGCCACAACCTCCAAAGTGATCTCTTGATGAACACTATCATGAAGATTGACAAGACCGGGATTGGGTTCAAGGAGAACCAACTCATGAAGGCCAAAGTCAAGATTGAAGTAAAGAATTATTACAAGAACAAGGCCATGAGCAACAACTATGACAAGCCAAAGCCTAAGCCCAAAAAGTGCTTTGGATGTGGACAAGATGGTCACTTTGAGTTCCAATGCAAGACTCCACCTCCCAAGACCTTGCCCAAGCACACAAGGCCTTTTGCTCATGATGCACACTTCATCATCAACAAGGACTCCAAGGGTAGACCCCTAGTTGTGTTTCTCGGTCCTAAGATGAAGAACAAGCCTAGAGTGCTATGGGTTGCTAAGGAGTTGGTTGACAAGGCTATGGGACCTCGCCAAATGTGGGTTCCCAAACAACAAGCTTAACTCCAAGTTGCTTGTGTGTAGGTGAACTACAAGACCGGTGGAAGTCATTGGGTGATTGATAGTGGTTGCACTCAACATATGACCGGTGACCCCCAGATGTTCACCACACTTGATGAAGATTGTGAAGGGCAAGACAAGATTACCTTTGGGGACAATTCAAAAGGCAAAGTACAAGGTCTTGGCAAAGTGGCAATCTCTAATGATCAATCAATATCCAATGTCTTGCTAGTGCAATCTTTAAGCTTCAACTTGCTTTCGGTTGGTCAATTGTGTGATCTTGGTTTCCAATGTCTCTTCACACCAAAAGAAGTAGTTGTGTCCAAGATTGAAGATTTATCAATGATATTCAAAGGATTTCGGCACAACAACTTGTATCTAGTGGACTTCACTTCCAATGAGGCCGAATTGCAAACATGCCTATTCTCCAAGAATTCTTTGGGTTGGCTATGGCATAGAAGATTAGCACATGTGGGAATGTCAACTTTGAAGAAGCTTGTCAAGAAGGAGATGGTTAGAGGTGTCAAGGATGTGGTGTTTGAGAAGGACAAATTGTGTAGTGCATGTTAAGCCGGCAAGCAAGTGGCAAACACTCATCCCACCAAAGCTTTCATATCAACCTCAAGAGTTCTAGAGCTACTCCACATGGATCTATTTGGACCTACCACTTATGCTAGCCTTGGTGGAAATTTCTTTTGCTTAGTGGTAGTTGATGATTACTCTAGATACACTTGGGTGTTCTTCCTTCAAGACAAGAGTGAGACACAAGGCATATTCAAAAAGTTTGCAACAAGGGCTCAAAATGAATTTGATGTGAAGATCAAGAAGATAAGAAGTGACAATGGCACCGAGTTTGTGAACACCAAGATTGAAGATTATTGTGAAGAAGTGGGAATCAAGCATGAGGTGTCCGCTACCTATACCCCACAACAAAATGGTGTTGTAGAGAGAAAGAACCGGACACTAATCACACTTGCTAGATCTATGCTTGATGAGTACAACACCCCCGAGAAGTTTTGGGCCGAAGCAATCAACACCGCATGCTATGCGGCCAACTGGCTATTTGTCCAAAGGCTTCTCAAGAAGACCCCCTATGAGCTTGTGAATGGGAAGAAACCGGATATATCCTTCTTCCGGGTGTTTGGATGGAAAGTGTACATCTACAAGAAGCGTCAACACGGGCAAGTTCCAAAGGTGTTGTGACATTGGTTTCCTACATGGGTACTCACTTAAATCCAAGGCATATCGAGTATTTAACAAAGCCTCCGGCCTAGTTGAAGAAACATATGACTTGGAGTTTGATGAAACTAATAGCTCTCAAGGAGAGAATGAGAATCTTGATGATGTAGGTGATGAATCCTTGAGGGAGGCTATGAAGAATATGCCCGTTGGTGCAATCCATCCACAAGAGGTGGAAGAAGTTGAAGATGATGCAAATCAAGTACCTTCTCCACCTCACACGCCTCAAGTTGATGAAGAACAAGTGAGGGAAACTAATGAAGATACCTTCATCCCTCAAGATCAAGCCGAGGCTCAAGCTAGTGATGTTGGTGCACCACAACCTCCTCCCCAAGTGATTGATAGAAGATCTACACCTATGCTTCAAGCTCATCCACAAGACCTCATCATAGGGAGTCCATCAAGGGGGTAACAACTCGATCTAGACTTGCTTCTTATGTTGAGCATCACTCTTTTGTTTCCTTTGTTGAGCCCTCTAGTGTGGAGGATGCACTTGTAGATCCGGATTGGGTGAATGCTATGCATGAAGAGTTGAACAACTTCACCCAGAATGAAGTGTGGACACTAGTAGAAAATCCCAAAGGAGCAAGAATCATTGGCACGAAGTGGGTGTTTAGGAACAAGCAAGATGATCAAGGCATGGTTGTGAGGAACAAGGCAAGATTGGTGGCAAAGGGGTTCTCCCAAGTTGAAGGCTTGGATTTTGGGAGACCTTTGCACCGGTTGCAAGACTAGAAGCCATACGTATCCTTTTGGCATATGCTTCACATCATAAAATGAAACTTTTTCAAATGGATGTGAAGAGTGCCTTCTTAAATGGTTTCATTAATGAACTTGTTTTTGTCTCACAACCTCCCGGGTTTGAAGACCCAAATTGTCCTAATCATGTGTATAGGTTGTCCAAGGCAATCTATGGATTGAAGCAAGCTTCAAGAGCTTGGTATGAGAGGCTTAGGGACTTCCTACTCAAGAAGGGCTTCAAGATCGGGAAAGTGGATAGCACACTCTTCACCAAGGTGCTAGATGGAGAAATCTTTGTTTGCCAAGTATATGTCGATGACATTATATTTGGGTCAACAAACCAATAACATAGCAAGGAATTTGGTGCATTGATGTCCAAGGAGTTCGAGATGTCGATGATTGGCGAGCTAACCTTCTTCCTTGGCTTTCAAGTGAAGCAATTGAGGGAGGGTAGCTTCGTATCTCAAGAGAAGTACACTCATGATGTACTCAAGAAATTCAAGATGGAGGATTGCAAGCCAATCAAGACCCCAATGCCTACTAATGGGCATCTCGATCTCGATGAGGGAGGTAAACCGATCGACCAAACTCTTTATCGCTCTATGATCGGTAGTTTACTTTACCTCACTGCATCTAGGCCGGATATCATGTTTAGTGTGTGTATGTGTGCTAGATTCCAAGCAAACCCTAAGGAGTCGCATCTATGTGCGGTTAAAAGAATCCTTAGGTATGTAAGGCACACCCCTAGCATTGGCCTTTGGTATCCCAAAGGAGCTCTCTTCCTACTTTGTGGCTATTCCGATTCGGATTACGCCGGGTGTAAGGTTGATAGGAAGAGTACCTCCGGTGGTTGCCATTTGCTAGGAAGATCACTTGTTTCTTGGTCCTCTAAGAAGCAAAATAGTGTGGCATTGTCTACCGCCGAGGCGGAATACATAGCCATGGGAGCAAGTTGTGCACAAATCTTATACATGACCCAAACACTTCTTGATTACGGCGTGTTTTTAAAAGATGTTCCACTCTTGTGTGATAATGAAAGAGCGGTAAAGCTTGTTAATAACCCGGTTCAACACTTTCGCACCAAACACATTGATATTCGCCATCACTTTCTTAGAGATCATGTGGCTAGGAAAGATATCACACTAGTGGGAGTTTCTAGCAAAAATCAATTGGCGGATATCTTCACTAAACCACTCAATGAAGCAACCTTTTGTAGGTTGAGAAACGAGTTGAATGTGCTTGATCACTCTAACTTCACTAAAAAATGAGTTTGTGTGAACCATGCATCATGTGTAATATAACATGTTAATTTTGTAATGCACATAGGCTTGGCTAACATGGTTAGAATAACCGTCCTTAAAACGTGTGAAGAAGTCTAACTATGGTTCAAACTTGCAAGCAACCTAGATTCAAATTCTTGTAGGGTCTGATTGGTTGCCTGCACAACCCCTTCTCCAGGCTCCCATAATACAAACTAGTCCTGATTGGTTACTTGTATAGGATCTTATATAGGCTAGCACTATCCTCAAAGAAGCCTTCACCTGCATCCCACTATTCGCTCAAATCTGGGCGTATTCACTATGCAACACAAGCATTGCATCTGCACTACAGGTTCGCTGCACCCGCTTTGCACTCACGCACCCGCCTCTGCACATCTCCTGCAGCAACTCGTTCCCATGTACCCTTCCACGCCGAGCACACCATGGCTGGGGCCGGGTGAACGACGTCGCGTCCGCTGAACTGGTGGTTGTCGCCGTGATGGCCGGGCCCGACATGTAGCACAGCGGGGCCAAAACCACCGTTGCCGCTGTACTGGAGCGGGCCTATCCGCTTCAGCACCCCCGCCGCCGTTCCCTGTGCTCGCCATGGCTGCCGTCTACACTCCGTACGCGTCCGCCGTCGCACTCTGTTTGTGGACTCCAACCATGCAAGCGACAAGGACAGTAAGGAGCAGGACCTCTTCGCGGTGTAGGATGGTCATGGGCATAGGTTCATGGTGATGCGCAACGGCGCAGCTGCCGAGAGCGGATGCTCACGGTGCTGGGCGTGAAGTCCATGGTGGCGCTTCGCTAGCATGCATGTCGTTGTGGGCCAACACAGATGATTGTTTAATCTCCAATGAGAAGCCTCCGGCTTGTTCGTTGGTGACCTGAGCTGCTGCAGTGTGAGTGTTTGATGAAATGCCTAGGCTAGTCTCAGATGTGCAGCTCAAGTGTTTAACCAAACACAAATTATTAAATGCAGCTTACCACTATGCATCCAACCAAATAGAGATACAAACAATGCAATTGAGTAATGCAGCTCAACCAAACAATGATAAATTGCATCTATTTGTACAAGCATAGCCTATGTTGTATAACCCTTAATGCTATACAAATCCTATGCGACCAACCAATCAGACCCGTATTGCATAGCATATTCATGTGTTGCTTGTCGTTTCTTTTTGGTTAAGATTGAGCATCCTCTGTGTTCGTCCACTTAGGGGGAGCATTCCAATCTCAAGACACTTCTATACCCCTCTTGTGGCCATATGATGTCTCCTTGATGTTTCCATTCGAATATTTTGAGCTAAAACTAAATTAAAGCCTATGGAAAAATATTTAAAAAGGAGAGTTTGAGAGTTGGTTCCCATATCAAGTCCAATCAGGTGTAATTTGGTTCTTATTTGGATTGGAACTTGGTTGGGAGAAAGGCGCAAAAATCTGATTTGAAAAATTCTATTTCAAAAGGCGTCGGACGTTGCCGACGAACGCTCGGCGACAAATGCCTCATCGTCCGTCGCGATTGTCCGGAGATTAAAGCCGCCCAGCAAAGGGCGTCGGACGCTTTCGAGCGTCCGTCACGGAGGTGTCAGACACGTCTGGCGCTCCATGGAGCTCTCTGGTTCTCTCTGCTCATGTGTTGGACGCTTCTCAGCGTCCGTCACCTTTGCGTCACACGCGTCTGTCGCCAGAGGGAGCTCTCTGTTCCTTTCTGTTAGCGCGCCGGACGCTGTGACCTAGCGTCCGTCGCCCCCGACGGAGCGTCCGTCCCGAACTAACAGAGCGCATAAGATTTCAAAAACGCTATTCTCTCCTCGGTTGGTTTCACTCTCAATTTGTATGTCGCGCCGCCCTTTTCTCCTCTCCGCCGCCGCCGCTCGTTCTCTCCACCACCAGCGCCGCTGCTCGCCCCTGCTCCACCTCGCCGCGCCCCGCGTGGCTCCTTGTCAGAGTTTCACCGCCGCCGGAGTTCATCTGCACCGCCGCCGCTCCTCCGTTCTCCTCTGCCCCGTGCGTTTCAGCCGAGCAGAGAGGCTTTTAGTTGTGTGGATCTTCCCCAAGTTCAACCTGGTGGCTTGGATCGTCTTCGTTTTCGTGGTCAAGGTGATTCTCTCCCTTGATCGCTTGCTCATCCAGCTAGCTTTCCTCTGTCCAGTAATCCATTCTCTGATTCCTCTCCCAACCCTAATTTCCCCTTAAATCCCTTGTTTAGGTTGCGGATTGGTGTTCAAAATTGACCCAGGTTTCTTGTCTATTCTTTTGGTCACTGATCAGAGGTATGGTTTGGCAGATGCGATCTATTCTTACCTAATTCATGCTTCACCATTAGCCTTACTCTTCTCTAGTTAATTGCTTATGGTTATATACCCATCTATCTATCGTGCAGTTTGGGCAGTGACAGTGAACTCGGAGCAAAGCCCGCGAGTACGGAATGAGGCAAAGCCTTGAGAGTGTCAGACCTTGGTCATCGAGCCACTCTTGTTTGTGTTTCGGATTGGCAGTTTGTCAGGGGTTCTCTTGTGGCAGTTGGTTTGCTCAGTTGACAGTGGTTCTTCTCGTGCCCGGCAATGGCACGCACGAAGAACGCCGGCCCCATCCCCGGTAGTGGTGGTGACCCTCCACCTCCACCGCGTCCACCCACCAACCGGGACACGGGAAAGAATAAGCTCATCTCGAGGAAGCGCAAATGTCCACTGATGGATCCAGACTCAGTGGCAGCAGTGGCAGTAGCAAAGGCAGCAGAGATTGCCGAGCGTGGTGGACGTCGTGCCAGCTTGAGGATTGGTTCCTCACCTCGCTGTGGAGCGCGTCGTGAGTCCCCCGCTCGCACTGAGGCAGAGACAGAGTCAGAGCCCCCAGTTGCTACAGAGGCAGCAGAGACTCAGCAGACAGACCCTCAGGGTCATTCCTAAGTTCATGAGCTGATGTCCAGATGAGTGACACGCGCTCGTGGCTTGTCGCCTCCTCCTAGGCCCGATGGACCACGGCGCAATGACAGACCTCCGCCGAGACCTCGACTGCCAGAGCCAGTCAGGTACAATGTCAGGGATATGACAACCAAGCAGATTCAGGACATGCGATTTGCAGACTTTCAGACTTGGTTTCCAGCACAGCGAGACCCTCATGCCAGTCCCGACTTCTACACGACTGTGCACGAGGACTTCTACAGAGCCTACGTCGAGACACGTGCACCGCTACGGGCACACAGAGTTTGCCCCCTGCAGTCGATCATAGAGGTCAGTGGTCCGGATATAGCTGAGCAACTTGAGTATCTAGGTGGCTTGACAGGCTTGATCAGCAGGGTTGGGAACTATTAGGAGGACTGGGTCAGACAGTTCTACACTTCCTTGTGGGTCTCACCCGACCACGACTTTCTGCACTTCGCTTTCACAGGTCGAGACCACAGGATCTACGTGACCCGGTTCTGTGAGATCTTTCACCTTGAGGCCTCCGAGACACGGATCCACTCTCTGTGCTATGGGGATGAGGAGGCTCCACGTCGACCACACGAGGGAGTGGTACCTTCAGTGGAGTTTGTGTGGCCTTGCTTCAGAGAGCCGTTCGAAGAAGGGTCCAGTCGAGGCACGCGTGACCTCACGGTGACTGCCCGGATCCTGAACGAGGTACTCAGGCGCACTATTCTACCCAAGTTGGAGCTCGCGAGACTCTCACCCGCCTGCAATTGTGGCTCTTGGCACATCTTGTCCGGAAAGAGAAGTTTGACATATGGGATTTGATCGTCAGTGAGATGGAAGATATCATAGCTTCAGGATTCAGAGGTCACTGGCAGCTTCAGTATGCACATTGGATATCTTATCTGATGGTTGCTCGTGGAGAGTCTATCTCTCATCTTACCACTCTCACCCGCTCTGACACGGTTTTTCCAGAGTATAACATGAGTTAGTTGGTGAGTCACAGTGGCAGAGGTCGTTTGAAGCGTCAGGGACCGCACACACGTCAGACAGGAATCCTACCCGAGTCAGTAGGAAGCAGGAGACAGTGATCCCTGGGTTGGCAGATGATGAGCTTGCAGAGCTAGATGCTCAGATTGATGCCGCAGCTGATGATGCTTATGTTGATGATGTCCCTTCTAGCAGCTCAAATGAGGATTACCGCCCAGTTCCAGAGTATGCTCCTCGGTCTCACGACCACGAGGTCGGTAGGTCAGGTTCAGCGTCAGGCACCTCAGAGGCTACCATCCTCTCTCTTCTGACCACCATGGAGCAGGAGCAGGTCAGACAGGCAGAGGAGCAGAGGAGACAGGCAGAGGATGTTAGGAGACTCACCGCTCAGCAGCTAGCAGCTCAGGCTGAGGCTCATGCTCGTCAAGATGAGTTCCAGCGCTAGTTTCTCTCATATCAGATGCAGCATGCTAAAATTCAGAAGACTCAAACTTTGCTTCTTGAGCGTCTCCTTAGCTCGAGCTCCGGGCAGACAGTCACTCCACAGCTCCAGTTGCCCGGGGTCTCGCAGCTGCAGCAGTTATCGTCATAGCCACAGTCTACACCCCTAGTGGTGATGCCGACTCCACCTTTCCAGCCCAGCGGGCTCCAGAGTCAGGCACCAGGGTCTCCTGTCTATCAGACACCTATGACGCAGATCTCCTCTTGGTTGGCCTCTCCCGGTGAGTACAAGACTGGCTTCACACCTACCCGGGGGACCACCATAGCAGAGGCTTCTCGTGACCTTACAGCCTCCTACTCGGAGATTACTGGAGAGCCCTCACCAGTCGGAGCTCAGCTCAGTACACCTGGCACTCAGTTCCTAGCTAGCGAGGCAGCAGCTCCAGACACTGAGACTCCTGTAGATGATCCTCCGGCGACGGGCACCCACCTCTCTCTAGTTGCCTCGTCAGAGGTTGCTCCAGACTGCTCCACTCAGACCGTGACCACTCCACCTCTTACTGTTGTCCAGACAAATGCTAATTCAGTCGCAGTAGAGGCAGTTGAGTCAGAGGCTCTAGTCCAGTCACAGGAGCCGGCAGAGGCAGTCACAGAGGCAGTATCTTCACCGCCTCAGTCCCAGCCAGCAGAGCTTGTTGTAGCAGTGACACTTGCAGCTTTGGCAGTGACACCTTCCCCAGCTCCTCGAGTTTTCACTCGTCGGGCTCCTAGGCTCGCACCTACAGAGGCAGGACCGTCTAAGGCTCCAGCTCAGGATGCTATCCCTTCAGAGCCTCAGGGGGAGTCAGTGGAGTCTGCTTAGCCTACCCAGACCGCTTCTCAGTCAGTTCCGACTTCAAAGGGTCCGGCAGCAGAGGACAGTGATGACAGCCCGGACTACACTCAGTTTGACCTTCGTCCGCGTGACTCGACGGCTACTCTTCCAGATGCTCCAGATGCTCCTGCAGATTCCTAGAGTTTTTTTGGTGCTTGGCGCCAAAGGGGGAGAGAGGTAGTCGAGTATTAGAGATAGGGGGGGGGGTTTGGATCTTTGATGTGCTTATTTTCCCCGTTCTCATTCATCATGTCTACTTTTATGCACTTGTATCTATGTGTGATGGTTTGATGTTTGTGAGATACTTGTGATTGTGTGTGACAAACTCTTATGCTTATCACTAATATATGTTGTGAGTTGTCACATGGTTCATGATATATCTCTATGTTCCAATGGTAATTGAGCTTCCGCGCTACTCCGATACTTGCTTGAGAATATCATGAAGTACTCCATTTCTATATTCATATTCATGAGTACCATGTTTGTGGTTTGGTTTGGGTGAGCAAGTATGCTTCATTTTTATTCACTAACCCTTGCTCATCCTATCCAAGTCACTTGAAATCCTAACCTTTCAATCTTATATCCATACTCGAGGAGTTATTGTCGTCAATCACCAAAAAGTGGGAGATTGAAGAATCATGGCCCTATTGGTTTCGGTGATTAACGGCAATTAGCGATTATTATGGCTAATGTATGTTTTGCAGAGGCTATGCGTAGCTTAGCCATAGTGATCAACATGAATGGGCATCAATGGTTGTCACCTAGCCCCCAAGATGGATATCGTTTCGGATTTCAAAGAGACATGATGAAGACCCTAGAATGATAGGCTAAGTGCCATAAGGTGATGAAGGGCACTTAGGAATAGATAGGGCTTCTATTTGTTCTTTGACCGTACTATCAAAAGGGGTTGAGACTAGTAGCTTGAATTAGCAGAGCTTCATGACTTAGGTGTGGTGCACACTTGACTTCCTTAGCTCTAAGCAAGCCTATGGTGACCGTAAGATAGCCTAGAACAACTTCCATATTCATCGCGACGAAAACCAAAGTTGAGGGAGCTGTTTTCTGAGCGTCGGATGCTGAGGTCTAGGGCGCCGGACGATGACGTAAGCACGCCCTAGCGTCCGGTGGCATAACAGAGAGCTCCAGAGACGCCCATTTCGCAACGGACGCGTCTGTCGCATGGGTGTCGGATGCTTGCGAGCGTTCGAGAATATTTTCCCAGAAACCGGAGAGTAGCTAGTTTGCGCCGGACGCTAAGGCGCAGCGTCCGTCGCAAAGCGTCGGAGCATCCGACGCCTGCTGATGTACACAGTAACTAGCCGTTGGGGCAGGGCGTCGGAGCGTCCGTCGCCTAGCGACGGAGCGTCCGTCGCCAACTTAAAAGCTGTGCTTTTACCAGCCCGAGGCAGTTTTGTGTGAGGGCTATTTATAGCCTCTCCCTTTCTCTCTCACCTTGCCTTTGCTCATTTCAGTTGTTGTGTTGCTTGAGAAGGTTGGGAAGAGAGCAAGAGCCCTAGAGAGAGAGAGTGATTCGCGAATCCATCCATCCTCTCCTCTAGTTCTTCCAAGAGTTCAAGTGTGCATCCTCTAGTTGTGAAGCTTGAGTGAGTCAAGTGAAGATCAAGGCTTGTTACTCTTGGTGATCGACATCACCTAGACGGTCCTGTGGTGCTTGGGAGGAAGGTGATCGCCGGGAGATTGTCGGCGGCCCTTCTTCATGGACTTGTGATCGGTTGTGGGAGATTCACCGAGCTGGAGTGGCGAAGAATCAGCCCGTAGAGAGCACTCATCCCTTGCGCGGGATTGAGGGGGAGCTATACCTTGCGAGGTGCTCCAACGAGGACTAGGGGGGAGTGTCGACTCCTCGATACCTCGGCAAAACATCGTCGTGTCAAGCATCTCTTTCCCTAGCTCTTTCATACCGCATTACATTCCGTACTTGTTCTAAATTCATACTAGAATTGCTTAGGGTGTTCTACCTTTCATTGACTTGCTACCGCTTTCTAGTTAGGACACACTACCGGTAGGCACTAGGGGGTAATTGGCATTGCTAGGATTTCATGTTGCTTTAGAAATTTGAAATAATCCCAATTCACCCCCCCCCCCCCCCCCCCCCCCCGCGCTCTTGGGCATCTTGAGCCTTTCAAAGCTCATATGCCATTTAGAGTTAAATCAAAAGACCTTAACTAGTAATGTAATCTTCTATTAGTCAAGACTACATTATGTCTAAACTATTTGCATTTTTATTTAAGGTTTCAAATTTATTTTTAATATTCTACTTGTTCGTTGAGTCATTTAGAATTATGTAACAAACCATTTACTAAATTTTGCATAGGATCATACCATATTGCATATTAGAAATTTTTGTAGGTATACCCTAAGTTCAAATTCTAGGTCTATCACTGATAGTTCACGCTCAAACACTCAAACATGCACATAATTTTTATTTCACATGGTTTCAAGTATTTTAGAAGTCAATTCGGCTCTTATTCTTGCAATTTGAATTCTATTTGCATCTAATCAAGTGGATTTATTGTAAAATCAAAATGTTTAAATACCACCATAGGAAATATAAAGCTGCTTAGATTTGGCCTTGTGAGTTGAGATGTCGATGCACCATGCACAGTGCTAAGGCTTACTATCCTCTCACGAAGTGGAAACTCGAATGGAGACATGCACATAGGTATATATATAGACTCACTAACTAGAACCACCAGCAAGCTACCAATACGATCAGATTGAAACAAGGAGTGGGTGTTAACAAATATGGTCGATAGTCGATTGAAACAAGGAGTGGCCGGTGTTAACAAATATGGTCGATAGTCCATCGAGGGGTATACTCATGCTCATGATGGTAGAATGATTATTAAGGGTATGTGTAATTAGGAACCGAATGGTAACAGAGGCGCAAAGATATGAGGTATAGACTAGTTAAGACTGTCATACGACATAATGCCCTATATACATCCTATGTTCTGGATTTTGATTTAGATGTGGATTAGAGATCATGGGTTTAGATGTGTCTGAGTAGGGGACCCATGTCCCTCATATACTCTAGAGGGGTAGAGTTACAATAAAAGTATCGTAATCGGCTATATGTTGGGCATTCTATTTGGATTACAATATCTACAAGAGTCCTAGTAAATCATGTCTTCTGGAAGCCTTGCGGTGCACGTCAACAAGTGCCATGCGTCGTGTTCCATAATCTTGTGGGTTGGACCATCCTAATGGTGTGGCACATGTCTCTCGCCATGGGTACCTGGGCTTATACCCCCATAGTGGGTAATGTTGATTTTGCATACTAAGAGCAAATGCCTCATCTGCATGTAGTGATATATGCACATGAGGAGTGTGCAACAAGAGTTATATTTCCCACTCCTACTGCCCATGCATCTCCATATGTATCAATAATGATCCACGTGAGGGCATGTGCCTTTAGGGGCAAAAAAAAATTGCATTTACGAAGAGTGTGCCACATTCGTCAGTGGAAAGTTAAAGAGACAAGTTGATGCCTTGTGATCTTGTAGATGCCCACGACAAAAATAATAGTGCATATTTTGTTCATCATCTCTTAACTATTTTGACCAATTATTACTTATAACAACATGATTACATGTGTTCTTCTCTTATTCAATTCCATCAATCAACTAGATATGGATATATGTAAGACTCAGTCAGATACTTCCATCCTAGGCATGTCCAAGGGTGTCGGCTCATCTCCATCGTCTATTGGAGTTACCGTCGTTTTTCTCCAACATTGAAGGGTGCATTTGCATATCCATCTCCAAGATGAGCAGTATCCACCGCCGCCAATACCATGGTGGATGCATGAGGCTGCACAATTCTTGTTGCTAATGCACAGGCCATGGAAATACACATTCCTCATCGTGCACACGTGGGCCGCCTCTGCATCTATGCATATGATTATAGATTGCTAGGCGGTTAATTAAGCACACACATATATATAATAAAATTTGAAATAGGAGGACATCAGTTAGCAGTACTCGCTCCAAGATGATAAAGGATGATGCATGATGCAGGAGGCATGTTGCGAAGTTTCCAATTTGAGGTGGTAGTTTTTTCTTTACTATTTTTTAATCATTATAACAACAATGATTGTTTTACTTACAATGCACCACGAGGAACAAGGCCAGGGCAAAAAGACCGAGCACCATGACTTTCTTGTTGGATGCCATGGCTATTCAATTTGGTGTGAGAAAAAGATCATACGCAAGTTCAATATTTATAGTGGTTTCTCTTGCCTAGGTGACTGACCAAACCCAAATATTAGATACACTTTATTATCTCCATTCACAATGTAAGCATTTCTAGCAGCATTCGAAATTTGCCTAAAAGTGTAAGCATTTCTAGCATAATCTAGCTACCCCTCTATCCCTCATCAATAATAATAATTTTCCTTATTTGTGTCAATGTAATTTGGTATTTAGAAAACACTTAGTGCATGTTATTTCTATTATCTCTGTAAGGGCAAGTGTTGATTGCATCTACCTATTGAAGGGTGCCACAATCATTTCTCTTTTTTTTTCTTAATCTGTTCTAGAATAATAGAAATTGATATATTTCTTTATGTAGTAGTTTTTCCATTGGCTACATGGAATAAATGTGAGTGCATCCAACATGGATCAGAAACACAACATATAAGAAGAGAGGGAGTCTAGAAGTAAGCAGTTTTTCTAGGTGTACATGCCACATCATATCATACACACAGGTACTTCAAACCTACTAGCCGATTTCATCAGACACATCCGGACCTTGCTGGCTTGCTGTGCTAGACTGCCAATAAGTTGATAAGAAGCAGAAGCAGAGTAGATGAGTCTTTGCACGGTCTTATGACTCTCTGCATGGACATGGACGCAAGCGAGAGGCCCCATCGCTTCTTCAAATGCCGTTTAATATAATGATCTGATCCCAGCCAGAGCAACAGCAAATTTAACATGTGCGATCAGGTTCATTTGCACATCGATCAGAACACAACACATTGTTCTATTCGGCTGAAGGATAAGTAACTGACACTGTCACACCTAATTAGTAGGCCTGGCCTGATTACATTTTTTTTTCTGGCGGCTTCTCCTGCTTGAAATGGATGTGGCGACCGATTTATATTGTTGTTCTTCCCCTTTTCTCTGATGTCATCTACAGCGACAGACACCCATAACTTTACTCATCCACACATGGTAGTGTACCATAAGTCCTATCAAAATATATATATATATATATATATATATATATATATATATATATATAACAATAATACTAGTATATTATGCATGACGTCTCTAAAGTGCATGCACTTGTGTCCTGTTTTTTTTCTTTTTGGAGTGGCTAATTGGCTGGCTTGGAAATAATGGCCAGGACAAGATGAACACCTTACATTGAGTAGAAGAGCCATCATCAGACTAAACAATGGAGAGAATTTAGGCCGCCAGGAAATTAGGAGCCTTGTGAAGATTACCAACTGTACTAAATAATGGGTGTAAATTATTTGCTGACGAACTTGTACATAAGCTTGATCGATGTGATGCC
This sequence comes from Microstegium vimineum, assembly GCA_022036555.1. Lineage (NCBI taxonomy): Eukaryota > Viridiplantae > Streptophyta > Magnoliopsida > Poales > Poaceae > Microstegium > Microstegium vimineum. Next base: position 22,017,320 of record CM039137.1, read on the forward strand.
TTGGATGACTTGTAGTTTTCTCCCAAGCCATGAGTCCCATGTGTAGTACATTGCAGTTGTACTATATATCACAAGACAGAAGCTAGGACCGTTAGTTGGCAGACTGGAAATTGACATATAAAATAAAAAGGATATGATAATGTGAGATTAAATATAACTAGCCAAAGAACTTGTTGATTGAAAAAATTAACAAATTGGCGCACCTACATTTCCAAATAAAGAAACCTTAATGATTGGACGAGAATAAAAGTGCAGTATGTGGGGTTCTCCGTACATATGTGCTTTGCACTTTTAGACTGTCTCCAACAACACATGCATAAGAGGATGCATACCCAAAATGGGTTAGGAATAGTGTTTTGGGTGAAAAAAATGACTCCATGCTACTCATTTTGGGTCCGCTGCTAAGCACCAAGCATATATGCAGCTCGCTTGCTCCTTTTGCGTTGTCGGGCCCACCACTACCAACAACATCGAGGGGGCAGGGCTGGGCGTGGATCAATGCTACTTTTGCCTTTGCCTGTTGGCTGTTGGAGACGTAAAGATTTGGGTCTCGAACTCCAATGTTCTGCATAACCCAAATACTAGGATAGGTCTTCTATTTGTCTCTCATCTGTTGGAGATAGTCTTAGGGTCAAAGTCTCTCCTACTTTTGTTTTCCTGGGAGTAGCAATTCTAGGATAAACAGTAACTGTCAGGCAGATCAAGGCAGCTAGTAGAGCAACTACTACATCCTACCGTTCTTTTTTTGGGATACTTTCCGGAAAAAAAATATAGCAATGACATATATGGTAAACATTTGAACAGTTCACCACAACAAAATTACCAAAGTCAACTCTGTTCTATGAAGTATGAACCGTTATGATTGCATATACCTGGAATTCATAACATAGGTCGTCTCTACGGCTTCCACGGGTGTTTACGCTCGAGAGAAGTAATTTTATCATACATGGCAAAAATCATCTTTGATTATGTTGATGAGGTAAAATTTTACTGCGCATATAATGACATCTTTGGTACCTGTAGTAGCTCCTGGACGTGCGAAGCGGCACAAGAACTTACTTATATTATGCTGAGGTTGTCCATGCTAAACTAATAATCAAATGATGTTCAGGGAGAAAAAACAAAACTAGCAAAGAGAAAAATCAAGCTAATGTGCGTAATGGGAAAAAAGTCTGCTTCATAGATTATGTTACGTATATATGGCCAGCAACCAGCATACAGTTGTAGTAAAATCCGTGGAATCCGGAAAAAAATACATCCACCCAAAAGTGGAAAATGTCCTCAAATTGGTGGGAAAAGAAAATGGCCAGCCACTACCTAGCTATGATGAAACACGCTCTCACACTGTATCCTCCTAAGAATCAGTCTAGCTGATCATCTGCTGAAGAAAGCACATGCTTGGCCATCACAAGCAGCGGTTGATGAGGCCACAGACGACGACCAAGCCCAGCACGAGGAGATGGTCCGTCCCGGGCGCCACCGTCAGCGTCAAGACGTCGTCTCCAAGAACCACCCCGGCGGGCGTCTGCTTCCGCGCGACGGCCGCCACGGCCGCAGCACCGTCGGCGCCGCCGCTGAAGATCCTGTACTCCGGCTTGCGCGAGCACCCGCCGACGACAGCGTACGTCGTATTATTCGTCCCGCTGCCACCATGCATCGTCACGGCAGCTCCGCCGCCCGGAGCCTTGCGCACCGCGAACCACGGCGTCCTCGTCTCCTCGCCGCCGTCGTCGGACTCGGACTCGGAGTACCGGCAGGCCTCCCATCGCCGCCTGAACATCCCGAAGCAGCTCCGTCTCTGGGGGGTTTTGATTGATTATTAATCGTACTCGTACGTAGGATGCTGAAGAAGGCAACAAAATGTTTTATGGTTAGACAACTTAGACTATGATTACATACAGGCACGTACTACGATTAATACAGTACCCCTTACTGTTCTAGAGTTCATTTCAGACATTACTTTTCTAGCCTAATACAGTAATATTCCAATCCCCAGAGCGTCAGGTATGCAGCAACTCTCTCAGAACAAAAGTTCAGTTCAGGTTCTCATTTACTACAACTGCAAATACATACTCTTAGACGCTTAAAGTGCAGCTATGTACTGTAAGTCTGTAACTACCTAACTAGCTATTTCAGCTTAAAGTACAGTTATATATGAGATATGTATCTATGCTCTATCAGAATGAAGCAGAGAAAGTAAACCTCTCTGTTCCATGTTCTTTGGGCGTTGGCCGGGGCTCACTTCATCCAATGCAGTTCATCAGGATCCCAACTAACCTCAGAGACTCGGGAAACATGTGCGATCAGATCTCAACATCGATCTGATTGTTTTATTCAGAACCCAACTATTCAGTAGGTTTAGTTTCCATTCGCTTTTTCCATGGAGTGATGTGCATGGCGGCTGATTTCTATTCTTGTTCATGTTCATCGCATCCTATCTGCGTGGTGATGTCAGCACCCACAAACCTTGTTTACAGACCACTGCTTATCCACACATGGCAGATTGGCAGTGTATGCTAAACAACAATCAAATGACACTCTATTAGTATTTCCCTAATTATCCACCCAGAGTGCACTTGTGTGTGTCTTTGCGAACTGCGATGGGGAGTGTTTCCTGCTTTTCTGGAAGCGCCAGTCAGTCTCTGACTTTTCTTGCATTGCTATGTGTCATCATCATAAAATGGATGGATGTTTTATGTCAGATAGTATTGAATAACTAGCTTCCAGCTCGGCGAGATTATCGCGAGAGACGTCGTCGGATTTAACTATTAGTGCAAGGCCTGCCTGCTATAGCATTTGGAAGGCTCGTGCGGATTAGCTCATAATAAACTACCTACAGATACAGACATTCTGTTGTACCCGATCGATCGATATATGTGATGCGATGGAAGACTTGTGAATAGGATCGTTATACATCCGATCGAATTGTTTGCTTGCTCCAAAGGCATGGAAAACACGGGTGCATTATAATGTACGAGTATATATATAAGTATACTCCACGTACAGGACAGAAGGAATCTTTGGGGTACTGAACATTAGCATACTTCCCCAGCTGAGAGTTGGTGTACTGAATAATGTGTTAATGTGTAGCGGAAAACAATTTGTTGACCGAATCACACACCACACGCTCCTTCTCCAAACTTCCTGCGAATAAAAAGAAAAATAAAACGAGAGGCCAACGTTTTTCTTTCTTTGAATAAAACATCTGAAAGTTTGGAGAGAACAAAAGTGCAATGTAGTGCATTTCTCTGTACATATGTGCTTTCGCGTTTGTCATGATCAGAATCTTCAGCTCACTAGCAGGTTTAATTAAGATCGTTTTGGATCCGTGCAGGAAAACTTCAAGGAACTCCAAGCAACCTCCGATTCCCTTTTTCAAAACAGTGTAATTTTGGAACCAGTCAAGTTTCAAGTGACGAATAACTTTATGGTCGTTATGTGATTGCCACGGAGTCAGCTGGTCAAATGAAAATGCTTCTTTTAGATAAACAAATGAAAATGTGTATGGTGGATTGCTTTTAAGTAAAATTGTTTGAACTTTTCAGATATTGACCCCCAGTCGTCGCCTCTTTCCACATATATAAAGTAGGGAAAAAGAAACCGAAACGTAACAAAGAAAAGGCATTATGAAAAAAATCTATGACCGACATCTTTTCGAAGCAAATAGTTTACCCATCTGTTTCAGAGTCCAGTCACTCAACACTTCTGCTACTGCTACATATACTACTCTCTTAGTTCCAAAATTAGGTCTTTTAAAGTTTATAGTAATTAAATATTCTCTAACTTTGACCAAGTTAGTAGAAAAACGTACACATATATCTATCTATAACATTAAATGTTGTATCAGAGTTAGAGAAACTTAATTTAGCACAGAACTAAAACGGCAGCAGTTCTAGGCAGATGTAGCAGTGAACTAATAAAGGTATGGTCTTGGAAAAGGAGTGTGTATTGAGCCACTAAGCATAGTGAAATCACACACATTTCAGAATAGAAAAAGGTCTGAACTACAGATGCTCTCCTGCTACAAATAAGCTAGACAAAGAAGAAAAATAAAATACATCCGCGTTGTGAGTTGTGACACAGCACGCGTTTAACAGAGCACCCCCAAGGCCCCAACAGAAACATGTGGAGAAAAAGGAGTCAGAAAATACTTGGAAATACAGGAGACACCATGCATGGTGTACAAAGATAGTACAGTATCCGATCCCTGACTAAACAAGTTTTAATTTGCTCAAATTGGCCTCGTGAACATTGCATTCAGATGCAGAACAGAAACGTACCCACCTTTTTTCTGAAATGAAACTGTGGGGGAGAACAGAACAGAACCCATCCTAATAATTCTCTTATCTTAAAGATAACAAATAAAATAAAATATACTCATAAGATCCGAAATGCAGACATTGCCTCCATCCATGTATAAATGAATGCAGGCAATGCAGCAGATGATCGCAGTGACGCTCACCTCACCACAGGTTCAGAACTCACAAGAAATCAATGGCCATCACTAGGATCCAGCCGATATCCGCTCACCTCCACCCACGCGCCGCTACTCCGACCAATGACGATCCGGCGGCCGGGAAGCAGCAGCAGGTGTACACGGTGTGGATGAAGTCGCTGGTGCTGAGCGGCCACGGGTGCACCGTGTACGGCGACGACGGCCGCGTCGCGTACCGCGTCGACAACTACGCCTGCAGTCGCAGCCGCGAGGCGTACGTCATGGACGGCGACGGCAGGACGCTGCTCAAGCTCCTCAAGAAGGTGAATGCATGGGATGGGATGGCATTGCTGTACGTATTCCCACCGTCCTTCTCTGATGAGGCCTAAGCGTAGCTAACACTTGGTTGCAGAACTTTGCGGCGTTCGAGACATGGAAGGGCTACTCTTATCGCACCGCCGGTACTGCCGGCATGGAGGAGCAGCAGGAGAGCTCCAAGCCATGGTTCAGCGTTCGCAAGGCCCGTCAGATCCTGAAGAAGAATAAGGGAGAGGCGCAGGACAGTGGCAGAGCTGTAGCGACGGTCTGCGTCGTCGGCGGGGAGGTTTACAGGATCGACGGCTTGCCGCGCAAATCGGAGTACAGGATCATTGGCCCCGACGGCGAGGTCGTGGCGGAGACCAAGAGGAAGCAGACGGAGTCGGGGGTGGTGCTGGGAGAAGACGTCCTCAGCCTGACGGTGGGCCCTGCAGCAGATGCAGATCGCCGCCTGCTTCTTGTTGGGATTGTGGTCGTCTGCGGCCTCCTCAGCCGCTGCATCTGAATCTGACGGACGGTCGTCTTCTGAACTGAACATTTTTGCACTGCTTGCAGACTTGCAGCAGCTGCAGTGTTTGCTCATTTACTACTCAATGGAGCAGTTTTTACAGCTTCCTTATGTTACTACAAGATTTAGAAACAGTTTTTTCCCAGCAGCCAGCAGGTGAAGGCTAAAGTGTTTTTTTTATATATATATTTTTGAGAAAGAGAGTCCACTTTCTTTCTTTACTTTTATTTTATCCTTCGGCTATGGTTGTTGATTGACTACTTATGTAAGTCTTGTAAGTGATGCTACTTTCTTTCAATGTACTTTTGCAAATGGCGAACGATGATTTTTTTTGTCATCGTTTTTTTTTCGCCAATTTCCCATAAAGATAAGTGTGCTTTTGATGGCTATGTACATATGCTTGTTCACCTTTTGTTTTCTTCTTTTTCCACGTGCTACCTGTTCCCTCTTGGATTCAGATGGACATTCATTCAAACGACGTACTCCAGTCTCCCAAATGGTTGTTGAGAGAAAGAAACACCGGTCGATTCTGATCAGTCCACGCATGCATGCAGTACGCGTTACTGAACTTTTAGAACAGTAGTTAGTAGAGATAGAAAAGATTCTAATAAAGGTTTAGCTCGTCCTGGTGTCGGTGACGGTGAGGACGTAGCTTGTGTTTTCAGCTCAAGTGTAGAACACGAACAGGGGTAATATATATGCTGATGTTATATATATCATTATATCTGCATATGAAATCGAGCTTGACTATATCAATTACAAATGATCGGCATGGCTGAATAATAAATCTTGCAGGAGAGTACGGTCGATCGATAATAAGAAATGAAATCACGAATGGACCAACATTCTTCTGAAATCTTTTCAGAAGATACGTTCGATCAGCCACTCAAATCTCAGAGAGAATTCCATCTTGCAAGGTCTTGCATGCTCGGTCGTTCTATGAAAAAAACCACAACTAATCGTACATATATATGCGTATTACAGAAGCCAACCTTTATATATATATTGGCACACAAGTGACACAACGGCATGGTGATGATGATAATGCATGGTGATGATGATGCACTGCTGCTTTAGCCTGCAGCTAAGTCACTGAACTTATGTGTTATGTGTGTGTTTGTCTATGACTATGCCTGCGGTTTGTCTACTGTTGTCCTGATTTCTATAGAAGGCTGAAGTCTGAACTTATATGTGTGCTAGGTGTCTGAAGTATAAATTATGATCGTGATTTGTGAACTTTACTATTCCCTTCGTCGCAAAATAAATCAACTTTGTCCAAGTACATAGCTAGAAGTTGATTTATTTGTGACATAGAGAGTACTACTTATATGTATGTGTATGTTGTGTCAAGTGTCAACTGTGGTTCATTTTACGTGTTACTCCTATGAGATTGGGATTATGCATTTGCTATTAAGTGCCTCTTGCAGAGCAGGAGTGCAGCATGCATGTGCTCGGTTTGATCGGTGATCATATCGGTCTTCACGGAAAAACCAAACCGATAGCTAGTTTCGGTAACTGCATACTGGTACTTGGGTTCTCGGTTAGAATTTTGGTTCACGTTTTGCAAATAAATAAATTTAAAAAATACAATCCAAACAAAAAAAGAGAGGATAAAACCGAATACCGCCAAACCTTAGGGGCGGATCCATGATGACCGACTTGCTTTGTCTTTCTCCTTTTTTTTCTCCTTCACTTCTTTGTCTATGCATAAAAAAGTAAAAATTATTTTGTTAGTTGGGTGTGTGAAATTTGAACTCGAACAAAAACTTATGCAAGGAGAACTGGTGTGTTTGGTTACTTATTTAGTTGAAGCATGGCTAGCTGTAGCCCAGGCCGCAGTCCAACAGGGGCTTGTTTGGTCGGGTGGGCTAGCAGGCTTCGCTCTGGGCCAGCTCCTGTTTTGTTGGCTATACGGCTGTACTGGTGTGTTAGTCACCGGTTGCATAAGAGATAAGACGGTGAGCTTAGCTCTGCTCTGATTATAAAAACTGAATTTGTACACTTGAGATCTTAAATACCATTTTTTCAGATTTGTTCCAACACGTTCTGGTTTTAATTTCAACTGTTTTTACACAAATTACCATCTCACTTTTTCATTACCATCTATATATCGCGTTTGTGACCCTGTGCTGTTGGTACCTCTGGAAAAAAAGAAGGAATGTATTTGTCTTTAGAGAGGAACAAATCACTATCAGACAACTCTTTCTTTCGTGCAAAGCAGAGGCAAATCTTTAGAGAACAAGAATGCCCAACAAAAGTAAAAGAGTCATAGATGAGTGGATCAAAGTTCTTGACATGTCGGTGAACACTAAGGGCATATTTGGGACTGCTCTAGAAACTCTGCTCCGCAAACTCCACCGTGGAGCAGCTCCACAAAAAAGCTGGAGTTTGTGGAGTACCTTTTTAGGTGTTCTCACAACTCCATTTTTTTTTCTGGAGCTGTACGCGTGGAGCTGAAACCGTTTGACTAAAAAATATAGAGTGGAGCTGAAAAACGTGGAGCGGAGCAGTCCCAAACAAGTCCTAAACCTATGTAATATAGAATAGACCCTCTCCCCCCTCCCCCTTCCTTTCTCTAACAAAACCCCCGGTAAAATTCCCTAAAATTAGGAGCCGTTGAAGTTTTAAAAAAATCATCTATATTCTATATTTCTCATTGCACAAGTTTTTTTAAACTCAAATTTTGATGATTGTATTTTAAATTAATATAATAGTGTCACAAATAATTATACGATTTAGACGCTGACACTTTAAAAACTTTGTTTAATGTTTTTCACAGTGTTCTAAAGTATATCAAAAGGAACACTATTATGAAACTATGTTTGAGATAAATCTACTCATAGCATTTTTAATAAAATATTCATAATTTCTAATCAAGGTCTAAGATGATTGACTTACCCCCGGTCCAAGTTGTGGCCGGGCACAGACACGGTAATTCTTAGCTTGTCAACCCTCGCGACCCGCAAGGCCACACGCCGCCGCCGCCCTCCCGCGCGCCGCCCTCTGTCGTCGCCGCTGGTCCCCCTCTCTTCCTCTCCGGTATCTCACCGGGGCTGAAGGGAGCGGAGATCCATTGTTTTTAATAAGTTTCTCCAGTAGATTGAGTCATTAGGGCTAGAGTTTCTTCATGCCAAAGTTCTTGGTATTGAAGTTTTATCTCCTCCTTCTCCTCTTCTCCGACAATGGTGAAGGAGAAGGGTGGAATCGTTTTCTCCATGGCAGCTTCGTTGAAGACGAGGGCGACAACTTCGGCGTCACCATCTTTATCGACATGACGACATGGAGATCTTTGTTTCTGGACGGCGGCATCAAGGCAGAGATGATGTCACTGCCATGGAATAATTTTCTCCGGTCTTTTCTTTGTTTTGTTGTGGTTAGATCTGACCACAATGAAAGACTTGGGAGAATATCCTTCAGACCCGTCTTTCTCATTCTTCGGTGGCAGAAAGAAGAAGAAGGAAGACACCAGCAAGAAGAAAAAGATCATCAATTCCACATATAGGAATGTTGGCCATCCGTTGGGTATCTGTTCCCAGGCTTACCGCTATTGCTGGTGCCGAGTATTTGCGTGTGCGGTCATCTATACGAAGCGTCAAACAGGTTTGGTTTTGAGATTCGGAGCTTTTCACGCCGTGGGTATATTTTAGATGAAAATCGGTTTCTGGATATATCTAGTGTAATCCAGAGTGTTTGTAGTATATTGATGTACCCCGTTATTATATAATATAATTTTTCTTTCGTCGCAAAAAAAATACCCCACTCCAAGTTGGATACATTTTTAGAAGCAATGAGTAGTGGAATTTATAAATGATTTTTTTTTATTAAAAGGATGTTACTATTCTCAGTTTTTTGTTTAACCGGGAGGAGAAAATACAGAAAATGTCGCTTCCTCGGCAAGAAAATTGGCAAACCGTAGATCGCAATACATTTCCCGAACCCGAGCGATCGCTTTTCGCCTTTCTTCTTCCTCCCGACTCGCTGGCCTCTCCCGACCCTGCCCCGCTCCATCACTCTCCATCCCACCGACACACGCGGACGCGGCGTGTCAGGTGCCCCCGCTAAAACCCTAGCCCCACACAGGCCCGATGGCCGCCCCGCAGCAGCCGCACCCACCGGCAGCGGAGGAGGGGGCCGCGCCGGCGGTTCCCCTGCCCGCCGCTGCACCGGGTCCGCGGCCGTACGACGTGGCGGTCGCGGCAGCGGAGCTCCGGCCGGTAGACTGCAACCTCGCCGCGCTCTGTGACCACGTCCAGGCTGAGGGGTTCGGCTCCGGGCCTTCTCCGACCTCGTCGTGGAGGCCATGGGCGCCACCTACCGCCTCCATCGCCTCATCCTCTCCCGCAGCGCCTACTTCAGGTGAGCTCTAGAATGCTGAGCCTTGCCGCTGTTGCCGCCTTCGATTCCTTGGGGATTGAAGTTCCTGTTGCGATCTGATCGTTTGCAACTGCTCAGAGTACTTGGTTGGGATTTCGCCATCCATTTCCTGTGAAATTTCCATGTGCTTTGATCCCTATTAACAAAATGTTTAATCTAAGAATATGACCTTATATAGTGATTAGGATTTTTTTTTTCAGAAAAGAATTACAGCCTGCAATAGCACTCCTATTAAAATCTTACACTCTTGTAGAATGTGTTAGATCTTCATTTTGTACTCTGTAATTTGTATATCATAGACAGTGCATCCTTCAATGTTCAGTTTTCTCTATTACTTTCAAATTTCCATCTATGCCACGAATCATGACTGAAGCTCAAATTGATTTAATAAAAGTCGGTCACTACTCACTAGATATAGATAGTGTCTCTGTTGAGATTTCAAGGTCAGAACTTGTGGATGGAGACATAAGCATCAACCAATAGCGTGGGCGCGTGGCACATGAAAAATGAGATCTTAGTGTCCTCCCTTTGGTGGTCCTGTGTACTCCTATTTCCCTCTTCGATTTTAGAGAAACCGAGAAAGTTATTTAGAGACCAAGTTGGTTCTCTTCCCTCTCATATATGATACAACTGATCAAGATGTTATCCTGATGGTCATGGTCCCTGCATCTTTGCTTGGTATTTGAATGAGGCTTTGGTGCTCTGCTCTTGTAGTTACCATTGATATGCATTGCTTGCTTATCACTTAGCCAAAACAGTAATAATAAAATAAATATGAAAACTTATATAAATTATGATAGAACTATCCAACATTGATTAAGTCTCATTGCCTATAGCTGTTCTCTTTGTGTTTGTTGGTCAGCACATAAGTCACTCTCTTTCTGCAGCCAAGCTTTTACCTTTTGCTGTTTTCTTACATTATTTCCCTACTAGCATATATAATGTTCATGTAAATTAAAATAAGTAAAACTCATAACAACTTCGGTATGATAATGACTGGAAGGAATATGCTACATGGTCCTTGGAGAGAGGCGGGAGCACCCACAGTGGTTTTGCACATAGATGATGCCAATGTTGATTCAGAGGCAATTGCAATTGCGCTTGCATATCTTTATGGACAACCCCCAAAGCTTAATGACAACAATGCATTCCGGGTGCTTGCAGCTGCATCATTTCTGGATCTTCAGGTCTATCCCATTTTAATCATTTATTTTATAATTTTCCTTTGTGCTTCATTGTGGTGTGTTATTTTGTCTCACATGTGATGTGGTCAATTATAGGACTTATGTACAATATGTACAGATTTTATTATTTCTGAGCTTTGGACATCAAACTTTTTACAATATCAGGTAAGTTTATCACTATTATATAGACTTTTGTTGGGTCAGATCAGATTTCTTGAGCAATAAAATATTGACTTTATTCATCTTGATCATTCACCGTCTTAGTTTTTTTTATCATTGCTAATAGTTGTTTGCTGAGAGTCAAGATTATGGTAGCCATGGACAGCGTGTCAGGAATGCTTGCTGGGGTTATCTTTGTCAAAGTGCCACGCTGGAATTACGAGAGGTACATATGATTTATAGGACTTTATCTGATTAAATGGTGTAATTGTGTTGGTTGAAATGCCCTGCAATCTTTTCAGAGATTTTTTCCTTGATTTGTAGAATTGTTTATTGTTACCACCGGCTTTAAGTATGCTCACTCAAGTAATTTTACATCGCTCATTTATGTTTGCATGTGAATTGGAAGGTTGCCTTTTGTATTAAATATTAGATATTATAGAGCTCATTTATTGATAGACCTTGTCACCATGCCTTAATTTCAGCAATTATCTTTTTCTGCATGAATTAATTGACTATTTGTTTCGGTATTTAAATCAAGTACTCTCTCCGTCCCATTAAAAATGACGTTTTAGACTCCATGCCATCTTGTTTGAACGTTCGTCTTATTTAATTTTTTTGTATAAATATTATTTATTTTGTTATGACTTATTTTATCATCAGAGGTACTTTAATAATGATTTATTTATTTTATAATTTGCAAAAAAATTTGAATAAAACAAATGGTCAAACACCGTGTCCAAAAGTCAAAAAAGTCACTTTTAATAGGACAGAGGGAGTACATGGTGACTATGTTGTGAATGGGGATAGTATGGCTATTAGGTGTATGAAAAATGCTGAGAATCTTTGAATTATATGAATATGTTTAGTTTTTTTTTCTTGTCATCAACATAAGTAGTACTTACATGTGAGGATGTTCTTAGCTGGGATTTGGTGTTTAATATACATCCTATGTTATATGTGAACATGCAGGGCTTTTTGGTTATTCACAATATTATTTTTTATTTTGTTCTTGAAAGGTGCTACCAAAACTTTCTTCACAAACTTTGCATGCTCTCCTTACATCTGACGAATTGTGGGTACCCAACGAGGAGAAAAGGTTAGTTTTGTCACTTTGTGTTTATTTGTCTGCTCAATGATACTACAAGCCCTTTTGTGACAACATCTTATCTTGATACTTGAAGATTTGAACTAGCATTGTTTACTCTACTGGCAAAGGTTACTATGTGTGAGATACAAGTTAGTGGGAATGAAACAAGCTTACCAAGTGCTGATCGAGCCATGAGGAAGGGGAAGATTCCGATGAACGAATCTGGGGAGGAACTGCTAATGAACTCTGAATTGCAGAACTTGAAGTTGCATGATAACTTGGGGAATGAAATTCCCCTTAACATTATTGCTATTTCAGATATGGTAATTCCATGGAATATCATGTCTGCACAGCTGAGATGATGCTCAATCTCTACTTTTGTTCAATATGCTACGTATTTTCCTTGTCTTATTAAATAACTATTTTTCACAAGAAGCGTGACAACTACATTAAGACTACTGTTTTTTCTGAAATTTAGAATGGTGAAGCTACCAAGAGAATGGAGAATGATTGTTCTACCAGAGGACCTTCTGGAGAAAGCACTTCATACCAATTTAATGAAAATAACTGGCTTTCTAGTGAGCAAACTGCAAATAATTATTTCTCAAGAGCTTCCAGTAGTGTTGTTCCTACTGAGTGGGGAAGGCCCAATGCACCACTTTGGGGTGGTAGAGTTGTTGGACGGCGGCAAGTTAGATGCATTACAGGAAGCTCGTGCCTATCTACTGATGAATATAACGCTTTTATGAATATATTTGAGAAGGGGTCTCTTCTCTACTGCAACATGTCCTTTGATGCGATGCTAAGTGTTCGAAAGCAACTCGAAGAATTTGGATTCCCTTGCAAAGCTGTCAATGATGGTCTATGGCTACAGGTATTTAATCTACTCCCTGCTTTGTGCTACTCTGTTCCTCTTAAGACTGTTTATAAAACCTTGATGCTTTGTTATTGTAGATGCTTCTATGTCACAGGGTGCAAGCGATAGTTGCTGATACTTGCAGGAACTGTTGCCTTACAAATAATTCTTGTGCTTGTAAGCAAGCATATGTGAGCTCACATACACACTACAGGCAGGAGCATGACTGGAGCAGTGTTTCTGGCACCGTAGGTAATGTCTACCTTGCGGATGCCCAGGGCGATGGGAATGGTGTACTTGGGCCTGTCCGTGTTAACGTAAGAGGAGCAGTCGATGGACTTGCTGGTATTGGGAGAGGGAACTCAAATGTGCCAGGTGCAGCTTGGGCTCCTACACGTTACGTCTTCTCCCGTGTCCCTTATGGGCTTGGTTCAAGAAATGGCCAGCAATTTGCCAATGATGAATCAGAACCTAGAATTGACCGCAATGGAGATATTTCAGCAGATGGTCTGACTGCATTGGTTAACCTTAGCCAAGAAAACAATGCTGCTCATCCACAGGCTGAAAGTCTATTTGAGACAGGGATGCAGACAAGGTATTGCAGTGTTGCATCTGTTTCCACTCCAGGTGGTTCTTCTGTCCAGATGCAGGAGTCAAAGGAGCATGATTGGGAAACTTCAGAGGATGCAACTATATCATTAGACATGAAAACACCTCTTAGCCATTTTCCTCCTTTCCGCTTTGGGTAAGGTTTTACTTTTCTGTAGTACTACATTGGATGGTGTTCCATGGAAAATCTGACTTGTTATTTCTTCCATTTTCTAGAATGTCCCAGTTATCTCACGAATCATTTGAAAGTCGAGGACAGTTTACTTCTACAATACCAATTGGGGTTGTTGCCTTGTTGATAACCTGCCATGACAGAAATAAGAAAAATAAAATAAAATTTGTAACAAAAATATAAGGCTAGCTAAACAAGAAATGTTTTGCTGTTTGTTCTTTGTCATATTTAGGTATAATAATGATGATTTAAAATTTGTTGTGCACATTGCTTTCTTGTTTCTGACATGGCTTGACCAGCTTATTTTTGCTCACAGGGTTGAGTTTGAGGATGTGCACAGGCTTGCTGATGGTCAGGTGAAACATTCGACTGAAGTGTTTTATGCAGGCTCTCTATGGAAGGTTAGCATTGTTGTCCTAAATGTATCCATCGTTATAATGGCCAAAATCCAGTAAAGTAATTGGTATAGACATGTCCAGGTGAGTGTTCAGGCATTCAATGATGAGGATCCTCATGGGCGACGCACCCTTGGTATTCTTTTTTTCTTTACCATGTTCTCATATGCTTTCCTCTTGCTGTGACGACTATCCAAATATATCGAAATGCCATGTACCAATTTAACTGGCAATGCAGGACTTTTTCTCCACCGACGCAAGGCTGAGTTGTTAGATCCCTTGAGGAAGGTGAGTGATCTACTGAATTCACTTGTCAGAGAACATTATGTTCAACTTAACTGATAATAAAACTTGTATTCCTCAGGCTAACTTGTATGTCGACCCCCGGGAAAAGGTTACTGCTCGGTATCAGGTACTATCTGCTTTTCATCTACTCATCGGTTCACTTGAGGTACTGTGTATGGACTAATTTGGCAACTTATTTGCTGCTGTTAGCTCATCTGTCCATCAAAGAGGGAGGTCATGATATTTGGAAGCCTCAAGCAGGCTGGGACGCTGCTACCAAAAGCCCCAAAGGGCTGGGGTTGGCGCACTGCTATACTGTTTGACGAGCTTGCAGATCTTCTCCAGGGTGGTGCCCTGCGAATTGCTGCAGTGGTCCAGCTCGTCTAAACTACAGTTGCAGAAAACAACTGCTTGCGACGATTGTGATACCACAGCAGTTTATGTAGTTGATAGTTTGATACATGCAAGAACTCGATCCTGTCATGTACTCGTGCTCTGAAATTGTGTATACTGTATAGGTCCTGTTTGGAACGCTGTTTTTCTCGTGAAAATGAACTGATTTATATGAAATTCCTACGTAATTCTTGTGAAATTTTTGCATTTCAAACAAGCCTATAGTTGTTCATTGTTTTATATATAAATAATATATCTAGGTGGATCTTCAGCTCTGGATTTGGGCCTATGAGGACTTATAGAAGCAGTTGGGTCATGAACAATAAAATAGGACTGCGCATTATAATTTAACCATAATGCCTTAATTGGGTTGAGTTTACTCTAATGTCGTTCCAAGTTGTTGTAGGCAGCCACCAAGGCCAACAATAGGACTGCGCATACTCTACGACGTTGGCCTTTGGCTTCACGATACAAAACATCGGGAAGAATGTATCGCACAGTGCCACGAAGGCGTCGCGCTTCTTTGGAAGAGCAGCGGTGGTCAGCAGATTGACGAGGTAGATAAAGGCCCCGCTTCCGGAGGACACCCAGGACAAGCAACTCCGCTAGCATAGCAGGACTCACCACGGGTCTGGTCCATTGCTCACGTGAAAGACCCATATCTTCTCATGAGCTATCCAGCCACGTGAATTTGATATGGCGATCGACACATCCGCGTCACCGGTGTTCACCACATAACTCCGCTAGCATAGCAGGACTCACCACGGGTCTGGTCCATTGCTCACGTGAAAGACCCAGATCTTCCCATGAGCTATCCAGCCACGTGAATTTGATATGGCGATCGACACATCCGCGCCACCGGTGTTCACCACATCCGCGCGCGCGGTCTTGTAAGTTTCCAGGTGCAGTGCCGCATTGCCATTGAAGGTCACCTCAGCAGAAACGAACCTGTAGAGTGGGAAGAGATTGGTGATAACCTCCGAGTGTTTCTTGAAATTCCAAGCCCATACGTGCACCACAATGACATCAGCGTCGCAAGCAACAGGGTCACTAGGCATCTTCACGCTGACGACGCCGTAGAGTATGCCTTTCAATCTTATGATCGGCTCGAACATTGACTTGCGGGTCACCATCCGACTGAAGCATTGCAATGTAAGAAGGGCGTCGGAGCCGGCATGATGCGCCACTCCATTAGTCCGAATTACTCCAAGCCTTGAAGCCATGCTCTCCAAGTTGTTGTTTCCATACTCTAATTTCTGGCAACAGAAGACTAGTCTGTGGAATGTTTTCAGATTATACGTGCAGGGGAACAATTGGCGCACAGAGGACAAGAACCCGACTCGATCATGTGGCGGAACTGGTACTGCACCGAGTCCTCTAATCAGGTATCCAAAATCTGCAAACCCATGGTATGTCACTCAAGTGATATTTTCATTGCGCATCAGACCAGACTCTGAAAGCAAGACGAAGAACTGAGCAAAGGGATCCCATAGCTTGCGTGAGCATCAAGATCCAGGCCTGCACGGCGAAGAAATGTCACTCCCTTGCTGGCTGGGTCTCTTCTTGTAGCATCAAACATAAGATTGAACTGATAGATTTTGTTGCTCACAGGCGAGAAGTCATGAGCAAGCATAAAACTAACATGAACAAGTCTCCGTTGTCCACATTGTTACGCATCTGGTGATAGCTCTCATTCGGATCGATGGGATTCGTCCATGGAGGACCTGGCTCGTCACTAGCGCAAAACTCAAAATCGAAACCAATCATCCACTCAAATCCCGTTTGTATCAGGGTACTCTTGATCTCAACAAATGCGTCCTCAACATCATGTGTTTATAGGGCAATGGTCCATATAAAAGTGAATCATTGTTGAATCATCGTGGAAGAGTGTCGTATCATTTGTTAATATTTCTGAATTATTTGTCAAAGGTTTTTTTTGACAACTATATCTGTGACACCTGAGTTTCGTATTTATATTGCAGACGTGGACAAAGTACTAACTGAGATAAATGGTGAGGAGTCTTGGCACGACATAGTACTGGTTGGGTTTGGGAGCAGGAACAATGATAAATATTTCAGATTTATGAATAGCTGGGTACAAAATTTTGTGACAAGAGCTTCGGTAACATACGAACTTTAGAAATTAAGGATGTTTTAATTTGGAAACTCAAACATTAAAATAGAATCATGAATATAAAAAAGAGATTTCTGTATGACATTTGCTTCATTTATGTCACTTTGTTTTATCTAGTTTTTGGGCATGTATAACAGTATATAAGTATGTATGTCGGGGAGAAAAAAACATTCAAACATAGGTTACATAAAATGATATAAGTACCAATCTATCAAACAGCCTTAATGGCTATTGGAATGATGGTCAGTTAAACAAAGAGTGAAATACACTATGGGTCTTTAAAATTTTCTTCACTGCTCACCTAGTTTTATGAACTTTTTTTTGTCCATATGGTCTATGAATTTCTGATGTGTGTGATTGATCTAATTGATGATTTTTAGAGGGAGTCTCTACCCATCTATTTATATGCACTAGAGGTCGGTTTGGAGATAAATATCTAGAGAATACTGAATGGAACCACCTCAAGTTACAACCATTGAACCAAACAGGGCCACCAGGGGTGCGCCTGGCCCGCGCCTATAGCCACCGACCTTCTTTGGTCAGTCTCTGGTTAGGCCAAGATGGATCCTTGGATGGTTTCGCACCCGAAAAATTTGGTTATGTTTGGCCTTCTGATTCCTTTATGCAATTCGGTGATAGAAAGAGTCTTTTCGGTATGATTTCCCATGTATTTGAATATATAAGTCTTGCAAAACATGAATTCTCTAAATACATGGAACTAGATTAACAATAAAGATATATGTGTATAAGATTGCTTATTTCTCCTCTTTTATATCTTATTTGGCAGGTAAAATTAGGATTTAAGGACCGCCAACACCGGTACAAACAGGCTTCATCTTTGGGCATAAAGTCGAATTGACTCTAAATCAACTTGGGAGTAGAAGGACAGCTTCATCAACTTGGGCACCCGGAAGTCGCCGACGACCTGGACACTGCGCTAGCTCCGGCATGTGCTCCTGGTCCTGGAGGAAGCTTGGGTACGTCCATCTTGTCCACCAGGCTCGGCAGGCCGTCTCGTGCGGCGTGCGTCTGGCAGCAAGACGCACATATATGCATGGAGTACTACTGCGGCGTGCGGCGGCGGCGAGGGCGAGGGCACGGCGCTCTGCATCGCTGCTGCTGCTCCCGCCGCGCGCCGCCCCATATGGCGGCATCACTACTCACTAGCAGCTTGAACCCGTCGTGCGCTGCGATGAACTGGGCGTCCACAGCGGTGCCGTCGAGGCGGTGGGAACTTGCCCTCCTTGGTCAGGGACTTGTCGAACGTCGTCTTCCAGATGCTCTTGAAGTAGATGGCCGTGGTGACCACGACGCTTGTGCCGCCTGGGTGCACCGCACCGATCCACGAGGCTGTTGGTCGCCGCCGCCACCCAACTGTTGATCGGCTAATTCTTTGCCCTCTTCACCATGCATGCAGCTGACGTTCTCGGCGAGGCTCTCGCGGGATTTGGTGGCGCCGGTGCCCGCCAGCGAAAGCGCATGAGTACGTACATGGACAGACAGACAAGGGCGAGAAGGGGAGAGGTTGGCGGCCGGCGGACCTGTTGCTCTCTCCTCCCGGGGAGCGGGGTAGTCGTCCTTGCCCTTCGCGGCGGCGGAGGAAGACAAGTTCCTCATCAGACGGTGAGAGTGAGACAATGCCGACAGGCCGGAGCTAGTACCCCGCGGCGGCAACCCCGTGTTCCACCATTGCCTAGCTGTTTGCGATGCCGCCAGTGCCAGCTTTGCCGGCCGATGTCGCCGGCCTGTTTGCAGCCTCAAACTTTTCTATCGACGGATTGTACATCATGTCTCCAGGCTCCTTAATTGTGTACACAGCGTAGAAAGCTTCTGCTTGATCACCATTCACCAAGAGGGCATATATATACGGCTTGCATTGCACGATAGGAAATATACTAATTAAGAAGGATGGCGCGCTCAGCTCGCCTCTGTATATGCTTCTCTATTTGTCTGTCTACTGCACACCTAAGTGTTTTAGCCCTTGCTAAGACCTGGGTGCTTTTTACCCACAAAACACACGCGTATTATATTGGATAAAAAAATCAGGTGTTTCAAGCACCCTCAACACACGAATTTTTATATCATTGGATCTACATCCAATTGATGTGATTAAATACAGTAATGAAAATATTTAAGAAAACAAAAAATCTGACTAGCTGTCACCATTAGATTGAAATCCAACAGTCACCATGTACAACTTTAGATCACGCGACAATTATTACATATATTTTATATTAAAAATTCTAGCTATAGTTCGTTGAAATTTCTATAAGCATAATAATCTGCAATTTTTTATCTAGTTATAGAAAAATAAATAGATAAAACTACAAACCTATAACAAAGTCTAATATACGTTGACACAATAACAATTAATAAGTTATAATTTTGTCTAGCAAGGACAAAAAAATAATTTATATGCTCACACGACAATTAACAAACTTTTTTTCTATAATTAGATAAGGACAAAAATTAATATATATGTTGATACAAAGATAATTAATAAGTCATAATTTTTTTCTATAGTTAGACAAGAACGAAAAATTAATATATTGACAGAAAGACAATTAACAAGTCATATTTTTTTCTATAGTTAGACAAGGGTAAAACAATTAATATATTGTAACACTAAGTTGTACATGGTCCAATGAGTATGAAAATTTTACTATAGTTCAAACATACATTAATTAGCTCACCATAAAAATTTAACCAAAATTGGACCATAGAAGCTGCGGCTACAAATTGTTCCAATTAATAACAAATAAAATTAGATGTTCAATTAATGTAAAGCTGCAACAAAGTTTTTGTACTAAAACATACCATATTATATGTTCACTCCGTAGATCTACTCACGTGGAGTCCAATAAAATTGGAATTTTCATTTTATGATTTTCTATTATTTTTTCAGATTAAAAGAAAATAAATAAAAAACAAAAAGATGAAACAACTGTTACTGTACCGAAATCACCGTTCAAAACCGTTTGAGGGGTAATTTGACCGGTTTTGAAAAGTTTAGAGGGTAAAATGTCTGATTTTATAGTTGAGGGTGTGAAGTCGACCACACTAGATAGGTGAGGAGGTTAATTAGACTTTTTCTAATTTCTAATATGCAATACGGTATGATCCAATGCAAAATTTAGTAAATGGTTTGGTACATAATTCTAAATGACTCCACGTACAAGTAGAATATTAAAAAAAATTTGAAACCTTCTTAAATGCAAGTAGTTTAGACATAATGTAGTCTTGAGTAATAGAAGATTACATTACTAGTTAAGGTCTTTTGATTTAACTCTAAATGGCATATGAGTTTTTTGTTTAATGCTAAATCACATGTTCACACACTAATTTCACAAATCACATATGCACAATATCTAGCTCTAAGTCACAAATCCAGAAGCTACTACAGGTACCAAAGATGTCATTATACAAATGTATATGCGCAATAAAGTTTTACCTCAACATAATCAAAGATATTTTTTGCCATGTATGATAAAATTACTTCTCTGGAGTGTAAACACCCGTGGAAGCCGTAGAGAGGACCTATGTTTATGAATTTCAGTTATATGCAATCATAACGGTTCATATTTCATAGAACAGAGTTGACTTAGATAATTTTGTTGAGGTGAACTGTTCAAACATTTGATCGTTTGCCATATGCCATTGCGATAGTTTCTTTGAACTACTTTTAACATGTTTCAGCTTATTCTCTTTCATAAAACATTATTCAATTAATTTATTCTCTCAAAACATTATTTAATCATCCAGTTTTTCCACTAGCTAAACACGGTGGTATACAAAAAAATGTAGACGATAGTAGTTGCTCTGCTAGCTGCCATATTATTGAACTGTCTGACACTTACTGTTTATTCTAGAATTGCTCCTTCTCTCATGAAAACAAAAGTAGGAGAGACTTTGACCCTAAGTGCAAAGCACATATGTACGGAGAACCGCACATAGTGTATTTTTATTCTCGTCTAATCATTAAGGTTTCTTTATTTGGAAATGTAGGTGCGCCAATTTGTTAATTTTTTTCAATCCGCAAGTTCTTTGGATACTTATATTTAATCTCACATTATCATGTTCTTTTTATTTTATATGCTAATTGCCACCCTCCCCCCCCCCCCCCCCCCCCCCCCCCCCCCCCCTAACGGTCCTAGCTTTCTGTCTTGTGATATATATAGTACAACTACAATGTACTACACATGGGACTCATGGCTTGGGGAAAAAACTAATCTTTACAAGTCATCCAAGGCATCACATCGATCGAGCTTGTGTACAACAAGTTCGTCAGCAAATAATTTACACCCATTATTTAGCACAGTTGGTAATCTTCACAAGGCTCCTAATTTCCTGGCGGCCTAAATTCTCTCCATTGTTTAGTCTGATGATGGCTCTTCTGATCTGCATTTCCAAGCCAGCCAATTAGCTACTCCAAAAAAGGAGGATACAAGTGCATACACTCTAGGAATCGTAATGCATAATATACTAGTAGTGTTGTTTATTATATATATGGATTGGACTTATGGTACACTACCATGTGTGGATGAGTAAGTTATATATGGGTGTCTGTCGCTGTAGATGACATCAGAGAAAAGAGCAACAATATAAATCGACCGCCACATCATTTCAGGTGGGAGAAGCCGCCAGAAAATTGTAATCAGGCCTACTAATTGGGCGTGATAGTGTCAGTACTTATCATTGAGCCGAATAGAGAACAATGTGATGTGTTCTGATCGATGTGGAAATAAACCTGCACATGTTAAAATCGATGTTGCACATGTTAAACGTCATTTGAAGAAACGTTGGGGCCTCTCGATTGCGTCCATGTCCTGCAGAGAGTCATAAGATCATGCAAAGCCTCATCTACTCTGCTTCTGCTTCTTATCAACTTACTGGCAGTCTAGCACAGCAAGTCAGCAAGGTCCGGATGTGTCTGATGAAATCGGCTAGTAGGTTTGAAGTACCTGTGTGTATGATGTGGCATGTACACCTAGAAAAACTGCTTACTTCTAGACTCCCTCTCTTCTTCTTTTTTTAACTAAAACTTTTAGACTCTGTATGTATATAGTTATAAATGCACCAGTAGGTTTTGAGTTTTTGACATATATTCAGTGTTTTTTCGAGAACACGTTTATGCATGTATTGCTTTAAGGGAAAAAGGAGTTCAAAACACGGCTTGTCACGTTCGTAGGCGAGATAGCTAGAGCGCAACAAACAAACACATTACAACAATCACCGACTCGAACGGTAGAGCGAACAGGGCGTACTAACTAAGAGACACAATTGTGCGACTGAAGAGCAAGCGGGCGTTGAGTATATTCAGTTGTCATGTACAATATTGAGTAAGAATCAATCAAACTGGTCCTGTGTGTACTGATGATGATATGTAATACAGAACGCATGTGTGCATATATAGAGCATGCATCCACGAGCAAATCCAACTGTTCATCAGTTCAAGTGTGTGTTCGTTTATGTTAGGCTTTATTTAGATGCACATATATCTATCTCAAATCATATGAGTTAGAGTAAATTGAAGTAAAAATTAGTTTAAATACACTCAAGCACATGTAGATTGAGGTAAATATATAGACATTCAAATAAAGAAAAACTTATTAGGTTTGCTTGGCATGAATACCGAATACGTGCATGCTAACCCAACGTCTGCCTATACAAGTACATCACTGAAGGTTTTAGATACCTACCAAAGTACACCAAACCATGCTAACATTTTTCTAAACTCCAGAGGACACGCGCACACACTTGGTAAACGTGATGATAATAGTAGCATGCTCACTGCTGACTCGTACAAAAGCAGAATGAGCAATTGAGCATAAACAACTTTGTTATAGTCTATCATTTTCTTTGTGCAGTTTTTTCTTGTGATCTAGATTACAAAGTGCAATTTTGGTGATAAAAATTAGTACTACTCCGTCCTAATATTATATAAGACATAACTATTTTTTATTCATGTGACGTGTTCTTTTCAAACGCACATATGTGCACAATTTCTTATCGAACATATTCCTCACATCTCTTCTATAATTCCAATGCCACATCATCATTTTTCTTAGTCCACATCCTAATTGATAAACCCTAGTCCATTAACATGTGCTCCTGCACGGGCTAGATAAAAAATAGTAAGTGTTTTTCTTTGTTTATTCTCTAATACAATAGATATGCTCTATAGTCTCTATTTAGTTGTAATAAACTTAACTTGAACTAAATGTTTTTAGTTATTTTTTTCTTTTGTATGTCACCTTTGTGAAACTTTAGCATGCATTTAGTTAAAACATCACCTTGAACTATAATAACTCTCTTGTTGCAGCCATATCTTATACGACATAATGAATCTACTTTTTTAATTTTAATTTTAATATTGTTAGTTCCTATAAATTTTTATCCTCAAAAAAAGTTGAAAGTCTTGCGCTTATTATAAAACTATTGGATTAAGTCCAGTTTTCACCACTCAACTATCGCGTCAGTCTAATTTATACCCTCAATTACAAAACCGTATATTCCTGGCACCCAACTATCAAACCGGTTCACTTTTGGCACCTGGACAGTGGCAAAGCTGTTTTGACCGACGCTAAGTGGTTTTGACCATGTGGGGCCCACGTGTCAACCACTCATGACCTCCCTCCATCTCCATAGCAGCACCACGGTCGGTCCAATCCCGGACCGCGAGCTTGCCCAGCCGTCGCCGTCGCAGCGGCTGCGTCCACGCGAGGACAATAGCAGGTAGGCGACCACCGCCATATCCTGCTCGTGTGTTGCCGTGCTGCTTGGGGCGCCGCCACCGCATCCTGCTCGAACACACGAGGAGGCAGAGCACGGAACGGCCCGTCGGTCGTAGCGTGGCGAGTGGCAAGGAGGCAGCGCGATGCTGCCGCGGCGGACGCGGAGAAGGCGCGCCAGGTGCGGGCGCGAGCGAGCTTTGCCCCGCTGTCGTGGGTGCACGCGGGGGAGCTCCGCCCTACCGTCGCGGGCGCCAGCACGGGGTAGCTCCGGCCGCCGCCACCGCCATGGATCGTCGAAGCTCCCGCCGCCCCGGATCGCCTAGAAGTGGCCCTCACCGATGGCCACGCGATCCAGGAGCCTCCCTCCAGCGTCCAACACCTCAGCGGCCATCGGCGACATGCGTGTCCCGAGGACTTCCTAGCCATAGGCGCGAGGTCCGATGTGGTCCGGGCCGTGGTCCACGCCGCGTGGGTAGGCACGAGCTTTGCCGGCGATTTGGTTCGTCAACAGTGGGAGGCGCGAGGCAAGGCACGTGGCAGCCTCTCTGGCCGCGGCCGACTGGAGCTCTCGCGGCCAGCCATGGCGGCCTCTCCGAGCACGTCTGGGCAGGCACTCGCGGAATCGACGGAGATCGCGGGCTCGACGTCGTCGGCTAGGATCGGTGCGGGGGCGCGATACGGCCGGCCGCGAGCCCGCCGACGCCGGCTGGGCAAGCTCGCGGTCCGAGATTGGAGCGGCCGTGGGCTCGTCCGGTGGCGCTGTTGTGGAGATGGAGGGAGGTCATGAGTGGTTGACACGTGGGCCCCACATAGTCAAAACCACTTAACGTCGGTCAGAACAACTTTGCCCCTGCCCAGGTGCCAAAAGTGAACCGGTTTGATAGTAGGGTGTTAGGAATATACGGTTTTGTAGTTGAGGTTATGAATTAGACTGACGCGATAGTTGAGGGGTGAAAAATGGACTTAATCCAAAACTATTATGAACTCTTATTTTGTACTTTCTACCAATAAAAATTTCCAAGTAATGGATTACACTCTTAAGTATTATAATGGCATAATCATTTAGAACTTGTATTGCATAACATAAGATCCATGCTAGAGCTTGTAGTGAGATATAGATGGAGTAACACTGCTAACATTTTTTCGACAATGTAATGGTGAAAATATCAAGAGGATATTAATCCATAAGGTTTAAAATGAATGTTTACTCTAAACAAATCTTCAAAGGCAGAAGTATATACACATGTATGATCTGCACTAACCCCTTTTTTAAGATATTTGAATTTCTTGTCAAGGAATTATATGTGTAGTAATAGTTATACTACTGATATGTCTTTTTTAAGCATATTTGCATTTATATATTTTTAATGGGAAAATGGCAATTTTATGTAGATTGGAATCGAGTCTAATAGAAAAACGGTTTCACAAAGTGATTCTGATTCATCACCTAAAATGTTTTCAGAGTGATTCTGGATCTGAAACGTTTGTACGATAATCCAAAACCCTGCCAAACGCACCCTAAGGACAAACCAAGTTTTGATTGTGTTTCTCTAAACTAGTAAAAAATGAGAATTAGTTCCAAGTATTTCTCCTTGAAACATTTCTCTCTTTGTACATACCGTTTAGTAGTGATTCTATTAACCCTTACTTTTGGAAAAGATGCCAGGCCCTACATGTGCCAATTATTCATTGTTTTCTTGCATTTCATCAATCTTCATGTCTCTTGCTTATTTCAAAAGAGGCTACGCTTCACTTGAAAGTTGTCCAATGGACTCATTTGCAGTTGCAAGCTCATATTAATACACCCAGAAAGTGAGGCTTAGGGCATGTTTGGGACTGCTCCATAAACTCTGCTCCACAAACCCTATCATGGAGCAGCTTCACAAAAACGTGAAGTTTGTGGAGTACCTCTTTATGTGCTCACACAACTTCACACTTTTTACTCGAACTGTGTGCGTGGAGCTGAAACCGTTTGACTAAAAAAATCTGGAGCGGAGCTGAAAAACATGACAGAGCAGTCCCGCCCCTTAATTATTTGCTTGGGCTATCACTGATGATTTCGGTCATTTTTTAAAAAACAAGATAAGAGCAAGTTTGGATAGGACGATTGACAAAACGAATTTATAGGTAATCGAAACCGGCATGGAAAGTTGTTACAAGCTGTGAGATATCATAGACTTGAAAACATATATTATAATAAGTGGGTTTATATGTGCCTGGAGAACTCCACATATTGTACTATTTATTTGCTTGATTCAAAGGTTGAGATGTCATTTTCTTTCCATTTTATTTTATTTGCAAGAGAAGCTCGGAAACATAAATATCTTCCAGAGAAATTAGAAGGAATGATCCGGTCAAAATATTTTGCTACTTATGCACATTATTCAATCTCAGCGCCGTATATATATGCTGATCGATATACAAATTTTAATGCAAACATGGGTTTCACGCCCAGGAGATAATATTCGGGCAAAATAAAATTCAAGTCTTCCATTGATCGTATCTAGATATCTGCATTATTATGACCATACGGTTGGTAGCTGTTGCTGATTTGCATGCACGTACTACATGCAGGTCTACCAATGCAATTTTCTGCTAAAATAATCCTTTGTTTAAGCTAATGAATCATCTTAGATTATATTATCCCGGCGCGTGATGGAAGCTATTTTAGGTAGCAAATTCAATATTTCCACATACGTACTACAGGTATCCATTTTATTCCAACACCAGAAAATATAGTTCCCAAAAAGCAGGAAACTCTTCAAAATCAAAGAAAAAGATAAACAGGTGCGGTCATGTCATATGTCCCCATTGAAGAGAACGGGGAAAGAAAATAGACCTTTGCCAATTATAAAAAGGGAATGGCCATCCAAATATTATTCGAATTTTTTTTAATAGCTACTTATTATACAACTCTAAAACCAGAAATCTTTGACCATAAGCTGTTAATACTGGACAGATTTAACCATCTAAAACTGGTTTCAAAGGTGGTTTTGATTTATTTTTAAAAAATAAATAAAGATGGGTTATTTCCAAAATGCTCATATCTAATTCGTTTTTAAATGGATATGCATATATACTCCGAACGTTTTAGAACGCACAAGGATCATGCATCCACAAATTGACCAAACTCTGTGTTCATCTAAAGCCATTCAGTGTACCATATGCTGCGTCCATGGACTATCTAGAACCTCTTGGGCTCTTGGCATGCTTAGCTTGCTTGCTATGATTCAATGAACAAACCCACACCTGACGACTGTTGCATAGTATAGTACTGAATTTCTGTCCATCTACGGACCTACTGTGTGGCATTGTTAGATTATCAGTAGAAAGTCCAGCTACACCTGGTAAACGTGATCATTAATTAAGTTGATCATCGAGTTGGTTCCTTTTTTTTAAAAAAAAAAGGAAAATATTTCACTAAGCAAATTAAAAAGGTCCCCGGCCAGCCTCTACCATAGAGCTGACTCCTGCATTTAAATTAAAGCTCGATAACTACTTATCAACTATAATTGGTATATATATAACACTAATAATATATACTTATATCATATCGCATGACGCGTTTGATGAGTACCCAATGACACAGCTTTCAAAAAAAAGAGTACCCAATGGCACAACTAATTTTTTTAATCTAATTATCTGAAAATGGAAAACTAAACACAGCAGACACATACGGAGAATAAATATATAACAGACTGCAGACGCCACTCGCGTACCATATATTCTCATCGATCTTCAGTCTTCACCATATGATTTCAGCAAGCTACCAACAAATCATCTGAGGTGGAGCAAGTAGTAGCAACCAGCTCCTCCTCCTCCTCCTCCTGCTCGGCCACCGCATCGTCGTCCACAATGACCTGCAAGATCAAGCCATGGCCGGCAGGTTTGTCGTCGCCAGCAGCCGGTTCCTCCGACGACGATGACGACGACTGCTTCTGCCAAAGCTCGCAGCAGGGAGCCGGCGAGCAGAAGCAGCAGGCATCAGCAACAGCAGTGTACACGGTGTGGATGAAGTCGCTGGTGTTCAACGGCAACGGCTGCACCGTGTACGGCGCCGACGGCCGCGTCGCCTACCGCGTCGACAACTACGGCTGCCGGGGCGGCCGCGAGGTGTTCTTTATGGACCGCGCCGGCACCAACCTCATCAGGATCCAAAGAAAGGTACGCAGGTTCCTAGCTCTGTCGCCTACCACGATGCCTCCAACAATTCGTACGACGTCATCGTTTAAACTAAAAGCTAACTCTGTCGCGCGCCATTGTTATGCAAACGTGCAGAGCTTTTGTATGTTTTGGAGGAGATGGGAGGCTTGCCGGTGCTTCGACGACGACGACGGAGAAGCAGGAGAAGAGGCAAGCAGGCCGTGGTTCAGAGTGCACAAGACATGGAAGGAGAAGGGCGACGGCGCCGTCGTGACGATGCTGCACGGCAGCGGGAGGACGTACAGGATCGAGGGGTGCTCGCGCAAATCGGACTACAGGATCCGCAGCGCTGACGATGGCGCGATCATGGTGGCTGTCGGGCGGAAGCGGACGTCGGCCGGGGTTGTGCTGGGAGAGGACGTGCTGGCGCTCAAGGTGGGCTCGGGGACGGATCATCTGCTCGCCCTGGGCTTGGTGGTCGTGTGTGGCCTTATGAACCGCCGCTTGTGATGGAAATGGAACCAGCTGATCAAGAACAGAATTATTTGATCTTCTTTTCGTGGGGTTTTTCGGGAGATAGTTTGATCCTTTTAGAGGTGTGTACACGCACATTACATGGTGAGAAAAATTGCATAGTTGGTGAGTTTTGGCGAGCTAGCTTAGAGTTTATTCGTGCAGAGAGAACAGTTTTTGAATATTATTTCCGCAAAAAAAAAATCAAACTACGAGGGAAATTTGCACCATATTTGTGGAAGATTGTGCCTTTTTTCTTATAGCGGTATCAAAGCTTGCATACAATTGTAACTTTGCAAAAATTGTAATCTAGTGATGAATCTGAATGTTTCTTCGGTCGTTGAGTAGCAAATTCATCTTGTAATATACTCCCCCTTTCCAAATTATAAGTCGCTTTGATTTTTTTGGTTCATCTATTTTACTATGTACCTAGACATATTACTATATCTAGATTCATAACAAAATGGATGTACCAAAAAAGTCAAAGCGACTTATAATTTAGAACGGAGGGAGTACCAAGTAAGAGCATCTCAAACAGATTAGCTAAATCATTTTCTAAATATAAATTTGGTTAATATGAAAGTAAAAATCGTCTCCAACAGACTCTATAAATAACTCTTAAAATTTCGTAGCTCTCTGTTCCATAACATATTCGCTCTCTACCTTTGGATAGTCTACCTCACTAGTCATAGCCTCTTCATTTTACAGAGTCTGTTAGAGTACTCTAGTATTATCTATTTTAGAGAGTAACTAAATCACTAAATTTGACTAGTCTTTTGGTTAATCTCTTGGAGATGCTTTAAACTTAACTGCGGTTGTATCCAGGTTCTCTATGTGGCCATGGTTTACCATGAGATCATTCTAGTAATTAATATTTAGGTTATAGATTAATTAAGCTAATATAATTTATATGAAATATATATATTATATATTATATATTATTGTTAGTCATGCAAGTGACATACTTATACACATTACATTTTTTTCATTTTTACTATAGAAAAGTAAGTTTAAGAGTATGCTATAAGTTGTAGAGTAGAAATATAGAATCAATTTCTATTTTTTACCTTATAAATTTGAGATAGCTTTATTTGTGAGCTTCGGAAAGTTACAGCCAAATTTATTGTGTAGATTCCAATATCTCCAAAATAAAATAATTCAAACAGCCCTAATTTTAAAAACTGAATGTTTATCGCAAGAAAGACATAGCGGTTGTTGTTGTTTAAGAGCAAGTACAATAATTGACTTATAGCCAAGCAAATGCTGATATGGAGGAAAGAGAAGAGGAGAGAGAGAGGAGAGCTTGACTTCTATGCAAGCACCAAGCTGGACACGGAAACCTAGATAATAGTGGACCCAAATAGTAAGTATTGTGAGGAGGAATAGGAAAGAGACATTTTTTGCAGCCAAATAAGAGACAACTTAGGACACTCACAATGCAGACTCTATCGTAGAGTCCAATCCTATTTATTACCTCAAATATTGTGAACTTGGAGTCTAAATAAGATTTGGGGTCTTGTTTTTTTCATCATCTCTCTTCAATAAATATACTGTCACATCAGCAAAATGTCATAAATAAGTGTTAATAAATAGTTTTAGACTCTATGATTGAGTCTTGCATTGGGAGTGCTCTTATTGTACAACTTGACTCTAATAACTTAGTTTATAGCCAAACACTTGACTCTATTATTAAACTTGCTCTAATTACATCGTGGTCTAATAATTTGTTTGGCCGATGCAACTCATATCATTGTATATGCTCCAACGCGCGTTGCTGTGCCTGGCCACTGCTCCCTAGGCTAGGTGTACGCAGCAAACATGATAGTCGTCATCATAAAAGGGCCAAACTCATTGGCTAGAAACAATACATTTTTGTTTGTTTTTTCAAATTATTAAGACAACAGAAAAGAAGAGAGCGGGACACTTTCAGTCATGCCATTTTAGCGTCACCCACGAAACATGAAAGGGTTGGGGCTCTTGTCCTAGGCGGCACGACCGCACGACGTGGCCTAAGTCTTCATCGAAAGAACAATGCGTTAAATTTGGATAAATTCAAATATTTCAATATCTAAAAAAAATCAAAAAATACGAGTATCTATATCAAGTTGAGGATTTGTACTTAGCTGAATAGATTCTACCACAAGCTATCATTTATCCAAGCATCACACGGCACGGCGCAGATATTGTTATAACAAAGTCCACTAGTCTACTCGATCGTGTAAGCTCGGATCTTTGTAAACAAAATACAGTATATATATATATATATATATATATATATATATATATATATATATGACAGTGACTTGTTTATACTATATGACAAAAAGTGCAATACGGTATGAAGGCGCATGGCAATTATATATGCAAAGAATTTTTATTATACGTCAGTGGCTAATACTAAGATCTATATAGTAGTACTAAATCCTACTAGCTAGCTAGCTAGATGGAGTGATGGTGTACGCTACAAAGTTTACTAAGGCACACGCGAGCAACGCTTTGGTGACTTAAGAAACAAAAACATGGATGCTAAATTATGCTCTACAGCTAAGCAACGTCCACACCAACACGTATTTAATTACCAGTTCATTACGGTGTTTCTGGTTGAGGTGAATAATTAGATGGAATAATGGAAATTTAGAGGTCGCAGATGAAAACCTCTTATATGTATGGTTAGCAAAAGAAAAAATAGAAGGTTATTAGACGGCCAACTTTATTCACTGATCAGATCTTTGACAGGAGTCTAAAGTCACTAGATCAAAAATCATCTTGGCAATAAAGGTAGGTGCAAAACAGTTTGTACCTTTTTCTTGCTTTTTGTTCCTAGGGATTCACGTCTGGCTATCTCTCCAAATGTGGGATGTAACTATATATTGTCCTCCACCTCGGACATACAATAGTAATACTCGTACTATATAACAAGAGGTTTGCGTGTCTCTATATTAAGGTAGAAAAGAGTTATGTTTATAAGGTGACGGGTTATACAAGATTATCACTCAGCTTATTCCCGTCCACTGCAATCACTCACTAGTGTATTACTCGTGCTAAATAAAAACCTAGTTTTCTTGAACCCATCTTCTACCCTGTGCTTGAGCACCGCGACCCTTGAACCTCTAAAGCAACGTGTGTTTCTTTCTTTCCAAATCTCCCAGGTGATAAGTGTGAAGATGGAATATATAAGCTGACATGTCCAGGTCTTCAAAAAAAAAAACTCTAACTTCTCAAATGAAAGAAGGGTGATAATTTGATGAGAATTTTGTTTAAGTGAAAGATGAAGGTGTTTGTCGGTTTATCATGGATTTTTTATATAGTTTCTGCTTCATAAACGTTCAAACCAAAGATTCCTAATGTGCGTTTGGCAACTGCATGGACAGGGGTATATATATGAATTAGTGGTAGGTATTGATAGAGGAAATTTGTCTTTTAGTCTCAATTGCTTTGTTTGGTTTGTTGAGGGAAATAAGAGCCGAAGTTGAAGATAGAATTCATATATCAAATTTGGTGTGTGGACTTTTGAATGGAAAATTTTAGGATAATTCACGATGGCGGTGGTGATATATTTATCTTTTATTAAAAGTACAATATAATTGCCACCTCTGCTCTAGGGAAGCGGTGTATAAAGTTGTTGGCTCTAGCTAAAGTCTCATTCCTCTCCCCACTACAGCTCTCATTCCTACTAAAACAAACAAAAGATTTATAAACTCTTACCTTCAAACTATCATCCCCTGTGTTCAATTACTTCTAACTAAACCGGTGTAAAACTCCCCCGCTATCAATTCCCTTGGAACAGTCCCCACCTAAAAACTATGAGATATTTTTTTCTACTTGCCAAGTCATATAGAAACTACATAAAAAATAAAAGAATTCATGTTCACAATATATAATATTCAAAAAATGTTTTTTCAATCATAAGTCTTCTATCACTAACAATGACCCCATGGTACTATATGTGCAGTGGTTCGAGCTTTGCCCTGTTTGTAGATGTAGCGTGCATGCATCAGAAACTTTTCATTCTAAGGGCACTCCCAATGCAAGACTCTATCATAGAGTCCAAGACTATTTATTATCATTTATTTATAATATTTTGCTGATATGACAGTATATTTATTGAAGAGAGATGATAAAAAACAAGACTCCAAGTTTTATTTAGACTCTAAGTCCATAATATTCGAGGTAATAAATATGTTTAGACTCTATGATAGAGTCTCTATTCTAAATAATAAGTCGTTGCCACGAATTCTAGATAATAGCTTTTTGCTAGATACATAAAACTATTGTATATTAAAAAAAAGTTAAAATGACTTGCAATTTAGAATGGACTGACTAGTATATTTTTGTGATATCTCTTATCCCCCCCAAATATCTTGATGTTTTTTTCTCATTAAATAAAAGTTTAGAAGTGTTTGAGAATCTCTTTATCCTATCTCTAATTTAAATTAACAAAAATTGATTGAAAAAACACTGCCACGTCAGACCGGCGAAACGGGCAGCAAAAAGCGGGACTCTGACTTCTCGTTCCGTTCCACGTTCGTCGTTCTCGAAAAGGAAAAGGACAAACTTTTGAGCCTGCGTGCAGCGTGCGTCTTTTCCCCTCGAACTCGAATCAGGAAAAGTTAAGTCGTTGAGAGAGTCTGACCGGCCGTCTGGGAGCTTCGGAAGCCTGGCTAGTGGCTACAAGCCCTTCTTTTCCCATCACGAGCGCAGCTCTCCTCTTCTTTTCCCATCTGTCCCCCCTCCTCCCGCGCCCCCGCTAGGCCGCTCGCTACTCCTCTGCTCCATCCACCACCGGTGACCGCCATGCCGCTCCCAACGATGACCCATCCCGGCCCCAACCGCCCTGTCCAACCCAAGCGGCGGCGGCGCCGACACGACCACCTACGCGCTCGTCGTCCTCAACCAGCGCCTCCCCCACTTCGCGCCGCTCCTCTGGTCCCGCGGTGACGCCTCCCCCCTCTCCCTCACTTTTCGCCATTGCTGATCGCCCGCCTCCCGCTTCTCCCGGGCGAGGACCCCGCCGAGGTCCGCACCAGGTGATTGCGAATCCCTGCTTCGCCTGTCCCTTCCGTTTGCTATTCCTTCGCGGTTCGCGCCGTGTTGTCGGATGAACTGCTCGTCATGTAGTCGATGGAATGCACCAGAAGAGAGAGACAACGATGAGTCCTGCTGTAGTTGTCTGAGATTGTGCGCGGATGCGCCGCGAGAGCGACGCAGCTGCTCGTGTGGCACCAAGCCGCCAAGGGGTGGCTTGCCGAATCCGGTTTCCAGTTGTGATGATTTCCAAATATGTTTTTATTGCGTGCAGCATCTGCCTTGCCACTTCTTTGGAATACTTTGGAATACATGGTTTAGATAGCTGCTGGTACCGTTTTCACTTATAAAATTGAGGACGCCATCCCCATTGTGGTTGTGGCTGTAGTTGTGATGTACTGTACTTGCTACGGGTACATATATGTTGCCATAGATAGAATGCCCAGTTGTTGTTTTTTGTTTCTTTTCTTTCACAAGGAGTATGAGACAAGTAACTTAAATTATGCTTGTTTTCTCATGCTACACAAACACTAAAAAACTCTTTGGCTCTGGTACTTTGCTATAAATTTGAGAAATCTCTATGGATTTCTTCTCAGATTCGAAAAATGTTAATCCAATCAATTTTAATCACCTGAAGATATTCTGTATATGGGAAATATTCTGTCAACCAAAGGAGCATGGCTGGTTGGTTTACCATGGTTGGCGTGAGATGTGTACAGTTTGGTTTGTTGGTACAGTTGGGAAGGATTCAGGGCAGTTTTGAATTATTAAATAATTAATAATGTATCTTATCTTTCTGCAGGTACAAGCCAGATGTAATTAAAGGGGACATGGACTCAATAAGGCCAGAAGTGAAGGAGTATTATTCCAATTTGGTAACTACTGTATTTTTTATATTTAGCATTCATGGTTGGTTGAAAATGACAGGCTAATGCTTGGTAGCTCGTACATGAACCATATAGTCGTCCTGCATTTAACAACTGTCAAGGACAGTTTCGAGTGCACATGTATAATGCTATCAACGTTTTGCCATTTGGGTACACGTGAATATGGTTGAAGTTCTCCTGTTAGTCAGATATTCAATTTAGCCACCGATATGTCGATGCTTGTGTAGATTGAGAACATAGAATTAGTACTCCTAGATACTTCATTGAAAATACCTTATAGTATTGAGGGAGGGTTATGTGGTTGGCTGGTACGGAGGCAGGTTAGAGTGCTGCTCCATGAGGTTGTGTGTTCGGTTCCAGCAGCCAGCAACATTTAAGCCTTCTCAAAAGGCCAGGGCTCTCTCCACTCCTTTTATATAGGGAAATTCCTTTCTACTCCCGGGTGAAATTACGTATGTTTTTAGAAATCACAAGTTAAAATGTCACATTTAGTACTCTGTCAATGCCCTAGATGACCTACATTTGTAATTAAAGTAACTGTTTGTTAAGTTTGCTTTATTAATTACAGTAGTATGTGAAGTGAAAGAAAAATGCTGAAATTATTTTCATCCATTAGGCATATCAACTGTCCAAACTTTCTAATTTAGAATAGGCTATGCCTTGTTGTTTTAGATTCTTGTCCAGAGAATCTGTATCTAGAGAAAAAGAAGCATGTAACACATGCAAACATAATGCTTTGTTGTTTCATTTGTTTATTGTACTTTGAATACTGCACCTCCATTTTCCGTGTAATTTGAATATGCTCAGGAAGCTAATGGGCTAAGAAATTAGGCACTTCCATATCCCCTGTATTTTGTTTCTGATTTACTGCCTTTGGAGAAAATTCATAGAAGCCATTGGTAAACTCAGGAATGACTTGCTTGCTGGTTCTGTCTGCCATACCATGTCCAGCGCTCCTTTAAGATGCAGCTTCCTGTTCCTGCTCCCTGGATACTGGAAGCTCATTTGTCCACTGGGCCACAAATCTTTCGTGACTTATTGATACTCTTCTTTGATTGATTGCAGGACACAAACATAGTTGATGAATCACATGATCAGGACACAACTGACTTGCACAAATGTGTATCATTTATCACAAGCGATCTCCCTCTCCCAGAGAAGTCTAATGTACTACATTTAAATTGATTAGAAAGACATCCATTATAACTATGCAATGTCAGCTTAACAGATTTTACTGTGATTTCTCCAACTGCAGCTGTGTGTTCTTGTTCTTGGTGCACTTGGCGGAAGGTTCGATCATGAGATGGGGAACATCAATGTATTATACCGCTTTTCAAACATCAAGATCATCCTCCTATCAGATGACTGTTCAATCTTTCTGCTCCCCAAGACACACTCTCACGAGATCCATATTGAGAAATCGGTTGAAGGTCCTCACTGTGGTTTGATTCCCATGGGCGGACCGTCAGCTATCACCACAACCACTGGCCTCCGGTGGAATTTAGGTAAATGCATCACACCTGATAAATCCTCTTTCTTGCGTAGTTGTATATGCCACCGTAACGTCTAAAATATTTATGCTGTATTACGTCTGCAGATAATACGGGCATGAGGTATGGTGGATTGATAAGCACATCTAACATCGTGGATGACGATAAAGTAACAGTGACTTCAGATTCTGATCTGATCTGGACCATATCGTTTCGGAATCGAGCAGAACTTGCATAATTTTGCATGATTCCATGCCCAAATTTTGTCGCCTCAATGTATTCAGTTCAATGTTATTCAGTAACGTGGTGTGATATTGTTTTCCCCCACATTTTGTAGCTGCATGTCATTATATGTCCATATATGTGAACTTATTGTTCATAATTTAGGAATCCAGCATCAGCCAAATGCCTCCAATCTATTCAGCTGTTTGTGCATCTGATTATCGATCAACTTTGTCGAAGTACATGATTGCATACAACTCTAAGGATGGTGCCCTTGGCGGGAAACCACTGGCATCCCAGCGCGCGCCTCGCGACGGCTCGCCGAGCATGGTCGGGACCACGCTGGGTGCCGCGGGGAGTGTCTGCGCAACCCTGCAGCAACGGTGGAGGCGCACCGGCGCACCGGCAGTGTGACCGCGTCGGCCCGTCATACCGGCTTTGATGTCACCTCCGTTGCGGCACTCTGCTTAGACCCGCTTCTATTGGAGCAGTGCGCATCAACGGGGCTTCCGGCGAGGGTCGACCCTATGCTAGAGGAGCTCGATGCCTCGCTCGTAGTGAGCCAGCTGGCCGGGGCACCCGTGTCTGGCTACCCGCTCGCTACAACGACCGTCTTCCTGGAGCAGCAAGTGGACGTCGTGGTTGTCGATGCGGGCCCAGATTCCGCCGGTGCGGATCCGACCACCACTCGCCGGCACACGGGTGACTTGGTCGTGGATGAGCTGGGTGATGTCAACCGTACCCCCTCACCAACGAAGATGTCAGCCGATCAACACCTCAAGTGCTTCCCCGAGCGAATCACAAGGAGGCAACCGCCACTTCTTGAGTTGCCTGGAGTTGAGACCCTCGTTGGCGGGCATGCACCACATGTCTTCCCCAAGCGAAGCAGGCGACTAGCGGCGCAGAGCATATCTCATATCCCGACGGCGAAACGAGGTGAATATCTTGTCATGAAGCGCTTGGGACTCTCCAACGGGACACCCCCTCCGTCGATGTCGACAGTTATGACGTTCGATGAAATCTTCAGTGATGACTCCGCTCATATGCAGGCGTTGGGTGAGTTGTCATCCGCCAGCGCCTGATGAGGCGACGCCCCGAGCCCCCCACCCCAGCACCGCCAGGCTCTAATCCGTCGTCTCTTCCGCTCCGTGCCCGATCCCGAAGTATACTAAGTACTGTAATGCAGTACATGGATTATTAGGTGGAGGACTTTTGTTTAGTCTGGCGAATTTTCATGGCTCTAATATAAGGGATTTGCTAAATTTCAGGTGCCTGAATTTTAGTTTTTATTTTAGGCGACAGTTATTGCATATATTTTATACTAAAATTGCAGTTTTAGTTTGTTGTAATTTATGTAGACACAGTCTGTAATTTTTGGTTTTAGAAAGGTTTTAGAAATAAAAAACATGTTAGAAAAAATTACAAACCTGACAAAATCTTATATATATTGGCACAAAGATAATTTAACAATTACAATTATTTCTATAGGAGGACAAGGACAAAAATTTAATATGTTAGCATAAAGACAAATAACAAAATTAACAACTAACTTATACTAGTTGGTGGTATATTAGTGTTGCCTAAAATCATCTTAAATTTCAGACACCTGAACTATAGGAAAAGTGCTAATCTAATTATAGCCTGCTCTTGCCTCGGCGGACAAGGTAATATATAAGGTGGCGATCCGGCACTAAGTGAAGCTGTCATCTGTCAAAGCCAAGGGCATGCTCTCGGGTGGCATATATAAAATTTTAAAAAAAGAAATAAGAAATCCACCAAGGCATAGTTGGAGACCTTGAGGCCTTCACATTATTGTTGCCAATCCAAAAAGAAGCATGTCCTTCACATTGTTCGTTTCCCCGTGCTCGTTTTTTTGTTTTGTGGTCTTTGTCTCTTGTGTGATGAAGAGGACGACGTTTCCTGGTGAGTGTTGACCGGTGAAGTGGTGATGAAGTCCGGCACGGCTAAAGCTTTTTTGCCTTTGATGAGGTTGAATGGTTCATCCACATGCATCCGGTGCTGTCAAAAGGTCACCAGGTTAAGGAAACGAGATGCAGACGACACGTGGCTGCCGCTGCCAACCCAAGAATAAAAAGAAAAAACACTTCATATTCTTTCAATTTCCCTGCACAACTTCCCCCCTATATTATATATCTTGTGCCGCTAGGTAAGCTTTGTTTTTATGTTTATGTTGATAATATATATACTCCTACATAAGAGTATTAAAGCAACTATAATAAAGTGTAGTCGCAGGCTGAATGAGGTTCCACGTCAACAGAATCTGAGGTGGAGGAGTGAGAATAGGGCGGGCGACCGGTGAAACTCCCGGCTGCATGCGCAAATCGAGAAAAAGTTGCTTTTGTTTCTCTCTTTCCAAATCACATCCATCCTTTCCCCGCTTGTACAGCTCGCTTGTAGTTCGTTTGCAGCCAGCCCAGTATACAAATCTAGCTGGCAGATAGGGAGCTGCCTTGCAGCCCGCTGCGGGCGGAATCGTTAAATTTGCTCTTATATGACTGTTGTCCTCCAAATTTATGTTTACCGTTGCACCACGGTAGTACGTACATACGTATGGACATTATATCAGCTGCCCAACTGACAACGGCTAACAAGTAACGAATAATCATGCATGAGAAAAAGAAGAAGGGAAAGACGAGAGTTTTCCCAGCTGCACCTGCTGCACGAGACGTGAAAAAGGATCGGACGGAGAGAGACCCCCTGATCGATGCAGCATTGCATTGCAATGCTCGTACGTACGTGGAATTGGTCTTTAATTTCTTCCAAGTTTGAACGGCTGGACTCAGGCGGCAATGCTACGTATACTTTGTTTATTGTTTGCTGCAAGACTGTTGCTGTTGTGGTGTTCTGAAAACTACTGTAGACTACCAGGGGCCGACATTGGAGCTGCCATATATATACGTTATATGATACAAAAACAGATTATAGGGAGATATATATCATATAATCATACTGAGTAGTACGGATTAGGTGACCTTTTTTTTAATCTGGTTACCTTTACCCCGGGCAAAAAGGAAAGGATCAGATGCCATGCCATGCTGCACTGTACTTTACTTTGGTCACAAATGCAAAGCATGTCGAGGTCACGACTCATGTGGATGAGCAACTGGAGTCTGGAGGGAGCGAGCATCGTCATATGAACCCTGGCGAAACGTACTGTCAAAACTCAAAAGCTACGTACGGCCAGGGTCGTCATCCATCGTCGTGAAAGAACGAATAAGAAATCCATGATTGATGGCGCCGGCCTCCACATTGTTTTCTTTCGTTGCTTGCACTTTTGAGTTTTGTGTCCGAATGGATGGATGAAAAAAGGAATTTCTTTTTCTTTCCTTTTCCTCGCGTTTGTGGCGAGACGAAACCTGTCGTGTCGTGACGGCTCATCCATCGAGAGTCAGCAGGAGTACTACAACTTAACACTTTAGAGTTTGGATGATGAGGATGCATGATCCGGTGGTGACCAGATTAAGGAAACACAGCATTGGCGACACGTGGCTGATCGACTGCCGCCACAGACACCTGCTACTCGAACTATATAGGAGCGAGCGAGTGATTTGTTTGTAGCCAGCGCTGTGTATGTAGTACTCCGATCCATCTGCTTCTATAACATGCTCTCGTAGTCTTAGTAGAACAACTCGGATGTACATACCTTTTTCACGTGCCGAGAAGGGAGACCGGCCGCATTCAAGGTTGAATGAAATCGGAAGAATTATTATCCAAATGTCGCCTGCGCGCGGGCCGCCACCAAAAGCACAGCAGGTAGCACATCTCCCTTGCAGGCTAAGCGAGCTATACCTTTTTGTTTGTGCCGTGCGCGCCGGGGCTTATGTTACATCTGTTGTGTTGCTCCGACTCCGATCCTATATATACATCCATCCAGCTATACCACCCAGGCAAAAAAAAAAAAGCCGCCTAGGCACCGCAGCTGCAGCCCCAACGTACATCAGCTCACACTTTTTGCTACTGTCTCGTTTCTCTCGTAGCCCCATTCCAAATTCCCAATCCTCTGCTGGTTCCACGACGACGTCGGTCCGGTCGATCGTACTCGTACAGTATATATACATGGAGGTGCACGCCGCGGCGGCGCCGGCGGTGGGGAAGCGGCTGTGGAGCTACGTGCGCGCCGCCTTGTTCATGGCGCGCAACGGCCTCTCCAACAAGCGCAAGCTCCTCCGCCTCACCGCCAACATGCACCTCCTCAAGCGCAATAAGGCCGTCGCCAGCAACTTCCTCTCCTCTCACCACGCCACAACCGCCGGCTACGCGCTGCGCCGCCGCCGCCGCGACTGCGACTACGAGTACGAGTTCTCCTGCACCAACAGCCCCGCGGACCCCGCCTCCTCCTCCTCCAGCAGCAGGCGCCGCCTCGCCTACTTCCCCTGCCTCGGCGCGGCGGTGGCCGAAGCGGAACACGAGTACAGGTCGTACCAGCTGTACGACGCCGAGCCCGCGCTGCCCGTCGCCAGGATCGAGCACTACGCCTCCGCCGCCGCCGCTGCGGTATCACCCCCCGCGCCGGAGGAGGAGGAGGAGGAGGAGTACAGCATGTACGCCTGCGCGTCGTCGTCGGCGTCGCCCGCGCTGCTTGATCTGCTCCCGGGGGGCGCGGCCAGCGGCGAGTTCTCCGTGCGGGTGTCCAACTACTCGTCCGACGACGAAGCAGCAGGCGACGCCGTGGACGCCGACGCGGAGGAGTTCATCCGCCGCTTCTACGACCAGCTCCGCCGCCAGAACGCCGTCGCGCTGCTCCCCTACTACATGCAGCAGCAGGAAGCAGCAGCCATCGCCGCCGCGTGATTTTAATTAATCACATCGGAGATTTTAATTAATTCTGCTGCACATCAAACACACGACACGTCACGTACATATGCATGCTTGGTGTGCATGCATGGGATCGGATCAGGTGTGCTACAGAGTACAACATGATAATGTAGTACGGAGTAGTATGTACATACGCAGTACGTATACGTGCCTACTATGTGTTTTGTAGTCCCCGTTGTTTTGGTTGCTGGGACGACTGCAGATACAAACAAGCTGCTAGCTGTAGTGTAGGTTTAATTTATTTCGTTGTTGCACTGTATGTATTGCACATTTTTCTTCTTCAATCTTTTGTGTGTGTATGTACTGTATGTACTAGCATGTGTTACAGTGTTAGCAATAATAGCAAGTCATGATGTAATAATGTAAGATATGTATAAGCCCCTCCGGCCCTCCTCCTATGTACTACCAGATGCAGAATAAACTATGTCAAATGCAGTGGCTTGCCACTTTCAGGGCTCGTTTAAAACACAGGAATTTTATATGAATTGTGCATAAATTTTATAGAAATTAATTCATTTTCATAAGAAAAACATAGGAACGAGAAAAATTACTACGTTTCAAACAGGGTTTTAAAGTACTGTTCATTTTATTGAAATTTAACTTATGTTAAATATTTACGAGAGAAAAATATTGTTCATTTGGTAAAAAAAAACTGTTGAAATAGTGCTTATATGAACAGGTTCTTGCGCATGACCAGAACACATCATCGTCCACAAGACCAGAACGCATGATCTTGTAGTGTGTTGGTTGGACGTATAACCTCTTCCTTTTTACTTTCTAAAAAAATTATAACCTATTCTAAAAAAATGTATAATAATCTTCTGGGAGATGAGCACCGAAGGCAACTACCTGCGTTTTTGGGGAGCAGATCGAATAAGGAAAGCATCAACGACGACGGCAACTAATATAATTGGCTTGGCACTTGGCAGACAACGGATGAATTAATCCACTTGGTCTCATCTGGATTTTTGTTTGGTGGTTGGGGAGCGATCGCACCACTCGGTCTAAAAGCTAGCGTTTTCTTCTTCCTCTTGATCTTGATGAAAGGTTCTTAAACAATGAACAGAATATAGAATAATCATATTCATAGCAGTGTGTAAAGGGAGTAATAAAGCGAACACTATGTACTTATCAGCTGTGACTAGCCTTCGTTTCAGAATTGCCACTAGTAGAAAAATCATTTTTGCTGTCACGTTTTTTTTTTCCAGAGGCGGTTCACAACTTCATGACGCCAGTAAAAAAAATAGGGTGGGCCCAGCAAGAGAACCGTCTGTGTAAAACCATTTACACAGGCGGCTCTCCTATCTCTACCGCCTGTGTAAATACCTATATTTACACAGGCGGTTGATAATGTCAGCCGTCCATTTACACAGGCGGCTGACATTATCAACCGTCTGTGTAAATATAGGGGTATTTACACAGGCGGTCCTCCTTACCAACCGTCTGTGTTAATGCTGCAATAAATTCCCTTCTTCCACCTCCAGACAAGAACAGTTACTCCCGTGCTGTGTGCACAGTATCCGACACAGAGGTGGCTATTCCAAGGGGGGGATGTTTTGAACTTCATTTCTTTGGTGAGAAACTTTCAAAAGGTTAGTTAGTGTCGTTGCCGCCATTTTTTTAGTGATTCTTTGGTTCAATTCTTGTATTGGAGGTGCTCTAAATCTAGGGTTAGGGTTCATAGCTAGGGCAAGAGAGAGAGTTTTAGTTATTTTTTTTGTAAATTCATAGTAAATTGTATCTTGCTCGGATTATAGAAAATAAATACTTTTTAGAATTCTTGTGAGTAGATCTATGTAATAGAAT
Organism: Microstegium vimineum; assembly: GCA_022036555.1. NCBI lineage: Eukaryota > Viridiplantae > Streptophyta > Magnoliopsida > Poales > Poaceae > Microstegium > Microstegium vimineum. The sequence goes on from CM039137.1 coordinate 22,059,888, forward strand.
ACTTAGGGTTTATGAATTAATTTAGTAGTTAATATTTTGTTAATTAGGGTTAGTTATTATTGTCTATACTTAGGGTTTGTTAAATAGGGTTAGTTATTATTTCATGTAGCTTAGGTTTTTCAATAATTTTTGTTAGTAATTGATGGTTTATTATTTAGGGTTAGATATTTCATGTACTTAGAGTTAGTTAATTAATTTAGTTAGTAATTAATGGCTTATTAATTAGGGTTAGTTAGTATTTCATGTACTTAGGGTTTGTTAATTAGGGTTTGTTATTTTTGCTTATACTTAGGGTTTGTTAATCAAGATGCCATCTCCGTTTAATTAATTCTTATCATTATAAAAATGAGTTTAAATAATTATTTAAATTTTTTATTTTGTAAATTCTGTAAGAGGTAGGTTTTCATATCTATTTAATTGATGGAGGATAGAATCTTAGTTATGAGGGATTATTTTCATTTTGTTTTAAGAGTGACATACAATATTTTCCTAACTACAGATAAATATGGAGAGGTCATTATGGATGTACAACTTATCAAGATTAGACCCATCTTATGTAGTGGAGGTCCAAAAATTTATTGATGCCGTGAAGATACATGCTCAGAGAACAAAGGCGAAGCACATATGTTGTCCATGCGCAGACTCTAAAAATATTGTGGTATTTGACAATGTGGAAGCAATCACTTCTCATCTGGTTTGCAGAGGATTTGTGGAGGACTACTTGATTTGGACAAAACATGGTGAGGGTAGTTCTACACCTTATATGCGGACAACTGACAACACTGCAAGTAACATCAATATGGAGGGTCCAATGCCATATCTCAATGAATGTGATGTTATGCCAGATATCAATAAAACCCATCATGTTATGCCAGATGTCAATCAAACTCATAATTCTACGTCCGATGTTAATGAAACTCAGCATGTTAACACTGATGTCATTGAAGATGCAGATTTCTTAGAGGCAATAATGAACCGTTGTGCGGATCCATCAATATTCTTCATGAACCGAATGGAAGCCTTGAAGAAGGCAGCAGAAGAGCCTTTGTACGACGAGTCGAAAGGTTGTACCAAAGAGTGGTCGACACTACGGGCTATTCTTCAGTTTTTGACGATTAAGGCTAGATATGGTTGGTCCGATGCTAGTTTCAATGATTTATTGCGTGTACTTGGAGACCTTCTTCCTAAGGAGAACAGAGTGCCTGCTAACACATACTATGCAAAGAAGCTAGTCAGTCCACTTACGATGGGTGTTGAGAAGATCCACGCATGTAGAAATCATTGTATCCTATATCGGGGTGATCAGTATAAAGACTTAGACAGTTGTCCAAACTACGGTGCTAGTAGGTACAAGACGAATAAAGATTATCAAGAGGAACGGAATGCAGCCTATGTTTCTTCAGGGAGGAAGCGAAAGAAGACGCAAACAAAGACTCAACAAGACAAACGTTCAAAGCCCACTAGCAATATCGAAGTGGACTATTATGCATTGAGAAGAATTCCTGCATTAGTGATATGGTATCTCCCTGTGGTTGATCGTTTGAGGTGTTTGTTTGCAAACCCTGATGATGCGGAACTTATGACCTGGCATGCTTCTGATGAAAGGAAAGATGATGGAAAGTTACGACATCCAGCCGATGCAAAGCAATGGCAAGAATTCGATAAGAAATATCCAGACTTTGCTGAGGACCCACGAAATGTAAGGTTTGCTCTGAGTACTGATGGAATGAATCCATTTTGCCGAGAGGAGCAGCACGCACAACACATGGCCAGTGATCATGACAATATACAATCTTCCTTCATGGTTGAGTCAAAAAAGAAAATATCTTTTGCTAACCATTCTTATTTCTGGACCTACACAACCTGGAGTTGATATGGATGTATTTCTAGAGCCCTTAATGCAAGAGATGAAAATACTATGGGAAGTGGGTGTCAAAATGATCGATGCGTTCCGCAAAGAGACATTCACACTGAGAGCAATTATTATTGTCACAATTAATGATTATCCTGCTCTCTTCTCATTATCAGGCCAGTTCAAGGGAAAGGTTGGTTGTGTAGAGTGCATAGATGGAACATGGCACGTGTCTCTTCCTTCATCTAACAAGATAGTGTACATGAGGCATAGGAGGTGGCTACCGGCAGGCCATAAGTACCGCTTACAAAAGATAAATAAGTACTTTGACAATACGGATGAATCAAAATCTACTGCTCCATCAGGTTATAGTAAAGGGCACAGAGTGTATAAGATAGTTGAGAATGTCAAGTTTGTGTTTGGAAAAAAGACCAAAGATGAGAAACCAAGAAAGGTTGTGAAGGCAAATGAGGGGGACATATTTAAGAAGAAGTCTATTTTCTTTAAGTACTTATCGTACTGGAAAGACTTAGACGTACGACATGCGATCGATGGTATGCATGTTCAGAAGAATGTGTTTGACCGCGTAGTTGGAACTTTGCTAGACATAAAGAGCAAGACAAAGGAAGGTCTCAATTCACGTTTGGACATGCAACATTTAAAGATCAGAAAAGAACTTCACCCTGTACTCCTAGAGAATGGGAAGTATCATCTACCGGCAGCAAGCTATAACCTGAACAGAGATGAGAAACATGCAATGTGTGTGTGGTTGAAGAATTTAAAAGTTCCATCTGATTTCTGCTCCAACATAAGGAGTCTTGTTTCGATGAAAGACCTTACACTCACCAACTATAACTCACATGATTGTCATGTAATGCTGACCACTTTTCTTCCTATTGCCATCAGGGCTATAAATCCAGTGTTTTTAAAGATGGCAATCACACGGTTGTGCTACTTCTTCAATAAGATATCTGAGAAGGTAATTATCCGTGATGAGTTAGAGTCCCTACAGAAATTTGCTGCAGAGACATTGAGCCAGTTGGAGATGTGCTTTCCCCCATCGTTCTTTGATATCATGGTACACCTTATTGTTCATTTGGTACCTCAAATTGAGGCATTGGGCCCCATGTATTTCCATGAAATGTGGACGTATGAGCGTTTCATGTCAATATTGAATGGCTATATGGCAAATTGTGCTCATCCGGAGGGTTCCATGATAGAGGCATACACTACAGAAGAGTCCATTGAGTCTGGAGGACCATTATGTAATAATCTCCTAAAAGACTAGGTATCAATTGGTTTGCCTCCGTTGCGACATGAGGGAAGGCTTGGTGGACGAGGGAGGATGGACGAAAATCATTCATCCCGTCAGATTACAACATAGTCCTAGAGGTACACTACAGCATACTACAACAACTCATAATAATGGACCCATTCACCAAGCAGCACATGAAAGAGCTTCGTGAGGAGAATCCAGGATGCACAAATGATTGGGTACACAAGGAACACAAGTGTCGGTTCACCGCATGGCTAAAGAATTTGGACATGACAGATGAATCAGAAACCATCAAGATTTTAGCATCTGGACCATCAAGCCAGGTCATATCATGGCAGAGCTATGACATTAGTGGCTTCACATTTTCCACCAGTTTTAGGGACACCAAGCGCATGGCCCAGAATAGTGGCGTTCGATGTGAGGCTGTAGATGATACAACTGGTGAAGAAACTACATACTTTGGATTCATTGATGACATATGGGAGGTTGAATATGGTCCACGCCTGCAGATTCTAGTGTTCCGATGTCGATGGGTTCAAGATAAACATGTCATTGTGGATAATTACGGCCAAAGAGTTCTTGATCTAAGTAAAGTAGGTTACAAAGATGATCCGTGGATCCTTGCTAACCGTGTCGCACAGGTGTTCTATGTGGAACAAATTCTATCTACGAATGAAAAGAAAAGTACCCAAAAGTCAAAGCACGTAGCAATCCCTGGAAAGCAACAAATTGTAGGAGTTGATGGTGTAATGGATTTAGAGGATGTTAATCAGTTCAGCGAGATGTCTCTTTTTACAAACTTTGAAGAAAAGATAAAAAATGTGGAGAAAAGTATCCCGCAAACCTCTTTTGCCCTGGGTGCGCCATGATGGACAAGGAAGGACTGTAGCACGCTAGAGTGTTTATCATGTAACTAATTAATGTACCACTTATCATTTGTACCTAATGCTACTCTTTCTTATTAAGCAGATGTTTACATTTCCCTTTGTTGTATACCTTTGGACTATGATATTATTCTCTAACTTAATTAAACAAATATTATTTACTAACCTCTTTGGATTCTATATTATTTACTAACCCTAGGTACATGAAATATTAACTAACCCTATTAAACAAGCCTTTAATTACTAACTAAACTAAATAAAGGGAATAAATGACCTTTAATTACTTACTAAGTTAACTAACAAACCTATTATTAGTAAACACTAACTAAATTAACTAATTACTAAATAAACTAACTAAATTAACTAACTAATTTAACTAATTACTAAATAAACAAGCCTTTAATTAAGTACATGAAATAATAACTAACCCTAATAACTAACTAATAAACACTAACTAAATTAATCCACTAACCCTAATTAACATACCATTAATTACTAACTAAACCAAATAAAGGGAATAAACTAATTACTAACTAAATTAACTAATTACTAAACTAACTAAATTAACCTAATACATAAACTAACTAAATTAATTAACTAAACTAATTAATTGAACTAACTAAATTAATTACTAAACTAACTAAATTAACCTAATACATAAACTAACTAAATCAACTAACAATAACTAAATTAACTAACTAATTTAACTAATTACTAAATAAACTAACTAAATTAACTAACTGAAAATGGAAAAAACATTAGTAGAGGCGGCTGTCAACGAGGACCGCCTGTACTAATGTATTAGTACAGGCGGGCGTCATTGACCGCCGCCTATACTAATACATTAGTACAGGCGGGCCATATTGACCATCGTCTGTACTAATATTTTCACAGGCGGTGGTCAATATGGCCCGCCTGTACTAATATCGTCCAATATAAATTACAGAGCGCGGCTGCCGAAAATTTCTAAGTCACCGGAGACGTGATTTTTGAATCCGACGCCGTCAGGCTGCCGAATTTCGCCACCGCTGCTCCACCGCCGCCGCTGGTTCACCGTCCGCCTACGCGCCACTGCTCCATCGCCGCCACTGCTCCACCGCCGCCGCTGCTCCACCGCGTTACCCGCCGCCACCATTGCCGCCGCCGCGCACCGTGCTACTCCACCGCCGAGAGCCACGCTCCGCCGCCACCCGCCATCGCCGAGCTGCTCCACCGGCACCGCGCGCCGAGCCCCGCTCCGAGAGCTCCGCCACCGGCACCGCCGCTGCTCCACCGCCGAGACCGAGAGGTGCTTTTTTTTTAATTTGTTAATTTCATTTTTTAGTAATTAGTTAATTAGTTAGTTTTTTTAATTAGTTAATTTAGTTAGTTCTTAATTTGTTAATTTCATTTTTTGGTAATTAGTTTATTAGTTAGTTTTTTTAATTAGTTAATTTAGTTTTTTTTAATTAGTTAATTTAGTTAGTTTTTAATTAGTTAATTTAGTTTTTTTAATTAGTTAATTGAGTTAGTTTTTAATTAGTTAATTTAATTAGTTTTTTTATTAGTTAATTTATTTTTTTAATTAGTTTTTTAATTAGTTAATTTAGTTAGTTTTTAATTAGTTAATTTAATTAGTTTAGTTTATTAGTTAGTTTAGTTAATTTTATTAGTTAATTTAATTAGTTTAGTTTATTAGTTAGTTTAGTTAATTTTGTTAGTTAATTTAGTAATTAGTTAATTTAGTTAGTTAATTAGTTAATTTAGTTAGTTAAGTTTAGTTAGTTTAGTTATATTTCATGCATAATTAGTTAAGTTAAGTTAAATATAACTCTAGTAGTTAAATATAACTCTAGTAGAAAAATCATTTTTGTATAGTTTAGTTATATTTCATGCATAATTTAGTTAGTTAAGTTTAGTTAGTTTAGTTATATTTCATGCATAATTAGTTAAGTTAAGTTAAATATAACTCTAGTGTGTACCTAACAATTGAATTGATAGGAGGTGTTCTCTCAAGTTGTTGCCGAAATGGAGGTAGAGTCACAAGATGTTCATAAGGACACAGCGCCTCAAACAACCGGGACCTCCTCCGAGCGAAGAAGTACACAGAAAAAGAGTGATCGAGCACGAGGAGATAGAGGAAGGAATAGATTTCCAGAAGAAGTTTATAAGATTACAGAGATTAGCCCGAGCGGAGAGCCCTTAGCACCTCTAGAGGCGCTACCCAAATTTAGGGCCGCCATTGGATGGCTAGTAAAGGAAGAATTTGATATCACCTGGAGTGATTGGAGTATGGTGCCTGAAGTAAAGAGGACGAATTGTTGGACTCGATTGTGCACTAAGTTTATTTTACCGGAGGGAATAGAAGGTTTGGTCAAAGGTCATGTCATGAAGCAGTTAGCAATATCGTTCCGGGGCTATAGGTACGATATGAATAAAAAGTGGCTGCAGAAGGGGCGGGACCCAACGAAGCGGTACCCTATCACAGCAAAACAGTGGGCACGTTTCAGTGTCATGAAAAACTCCGACGAGTCCAAGGCTAAGAGCCAAGCCACCTCGGCACTTGCGAAGAAGAACAAGTACCACCACCACCTCGGCACTGGCGGATACAAGACCAAGATTCCTAAATGGAGGGCAAAAGACGAAGCAAAGAGGAGAGAGGGCAAGTTGGCATTGACAGATATAGTGCCAGAACGAAGTGCGAATTGGCTTCGCGCTCGGAAGGCAAACACTGAGAGCGATGAGATCTCCTGTTCCGATGAGATCAAGCCAGTTGCCGAGAAGGTTTTGGAAGCAACAAACCTGGAAAAGACAGATGCCTTCAAGTCATAGAGGGAGAGGGACAGCCTTTCCCTTGCTCTAGGTAACCCCGAGCATCCAGGTCGTGTACGGGGCGTCTCATCCAGAACCACCTGGAAAGAAGGGTTTGGTGAAGAGTGGAAAGGCATGTATAAGAAAAGAGAACGACATAAGGAGCAATTGAAGGATTATTTTGAGCACCAGGCTGCCAAAAAATTTAGGGATTTGATGGAAGACTTCGTTAAAAACCCTGATCCTGAAGTGATGAAGCGGTTGGCGGGAGCAGTGTCTGCTCAACAGATGACATCACAAGCTCCTTCATATATGCAGCATGTCCCAGGCCCAGCTCAACCCTTGGGTAGCCAGGAGACGGCCACACAATCTATGCCCTTTCAAAGCAGTATAGCGTCAACACCAAATAAGGACCATTATCCAGTTGACGATATTGATAAATCTTGGCCTTGCTCATTGTTAATTGGATATGGCCTTAGGAATCAACATACAAAGCAAGTGGCCACAGGCAATGCCATCCCTGGACGTATGTTCCATGGTGTCGAGATGCAAGATGCATACTGCAGGGTGGAAGTGTTGACGGTCGAGAGTGCATATGAAGACGACTTCATCGACATCCCGACCTCTGAGGGTATAGAGAAGCTTGGACAAGCAATCAAGAACTTCATACAATGGCCGAGACGGTACGTAAGGTTGATTGATCCACCAACGGCACCCTCTCCACAAGTTCATCAAGCATCCCAAGAGGTCGAAACAAGTCAACAGCCAGCATCGCCAATGCATGCCCCAGCATCCCCGTATATTTATGAGCCACCGTCGTCATCCCCAATACATGATATGTCATTCTCGTTGGATGAGCTCGAGGGGCTGACCACGAACATGCCTGAGCAGCAGACTCCGCGAGCCAAGAAGGACACAACACCAGAGAAGGAGGTAGAGCAAACTCCCCCGCCACCACCAAAGCATAAGGAAGCAGAGCAAACTCCCCCACAAGCACCGGCCTCCAAGAAGGCAAAAAAATTTCCAATTCCAAAATTGGTTTCTCCCTATGAGCCAAAAAAGGGGAAAGCAGCAGGCACGGTTCTATTTCTGAAAGGGATTGGAAAGCAACGGACGGCACGAGTCGTTGAGCTCGAACCGCCACAGAATAAGGAAGCCGCCGGCCAAGCAACTGAAGTCGTGCCACCAATAAAGGAAGCCCCAAGTGGCGATGTTCATGTCGAACCGTCGTCAAATACACCATTGACCCTTAAGGATATAAGAAAGCCAACGGTTGATGATTATGTCAATGTCCCCAGTAACTACGTGCCCGGAAGGCCTATGCTGCAATGGACGGTGCTTGAAAATGGTCCATGGACGATAAAAAGGTTTCATGACTGGTACATGAGAGCAGTGAATGCTGGCCTGCATGCAGTTAGTGTTAACATACCAGCAGACGTGTTTGCTACTGGCAAGGATAAAAGCGAGGCATTTGTTATCTTCGAGGACATGCACCTGCTGTTGAACTATAGAAAACTTGACGTCCAACTCATTACAATCTGGTGCCTGTAAGTATCACTCATGCACACACATTGTTATTATTAAATTTGGAATGTGATAAACTCTAATATGTGGATGTTGTATGTAGTTTGCAAGACCACGAGCAGAGATCATTAACTACAGGCACGATGGTCGGTTATCTGAGTCCAATCAGGTTACAAGAAAATATGCACAAATTTGTACTTACAAATGAAGATAGAGCAAAGATAGAGAAGGACAAAACACCAGAACAAGTTGCAGAAGCTGTAAAGGAATTGTAACGAAAATACGAGGACACATATGCCCTCTATCTCGGTAGAGCAATGCTGAGATATAAGTACAGGGATTTTATATTGGCACCCTACAACTTTGGGTAAGTGTGACCTCGTATACGTACTTCAAATTATCGTGTTAAAAATCCTAAGTACATATGTCGCTCACTCGTTTATTCGTGCAGTGACCATTGGATTGGTTTTTTTTATATATCCATTCGAAGGGAAGGTGCTTGTCCTAAACTCCTTACATTGTCCTCCTCAGTCGTATCAAACATTCCTGATTCATTTAGAAAGGTGAGCCAACATGCAACCGCATCCGTACTTATATGAATTAGAGTTTCTAAATAACTATAGTGTTTTATATTCGATATCTACAGGGCATGGCGGTTTTATAAGAAGCAAAAAGGACCGGTCGACGCCGCCCGCTCAGATCCTAGTGTGCCATTGACGATACAACACCATTATCCGGTAAGTTGTCCGAACACATTCATCATCATAAATAATACACAAGGCATGACAATTTTAGTTTAATCTTTTGCTCATTAATTACATAGTGCCACAAGCAACCACCTGGATCGGTCTACTGTGGATACTATGTGTGTGAGTTCATAAGGCAGCGGGGACGATACGTCAGGGACAAAAATATGGTAAAAAATATCTATGTATGAAGTTTTCTCATTAAAGTTGGAAATATTAATATTGGACATGTGTCAATGATGCTTTTAAACTTTGTTTTCAGCCGAGAAGCAAAGGAAAGGACGTGTCATTCACTTCAAAAACTATGGAAAATATAGTAGCAGACTTGTGCGGTTTTATTATGAGAGAAATAATTCCAAGTACCGGAGCATATTTTGATGAAGCCGGTGATTTAGCAAGTGAAGGATTTAGAGCGCTGACAGACCTAGCAGGTCTAAACTTGAAACGAAATGACATGTAAACACCAAATGGTTGAACTCATAACTTGAAATGACGTGTATTATATGTAATTTTATGTTTGATGTTTGATTTCGTGTGGATACATCTGTAATATTTATATGTGTTGTATGTATGATGCAATTTTATGGTTCATGTTTGCATATCTTATATATATATATAATATTGTGACAAATATAGTACAGTGTGGAGGTAAATATTAAAATTTGAAATAAAAAATAATAATTACACAGGCAGCACACAGAGTGAGCCGCCTGTGAAAAATGGATTTTCACAGGCGGCTGACAAGTGAGCCGCCTGTGTAAATAATTATTTACACAGACGGCTGACAAAGTGAACCGCCTGTGCTTGTTTTCACAGGCGGCTGACAAAGTGAACCGCCTGTGAAAACCTTGCCGCCTGTACTGTGGGCCGATTAGTACTAACCCCCAGTACAGGGGGTGGGCTTTGCCACCTGTACTAATGCCTCTACCACCGCCTCTAAAAACGTTTTTTGTACTAGTATGCGATCCGATCCATCCACACGACAATGAATCTGAAGAGTACTTTCCTATTATTAGTTGCAACTTGAGAGAGGATCAGAGACAGACTCGAAACTGTTGTGTATTGGTACATGTGTATATATGTTTATATTTCGATTTCAATTAATCACTGAATAAGCAAGCGAAGACACATGCACTTGCATTGGTGTGGATACTGAATAGTCAGTCCTCTTCGATTACTCGGTCCCTCAAGGCAATTACTGTATGTATTATATGTACTCCAAATAAGGCAAGATAGGACACCTGACAGCATAGAAGTGAGTGCGGTCGTTTGTTGCACGGCAGCACTGCACTGCGTACAGCACTGAGCTGGAGCTGGCCGGACAATGATCAAGTGCTGATAGTTCGGAGTATAGCTGTGGCCACTGTCTAAATAAACTTCATTCCTTAAGATATTGTTTGGATGCACATGTATTGGCCTCAAACCACATAGATTGGAGTGTATTGAAGTATATATTAGTTCAAATATACTCCAACACATATGGTTTAAGGACAATATATGCGTATCCAAACAAGACCTAATGCAACTTTATTTGCTAATCATGGGCTACCATGATACCATCAACAGCTCAGCCTAATCCACACTCGTATACTACACAACAAACTCTCGAGTCATGGGCGGATCCAAGGGGGGGGGGCATGCCCTCATTTCTCTATTATATAGCTACAAAATTCACTCATTTCTCTATTAAATTTCTACAAAATTCATCAAAATTTTCTAGATAGTAAGTAATAGTTCTAAATCATGATTAATTTTTCATTGTCAATCATCATCTCTATTAGTTAGCCCTCCTTAATCGCATCCTGGATCCGCCACTTTCTGGTCACCATGCAAGTACAACGTATACCAGTACTAAATAGAGAGAGAACAGAGCAACAAATCTGGATGCATTAATTAGTTGCCCAATTTTGTAGGAAAACATAGGCAGAGCACAATGTTGTTCCTATCCTAGTCCTAGCTACGGAGCAGAATAGCAGATGCGGCTGTCGGCTCGGCGTGGCTACGTGGTCTTCCGGGCCTCGAAAAGACGCAAACAAACAAGGGGTGGAATTGCCACGAAGGGCGGAAAGAGACGATGACAACGATGCAGCATGCATGTCGGTCTGAAGTTCTGAACAACCGACGCTTGTCCTGTTCATTTGGTTACTCCTAGTACCTAATACTTACTATTTGGTTACTGCCTGTTGCCTTGAACTACCTCCGTACTCAATATAATGTAATTATGAGAAGCGTGTCGATCAATGATCAATGTAACTCATGTTTGACAAACTTTATATTAAATAATATTAACATCTATGTCTTTAAATAATTTTATTATAAAAATATATTTTATAACCAATCTAATAATACTAATTTCATATTATAAATATTGGTACTTTTATTATATAAATTTAATCAAAATTCAAATTATTTGACTTCTCAAAAAACAAGAATTACATTCGTTTAAGGACGGAGGTAGTAGCTTATACTACCCAATGTCTGCAGATGCAGCTGTGCAGATCTATCTATATAATTTCCTGAACCTTGCTTCTGAGCATCTATGTTGCGGTCATAGTTTTGACTCTGTCTTTAGGAGCTGTTTGAGACTGCTCCGCTCCACGTTTTTCAGCTCTGTTCCATGTATTTTAGCCAAACAATTTTAGCTCCACACACACAGCTCTAGAAAAAAGGTGGAGTTGTGAGAACACCTAAAAAGGTACTCTATAAACTCTAGTTTTTTGTAGAGCTGCTCTACGGTGGAGTTTGTGGAGCAGAGTTTATGGAGGCCCTTAGTTGTTAGGGTGATACAAGTTTGAAATTTGCAAAAGGAATTCATTCCCAATATGTTGTATCGCGCTTTAATGTTTTGTAATACTTGAATCTTTTATCAAAAAAAAACTGCATATTTTCCCTTACAGTGAGTATGATGTGCAATTGGAGTAAGGTAGTATCATATATTTCACTTGTTATTTGGCCCGTGAAATGAACTTGATTGATTCAGTGTCACTCCCAAAGCTAATTATAGTTAGGGCACTCATAAGAGTCTAAACCTATTTATGGACTTAGAGTCTAAATATGAAGTCTTATTTTTTACCCTCTCTCTTCAATAAATATATTGTCACATCATCAAAATACCATAAATAAATGATAATAAATAGTCTTTGACTCTATGATAGAGTCTTGAACTGTTGTCGGGTACAAAGGTAAGGGGTACCCTAAACTTGTAATAATCTAACGCTTAACATAGCAACCATTTTTAAGGCAGGATCCAATCAACCGCCCAATCAGTGGGAGAAGGCCCATCAAACGAAGGCTGACCTCACCGACAACAGTGACCAGTTATGGGCCGGCCCATTACTGGAAACACAGAAGGAAGGATGTGCCTCCGCCTCTACCTCGACTGACGGACCGGGGTCGATCGAACGACCCCCCCCCTCCGCGTCCGCCTCTACCTTGACTGACGAACGGGGGTCGAACGAACGACCCCTCCGCGTCTACCTCGACTGACGGACGGGGGTCGAACGAACGACCCCTCCGCGTCTACCTCGGCTGACGGATTGGGGTCGAACGAACGACCCCTCTGTGTCCGCCTCGACCTTTACCCCTCGATCCCGATTGATGGACAGGGGGTCGATCGAACGACCCCTCCGCCTCGACCCCTCGAATGACGGACAGGGGGTCGATCGAACGACCCATGCGCAGGAGGCTCGGTCAGCTCACCTGCTCCCGGTATGGGTTAAAGGGGATCCAATGCGCCTACCTGCCCCCGCCTAACGCCATGGGCGCCCCCATACCGCAGTCAAATCCATCGGTTCACCGCCCATGCCCGGGACTTCCGTCAACCGTGCGACCGTTGTAGCCACGTTGCAGGTACGGAATCCAGAGGCACCCCCTCGAGCCATGAACAGGGCAGCCCTCGACCGTGTCTTCAGGGATACGACATGGTGACGCTGGCCTCGACCCCCCCCCTCGACCAGGGGGCTCGACCACCATCCCCCAACCACTCCGGCATGGCTCCCGTCCAGTCCGTCCCACGTCAACTGTGGGACTCGTACCCGTCTACAGAAGGCCAACCGCACTGCGCCATGACGTTCGGCAGCGTCCATTCTACCATCACCATGCCCTGGAGCTCCGGAAGGACGGGAAGGCCACGCCGCTACAGCAATCGACGTCCCTTCGCCAGCATGGCGCCGCGGACACGCCTCCCATGCTGCTACAGTTTAGGACTATGTACTCCCGTACCTCCCCTTGATCTATAAAAGGGGACGTCGGGATAGAAGAAGAAAAATAAAAAGAGGCTCATTCACATCGGCTTAGGCACTCAGACATCAAGAGCTGAGTCGCATACACCACACCCGATTGCTGGATCAACATCTCAAGCGATCAACCGACCACCTAGGGTAGCCCTGCTAGCCCTAGACCTCGGCTCATCCTGAGCACCCCCGTGTAAACCAGCTTGTACCCCCCCCCCCTGTACGAGCACTTCGGTGCAAGATAATACAATCCATCCTCCCCCGTTGGACGTAGGGCCTCCTATGCCCGAACCAGAATAAATCTTGTGTTCTTCTTGCATCACATCTGGGAGAGGGAGCACGCAATATAAAAATTTACTAGCCGATGATCTTGACCCCCTGGGTCATAACACCGACAGTTGGCCCGCCAGGTAGGGGGGCTTTGCGTGTCGATCAACTCCAAACTGCTCTTCCAGATGGATTTCACGATCCCATCGCTTCCATTCGCCACTATCATCTGGTTCGGGAGCCTAGAGTTCATGTCCACGGGCCACGGCCACGACATGGTTCTACTCTCCAACAGTGGCGTGGACAGCAGCAGCTCCGGAACGTCGGGGCCGAGGAGGACCAAACGACGGTCCCACCACTCACGCCTCTCACCTGCGTCCAGGAGGAGGCGTGAACGACGCCGACGCACTCTTCGCCTCGCGGATCCCGAGACGCTGGACGCCGTCTCCTCGGCCTCGGCTGGCGATACAGTCCCTCCCTTCAGGAGCCTGTTTGACCCATGCTTGCGGGACGGGGGCGGGTACCTCTCTGAGCTTGATCTTGGCTTTGCCATACCGTCATCTCGGAGCGTCCCCGAGGCCCCTCTGACGCACTCGGCCACGCCACCGCGCAACCTGTTTCTGTGCGGGCTCTACAACAGCGTCAGGCTCTTTTCCGCTTTTGTAGGCCCGCGGATGCAGGCACGCTACGGGTCCCCAGGGAACCCGCTACGTGCAATGATCAACCTCGTCACCACCCCTCCACCGGACGACCGCCCGGAGCCACGACGAGCCCCGGCCCTAGGATGTCACACCTGGGGGACGGTACGGCAATGGCTGGAGGAGGAGTGCAGGGGATCTTTCCCCAACTTTTACCACGACTACCCCGACTCGGACTCCCCCAATGAGGATTACGATCCCACGCGGGAGTGCTTCCACCTCGGCGATCCGATCGACTCCCAGGACGACATCAACGACGCCGCGGCCACGGATGAAGGGGGAGGGGGCAACGCTACCCCCGGCGCGAGACGTCGCCCCCCCGGTTCCAGTCGAAGCCGATCCACCTCAGGACGCCCAGATCGCGCAAGTCCGAGAGCTGCTCGCCAAGCTCGAGGAGGAGCGCCTACGACTTTAGCAGCTCGAGCACGCCCTCAAGCGAGATCACGGGTGCCCACAGGGTGCAGGGGCACGTGGCCGGGCCCGGGAAGTCCATTGACTGATCATCAACGAAGGGGTGAACGAGCGCCGCGTCTACAACCGAGCTAGCCAGAACGTCGTGGCAGCCGTGATGTTGCTCCGCGACATGCCGGCGCCGTCGACGCCCCAGGCGCAGCGCATCCGAGACGAGATCCAAGGGCTTCTCCAAACCGCAGTCGTTCAGCAGGCGGAGAGCTCAGCCTCTAGGCGCAGAGGAGCTGCTTCCGAGCGGCAGGGCGTGCCCCCTCGACAAGATCGAGAGGTATCTGTTCACCAAGACAAGGCACCCCAAGGCGGAGCAGAGCGGCGGCCAGTTCGACACCGCATCCTCGACAATCGACAACCGCGAGACGCACGGAGCGACGACGACGACAACAAACGATGCCGACACGGTGACGCTGAGGCTCGAGGTTATAGTGCTCATCGAGGTGGGCACTACGATAGCGACGAGGATCGACGTCGATGCCCGGAACCACCCGGGCCGCGAGTCTTCAGCAAGGCAATCCGGCAAACCGCCTTGCCTTTTCGTTTCTGTCCACCCACCAGCCTGGCCAAGTACAATGGCGAAACCAAGCCGGAGCTCTGGCTTGCTGATTCCAGGCTGGCATGTCAGCTAGGAGGAGCCGACGACGACCACTTCATCATTCGGCAACTCCCGCTCTTCCTCTCTAACACCGCTCGAAGGTGGCTCGAGGAGCTCCCCCCGGACTTGATCTATGGCTGGTCCGACCTGGTCAGGATCTTCGAGGGAAACTTCAAGGGCACCTACGTGCGGCCAAGAAACTCGTGGTATCTCCGCAGTTGCAACTAGAGGCCAGGGGAAACCCTCCGTGACTTCACCCGACGGTTCTCCAAGCAACGTACCGAGCTAACCCGCATCTCCGACCACGACGTCATCACAACATTTGTCGCCGGGACAACCTGCAAGGAGCTGGTACGGGAGCTGGGACGGAACACCCCCAAGACCGCCAACGAGCTTATGGATATCGTCGCCAACTACGCAGCCGGCGAGGAAGCTGTTGGCGCGTTCTTCTACGCATCCCCGAACAAGGACAAGGCCAAGGCGGACGAGCCCGGGGGCTCGAATAATGGGCCCAAGAGGAATAATAACAACAACAAGAAGAAGAAGAACCGGCTAGGTCGACGCGACGCCGAGCCCGACGATCTTGTTGCTGCGACAGACAAGAGAAAACCTCGAGGTCCTCCTCCCGAGGGGGCGTTTTCGACAAAATGCTGAAAGAGCCCTACCCCTATCACAAGGGGCCGGCCAACCACAACCTCGAGGACTGTCACATGCTTAAGAAACACTTCTACTCCCTCGGTCTCAAGAAAGATGACAAGAAGGAGGACCCACAAGACGAGGGCGATGGCAAGAACGGGGGCTTCCCCGAGATCCTCGACTGTTCCATGATCTTCGGGGGACCCTCGACTCGACTCAGCACGCGTCAGCGCAAGAGTGAGCGTCGGGAGGTCTTCTCCGTACGAGCTCAGGCTCCTCGATACCTCGACTGGTCACACGTGCCAATCACCTTCGATCAAGATGACCATCCCGAGCATGTCCCCAACGCAGGGGTCTATCCTCTCATCGTCGACCCGATCATACTCAACACTCATCTTTCCAAGGTACTCATGGATGGGGGAAGCAGCCTCAACATCATCTATGCCGAGACCCTCGACCTCCTGGGGATCCCGAGGACCATGCTCCTGCCCAGCGCGGGGGGATTCCACGGGATCATCCCGAGAAAGAAGGCACTCCCGATCGGCCGCATCAAGCTACCAGTCTGCTTTGGCACCCCCTCGAACTTCCGGAAGGAAAATCTGACCTTCGAGGTGGTCGCATTCCACGGTACCTACCACGCCATCATCGGTCGACCGGGATACGCCAAGTTCATGGCGGTCCCGAACTACACCTACCTCAAGCTAAAGATGTCGGGGCCCAAGGGAGTCATCACCGTCGACACCTCCTACGAGCACGCTTACGACTGCGACGTCGAGTGCGTGGAAAGCGCCGAGGCGGTTGAGGAGTCAGCCATCCTCGCGGCTCTCGACGACTTCTCCAAGGAGATCCCCGACCCCAAGCGGCACGTCGGCAGCTTCAAGCCTGCGGAGAACACCAAGACCATCCCGCTCGACCTCGGTCAAGCGGATGGGAAGGCACTGATGATCAGCGCCACCCTCGAGCCCAAATAGGAAGCCGTGCTCGTCGACTTTCTCCGCGCGAATGCTGACGTGTTTGCATAGAGTCCCTCGGACATGCCGGGCATCCTGAGGGATGTCGCCGAGCACTCCTTGGACATCCGGGCCGGATCCAAACCGGTGAAGCAACGGTTGCGCCGCTTCGACGAGGAGAAGCGCAGAATCATCGGGGAGGAGGTCGACAAGCTTTTGAAGGCCGGATTCATCAAGGAGGTACATCATCCCGAGTGGTTAGCAAATCCTGTGCTTGTCAAGAAAAAGAATGGAAAGGATAGAATGTGCGTAGACTACACTAGCTTAAATAAAGCATGTCTTAAGGTTCCTTTTCCATTACCACATATCGATCAAATAGTAGATTCCACTGCGGGATGTGAAACCCTATGCTTTCTTGATGCGTATTCTGGCTACCACCAAATAAAGATAAAGGAGTTCGATCAGCTCGCGACTTCCTTCATCACCCCCTTTGGTATGTTTTGCTACCTCACTATGCCCTTCGGTTTGCGAAACGCCGGGGCCACATATCAACGATGCATGCTCCATGTCTTTGGAAAGCACATAGGGCCGACCGTCGAGGCCTATGTCGATGACATCGTGGTCAAATCCAAGAAAGTCAAGAACCTAGTCGGGGACCTTGCAATCGCGTTTCGGTGCCTCAGGGCAAATCACATAAAGCTGAACCTAGAGAAGTGTGTCTTCAGGGTCCCTCGAGGCATGCTCCTAGGGTACATAGTTTCCCAACGCGGGATCGAGGCCAACCCTGAGAAGGTAATCGCGATCACCAGGATGAGCCCGGTCAAGGATCTTAAGGTCGTACAAAGGGTCATAGGGTGTCTTGCTGCCCTCAGCCGATTCATCTCACGGCTCGGGGAAAAAGCCCTCCCCCTTTATCGCCTCCTTAAGAAAATAGAACACTTCACATGGACCGTCGAGTCCGACCAAACTCAAAGCCTTGCTCACCTCGCCACCTATCTTGGTGCCCCCAAGCCCAGCCGAGCCCCTCTTGCTCTATGTCGCAGTTACTACCCAGGTAGTCAGCGCTGCCATAGTAGTCGAGAGGGCGGAAGAAGGACATGCCCTGCCGGTTCAGAGGCCCGTCTACTTCGTGAGCGAGGTACTTTCCGAGACCAAAACGAGATACCCCCACATCCAGAAGCTGTTGTATGCCATCGTCCTCACTCGGCGCAAGCTCCAGCACTATTTCCTGGGCCACCCGGTTACTGTGGTCTCATCTTTCCCCCTCGGGGAGATAATCCAGAACCGGGAGGCGTCTGGGAGAATCGCCAAGTGGTCAGCCGAGCTCATGGGGGAAACTCTCTCCTACGCCCCTCGGAAGGCCATCAAGTCTCAGGTATTAGCAGACTTCATTGCAGAATGGACCGACACCCAACTACCCCCAGCGCAAGTTCAGACCGAGCTCTGGACCATGTACTTCGACGGATCGTTGATGAAGACGGGGGCAGGCGCCGGATTGCTGTTCATATCACCCTCGGGGGTTCACATACGCTACGCCATCCGCCTCCACTTCCCCACCTCCAACAACGTAGCCGAGTACGAGGCTCTCGTCAATGGTCTGCGCATCGCCATCGAGCTTGGGGTTCGATGCCGCGATGTTTGAGGGGACTCGCAACTTGTGATTGACCAGGTGATGAAGGTCTCGAGCTGCCACGACCCCAAGATGGAAGCCTACTGCAAGGAGGTCCGTAAACTGGAAGACAAATTCTATTGCCTCGAGCTCAACCACGTCGCCCGTCGGTACAACGAAGCTGCTGACGAGCTGGCAAAAATCGCGTCCACCCGAGGCACGGTCCCTCCCGACGTTTTCTCGAGGGACCTTCACAAGCCGTCCGTCGACCTAGGCTTGGGGGCTCCTGCCCTCGAGCAAGGGGTCGACCCTTCCTCCTCGACCGACCCCCCCCCTCGAACGGAGGAGAGGTCATGGAGATCGACGAAACAACCCCAACACCAACCCCCTCGACGGACTGGCACGCGCCCTACCTCGAGTATCTGATGCGGGGCGAGCTCCCAGAGGACCGTACCGAAGCCCGACGCGCCAAAACCTACGTCTTGTATGAGGATGGCCGCGAGTTGTATCGACGCAGCCCTACCGGTATACTTCAACGTTGCCTCACCCTCGAGGAGGGGAGGGCACTACTGAAGGACCTACACTCGGGGGCTTGCGGCCACCACGCGGCGCCAAGAACGCTGGTAGGAAGCGCCTTTCGACAAGGCTTCTATTGGCCGACGGCCGTCGCCGACGCTACCAAACATGTCCGATCGTGCAAGGGATGCCAATTCTACGCCAGGCAGACCCACCTGCCCGCACAAGCTCTTCAGATGATACCCATAACTTGGCCATTCGCAGTATGGGGGCTCGACATGGTCGGCCCCCTGAAGAAAACAAAAGGTGGCCACACCCACCTCCTCGTGGTCGTAGACAAGTTCTCGAAATGGATCAAGGCCCGACCCATCGCCAACATCCAATACCGACAAGCTGTGTTGTTCTTCACCTACATCGTCCACCGCTTCGAGGTCCCCAATGTCATCATCACCGAAAATGGCACGCAGTTCACCGGCCAAAAGTTCCTGGACTTCTGTGACCACCACCACATCAGGGTGAAGTGGTCTGCAGTCACCCACCCTCGGACTAATGGCCAGGTCGAGCGCGCCAATGGTATGGTTTTACAGGGCCTCAAGCCAAGGATCTTTGACCGGCTAAACAAACACGGCAAGAGATGGGTCGATAAGCTACCCTCTGTCCTATGGAGTCTTAGAACGACGCCAAGTCGAGCTATAGGGTTCTCCCCGTTCTTCTTGGTCTACGGGTCCGAGGCCGTCCTCCCCACTGACCTCGAGTACGGGTCCCCTCGACTAAAGGCCTACAACGAGCAAGCCAACGCAGTAGCCCGAGAGGACTCCCTCGACCAGCTCGAGGAAGCCCAGGACATGACCCTCTTCAAGTCAGCAAGGTACCAACAGACGCTACGACGCTACCACGACAAGCACGTACGCAGAAGGGACCTCGACATTGGCGACCTCGTACTGCGCCGCCGACAAAGCAACAAGGGGTGTCACAAGCTGACACCACCCTGGGAAGGACCCTTCATCGTGGCAGAGGTGCTAAAGCCAGGGACTTACAAGCTGAAGAACAGCAAGGGCGAGATCCTCACCAACGCATGGAACATCGAACAACTACGTTGTTTCTACCCCTAAGGCCTCGAGGCCTTGTACATTTTCCGCATTATGTACATTTATCGCATCATGAATGAATAAAATGTTCTCGAAATACATTTCACGTTCGTTCATAACTCTGAGGTAGCCTCGACTCTGCTCCTGCAAAGTCAAGCCTCCCTCGGGGGCTGACAGGGGGGGCCTCCTAAGTCCTAAAAACCCGAACGTTTTTTCGAAACTCGACCTTCTCTTTCCACCTTTGCCCCGAGTACGCTTCACGGCTAAGTAAAAAAACGCCTCGAACTCCCTAAGGGTCGAGGGCTGTCGAGCTGGGGACTCTCCTACGCCTCAGGGCTACTGTACCCTCACTCGCTCCCCCCTCGAGGGATACGAGCGTGCGTCGAACACTTAGTCCACAAGCAACGACTCAGACAAAGAGAAATAGAGACGGCTCGAGAAATAAAAGCATTCAGATGCACCCCGAATAAAATACATTAAAAGTTTTGAAGCCCCTAGGGGCTCGACATCAAATTGTCACAAAAGCTAATCTATTACATGGACCTTCTTATCCAGATTTGGCACACAGGCCTCAACTACTCGTCGCCATCTCTATTTGCCGAGGGGAGCACTTCAGGCTCGAAGAGCTTCGCTAGCTCGCCACGTTGGCCTCGATCAGCTCATGGCATCTCGCCACGTTGGCCTCGTCGCTCAGCTCCGGGTCGACGACGAACCCACGAGCGATGACGCCGAGGTCGTAGGAGTAGCCCGAGCGGACGACCGCGAGCGCCCGCTTCACGCCCACGTGCAGAGCAGCACGGACTTGCTCCGTCACCGCTCGGGTCATGGAGTAGAAGCAGTGCAGGATGGAGTCTCCTCGCGCATCACCGTCGACCGCCGACTCCGGCTCCGGCTCGACCCCCATGTCATCATAGAGGGCGGAGATGGCACCCTCGAGCCTCTCGTTTAGGGCCGCCTCTGCCCCGAGGAGGCTCTGAAGACTGGTCAGATCCTTGTGGGCTCAGGCCTTGTCTTCCTCGAGGGCTGCCAAAACAAACAAGGAACTCCATCAAAACCAAAAAGCAGGGGAAGGGTCGAGACCAAGCAAGCTCAATAAAAAACTCACCTTCGACGCGTGCTTCCAGGGTGACGTAGGCCTGCTCAGCCTTCTATAGTTGGCGGCGGACGTCGACGAGGGCTGCAGCTTGGTCACTGTTCTTAGCCCGGAGGTCCTCGATGATCTTGCCAGTACCATTGAGGGCCCTCTTCTGGTTAGCCGCCACCTCCCCCAGAGCGGCGATCCGGGCTCGAGCCTTCTCCTCTGCGACACCCAGTGCGTCGCGGTCGCGAGAGACGGTGTCGACATCCGCCTGGAGTTCCCGGACCCGCTCCTCAAGAGAGGCGCGGTCGGTGCCCGCCTCCTCTAAGTTGGCCTCGAGTTCCCGGACGCGCTCCGCCGTTCGAGCCAGCTCCCCCCTCAGCGCGGCGGCCTCCTCCTCAGCCTTACGCTGGGCTTCCTGGGCGACGTCCCATTCCTGCCCAGCCTCGGCGACCCCTTTAAGGTCGGCTTCAGCCCTCGACCGCGAGGAAGAGGCCTCCTCCCGAGCAGCCTCGACCTCCCCCCGCGGGGTGGCCACCTCGCCCCTCGCCTGGGCGGCCTCGACCTCCGCCCTCTCCATCGATGCGCGGAGGGCGGGGAGCTGCTCCTGCGCCCGAAGGATGAACTGGGACTTATCATATGACCTCGCCCTCAACTTCTGACAGAGATAAAAAGGAAAGTCATCAGAAAAGAACAGCAAAGTGACCCAAGCAAGATCAAAGGGAGAACGAGGCTTACTATCATCCCCCGGTACAAGTCCGTGGAAGCAACCTCCGCCGACAGGCGTACCACATGGGCAAGCCACGCTCGGAACTCCTCCAGGTTCTCCCACTCCCCGAGCTCAGCTTGATCGTCGAGCTTGAAGAAGGTGCGCCCTGGGTCTTGGGGGTCGGCCAGCTCGAGGGGTTCCTGCCCCCAGAGCCTACTGCAACGGTCAATCCTCTCCTTGACATCCCGCATGATGCCCTAGCGCATCTCGGGCCCACCCCCGTGGAGCATCACCCGTTCTGCCAGAGTGGGGAAGGGAGCCGCCCCCTCGAGCTGGGCACTCCTGGCCTCGGAGTCATCTTGCGGGGCTACCGCCGGCCCCTCCTGATCGTCGCCTCCAGGCAGAAGAGGTCCCCGCCGTGAGAACAACCCTGCGCGGTGAAGAAAACGCACGTTAGCACCCGATGTCGCAGGCTCACCGCGGTCCCCTCCCTCCACGTCAACTAATCTAGAGGGCGGATCACCTCGAGAAGAGGACTGCCCGACCTCGACGACAGGCCGAGCAGTTGCCTCGGACATCGTCACGTCCGCCGCGCTGCTTCCTTACAGCGCCACGACGACCCCCTCCGGCTCCTGCAGAGGGGTCGTCACCACCACCACCTCCGTCGGCTCCGTCGACGTAGCCGTCCCCGCTGTGGGCGACACCGAGGCCCCCTCAACGAGGGTCTCCGCCGACGGCGGCACCTCCAGCGCAGCGACGGTCGCGCCCTCCTCTCGCCGCGCCTTCTCCTCGCGCTCGCGCTACTGATGCGCCTCCCACGACGCGAGGTTCTCAGGCCACCGCATCGACGCCGGGCGCTCCGACGTCTCTTTCCTCGCCGGTGGAGGTCAAGTCCACCACCTCCATCTCCACGGCGGCTTGGGGCTCGACCCCATCCACCACGGTTGTCGACGACGCCGGCTCCGCGACTTCCGAGGCTCCTGGCGCACCCCCCTCTGACGGGGCAGTGAGCACGGCCTCGACCGCCACTCCGGCGGACCCTGTGGGCGAGGCGGGTCGACCCTCCTCCACCTCCGCTCGAGCCCGCTCGGCAGCCGAGTCCGCATGCCCGCGCCGCATCGCCTCCCGCGCCTTGGCCGCCCACGCCACCTCTGGGGCA
Organism: Microstegium vimineum; assembly: GCA_022036555.1. Classification (NCBI taxonomy): domain Eukaryota; kingdom Viridiplantae; phylum Streptophyta; class Magnoliopsida; order Poales; family Poaceae; genus Microstegium; species Microstegium vimineum. The sequence goes on from CM039137.1 coordinate 22,082,962, forward strand.
AGGGTCGAGGGGGATGGGACAGCAGCGCTGGCCCCAGCGACCATCCTGGTCGCGGCCTCCGCCTTCAGCCTCTTGGCCGGGGTGGGGGTCGCGTCCTCCAGCGAGTGCTTCACCCTGAAAACAAAAAAGCATGCGCTACGGTTCGCGCAAGTCGCAACCCAAGCAGAAGGGAGCGCAAGACCAGAGGGAAGAGAACTTACCCCATTGGGATCAGGGGAGTCCGGCCAGCGGACCTCAAACCGCTCGGGGGCTTTGAGTCAGTGACCCGGGGGGCACTTTTTCCCCCACCAGGGGTCGAGGCCGCTCCCGGCGCCGTGACCTTGGCAGGGGCAGATGGCGTCTTCGTCGCCGCCGCCCCGATCTCCTCCTAGGATGACGGGCTCGAGGCCCGTGCTCTCGACTGGGCGGGCACCGGCGGCACGCTCGACCTACCCCTCGACGGGGACCGCGACGAGCGACCGCGCATTTGCCGCGCACTCTCGCCCTGGGAGGCCGCGGGACGCTCGCTCCTTGGCTCGACCTGGGCGGTCGGGGCCGACCTCGATGTCGACCCCTTCCCCCCTTGGCGCCCGGGTGCCGCTCGGTCTTCCTCGAGCCCTCCGCGCGGCTCGACCTCCTCCTCCTCCTCCTGCTCCGGCTCCTCTTCCTGCACAATAAACAATACCCGTCAGGACCAAAATAATGGTTGCAACCCTACACCACTATGCCATGCCACGAACAACCTCGCCGCTGCTCGTCTCCTCATCCTCATCCTCCTCTGAGGGGGACTCCTCCTCAGAGAGGTTGGCCTGCCTCTGCTGTGCCCGGCGTCGTTCACGCTCCTCCCTCTCCCGGGCCTTTTTGCCCTTATCCTTCTTGGCCTTGTCCTTGGCCTTCTTGTCCTGCTCGGCCTGCAGACGTCTCACCTGGGAGTCGTTCCGCTCCTCCTTCACCGGCGGTAACGACCTCCGGTAAACGACGTTCCCCTGAGGAACGCGAGGCGTGGTCAGATAACGGGCAAAAGGGGACGAACAAGACGAGCAAGGGGGCATTGACAGGGAAAGGGACCGTACCAGCTGGACGTGGCCATGGTCAGGCATCATGGGGACGCAGTCGACATTCTCCGCCTTGAACGCGCCGACAAAGGAGGTCTATACTCGGCAGACCACCCTCTCGAGGGGTAGCTCGTCCTCCATGAGGCGACACCCCGTCAGATCCGCCCCCGGGCGCATGTCGTCGAGACGCTGCGGGCGAGCCATCAGCGGCACGACTCTCCGCTGATGGAACGCCGACGCCACGATGGCCGCCGTAAGTCCCGCCTTCTTCAGACGGGAGATCGCGCCGAGCAGGTGGTCAAGGCGCTTCTGCTTCTTCTGCTCGACGCCATACCTCCAGTGATCGGGCCTCGAGTCGATCGATCTCCCGGTGTAGGCGGGGAACAAGCCGTCATCGTTCCTCAGGTAAAACCACCCGGAGTGCCATCCGGAGTGGCTCGACGTGAGCTTTGCCGGGATCCAGCGCTCCGTCCTCTTGAGGGAGATGCTGCAGCACCCCGCCCTGACTGTCCTGCGACTGCCACTCCTGACCGAAGCAGTGAACAGGCTCGCCTCGAATAGGTGGAGCCACAGCTCCCAATGTGGCTCCATCCCCAGTACCCTTCGCACACGGCGGTGAATATCGCCGCGTGGCAGATGCCGTTGGGGGAGAGGTGTTGGAGCTCCACGCCATAGTGGTGGAGGATCCCGCGTAGAAGACGGTTGGGGGGAGATCCCAACCCCGCCCAGTGGAAAGCTTCGAAGCTGACCACGTAACCTTCCGGCGGATTGGGCTCACGGTCCTCCCTCGACGACACCATCCACTCTGGCCGGTCCACGGAGGTGATAGGCCGGAGAAGGCCGCTCTCCACCAAATCTCCCAGGCGCCCCACGGTCGCCGACGATGGAAGCCAGGCGTCAGGGCCGCGCAAGTTGTAGGTGGCCATGGGAGCAGGGAAGAGGATGCGCTCTGATGCGGGGGTGGAAGGTATGTTGCCAATCTCTCCTCTCCCTACTCTCGCGCACGCAGAGATCCGGCTCGGTGGGCGACGAAGGCAATGGAGAGGAGGAGGCAGGGAGGGCAATGGCTAGCGTGGGAAGCCGGACCCCCACCCCTAGTATTTATAACCGGAAGCCCAACGGGCGGATCCGACGAAAAGGCAAGTAAGTCTCTGCATTTAATGCGCTCACCTACCGCCTCCTCGTATTCCGTAAGATAAGCTGTACCCGTCACGTCATCGGGCTCCGCGCCGCACGCCTCGCTGCACCCTATGCCCTGCTACAGCCGCAGTCAAACGGTCGTCTCCTAAAAAGGCGCGCCTACGACGGACAACGTGCGACAGGTGGACGTTATCTTTGGAGGTAAGCAACAAACGTCGACCCATCCGTTAAAACCTCGAGGGAGCAAAGGCTGGCCCTCAAACAGGGTTCGACAACTGCCCTCGAGTACTTGAGGTCAGGGAGGACCCAGGGTTACAGACTCAGGTCCACCCCCAAATCTCGAGGGGTTGAAGGCTGGCCCCACGAACAGGCTTCCACAGCTGCCCTCGAGTACGTGAGTCAGGGATGACCCAGGGGGGCCGGCGCGAGCCCCTAGCTCGAGAACGAACTCTCGAGGCCCCCTGGGACATATCCGAGGCATAACCGCGGAATACCCAAGGATCCCTTCGACGGGAGGCATCAGGCCACCGGCTCTCATCGAACAGAGTTGGCACCTAGGTAATCCACGCGGTGTTGCTTAAATGAGAACGCCTCAGGGCTTCTATCGACCCCCGTCGAAGGGGGCACGAGTTCTCACTTGGATTTCACTTGAATTTATACCCGTTACCAGCTCGCAGAGCACTTCGAGGTTCGTCCTTACGAAGGCTCACAGAGGACTTCGAGGCTCGTCCTAACGAGGATAGAACGATGCTCTTCGCCCCACAATTCGAGTGCAAGGATCCGTGGGAAGGACGCTAGGAGCTAGTGAAAGCCCAGCCACACGAGGCTCGAGGGCTAGACTACGCATGTCACCCCTCGACGAAAGAGGGTCGAAAACACTCGTAGCCTGGCAGACAGAGTTGACCCCTCGATAGGGCACTATGACTCCAGTTTGACCCTCGAGGGAGCGAAGGCTGGTCCTCGAAAGGGTTTCGACAGCCGCCCTCGAGCACCCCCTTCCCAAGGAAGTGAAACGCTCGTAGCCTGACAAACGTAATTGACCCCTCGATAGGGCGCTACGACTCCAGTTAACCCTGACTCCCCTCGATAGATTACATGTCAAAGCCCCCAGAGGAGTTCTTAATCACTCCTCTGGGGCCTCGGGGGCTACCCCCGCGGGGTGCACTCGCGCGCACCCCACGGAGAATCAAACCTCGTACTAACCCTGTAGATCATCGGCAAAAAAACCTCTACACGGATTTTCTTTATCCGCATAGAGGCTCGGGGGCTACTGTCGGGTACAAAGGTAAGGGGTACCCTAAACTTGTGATAATCTAATGCTTAACATAGCAACCATTTTTAAGGCAGGATCCAATCAACCGCCCAATCAGTGGGAGAAGGCCCATCAAACGAAGGTTGACCTCACCGACAATAGTGACCAGTCATGGGCCGGCCCATTACTGGAAACACAGAAGAAAGGATGCGCCTCCGCCTCTACCTCGACTGACGGACCGGGGTTGATCGAATGACCCCCCGCCTCCGCGTCCGCCTCTACCTCAAATGACGGATGGGGGTCGAACGAACGACCCTTCCGCGTCTACCTCGACTGACAGACGGGGGTCGAACGAACGACCCCTCCACGTCTACCTCGGCTGACGGACTGGGGTCGAACGAACGACCCCTCCGTGTCCGCCTCGACCTTTACCCCTCGATCCCGATCGACGGATAGGGGGTCGATCGAACGACCCCTCCGCCTCGACCCCTCGAATGACGGACAGGGGGTCGATCGAATGACCTGCGCGCAGGAGGCTCGGTCAGCTCACCTGCTCCCGGTATGGGTTAAAGGGGATCCAATGCGCCTACCTGCTCCCGCCTAACGCCATGGGCGCCCCCATACCGCAGTCAAATCCATCAATTCACCGCCCATGCCCGGGACTTCCGTCAACCGTGCGACCGCTGTAGCCACGTTGCAGGTACGGAATCCAGAGGCACCCCCTCGAGCCATGAACAGGGCAGCCCTCGACCGTGTCTTCAGGGATACGACAGGGTGACGCTGGCGTCGAACCCCCCCCCCCCCCTCGACCAGGGAGCTCGACCACCATCCCCCAACCACTCCGGCATGGCTCCCGTCCAGTCCGTCCCGCGTCAACTGTGGGACTCGTACCCGTCTATAGAAGGCCGACCGCACTGCGCCATGACGTTCGACATCGTCCAGTCTACCATCACCATGCCCTGGGCTCCGGAACGGCGGGAAGGCCACGCCGCTACAACAATCGACGTCCCTTCGCCAGCATGGCGCCGCGGACACGCCTCCCATGCTGCTACAGTTTAGGACTCTGTACTCCCGTATCTCCCCTTGATCTATAAAAGGGGACGCCGGGATAGAAGAAGAAAAATAAAAAGAGGCTCATTCACATCGGCTTAGGCACTCAGACATCAAGAGCTGAGTTGCATACATCACACCCGATTGCTTGATCAACATCTCAAGCGATCAACCGACCACCTAGGGTAGCCCTGCTAGCCTTAGACCTCGGCTCATCCTGAGCACCCCCGTGTAAACCAGCTTGTACCCCCTGTACGAGCACTTTGGTGCAAGATAATACAATTCATCCTCCCCCGTTGGATGTAGGGCCTCATGTGCCCGAACTAGGATAAATCTTGTGTTCTTTTTGCATCACATCTGAGAGAGGGAGCACGCAATATATAAATTTACTAGCCGGTGGTGTTGACCCCTAAGTCATAATACCGACAAATGTGGAGTGCCCTTAGTATAAACACGGGAGTTAAAACCAATGAATCAAAATTCATTAGATGAAACACATCTAAGATGAAGTGGTTCGTAGTGCATTAAATTTGTCACCATCGATGGTCGACGGAGACCTCGCACAAGAGTGGTCTGATGTCGTTTCTTCAACACTGCTAAACGATGGGGACACATACAAGTGGCCTCGATCCGTATCATTCTTTCAGTTCAATTAAGTAAAAAACATTTACTTACTTATTATTAGTATTGTAGTAACTAAATGATGACACCGAGGAGAGAAGATTTTACATCCGATTTAGACACAAGAATAAAAAAATTTATAAGAGAAACAAGTAAATTATAAACTAATAGTGAAGAACTAACTATTATATAAGTGAGCTGACTACCGAGACATGAGAGAAGGTTGTAAAGAAACTTTACATCCAACAGCCTATTATATTATTAGCCTTACTCTTAGCACGTAATGAGGGGAAAGGCCACCAGTAGTAATGGTATTTACTGTGATAAAAAAATGTGCTACTTTACTTATCATATTCTATGTTAGGTTGTATTCTCTATCCCAAACAAATCAACTCTAATAGTTGTTATAAGTCAAAAATTTTAAATTTGACCAATTTATACGAGATGGGAATGGGTGGTGTGGGTGGAGGATTTTATAAAGAAAGAAAGACTGGCTTGAAGCCTTGAACTTTGTCTACTAGAATCTGTGATGCAACAAATCCAATTTATGCGCACACATTTTTATAAGCATTGAATATCTGTGACCAGAAATCACAATAGGTGGCAGAAGGTGTTGACCACTTGACGACCCTATTTTTCAGAATTTGGTCTTTTTTTTGAACTATTTTCACATTTGGATCCCTGGAGAAACTAATTGTAGATTTGGACCCTAGGGTCGGCACCATGCCCCACGGCGCCGAGGTAACACAGCTCGGCGCCATGTCTCACGGCGCCGAGCTTTGCGACCAGAACCAACGTGGCAGAAAGGTCGGCACGGCGCCGAGCTCGGCGCCATAGATCACGGCGCCAAGGTATGTAATACAGAAACACATGTGTAGTCCAGTTGGTTGAGGCTTGAGGTGTTGAGCCTTTGGTTGTGGGTTTGAACACAGATCTATATATTTTGCTATGTTTTTAAGCAATATTTTTTATAGAATACATTTTGTTTAATTATGAATTAATTTTAATTATAAGTAAGTATAATATTTTTATATGATGTATTTATTTAATTATAATTATGGAGTAACTATTTATTTATTTATTAGTTTATTCTGGTCGCGTTGGTTCTGGTCGCAAAGCTCGGCGCCGTGGGACATGGCGCCGAGCTGTGTTACCTCGGCGTCGTGGGGCATGGCGCCGATCCCAGGTCTAAATTTGCAATTAGTTTCTCCAGGGTCCAAATGTGAAAATAGTTAAAAAAAAGCCAAATTCTAAAAAATAGGTACTTGACGAGCAGACAATGAGGAAAAATGGCCACATGTGTAGTGCCAAGCCTTACTAGTCTCACAAATTTAGCAGGAGTATTTAATGTAATAAAAATACTTATCACGTTCTATTTTACACTACTCCCTCAATCTCAAATAAATCAACTTCTATACTTGTCATAAGTCATTTTTTAGTTTGATCAAAAAATATATAAGTGTGTGTATATATATATATATGTGTTGTCATAAGTCATTTTTTAGTTTGATCAAAAAATATATAAGTGTGTGTATATATATGTGTTGCAAAATGAATGAACTAAAAAAAAGTAAAAACGACTTATAATTTAGAACTGATCAACTAAAATATATATACACACACGTATCAACTAAGTTATTTTATATATATGCACCCACCTTAATTATTACAACTAGTTTCTTATCTAGTTGTAATTGGTTTTTTGTCGAGTTGCAACTGACCCAATTCTAGTTGTAATTGGATCGCGTCAGGTTGCAACTGTTTATTGCCTAGTTAGAGTCTGACTCTAGTTGTAATTGAATCGCGTCAGATTGCAATTGGTATTGCCTAGTTGCAACTAGACCGACTCTAGTTGTAGTTGGATCGCGTCAGTTTTACAACTGTTGTCCGGTTGTAATTGACTCTACTCTAGTTGTAATTGTATCACGTCAGGTTGTAACTACATCAGGTCCAGTTACACTAGATAAGATCTGTTGCAATTACTTCCGCCAAGTTGCAATTGTATCGTAATCATGATGACAACTCATAGTATATTGAAGTTGCAATTACCTACTTGAAAAAAAAGTTCATCAAATATAGTCTTGTTGGATCTCGTTTTGTTAAACACTTTTTTTCAACAATCTGGTGCAAACGGATCTAAAATACGAGCTACAGTTTAGGAGATATTGCATTTTTCCGATCCGAAGTAAAAAAGATTCTCTGCAGCGGGAGCGGGACGAAGGGCGAGCGAGGGAGCCGAAGGGTGTGTGCATTTGCTACAGCAAATACACCTTGTTATATATATTAAAATAGATATAAAAAAATAAAACGACTTATAATTATAAGTTAGAACATAGGGAGTACTCCCTCCGTCCCTTTATATACGTCGTCCGGAAAACGTGTCTGTAAAGGAAACACGGTTTTATGGAGACAGACATTTAGGGAGAGAGGGAGTATTTAAGTAGGACTGCTCTGTTCTACCGGCCCAAAAACACTAAACAATTAGATTTTTTTTTTAACCAAACACTATCTGAACAAAACATTTCTATCACGCTATGTCCATTTTTAAATTTGAAATAATCACGTGTGCTTGAAAAGAAAAGAGGGAAACACGTTCTAGCAGAAGGAAAAAAACAATTTCGGGGTACAATATTCACGATCAAATACACACACAAGAAAAAAAGAATTATTATGTAAACAAAAATGAGAAAAGAATCTTGTACTACATGGGCCATAAGCCCATATGATATGGCTCGGCCTGTTAACGCTGTGGGTTTTTCTGTCTTTTCAAGTAGCCAGTCTTCCGTCCGTTCCATTCCCCACGCACACAAGCTCGCAGTCATGGCCGCCTCCCCGCCGCCGCCTCCGCTACCTCCGCCGCCACCAGACCCAGCTCCCATCACCATAACCGCGCTCAGTGATGACATTCTCCGTGATATCTTTCTGCGCCTTCCCGCTGTCACAAGCCTCGCCCGCGCAGCTTTCGCCTGCCGCGCATTTCTCCGCGCCGTCCGCTCCTCCCCCGCCTTCCGGCGCCGCTTCCGTGAGCTCCGCGCGCCGCCGCTTCTCGCCCTCTTCCGGAAGCCACACATGCGCGCCATTGTCCCTACAGATGCAGGCAGGAGAAGCGACATCGCCGCCGTCTTCGACGTCTTCGACGGTCTACTCCAAGACTCCGACGCCTCTGAATCCGATTGGTGGAGCGATCCCGAGATCCCCTACAGTGATGGGTACGCCGCCTTTGTCAACCGGACCACCGACCAATGCGCCTGCTACAGCCCGCACTCGCAGGCTCTGAACATCTACCCCAAGAACTTCGGCTACGGCAGCGGCAACGACGCTTTCCTTGAGTTCCACACGCTCCTCCCTGATGGCGAGGAGCAGCGGCCGTCCCGCGTGGTCTGCGTCCACCACGACCGCGCGTGGGCGTGGGCGCGTGTTGCCGTCTTCTCGTCGCACACCATGGAGTGGCAGGTCATCTTGCCAGATATGGACACCAGGGGGCAATTGGATGAGAATGACAGATCCATCACTGGCACGGTTGTCAATGGCTTCGTCTGTTGGGTACACAAGAGGAAGGGATGCATCCTCGCGCTCAACACTGCGACATTTCAGTTCTCTCAGATGGAGCTGCCGCTGCCCTTGAAAGGGCCAGTCTCAATAGATTTTCTAGATTTTCAGCTTGTTCACACCAAGGATCTAGAGTTTCAGCTTGGTCACACCAAGGATGGGGACTTCTGTGTCGTTAGTGTACTGCAGTGCATGCTTTCTGTTTGGCTCTGGGCAACCGACAGTGATGGTATCGAGAGATTAATGCTGCAGAAGACGATCTCATTGCGCGCAAATGTCAGTGAGATCACCTAGTGTTCAGAAGAGGCTGATGTTAGGATGAAGCCTATGGCGGTTATCAACGGCTTTGTGTACCTATCTCTAATTATTGACTACTGGGAGGACCTTGAGTCTCCTGAGTGGTTCCTGTCTTTCTGCCTAGAAACAGCTGAGGTGAATTTACTTCATAAGGAAAGCCCCCGATTGTGGTGCTCATTTGATCCCTACACCATGGTTAGCTGGCCGTCTTCTTTGATACATGACAAGGTGAGCCTATGCCTACTTCTTTGATACACGATAAAATATATTTCTTCCCTCAATTATAGGCAGTTTGCATAACATGAGAGTATTGGGTTAATATATTGATGTGGAGTTCTGCCATCGGCTTTTAGGTTTAGATGAAGTAACATGAATAAACGTTAACTCGTAGCAGGGGAGCTCAATTGCTGGGATGTATACAATAGCATGAGGGTGGGTTTGTGTGCATTATATGATACCATAAGGATGTGAAATGCTGTATTGTCGATATTTGAGGCTGGAATATGTTGTCCACTTTGTAATGCTAACCAATATGAGATGGCAGTGCTGTATTCAAGGATATCTTATGTCAGTCTTGCTTCTGTAAATAAAAGCTAAATAAGTTGATCTGTATCATTAGAATCTATTGCCCAGCTGCAATTTTTTCTATGCAAAAGCTTTGTACTTATAATATGAGCTCTCTTTATGTCACAGCAGGATTGGGAAACCGGAGTTATAAGAAACATTTCTGAAGATGATGGTCTATGGGCAAAGAAGAAGCTTCCCCTGTCCTCTTCACTGCGTTGCAATCATTCAAAGAAAAATTGATTGATGATGGCAACTCAAATTTTGCAGGGATAGAGTCCTTCTTACTTGATGATGAGAGAAACTCTCTTCTGAATAGAATCGCTACTTTAGAGTCAGAATTAGCAGCAGCAAGAGACCGTGTATTGCGAATAGGTACTAAGCCCAATAGAATGAATGGGATGGACCTCTTCACTGTGTTGCAGTTATTGAAAGAAAAATTGATTGATGATGGCATCTCAAATTTTGCAGAGAAAGAGTCCTTCATACTTGTGCACAGAATTGCTACTTTAGAGTCAAAATTAGCAGCAGCAAGAGACGGTACTGAGCTCAATAGCATGAATGGGATGGAACTTGCTACTTTGGAGTTAGAATTAGCGAATCTGTTAGCATGGAGGGATGGAAACAGGGAGCTGCTGGAAAATGTGCAAGGTAATGTTGGGTGGAGCTTACTAGGTGACCCTGCTCCCGGTGTGTCTCCCTTGTCATAAGATGGGCTTTTGTTGAGACATGTCGTGAGGGAAGGGTGAAGACATTATGTGCTTAGTAGTTTGGTTTCATGTTCCAGATGTGTTAACTGTAACTCAGTACCTATGTCTCGTTGGCGAAAAACTTTCCTGCTTTATATGCAGTAATCTTCAGTGTAATCATCAGTATATGGTGTCTTTGATCTGCATTGTTGAATTTGCTTGAGTGGCCGTTCACTTTGGAGTTGGATCCATTGACTGGGCGTGTTTGGATGGCTTCCCAACCACGCTGCAGGCCGCCGTGCTGCACATGTGGCACATGCCGGCTCAGGCGCCCTTATTCTCCAGATTGGGACTAACATTATTGATTCCTTGTTGCTTGGTTTACTCTTACATTGTCACATTGGTGCTTTTTACACTAGTCACCCAGTCTCAAATAAATCAACTTATATACTTGTCATAAGCCAAACTTTTTTAAGTTTGATCAAAATTTATATAAAAAAGATTGGTGTGAAATGTGTGATTTAGTTTATAGTCTTGTTAATTGTGGCTTATGACAAGTATATAAGTTGATTTATTTGAGACTGAGTGACTAGTGTAAAAAGCACCAATGTGACAATGTAAATTTTGATCGAACTTAAAAAAGTTTGACTTATGACAAGTCTTTTTACACTAGTACACACAAGCACACTAGCGCAGCGGCATCATTACACCATTACCTTACTACTGCCTGTACCAAAGCGCGCAAAAGAACAAGAGAAATTTGATTACTCGTACCTAATTTTTGGTTAAATTATATAGCACGCGAGCAACGAGAAGCATGCCAATTCGTTGCCATGATGCTTACGTTCGTTGTACTACTTACTATACTAGCTAGAGATAAGACAACCCTCGATCAAGCAACTGCGACGGCGGGCGGCGGCGGTGACCGCAGCGGCACGGCCCTAGCTCTGAGCGGCCGTTTCATGACAACGGTGAACTCAAGTTTCTCGGTGAGATCCACCTCCTCACCGTCAGCCTCGCGCCACTCGAACTCCCTCACGAGGTTGGCCACTAAGTACTCGAGGTGGAGCAGCGCCAGCGCCATGCCAGGGCAGACACGGCGGCCAGCGCTGAACGGCATCATCTTGATCTCCTTGCTGCCGGTGAGGTCCACGTCCTCCCCTTCGCCGCCAGGCAGGAACCGCTCCGGTCGGAACTCAGCCACGGGGCCTTCCACACCTCCTCGTCCATCCCGATCTCCCCCACCGCGAAGTTCACCGGCGCGCCGGCCGGCATGCGGTACCCGTCCAGCGTCGTGTCCTAGTGCACCGCGTGCGGGAGCTGAATATCTGATTATATCCAGCATTACCATCCACAAAACTAATGATTTGATGTCAGCAGCAGCATCAATTAGTAGATCAGCAACGGGCATCGGGTAACCATCCATCGGCGTAGCTTTGTTGAGATTCCTGAAATCAATACAAACACAGAGTTTTTCATTTTTCTTGTACACAGGAACTACATTAGAAATCCATTCGGCATACCGACATTGCCGAATAAATCCAGCCTCAATTAATTTTGTAATTTCAGCTTTAATATGACTTAATAGGCAACCGATGTTCGACTATTGATCGGTGTAAACCAGACATCTCTGTATAATCCCAAGCAAAACAATCTTTGTATTCTTCTAATAAATCAATCAATTGTTGTTTACATTGGGAATCTAACTTAGTACTAATAAAGGTTGGCCTGGGCCTACTGCCATCACCGATATCTACTTCTAGGAAATCATCAGCGGATGTGAACCCCAGTCCCAGTTTTCCATCATCGGCGAATCGATCCATTAAAACTCTTCTTCAGAACCGACTGCTTGGATCAGTGTAATGCGGTAATCGATAACTTTGAGGAACTCCGTGTCCCAAGCTTCACCCGATATGCACCTGGTTTGCTCATAACTTTCCGATTCTGCCAATGCAACAATTGAGGGAGTTTCACTCCGGACGACTTCAATCTTGTCTCCAACCCATTGCACGAGACTTTGGTGCATTGTAGAAGAAATGCAACAATTAGCATGGATCCAATCCCTTCCTAGGAGCAAGTTGTAGGTGTCTTTGCCACTGATCACGAAAAAACGTTGTCGACAAAGTTTTACTGCCGATGGTTAATTCAACACATACGGCTCCCATATCTGGTGACACATTGCCTTCAAAATCTTTAAGTTTCATATCCGTCTTGACTAAGTCTTGGTCACCTTTCCCAAGTTTCCTGAACATGACATATGGTATTATATTGATTGACGCTCCACCGTCCACCAGCATCTTGTCATGGGCTGCCCATCTACTTTGCCTTTGACGAACAGAGCTCTTAAGTGCTGCCTTTCATCATCGGCAGACTTCTCAAAGACAGCTGTCATCGGATCTAACACCAACTGTGCCATCTCAGCAGCTTCTTCCTTAACATCGACAGGTGCCATGAATTCCATCAGCAATATGACGACCATATTGATTTCTGCCGATGGATCCCTATCCTTGCGCTTCGGCCTCCACCGCTTGACTGGATATTTTTCCCTTGAAGGATTTTCACTGTCATAAAAATCTTCTCAGCGTTCGCGCTGGATCCTTCTTTTCTGAGTCTTCGTCAGACCCTTAGGACATCATTGAGGAAGCTTAGTCTTCCAAACAGGCTGATACTGCTTCTCACTGCTTATATCTGCACTATCTCTTATGTTTGGATCCCTGGAGAAAATTTTTTCATCGGGCACTCTTGCATCAGCCATCTCCTCAAGCTCTTCTTGACAAATACGCTTGTCAAGCCTGTCGTGCACGCTGAGCTTGCCCCCCAGTCGATCGTGTGCTGATTCTTTTCTTTTGATCGGCTTGTCATAGCTTGATGTCCGATCGTCAAAACAAGGCTTCTTTTCTGACCGATCGACAGGGTAGTACCCATTGCATTCAGGACAATTATCGGCAGTAGGTAGCTTGATGCCTTCTTCCTAGCAATGAACAAAGAAGGGACACCTCCAATGATCTTTATGCCGAAGCCACCGGAGAAAATAAAAAGAGCTCTAACCCGAATAAAAATATAGTAGAATTAGAGACGAGAAGAGAAAAGAGAGAGCTCTAAATCGAGTGAAAATAAAATAGAGTTAGAGAGAAGAAGAAAAGAGAAAATCGACCAAACACCAAGATCGACTAAAATAAAAATAGTTCTAAATCGAATAAAAATGCAGAGTTTGAGATCGACACGGGGCAAGGAATTTTCCAAATCCTTGACCTCAAACGCAATTTTTTTCCAAATCGGCAAGCCCAAGTCGGAAAGCTAGGTACTAAGGACCAAATCGAGGAAAGCTAGGTACTAAGGACCAAATCGAGACAGAACCAAGATCTACAAAAATACAAATCAGTCTGGTCCATCCCAATCAGATCCGAAATAAAATCAATTTATATTTCCTCAGGTCTCCCAAATCTGTGCAATGATTTTTTTTCCAAATCGATAAACCCAAATCGGAAAGCTGAGATACCCAGGACCAAATCGAGACGAAGTCAAGATCCACACAACAATCGAAATCCATACCCCCAAATTAAACTATAAAGACAACAACTTATAAAAGAAAATCAAAATCCGGCGGCTTGCTGTGCGCCCAGGGGACGTCGAGGCATGCTAGCCACCACGCAAGGCATTGGATAGCGTGGTTCAACCTGGGCATTCGGCCGGTTCTTCGGCCTTTAGGAAAATCCGGTTACCTAAAATCGAAGACCGATCGGTTAGTTTAAAAACTCAGGATCAAATAAATTCGGTCTCGGTTAGTTCGGTTCGGTCTCGGTCATGACCGAATTAACCGGACTGCAAAAAATAACGACTAAATAATGTAGTTTCTAGCAATTTTAGCAATATTTTTTTTATATATTTTAAGGCAAAATAACAATACCATATATAAATTAAACAAAGTGATAAGAATGATGGCCACTAAAATAAATATTATATCATAAAAAATAGTCTAAATTACATATTATGTCAATAAAATTAAAATATTCGGTTATTTCGGTTAGTTCGGTTATTCGAGACATATAAACGAACTAACCGTAAAAAGTCTCAGAACCGAATTAGTGACCGAAAATTTTGGTCTCGGTCATTTCGGTTTTGGTCTCGGTTATTTTGATTCGGTCTTCAGTCTTCGGTTAATTATGCCCAGGCTGAAGCGTGGTGACCCGGGTGGGTGCTTGAGCCGCCGGAGCCTGGTGTTGACGGCGCCGGTGAAGTGGAGTTGTTGTAGCAGAGGAATCGTGGGTCAAGTGGAGCCGCCGGAGCTGCGATGCGGACATATGAGGGAAGCACCAAAGGAAAAATAGAGAGGGTGGAGAAGCTGGTTGGCCGCGCCCCTAGCTGCTGCTCGACGGCGCCCCTGTCCCCTGGCCGCTACAGGCCGACGACAGGAGAGCTACTGCATCAGCACTTCAGCAGCCGAAGGAGCAAGAGAAGAGCGGGGGAGCAGATCTGGGCGGATGGGAACTTCTTGCGCCGTGCTTGTGTTGTGCTAGGGGTGAGCCGTGAGCGGACGAAGCGTGGCTGCCTGTGCACATGAACCGAACTGGGAGGTGTAGCAGGTGAGCTGTGCGTGAGTGCGTGACAGCTTGGGAGGAGGAACAGATAAGGATGATGCGTGAGTCTGAACGAGAAACAAGACAAAGGAAAGATCAAGCAGTTCTGGTTGTTTTTTCATGTGGAGCAGAATCATCCACGTCACTCAATATATGCATGTGACCTGAGTTTGTAAAGGATGTCCTAACTTTAATGAAAAGAGATTAAAAACTTAAGAACGATGAACTATATGGAATAATTAAGGGATATCCAATGTAATATACGGAGTAGTATTGTAAATACTAACAACGTTTACATGAAATAGATGTTTTAAGATCTTTTTAATGTTTTCGCTAAAATTCATAAATGATAGGTCATTTTTAGAAGAGGACAAAATTAGAGACAAAATTCATAATCATAATTGGTAAACCATTTCATCTATAATTCAAACTTATTACGTGCTTGTCTGAGTCATAATAGTAAGCGTCTAACTATGATACAAAGTTTGACTTCAAAATATATTAGAACATCCAAGACAAAATATAGGAAAAAAGTCTAAATAACCCCATGAACTATTGGGGTCCATCTAATTTAGGTACTGACCTATAAAACCGGTTAAATGGGACATTAAAATTTGGTTGATCGTTTAATTTACCCCTGGGTGGTTTTGCATGGCGGTTTTGGCACACGTGGCGGCCAACGTGGTAGGGGACGGCCCATGGGCCTCCAAAACGGCGGCCCCCCTGCCTCCCTCTCTCCCACTCTCACTCTACTGTCACTCTCGTTCTCTCCGTTCGCGCTCCTTCCTCTCCTGTTCTTCTCCATCACCGGCGATTCGGGCGGCGCAATGGTGATGATCGGGCGCACTGCAACTTGAAGGATCGTCTGCTCGTCGTTCAGGTGAGGGCCTTCTTCTAGTTCTTGTTGTGATTTCACGTTGTGTCTCCCTACCGGCTCTGGTTAGGGCGGAATTGGGGTTTTCTTGCCGGCGAGATTAGGGTTTAATGTCGATGTAGTAGTTGATCCGGCGTAGTTAGCAAGCATTTTCCATGTCTATTTGATGTTATGTTTGTGCTGATGTAATGTTAGGGTTTGTAAAAATCGTAGCTTTTCTGTACATATGTTCTGAGAGTGTGATTATGGTGACCATGGCAGGATGGATGACCGTATTTGCATCAGATTTCATTTTGCTGGTAGTTTTACTAGAGTGGGAGGTAGCCAGTTCTATGTAGGAGGAGACCAGGCTCGGTGTTGGATTGAAATGGACAAGTTATCCTATTTTGAGATCTTGGGCCACCTGTCTGATCACCATCAGTCAACTGGGGTTTTGAGGTTGTACTGGTTGATTCCTGGGAAGCATATCAGCAATGGTCTGGTGCTTTTGGTTGATGATGAGTCATGCAAAGCTATGGCTGAACAGCACACTAGAGACATATATGTTGACATTTATGTTGAGGATGTTGCTGAGCTTAGAGCAGATGATCAAGACATCTGGTTTGGGAATGATGAAGGAGTAGATGAGGTGAATTGTGAAGATCTTCTTCAAGACCCCACTGATGATGGAATGGACAAGTCAACTGCACAAGTGGATGATAAAGGCAAAGGCAAAGCAGAGGATGTGGATAGTGCTGAAGATGAAGCAGAGGATGTGGATATTGTTGAAAGCTCCTCTGAAGATGAAGATTACAAGCTATCAGCAGATGATGACAGCAGTGCAGATGATGAAGAAGTTGTTCAGTACAGGAACTATGCAAGGCAGATTAAGAGGAACATCAAGGCTAAGAAGTTAGGGATGCATGCCAGGCTAATTGGTGACATCAAGGCAGAGGACTTAGTTGATGAAGTCCCAAATTTGGATGAACCTGAAAGTCCATTTCTTGATTCAAGTGAGGATTACTCATATGAGGAGGACAGTGATGTGGAGATTAGAAGGTGGAAGACATTGGAAAATAGGTTTGACATAAAGGCAGAGCTCCCAGTTTTCTAACTTGGCATGGCTTTCATGGACAGCAGGCAGTTCAAGAATGCCCTTGTCAAGTATGGCCTGAAGGCACACAAATCACTCAAGTTTGACATAGATGAAAAGTTAAGGGTTAGGGCTAAATGTGACTGGAATGGTTGCAATTGACAGATATATGGGTCAAAGAGTACAAGGTCTGAGTGGTTTAAGGTGGTCACATTTACAGATGTCCACACTTGCCCACCCAGAAGGGACAACAACCTAGTTACTTCCACTGTCATTGCAAAGCACTATTACAATCAAGGTGCAAGTGCTAGTGCAAGGCAGGCTGCTAGTGGCCCTTAAGGTGCAAGTGCAAGGCAGGCTGCTAGTGGCCCTCAAGGTGCAAGTGCAAGTGCAAGGGGAAGAGGAAGATCAAGGGCAAGTTCAAGTGCAAGGGGAAGAGGAAGAGGAAGAGCAACTGGAGGTGGAAGACTGGCTCATCTCATAACTTCATCTGTGAAGCAAAATGGACATGATGGCAACACACAAATTCTGCAAAGGATGATTTGTTGTACCACTTAACACAGGTTCATTCATCTTACACTATGACATTAAGTCTTACTCTAACAAACCATTACAAACCATTGCAAAGATGCTTGACTACATCCATCCAAAAGCTAACTGACATACAACTGGACTACATCAGTTTACATCAACCAATATTGGCATTACACACCATGGCAACAGCCATTCCCAGCCCAAACAAACACAACAACACAAATAGTCAGTAGAAGCCTTCTTCTTGCTCTTGGCTTCTTCTATTTCCTTGACCTTCATCTGCAAAGCCTTGCCCTTTGCCTCAAGCTCTGATTCCTTCTTCATGAGCTCGTTTTGCAAGAACTCATTGACCTTCTGAAGCTGCTAAACATGCTCCATTGCACTGACATAGCCAACATCCACCCCCTGCTCCATTACCTGTTTCTTCAACCTCCACACCTCATCACGCAGGTCACCAAGAAGCTTTGTGTACCACTGTGTTGTTTCATCATCAACCTAGACAAAGTAGGGACATTCTGATGGACTCTGCCATCGAGCACAAACTTGAATCAATCAACAGAATTGATTGCCATCGAGCAAGAAAGAGCAGGGTTAGGAGAAAGAAGCTTACCCCACTCCTTGGGCATCTGCAGTACCGGTGGCCCTGGGACTTCTTACTCGAGGAGATCCAGCGGCAAGCCTTCCGCTGACAGTAGCAGTACTTCGCCGGTGTGTACTCCAGGGGACCTACACGGTAGGGCACCGACGACCCCAATCCATTGTAGCCGCCGCCACCGTCACGAGCTGCAGAAGCCGAGACACGAGAGGAACGCTCGCTTGACTTCGCCATGGGCGCAACTGTCGGCGCTCCTTCCTCTTAACCCTAGTTCGCCGTCGTATCGCCGGCGTCAGAGAGTAGAGCGGGCGGTCGGGGTGGGTGAAGAATCATGGTCCTAGTTGGTTTCGGTGATTAACGACAATTAGAGATTATTATGGCTAACGTGTGTTTTGCAGAGGCTATGCGTAGCTTAGCCATAGTGATCAACAAGAATGGGCACTAAATGGTCATCACTTAGCCCCCAAGATGGATATCATTTTGGATTTCAAGGAGACATGATGAAGACCCTAGAATGATAGGCTAAGTGCCATAAGGTGATGAAGGGCACTTAGAAATAGATAGGGCTTCTCTTTTTATCTTTGACCATACTATTAAGAGGGGTTGAGACTAGTAGCTTGACTTAGGAAAGCTTCATGACTTAGGTGTGGTGCACAGTTGACTTCCTTAGCTCTAAGCAAGCCTACGTTGACCATAAGATAACCTAGAACAACTTCCATTTTCATCGCGACAAAAAACGAAGTTGATAGAACTGTTTTCTGGGCGTCGGACGCTGTCTGTCGCGTCGGACAAAGGTGCCGGACGCTGGGTGGTTGAGTCCACAGCGTCCGTCGACCTTCCAGTGGAGATGTTTTCTGGCTAAGTTTTTCAGGGTCCGTCGGACGCTGTCCGTCGGCCAGGCGTCGGACGCTGGGAAGAGCGTCCATCGACCTTCCAGAGAGGGTGTTTTTTAGCCCGAGCCAGAGTGCAACGTCGGACGTTAGGATGAGCGTCCGTCGCCCCAGTGATGTAGCGTCCATCGCTGGGAACAGTGTGTCAGAACTAGCCGTTGGGCAGGGCGTCGGAGCGTCCGTCGCCCAAACTATGAACAGAACTAGCCGTTGGGGCATGCGACGGACCGTCCGTCGCCTAGTCAACAGAGCGTCCGTCGCCAACTTAAGTTGCCAGCCCGAGGCAGTTTTCTGAGGGTCTATTTATAGCCCCTCCCACTTCTCTCCCGCCTTGCCTTTGCTCATTTGAGTTGCTGAGTTTGTTGAGAAGGTTGGGAAGAGAGCAAGAGCCCTAGAGAGAGAGTAATTCGCGAATCCATCCATCCTCTCCTCTAGTTCATCCAAGAGTTCAAGTGTGCATCCTCTAGTTGTGAAGCTTGAGTGAGTCAAGCGAAGATCGAGGCTTGTTACTCTTGGTGATCGACATCACCTAGACGTTTGTGATCAGTTGTGGGCGATTCACCGAGCCGGAGTGGTGAAGAATCAGCCCGTAGAGAGCACTCATCCCTTGCGCAGGATTGAGGGGGAGCTATACCTTACGAGGTGCTCCAAGGAGGACTAGGGGGGAGTGTTGACTCCTCGATACCTCGGCAAAACATCGCCGTGTCAAGCATCTCTTTCCCTAGCTCTTACTTACCGCATTACTTTCCGCACTTGTCTTTCAATTCTTACTAGAATTGTGTAGGAAGTTTTCGCATTCTATTGACTTGCTACCGCTTTCTAGCTAGGACACACAAGCGGTAGGCACTAGGGGGTTAATTGGCTCTTTATAGGTTTAATTCTTGTTTAGAAATTAAAAAGAGACCAATTCACCCCCCCCCCTCTTGGGCATCTTGATCCTTTCAATTGGTATCAGAGCAAGGTTTGCTCTAAATTAGGCTTCACCGCCTAGAGCAAGATGTCCCATGGGGATGGACCACCTCCCATGTTCGATGGAGACGACTTTCCTTATTGGAAAGTTCGTATGGAGGCCTATCTAGAGGCCGTTGACGTGGGCGTGCTCAAAGCCGCCACAAAGGGAGGCACTCTCTTCGCGGAGGACCTCAACTTTGATAAGCACAATACCAAGGCAAAGAACATACTCTTTCGTGACATTAGCAAGGATGTCTTCAACCGAGTGCATAATGCCAAAGACGCATTTGAGTTGTGGACCACTATTTGTGCTCTTCACGAAGGCACAAAAAGTGAGCGTGAAGAACGCTATCACTTGGTCATGTCTAAGCTCAATTCTTTTTCCATGCATGCAAATGAAATGTACTCACGACTTAACATTATTGTAGAGGAATTGAATGGGCTAGGTCTCAATCAAATGGCGTCGGCCGATGTGGTACGCAAGATCCTTTGTGTCTTGCCCATTAAGAAGTATGGCCACATCGTCACGGTTCTTCACCAAGGAGATCTCTCTGCCGCTACACCAATACAAATCTTGGGCAAGATCAATGCCCATGAGATGTACATGAAGATTGGTGATGGTGGCTCTTCTTCATCCTCCAAGAAGAAAGAAAAAGAGAAGGAGGAGAAGAAGGACTTGGCACTCAAGGCATCCTCCTCGGAGAAGCACAAGATGCAAGTCATGTATGAGAGTGCAAACGATGAAGAGGATGATGATGACCTCGCTCTCATGGTGAAGAAAACAACTAAGATGTTGAAGAAGCTAAGCAAGAATGGAGTCAAGTTTGACTCAAAGAAGAAGAAATTCTTTACAAGCTCTTCAAGAAAGCCTCTCTCCAAGATGGA
Source organism: Microstegium vimineum (assembly GCA_022036555.1). Classification (NCBI taxonomy): domain Eukaryota; kingdom Viridiplantae; phylum Streptophyta; class Magnoliopsida; order Poales; family Poaceae; genus Microstegium; species Microstegium vimineum. The sequence continues at coordinate 22,103,536 of CM039137.1, forward strand.
TTGCTACAATTGTGGCAAACTTGGGCACTTGGCTCATGCTTGCCCCGAAGAGAAGAAAGACAAGTACAAGAACAAGAAAGTAAACAACAAGTTCAAGTACAACAAGGGCAACAAAGATGAGTCAAGTGATGAGGAGAAGAAGGATGACAAGCCATTCAAGAAGAAGAAGAACTTCAACTTCCACAAAAAGAAGAATGGCAAAGCCTACATTGTTGGTGATTGGCTCACCGACATTGAAGACACAAGTGACTCATCCGGAGATGAAAGTGAAGAAGAGAAGGTGGCCGCCTTGGTGATTGGGTCATCTACTCCACCGCCACCCCCTCCATCATCTCCGGGCTCATCCTCTACACACCTATGCCTCATGGCTAAAGGTGACAAAAAGGTACAAAAAGAGGATAGTGATGATGAGGCTAGCTCTAGTGATGATAGTGATGATGAGTTTGAGGCACCTTCCTATGATGAGCTAATTGTAATTTGCAACAAATATACTAAGCTCATTAGGAAGTATAAAGCTAAAAGTGAATCACTAGAGAAAGCCAACAATAACTTGCATGCTAAACTTGATGACTTGTCTAGTGCTAATGATGAATTGAAGCTTGAGAACAAATCTCTCTCATCTAGCACTAGGGAGCTCAAAGCCTCACTCAAGCAAGCTAATGAGAAACATGATAAGCTTGAGAGGTCAACACAAGAGCTCCATACAAGATACAACTTGCTAAAAGATGACTACAACCAAGTTAAGGATGAACATGGTACACTTGTGATAACTAATGAATTGCTTTCAAATGATCTTGCTACACATGTTGCTATTAACCCGGTTGTTAAGTGTCATATAGCTACTTCTTGTGAGGACTTGCTTGATGAAGTTGCTAGTGAGCAAAATGCTAAGTGCAAGGGCAAGAAAGTAGTTGAGGCCGAAAAGCATGATGACTATGTGAAGATGAGGCAAGAAAACTCCAAGCTCAAGGAAGAGCTAATCAACCTCAAGGCAAGCAAACCATTCACTATCAAGTCGACCAAGCAAAATGACAAAGATGCAATGACCTTGATTAACTCTCTCAAAGAGGAAAATGCAAAGCTCAAGGTTGAGAAGATCAAGCTTGCAAGTGGATTGGAGAAGTTCACCAAGGGCCACAACCTCCAAAGTGAGCTCTTGATGAACACTATCATGAAGATCGACAAGACCAACATTGGGTTCAAGGAGAACCAAATCATGAAGGCCAAAGTCAAGATAGAAGCCAAGAACTACTACAAGAACAAGGCCATGAGAAACAACCATGACACACCAAAGCCCAAGCCCAAGAAGTGCTATGGATGTGGTCAAGAGGGTCACTTTGAATCCCAATGCAAGACTCCACCTCCAAAGACCTTGTCCAAGCACATAAGGCCTTTCGCTCATGATGCACACTTCATCATCAACAAGGACTCCAAGGGTAGACCCCAAGTTGTGTTTCTCGGTTCCAAGATGAAGAACAAGCCCAAAGTGCTATGGGTTGCTAAGGAGTTGGTGGACAAGGCTATGGGACCTCGCCAAGTGTGGGTTCCCAAACAACAAGCTTAACTTCAAGTTGCTTGTGTGTAGGTGAACTACAAGACCGGTGGAAGTCATTGGGTGATTGATAGTGGATGCACTCAATATATGACCGGTGACTCCCGGATGTTCACCACACTTGAGGAAGATTGTGAAGAGCAAGACAATATTACCTTTGGGGACAATTCAAAAGGCAAAGTGCAAGGCCTAGGCAAAGTGGCAATCTCAAATGATTAATCAATATCAAATGTCTTGCTAGTACAATCTTTGAGCTTCAACTTGCTATCGGTGGGACAACTATGTGATCTTGGTTTCTAATGTCTCTTCACTCCAAATGAGGTAGTTGTGTCCAAGATTGAAGATTCATCATTGATATTCAAAGGGTTTCGGCACAACAATCTCTACCTAGTGGACTTCACCTCAAATGAAGCTAGTTTGCAAACATGTCTATTCTCCAAGAGTTCTTTGGGTTGGCTATGGCATAGAAGATTAGCTCATGTGGGAATGTCAACCTTGAAGAAGCTTGTCAAGAAGGAGTTGGTTAGAGGTGTGAAGGATGTTGTGTTTGAGAAGGACAAACTTTGTAGTGCATGTCAAGTCGGCAAGCAAGTGGCAAACACTCATCCAACCAAAGCTTTCATGTCAACCTCAAGAGTCCTAGAGCTACTTCACATGGATCTATTTGGACCTACCACCTATGCTAGCCTTGGTGGCAATCTCTTTTGCTTGGTGGTAGTTGATGACTACTCTAGGTACACTTGGGTGTTCTTTCTTCAAGACAAGAGAGAGACTCAATCAATATTCAAGAAGTTTGTAACTAGAGCTCAAAATGAGTTTGATGTGAAGATCAAGAAGATAAGAATTGACAATGGGATCGAGTTTGTAAACACCAAGATTGAAGACTATTGTGATGAAGTTGGGATCAAGCATGAAGTGTTCGCCACCTATACTCCTCAACAAAATGGTTTCGTACAGAGGAAGAACCGTACACTCATTACTCTTGCAAGATCAATGCTTGATGAATACAACACCCCTGAGAAGTTTTGGGCCGAAGCAATCAACACCGCATGCTATGCGACCAACCGACTATTTGTCCAAAGGCTTCTCAAGAAGACCCCCTATGAGCTTGTGAATGGGAAGAAACCGGATATATCCTTTTCCGAGTGTTTGGATGAAAAGTGTACATCTACAAGAAGCGCCAACACTTGGGCAAGTTCTAAAGGAGATGTGACATTGGTTTCTTACTTGGTTATTCTCTTAAATCCAAGGCATATCGAGTATTTAACAAAGCCTTCGGCCTAGTTGAAGAAACATATGACTTGGAGTTTGATGAAACTAATGGCTCTCAAGAAGAGCATGAAAATCTTGATGATGTAGGTGATGAACCCTTGAGGGAGGCTATGAAGAATATGCCCATTGGTGCAATCAACCCACAAGAGGTGGAAGAAGTTGAAGATGATGCAAATGAAGTACCCTCTCCACCTCACACGCCTCAAGTTGATGAAGAACAAGTGAGGGAGGCACAAGAAGATACCTTCATCCCTCAAGATCAAGCCGAGGCTCAAGCTAATGATGTTGATGCACCACAACCTCCTCCCCAAGTGATTAATAGAAGATCTACACCTATACTTCAAGCTCATCCACAAGACCTCATTATAGGGTGTCCATCAAGGGGGGTAACAACTCGATCTAAACTTGCTTCTTATGTTGAACATCACTCCTTTGTTTCCTTTGTTGAGCCTTCTAGTGTGGAGGATGCACTTGCGGATCCGGATTGGGTGAATGTCATGCACGAAGAGTTGAACAACTTCACCCGGAACGAAGTGTGGACACTAGTAGAAAAGCCCAAAGGAGCAAGAATCATTGGCACCAAGTGGGTGTTTAGGAACAAGCAAGATGATCAAGGCGTGGTTGTGAGAAACAAGACAAGATTAGTGGCAAAGGGGTTCTCCCAAGTTGAAGGCTTGGATTTTGGGAGACCTTTGCACCGGTTGCAAGACTAGAAGCCATTCGTATCCTTTTGGCATATGCTTCACATCATAAAATGAAACTTTTTCAAATGGATGTGAAGAGTGCCTTTCTAAATGGTTTCATCAATGAACTTGTTTTTGTCTCACAACCTCCCGGGTTTGAAGACCCAAATTGTCCTAATCATGTGTATAGGTTGTCCAAGGCACTCTATGGATTGAAGCAAGCTCTAAGAGCTTGGTATGAGAGGCTAAGGGACTTTCTACTCAAGAAGGGCTTCAAGATCGGGAAAGTAGATACCACACTCTTCACCAAGGCGCTAGATGGAGAGATCTTTGTTTGCCAAGTATATGTCGATGACATTATATTTGGGTCAACAAACCAAGGTCATAGCAAGGAATTTGATGCATTGATGTCCAAGGAGTTCGAGATGTCGATGATTGGCGAGCTAACCTTCTTCCTTGGCTTCCAAGTGAAGCAATTGAGGGAGGGCACCTTCATATCTCAAGAGAAGTACACTTATGATGTGCTCAAGAAATTCAAGATGGAGGATTGCAAGCCAATCAAGACCCCAATGCCTACTAATGGGCATCTCGATCCTGATGAGGGAGGTAAACCGATTGACCAAACTCTCTATCGTTCTATGATCGGTAGTTTACTTTACCTCACTGCATCTAGGCCGGATATCATGTTTAGTGTGTGTATGTGTGCTAGGTTTCAAGCAAACCCTAAGGAGTCGCATCTTTGTGCGGTTAAAAGAATCCTTAGGTACTTAAGGCACAACCCTAGCATGGGTCTTTGGTATCCCAAAGGAGCTCCCTTCCAACTAGTTGGCTATTCCGATTCGGATTACGCCGGGTGTAAGGTTGATAGGAAGAGTACCTCCGGTGGGTGCCACATGCTAGGAAGATCACTTGTTTCTTGGTCCTCAAAGAAGCAAAATAGTGTGGCATTGTCAACCGCTGAAGCGGAATACATTGCCATGGGAGCAAGTTGTGCACAAATCTTATATATGACCCAAATACTCTTTGATTACAACGTGTTTTTAAAAGAAGTTCTACTTTTGTGTGATAATGAAAGCGCCGTAAAGCTTGCAAATAATCTGGTTCAACACTCTCGCACCAAGCACATAGATATTCGCCATCACTTTCTTAGAGATCATGTGGCTAGGAAAGACATAACACTAGTTGGAGTTAAGAGCGAAGATCAATTGACGGATATCTTCACTAAACCACTCGATGAAACAACCTTTTGTAGGTTGAGAAGCGAGTAAAATGTGCTCGATCACTCTAATTTCACTAAAAGATGAGTTTGTGTGAACCATGCATTCATATGTAATATAACATGTTTAATTTGGTAATGCACATAGGCTTGGCTAACGCGGTTAAGATAACCACCCTCAAAGCGTGTGACAAAGCTTAACCGCGTTTTAAACTTGCAAGCAACCTAGATTCAATTTTCGTATTGCATAGCATATGCATGTGTGTTGTTTGTCGTTTCTTTTCGGTTAAGTTTGAGCATCCTCTGTGTTCGTCCATTTAGGGGGAGCATTCCAAGCTCAAGACACTTCTATACCCCTCTTGTGGCCATATGATGTCTCCTTGGTGCTTCCATTCGAATATTTTGAGCTAAAACCGAATTTAAGCCTATGGCAAACTATTTGAAAATGAGTGTTTGAGAGATGGTTCTCATATCAAGTCCAATCAGGTGTTATTTGGATCTTATTGGGATTGGAACTTGGTTGGGAGAAAGACGCAAAAACAAAATTTGAAAAATTCCATTTAAAAGGCGTCGGACGCTGCCGACGGACGCTCGGTGTCAATTGCCTCAGCGTCCGTCCCGATCGTCCGGAGATTAAAGTTGCCTGCTTACAGGGCGACGGCCGCTCCCCCAGCGTCCGTCGCGGTCAATGTGCACGGGCGTTTCAAAACTGTTCTGGAAGCCCGACGGACGATGCCGTCGGACGGTCTCCGAGCGTCCGTCGCGAACTTAAGGCACAATTTTTTTTTAAAATCCCCGTCTCTTCTCTGTTTCTCCCGATCCGTTTTCCGTCCGCCGCCGCGCCGTGTCAAACCATAATCGCCGCGGGATCCTGCCTGCGCCGCCACCACTCCTAGCGCCGCCACTCCCTGCGCTGCCTCTTCCTCCCAGCGCCGCCACTCCTCCCAGTACTGCACCGCCACCCCTGCGCCGCTGTTCCACCTTGCACTGCCGCCGCGCCAGGGCTCCTCCACCTTGCACTGCCGCTGCGCCAAAGCCTCTCCACCCTGCACCGCTGCCGCTCCCCTGTGTAATTCCAGCCGTGCAGGACTCTGCTTGCCGAGGAGCTCTCCTCCAAGCCCTGTGGAGTTTGATCGATCTCAGTCGCGTGTCAAGGTGAAACTCAACTCCTGTGACTTTCCCTCTAGATTGCAAATCACCTTGCCAACCCTAAACCATCATCCTACATTGCCTTGATTAGATTGCGGATTGCGGATAATCGATCGAGGGATCTCACCTTCTCTCTTGTTTTGGTCAGGGTCCGAGGTATGGTTTTTAGTTGACAAAATCGATCTCTATTTCTTATCTACTTCTTTTCATTCTCTAGTCACTCTCATCTCTAGCTTAAATGCTTATGGTTATACTCCTATCTATCTAACGAGCAGGGTCAGTTGATCAGAGAATCAGAGGGTCAGTTGAGCAGTGACAGTGAACTCGGGGCAAAGCCCGCGAGTACGGATCAAGGCAAAGCCTCACAAGGACAGTCCAGGGCCGGCGTGCCACTCTTTCAATTGATTGTTCTGTGGATTGTCAGTGGTTGATTATCAGTGGGCAGTGAGCTTGTGGTTTGATCTTTTGAGGATTTGTTTGTCAGGGTTTGGTTAGCAAAGTCCGGAAATGGCTAGAACGAAGAATGCAGGTCCCGTTCCCGGTATTGGTGGTGACCCTCCACCTCCACCGCGTCCACCCACTGACCGGGGAAAGGGCAAGCAAAAGGTCATATTACGGAAGCGCAAGGGGCCATTGATGGATCCTGATTCAGTTGCAGCGCTAGCAGTGGCAGAGGCAGCAGAGATAGCGGAGAGAGGAGGACGTCGCGCCGGTTTGAGGCTCTCGCCTTGCCGTGGAGCGCGTCGTGAGTCCCCTACGCGTCCTGAGACAGAGCCCGTCGAGGCTACAGAGGCAGAGCAGACAGAGCCAGTCCCAGAGACTGAGCCGACAGAGGCCGCGGGCCACTCTTCCATTGGTGAGTTGATGAGCCGCCGAGTTACCCGATCCAGAGGATCTGGTGAACCACCTAGTTCTCCAGGACCTCAGCTCCCAGACCTAGTGAGGCAACAGGTTCGAGCGTTTACAGCGAAGCAAGTCCAGTTACTCCGCTTCGTGGACTTTCAGTCCTGGTTCCCACCTCAGAGGGATCCTCGTGTCGAACGAGACTTCTATACCACGGTACACGAGGACTTCTACAGAGCTTACATCGACACTGATGCTCCTCTTAGGGCTCACAGGGTGTGCCCATCTGCCCATATAGAGGGGATCGGTGGTCCAGAGATCCTACAGCACCTTCAGTACATTCAGGGTCTAACAGATTTGATGGGACGTTTAGGAGCATATCAGAAGGATTGGGTGTATCAGTTTTACGCATCTCTATGGATCTCCCCTGATCACGAGTTCCTACACTTTGGATTCCAGGGACGTGACTTCAGGGTTATAGCAGCACGGTTCAGAGAGCTATTCCACCTAGAGTCCTCTCCTAGGAGGATTCACAGGTTGTGCTATGGGGATCAAGAGGCCCCTCGCCGACCTCACGATGGTATAGTGCCATCTACAGACTTCGTGAGGCCGTGCTTTCAGCAGCCGTTCACTGAGGGTTCGAGCCGTACACCACGTGACCTCACTCCACTTGCTCGGATCCTCCACGAGGTACTCAGGCGTACTATTCTCCCTCGGATTGGAGCTCGGGATACTATTACACGTTTACAGCTTTGCCTCCTTGCTCATGTCGTCCGGAAGGAGAAGTTCGACCTCTGGGATTTGATTGTGAGCGAGCTTGAGGATATCATAGCCGCTGGGTTCAGGGGTCACTGGCAGCTGCAGTTTGCTCACTGGATATCTTATCTGATAGTTGCCAAGACCAGATCAGGGGCTATGAGAGTCACTCTCACGAGGTCAGCTACAGAGTTTCCAGTATACTCGATGAGTCAGCTGGTGATACATGGAAACCTGCCTCGCCCTAGCAGAGTTTATAGACCAGGCACCAGGCAGGCTGGTGTGCCACCTCAGTCAGCAGAGGTCACTGATGCTACAGTTGAGCAGATTGCTCAGGCAGAGCTGACAGATTTAGATGCTGAGATTAACACAGCTGCTGAGACAGTCTATAGAGAGGACCTGGACTCTGACAGTTCTAATGAGGACTACCAGCCAGTGCGCGAGTACGCACCGATGCCACATGACCATGAGGCAGGAGGGTCAAGCACAGCCGCAGCAGCTCCAGCTCCAGGTTCCAGCACCTCTAAGGCCACATTGCTTACTATTCTGTCGAGGATGCGGGAGGAGCAGTCACGCCAGGCAGAGGAGCAGAGCCGACAGACTGTCGATTTATGGAGGCTTACAGAGCAGCAGCTGGCAGCTCAGGCACAGACACAGGCTAGGCAGGATGAGTTCCAGCGCCAGTTCCTAGCCTATCAGTTGCAGTAGACAGAGATTCAAAAGACACAAACGTTGTTGCTTGAGCGTCTTCTTGCCTCTAGCTCCGGGCAGACTTCCACTCCTCAGTTTCAGTTGCCTGGAGTCTCGCAGTAGTAGCAGTTCACCTCACCTCCACAACAGCCTCCAATAGTCGTGGTTCCGACTCCAGCATTACCGTCTAGAGGACAGCAGAGTCAGGCACCAGCTACTACTCCGTTCCAGGCACCAGCTTCTCCCGCGTATCAGTCTCCGAGGACCCAGGTGTCTTCTTGGTTAGCTTCACCCGAAGAGTTTCAGACAGGCTTCACTCCTATCCGGGGAACTACCATAGCAGAGGCCTCGCGAGACCTCTCAGCCTCATACCTAGAGATCACGGGAGAAGACTCCACAGGAGCAGCTTAGCTAGTCTCACCAGCTCCAGCAGTTGCAGTGGATCTTCCGACGACGGGCACCCACCTATCTTCAGTTGCCTCGTCGGAGATCGCTCCTGAGCAGTCTGCGCAGACGGTTACCACTCCTCCAGCTGCAGTTCAGACAGATGTTATATCACTAGCAGATGAGGCAGTTACAGTGGCAGTCTCCTCCCCAGCTCAGACTCATCCAGCAGAGGTTGCAATAGCAATATCACTCGTTGCCCTAGCAGTGACACCTTCCCTCTCGCCTCGAGTGTTCACTCGTCGGGTTCACAGGCCCGCTACTACAGAGGCAAGACCGTTAGAGGCACCAGCTGAGCCTCAGGGGGAGTCCGTTGAGACAGCAGTTCCAGAGGTTACTCCAGCTGCACCTACACCTGCAGAGGCCGAGGCAGATGATGAGTCAGACGAATCAGACCTTCAGGACTTCATCATGCTCAATCGTAAGGCTGCAGCTCCTCCACCTTCTTCTCCAGCCCCAAACGCTTAGTTTTTGGTGCTAGACGCCAAAGGGGGAGAGAGGGTCGAGTATAGAGATAGGGGGAGGGATTTGGATCTTTGTATGCTTAATTTCCCCGTACTCTTTCATCATGTCTACTTTTATGTATTTGTTTATATGTGTGATGTGATGAATACTTTGGTTGATGTTTATATGGTTGGATGTGACAAACTCTTGATTATCACTAATATATCTTGTGAGTTGTCTCATGTTTCATGATATATCTCTATGCTTAAATAATAATTGAGCTTCCGCGCTATACTCCGATACATCTTTTGAGAATATCATGAGGTACTTCTTTTACATTCATATCTATGAGTACCATGATTTGTGATTTGACTTAGGTGAGCAAGTATGCTTCATTACAAATTCACTAACCTTTGCTCAACCATTCTAAGTCACCACAAAGTCTAAACCATAACTCTTATCCATACTCGAGGTTTTATTGTCGTCAATCACCAAAAAGGGGGAGATTGAAGAATCATGGCCCTAGTTGGTTTCAGTGATTAACGACAATTAGAGATTATTATGGCTAACGTGTGTTTTGCAGAGGCTATGCGTAGCTTAGCCATAGTGATCAACAAGAATGGGCACTAAATGGTCATCACTTAGCCCCCAAGATGGATATCGTTTCGGATTTCAAGGAGACATGATGAAGACCCTAGAATGATAGGCTAAGTGCCATAAGGTGATGAAGGACACTTAGAAATAGATAGGGCTTCTCTTTTTATCTTTGACCATACTATTAAGAGGGGTTGAGACTAGTAGCTTGACTTAGGAAAGCTTCATGACTTAGGTGTGGTGCACAGTTGACTTCCTTAGCTCTAAGCAAGCCTACGTTGACCGTAAGATAGCCTAGAACAACTTCCATTTTCATCGCGACGAAAAACGAAGTTGATAGAACTGTTTTCTGGGCGTCGGACGCTCCTGACGGAGGCGTCGGACACTGTCCATCGCGTCGGACAAAGGCTTCGGACGCTGGGTGGTTGAGTCCACAGCGTCCGTCGACCTTCCAGTGGAGATGTTTTCTGGCTAAGTTTTTTAGGGTCCGACGGACGCTGTCCGTCGGCCAGGCGTCGGACGCTGGGAAGAGCGTCCGTCGACCTTCCAGAGAGGGTGTTTTTCAGCCCGAGCCAGAGTGCAGCGTCGGATGCTAGGATGAGCGTCCGTCGCCCCAGTGACGTAGCGTCCGTCGTTGGGAACAGTGTGTCAGAATTAGCCATTGGGCAGGGCGTCGGAGCGTCCGTCGCCCAAACTATGAACAGAACTAGCCGTCGCCCAAACTATGAACAGAACTAGCCGTTGGGGCATGCGACGGACCGTCCGTCGCCTAGTTGACAGAGCGTCCGTCGCCAACTTAAGTTGCCAGCCCGAGACAGTTTTCTGAGGGTCTATTTATAGCCCCTCCCACTTCTCTCCCGCCTTGCCTTTGCTCATTTGAGTTGCTGAGTTTGTTGAGAGGGTTGGGAAGAGAGCAAGAGCCCTAGAGAGAGTGATTCGCGAATCCATCCATCCTCTCCTCTAGTTCATCCAAGAGTTCAAGTGTGCATCCTCTAGTTGTGAAGCTTGAGTGAGTCAAGCGAAGATCGAGGCTTGTTACTCTTGGTGATCGACATCACCTAGACGGTCCGGTGGTGCTCGGAGGAAGGTGATCGCGGGAGGATTGTCGGCGGCCCTTCTCCATCGACGTTTGTGATCGGTTGTGGGCGATTCACCGAGCTGGAGTGGCGAAGAATCAGCCCGTAGAGAGCACTCATCCCTTGCGCGGGATTGAGGGGGAGCTATACCTTGCGAGGTGCTCCAACGAGGACTAGGGGGGAGTGTCGACTCCTCGATACCTCGGCAAAACATCGCCGTGTTAAGCATCTCTTTCCCTAGCTCTTACTTACCGCATTACTTTCCGCACTTGTCTTTCAATTCTTACTAGAATTGTGTAGGAAGTTTTCGCATTCTATTGACTTGCTACCGCTTTCTAGCTAGGACACACAAGCGGTAGGCACTAGGGGGTTAATTGGCTCTTTATAGGTTTAGTTCTTGTTTAGAAATTAAAAGGAGCCCAATTCACCTCCCTCTTGGGCATCTTGATCCTTTCAGTGGGGTAAGAAGCGGAGGGGATGAGTCTTTCTAGGGCTGGCGTTTTGAGCCCATGGACCATCCCCAAACTGGGCCGCCACGCTGGCCACCACGTGTGCCAAAATCGCCATACAAAACCACCCAGGGGGTAAATTAAACGATCAACCAAATTTTAATGTCCTATTTAACCGGTTTTATAGGTCAATACCTAAATTAGACGGACCCCAATAGTTCATGGGGTTATTTAGACTTTTTCCACAAAATATATGTGTAGTTTACAACTATCATCGTCCTGTTCATTTAGTTTATCAGCGGACTTATCAACCATCGAGGCAGTGTTTTTCTCTCACAATAGAACAACCCAAAACACATTAGCCAGTTTATCAGCCACCGAAACGATCAGACATGTTGCTTATATGTTGGATTTGATATTTCTTCCGTTGCAACGCACAGACATATTTGCTAGTAATAATAAAGAGCCAAAATTTCTCTCCACCTTAATTTTGGTCTGACCCATTCTTTTTTGGCTATTAAATACCAACATCCTCAGACTCCCGCACCGCATAGCTATTAAAGAAGGCGTGGCTATTTTATAAAGAATACAATATACAGTCCGACATCAAATAGAATATTATGTTCAAGTTCTAACACAATCGAATGTTCCAGACTTACAATATACAGTCCGACATCAAGTAGAATATTGTGTTCAAGTTCTAACAGGAATACATAAGAGAACGATTTAGAAAAAAATACCTATGATGTGCAAACGGGAACCAGAAAGAAGCCCAAATTGGGACAGGTCGCGTTCCCCAATCAGAGGACACGACGGAGCAGGATTCTTGGACAAAAAGAAATCATACCCCTCGCTGAACGGGGTCAGTCTCAGGCAGCCCCGGCCCCTACAGGAACTCTCCGAACGGGAAGTACATTAGGTACGGGGAGGGTTCAGGATAACGGGCATCCGCTGACCAGGCAGGGAGGGAATCCCGCTGTCGACAAGAACTAAAAGGCGGTACAATGGTGTACCCGCGGATGGGTGGCCACGGCCCTCCCCCTACCACCGACGGTATAACAGACGACCATGCCTCCACCAGATTGCAGGTGCGACTAAACCCCCCATACAACAACGCAACGAGGGGTCGACACGACATCAAGTCCCCGACCGCGTACAAAAGCAATAGGAATATAGTATTACAAGTGTTTATCTCCCTTCCGGAAGAAGACAAGGACAAGACACAACGCCCCACATAGATTGTAACCGCCCCATCCTCTTTGGAACTATAAAAGGAGGGCAAGGGAGAGACGCAGAACAACGAGCTAGAACACACTCATTCGCCGAAGCATTCAGAGACCTGGGACTCGCACTCCCTCTCTCGACCTAGCTTGTACCTCTTCCAAGCAGAGATAAGGAACACGAGCAGCCTTGCACTGCACGTAGGGATTTCTTGCCCGAATCAGTATAAACCTCTTGTCTCTTTGTCTCACCATTCGGACTCGATACGCGTACAAATTTACTTGTTGGTCTTAGCACCTACAATTTCGGTTCACTGTTCGTTAACCAAAATACCCAAAATAAAGTTTTCCCCTCCCTTAGTCCCCCACAACCCGCACTCCCCTCCCCGTCGCATCCCGTCGCCTCCCCGCCATGCGACGCCCCCATCCTTAAACTGAATCCAAAGGACCACTGCCGAACACCCCCAGCGAAGAATCCCTAATCTCTCCACCCCCGCACCCTGCCGTCCCCCACCCCACCCACCAAAGGACCACTGCCGAACCCCAAGAAACCCTAATCTCCCGATTGGTACCCCCCATGGCGGAGCCAGGGTGTGAGTCTGATCTCGCTGTACCGCCGGCTAAACGGAGGGATGTTGATCCTATCGCCCAGACTGAGCATCCTTGGGACCTGCCTGCAAGACTCTATGTCCCCACGTGCTCCTGTAACGCAGGTGAGCCTAAACTGTCTTCAAACGTTGTCCTTTTGTTTTATCTGCTTCATGTCACTGAAATTATAATTATGTAATCAGAAGAGAGTGTGGTCATACCCCGGGAGGCAAATCTGCCAATCGACACAGAAACTAGAAGGGTTGTGGCGCGGGTCTCCCAGGCAGTGGTCGCCGTCGTCTCCGTCGATGGTAATTTCATGGGCACCAGCATGATATTTTTATTGAACCATTGTGTTGCAAACTGTAAAACAGAACATATTACCTTTTTTTGCAAGTAGCAGTTTTTTTTATCTTTCTCTCTCTAGTACTAACACTATGCTATATCATTTTATTTATTCTTTTTTTATGAGATCACAAGGCTTGAATCCCAGTGGACTATCAAATAGATAGTTAATGCAACCTATAAATTAATTTAGCAGACCAAAGCATGGTTCTTATGAGTTAATTTTTGAAACTGCTCTAATACATCAAACTATTCTGTTTAATAGCTGATGGTGACCACATTTGGAAAGCTTCAGGATTTGTTGCTGATTTTGATGAAACTAGTATGATTGGTACGATCTTTTCATCAGCAACGGTAGCTCGACATGGTTCTTCCTTACCCGACTTTGAAAAGGTTATATCTTCAGATTTAATTAAATATTCTTAACTGTTCTTTTGTTTTTGGAGGGAATGCAAGTTTTTAATTTTTAATTTGTATTATGATTGTAGATAAAAGTATATCTATTTGATGGTACCTCTTATGATGCCACTGTAGCAGCATGCGACTATCATTGGAATTTATTAGTTCTATTTGTTTCATTTGACCGTGTTGTCAAACACCATAAAATTGGTGGAGATAAGTGAAAATAGAAATTCAAGGGATCCTCGACTAGAAATATGCAGTCTTCTGCCTCATTTAAGTTGTGAAAACCTCTATCCAGGAGATACTATTATTGGACTTGGTCGATGGTCAGAAGAGCCCTTTGCCTTTGGGCTTCGAGTGAATCGTGGGGTTTACAGGTATTATACATCTAGTTTTGGTGGATGGTTATCATAATATTCATGTGGAATCTAATTTTTAGTTAGTTACAACTAAAATTTAATATCAAAGACTGAATTTTGTTTTTGTTGTTGTTGTTGAGGAGGCACACTAGTCCTTGTACGTGTAATTACATATGGGGAATATAAATTAATACGAAAATATGATATAGATCATCATAATATTTAGGAACTTTTGAGCTCATACCCCTATTTTCTAGATGAATGGTGATTTTGCTCACATTTTTTCAACTTTGTGTTTTTGCCCCTGTCATTTGAAACCAAAGGCAGACTTTACCCCTATTACGTGATAAATGAAATGACTATCTTGCCTATGTGAATTTGCCGTTGCTTTTGTTGATTCTTTGTGCCTTTACCCCTGATTTGGCATCAAAGGTTTAGACATTATTTTTTTACAGATTTGACAAGGATTTTGGCAACAAAGTTACATTAAATACAATTTGCATACGTTTTAAATCTGAGACAAAATTTGGCAAAAGTGATGACACTAGTACTGCTTCATGCAAAAGGTATGCGGAAAGTAACCTGGTATGTGCATACAGTAACCTGGTAGATTACCAGCACTATGATCTACATCCACAGCTATAATAAAACAAAGATCGAATACACAGTCAAAATGATCAAACAATAATACTAGTACTGCCTGAAAATAGCATGTTTCATTGCTATTGAAAATCCAATTCATAAGGATTTAGCAGGCACCAAAGTGATTCCACACCTTCCATCCGACATTTCATCTGCAAGCCTCTTCGATTGGTTGAACACTACCTGCACGGCGTAGATGTTGTGCCCAACCGTGCAAAGCTTCCTCACCAGAAGCGTCCAACCTGTGGCCGGCGCAGCAAAGAGCAGACATCCTCAACGCCACCAAAATCGAGTGATTGCGCCGCAAGCAGTGACCTTCCCTAGCACCGGCCACCCCTGCCTGAGCAAGCCGCCACATACCTTCCTAGCACCTGATTGCCCCTGTCCGAGTGAGCTACTGCGCAACCAGCCCTGCTCACCCCTCACCCAGCGCAAGGCACCAGAGTGCGGTTGCTGCGAAAGCCGCCCCGCCCCCATCCCCGTGCAAGGCACCCGAACGGCCATCGCCATTGTCCCTGCCTCTGCCCTTGCGTGGCCTCAAGGTGCCGCTAGTCCTAATCGAGAAAGGGCAAGTGTATGAACGTGCTGAAGCATGGAGGGTTAAAGATAAGGACAGGGGTATTCTCGTACTTCCCTGTTATTTCAACTTATTTTCCATTATTTTATTCATTTAATGGGGCAGCAATTATCGTCCATCCAAACTAGGTGTACACGGCAGTTTCAAATCAAAATCAGGAGGGTAAAACCACAAAGTTAAAAAAACAGGGGTAAAATCACCATTCAACTCTACAGCAAGGGCAGAAACACCAAAGGCCCTAATATTTATATGGCATCCAACTTTTAATTAGTTACAATACAAGTAGTAGGAAAACAATACTAAAAACTGAATGTTTCTTTTTCTGGATGTTGAAAAGGCATGCTAGGCCTTTTATGCCTACTTACAGAGGGATTGGAAAATTCCTAGAAATACGTTACGGATCAGGAGTGAAGCTACTCCAGCAGTCCAGCTTTATTTTTACCTGACATATATGGTACCATTGAGAAACATGCCATATAAACACACGGTTTTTGTCAACAATTCTAAACATTGTTAGTCAGCTTATGAAACAAGATGTGAGTATCTGACCTGGCCTATGAATTCATAATGCAAACATGACATCTTCAATCATTTGAAAACTTATTCAAGCATTTAGTGTTCAACTATGGTCCACTGGCTGCCTGCCTATATGATGAGACTTGGACATCATGAGGGGCCCACGTGGATGATGCTCATCCATCTTGATACCATGAGGCAAATTGGCTGCCCATCATGGTGGCATTGAGAGATCCAACGAGTAACAAAGGGCCATCGGAGGTATCTATTGTGAGCGTGGCTTGTTTCTTAAGCTTAGTGGACCACACCTGGTTGCTAAGGGTTGAGCAACTGGTGACCTTGTGCACATGCTTGGGTGATGATGATGCCAAAGAGATGGGATGCTATCTGGGAAAAACATTTTCAGATCCTATGCACCACCATGGGCCTGAAATGGATGTTTCCATTGGAACTGAGGCTTCCTCACTATTCAAATTCATGTTTGAATCCCATAAAACAAAGATGCAAATTTTATCTGTTTTTTCCATCCAGTATATTTTATTATCTGCATTTGATTGAATTGGACATCTATGATTCTATGTATCATGTTATAGCAGTATATTATCACTTGGATTTTTTTTCTAAAGCCTAATGCTCATTTATATCGCTTAAGGTTTATTCATCATATTACGAGATTATTAATTGTTTTGCATGCTTATTTCATCATTCTGAATGTGCAAAGCACACATATCCATATTTGACTGAATGGTAAAGATGCACAATTTGAGTTTGGATTCAATCAACATCTATACTCAATTGGAATTCAAGAAGTTTTGAATTCTTATTTGGCTTACACATGTATGTTAATTTGCTGTCAGCCTGTTACCAACTTTTGACCCATGTTCAATATACGTCCACGCAAATACATGTAGCTGATGCCAAAGGTAGGAGTTTAAACAATTTGAATGAGATAAAAAGCAGGATAGAAAGCAAGAAAGTGGACCAGAAGCATTAAGATAGGAAGAATGTATTTTCACTCTATGGATTTATTTGTAACTGCTATAGCTAAGGGCATTATTGTGGTTAGAGATACTCTTAGAGATATTATCAAATGTAATAATAGTGGCACTAACTTTAGTTTTTTTTTTGTTTCAGCACTGATCGCTGGACTGCTTTCCGCATGCTTTGCCAAGAAATGCAGACAGCAACATTTTTAAACACATATGTAAATCCAAATTATCTTTTTTATTTGTTATCCGGGAATTCTTGAATCCAATTAATCCTAGTTTTCTTCTCTTTGTGATACCATCATTTCCTTGTAGGCTTCAATTGGAGGTCCAGCGATAAACAGTAATGGGAGGGTTGTTGGAATGCTTTTTCAAAGTCTGACTTGTACTCCTTTCCTGCCATCTAACATCATTTTAAGATGGTGGGAACATTTCAAAAATACAGGGTATGCTTCTCAGTTATTGATCACTGTCATCTTTGGTAGTGTTAGATGGGAAGTTGAAAAACTCATTTATTTGGTGCATATAAGATATTAAACTATAAATAGATGTACAATAGATGGGATGCAATTTACTAGAATATTACCCTAAGGGGCCGTTTGGATCCCTTCATTTAGGAGGAGTTGAAATCTACTCGATGAATTAGGCTATTTGGCTTGGAATTTTAGATTTCACAACTTTTCAAAGTTCACATATAAGCCTATCTCAAATTCATAGGGTGGGATATGGAAATTGATTCTTTAGATCACCATGTTATGTTTCTACTTTGCAACTTATAGCACGCTCTTCAACTTGCTTCCCTATAGTAGAAATGCAACATATAAACATTTCTCTTGCATGGTTAACAATAGTATACTAATATATTTCATATACAGTGATATTAGCTTAATTAATATGTGCCTAAGCTATAATTTATTAGAGTGAATTCAATTCCAAGGATCCAAACGGGGCCTAAGATAATTTGCTCATCCAAATTAACAGCTTGCACTTTTCCTGTTATGTAGACTTTATTTTGGCTAGACTTATAGTGTTTCACATACTGTACCTGGTCCTACACCAGGGACCCAAATGCACAGTAACTCCTTAATCGGTAATGTGGTCATCAGGAATAAACCCTGTGAATGTGAAAGATAAGGGTTATGTACAGTTCCAATTTTACTTGGCTATTAAGTAGCTTATAAAAATCAAAGTTGGTTTTGAGCTGTCTGTAGTAGGTCAGCAGGACAGCAGCAGTAGGCTAACTCCAAATCGATTGCACTTCTTTACTTTGCGCTTATGTAGTGGACTCTAAACATAAGCAAAAACAAGACTAGCTATCCCCAGGACGTGTGCGCTGTGTGCTTTACTTTACTCTATGCACCCTTTGGGGCTTCTTGTGCTGATGGCACTTTCTGTACAATAAACTCTTTTTCCTTCCTTAATTGAGTGGATGAGCTGCTTCCAGGTTCTTAAAAAAAACCATTTAAAGAAAAGTTTATTAGCATGTGTATATGGATGTTAAAGATGACATATTATAGTGTTCAACTTATATTTCTCCATTTTAATAGCGTAAGACATGTGCTCATACATATTTTATATTATTTTTAGAAAGATCTTGCATTTGTGTTAGATAGGCCACAGCCCATGGGTAAAGGAGATACCTCCTTACAACAGTTGAAGTAGGAATATTCATCATCCAGTATGTGTATTTCAGATGTTAAAGATGACAATATAAAATCTTCCCAACTTATGGTTAGCATAAGAAAAATATCGGCATAGTAAAATTGCATAGATACAAAGTAAAATTATGGTATTGTAACTTTTCAGTTCAATTGTTTTCCCTTTCTTTAATCATTAGGCAAAGCCCCTGCCATCTCTTGCCAAAGAGAAGAAGTTGAGGACTTGGGCAGGTCTACAAACAAAACTTGTTATTTTTGTATATATATGATTCAGCATAAGTTTCTTTTATTTAGTATAACAGAAACATGCCTAGAAAAATAAAGAAAAAGGCGGGAGAATGAGATTATGCAGACTCCCTACATTAGTTCACCACGATAAAGACAAATTGTCACAAGGTTGCTTTTATAGTCTGGTAGAATGTAGTGACATCTCCTTTTTTGTGCGTCTTATTTGCAAGTTTCTTTTACAGGAAGTATTGTCGTCCAACTATAAGGTTTTTGGGTGTGAATTTGCATAATGCCCAGTCTTCACCTTGGGTGAAAGTCCCTGCGTCTTTGCATGAAGGGTTGGATGGTATTCTTGTTGAGCTGGTATGATCTATGTTTATTATTTGCCTTTATTTACTTGTTATAAATGTATAAATCACATTGATGATTCATAATTGATTAAATGCTCGTTGAATATGTAAGTGTAGCTATATTAAATTGTAAACAATATAACTTATAAGTGATGCTAATTCATTTATCTTACCTACCATTTTTTTTTAAAAAAAAAATCTTGCTATCTCGATGCTTGTCTCCTACAAGGCATCACGTGCAGTTTTATCACTGGGGCTACAGCAGAAGGATCTTATTGTTCGATGCAATAGAAGACGTGTTGCTACAAATTTGCAGGCACTTCCACAACTTAATTATGAAACTGAAACTTTGTGGCATTGTCAATGTTTGGTGTGTGATTGCACTCACATGTACCTTGTTTCAATTTGGTTTGACTAGTTGTTCGAAATCTTGGCGGAAAATATTGGAAAAATGGTGGAGCTGACTGTTGTAAAGGTCGAGGATGGCAGTACCAAAACAATACATCTTCCCGTGGAGGAGGCTGAAGAGGAGAACTTTCACCAGTTACTGTACCCCCACTCACCAACCTACACACCAGTTTACCTTTGAACACATGTATCCTTATATTCTTTATCTGAATGTGGCAGGTGGCCAATCTCAAGCTACTATGGAGGATTTTTCTAGACAGTGGGGGATTCCACATTACGTGTCAGCCTAATTCAAAAATGGAGGATTTTTCTAACGAGTTCGAGATTCCACATGACCCATATGTCGAAACCATTTTTATTTTTATTTATGTTGAATGCTAGTTAAGCAGACTCTTAGATTGCTGTGTGAAAGATGTAAACTACATGAAGCATAATGGTTCGACAAATCATTTTGGTATTGTTGCACTTGCACACAACAATTATATTTCTGCTAGGTTTATTGCATATACTGCTTTTGTGCCTTTTGCTTTTCGCCTGTAATCCCTCTTGGTTATCGGTTTTGAGTTCAGTTGTGTAAACATTGAGCTTATTTTCTATACTCGAGTTCAACATAATTATGTATCTTATATCAATCACAAACTTGTATAAATGACAACCAACATGTCGAATCCTAATCTAAGCAGATCTCTTTGATCATATTAAACTGAATAGAAATCCTAATTTAAATCATAATTAAAATAGATCTCTCTGATCATTAGTAAGAGAACTTTTTGAGGTAACCTTTATATATAAGAATTCTAATCTAAATATATCTCTTCGATCATAGTAAGCTGAATAGAAATCCTAATTTAAATTTTAAATCAAAATAGATCTCTCCGATCATTAGTAAGATGAATAAAAATTCTAATTTAATTTTTTCTATTTTCTTTTTATGTTCTATATCATTACCTTTTCTGCTGTACGACTGGAGAGACCCAGTCCAATTATATTCTTTTACGAAGCTAGATTGTTGAGTTTCTATATATATTCATAATGGAATTGAGTAACGCTTGGTGCCATCCTGTTGTCGTTGGGCCAGTCTCTATGAGTTTCAGTCGTTATTGGTGCCAGTAGGCGGTGTTTGCGTGCACCTACTATATAAGTTGTTGTAGTGACCAAGGTATATATCATGTTGCAATGTACAAATACGTTTTCTATATCTATATCTATACCTGTAAAATTTCTCTCCTATTTTTTTTTATCCGGAGTTCCGAACTTATATATATATAGCCCGTGAATTGGGTATAAAACTGCTTCCGACTCGGTCTGGCGGATCCATATAATGGAATCGATTTGGATTACGAACACAACGTGAGTGGTCCGGGCGGATCCATATATAATGAAATCGATTTGGGGCCGTTTGGCAGAGCTTCACGAAGCTGATTCTCAGGGAGAATCACTTCCTGTCTGCCAAACGCATTTTTCAGTCACAACTAATTCTCTGCTGATTCTGTGAAGTGATTCTCTGAAATGAACTATGAAATGAACTAAGAGGCTGAGAGTTAAAAAAAGTAGTTTCACCTGATTCTGTGAAGTGATTCTTCATGCTGATTTTAAGAGTTTAGACTAAACAATCTAAGAGAATCATTTTCAGCCACAGAATCACTTCACCAGTGAATTAGGGAGTACAACCGAAAAATCTGGGAGCACAGCTCTACCAAACGGACCCTTGAAAAACAAGGACAACTGACCCTGGGTTACCGTAATCACGACTCGCACCGACTGACCGACACAACCCAAATTGAAATTGGACTCACGCACGTACACAACACAGACTCATGTCAAGCATTGAATTAGACTACTCATGCGTGGACACAACCCATGGACTAATAATTATAACTTTTATTGAAGCTATATAAATTGTGTACTTTATATATGTTGCAACATACATGTTTACTTTCTCCGACGGCGGCCGCCATCGACTAGGTGTACTCACCTACTCGGGGCCAGGGCGGCGGCTCGCCAACATGGCGTTCAAGACGTACGTACTTCGCCATATCGTGCTGGCTGCCGTGCTGGACATCTGCGACCCAATGAGGCTGTGGGAGGGGAGCCTGTGGATGTGGCCCGGATAAGACGTCTTCTTCAATGTGTCCATCATCTAAGGCATGTATTCGCCTGCTGCCCATGTTCGGCCGCCTAGCCTGGCTCCATGCCATGATAAAAACTCTATTTGTCAGCAATATTTTATCAATATTTTTTTCAAACAGTATTTCTTCATTCATAACGAATCAGCATAGGCTAAACGTCTGCACAAGGAACAGGGCCGAATTACTTCTTACTTGCCAGCGAGGTAGCGCTGCTGCCATTCTGGGATCTTGCGCAATGTTCCAAGCAGCCTCTGGGTGCCAGTGGCTCCGCCTCCTCAACATGCCCATGATGCTGGTGTCCACGGGGATGATGCCACCGGAGTGCTCCGTCAAGGGCGTCGTCAGCCTTGCCTTCAACTACATCGTCTGCCGGCGGTAAAGGCTTGGTGGTGCGACAACTACGTGCTTCTCTAAATTGTTTTATTTTATTCTCTGAACTCATTTCTTCATGTTTATTAATTTTAACTTATTTTAACCATAAATAATATTTAAGTTGCTCCAAATAGGACCATTAGTGTAAGGCTTGACCAGACTGATGCCTATAAATCAAGACAGGTTCCATCGTAATCATCAATGTACACAACAATTCTTAACCTGACTAGCAACTAACTCCTGCCGACTATAATAAAAATTTCAAGTTGTAACATATTTATGAGTAAATATTTCTTTGTCTCACGACAAAAGAAAAAATATCAAGCTAATATCTTAATTTGATACCGACAGTACGATATTATTATATATACTTGTATTATAGATATTTTGGTCATCATAAAATAAATTGTGACTTCTAATCTTATAGAAAATATAAATATATACTATGCAAGACTCCCGTCCTCATTTTTTATTAATATTTCATAATATTTTTTCTCCCGTTACAACGCACGGACATCTTTGCTAGTAGTAATAATATAAAAAAATAACTTTCTCAAACCGCCTCTGTCGTGTGGTGGTATGAGTAGTATGGATGAATCAATTGGCATCACGGTTGAGCCCTTACTTGCACTTTATTTTGTTTTTATTGTTTCTCTTTTTTACTCTCACTAGCATATGCCCGTGCATTGCTACGGGAGCCTCAAATTTTCTACGCAAAAGAGCAAAAAAAACTACATATAAATAATATATTTGAGATCTCATGGAAGTAGAATGTCAAATAACATACAAGACACCAAAAGTGCTAACCAGTAGCTGATATTGTACAACTCTAGTTTTGGCAACAATACATACATGCCTTGTGAAGTCGCATCCCCAAATCTGAATTCTAAATGACTTCTTTCTTACAATTATTCTATCATGTGCATAGCTCACAAATTATTGCAAAGTTGCTTTACACCCACTATTCTGCACAGATTCGTAGATACCATAGAATACCATAATATTTGAGGACGGAATTTAATAAGCACCAGGGGAGAAGTGTTCTAACTTCTAAGTATCTCCTTCCCTAGCAATGCAATCTGACATGCCTTCCTCCATATCTCTATTGCCCAAAATGAACCACAACAAAACTAGAAAATTCAACGACAGAAATCTGGAAACACAAATCCTGGGCGCTTACCACAAGCACCCACTCAAATAAACGATAGTATGCAAGAGAAGTAACTTTTTGATAGAAGTGTCAATGTGCTCATGCTTAACCAGCTATGACACCATCATCTTGCCTTACATTGTAGCCACCTACATTGATCCGTGATAGTATGTGGCTACAATATATGTTATCATGGATCAATACATTAGGATGTAGCTATGACACCATCTTGCCATACATTGTAAGGTGCAATCAGTGTGATGAGCAACAACATATGCCAGCAATTTCTTCCATGTGCCTGGAGGTCCATAAAGGAGGAAAAAAATAGGTGAATTAATTTACTGTAGATAATAATAGAAACCATATTCATTAATAAACATTAAGGTAAGGCAGAGATAGAAAATAACAACAGAAGCAGCACAATGCCATATAATTGAACTGAAAGTTACAGTAAAATGTATAAGTAATTAGCTCTAAGCAAGTCTAAATGTGTCCCTTAAACCACTATCCTGTCAACTGAGTCTATAAAATCAGTGCATCTAAAAAAACAACTCTTTCATCCCTCGTTTAGACATTCTGAGGTGACTATTTCTTGTGCTTTGAAAGTCAGAGTCAGGGCATAACGTCACTAACTGAAACTTTTCTTGTGACCCCCCAAGTTCCCACTCCGTAGCCATGTATTTATATGCATCCTATGTGTTTTTTATTTGAACGAACCCTAGACCCTAGGTATTGTGATTAGAATAATTAACATATTGTGATTAGCATAGTTAGTATTGTTAGACCCTAGAGATCGTTAGTCAGGGTTTAGTTAAGGTTTAGGTTTAGGGTAATTAGAATAGTTAGGGTTTAGTTTAGGTAGTTATCACTACTACAGAATAGCAAAACAGTGTTGGTTCAAAACCCCTCATCCGCCCGGGATTCGAACCTCAGACCCCAGCCTCGCGCGGTACCTTCTCTATCACTCCACCCATGACTCACTTGTGTCTAGATTCAGTAGTACTTTCTCATATTCTATACTAAACCGAGTGTAAATTGATTGTTTGAGCCACTAAACGAATTCAAATGAAAAGGTTGTGAACTACAAAGTTTCATAACTTTTCGAGATCTAACACTTTCATGTAGCAAGTTTTTTCATCCGAGGTCGTTTACAAAAATTTGAATTTCAAATTTGACACATTTAAACATATTTTTCAATGACAAGATGATTTCAAATGAAAAAGTTGTGAACTACAAAGTTTCATAACTTTTCGAGATCTACAACTTTCATGTACAAAGTTTTTCCATCAGAGGTAGTTTACAAAAATCAAAAAAATTAACGGTACAGGTATATCACTGTCGGTTCCAAGTGGCCATGATATCACTGCTGGTTCCAGCCACGAACCGGCAGTGATGATGAGCTTCAGTGCCGGTTCGTGGCTGAAACCGACACTGATATACCTGTAGAGTTGACTTTTTTATTTTTGTAAACGACCTCGGGTGGAAAAACTTTCTACATGAAAGTTGTAGATCTCGAAAAGTTATGAAACTTTGTAGTTCACAACCTTTTCATTTGAAATCATCTTGTTATCGAAAAATACATTCGAATGTGTCAAATTTGAAATTCAAATTTTTATAAACGACCTCGGATGAAAAAACTTTGTACATAAAAGTTGTAGATCTCGAAAAGTTATGAAACTTTGTAGTTTACAACTTTTCATTTGAATTCGTTTAGTGGCTCAAACAATCAATTTACTTCACTGATTTTTCAAATTACGAACCGGCAGTGATGAGGACCTTCACTGCCGGTTTTGTCAGACCCGGCAGTGATGGGCTGGCACTGATCTGCAAATCTGTAGTAGTGTATGATGTAGTATATATAGTTAGGGTTATTGTAGGTAGGTAGATTAGTTAGTTTGGATTAGTCTAGGTTGTGTTGGCTATAGGTTTAGTTGTTTCCGCTACACCGATTTGGAAGACTTGATTAATTTTGGTGAAATGCTTTTGTAGATGGATTGCTCAGTCTATTTGTTTTACGGAGGAAGTGTTATAAAAGTGGATGAGTTGTTTGAGATATGAAAGAAGAACTGGAAATGTTTGATGAGCCTCCTAGCTTTAGTGAGCTCTTGTTGCATGTGAAGGAAAAGTTTGATGGTGATTTCACATTGAAGGAAATGTTTGATAGTGGGAAAATTAAGGCACACTTTGTGTTAATGTCCTTGCGCAACTAGAGTCATTGGTCTTGCTACATGCAGGTCATTGCCGGGTCAAATGTGCCCATGGCTGAGGTGGTGGTGGTGGATGGTTACCGGAAGGACCATGGGTCATCCAATGACGACGTTGCAAACAATGAACAACAATGGGAGGTCGTTGTACATGCAACATGAGCTCACTGAAGCTAAGAGATGGATGTGGCCGAGAGAGCCAAAATGGCGCCGCATTTGGAGCTGGAAGCTCCAAGCCGAGTTAACTAAGGAGGGAAAAAAATGAGGACGAGAGGGAGAGGGACCTCTATGCGCCCCTATTGCGCCAGCGTGGCACTGCTGACGTGCCAGGTGGGGTGACGCGACAACATTGTTTGTGTGTCGTGTGCGTTGTCACGGTCAAACATGTTAGATTTGCAAATAAAAAAATGAGACATTTATTTTTAAAATATTTTTTTATCAAAAATGGGTGAAATTAAAAAAAGTTCTACAGGGCAGCGGACATGGGCCAGGCCGCGTGCCGCAGGGGTCAAGCGCGTTACCTTTTCCGAATTTCTAGATCTCGCTTCTCCGGTCCTCTACCTCGGGCCTCGGTGGCCCAATTGGCAATTGCCCAACCAGACACAATGGCCACTGCCACTCTTCTCCAACCAAACCCTAGCAAGTAGTGGCCACAGACGTGCGGGCGGCCAGCGCACCGCGCACGAGTTCACGCTGCGCCGCGGCCGGGCGTGTGGGCGACGCTACCGAAAGCCACGACGACGTGGACAGCGAGCCGTGCCTCATTGCCTCCTCCTACGGACCTTCACATGCGGCCCCATCGTGCTGCTCGCCTATGTACGGTAAATCGATTCTACTCTTTCCACAGAATGGGTCGATTGGTCTATCATTCTTAAAAAAGGAAATAAAACCTAGGAGCAATTAAGTTTTTTTATTAAGGAGATAATAGGCAGCCAAATTAAGCTAAGAGAGAACTTACCTAGATGTTTGGGTACAACGACCGCACCTCTCAGTCTCTCACCCAACCAGTTGGTCTGGGATCACATCACTGTTTCGGCCAATCATTGTTGTCGTACTTCTGGTTTGTAAAATTTATTTTTTGGATGGATACAAAATTGTTAGTAAACCATTTATCTGCAAGGGAGCGCACAGCTCTACGTGAATCATGATTTGCAATTAATAGAATAGGCTGCTTCTAGTTAGTTAGAGTTGCTTCAGTTTACAGCAAGGTTAACCATATGTTTAGAAATTATCTGCATGTTGTTTAGGAGTGACTTTTTTTCTTATTGTCAATCTACTTGTAGTAGTTGGAAGCAACCTTATTGTAAATAGTGCAATTGTAATAGATAAGTGGCAGTGGTTTCATTTTCTTCAAATCAAAATAGATAAATAATGAAATGACTGTTATACATTTACTAGTTCTTTTTCCAGTTCCAAAATTGTCACAGCTAGTAAACTATTGTGGGTACTTGTCTTTTCAGATTAGATCATAGTGCATAACAGTTTTTGGGAACAAATGGCAAAGAAAGTGCTTGAGGGTGTAATAATGGACGCATGTCTTAACCAAGAGCAGAGACATCAGTTTTTAAAACAGTTATCTAGTGTTGTTTGGATGCTTCAGGTAGATCAATCAACTACTAAGGAAGGTGTGGATCATGCACATGTAGCTGGAGTGTGCATTAGTCCAATGGGGTATATTTTGTCATCATCTCATGTGATAAAACCAGGTGTGAAATATGTTGGTTCATGCCCTTCATGGAGAGCCGGCTGGACTTCATTAAAGGTGGTGAAAAGGTCTATGTCTTATGGTTTGTCTTTACTTAAAGTGGAAAAGGCAAGTTCTAAAAAGACCGACTACACTGATTTAGCAAATATTGGAGTTTTGAAAGTAAATCAGCAGCTATATGGATTTGGTCATCCAGATGTTTGTGAAACGTCATGTGTGAACACATTTGTGAGGGGTTCAGTTGAGTATCAGTGTGAGGATTTTATGGAATTGCCTGCTTGTGTCAATGATCTAGAACTTCCATCTGCTCAATCGCCTGATGATTTACATATGGGCACCTATGATTCAGATTTCAAATTTGATATCATTAAGGCTCTCAATGTCTTTCCTAGAATGATCAAGCATGTAAAGTGTATAGTTGATCTTAAGACATTCATTCCGGAGACTATCTGAGCAATGCACCAGGACATTCCACTAATTCAAATAAAAAACTTCCATTTGGGACATTGTGGCGGTCCAGCATTTGTTTCTTCAGGCCATCTTATTGGCGTTAATATTTTGAAGCTGAAAGAAATTAACTTTGCAGTGCACTTATCAGCTATCAAGGAATTCCTTAAAGGTGTTGAATTGGTAATATTTTTTAGCCTGTGATCTCGAATATTTTGTTCCAAATTACGTTGTGATCAATTATGTTAATGTACTAATCACATTGCCTTTTAGGTTTGAGGGAGTTTGGTGGGGTTTTGGTTTCTATCTCAGCTTGAGAGTTGTGATTCTGAACCGTGGACATTATCATTCTTAACAACAGAAATGGGAGTATGGGATTATGTAACTTCCAGTAGTTCCAGCTCCAGCTTCCGACTGAGCAGGAGGAGAATGGTGGACATCCTCACTTTCTTCAAGACAAATGGGCCTTTGTAACTCCGGTAACAGCTTCCAAGGGAGCTGATTAATTTATCAGCAGTAAGACCGTGGATATTTTCTTTAAGAAAAATGGGAGTATGTAACTTCTCGTTCTTGGTCCCAAGAGAGCTGATTTATCAGGAGCAGTTGATCACAAATTCTGTATGCACATTCTTCTTTCTACTGTATTATTCACAACCATAACCTTATTTTGACTCTTGGTTTTCTGTTACAAAAAAAAAATCTATATGACCCCCTAACATCTACAAAGTCGTTTACATAACCCCATATTGCATTATAATCTATGAAACTATATATTGTACACATTAAACTTTATACAAAAGCAAACAAAGAACCCCGGGCTGGTTTGGCTAGATGATTTTGTTTGCATGGCGCTCTAAGCTGGACTACATAACATCCGGTGGGGACCAGCGTCGGTATCTGGTATGAGCCGAACACCAGCCGACCTCCATGGCACCGACAAGGCTGTTAATTTAGTTATAAAGGGCATATTCCTTTGAGAACAATCATGTCTCTTCGTGATGCCTCTTCAAACAATCGTGTCTCTTCGTGATAGTTCTTTCAGTCACTTATTCATTTACATTTATTTTCTAACATGTTATCATCACTCTCTCTACAAACAAAATGAGAACGGGAGAGGCACTCATGCGGTCATGCCCGTACCAACACCGCACGAGGATTCAACGTCGATGATGCAGTACTGTCATGTACGCCGGTACATTCTCGATGCCAAAGCACCTGCATGATCGCCACTAGCATTCAATGCTAGTCATGTGGAACGAGCACAGAGCACAGAGCAGTAAGAAATCATATTTACTAATTTATACCATGTTCTTACTTTTCTGAGAACTAGCATATGCCCGTGCGTTGTTACGGAACCTCAAAATTTTCAATGCAACTCAACACAATAAAAGTAAAATTGTTGTAATAAAAAACACAATAAAAGTAAAAAAAGGTTAGGAGCCTCAAATTTCAATGCAATAAGAGTATCAAAAAATAGTGGTCAAACTTAAGACAAATAAATTTTAACTTGGCTTAGCAACGTAATGTTTGGAGTCACATTCAAATAAATAAGCATCAAATTTAGTAACAATGTCAAAATAAGTGCATATAATAGATAAGTCCTCCATAGCTATCTCTTTCATCGCCTTATGCCCGTGATGCAGCTAAGATATTCTCTTAGGGATACAGGAATCATGCGCAGCAGTGAATTCCCATCATACGCCAGTAGGTCGATCACAAATTTCTTCCGTAGTCTTTTGATCACAAAATTCCTTTGGAGGCTAAATAAGTCACCCATCCTGATTGAGCAAGCCTAATTTTGGCGACTTCTAAACAACCATACATACAACCCTGTGCACTCCATGATAATCATAATCCCCACTGGGGTACATATACATGCATCATTGTGGCGAGGTTTAAATAAAAAGACATAATATTCACTATTACCAGATTGTCAATCAAAGTAAAATAGCATGAAAAAATGTAAATGACAAAGATATCATAATTAGTAGCCTGCACATACTTTAGGATCAATCCTCTGCTCCTTATGTAGATAAATATACATGCACGCCACACTAAGATAGTTTACAGATCACTGCTCTGCTGCTTATGTTACTGCAACAAGTTTCAGCTACAGAAACCATTCGAAGATACAATTCAATTAAAAACAAATAAAGTGCTTTTCAAGCAGTTGACACACCTTGAAGAACGACTACCGGGATCAGTGGTTGCTCTGCTTCTCTGGAACAGCAACATGAAGTCAACAAGATCACTCACAATTTACAAAAGGGAAAGCACATGTCAAGAATTTCCTAAATATTTGAATTCATAGAGAAGGGGTTCTGGAAAATCTTTGGATTCACATGCCTCTTATCTGGTTTCCTGCATGTCTAACTAAGATGCCAAATCTGCTTAACATTCCAGAAACAGTAACATGCCAAATCTGCTTAATATTCAAGAAACAGTAACATGCATGTCTTAAAAACATCTATTTTTTAGTATGAACCAGACCTTTAAATTGGATTCTAGAAAAATCAACGTTAGAACCCACTCCGTTGTGGAATTGGCTTAATACTCCATTTGACAATATTTGTCCACACCACCTAATATTTCTCCATAGTCTTGATTATGTCCAGTCAACAGTCAACACGGTTCTCAATATACAAAAATATGTATTTTGGAGACTGAAGGGTACTCTGTTTGCAGAGAGAGCTGATAGTGAAGGAATAATATCTCAGTTATATTTAACAGTTTCCTAAAGTGCCGTGCATGTTTCTCTTTTTAATTAGTTAGTGACACCTCGACTTTCGCTGACATATTTTTTATATTCATACTTGAGCTATTTGATCATGTGGAAACTCTAATCATTCTGAATGATTCATGGCACATTCCTGCTCCTTAGAGTGGAGAGAACGTACTCTAGGTTGAAAGTAGAGAATGAAATGATGAGGGAGGAAAACAATTGTCTTAGGCACCTAAAATGTACTCTGATTTCTGATAACTACCAAAGAGCATGTTGTATGAAAGGATACCTGGATATGCTATGTTATCCTCGCAGCAACTTGTTTTACCAATTTCTGCAGCAAGTTAGTTATGTGAGAGAATGGTTTTTGCATGATTAATGAAAGTAAAATGCAGCTCTATGGAAGCTTACATATCCAAATTTACCAAGACAACAAAGGATTCAGTTTGGATCACAATGATAATTTCTTGGAGCAGTGACAGTATCTATGAATCCCTCTGAAAGAAAAAAAAGTAGAAGTAGATAAGGAACAATTTTGTGAAAACCACATTTGCTTTTGGGTTTGATTCAAGTACTGGATTCTGCGATAGATAATAATTAACAAATGCACATGGAAAAACAAATACTTGTGGTACTGATGAACATTTTTATGTTCCTTATTACACTGAAATATTATAGTTTTAGCAGCATTCCTATCTCCATTTCTATCTGTTCTGACAATTTACAGGGCTCTGGATGAACCGCACGGGCCCTCTCGGTGTTGGAGTGGAGCGCACGGCCGTTGCGGCGTCGAGGTGGCGGAGTGGAGGCAGACGGCAGAGCGGAGGCGGGCACATGCCCTTGCGGCGGAGTGGGGCGCAGGCGCCATTGCGGCGGCGAGGCGGCGGAGTGGACGGAGGCGTGTGGGAGACTGGGACTCTGGGAGCTAGGAGGAATTGGAGGATGCCGGGTTCGGGGAAAGATTGGTGCGCGCTCCGTCCTGTTGCGTCGAGTCATAGGGTGGCCCACCTGTCGGCGCTAAATGAAGTCACACGGTGCTGTTTGCCAAGCGGCTTCACCACGGTGGAGTGGACGGGTCTTCTTTCGTCTTTTTAGGAGTAGAGAAAGGGCCTGGCTCCATCGTCATCGACGGCGAGACTCGAGCACTGGCACCTTCGCTGCAGCGGCAAACCCAACCAGCCACCGGTGGCAGTGCCTGGCCCACGAATCCAGACCCCGTGATGCCGCGTACTTGCGGCCGCCGGCCCGCGCACACGCTGGTGGCAGCGGATCACCAAACGACGGCACGATGCTTGTGGCATTGCGTTGCTGCGGCAGCCCTGACATCCTTGCCCGTGGCGTCTGGCAGCCTCGTTCCGGCCCTTGCTGCAGCCTCGTTCCGGCAGTCGGAGGCTAACCCGACAGCCATCCGCACAGCCGTCAGGCAGATTTTCCTAGGAAACAGTCGGTGCCTCCGTCCATTAGATAAGGTTGTGCAAAAATACACGAACATCCTTATAAATTTCTGTGAATTGAATAATAGTCCAAATGGATTATATATTCTAGATTTATGTTTTAACCGCCCTGAGGTTTTAAAGCGTACGGTATTTACTTTATGTAAATACTTATTTTAGATTCCATGTTTAAAATGATTTATGATGCACAATATTTACCTTGTGTAAATAAGTATTTTTTGGGACCCATGCATTATCAAAATTTGCATCAGAATATGTACTCCAGCAAATGAATTTACCACTATAAATTCGCTTTCCAAATCCTAGGTTTTCTGGACTTTTTTTTAGTATTGTTCAAAGTGTTTGTCCAAATTGGGAAACCCAATAAACATGTACTTCTATGATTACATTGTTTAAAGTGCTTGTCCAAATTGACAAACCTAATAAACATATATCATTATTACTACATTCAAAGTGTTTGTCCAAACTGACAAACCCAATAAATATAATATGATTATCACGACATTTTTGCAACTACTTTATTATTTGCAATTTCCTTTAATGTTAAGCCCATTTTTTTTTCAAAGCTCATAGTGCTTTATATTTTTAATGCAAAATTAAGTATATTACCTTATAACACAAATGTTCCTTGTATGTTTGGCCATTGTGGAATCTACACTAAGTAAACACTTAGTGACTATTGTGTACCCAACATCATAAATTAGAACATACAACCTATATCTTTCATAAGATGACTGCCATTGATTTGAATTCCTATTGTCCATACATAAGGTAGCACCATAGTTGCTACTGCGGGATCTCACTAAGTCCACAACTTAGTGGCTATCCTCAACGTGCATACCCAAATCGTTTATACATCAACTTTTGATGATTACCTTAAAATGTGTTTACACAAATTGCATACACTACTTGGCATCTTGTACATACTAATGATGTCCACGTTATTAGAGGTCTACATCATTATGACGACTACCTCCAAAATGTTAGCATAAATATGAGGTTCACGCCATTGGCCACAAACAAGATTTGTCTTGTTTTCAAATTTATTTTGCATTAATTAATACAACACTATCATAGCAATTTAAATTTACACTTAGCGTAAATTCAGAAAATCTATGGTTTGCACCTAGTTGGAGTAGTGGCCACAAAAGAGTTTGATCTCTCGCTCTTGATGGTTACCATTATCTAACATGGTCAATGGATATAATGTTAAATTTGATGTTCTATGGATTCTATCAATACTTGATGCTTCTTATAAGAGAGCATGTCCTATCCTGATCAATTTGACTATGGAGTTTTATTTAAATAAAACACCATACAAATCTAGATCACACTATGTTTATCTCAATGGATATAAATCGATGCACTATATGGCTAGCTCTATGAGAGTGATATGAATACATGGCAATAATTTTTCCCAATGCCAACTATGATTGACCATAATTTTATCTCTAAAACTTTATGTCCGCTTGAGAATAAAATTATGTCGTTCTCCCCCTCCATATTATGTTCTTGCGATTCTTGCAACTTACCATACGTATTCTAGATTAATTTCTACATTACTTTAGATCTAAATGTATGATAAACTCTTATTGAGGAATCATCATTAGAATTGTAGTGATGCTCTATCATCTAAAGTACATTAACTTTAATGGTATGATTCAACACAATAATAAGAAGTAGCCCCATGCATTTCTCAGAGTCAAAGCATTTTCCAAACATGACGACAAAGTCATACTTTGTCCCAATTGTAGATGTAATAGCTACACAACTTGGAAATAACATGCCTTGAGCCATTTAGTTGATCAATATTTGAAATCCATTCAACGTAAATATCTGGCTCAACAATAAAGATGTGAAGTACGCTTCAATCTTCAACCTGACACCACCAAGAAGGCTTGTTGTTCACAATAAGTTTTATAAAGAACTAAGTAGCAATCAAACACTTGATTAATAAGTGGGTCTTATGAACATGGATAAAGACGATCATCGAATTTACTTCACTTGATCCATTTTGGAGACCAAAATTTGTCTCTTATTTACAAATATACATAGTATCTACGTCTCACTTTAGTGTTGTAATATAAAATGTTGTCATCAATTTCATTTTAATAACACAATAATGTGGCATAACATTTGATATTCTATTAAATTGTATATAATTTATATATCTACAAAGAATTTCATTAAATTCTTCATGCTATATATATATATATATAGATTTATATGAGAGTAAATCCAAATAAGATTTTTTGCCTAGTGGACAGTTGCACCACAAATTCTATACATAGGGAAGCAAAATATTCCTACATTCTTCCATAAAGACAAGAAAATATTTTGACAATTGCTAGACGCGATATCATGATGGTTGATTTTGGTCATCCTACTATCATATTTCCTATTGGCAAATAATAATCATGAATCCATTGTAGTATTCTGATTCCATAATGTACCCATCAATTATAGAAATATTT
Source organism: Microstegium vimineum (assembly GCA_022036555.1). NCBI lineage: Eukaryota > Viridiplantae > Streptophyta > Magnoliopsida > Poales > Poaceae > Microstegium > Microstegium vimineum. The sequence continues at coordinate 22,137,640 of CM039137.1, forward strand.
GTCAACATGGTTTCCATAATCGAAACCCCAAGATGACAACTAAAAGGAGTATTTTTCTCCTAAGCATAGATATGGCAAAACAAAACATTCTTAGTTGGATTAGACTACATATACATATTCTATATGAGTGCAAATTCATACTCGAATATTGTCTCGCTCTATATAGAATCATTCGGGATTCAATTAGATGGAAAGGAATCTTGTTTAGTGGACCATTGTCCTACTAACACAATTATGAGATATTGTGCTCTCTCTATGGGTATTCAATTAATTATGGATAGGTCAATGTTCTATGTTTACTGCTGCCTCTGCTCAGCAGCCTGATGGACAGAGTTCTTTGTCTAAACAAGTTTGGTCGCAGTTTTCACTCTCCCCTGCTTTGAGTTATCAACAGAATATATTTGATTCAGAGCATCCTCTAGCAGTCATCCCCAACTCAGATAATCCTATGGTAGTTCAGCCCCTGGCAGTTATTCCCCCTTCAAGTGAGCAACAAGTAGTAGCAGTGTCAGATCAGGTTGAGGGACAGAGGAAGAGGAAGAGCAGGAAAAGGCCCACCCCAATAGTGGAAGATGAGGTCAGAAGAAGTATTAGGTTCCATAAACCACAGGGTTTTGAGCATATGGAGTTAGATGACAAAGGCAAGCCAAGAAAACTCAACCAGAAAGACACAATTCTTCTGCAGCAGAAACTTGAAGATGCAATGGTTGAAGTTATAGAAAATGAAGATGAAGAGCATGTGCTGCCACTAGAGTTCATGCAGCATCTGGCAATAGAATTCTGTGAAGTAGCTCCTGAGGAGGTTATTGAAGCCAAACTCAACTCCAGTCAGAATCATGATGATGCATAGTCACGCTCAAACTTTGCTTGAAGAATCTTTTGGTTTCTTCATGCTCATGCTTATTTTGGGAACAAACTTTAGTTCTTCCTTGGTGTTTGCTGTGCATTCACCTTTTGCTTTTTAGTTTATCAGTCTTTATGGATAATAATCGTAATTGGAACCTTTTGTGTTGGAACGTTCGTGGTCTTAATGATCCTGATAAATGGGATTTAGTTCGTAACAAAATAGAAGAGAGTGGTTGCTCCTTGTTTTGTCTCTAAGAAACAAAAAAAGAAGTCATTGACATGTCGATCTTAAGAAAGTTCACCCTAAGTGCTTTGATTCTTTTGCTTATTCCCCTTCTGAGGGTGCTTCTGGAGGCATTCTAGTTGCTTGGAATACACGAGTTTATAGTGCTATTGAGGTTGATGTAGAAGAGTTTGCTATCCGGTTACAAATTACATCAGTGCATAGCCTTTCAGTTTGGAATTTGATAACAGTTTATGGCCCAACTCATGAACTGTCACGTACAAATTTTGTTTCTTGGCTCTATAGTCTTGATTTCGCACCTGATGAGCTTGTTATCATTATGGGGGACTTCAATTTCTACAGATCAACAGCTAATAGGAACAGGCTGGGGGGGAATGTGAATGATATGCTAGTGTTTAATGACATAATACATCACCTGGGTCTAATAGAGTTTCCTATCAAAGGGCGAAGTTTTACGTGGAGTAATATGCAAAGTTAGCCACTCTTAGAACAACTAGACTGGTTTTTCACCAGCCCAAATTGGACTTTAGCTTACCCAAACACAACTGTACTGCCACTAGCCCACAGTGTTTCTGACCATACTCCTTGCAAAGTTTAGATTGGTACAGAAATCCCAAAGGCAAGCCTTTTTCGTTTTGAAAACTATTGGTTCAAGATACCAGGGTTCCTTGAGACAGTAACACCTGCTTGGTTTTCATGCTCACACACTAATAGTGCTAGAAGTATCTCCATCAAGCTCAAAGCTGTCAGAACTGCTCTAAGAAAATGGAATGCCTCCAAATCAAACCTTGCCACTCTGATCAAACATTGTAACATGGTCATAGCCTTCATGGATGATCTTGAAGATTTTAGGCCACTGTATGTCACAGAAAGAAAATTCAGATCCATTATGCAGACTCATCTCAAAAAACTGTTACACTGCCAGCAAATGTATTGGAAGCAAAGATACACCGAAAACCTAGTTAAAATGGGAGATGAGAATACAATTTTTTTTCATGCCAGAGCAACTGAGAGATATAGATTCAATGTGGTCTCACAAATCTCAGCTGAAGATGGAAGATTAGTTTCAGAGCATTCATAAAAGGCAGCCTTATTTTGGAAAGAGTTCAGAAATAGATTGGGTGTTTCAGTAAATTCAGAAATGGTTTACCAGCTAGAACAACTAATGGATCAACATGATCTGTTTGACCTGGTTTAGCCTTTCACCAATGAAGAAATGGATGAGGTGGCTAAATGTCTGCCAGTGGATAAGGCACCTGGGCCTGATGGTTTTAATGGTTACTTCTTTAAGAGATGTTGGAGCTTCATTAAGTTTGATATTTATAGATTATGCAAAGCTTTGTTTGAGAACACTGCTGATCTTAAAAGTATCAACTATTCCTACATCACCCTTGTGCCTAAAAAATCAAACCCAAAAAGGTCACAGATTTCAGACCAACCTCACTCTTGAATTCTAGCATGAAATTCCTCACAAAGATCCTGTCTAATAGATTGCAGAAGGTCATTCTCCAGGTTGTGCATAGAAACCAATATGGTTTCATACAAGGAAGAACAATTCAGGATTGCCTGGGGTGGGCTTTTGAATATCTCTATCAATGCCAGGCTTCAAAAAGAGAAATTATTATTCTCAAGCTTGATTTTGAAAAGGCATTTGATATGGTAGAGCATAATGCAATAATCAGCATACTAAGAGCAAAAGGTTTCCCAGAGAAATGGTGTTTTTGGATCTTGCAGATTCTGACCTCAGGAACTTCTTCAGTGCTACTTAATGGTGTACCTGGCAAAGATTTTGTCTATAAGAGAGGAGTCAGGCAAGGGGACCCACTCTCTCCTTTATTATTTGTGCTAGCAGCTGATCTTCTTCAGAGTATAGTTAACAAAGCTTATCAGCGAGGTCTTTTGGGGCTTCCAATACCAAACAGAGATGTGGATCACTTCCCAATCATTCAGTATGTAGATGATACTCTAGTAGTCATGCAAGCAGAAGCTAGGCAATTATTCTGTCTCAAAGGACTATTGCAAAGCTTTACAACTTCAACAGGTTTGAAAGTCAATTTTCAAAAATCTTGTCTCATCCCCATAAATGTTCTAGATGAAAAGGTACCTCAGCTGACAGGAATTTTTGGGTGCATACAAGGCCATTTACCATTCACTTACTTAGGTATCCCTTTAGGGACTACCAAACCACTGGTCAGAGATTTTGCACCTTTGATTTCCAGAGTAGAGAGAAAGCTTTCTGCCAGCTCAATTTTTCTTTCCTATTCTGGAAGACTGCAGTTAATCAATTCAGTCATTTCATCCTTGCCAACCTATTATATGTGCACCCTTAAGCTGCCAAAATCAGTGATTGACTCCATAGACAAATCCAGAAAGAAATGTCTGTGGAGAGGTTCAGATATCAATGCCAAAGGTTACAATTTGGCTGCTTGGGACTTGGTACAAAGACCAAAAAAGAAAGGGGGCTTAGGAGTAAAGGATTTAGAGCTGCAAAATGATGACTTACTCCTCAAACATTTGAGCAAATTCTATAATAAAGCAGATGTGCCTTGGGTTAACCTTATTTGGACATCCTATTATCAGCACAAAGTTCCACATTTGGCAGCAGCAAAAGGGTCCTTCTGGTAGAAGGATATTCTTAAACTTGCAGACAAGTTTAGAGATGTGGCATATTGTATAGCAGGAAAGGGAGATACAGTTAGTTTTTGGAATGATAGTTTGATGCAGACCAAATTCTCTGATAAATATCCAAATTTGTACTCATATACTAGAAATGCAAATATATCCTTGAAAGATTGTCTTGCAGCAACAAATCTCCTTGACACCTTCAGAATCCCTATGTCAAGGACTGCATACAATGAATTTCAGCTTCTCAGTGATGAGTTGGAAGACTTCAGAGAAGGAAATGATCAACATGATATCTGGGTTCTTCAGTGGAGCAGTGGCATCTATAGCTCTAGCCGGTATTACAATCATCATTTCAAGGATGATGCCCCCCCCCCGATAACCTTCTCTTGGATTTGGAAAACAAGTTGCATGCTAAGAATTAAGTTTTTTGCATGGTTGCAGCTAGCAGACAGACTAAATACAAGGGACATGTTGAGAAGAAGAAACATGCATCTTGAGGAAGGCTATCATTGTGAATTGTGCCCCGATAATGTTGATGATACTTTGCTACATCTCTTTTTTGAATGCTCTTCGAGTCAGGCAAGATGGTTTGCGGTTGGGATTCAGTGGAATCTTCAGGGTGACATAAATCAAATGTTGATGCAGCAAAAGACAGTCTTCCCAGGTCCATTCTTTATGGATTTGTTTATGCTTGTTGCTTGGTGAATTTGGAAGGAGAGGAATGACTACATTTTTCAGAACAAGCCTCCTTCAATCTCATCTTGGAAACAAATGTTCAAGAGTGAGGTTAAACTTCATCTCTTTAGAGTTCCCTCTCAACATAGGAGTGTAATAATGAATTGGGTCATTTCTTTGTAATTGGGTTTGCTCTTTTCTGCCTTTAGCCAGGTAATAGGCTAGGTTTCTTCTCCCCCCCCTCTTGCTTCTGTTAGCACCTAGCTAACTTCATGTAACTTCTTTGTTGGTCGCTTTTAATATATTCCTGGGGAGCTTTGCTCCACAGTTCTTTTAAAAAATGTATTCTGATTTTGTAAATACCATAATTTGTTTCATATTATCTAGTTGCATGGTTTGCATAACCAAACCCAATACTAAGGAGCGATGATGAAAATCTTCACACGACTTAGTGCAACATATATGAAAACTAAATAATTGTGCAAGTTCCTTTCATATATCTAGGATGTATTATACATACATCAATCATATATTACATGTTGCATAAAAAAACAATTCTCCCTCTTAATATCAACAAGACTTGGCACATTTGCCTCGGTTATTCAACCATAGGGAGAATTATTGTCAATTCTATTGGTCATACAAAAATTCCTAAAGCTCATAGATTTTTTTGCACATTGTATTTGCTACATGAGAATTTAATTTTAAGGCACTCGTATCTTAAAATTCAAATATCTAGGCCACTCAACTTCTTGAAGAAATTCAAGTGCACACTAGTGACCTCATTTAACCATTTTTGGACCATCAATAGTCACTTTGATGCATCCAAAATATAGTCCCATGTGTCTCTTAGTAGAACCACCATTATATCAAACTCATTGTTCGGAATCTTCAATTTAGAGCAAATTAACCTAGACACGGGATAAAATCCATTTTACATGGAATTCTTTGGTTTTTGGGAACTATATACTAAGTACTTTATGTCCATGCCAATAATGGATTGAACTTTTGTTGAGATATGGTCTTAATTTGTGGCGGCTATACTAGTATGATATGCAACTAGGATCATGTGTGTTGATTGTTGATGGTAAGAATGAACCATTTTGTCACCATCAAAATACCGTCAACACCCTCAGAACAGAAGGAAGATAAGCATAGCATGAGCATATTATTTAAAATAACAAGATCCACATGTCAATGAAGTATTTGATGCAGAGTTAGAAGAAATACAACAAAGGAGGGCCAGTGGGACCCACATAGTGGGTCGACCGACCCCATGTTGGGCCCACCTGCCCTTTATCCTAGCCATGATCCAGGAGAAGCACTCCCAAGTGACTCCCAACCCTTGGATCAATGTGTGTTTTCTCCCAACGGCTTATATTTACATCACATGGATTCATGGGCCCACATCAAGGAAACAAACGTGACAAAACACTTCAGGAAGATCAGATGAAGCCTATGACAAGTGGGACCACCTTCTGGAGAGAGGTGGTGGGCCCCAGACCCCTATAGGGGGTCGGCCGATCCCCCAGGGTGATCACCACCCCCCCTTACTTGGTCCCTGACCAGTGGGGCACCTTCTAGAAGATGAAGGCAGGGCCCACAGGCCATAGGGGGGTCGGCCGATCTCCCCTAGGTCGGTGCTGAGCTTGGTGACCTCCCCACACACCAAACACATGTTGAATATCATCACCATACATTCTAAGATGGTGGAGAGGTCGGTTTGATCCTACGGTGGCTGATGAAGGTGGCTCGGATCGCTGACATGGCACCGGAGTAGCCCTACTCCACCTCCTGCTATAAATACCCCCTAGGCCTTCACTTGTATTCATGCCTCATTGGAGAAACTACTTAGCTTAGCGGAGCTCTGCGGTAGTGCTATGCTAGTTGTAGGAGAGTGAGGGAATTCTTCTGGAGAAAGCCCCAGATCTGTTGGGAATCTTCTTCGGAGCTGCACCTCAGCGGATGTGAATATCTTATAAGTTCAACACTTGTAAGTGATTCTTCTGAGTTCTTTATAGCATTTAATATTCTAAATATGGTTTTGCTATTATACAACTTTTTGCGCTTGTTCATCACTTTGCTCTGAGTAAAGTACTTTAATCTTAGGCCAAGGTTAAAGTAGTGAGATTAGTGTAGACATGGTGTCTAAACTTAATCTTGCCTTTGTAAACCGCTTATTGCATGAATTGTTTATGGTAGCTAGTAGGTGGTGACAACCCTATCTAGTCTTTGTATTCCACCACGTGTGTAAGATAAGTTCTTAAAAGGTAGGGCCTCAATACAACATGATGGTGCGGTCCGGTAAGAGTTTTACCTCTTACTGATCTATCCCATCGCCTCCTTGTTGGTATTTCTTAACGCACACAGATAAATCCGCAAGCGCACGATACCGCTGTAGCTTTCACCCGTGAGTATTCCAAGGGTATCGATTTCCACGAGGAACGCGAAGTGGACTAGAAAAGAACTAAGAACGTCCATGGGTAGATAAGATAAATGGGTAGAGATATTTTAGAGTTTTATAAGGGGTTTATCTAATCAAAGGCCCACTATACTCTACTTACTTTGGAGGAACAGTACCTTCCCGACTCTCGACAAAGACTGGGGAAAAGGTAGTCGGGAGAGGCTGCCAAAAGCTCTACAAAAACACCAACCCGAACGTGGTGGACTACAAAGGCCTTACAGAGCTGTCACCTCTGGGGCTACCACAATTATCCATAGGATTGAGCGCAAACTCAGGTAATTGCAAGACTAGGCACAACGCCTAACCTATTAATTACTACTCTAGCTCCGCGAAGACTAGAGCACTCAATACGAGCGGAGATCCTGTAAATATAATAAAGCAAGAACTGAAATAAGATACTTAGAAATAATAAATGAAGAACCTAGAGATTGCTCCGAACCAGATGCTGCAAAGGTACAATATTGAGGAAGATCCAACAGATCCGGCTCTTCCTAGCTCTCTCCTCCTCTCTCTCTCACCTCTAATTACAACTAAATGAACTAGAACTAGAAGAACTAGATCTAGACAACTAGAGGGACCTCTCTCCTTCTCTACTTCTAATTGAAACCCTAGCTTTTGCTCTGGAGAAGAATAATGAGATGAGATCATCCTCAAGGGGGTTAGGGGCCTTGCTTATATAGCCTCCTCAAATGAACGTGGGCCGTCAAATCAAACCGACCTTAGGCGAAGGGTTTAGATTGATCCTCAAAGGCGGTGGAGCATGATCCACGAAGTTGACTCTGATTGGCCAGAAAAATAGGGCGGGCGCCCTAGGGGTTAGGGCGGGTGCCCTGACTCCAGGCCCGTTTCGTCTCACGTTCATTCTGGTGTCTCCCGGAACCTTCTAGAGTAGAGAAAATTGTGCGGTTGATAATTATCTCTATGTAAACATGACATGTGGGCCTTTCCTTGGTATTTTCTAATAACCCCTGCAGAAACAGACATTCACTAAAAATCATGGAATTATGTCAGTATAAACCTTAATTATAGCTAGTGGTTTCATTTAGATCATTTTCTGAAAGTGAAATCAAGCCTTAAGTGGGTTTTGGTGACATGACAACACAATTAGAGAACTAATGAGACTTTACAAGTATGAAAAGCAAGTTAAACTTAAGGAGGTTGATGAACAGGTTGGCGGACCCCCTCCAATTACAAAAGTGCATGGCAACAAGCTCAAAGGAGTTTAAATTCATTATATACTTTGAAATTGAGTTAGGTATGCTGTACTATTAAGAGGGATTCAACACGCATGCCAACAAGTGAACCAAATGCAACATCTATCCATATACATCATACCTCCACATACATAGAAGGCAAATCATCCAACTACTCGAAGATCCATTCTTTGCTGGTTCTGCCAGGCCGACAGGGCCCGGCACTGCCGTGACTTATTCTGACCGTTGGCAGTGAGGGGGTATTTAACACCTTCTCACTCCCCCCCAACGGCTAGTTCTGCCATTCTCACTCTCAGACTTCGCAAGAACATAAAGAGAAGCTCCTTCCTTGCTCTCCCTTCTCCCTTGGTTCTCATCCACTCTCCTCCATTGATTTCTAATCATTCTTTGAGAGATTGAGCCTCCAAGCCTTGAGAAGAAGCTTCTCCCTCGGATCTTCACTCCTATAAGCATTTGGTTCATGTGGTGGCCGGTGCTTTAAGTTTGTTACTCTTGGAGCTTTGCTCCTAGCCGGCTAGGCGTCGCCCTTGAGCTTGCCAACTTGTGTGGCAGCCTAGGGAGGTTTGTAACACCACCAATTTGCTAATAAATTGACCATCATCTCAAGAGTTCATTCTCTTGACTTGAGACCGAGGAAAGAGCAAGCCTTGTGTGGCGAGCTTGAGCCTTGTGTGGCGCACCTCAACAACGTGGACGTAGGCAAGCCTTGGTGGCGAGCTGAACCACGGGTCAAATCTTGTGTCACCGTGTGCTTGTTACTTTACTTTGATATATCTTGTGTTCAAGATGATTTCTAGGGTTTGGACCCGATCTACTCCGTGGGTGTGTTGCTACCACTTTCAGGTGGTGCTAGAGGTTCCCTACACCTCTAGGAAGGTTTCTATTCAAGCACAATTTACATTCAGTCTTTACATTTTGAATTGTGTTGAAATCTATTCTGGTGACCAGCACTGTTGCCCTTAGTCCAGCAGTGCCGGCCACCCCGGCAGTGCCGGCCTCAACTGACAACAAGTTGTTAAGTTGATTTTAAACAGACCTATTAACCCCCCCCCTCTAGGCCAATCAGGTCCTTACATTTTCCTTGTTTAGTTGATGGTTAAAATTGGTACTTCAGGACCGTCAACAACTCCCCCAAGCTTACCTTTTGCTCGTCCCTGAGCAAAGATTAACTCAATGATGGATCAGGAGTTGCTACAATGCTTTCACACCTTAAAGGTACACATGCGTTCAAACAAGAATTCTCCTCTGGATTAGAGTAAACTATTTTGACTTTCAAACTCACCCATATTACCTTTAACCATGGGGCTTATAGCCATCACTTGGGTCTTGAGTAATTGAAAAGTAGAATGATCAAGCCAAGTACTATGTCTCAAGCTCTTCACTTTACCTTCATCCTGGAGTTTTGCAAAAGTTTTCAAAATAAAACTCAAAGTCTCTTTTGTATGACCCTCTCAAGTCTCTCTATATGTGGTATTTGTGGATCCTCACCAAGGCAACAATGGTGTTATGCCTTCTCTCAGAATATTATTTGGAATAGGTAAAGTAACAATGTGCCTTCTCTCTGTCACCCTATAACTAATAAACAATATATGGAGTTCATAGGTGGGGAGAAACAGCGCATACATACTTGCAAAGCATATATTGTAAAGTCAAACAATGGATCCAGAGAAACAGGGCATACAATCAAATCAATATGTGAATGTGTATGTGATATATGGTGGATGTATGAGGGTGGATATGTGGTGGATAATGGTGTATGGTGGATATATGAGGCTGTATGATGGAAACCTAATTTTACTCTGCTCCTTGAGTACATATATACATACATCTCTCTTTTGGAACTTGAAATTTTGAGAGAACTTGGGCTTGTGTTTTTTTATAGAGAGGCGAGCATCTAAGTACTCATTGTTTTGATAGGACACTTGTCCATGTTTTACTCTCTTTATTATTTTTTTAATTTTTTTTCACAACCCCAAGTCTCTTTCTATAATAAAGCTTTTGAGAGATGATGACAAGAAAATCTTTAGAGCGGTTACATATGTGGTATTAGAAAATATGGATATTTCTAGTTACTTACTCCCAAGGTAGGAGTAGAGCATTTTTCTGGTGGATCTGAATGGCATATATGTGGATGCGTACCTCCAGGATAGAAGTAGCATATATGAGTGGAGTGTACGTGATCTTGATTTTAAAAGCATGACAAGTCTCTAAGGGTCAACAAAGCTTGACAAAACTCAATGCAAATACAAGCAATAAATATGATAGTGAATGTTTTCCTAATCTACCAGGCATGTATATATGGCTGTGGTAGGAATTCAAGCTCTCGTCATACAAACACTCATCATGTAATATTTTTAATTTTTAAAAGATAAATTCTTCAGAACTCTAGTATTGCAAGGAACAAGATAAATAGCAGCTCATACTTTTTTATATCATACCTGTCAACTACCTAGACTTAGCTCAAGCATTCGCAACCCACAAGTTTCAGGTTCAGAGTAAATCTTATGTCAAAACAGTTATGTCTAAAACTCGGGAGAATTCAAGGCTGAAAACTAGGTACTTCAAAAGAATTACGGCATAACAACTATTCATCATTTCCATAGAGTTATCTTCAGAGTTCTTCATTTTATTATTAGCAACTTCTAAAAACTCTATTAAGGATAAAGTAGACAATGAAAAGTCCAGAGATATGAAAAGTATCTAAGTTGTAACTCTTGTGATTAAGTGTGAACCTTCATGTGCTCACATTTTTTTTGAATTTATTTATGTAACTAATATCTAAGTAAACCTAAGTAAATAAGGACACTTACCTGGGTACATGGGGGTGCTCTCCCCCAAGCTGGATGTTGACATAGTCATTCATTTAGACAGTGTAGACTTCACTTCTATGAGACTTCAAAGATGATAGTTGATGTAGTTGTACTTCTCAAAGTAGATGAAGTTATCTAATCCTGTCTAGTCTTACAACAAAGCTTGTGGAACAGATTAAGCGTTAGCGGTAAACCACTTATGCCTTGATTGCCTAGAGCTTTGCAGAATTCGAATATTCAAATATATATTTTTTTATTTTCAATTTTGTATGCAAATGACTAATGCAATAATTTTTTATGCCTCCACAGTAAGTAGTTGGAAGACTTATTCACGTGGGGCTTAAAGGTTTTTATTTTTGTAATTGCAGTGCAATAATATAGATATGCTATGATTAAGATGATTATGCAATGGATTATACTAAGAATGATATATATAAATATTACTAAAAATATTTATGGAAAGTAAATATGCTAGAGTGCAACTAATGCAATGCAGAGGAAAATAAATATGCAGATAACTGAGGGCACCCCAAATTGTTTGTTTCACCCTTTGATTCTTAGTGGAAATCTCGGGATAACCTTTGTGGTTGCTTTGAGAGAGGCAAGGAGGTGGAAGAGACTCTGACCTTTGTGGTCACCTCAACAACGGGGACGTAGGTGCTCCTTGTGTGGAGGCCGAACCTCGGATTAAATCCTGTGTCTCGTGTGCTCTCTTTTGTTTCATATTCTTTGTGCTATCACTTGTTCTTAGTGTTCTTCGTGTTCTTCCTCTCTCTCTCTTGTTCTTAGGGTTGGAGAGGCCGATCTACGATTTGGTGAAGAAGCAAGGCAAGTGGAGTCCTTCTACTACCTCTACATCACCTAAGGAGAGTAAGGAATTAGCAGATCTGAAATCTAAGTTGAATTCCATTGAGATTTCATAGTTCTCGTAGGAACCAGTGCAACCGGTAGTAGCACCGGTAGTACCGGTCTCCCACCGGTTGTACTGGTAATACTAATTTCTGCACATCAAGTTTTGAGTTTCAAGTTTTAGAATTACCTATTCACCTCCCCTCTAGGCCAATTAGGTCCTTTCAGAGATGCCAGAGACAGGGCCCTTTTCCTAGAGGCTCGATCATGGCGTGACTAGGGCCTGTGAAGACCGTTCCTGCAGACGCTGGGTGAAAAGCCATACTGCTTGTAGAGTCGTCGACCGTACCGAGGTCGTGTACAGATTCTGGGCACATAGCCTCATGGCTCTCGACCCGAGTGATATTGCCCGGCTTCTGGGGAAATACCACTTGGGAGGCCTGGCGATGTAGTCATAGAGTTTAGGGTAGCTACTTCTATTCGCTATGACTTATCAACAGGCCAGCTTCGGGTGCTTTGTGGTTATGGTCAGGCTGTTTGGAGAAAACACCTTATTGCATTTTGGAGAGGTCGTCGAACACTATGGGAGTGTTTTGGAGATGTCGTCGAACGCTATAGGAGCGTTTTGCAGAGGTCGCCGAACGTCGTGAGCGTTTTTATAGTAGTCGAGTCATTTGGACGTAGTATTGGAAAATGCAGCACCTTTATTCATTAATGGAGAGGTACATAGTACAAGCTTTATTGGACTATGTTTACACTTGTAAATCACCTCTCGCCGCTGAGGGCTAAGGGTCTCTATATCTAATCACGGGAGAGGTCGGCAGTAGTTGTTGTTGGTTCTTCTTCCTTCTGCTTCTTTGCGGTGGGCTTGTCGCTGGTGTCGGAGTTGTACGTGTCCCAAATGTGTGGCTTCTCGACGACGTTGATTGTCTGCTGCTTGCACTCATATGCGATCTTTAGGTTGGTACGGAGACTCAGGATTCCTTGTGGCGTCGGGATCTTCAACACCCTGTATGTGTAGTGCGGGACTGCCATTAGCTTGGCGAGTGCTGGACGGCCGAGTATCGCATGGTAAGCAGTCTCAAAGTCGACGACAATGAAATTGATATTCTCGACCCTGAAGTGGTTCTTGTCGCCGAACTGCACGGGGAGGGTGATCTGGTTCTCCGGTGTCGATGCCTTATCTGGAATGATTCCCCAGAAGGGGAAGTTCGCTGGAAGAAGGTCTTTCTTCGAGTAGTCGAGCTGCGAAACATGTCGGCGAAGTGATGTTGATGGCGCTGCCACCATCGGCCAGAACTTTCCTGAAGCAGCACGTAGCAATGGTCGGATCGATGATGAGTGGGAAGCGATCAGGGTATCTATAGTCTGTCCACTCATCTTCCCCAGAGAAGTTGGTGGGTTGTTCTGACCAGTCGAGGTAGCGAGCATTGGTTGCATCGTCTCCTGTGACGGCGACCAAGTAGACGTCCTTGCGGACTTGGTGGCATCACCTCTCCCCTTCGACAATCACACTGCCTCCGAAGATGGAGTACGTCCTTGAGGCTGTTCGGAACTGCGGCGCTGGTGGTTCTTGATCTTTGCCTTTGTCGGCGTCATCCTTCTTCGGTCTTTTGTCACCTGTTCCTCGCATAGCTGAAAGGTCTAGATATGGCTAGAAGGGGTGGTGAATAGCCTAATTAAATTTTCTACAACAACACTTAGGCAAACTTGTTAGAATAAAACACGGTGTAAAGCAAGTTTGTGCTAGCACTACGGTTAGGCAAGCCACCTACCAATTCTAGTTACTAGAAAGATATATCCTATGTCACACACAAGAGCTAGATAACTAGAGCTACACAACTAAACTACACAAGCTAAGCTAGAGGCTCTACTTTGCAAGAGTGTAAAGAATAGTAATGCAAAGCTAGAGTAAGAAATATTATACCGCCGCGGAGTGAAGAGTCAATAGATAATCAATCACAATATAAGAATCCTCGGAAGAGACAATGTGATACAAGATTTTTTACCGAGGTTCACTTGTTTGCCAACAAGATAGTCCTCGTTGTAGCGATACACCCACTTGTAGGTTCACGCGCTAATTGGCATCACACGCCAAACCCGTCACCGGGTGCCGCACAACGAACACAAGATGAGGATCCACAAGCTATGCGCAATTCACTAGCGATACCTTTTGCGAACTCCTGCGGGGTAGCTTCAAGACCCCTCACAATCCACCGATTGGAGCCGGAGACAATCACCTTCCTCCGCTCAACGATCCTCGTCGCACCAAGCCGTCTAGGAGGTGGCAACCTCCAAGAATAACAAGAGCTCCGCGATGACGACGATCACCAAGTGCCTCTAGGATGCAATCAATGAGCAATGCACTTAGATTCACTCAATCTCTCATGAATGTCTCAAATATGTTTAGAGGGATGAGTGGTGGAGCTTCTCAAGTAAGCACAAGTGTATGAGTGAAGTGAGAGTGCAAGAGGTTGCCCCAAGGGCTGGCCATACCACCTTATATAGCCCACTCATACAACTAGCCGTTTTCCCACTGAAACTGGCTCTCTGCGCCACCTCCGGACGCAGTTTACACAGGGGGTCAGGACCATCACTTGTGTCCAGATCCCTTCACCACCGAGCACCAACGGCTCTGCTTGCCGCACCGGACGCGGACTCCGGACGCGCACCAAGCGTCGTCCGGACTATCACGCATGCGTCCGGTCAAGCCCCAGTTTGAAACGCCTGCTTTCCGCGCGCACAACAACGCACCACGTGTTTCCGGACGCTACAGCTCCTGCGTCCGAACTCAACTCAACGTGCGTCCGGAAATTAATTCCGAGAACCCGAGAGCTCCCTCTTTTCTTCTTTCACTCCGGACGCATGTCCGGCTCCCAGTCCGGACAATCGCCACCGTCCGGATCAAAGCACACAGAATGCAACAGAGAGCGCAAGGACTCCGGACGCGCGTCTGGTGCCCTGCGTCCGGACCTCACACTGCGTCCGGATCACTGCTCTTAGCTAGCTGAGCTAGGGTAAGCCTCCGGACCCATCTCCGATGGTCTGGACCTGACTCAACCCTAGTGTCTGGACCACAGTCCGGAGCTCTTTTGAGCTGCCAAACACTTCATCAACTTCTCCCAACTTCTTCCAAGCTTCCAAGAGCCAACACTAAGTGATCCAAACACTTGTGCACGTGTGTTAGCTTTTAGTTCACAATTATCTTGGATTTATTTGGTTGTTCTCACTAGTTCAATTGATTTTAAATGCAATGCATATGAACCTAGTGGCACATGATAACCGTACTCATACTTAAGAGCTCCCTCCTTGATAGTACGGCTATCTATCCTAAATGTGATCACATCCTCTATGATGTCTTGATCACCAAACTGAAAATGGTTCCTAGCTTTCACCTTTGCCTTCACACCATTTTCCTTTCCACCACCATGCTAGATCTTGTGCCATCCACACATGATCCACCTTGCTCCATCACATGGAATGTACCAACCTATCTCATGATTTACACTTAGAGATCCAAGGTTAGTACTTGAGTGGGTTTCATCAATTACTCAAAACCAAAACGCAAGGGAACTCTCAATCTCCCCCTTTTTGGTAATTGATGAAAACCCTTCCATAAAGATATGAAATATAATCATTTTGAACTTGAGTTGCTTGTCCAAGCATTTTAATCAAAGATTTAAGATTTGAACAAGTCACACAAATTCGGTTTTGGTAGTTATTAGCTCCCCCTACATATGTGATCCATGAGTTTTGTTCAAGATTTAGCACATATGCATAGATAGACAATGTGGGAGAGTAAATAGCTACCAAATGATGCTAAGGTTTTAAGAGTAGACCTTTGAAGCGTGATACCATCAGAGTGTGGAATTTGAATCACCCTTAGCACCATGATTAGCTTGACACCACTTAAAAAATAACCACTTGAAGAACACATGTGAGTCTAAGATAATTAACCTATGCATGCTAGTTGATCAATCATCATTCATTTTGGATTACTAGCAAACACCACACAAGCATAAATATTTGAATTTAAAGTACTTGTGCAACAATACATATGAGGATGCAAGCATACAAATGCAACAAGGTGTTCATGAGCTTGCTCCCCCTATTTGTATGTTCTCTTTTTCAAAATTGATTTTTCATTTTCTCCATTTATCTTTCAATTTCTCCCCCTTACACATATCTCCCCCTTTTGGTCAATTTTATATCTTTTTCACAATTTTCTCCCCTTTGTCATCCAATTGACACAAAAAAGGTGGGACCGATTATAGATATTCAAGTTATAGCTCCCCCTTAGTGTGAGATAGGGTGAAAGATTTTCAACTTTGGTTTGAACTAAGCTATTTGCCCAAGATATTTAATTCGGTTTAAACCATAGACAAGCTTGTTCACACATGCGAAGATGGTTATCTTGCCTATGTTGAATTAAACACTTAAGTTCATAGACATAGATCAAACACTAGGATTGCAAGCCCATCAACATGTCATATGCTACCACTAGATCATATCAAGTTATAGAAGCTATAGTGGCACCATATAAGCATCAAAATCATTTTGGTTTTCATGAATGCGCCTAGAAGCATGAGTGATGTCTATATTCTCTACACAAGTCCTAGCCAAGTATGCATGAATGCTTTCAATCAACTTGTACCTTGCTTTGTTGGAGTAGAGGCATGTCATATATGTGGGGGTGCATCAACTCATGTTGGAGAAATCAAGTATGTTCAACTCATTCCTTAGCTTGCAAAACCTCTTTTCATCTAGTGGCTTGGTAAAGATATCGGCCAATTGATCTTCGGTGCCAACACTTGTGATAGAAATGTTCCCTTTCAATTGATGATCTCTAATGAAATGGTGGCGGACATCAATATGCTTTGTTCTTGGGTGTTGAACCGGATTGTTGGTTAGCTTGATTGCACTTTCGTTGTCACATAGCAAAGGCACTTTCTTGAATTTGACTCCAAAGTCATTCAAAGTAGCTTTCATCCAAAGTATTTGTGCACAACAACTCCTCGCACTAATGTATTCGGCTTTGGCGGTAGAGAGTGCCACACTATTTTGCTTCTTTAATGACCATGAGACAAGTGATCTTCCAAGCAATTGACAAGTGCCCGATGTGCTTTTCCTTTCTATCTTGCAACCCACATAATCCGAGTCGGAGTATCCAAGTAACTCAAAGTTTGATCCTTTAGGATACCACAACCCAACATTTGGTGTATGCTTCAAATACCTCAATATCCTCTTTGTGGCTTTCAAATGACTCTCTCTAGGAGATGCTTGAAACCTTGCACACATGCATACAATAAACATGACATCCGGTCTTGATGCGGTCACATAGAGCAAGCTACCAATCATTGATCTATATAACTTTTGATCTACCATGTTTCCACTAGCATCACCATCTAAATTTTCATTTGTTCCTATAGGTGTACTAATTGACTTTGCCTCATCTAGATTGAACTTTTTGAGCATGTCCTTGATATACTTTCCTTGACTTACAAATGTGCCATTTTTCATTTGCTTGACTTGAAGACCAAGGAAGTAACTAAGTTCACCAAGCATAGACATCTCAAATTCTTTTGCCATCATATTGCCAAATTCTTCACAAAAGTCTGGATTGGTTGAACCAAAGATAATGTCATCAACATAGATTTGCAACACAAACAAGTCCTTCCCAATCTTCTTGGTGAATAGGGTAGTGTCAACCTTGCCCATAATGAATCCCTTAGAGAGGAGGAAATATCTCAACCTCTCATACCATGCTCTAGGAGCTTGCTTCAAGCCATATAATTCCTTCTTTAGCTTGTACACATGGTTGGGTTTCTTGTCATCTTCAAATCCGGGTGGTTGCTCAACATATACCAATTCATTGATGTACCCATTGAGAAATGCACTCTTCATATCCATTTGATAGAGCTTGATGTTGTGAGCACAAGCATAAGCCAATAGAATCCTTATTGCTTCTAGCCTTGCCACCGGTGCATATGTTTCTCCAAAGTCAAGACCCTCTACTTGAGTGTACCCTTGTGCAACTAGTCTTGCTTTATTTCTCACCACTATGCCATCTTGATCTTGTTTGTTGCGAAAGACCCATCTTGTGCCAATAACATTGTGGTTTTTGGGTCTCTCAACTAGCTTCCAAACTTGATTTCTAGTGAAGTTGTTGAGTTCTTCATGCATAGCATTCACCTAATCAATATCTTGCAAAGCCTCTTCAATCTTGGTTGGCTCAATAGATGATACAAAGGAGTAGTGTTCACAAAATGAAGCCAATCTTGATCTTGTTTGTACACCACTAGTGATATCTCCAATAATATGATCCAAAGGATGATCCTTAGCAATAGATGTAGGTTGGAGTATTGGAAGTTGATTGCTTATACTTGGTTGATCATTGGATTGATTAGATGAACTAGCTTCTTGATCTTGAGTTGGAGAGGATTAACTAGCTTGATTGTCATTGAGTTGCATATTTGATGAAGGATTCACTTGATCTTCAATATCTTGCTCATCATCCACTTGCTTCGGCCTAATGTCCCCAATATACATGTTCTTCATTACATTGGCCAATGGTTCACCTCTCACATCATCATGATTATCATTCTCATCTTGAGATCCATTTGTTTCATCAAACTCCACATCATGTACCTCCTCAACTATGCCATGAGTAAGATTCCATACTCTATATGCTTTTCTTGTAGTTGAGTAACCAAGTAGGAAGCCTTCATCACATTTATTCTCAAATTTGCTCAATCTTGCACCTTTCTTCAAGATATAGCACTTGCAACCAAACACTCTAAAGTATGCAATATTTGGCTTTCTTCCATTCAATAGCTCATAAGGTGTCTTCTCAAGCATCTTGTGGCAATAGAGTCGGTTGCTATAATAGCAAGCCGTGTTGATAGCTTCGGCCCAAAAAGAATCACTCACATTGTATTCACTAAGCATAGATCTTGCCATATCATTGAGAGTCCTATTCTTCCTCTCAACAAGCCAATTTGATTGAGGTGTATACTTGGCCGAGAATTGATGTTTGATTCCATATTCATCACATAGCTCATGAACTCTTGTATTTTTGAACTCACTACCATTGTCACTTCTCACCTTCTTGATAGTTGTTTCAAATTCTTTTTGGCATCTCTTGACAAATATCTTGAATGTATCAAAGGTTTCACTCTTGTCACTCAAGAAGAATACCCATGTATATCTAGTGAAATCATCAACTATCACAAAGTCATACTTGTTTCCACCAATACTTGTATATGCGGTTGGTCCAAATAAGTCCATGTGCAAGAGCTCAAATGGTTTGCAAGTACTCATCATACTCTTGCTAGGGTGAGTGTTTCCAACTTGTTTGCCGGCTTGACAAGAGCTACATAGCTTATCTTTCTCAAAGACCACATCTTTCAAGCCTCTAACTAGATCATGCTTGACTAGTTTGTTCAATTGCCTCATTCCAACATGACCAAGCCTTCTATGCCATAACTAACCCATGCTAGATTTGGATAGCAAGCAAGTTGACAATTGAGTTTCTTTGGCATTGAAATCAACTAAGTATAGATTCTCATATCTAAATCCTTTGAATATCAAGTTAGAGCCATCTACACTTATGATCTCTACATCATCAACTCCAAAGATGCATTTAAAACCAAGATCACAAAGTTGAGCTACGGATAGCAAGTTGAAGTTCAATCTCTCTACTAGCAACACATTGGATATGCTCATGTCATTGGATATTGCAATCTTACCAAGCCCTTTGACCTTGCCTTTGCCATTGTCACCAAATGTGATAGAATCAACCCCATTGCAATCATTTGGCTTGATAGAGTTGAACATTCTTGAATCTCCGGTCATATGTTGAGTGCACCCACTATCAAGCACTCAATGCCTCCCTCCGGCTTTATAATTGACCTACAAAAGATTCAATTCTTCTTAGGTACCCATTGTTGTTTGGGTCCTCCAAAGTTAGTGACTAAGGACTTAGGTATCCAAATAGCTTTCTTCTTTGAGCTCGCATTGGTAGTACCCATGTACTTAGCAATCACACATTTTTTGCCCTTGGTAAGCACATAACTAGAATCAAAGCGAATAGATACACTTGTAAATTTTATCTTACTTAGATTTAGTTTGCAATGTTGATCATCATGCCCTACTTGCTTGCAACTAGAGCAAAACCGGCCATTACTCTTCACAAAGCGAGGCTTTGGAGTTGCAAAGGCCGCCTTGCCTTTCTTGGGGATGTAGCCAAGTCCATCTTTGCAAAGGGAGAACCTTTGACTACCCAAGCACTTAAGCAAGCGGGCGTCTCCACCATAGGCATTGCCTAATGCTAGAGTGAGCTTACCAACCTCCTTCTTAAGGTTCTCATTCTCAACCGTTAGTGAAGCATCACAAGTGACAACATCACTAGTAGAAGAGATAGAGTTAGAAGTGCTACAAGAAGGGTTAGTTGGGGTGATGATGATGGGTTGATAGAATGATTCATCAATTATATCACAAGTTGTTCCCATATTACTTGTTTGAATATGCTCTTTCTCCTTTTGCTCTACTAGAGATGAGTGAGCTTGTTCAAGCTTAGAGTGAGCTTTGCCAAGTTTCTTATGGGCATCCTCTAGCCTCTCATGAGTAAGATTGAGCTCATCAAAGGATTTCTTGAGAGCTTGGAGCTCTTTACGCAATGCTTTGCGCTCCTTTCTCTTGAGATCAAAGTGAGTCTTAGCATCTTCCAACATTTCAATTAGTTCATCTTTAGTGGGTTCATCATCATCATCATCACTAGAGTCACTCTCATCATCGAATTGTACCTTAGTTGGCCGAGCCATGAAGCATGTTGATGGAGTGTCAAAGAGAGAGATCTTGTTCTTCATAGCAATGCTTACAAGAGCCTTCTTATTGCTTGATCTCTTCTCATCATCACTTGAGTCATCATCATCACTTGAATCACTATCCCAAGTGACAACATATGAGCCTCCCTTCTTGCTCTTCTTGAGAGTCATCTTGCTCTCTTTCTTCTCTTTCTTCTCTTTCTTCTTGCCCTTCTTCTCATCTTCATTGTCACTATGAAGAGGACAATCCGCAATGAGATGATCCTTGCTATTGCACTTGAAGCATCTTCTATCCTTCTCATTGAACTTGTGAGAGTTCTTCTTCCTTCTTGCTCTATAGCCCTTCTTCTTCATAAACTTGCCAAATTTCTTGACAAATAGAGCCATCCTTTCTTCATCATCATCACTATCACTTGAGCACTCATCATAGCTTGATTCTTCATACTTTGCTTTGCCCTTTGATGATGATGTGGCTTTGAATGCCACACTCTTCTTCTTCTTCTCATCTTTCTTGTCATCCTTCTTCTCTTTGTTCTCTCTAATCTTGGCATTGTCCTCTCTAAAGGTGTCATCGGTAATCACCTCACCAAGGATTTGGTTTGGTGTCATTGTGTCCAATCCGCTTCTCACCAATAGAGTGACTAGCATCTCAAATCTTGATGGTAGACTTCTTAGAAACTTGAATGAGAAGTCCTTGTTCTCCACCTTCTCTCCAAGTGACTTGAGATCATTGACAAGCACCTCAAGCCTATTGAACATTTCTGGCACATTCTCATCGTCCTTCATCTTGAAGCTAGAAAATCTTTCCTTCAAGATATATGCCTTGGCCCCCTTCATGGATTGAGTTCCCTCATAGGACTATTCAAGCTTCTTCCATGCATCATGAGCACTCTCTATGTTCTTGATTTGTTCAAAGACTTCCTTAGAGATTGCATCATGGATGGCACTCAATGCAATGTCATTGTTTTGGAGCTTCTCCTCCTCGGCCACGGTGGGTGCCTCTTCATTCACCACCTCAAACTTCTTATCGACCACCAACCATACCTTCCGGTTGATTGATTTGATATGGGTGGTCATCAAGGTCTTCCAATAGCTACAATCGGTGTCATCGAACTTGGGTGGCCTCTTGGTGTTGTTGATAAGAGCAATATTAACACCGTGGGATGTTAAGCCTTTGTAATACGGTGACCAAGCTCTGATACCACTTGAAAGGTCTAGATATGGCTAGAGGGGGGGGTGAATAGCCTAATTAAATTTTCTACAACAACACTTAGGCAAACTTGTTAGAATAAAACACGGCGTAAAGCAAGTTTGTGCTAGCACTACAGTTAGGCAAGCCACCTACCAATTCTAGTTACTAGAAAGATATATCCTATGTCACAAACAAGAGCTAGATAACTAGAGCTACACAAGCTAAGCTAGAGGCTTTACTTTGCAAGAGTGTAAAGAATAGTAATGCAAAGCTAGAGTAAGAAAGATTATACCACCGCAGAGTGAAGAGTCAATAGATAATCAATCACAATATAAGAATCCTCGGAAGAGACAATGTGACACAAGATTTTTTACCGAGATTCACTTGTTTGCCAACAAGCTAGTCCTCGTTGTAGCGATACACCCACTTGGAGGTTCACACGCTAATTGGCATCACACGCCAAACCCGTCAACGGGTGCCGCACAATGAACACAAGATGGGGATCCACAAGCTACTCGCAATTCACTAGCGATACCTTTTGTGAACTCCCGCGGGGTAGGTTCAAGACCCCTCACAATCCACCGATCGGAGCCGGAGACAATCACCTTCCTCCGCTCAACGATCCTCCTCGCACCAAGCCGTCTAGGAGGTGGCAACCTCTAAGAATAACAAGAGCTCCGCGATGACAACGATCACCAAGTGCCTCTAGGATGCAATCAATGAGCAATGCACTTGGATTCACTCAATCTCTCATGAATGTCTCAAATATGTTTAGAGGGATGAGTGGTGGAGCTTCTCAAGCAAGCACAAGTGTATGAGTGAAGTGAGAGTGCAAGAGGTTGCCCCAAGGGCTGGCCATACCACCTTATATAGCCCACTCATACAACTAGCCGTTTTCCCACTGAAACTGGCTCTCTGCGCCACCTCCGGACGCAGTTTACACAGGGGGTCCGGACCATCACTTGCGTCCAGATCCCTTCACCACCGAGCGCCAACGCCTCTGCTTGCGTCCAGTTTGAAACGCCTGCTTTCCGCGCGCACAACAACGCACCACGCGTCTCCGGACGCTACTGCTCCTGCGTCCGAACTCAACTCAACGTGCGTCCAGAAATTAATTCCGAGAACCCGAGAGCTCCCTCTTTTATTCTTTCACTCTGGACGCATGTCCGGCTCCCAGTCTGGACAATCGTCACCGTCCGGATCAAAGCACACAGAATGCAACAGAGAGCGCAAGGACTCCGGACACGCGTCCGGTGCCCTGCGTTCGGACCTCACACTGCGTCTGGATCACTGCTCTTAGCTAGCCGAGCTAGGGTAAGCCTCCGGACCCATCTCCGATGGTCCGGACCCGACTCAACCCTAGCGTCTGGACCACAGTCCGGAGCTCTTTTGAGCTGCCAAACACTTCATCAACTTCTCCCAACTTCTTCCAAGCTTCCAAGAGCCAACACTAAGTGATCCAAACACTTGTGCATGTGTGTTAGCTTTTAGTTCACAATTATCTTGGATTTAGTTGGTTGTTCTCACTAGTTCAATTGATTTTAAATGCAATGCATATGAACCTAGTGGCACATGATAACCGTAATCATACTTAAGAGATCCCTCCTTGATAGTACAGCTATCTATCCTAAATGTGATCACATCCTCTATGATGTCTTGATCACCAAACTGAAAATGGTTCCTAACTTTCACCTTTGCCTTCACACCATTTTCCTTTCCATCACCATGCTAGATCTTGTGCCATCCACACATGATCCACCTTGCTCCATCACATGGCATGTACCAACCTATCTCATGATTTACACTTAGAGATCCAAGGTTAGTACTTGAGTGGGTTTTATCAATTACTCAAAACCAAAACACAAGGGAACTCTCAATAGCTGACTCAAGGAGATCACACCCACACATGGAATGCTTAGAGTTTTTATGTATGGGGCACGGGCCATTGAGGATCGTCCCGTAGCTGGCGTCATAATTCTTCCTTGGGCGGGCGTTCGTGTTGGCGACATAGCGGTTGTCTCGCCTGTAGTCGTACCTCTGCGAATAGCATTCGGAGTTACCCGACCAGTAATCCCGGTGGTCGCTGGGCCCTCTTTCGCTGCGGTAATCTGGTCGGCGGTCGCTATCCCTTGCGCGTTCCGGGGAACGAGAATGGCACCGCTTGTTCTCCATGCTGTGGTTGGCGTCGTCTTGGTTGGTGTAAGGATTCGCGATCGTCATCAATTCTTCTATGGTTGTTATGCTCTTCCGGGCCAACTTGTTTCAGAGATCGTCTGTCCGCAGGCCATTGGAGAAGATGGTGATGGCTTCTGGATCGGAGATCTCTTCTATGTTCAGCCGCTTGTCGGAGAAGCGCCTTATGTATTCTCGGAGACTTTTGTTGCTCCTCTGACGGACATTCTCCAAGTCATAGCGCGTCCCTGGCTGGACGCATGTAGCCTTGTATGTCTTGATGAAGATTTCCTTCAGTTCCTTCCAGGTGTCGATGGTGCCTTCTAGGATCTTCTGGAGCCAGCTGTTGGTGGAAGTCGACAACATCACTAGCAAATAATTGGCCATCACATCTCGGTTTCCTCCGGCAGCGTACACGATGATTTCGTACGTGGACGCCCATTGCTCTAGGTTTGCACTGCCATCATATTTCTCCACTGACGTTACTCTGAAATTCTAGGGTCACCTAATGGCGCGCAGACGAGCAGAGAAAGGGCGCAATCCCCCTGTGGCTCGGGGCGCCGGTGCCAGTGTTCGATCGCGTCAGGGATTGTCATACTCTTCGTCGTCGTATCATGGGGATCTTCGTCGGTGCTCCCTTGGAGGGCTTCGGGGGTGGTTTCTGTTGTGGGACTGGTTGGATAATTCGGGAGGGGGACCCGCTTTGTTGACCTGAACCGCGGCCGCCATGATGTGGGCCTCTATTTTCTTGATCTCAGGTGTGGCGGGGAGCTTGGACAGCTCGTAGGCGGCTACCGCCAGGTTGGCGCTGGCGGTTGGGTACACCGAGACGTCACCCACCTGGTCGAAGTCGTTCTGGAGGTTGCGTCGTGGCGGGTGATCGCGATTCCTTTGCTCCCGCTCGCGCTGTTCTCGTGCAAGACGTTCCTGCTCGCGACGCTCCTGGTCGCGCCTCTCCTGCTCGCGGCGTTCCAGGTCTCACCTCTGCACGCGTTAGGTGTTGTGCTGTTCTCTCGCGACGCGCTCGGCGTCTGTCTCGTTGTCGCAGGCGACGCTGTCGGCAGAGACTTGAAAAAACATTCCTCCAAAGCCCGGAGGGAACTCCGGGAAGCTGCTCGTCGATCCGGAGGAGTCGGCGATCTCGGTCCTCGTGGGGGTGGCTAAGCCCGATGAGATCATGCCATTGAGAGACACCACCTGCTCGAAGTCGCTAGGGATTGCAGAGATGACGACAGTGTTCACAACGGGCGCCGCCGGGATCTGGTCGAAGATCGATCGGGGCACCTGGCGTTGGAAGATAGTCACCTGATTGCTGAGCCCATGAGGCCTCGTCGGGGGAGGGTGGATGCCCCTGGTCGTCATAGCCATCATCTTCGATGGGGTTCGGTGGCGGCGTGGTCGACGGGTGTGATGGCCGGAAAGTCGTCGTCGTGCCGTCTGCACGAGGTCGATGCAGTCGATGATACCGGCGTTGGAGCGATCGATGGCATCGACCAGATCGTCGATGCTGACCTTTTTTCGTTGGCGGTACTTCAGCGTGGTGGGGCGACGTGCAGGTGGCGGCGCGTCTGCCCCGCGTTGTGTAGATCCGATGGTCCAGGATATGGATCCGATCTGGAGCACGGTGCCGGTCGCCGGAAGAACCATCGAATCCGGGAAGGTGACCGCTTGACGAGCCATGAAGTCGATGCACACACCCCCTACCTGGCGCGCCAACTGTCGATGAAATATGTGTCATAGTCTACCTATGGGGTACCCTACGGTAGTAGATTGTAGGCGGAGGTGTGGCGACGGCAATCAAGCGACATAGAGAGCGTAGACACGACGATTTATACAGGTTCAGGCCAGCAAATCGCCGTAATACCCTACGTCATGTGTTTTGGTGGCTGGATTGATATGAGTATTAGGTTACACGAGGTGTAGATGAGATCTGAGAGAGAGTTTTCGAGGGGGTCCCTGCTCACCTTATATAGCCGGGGAGCAGGGTTACAGTTTTCATATTCTAACAGATTACGATCGGTCCCTTAAGGCAAGGGTCCGAGTCTATCTACTAGGATCTTCTTTGGCGAGCAAGACTTCCTCGGAGTCCCTGGCGAGCACGACGGGCTAGTTGCGTGCTGCAGGGCCTCACGAGCTGGGTCGTCTTCTGGTCGGTAGGCCCATAAGGTCCCTGGGGATATGCCGAGGTAATATCCCCAACAGGTAGTGCTATGCTAGTTGGAGGAGAGTGAGGGAATTCTTCTGGAGAAAGCCCCGGATCTGTCAGGAATCTTCTCCGGAGCTGCACCTCAGCGGATGTGAATCTCTTGTAAGTTCAGCACTTGTAAGTGATTCTTCCGAGTTCTTTTTAGCATTTAATATTCTAAATCTGGTTTAGCTGTTATACAACTTTTCACGCTTGTTCATCGCTTTGCTCTGAGTAAAGTACTCTAATCATAGGCCAAGGTTAAAGTAGTGAGATTAGTGTAGACGTGGTGTCTAAACTTAATCTTACCTTTGTAAACCGCTTATCGCATGGATTGTTTGTGGTAGCTAGTAGGTGGTGACAACCCTATCTAGTCTTTGTATTCCACCACGTTTGTAAGATAAGTTCTTAAAAGGTAGGGCCTCAATACAACATGATGGTGTGGTCCGGTAAGAGTTTTACCTCTTACTGATCTATCCCATCGCCTCCTGCAAGAGAAGGGCTGATAAAGCCAGTATAACCAGCTTAACCTTGTTAGATATCTTTGCTATATCGAACCTCTCAACCCAGTTACCATAGTCTCCCTTGATTCATCATAGGACATATCCATCTTCCTAGTTAATTCACTTTTCGTTCCCTGTGGAAAATATGATACCTAGAATACTTCCGGTGAAAGCTACACTTGACAACCGTACGCTTGCGGTCTTTTATCTGTTTCCCACCTTTGGTGTCAACATTGATGCAGTGGAGATGTGATGGCATCTCTTGGCGATCACCGAGGTTGGATTTCTTAAATCTGATTGGTCAAGAGGATGACACTAGGTTTAGAAAAATTCTTGCGCTGAACCCATACAATGGGTGTCAAAACTCATGGTTGCCTATTACACTATGGCCACGCTTTCGGGAAACAACTTAACATCAACACATTAGCATAAGAAGCTTCACTAAAAATAACACTGCTATGTAGTTACCTACATGGCGAACTAAAAGAGGAGATCTTAGCTTCCACCTATCGACTAAATGTGCTCGGTAGTCCATCGAGGGGGTTCCCATGATGATATATTGATAAGAGGGGATGTGCGAGATCAAGAATAAGAAGGCTAGAAACACAAGAGTTTAGACAGGTTCATACCCTCAGCGAGACGTAAAACCCTACCGAGTTTTGACTTGTGATCTGCTGGTTGTATTGCTTCTCGTATGAGATTGGATGATTTTCAATATGGGCCCTACCCGTCTTATATAGTCCGCGGGTAGGATTACAAGTCAATTTTATCTAGGAAAGTAACTAACAAATTACATAGATCACGAGATTGAATTGTATCCCAACAGACCTCGAACCGCTAAGATTGCTTTCCTAATTCCTACCGAGCAGCACGTACTCGATTAGGCTTTCTCATGAATGGTTGGGCCACCTCGTAGGTCACAGCCCAAGTCTTACGCCGTGGGTATCCGGGGTCGTACTCCCATACCACTCAATACCTTATTGGAATTGTAACTTAGCTACTAGGTTCACCCTCTCCTTATGCTTAATTAATTTTGTCATAGGTGATTCTTTAACTCATCATGTCCATCACGGGTTAGGGGTTCGTATAGAACATATCCCAACATGTAATCCATGCTCTGATGTTAATTTTGCATCTTTACATTGTCCTTGGTCCACTTTCCCTAAGACCTCCTCTTTCTTTACCCAGAAAACGTGGCAAGGATAATAGTTGTTTAACTTAAGGATTTTTGGTTTGGCGCCAACATTAAATTGCTCCATGTCGGCTTAAAATGACCATATATGCACAAAAGGGTGAATGACTGTCACTCATTTAGTAGACGAGCTAGATTGCAAGTTTATGCAGCAGACTCTCTCATGTAAATGAGTAAATGATGATTTTATACACCCTCCCTCTATCTCTAATAATAACTAATATAACTCGTAACGTTAGCACGAACAAATATACTGGTAGGAGAGGTAAGACTAGGTTTGAGAGTTGAAGGTAGTTAGAAATGATGAGGCCATTACCCATATAACTAAATGATGAGGCAGGGCACCGGGTTGACGCTCGTCCTCGGCCCTCTCGGTCTCTTGCACGCGGATCAACTTTTGATGGCGAGCCGCCGCCACCACACCTGGGATACGCTGTGACGGGGATAGGAAAGGAGACATCATATAGATTGGAAACGGATCAGCAACAGTGCGTATGAAAAAACAAAGACCGCAAGAGATGATGTAAAACGAAAATTGCAGGGAAACACCATGTAAGTCGGGTAAGTATGTGTCATATATACTGGACTTATTTATCAAATTGATATCAAACGTTAGATTTAAAATCAAAAGACATCCAAGGGATGAGACTTTAGGTGGGTATAAATCTATTAGGTAACAAATATTTTTTAATTCTTTCACTCTTTTATAGTATATAGATAGATAGATGTAGAGGATGCCATTGTATGTAAATTAAGCATGCTAATATTACAACTAGTGCATGAAGACATGGGCATACAGCGACTGCTGCTGCTTTTTGTACTGTTTGCACGGTACTTTGTGTCAGCTCTCCAAAGCAGCAGCAGTCGGCTGTGGCGGCCAATGCACTAGCCGAACACAGTGTTTGCAGATATTTTAGATTTTTTTTATAACTATACAGATATTTTAGATTGACACCCATATGCAATTCCAAGTCACAACATAATCTGAGCTTTTCTCATTCATTTCTAACTACCTTCAACTCTCAAACCTAGTCTTACCTCTCCTACTAGTATATTTGTTCGTGCTAACGTTACGGATTATATTAGTCAATACGTTATATGGGTAATTTAGGTCTCGTAACAGCACATTAGATGGGTAATATGGTCAATACGAAGAATATATATATTTTTATATTTTTAGATGACAAAAGAGATTATAAAAGAAACAAAATGTCATTAAAGCTTATAATAATTGTTTAGAGTCCTATTTTAGAAAAACAAATATTATAAATCCTATTACGGAGAAACTCAACGTTTAGAGTCCTATAATAACCAATTTCTCGCGATAGCGACCGCCGGCCCGCCTGCAATGGGCCGCCACCGTCCCCTCCGCCTCCAACGGTACGTAGCGCACGCTGGCACTCGCTTCGCCTGCCCACGACGTTGCCACTCCCTCTGCCAATGGTACACCATGCAGCCTCTCCGTGTGCGGCGCGCGCCTGCGCTCCCTCCGGCTGCCCGCGATGTAGGATCAGGCAGGTTAGTACGCTCGGCCGCTCAAATCCCTAGAACTTTGGGCTAGGCAAGATCGGATCATATCAGAGCAATGGCTCCACCCTCTACTCCAGCCAATTCCAATTTCGATAGATCGGATTTTATTACTGGTGATCGTGTACACCCTGGTGGCGTGTGTAACATTGTGCAAGTCTCCAGTGACATCGTCAGGTGCTCCTGCCCTCAGTTATGTGTCCTTTCTCCATACCTCTTGCTTTGTTTGATCCATAAAACTATCTGCTACTTGTTTGTGAAATTTCTTTGCCAAGTTGGATGAGTCTTTTACTTTTAACCTGCCCACCACATGTTAGACAAAACGCCTCTAAAAGCTTATTATGCTTTAAGTACTTATAATTTATCTTATTTGGGAATATGAGAAAGTAAGCAATCACGAAGACATTGAATTGAATTATTTTAGAAAGTATATTTAATACAGTTCAAACCAATTCATCAACACATGATGCTTCCTACAAATGATACAATTGCAGGATGTCAGATCAATTGTTGCCACTATTCTCATATTTTCCAGCTTGTGTTTTTTATCATGGTAACCCTACCAATCTGTCAACTTATGATTTTTTATTCAACTTACATGTTTTTTCCTTTAGCAACTATTGAGATCACCAGGCACCAAGGGGAGGAGGACGCAAGCAGATTTTTTTTTATCCATACTCAATCAGGGTTGCCATCTCCTGTACACGAGATCACCAGGCACGAAGGCAAGGAGGACACAAGCTCAATCATATTTTTTTTATCCATACTCAATCAGGGCTGAGGACCATTCACTTGGCTCCAAAGGAGACTCAAGGGACCTAGAAAAAAATATCATCTCAGGTGTGTGCCATTGATCATTTTCATGCCTTTTCAATACCGGGCAGTCATATATTTTTAGATAATGGATAAAACAATATCCTGTCTCTACATTAAGGGATGTACACAGTCAAAACTTACAAAGTTTGCGCTAAAAACAGGAGGTAGCCATAGTCTTAAAATCGACCAGGACGCTAGTTCAAACAATATAAATGTTTCCATCCATTATTGGATATCTCTAGAGCAATTACTTCCAATTTCTTGCTCATCGCTGAGAGCGCGTCCTTGACTGTCTCATCACGCTGCAACTGAGCCCACGAGCGTAACCAGAAAGCTCCTCTGAAAATTACCTGCATAATAGAATTATATTTCATTTGATTAAAAATAACATCATTGCGGCATCTCTAGATAGCCCAGCACATGGCAGCTACCCCTACCCAAATCAAATTTCTAATCCTTTTATTTTGATTAGTTAGCCAATTACCAAACATGTGTTTGATTGATCTAGGTGAGGTTAGCTTAGTAGCAAAGAAAATCATCCTCCAAATTATTTTGGTAAGGGGGCAGTCTAGGAATAAATGTTGGATGTTTTCGTTCCTATTATAATTGATACATTTCTGACTTCCTTTCCAATTTTTCTTAGCAAAGTTGTCTTTAGTTAAGACGACACCCTTTTGTAAGAACCAAAGAAAGATTTTGATTTTTAGAGAAATTTTTATCTTCTAGATCTTCCTATGACGAAAGGGTGGGTTTGTATCAACCAGATATTGATACATGGAACGGACAGAGAATAACCCAGATTTGGTTAAGGTCCATCTAAAATAATCGGTTCCTGCCACCAATTCAACATTGGAGATTCGTACTACTAAGCTAAGTCATTCTGAAAGTTTATTATCCACCAGAGCCCTTCTAAAAGAGATGTTTAGAGGGCTGGTGGTCATCACTTTTGACACCGATGCATGGGGGTCCCGTACTATATTATATAGGGATGGATATTTGACTTTCAATGACTTATCACCTACCCATATATCTTCCCAAAACCTAGTATTAGTTCCATCCTTGATATCGAAGGAACCATTAGCTAGCACCTCATCTTTAATTTGCATGAGGCCTCTCCAAAAATGAGTCATTGGGTTTGACTGTCACTTGAGTAAGGCTTTTGGAGGTTAGGTATTTATTCCTTAGCATAGATTGCCACATGTCTTCTGTGTTTAAAAGATTAACCACTCATTTGGCTAGAAGGCATTTATTTTGCAGATGCAAATTAAGGATACCTAGTCCTCCTTGGTCCTTAGGACGGCATATGATGTCCCATTTGGCAAGTCGGTATCTGTGTTTATCAGAGGAACCTTGCCAGAAGAACCTTGATCTATAATGATCCAGGTTTTTAAGTACTCCCTTGGGGATCTCAAAAAAGGACATCATAAACATGGGTAGGCTGCTTAAAACTGAGTTCAACAGAATTAGTCTTCCCTCATAGGATAGGTATTTTGCTTTCCAGCAAGATAATTTTTGTTTAAAACGGTCTTCTATGTTGCTCCATTCATAATTAAAGAGTTTTCTATAGTGCATAGGGATCCCTAGATATCTGAAGGGATATTCCCCTGCGTTACAACCAAAGATGGTGGTATAGAAATCTTCCATCTCTTTAGCTGCACCATAGCAGAAGACTGCGCTCTTATGAAAGTTGATCTTCAGTCCAGATAGCTGTTCAAAAGCGCAAAGCAGCAGTTTCAGATTTTATGCTTGCTCTGGATCATGATCAATGAAGATAATGGTGTCATCAGCATATTGCAGTATGGATAAGCCATCATCGATAAGGTGGGGAATGACACCTCTTATTTGGCCATCGGCTTTTGCTCTATTAATAAGAAGAGCTAACATATCAGCAACGATGTTAAATAAGATGGGTGACATGGGGTCTCCCTGCCTGAGGCCTCATTTGGTTTGAAAGTAGGGTCTCACGTCATCATTGACTTTGATGCCCACGCTTCCCCCGGTTACCATTGTTTCAACCCATCTGCACCATTTATGGGAGAAACCTTTCATTCTTAGTGTGAAGTTCATGGATGGTCTCATGTAAGATAACGACCCCTTTCATAATGTTATGGCCTGGCATAAAAGTCGTTTGTGTTGGTCTCACCATAGTTTTAGCTACCTCCCTCGCCGTCGAGTGGCAGCACCTCCCCTGCCTGGGTCGGTGTTGGCTGATCCGTGCCAGCTAGGGGGGTAGTCGTTGAAGCAAGCCACCCCGTGCCAACATGAAAGTCCACGGACGTGGCCGCGTCCGTGCTGATGTCGCGTGCCTCTAAGGAATGGTTGCTGCCCTTGCCATTGAGCTGCAAATCAACCTCAGGCACACTGTCCGTCGAGGAGAGGAGAGGGGCAGAAGTCGAAGTAGGATAGGACTCATGAAAATACCTTATTTGCAAGAGCATTATAGTATTGGTAAAATGGATAAGTGATTAAATTACCTATCCTGGTCTCACTATGTTGGCACAGTTTGGGAAAAAACTTAAATTTATCAAGCATTCAATCTCTCTATTTTTATTTCGGTTTCACCTTTTGTTTCCTTTATATTTAAATATTTGACAAGTTTTGGTTGTAGGTGTGTTCCTGAATTTATGAATTTTGAAACTTTGAATTCACATCAATGTAGTTTCATTATAGTTCTGTACAGGTTTTTATTATATTATATTTTTTTCTATAGCAGGTCTGTTTATCTTGCATGTCATGTTCAGAGCAAGTTCATCTTCTCGTCCTCATCCAGTACCTCACACTATAATGTGATTACTTTCTATTTCACTTTTGATGAAGGATGGAGTTTCCATTAGGATGCAACGAAGCAGCTGCACAATTTCCTTTCATCTCTATTGATTCTTCGCATGTTGCTGCAGAGCAGATTTAACTTTCTTGCATGTTGCTTCCATGTCATCTAGCACAATAGACTATGAAGCAACATAATAATGGAACTTGCTGCAGCCACTTAGAAATTCAGACAAGATTGCCTTTTATGGGAGGGAGGTTTTGGTCGTGTATATGAAGGACTTTTGGAGAATGGGCAGGTAAGTCTGTGTGAAACAATTTTGATCCTCGTCTGTAAATCTAAATCCTCTCAAATTGGACTTCTGAGTTCAAACATTAAGTAACATGTTGTTGACCGTGCTAAAATAATAAATTAACAATTATAGTTACGCCATGGATTAGTCCCGGATACTAATAGAGTTTTACTTCCCAGGTTGTTGTTGTGAAACAACTTGATCATAATGGTCTCCAAGGAAATAAGGAATTTCTGGTTGGGGTAACCAACGCCTTCTTATTTATGGTTTATGCCATTGGGCCAGAGTCACTAGAAGATTCACCTGCGTGGTTTGTGTTCTTGTCCATATTATTTTCAGCTTCTCCGTGTGCTTTCTTTTCATTATTTTCCGCTTCTCCCTATCCTTTATTTTCTCATGGTAGCATAAAGAATGATCTTTCCTCGCTTGTTTACTGGAATTGTCCATCGGGGTGAACATTTTGGAGCCGATGGGGATTGACGCTCCATTTGCCAAATGCAGCTATCGTCGCAGTTGCCAAATGCAAGCAACCAAACAAGAATTATGGGGCCTCCTGCTATATGGCATGCACCTCGTTAGAAGTTCTTTGTTTCAAGGCTTAATTTCAAAGTTATTGTAGGGATCAAAATGCCTATGACGAAAAACAAAAAATGATTTTTATTTTTTGGTTCAAATTTATGCCATCTGTGTAAAACTAATTTGATGCTATTTTCTAATGACCTTACTTGTTAATTCTTTTACTTAAGAATAATATTTTTCTTCATAAATGCAATTTATCCTTTTAGTTAATAAAACATCTAATCTAACTTTTTCAAAACATATATATTTTTTTGCTTCAATGCGTATGATAAATATTTTATAAACGCGTGTGTCGCACGTGCTCACCAAAGGTGTATTCATATGCATTTCGGTACTGATTTTTTTTTTTTGTCTTCAATATACAATACATGACCTCAACTGAATAAGGAAAAAGCTTGCTCCTCTGATAATTATTTTATGGCAGACAACAACTTGAAACAATTTGACGCACGAGTAAGATTACACAGCATGATTAAATATTCACTCGCTTACAGGTATCTCAAGCACCATTGCTTACCATTCTACAATAAGCTCTTGAGTTCACCTTGACGGACAAGACAATGACAAGATCATTCAGTCCCATCGCAAAAGACTAAAGATGATGGGGAAAATAATATAAGCTTAGAATTCACTTGTGCTGGCTCATATGGATTGTTCTAATAATGGGGTTACAGATCTTGCAGCTGGTGCGTGTGGCAAAAGAAGAGCAGGCTATGTTGCACAACCATTATTATAGTGGAACATCTGATTATTTCACTAAATTCCTTAGCCTACTCTGATCCAATGTGTTATATACAGTTTGCTACATAGGCCTTGTATAATTGACAATTCAATCATTTGAATTTTGAAGCATACCATAAGGTAAATGACAGTTCTTGTGAAAGAAAGTTATCCTTGTAGTTTAGGGTTGGATTTTGGTATGAATGTAAACATGATGTTGGTGCTTAGAAACCAACTGTTGTTGTAACTACAATTTATTTCTATCTGATTTTTTTTTGTCATCTATCCATTATATATGAATTGAGCAGTCCACTCTTGCGGCAAATACACATTCTTATTTCTATCTAAATTTTTGTTGTCTATTATATGAGTTCTCTAAAAATGTGTAGTATTATTTCTCAAAATCTTCACTGTAATTCCTCCTTTATGAATAATTTTTTTACGGACACGTGCGTGTCGCACGTGCATGTCTACTAGTCATGTAAACATATCTTGCTTTACCTGTTAGATGCAAATCTTGTTTTAATTTTATATTATGTATGCCTATAATACTAATTTAAATGTATGAGAAGTGAATAAGTTGGCAATAACGTATGGAGTGTTGTTCATGCAACGTTATTAATCGCATGGTAATTGAACAAGTGTGCGTGTTTATTTTGTTACCAGTGGTAATGTATGTACTTAAGTTGTGGCAATATGTCCATGCGCAAGCTTGCTAAAATTTTAGGGAACCCATTATATACTATACTATATAATAGTCCTCCAAAAAAATTATAATGGTTTATGATATTTTCTTATTTTGGCCCAAAACAGCCTAACTTCACCTCGCAGGCCGGCCCATGAGGCTATTCGGCCTCTCTGGATCTCCACCGCGGCACCCCCTTCACCGGTCCACTGCCCCCCTCCCTCCTTATATTTTGAAGGGTAACCGGCGAACCCTAGGCGAACGAATCGACGGCGGGCGGCGGCGAATCGGCGCGGCACCCAGGCGCGCGAGCGGGCACGGGCGCACGGCGCGGCCGTGCGCGCGGGCTTCGGACACCGTTAGCGGCAGCGGCAGCGGCGGCCCGGGTGTCAGGCTGCGGTCGGCGGGGCCGCGGGTGGCCGCAGGCCGGCCGGCGGGGGGCTGCAAGTGAGGACTGAGGCCCCAGGATCTTCGACCTTGAGCTGTCCAGCTACTGAGTGAGGACTGAGGTAAGCACAGATCAAATTTGTTGATTGTTGAGGATTGCTATGTTACTATCGGTTGATGATTTACTGACTGGAAGGAAACTCCACGCCTGTTGATTCGTTTCTTTCTTTCTTTCAATTTTTGTGAAATTCGTTCGTGATATGGAAAATATTTCCTCTTGATATATGGAAACAGTTTTAGGGGGCATGTGAATTAGTGGAATTATTTACTTTAAAATGGCAAAAGTTAGTAACTTAAAAGTAGAAGTATTTCCATTGTCTGATTAATGTATTGCATGATTAGTACATGGGTGCAAATAAGACATTTCTTCGAACTGCTCACGAGTCACTGATTTATGTTTAGCATGCACTAGTAAAGTAATTTAAAAGCTTTTTTTCTTAAATATTGGAATGGAATCTTTTACGTATGTATAGGATAGTGTGTTTAGAAAGTGGGCTTACACAATAGTCAATTTAAGAAATTTACCCAAACTTAATGTTGTCTTCATATCTTACAAATGCCTTGTTAAACTGAACAATGTAATGCAAACTGCTATCTATAGCTGTGCAACTTTAACCACCCAATACAGTACTGCACAAATATAAACCCC
Source organism: Microstegium vimineum (assembly GCA_022036555.1). Taxonomy (NCBI): domain Eukaryota; kingdom Viridiplantae; phylum Streptophyta; class Magnoliopsida; order Poales; family Poaceae; genus Microstegium; species Microstegium vimineum. Next base: position 22,173,918 of record CM039137.1, read on the forward strand.
ATGTATGTTGTCTAAGACCCTAACCAATTAGAAAACATAATGTCACTGTTATTTAATAAACTTGTTAATAGATATGATGGACTTAATTTATTGTTATTTTTATAAGTTGTATGCTTAAATGAATTTCTATTTCAGATATTGCTAAAATGTCACTGAAAACCTTCGCACACATTGGGGGAGTTCGTGATCTTACAACAGAAGAACAAGGACAATTCTATGATGTGATGAAGTCTAGTGTCTGGGTTCTTAAGGTCGGAAACGGATCAGACATTGCTTCTGGAGTTTGTATTAGTAATATGGGGCACATTCTTACAACCTCATGTGTTGTTGGGAAGACTAAAGGGCACATTCTTACAACCTCATGTGTTGTTGGGAAGACTAAAGATATAATTTTTGGTCGAGAAGTCAATAGTAATAACTTCCAAGAGCTGAAGATAATTAAACATGATGGCTCAATGCTTGTTTTGGAGCCAATGAAGAAGAAAGAAGGATATGATTATGCAGCTATCTCAGATGAGTCTATGCAAGTCAGCGATTGCCAAGAGGTATATTGCATAGGTCACATAGGTCCTGAAGTATATTCTTTTGTTGTTGGCGAAGTATCACACCGTAGACGGGTGATTGATGGTATTGTGCACCTTCAGGTAGCAAATATTCACACAATTGGTCATTCTAATATTGTATTTTCATCTACTGGACATTTGATGGGGATTGTGGTGCGTAAGTTATCTAGTGAGCCGATCATCGGGAAAATTCCTGATGTAGGACATAATCTTGTCTTACATTTTAGTGAAATCAATAAGTTCATTAGGACTTTTAGACCTCGTGCTTCGAAGCCAGCGATGTATTGATTGATTGTTGATAAGCTATGCTTTGAAAGATTATTAAACATATGTATGGTTCTTTTACACTTTGTTCGCGTGTGGATACATATCGTTTATCTTGTCTTACATTTTAGTGAAATCAATAAGTTCATTAGGACTTTTAGACCTCGTGCTTCGAAGCCAGCGATGTATTGATTGATTGTTGATAAGCTATGCTTTTAAAGATTATTAAACATATGTATGGTTCTTTTACACTTTGTTCGCGTGTGGATACATATCGTTTCAATATTAATCTTTAGAGTTAAACTACATGAAGCATAATGGCCCAACAAATCATTTTGGTATTGTTGCACTTGCACACAACAATTATATTTCTGCTAGGTTTCTTGGCATGTACCGCTCTCGTGCCTTTTGCTTTTCGCCTGTAACTCCTTTTGGTTACCGGTTTTGAGCTCAGTCGAGTAAATACTGAGCTTATTTTCTATACCCAAAGTATCAATACTGGAACTTTTGAAATAAGTCTGTCAGTTCAACGTAATTATGTATATGATGTCATTCACAAATTTATACAAATGACAACCAAAGTAGCAGTTTCGATCTGATGCCAATGCATGTACATATACTTTCGCAAATCGGCAAATGGCAAACAATAAGTATTCGTATGGATCTTATAAGACTAGTAGAATAGAATGGGTAAAACTATATCTGAGATAGACTACTTATTGGTAAAAAAACTTGGCATATATATAATAAGTTTTTTTATAAAGTATACATGTATTAATTAATAGAAAAACAAGTCCAAATACAAGTACCTCAAAAAGGATACGGATACGTAGGACAGCCGTCCAACCTATATTCTACGAGAAAGTAAACCGGCTGCATTCGCTGCCGACGAATACCGTCGACACCAGCCGACGCCGCCAAACCTGAATCACCAGAGGCCGGAGGAAACCACTGGCGTTGAGGTGGACTGCAGCAGACACTCGATCTCGCGGAAGCGAAAAAGTCTTTGAGCGCCCATCCGTCAGGATCACAATCCAGATTAAAACGACGAGAGTGGTGCTGACGATGACATCCGTCGTCGCGGTGAAGCCAAGCTCGCTCAATCCCGATCCTTGCCGCCGGTAGATCGCGATCGATTCACCGCACTCCATCTTGCCGTCATGCCCTCAGCCGTCACCGTATCCTTGACCTTAGACGCGGCACGAGCACCACCGCTCCGTCGTGACGACGAAACAGCAGCCGCCGCAGACTCCTACACCACCTCACAGGCCTCTCATCATCACCGGAGTAGACGACGAGGTGGACGAAGACCGGGAGGACTTTATTCCACCATGGCAGCGCCGCCACCTCCACCAAGCTCGCGCCGCCGGAGAACCTAACCCTTATTCCATGACGTCGCCGCCGCCGCAGGAAACCTAAACCTAGATCTACTAGAAATATAATAAGTTTTTTAGGGAATGTCATGCGGTGAGATTTGTTGACCCATAAGAATAATAGTCATATCATTTACAAGGTCTTCTAGACTAAAATTCGGAGGCCCATCAAACCAAATACATTTGTTGTTCCAACTAAAACCTCGCCTAGCTAGCTCATGCGCTACTCTGTCTGCAGCCTGTAGCAGTGTTCGATGGAAACATAGACAATGCATAGCCATGACGATGTCAGATACTGAGACACGACAATTTCAAAGGGAGTCGGAAATTTTCATTGATTGAATTATGATCAAGCCTTGAGAGTCGTCTTAAGGATTTGACCTAAGTCATCCAGTTTTTACAAAGAACTAGCAAGCATGTCCTTGCATTGCAATCTCTACTCATAAAAGGAGTAAACTGGACCCGTTCACTGCTGTGGTGAGGCCGGCGCACTCCCATCTATTTTGCGCCGACATGTGGTCCCCACCGCCCCTTGCCCTCTCATGTACACTGTACACCCAACTCCCAAGCCGTCGCTAAGGCCCTTTTTGTTGGACTTTTGAACCTGTTTTTACTTTTGCAAAAGCCAAAAGCCAATCAAAGAGCTGAAAAGCAGTAACTGTTTTTGCTCCAAAGATGCTTTTACTCCGATATAAAATTGAAAGTAGCTCACCCCCTACTTTCAAGTGTTTTTGGATCAAAAATTACCCACCTGTCAATGGTTATGTAGATACCGGATCGTTTTTTCCTCTTCTTTCCCGTGGGCGACTGTTCCATGCCCGTGCTCGATCTCTCTCCCGGCGGGCTCGAGCTTGAGCTCCTTCCCCGTCCTTGCTCCGGCATCCACCGGCGGTGGCCGGGCGCGTCCGCCCCTGCTCCGGCCTCTCCCGGCGGCGGGGGGCCATGCGCCCCTGCTCCCCGCGTCCCACTACGCGCGAGCTACGCGGCCGGCGAGCCCCAGCCCCGCGGCTGTCCCGCCTCTCTCCACGCGCGAGCTGCGCGGCCGGCGAGCCCCCTCCCCGCGTCCGTCCCCGCGCGAGCTCCTCCCTGCGCGCGGCTGCACACCGGCGAGCCCCTCCCCGCGGAGCCAGGCGCCCGGTGGCCGGCGAATCCCTCCCCGCGGAGCCGCGCGCCCGGCGAGGCCTTGCCAGCGGTCAGCGAGCACCTCGCGCGCGGCCACGACACCCCTCCCGGGGGAGCCTGCTCCCCGCGCTCCTCCCCGTCGAGCCGTGCGCCCGGCGGCCGTCGAGCCGCTCCCCACGGAGCCGCGTTCCCGGCGGCCGGCGAGTCCCTCCCCGTGGGAGACGCGCTCCCGGCGTGGCCCTGCCGGCGGTCGGCGAGAACCTCGCGCGCGGCCGCGAGGCCCCTCTGCCCTCTGCATCGAGCCCGCTCCCCTGTGCGCTGCGTGCAGAGGAAGGAGAAGGGAGGAGACCATGACGGGTGGGGCCCACTCGTCATTGAAACTGGCGTTTTAAAAGCCACGGGTACTGAACCAAACGGGCTTTTGACTCAGCCCAACCAAAAGGACCCTAAACATGAATCGTCCACACCGCCGCTACTTCTTCCCGCTCGGCTCCCGTCCGCCAGGTCCCTCCCCTTCGGCCCCGCAGGACCGCACCCCGACGCGGCCCCGCAGGACCGCACCCCGTCAGCTCTCTCATGCGCACAACGCCGCCGCAGCCGACATGGAGCTCGCTTCTCACGCTCGCGCCCTCAGCAGGTCCGCACGCTCCTCCCGGCCGCCCCTCCCTATCCTCTCGCGCACATCCACAGGTCTGACCTTTCGCTGTTCCTTTTAGGGTTTCCAGCTCGGGGGCATTCGGCAACCGCCCGCACCACTGCTACCGCCGCCTGTCCACGGCAGTGAGGGAGGTCTGGAAGGATTTGTCTGCAGACTGCGGCATCGTCGGCAGCTTCTTTTCTGACTTTAGACCACGAGAACTACTACCCACGGGCCACGGGTAAGGAGGTGCCGAAAGGAGATGCAAGTAACAAGTCTGCGTCTGAATGGAAGCGTAAGTTCTCCTCGTGCTTCAATTTTGTAGTGTCATCCACCAAGTAAATACCGACTCTGTGCTTCAATTTACTACAGAGGCAAATAAGACGAGTGGCAAGCAGAATCAATCACCTGTGCTGGGTAACTTGCTTGCTCACCACACGTTTGGCAATATACCAATGTGTGTTTTGTGTTTGTGTTTTAGACAAAGGGAAATGCTAGGTTGCTTTAAAAAAGTCAAATTAGTTTATCAGGAATAGCAGCACTGCAACTAGATAGACCTATTGGAATGAGTAAAACATTAAAAAAACATAGTGGTATAGCACTAGACTTGGCCTCAAATGTATAAAGAAATGTCTATTGTTTTGTCAGGCTAAAGAACAACAATGTGTCACTCTAAAGTAGCTTGGACAAATCAAAATCAAAATAAGGGTGCAGAGCAATGTTTCCCGTGTGCTATTGAGATTTGAGATTGATGATAGTTGAAATATGTCCAGGTTTTATCTAAATATTTTTCAAACTAAGAAAATGGTGTAGAAGCAGTCTCGAATAAGTAATTACACTAATCCAAGGTCTTTCAGGTAGTTGATGTCAATAATGGAAAATCTAATTGTCGAACAAGCTGGAGGTGGATGAGGGCACCTGGGCTGGTGGCAATGTGTAGCTTGAGTTTGATAGCACTAATTTGATTGGTAACAGTAAGTATCTCATGGATGTTGACAACTCACTCCCCGAATGGAAGATGATTGAAAAGCACACAAATGCCGCAAGAGAATTGTTTGGGTATGTAACGAGATGTATATGCTCATGAGTCATGAAGTTGGCCATGCCTTGCATGATGTCCTCTAAACACTATATTTGAGTGTGCCTCACAATAGTATATGTTAAGTTGATTTAAAATTTATTTGTCTATTGATTTTGACCCACTATTTCTTATTAGTTAACCATTTTGAAGGCTCCTATAGCAACGCATGGGCATATCATCATCAACATCAACAAAGCCTGTAGTCCCAAGCAAGTTGGGGTAGTCTAGAGTTGAAACCCAACAAGATACCCAAGTCATGGTTCTAGCACTTCAATAGCTGCTTTCCAGACAATCCTATCCAAACATAGATCTCTAGATATATTCCAAGCTTTTAAATCCCTATGCAACGCACGAGCATATGCTAGTGAAAAAAAAAACTAACATAGTAACATGTCCTTTGTATTGCAATGAGGGTCTCGACGCCGCCCTCAGCAATGGTATAGTGACTAGTCGAAGGGGCGCGCGATAGCAGCCAGCAAAGACTGTACAAAAACATAGTATTAACCTATGGATTGTAGATGGCAGAGATCCTTACATAAATATATATCACATATGCTGTTACAGTGCTTTTGTAGAAAATTTTGCACATCCATTTAGTGGTCAAATTCATGTGAACAAACAGGTCACTTCCCAACAAATATCTCTGGATGACAATCAAAGGGAATTCAAGCTGTGAAACCTAATGGAAAGTTTTCGCAGGATCAACATGATTTCTGGCACGCCTTAAATTAAGAGAAGTACTATCCAGTGCAACCCTCCATTCAAATGGTCATCCTGTACTTCTTGTTTGGTAGAAAGGTTGCTAGTGTTGATCCGCAACAATCAGTTCATGTAAAGTAAGAACCAAAACACAGCTAAGCAGCACAACCAATTCAGTTATCTGGTATCAGGCAAGCACACCACCATTGAAGGTGCAGTAGTAGTGTGCAATGAAACATACCATAGGGGTCCGGGTCGTCATGCTGCCTGCAAATTACCCACTGCACACAGATGTTGCTCCCAACAGCCATCTGGGTCACCAAGTAAACATATGTTCTTGGCGCCACTGGCCACAACGTACTCCTTTAACAATAATAATGAAAATAAATTCAGTCTAAAAAGACAGCAACCTGAGATGAGTACAGAGATTTGGAAAACCAGTTCTCCTTTAACAAACCAGTCCTACAGAGTGCAGCGAGATTAAAAAAAGTGAAATAATAAAAGGCATGAGTCAATAATGATTTGGAAATCTCTATGTCGTTGTTTTTAACCCAGTGACCAAAAAAGTTTGGTAAATAATGACAAAAACACAGTGCCTACATTTTCGAAAGGGAAACAAGATCTTTTTAGTAGTGTCGGGTACGAAGGTAAGGGTACCCTAAACTCTTCGATAAATTAACGCTAAAACATAGCAACCATTTTTAAGGTAAGGATCAGCCCACTACTCGGTGAAACGCGGCTCATCAATCGAAGGGCCCCCCTCTACACCAACTACGGCAACAAGCCACGGGCCGGCTCCACCTCGATGACGGACGAGGGGTCGAATGATCGACCCCCCGACCTCTACCTCGACTTCGACCTCTCCAACCCCGTCGGCGCCTCGACCTCCCCCTCGACCAAGGGTCAAGCAGACGACCCTCGGACGAGGGGCTCGACTAACCCAACTGCTCCGGTATGGGTTAAAGTGAACCCACCTAACGACATGGGCGCCCGCGTCCGCTGTCAAATCCGTCAACTCCCCGTCCAGTCTCCGATTCCCGTCAACTGTGCCGCCACTGCTGCCGCTACGCAAGTACGGACTCCAACAGTACCCCTCGGAAAGTGAACAGTGCGACCCTCGACGACGACTTCGGGAACGCGACGGAGTCACACAGGGCTCGACCCCCTCCCTCGACCGGGGGCTCGACCTCCTCCTCTTCAACAACTCCGGTACGGAAGCCGTCCCATCCGCCCCGTCCCGCTTCGGCCATGGGACTCGCGCCCGCCTGCGGACACTGTACTGCGACGACTTCTGCTGCCGCCACGACCGGGGACGCCTGAAGGACGGGAAAACCATGCCGCGACAGTGCTCAACGTCTCTCCACCAACACTGTGCCGCGGATACGCCGCCCATACTGCTACAGTTAGGGTCCTGTACCCTCGGACCTCCCCTTGGTCTATAAAAGGGGACGCCGAGGTAGAGTATGGGGGCGGCTGGGGGAGACTCTCTAGGTCGGACGATCGGACTCTCGAACCCTAGTTCAGACTCTGACACTCCACACTCCACACACCCCGCCGCTCGATCAACCCTCGGGTGGCCGACTCCGTGTAACACAGCTTGTACCCCCCTGTACGAGCACGCTTTGGGTGCGAGATAATACAAGTCATCCTCCCCCCGCTGGACGTAGGGCCTTCTTTACCTGAACCAGGATAAACTTTGTGTCCATCTTGCATCACGTCTGAGAGAGGGAGCACGCGATATACAAATTTACTCGTTGGTGGTCTTGACCCCCGGGTCATAACACCGACAGTTGGCGCGCCAGGTAGGGGGATTCGCGTGTCGATCAACTCCGAACTACTCTCTCAGATGGATTCCACCATCCCACCGTTCCCGTTCACCACCGTCATCTGGTTCGGCAGTCTAGGGTTCGTTTCCACGGACCAGGGCGACTTCGTAGTCTTTCCTTCCACCCGTGGCCTAGACATCAGCAGTTCCGCTGCGCCGGAGCCAGCAAGAATCAGGCGACGGTCCCTCCGCTTGCGTCTCTGGCCTGCGATCAGGAGGAGGCGCGAGCGGCTTCGACGCGCTCGCCGTCGCGCGAGCTCTGGGGCGCCGGATGCCGTACCCCCGGTCCTAGTTGGCGACACGGCCCCTTCTCCTAGGGGTCCGCTTGACCCACGCTTGTGGGCCGGGGGCGGGCGTCTCCCCGAATGGGACTTCGGCTCTTCCACGTCATCGTCCCCGGAGGTTCCCGTGGCTTCTCCGACACCCTCGACCCCGTCACCACCGCGTGACCCGTTCCCATACGGGCTTCGCAACAGTGCCGGACTCTACTCTGCTTTCGCAGGACTGCGGGTACATACATACGACGAGTCTCCATGGACTCCATCGTGGGCGACGGCCGACCCCACCACCACCACTTCACCGGGCGAGCCAGAGCTGCCCCGTACGTGGGGCACGTTACGGCGGCGCCTGGAGGAGGAAGAAACGGGCAGGCTCTTCCCCCACTTCTACCACGCCGACTTCGACTCGGACTCTCCCGACGAGAGTTACGACTCCACTCGGGAGTGCTTCCACCTCGACGAGCAAACCGTCCTCCAGGACGACGTCGACGATACCGCGGCCACCGAGGAAAGGGAAGAGGCCAACGCCACACCACCTCGAGATGCCATCCCCCCGAGCCCTGATAGAGCCGATCCACCCCCCGATGTCCAGATCACACAGGTCCGAGAGCTTCTCGGCAAGCTCGAGGAGGAGCGTCTGCGTCTTCAGCAGCTCGAACACGCCCTCGAACAGGATCGAGGGCGTCCTCAGGGTGGAGGAGCTCGCGAGCGGGCCCGGGAAGTCCACCGGCAGATTGTCGAGGAGGGGAACGCCGAACCCCGAGTCTTCAACTGCGCCAGCCAAAATGTCGTAGCAGCCGCGATGCTGCTCCGCGACATGCCGGCGCCATCGACCCCCAGGCACGACGTATCAGGGAAGAAATCCAGGGGCTGCTCTAAACTGCGGCCGTGCAGCAGGCGGAGAGCTCGGCCTCGAGGCGTCGAGGGGCTGCCTCTGAGCGGCAAGCAGCGCCCCCTCGACAAAATCGGGAGGCCTCTGTCCACCAGAACAAGGCGCCCCAGGGTCGGGTCGAGCCACGACCGGTTCAGGAACGCCTCGTCGACGATCTCCCCCCTCGAGTGAACAACCGACGTCGCTACGGCGACGCCGAGGCTCGAGGCTACAGCGCTCACCGAGGTGGGCGCTACGACAGCGACGAAGACCGATGTTGGTCTCCGGAGCCGCCGGGGCCCCGAGTCTTCGGAAGAACTATCCGGCGGGCCTCCCTACCCGTACGTTTCCGTCCACCCACCAGCCTGATCAAATACAATGGCGAAACCAAGCCAGAGCTCTGGCTCGCCGACTTCAGGCTGGCATGCCAGCTGGGTGGAGCCAAAGATGACCTCGTCATCATCCGGCAACTCCCATTGTTCCTCTCCGACACCGCTCGAAGGTGGCTCAAGGAGCTACCCCCTGACTTGATCCAGGACTGGTCCGACCTGGTCCGGATCTTCGAAGGCAACTTCAAGGGCACCTACGAGCGCCCGGGCAACTCCTGGGATCTTCGCAGCTGCAAACAGAAACCAGAGGAGACCCTTCGTGCCTTCACCCGCTGATTCTCGAAGCAGCGTACCGCACTGACCCACATCTCCGACCACGAGGTCATCACGGCGTTCATCGCCGGAACAACCTGCAAGGAGTTGGTGCGGGAGCTGGGGCGAAACATCCCCAAGACCGCCAACGAGCTCATGGACGTCATCGCCAACTACGCGGCTAGCGAGGAGGCCGTTGGCGCATTCTTCCAGATTCCCCCAGGGAAGGGGGAGGGCAACGCGGATGAACCCGGGGGCTCAGACGATAGGCCCACGAGAAACAAGGGGCCCAGGAGGAATAACGACGGCAACGACGGCCGGAAGAAGAAGAAGAAGAACAACAAACCGGACCGGCGCAGCATCAAGCCCAACGTCGAGCACGGCGACGAACCCGACGACCTTGTCGCTGCAGCGGACAAGCGGAAGCCTCGAGGGCCCCCTCCCGACGGGGGCGTCTTCGATAAAATGCTGAAGGAGCCTTGCCCCTATCATATGGGGCCGGCCAACCACCGCCTCGAGGATTGCCGCATGCTCCGAAGGCATTTCGTCCCTCCTGGCCCCAGGAGAGACGACGGCAAGGAAGACCCGTCCTGTGACGCCCACGTCAGGGGCGATGTCCAAAAAGGAGGCTTCCCCGAGATCCACGACTGCTACATGATCTACAGGGGACCCTCGACTCGCCTCACCACGCGTCAGCGCAAGAGGGAGCGTCGAGAAGTTTTTTCCATTCGGGCCCAGGCCCCACGGTACCTCGACTGGTCCCACACGCCGATCACCTTCGATCAGGACGACCACCCCGAGCACATCCCCAACGCAGGGGCTTACCCGCTCGTCGTCGGCCCGATCATCCTCAACACCCGCCTCAGCAAGGTGCTCATGGACGGGGGAGGCAGCCTCAACATCATCTACGCCGAGACCCTCGACCTCCTGGGGATCCCGAGGACCATGCTCCTGCCCAGCGCGGGGAGATTCCACGGGATCGTCCCGGGGAAGAAGGCACTCCCGATCGGCCGTATCAAGCTACCGGTCTGCTTCGGCGTCCCCTCGAACTTTCGAAAGGAAGAGCTGACCTTCGAGGTGGTCGCGTGGCGAGGCACCTACCACGCCATCATCGGTAGACCAGGGTACGCCAAGTTCATAGCGGTCCCGAACTACACCTACCTCAAGCAAGATACCGGGAACCTCGAGGGTCATCACCGTCGACACCTCATACGAGCACGCATACGACTGCGACGTCGAGTGCGTGGAAAAAGCCGAGGCCCATGACGATTCGGCTATCCTCGCGGCCCTCAACGACTTGTCCGGAGAGATCCCCGACCCCAAGCGCCACGCTGGCAACTTCAAGCCGGCGGAAGACACGAAGACCGTCCCGCTCGACCCCGGCCTCGCGGATGGGAAGGTGCTGACGATCAGTGCCACCCTCGAGCTCAAATAGGAAGCCGTGCTCGTCGACTTTCTCCGTGCGAACGCCGACGTGTTTACATGGAGTCCCTCGGACATGCCGGGCATCCCGAGGGAAGTCGCCGAGCACTCCTTGGACATCCGAGCCGGGTCCAAACCGGTGAAGCAACGCCTGCGCCGCTTCGACGAGGAGAAGCGCAGGATCATCGGGGAGGAGGTCGACAAGCTTTTAAAGGCCGGATTCATCAAGGAGGTACATCATCCCGAATGGTTAGCTAATCCCGTGCTTGTAAAGAAAAAGAATAGGAAGGATAGGATGTGTGTAGACTACACCAGTTTGAATAAAACATGTCCTAAAGTTCCTTTTCCTTTACCACACATCGACCAAATAGTAGATTCCACTTCGGGATGTGAAACCCTTTGCTTCCTTGATGCGTATTCCGGCTACCACCAAATAAAGATGAAGGAGTCCGATCAGCTCACGACCTCCTTCATCACTCCCTTCGACATGTTTTGCTACCTCACCATGCCCTTCGGCTTGCGGAACGCCGGGGCCACCTACCAGCGATGCATGCTCCACGTCTTCGGGAAACACATAGGGCCGACCGTCGAGGCCTACGTCGATGACATCGTGGTCAAGTCCAGAACCGTCGGAAACCTAGTCGGAGACCTCGAGGTCGCGTTTGGGTGCCTCAGGGCTAATCGCATAAGACTGAACCCTGAGAAGAGTGTCTTCGGGGTCCCTCGAGGCATGCTCTTAGGGTACATAGTTTCCCAGCGCGGCATCAAGGCCAATCCCGAGAAGGTAACCGCCATCACGAGGATGGGCCCGATCAACAACCTCAAGAGCGTACAAAGGGTTACTGGGTGCCTTGCCGCCCTCAGTCGCTTCATCTCGAGGCTCGGAGAGAGGGCTCTACCCCTTTACCGCCTCCTGAAGAAGACGGAACACTTTGCGTGGACCACCGAAGCCGAGGAATCCCTCTCGAGACTCAAGACCTTGCTCACCTCGCCCCTGGTCTTGGTCCCCCCGAGCCCGCCCGAGCCCCTCTTGCTCTATGTCGCAGCGACTACCCAGGTAGTCAGCGCGGTCATAGTGGTCGAGAGGGAGGCGGAAGGACACGCCCTGCCGGTTCAGAGGCCTGTCTACTTCGTGAGCGAGGTCCTTTCCGAGACCAAGACGAGGTATCCCCACATCCAGAAGCTGTTGTACGCGGTCGTCCTCACCCGGCGGAAGCTCAAACACTATTTCCTGGGCCATCTGATCACTGTGGTCTCATCTTTCCCCCTCGGAGAGATAATCCAGAACCGGAAGGCATCGGGAAGAATCGCCAAGTGGTCCGCCGAGCTCATGGGGGAGACCCTCTCCTACGCCCCTTGGAAGGCTATCAAGTCTCAGGTACTGGCAAATTTCGTGGCAGAATGGACCGACACCCAACTACCCCCAGCGCAGGTTCAGAGCGAGCTCTGGACTCTGTACTTCGACGGGTCGCTGATGAAGACGGGAGCAGGCGCCGGATTGCTATTCATATGACCCTCCGGGGTCCATATGCGCTATGTCATCCGCCTCCACTTCCCCGCCTCCAACAACGTCGCCGAGTACGAGGCCCTCGTCAACGGCCTGCGCATCGCCATCGAGCTCGGGGTTCGACGCCTCGACGTGCGAGGGGACTCTCAGTTGGTGATCGACCAAGTGACGAAAGACTCGAGCTGCCACGACCCTAACATGGAAGCCTACTGCAAGGAGGTCCGAAGGCTCGAGGACAAGTTCTATGGCCTCGAGCTCAACCACGTAGCCCGTCGGTACAACGAAGCTGCCGACGAGCTGGCCAAAATCGCGTCTACTCAGGGGACGGTCCCCCCCCGACATCTTCTTGAGGGATCTTCCCACACCGTCCGTCGACCTAGGCTCGGGGGCAGGAGCCCCCGAGCAAGGGGTCGACCCACCCCCCTCGACCGATCCCCCCTCGAGCGGGGGAGAGGTCATGGAGATCGACGGGGCCGCCGCGGCGCCAACCCCTCCGACGGATTGGCGCGCGCCTTACCTCGAGTACCTGACGCGAGGCGAACTCCCGGAAGACCGCACGGAAGCCCGTCGAGTAGCTCGACGTGCCAAAACCTACGTCTTGTACGGGGATGGCCGCGAGCTATATCGACGTAGCCCGTCGAGTGTACTTCAACGCTACCTCACCCTCGAGGAGGGGAGGGCATTGCTGAAGGACCTACACTCGGGGGCTTGTGGCCACCACGCGGCGCCAAGAACGCTGGTAGGAAGTGCCTTTCGACAAGGCTTCTACTGGCCGACGGCTGTCAACGACGCCACCAAACTCGTTCGATCCTGCCAGGGATGCCAATTCTACGCCAGGCAGACCCACCTACCCGCCCAAGCTCTTCAGATGATACCCATAACTTGGCCATTCGCAGTATGGGGGCTCGACATGGTCGGTCCCCTGAAAAGAACCAAGGGTGGGCACACCCACCTTCTCGTGGCTATCGACAAGTTCTCGAAGTGGATCGAGGCTCGACCCATCGCCAACATCCAGTCTCGGCAAGCCGTGCTATTCTTCACCGACATCATCCACCGCTTCGGGGTCCCCAACGTCATCATCACCGACAATGGCACGCAGTTCACCGGCCAAAAGTTCCTGGACTTCTGTGACGATCACCACATCAGGGTGAATTGGTCCGTAGTTGCCCACCCTCGAACTAACGGTCAGGTCGAGCGTGCCAATGGTATGGTTTTGCAGGGCCTCAAGGATCTTCGACCGGCTGAACAAACATGGAAAGAGATGGGTCGACGAGCTGCCCGCTGTGCTATGGAGTCTCCGAACGACACCGAGTCGAGCCACGGGGTTCTCCCCGTTCTTCTTGGTCTATGGGTCCGAGGCCGTCCTCCCCACCGACCTCGAGTACGGGTCCTCTCGACTGAAAGCCTACAGCGAGCAAGCCAACACGGTAGCCCGAGAAGACTCCCTCGACCAGCTCGAGGAAGCTCGTGACATGGCCCTCTTCAAGTCGGCTCAGTACCAGCAGACGCTGCGACGCTACCACGACAAAAACGTGCGCAAAAGGGACCTCAACGTCGGCGACCTCGTTCTGCGCCGTCGACAAAGCACCAAGGGGCGTCACAAGCTGACACCACCTTGGGAGGGACCCTTCATCGTGGCAGAGGTGCTGAAACCCGGCACTTACAAACTGAAGAACGAGAAGGGCGAGATCTTCACCAACGCGTGGAACATCGAACACCTACGTCGCTTCTATCCCTGGGGCCCCAGGGTCTTGTACATTTTCGCATTTATGTACAAATTCTCGAATGAATAAAATATTCTCGAAACACATTTTCACGTTCGTTCGTAGCTCGAAGGTAGCCTCGACTTTGCCCGGACAAAGTCGAGCTCCCCTCGGGGGCCGACAGAAGGGCACCCCCCTCCTAAGTCCCCGAAAAACCCGTACGTTTTTTTGAAACTCGACCCTCCCCCTCGTTCTTTCCCTCGAGTACGCTTCTTAACTAAGAAAAGGTGCCTCGAGCTCCCTAAAGGGTCGAGGGTGTCGTTGAGCCAGGGACCCACCTACGCCCCAGGGCTACGGTATCCCCGCTCGCCACCCCCCCTTCCAGGGATAAGAGCGTGCGTTGAACACTTAGTTCACAAGCGTCGACTCAGGCAAAGAAAAGCAGGGAAAGCTCGAAAAAACAATGTTAACTGTGTGCATATCGATCAAAACGCATTATATAAAAAAGTCCTCGAGGGCTTGGCATTGTATCAGTACAACGGCCTAACTATTACATGGACCTTTTTGTCCAGATATGGCTCGCAGGCCCGGGACTACCCGTCGACACCTCCCGAGGGCTACTCATCCGCCGAGGGGATCACCTCGGGCTCGAAGAGCGATGCCAGCAGGCCTCCGGGCACCTCTGCGTGATCCATCAACTCCCGACACTTCGCGTCGTTCTGTTCCTCGGTCAGATCTGGGTCGGTGGCGAACCCGTCGACAACGAGGTTGAGGTCCACGTCGTAGAAGGAGTTGACGACCGCGAGGGCCCGCTTCACGCCCACATGCAGGGCGGCTCGGACGTTCTCCACCACCCCCCGCGTCATGGAGTAGAAGCGGCGCAGCAAGGAGTCCCCTCGAGCATCCCCCTCGACCTCCGGCTCCGGCTTGACCGAGAGGTCGTTGCAGAAGGTGTTGATGGCGGCCGCGAGCGTCGCGTTGAGATTCGCCTCGGTGCCAAGGAGGCCCTGAAGATTGTCCAGGTCCTTGTGGGCGCGGGCATTCTCCTTCGCGAGCTCTGCCAAAACAAGCACGCAACAATCAAAACCCAAAAAGCAGAAAAAGGGTCGAGGCAGGACAGATTCTGCAACACCCAAAGCACTCACCTTGGGCCTCCACGTCTAGGGTAGAGTAGGCTTGCTCGGTATCCTCGAGCTGGCGGCGGATGTCGTCAAGCTCGGAGGACTGGTCATTAACCTTGGCCTCGAGGCCCTCGATGGTCTTGTTTGCGTCCTCGAGGGCCTTCCTCTGGTTCATCGCCACCACGCCCAAGGAGGTCGCGCGGGTCCGAGCCTTATCCTCCGAGGTGGCCAGAGCGTCGCGCTCGCGGGAGACGGCGTCGAGGTCTCCCCGGAGCCCTCGGATGTCTTCCCTCAGCCGGGCGGCCTCCTCCTCAGCCTTGCGCTGGGCCTCGAGGGCAGCATCCCGCTCCTGCCCGACGGTGACGGTCGACCGAAGGGCCTCGTCGAGCTTCCCTTGCGCCGACGACAAGGCCGCCCAGGTTTCCTTCTGGAGGGCCTCGTAGCCGGCCTTCGCATGAGCGACCTTCGACTCGGCATCCTTCTGGACAGTCGCCGCCTCCGCCTTCGCGCGGACGGCCTCATCCCTCGCCGTATCCAGCGAGGCGCGGAGGGTCGAGAGTTGTCCCTGTACCCGGAGAATGTACTGGGACTTCTCGTAGGACCTCACCCGCAGCGACTAACAAGGGTAAAAATGGAGATCGTCAACAAACGGCAACCAGGCGATTCAAAGTACAATCTAAGGTAGAACAGAACCTACCTCCATTCCCTCGCGTATGTCCGCGGCGGCGACCTCCGCAGCGCGACGTACCGAGCGTTCAAACAACGCCCGATACTCCTCGACGTTCTCCCACCGTCGGAGCTCGGACTGGTCGTCAAGCGTGAGGAAGACCCGCTCGAGGTCTCGAGGGTCCGCCACCTCGAGAACCTCCTGGCCCCACGCCGCGCTGCGGGCGGCGACCCTCTCCTCGAACGTCCCGGTGACGCCATCGCGTAGGTCCCCCCCCTCCTCGATAAGCGGAAAGGGGCGAGGCTTCTCCCTCTGAGCCACCTCGCGAGGACGTCGATGGCCCCGCCAACCCATCGCCACCGGGAAAAGAAGACCCCGGCCAGTTAGACGGCCCTGCGCAATAAAGAGCTCAAAAAAGTAAATACCCAACAAGGCGAACCCACTGCGTCTCGAGCGAGTCGAAGGGTGACTTACCTCGAGACAGCGGCCCCCCAACCTCGAGGGGAGGCCGAGCCATCTCCGGCTCCGCCCGAGGAGCCGCGATGATGGCCAGTTCCGCCGGGTCCACCAACTCGGCCACCATCTCGTCCACCTGGGCCGGGGTGGACTCCATCAGCATCTCGCCCTGTGCCGGCGCGGGCGTTCCCTCGGCGCGCTCGACCGGACCTCCCTCTTCGAGCCCCGGCGTCGTCGAGGGCCCTCGGGCGCGACGGTAGTCGTACCCCCGCGCTCGAGCTGGAATCGAGCCTCCAGCGTGGCCAGACCCTCGGGCCAGCGCCCCGGCGTCGGATGAGCCGGGGCCTCCCGCTCGTTCACGGGGGCCTGGGGCCCGACCACCTCCACCTCCTGGGCCGCGACCACCGACGACGAAAGCTCCGCGCCCCCCAGAGCGCCGGAAGCGACTTCTTCCGACAGTCGCGCGGACGCCGCGACCGTCGCTTCGGCGACCACCGCCGACGCGCTCGCCTTCTCCGCGGTCGGAGCAGATGCCGAGGCCCCCTGCGCCTTCCCCCGTGCCATCGCCTCCTGGGCCGTGGCCACCCATGCCGCCTCGAGGGTAACCGTCGAAGGGGGCGAGACGGCCGAACCGACCTCGGCGGCTGCTTGGACCGCGGCCCCCGTCTTCAACTTTTTGGCGGGGGCAGGGGGCGCGGCTCCCTGCCGGCGCTTCGACCTGAAAAAGGGACGTGTGCAACGATAAGCACGGGTCGTTATCAACAAAAGGAAAACACAGACAACGCCTATCGAAGCTACTCACCCCCTCGGAGCCCGACGCTTCGGCCCGGCGACCGTCGGGCTGGTCGAGCTCTGGAGCGCCACCACCTGGGGAGCGGGGGTCGAGGCGGCTCTCGGCACCTCCTCCCGGGCAGGGGCCGGCGCCGCCACCTTCGTCTCCTTGCCGGCCCCCACCTGCGCCGGCAGGCCCGGCACCCGTTTGCTCAACGCGGCGGGCGTCGGGGGCTCGCTCGATCGACCCCCCGACGAGGGCCGCGACACCTGCGACCGCGTTTGCCGCGGCGCGACTTCTTGCGAAGCCACGGGGCGCTCAGCCCGTGGCCCAGCTTCAACGGAAGGGGCCGACCTCGAGGTCGACCCCTTCTCTCCACCAGTAGCAACGGCCGCCTGCTCAGGCGCCGTCTCCTCCTCCTCCAGCTCGCTTCAGTTCGTGTCGTCCTCCTCCTCGTCCTCCTCTTCCGAGGGCGACAACTCCTCATCGAGGCCCAACCGCCTCTGTTGGGCCCGGCGCTGATCTCTCAGCTCTTTCTCCCGAGACTTCTTGGTCGTCTTCGCCTTGGCCTTGTCCTTGTCAGACTTCTGCTTCTGCGCGCGGAGGCGGTTCGCTTCCTTCGTGGCCCGATCCTCCTTCACCGGCGGACGCGAAAGTTTGTAGGACACATTCCCCTGCGGGACGCGAGACGGTTAGAGAACGAGTAGAAAAGACGGAAGGGGCGGGCACGAAGACTCTAACTGGAGGAAAGGACCTTACCAGCTCAAAGAAGCCTTCGTCCGGCTTCATGGGGATCTTCGCGACGTTCTTGGGGTCGAACCCCCCCGCGAAGAAACGGCGGACGCGGCCGACCACCCGGTCCGGGGTCAGTTCTTCTTCGACGAAGCGGCAGCCCGATAGATCGACCCCCGGATCCATCTCGTCGATGCGGAGGGGTAGAGCCATCAGCGGCACAACCCGCCGTCGGTGGAACGCCGACGCGACAATCTCCGCGGTAAGCCCCTTCTCCTTCAGACGCCTGATCGCGTCCAGCAAGCCGTTGAGGTGCTTCTGCTTGTCCGACGGGACGCCGTATCCCAGCGGTCAGGCTCGACATCGAGTGTCCTCCCGGTGTACGCCGGGAGCAGATCATCGTCGTTCCTCAGGTAGAACCATCCGGAGTGCCACCCGGAGTGGCTCGAGGACGGGTTCGCGGGGAGCCAAAACTCCGGCCGCTTGACGACGATGCTGCAGCACCCGGCTCTGACCTTCCGGCGGGTGCCCTTACTGACCGAAGCATGGAAGATGTTGGCCTTGAAGATGTGAAGCCACAGCTCCCAATGGGGCTCGATCCCCAGGTAGCCCTCGCACACCGCGGCGAAGACCGCCGCCTGGCTGGCGCAGTTGGGGGAGAGGTGCTGGAGCTCCACTTCGTAGTGGTAGAGGAGCGCGCGCAGAAAGCGGCTGGGAGGGACCCCCAGCCCCGCCCGGTGGAAGACCTCGAACGACACCATGTACCCCTCCGGCGGGTTGGGCTCGGCGTGGTCCCACGGCGGAGCTATCCACTCCGGCCTCTCCGCCGTGGTAACGGGCCGGAGAAGTCCACTCTCCACCAACCCCATCAGATACGACTCACGGATTGAGGAAGCGAGCCAGTTATCGGCGCCGACGAGCTGGAAAGCGGCTATGGGGACGGCGGTTTGCTCGGACTTGGCGGCGGATGGTACGTTTCCTCTCTCTCCCTTTCTCTCTCGCTCGCGCAGAATTCCTGCTCGCGGGACGCCTAAGGTAGAGGCGGAGAGAAGAAAGCAAGGAAGGCGAAGGCAAGGAGGCGGGGAAGGCAAGTGCGCGGAAAAAGCTCAGGACCCCTCACCTTCACTACTTATACGCGGGAAGCCAACGGACGTATCCGGCAATAGGCAAGAGAATCTCCGCATTTAATTCGCCTGTACCCTCCTCCTCGTATTCCCTCCAGGATAAGGCGTCCCGTCCCATCATCGGGCTCCGCGCCGCGACCGCACTGTTGCGTCGAACGGACACCGCCTAAAAAGGCACGCGGCCGGAAACGTCGTCTTCGAGGGTAAGGAATCTTGAGGCAGCGAGAGCTGGCCCTCGAAAGAGGGTTCGACAGCTACCCTCGAGTGCCCGAGGCCAGAAATGACCTCGGGTTAGGACCTCGGTCCACCCCCCAAAATCTCGAGGGGATAAAGGCCGTCCTACGAACGGGCTCGATAGCTCCCATCGAGTGCTCGAGGCCTGACAGGGCCTCGGGTCGTCAACTGCAGTTCATTCCATGGCCTCGAAGGGGTAAAGGCTGACCCGTCCGGGGGTTCGACAGCCTCCCTCGAGAGCTCCGACACAGGTATGTCCCCAAGTTCAATACAACAACCACCTGCTTTTCCCCTCGGCGGTCCACAAGGTCGGACTCCTCCTGAGGATAGCGTCGGATGACGAACCATCCGTCAAATCTTGAGGGAGCGAAGGCTGGCCCTTACATAGGGTTCGACAGCCGCCCTCGAGTACCTGAGGTCAGGAAGGACCCATGGTTAACGGACTCCGGTCCACCCCCAAATCTTGAGGGAGCGAAGGCTGGCTCCACGAACGGAGTTCGACAACCGCCCTCGAGTACACGAGTCAGGGATGTCCCGGTAGCTCGAGAACGAACTCTCGAGGCTCCCTGGGACATATCCGAGGCATACCTAGGAACACCTAAGGATCCCTACGCTGGGAGGCATCGAGCCACCAACTCCTATCGAATGGGGTTGGCACCTTGGTGGTCCACATGGTCGTACTTAGCGAGCCGTACGGCTTGCTTAACAATGAGAACGTCTCCGGGCCACTAGTCGATCCCTATCGAACGGGGTCGAGTTCTCACTCGGATTTTTACCCGCACAGGGCACCATTTCTAATGGACTCATGCCCGAGAACAGCTCACCGAGGACTTCGGGCTCGTCCTAACGAGGATAGCACGATGCTCTTCACCCCACAATTCGAACGAAAGGATTCGTGGGAAGGACGCTATGAGGTAGTGAAGGCCTAGTCATTCGAGGGCTCGAGGGCCCGACTACGCACGGCACCCCTCGACAAAAGAGGGTCGATAAACTCGTAACCTGGTAGACAGAGTCGACCTCTCGGGCGGGGCGCTCTGACTCCAGTGATGCTCGAGGGAGCGAAGGCTGGCCCTCGGTAGGGTTCGACAGCCGCCCTCGAACACTTCTCTTTTCAGGAAAAGGAATGGAATCGACCCCTCGACAGGGTGCCACGTCTCCAGGTATCCTTTAAAGACCCCACTATACAACATATTTTAGCCCCCAGAGGAGTTCTTAATCACTCCTCTAGGGCCTCGGGGGCTACCCCCGCGGGGTGCGCTCGCGCGCACCCCGCGGAAAATCGGTTTTCTCACTAACCCTGCAGGCAAAGGACAAAACCTCCGGGCAATCCTTACTCCCTCCGAGAAACGCGTATCATAGCCCCCAGAGGAGTTCTAAATCACTCCTCTGGGGCCTCGGGGCTACTGTCGGGTACGAAGGTAAGGGATACCCTAAACCCTTCGATAAATTAACGCTAAAACATAGCAACCATTTTTAAGGCAAGGATCAGCCCACTACTCGGTGAAACGCGGCCCATCAATCGAAGGGCCCCTCTACACCAACTACGGCAACAAGCCACGGGCCGGCTCCACCTCGATGACGGACGAGGGTGCGAGCGAACGACCCCCAGCTCCACCTCGACGACGGACGAGGGAGCGAGCGAACGACCCCCGGCTCCACCTCGACGACGGACAAGGGGGCGAGCGAACGACCCCCGGCTCCACCTCGACGACGGACGAGGGGTCGAGCGAACGACCCCCGGCTCCACCTCGACGACGGACGAGGGGTCGAATGATCGACCCCCCGACCTCTACCTCGACTTCGACCTCTCCAACCCCGTCGGCGCCTCGACCTCCCCCTCGACCAAGGGTCAAGCAGACGACCCTCGGACGAGGGGCTCGATTAACCCAACTGCTCCGGTATGGGTTAAAGTGAACCCACCTAACGACATGGGCGCCCGCGTCCGCTGTCAAATCCGTCAACTCCCCGTCCAGTCCTCGATTCCCGTCAACTATGCCGCCACTGCTGCCGCTACGCAAGTACGGACTCCAACAGTACCCCTCGGAAAGTGAACAGTGCGACCCTCGACGACGACTTCGGGAACGCGACGGAGTCACAGGGCTCGACCCCCTCCCTCGACCGGGGGCTCGACCTCCTCCTCTTCAACAACTCCGGTACGGAAGCCGTCCCATCCGCCCCGTCCCGCTTCGGCCATGGGACTCGTGCCCGCCTACGGACACTGTACTGCGACGACTTCTGCTGCCGCCACGACCGGGGACGCCTGAAGGACGGGAAAACCATGCCGCGACAGTGCTCAACGTCTCTCCACCAACACTGTGCCGCGGATACGCCGCCCATACTGCTACAGTTAGGGTCCTGTACCCTCGGACCTCCCCTTGGTCTATAAAAGGGGACGCCGAGGTAGAGTATGGAGGCGGCTGGGGGAGACTCTAGGTCGGACGATCGGACTCTCGAACCCTAGTTCAGACTCTGACACTCCACACTCCACACACCCCGCCGCTCGATCAACCCCTCGGGTGGCCGACTCCGTGTAACACAGCTTGTACCCCCTGTACGAGCACGCTTTGGGTGCGAGATAATACAAGTCATCCTCCCCCGCTGGACGTAGGGCCTTCTTCGCCCGAACCAGGATAAACCTTGTGTCCATCTTGCATCACGTCTAAGAGAGGGAGCACGCGATATACAAATTTACTCGTTGGTGGTCTTGACCCCCGGGTCATAACACCGACAAGTAGACACATGCCTCTAAATGTGAGCACTAATGAAAGTAGGTCCTGAGAATGTCACCATGGATAAGGATGTGGGAGCGTAAGGTAGAAAATACTTAGCATCATACTATAAAGAGTATGGTTAATATATTGGGTCCCTAATATATTACACCGATGGAGTTCAGAAGTACAACATAGTTTTGACTTTACATAGGCTGTAAAGGCGCCTTTCATACAAGAGCACATATTTTACATATGGACATACCATTTGGTAAAGTAATTATACATTTCGGCAGGGTTACAGGATCTGGGAAAGGAAGCGAACATGGTTATGCTGCACATGGGTACATATACTGTCTAGAGCGACTACACAAGCTTAGCAATACTGTAGGACATGCTCTAGGAGGCAAATCAAGTACCAACCATCCTCAGTAAGGTTTACCTATTTTATTAGGTGTTCTGAGGAAGTTCCATCGTCCACTACTCTTTTCCTGTTGTTTGGGATCTACTTTCTTTGATCTGCACGGCGCAGATTTGTTATGACCATGAAGCAATGTTGAAAGAAAATAGCAAAACACCTTAGGCATAACTATCAAGGTATTGTTGCCCCCTTCTTTTGTGGTCTTAAAATTTGTCAACCTGGTAATCCCATTGCAGCTGCAACTAATGACGGATCCAATAGCATAGGTAACCATTGAAAGGGCATAAGTACTTGTTATCAGCAAGCAAGAAATAATTTTTTTATCTCTTAACTAGGTAAAGTAAACTAATATAGAAAATGTTGTTTCGGTCTTCATTTATTATTTTTACTCCTTCATTTATCAGTTTCACTACAAATATGATGCAGTGAAAGCATGTGAGCACGTAAATAAATGTGGAACTTTGGACATCATATATGTACCTAACAAATTTCCTCATTCCCTATTTCTATCCAAACAACACTTCTGACCAATATCACAGGACACACAATAATGATTGAAGATGCCAACAACCCATGCCAAAACTCACGACAATGATTGGAGATGCTAACAGCCCAGGCTAAAACTTGAACAGCTCAGGCTAAAACTGGAACAGTTCAGACTTCAGACCGAAGGCACATATCACTTGTGTCAATATAATAAAATTGTAATTTTGAAAGCTAATATTGATAGGTGTCATATAGATACCAAAATGCTTCAGTTGTATCTAAATAAACTGCACTACTGGAGCACAGACCCAAATTGGAAGCTTCATTGTTTGAATATATTATTCCACTCTATTCAAGTAAAAAAAAGATTATGAGGAACCTAAATCATTCTGTGAAACCTAGCTGGTGAAGCTAAAAGAATTCAAAGGAGAAAACACATCTAAAGAGTACTTTACAGCATGTTTGAAAGGGAGCATATTTTTTTTAGTAATGGAAGTCTATAAATAACCATATCCAAATTTGATCAAGGCACCAAAAATAGAGCAAACTGAATAATAAAAAATGTAAAGCATATCTTTTTTAACTTTGGAGCTGATGTTTGAATTTGTATTGGATCTGACTCTTTAGAACAAATTATGCAAGGATGAATCACCTTTAGAAAAAATTATGCAAGGATAAATCACCTTTTGTCAGATGCCGCTATTGCTGTCTAGCTGCCCCC
This sequence comes from Microstegium vimineum, assembly GCA_022036555.1. Classification (NCBI taxonomy): domain Eukaryota; kingdom Viridiplantae; phylum Streptophyta; class Magnoliopsida; order Poales; family Poaceae; genus Microstegium; species Microstegium vimineum. The sequence goes on from CM039137.1 coordinate 22,197,346, forward strand.
CTATTGAACTTGCTGCTCAAATGGACCTGTTCATCAGGAAAAAAAAATTCCAGTGCAGTTTTATCATTTAATTAATTAGACTAACACTAAGGTAAGAAACTGGCAATAGAAGTAACATAGAGATCTGGGTACACTGTATTTCTATTTTTTAACACTCATCCATCATATTGGGTTTACGATCGTAATTCATCGAAGGATGTACTCGAATAAATTTAAATACGACCACATCAAATTTGATGTTCCCGAATAATTAACAAACTAAACCTTGCAAATCCTTAATACAACAAAACAGAAAGTTAATTCATGAAAGGATGTACTCGAATAAATTTAAATACAACCGCATCAAAATTTGATGTTCCCAAATAATTAACAAACTAAACCTTGCAAATCCTTGATACAACAAAACAGAAAGGTGGACGTAACCAGTTGAGGTCAACAACCAATATTTGGTATTTCAAATCCAAAGCAAGAAAAATGAATAGGAAATCTGAGTGTTTAATCTTTTGAATCCCTTTGTAGCACGACAATATAAAACCATGTTGCTGTGGAAAGCTTGCAAGTATTGTATAGCAATACAACCAAGGCAACAAGGCAACAAGGCATCACATCAAATGGCCTGAGTGTATGAACGCATTGACATCTTGGTCCTAGCTCGAGGATTAGCTGTTCTCGTATCAGCGTTCTTGCAGTGAGGAACCTTATTTCCGTGAACCTAATTAAACCAGGAAAAAAAACAAGAATACAATACCCTTGTGTTGTATGTAGACCTCGCCGCTAGAGGGATGCATCTTTTTTTTCACCACCAAAGCAGGATTATTTGGTACAAAACTACACATCTAAGCCTGTTATAGCATAGTATAGACGAATTAAATCCTAACCTGATTTGATAGGTCCGATACGGATCAAGCCAGATCGGAGGAGCAGGCTGCGGGACAGAGAGAGAAAGGACGAACCTCGGCGCAGGGGCGGAAGCACTCCACCACACGTATGGGGAGTGGAGGTGGGAGGGGGAGGAGGCTGATAACCACAACACGCAGGTCGCCGGGAGCGTCGCAGGTGCAGTGCGCGCGGTAAGCCTCGCGAGGGCGGCGAGCACCCGCGTGCGCCACCAGTGTCGACGAGCAAGAGAGGCTGCACACCTTCAACTGGCTTGCTCGCGTCGGAGGCGTCCTGAGCCAGGGGACGCCCGCGCCCTTGCCGTCGCTGCGGGGCGTACCCGTCTCGGGAGGGGCGGCTTTAGATATGGGGAGGGGCACCGACGACGGCAAGACTCCGACAGGCGGAGCAGAAGCTCAGGGAGCGGCGGAGGCGGCAGCGCACCGCCTCGACCCTTCCGCTGCCAGGCAACACGGGGGAGATGGGGACTGGGGAGAGTTTATTTTTATTTTTATTTTTGTCTCTGCGGTGGACCATGAGACAGTTCTGGAAGGAGATATTTTTGCTGGCTTGACCATCATTAGGCTAACACGTGTAGCATCAGTAATGATCGGTGGAAAAGCAAATCTGGATGCTGATCAGACGGTAGAAATATTTTACGCTAACGTGGATGTACCCAGCGTCGACAAACCTGAGTTGTATTGTAGTTGCTAATATAATATAATATAATATAATAATAATAATATAATATATAATATAATATAATTAATAATAACCTGGATGTACCTAGCGTCGACAAACCTGAGTTGTATTGTAGTTAACTAATGCCCAAAAGAACACATAGGCCCCACCTCTTATTGTCACGTCCTAAAATTTCTATTTTGTTATGTGATTTAGAAAATATAAAACACAATGAATGATTAATACTTACTAAAATTTTCTAATATTTATTTAGTTGATGACAATTCAACATATAGATATATATGTTAACTCTATAAACAAATACAGCTTTCACTAGATATTGATTGTCTTCAATCTCTTCGAAAGTCGTTTGTTAGTTTATGACTCGTTGAGAAAACCGTAGGGAGATTATCAAGATAGGATATACACTATCAAGGTGTAACTTTGATCTTTAAATATTGATTCCTGCTCTTTAACTATGCTATATTTAATTAATTAACGATCCAATTATTGGGTAGGGTTTGGGCTTGGTTCGTTCAAAAATACCGTCCGGATTTGAAAGCATCACTTCATACTATCCAACTAGGTGTAAGTGTACTAGCTCCCCGCATCTTTGTACCTTAGCATGCTTCAGCACACGCGTGGAATGACGAGAGTTGTCGGTGTTATGAAACTACTAACAAGTAAATTTGTACGCGTGTCGGGTCCGAATGGTGAGACAAAGAGATAAGAGGTTTATACTGGTTCGGGCAAAAAAATCCCTACGTCCAGTGGTGAGGCTGCTCGTGTTCCTTATTTCTACTTGGAGTGGGTATACAAGTTGGGTCGAGAGAGGGAGTGCGGATCCTAAGTCTCTGAGAGGTTTTGCGAGTGGGTGTCTTCTAGCTCGTCTATCTCCGTCTGTCCCCGTCGTCCCTCTCGCCCTCCTTTTATAGTTGCAAAGAACGTGGAGATGGTTACAAGTGTGGACCAGAAAAGATCTACGTGGGGTGTTGTATCTTATCCTTGTCTTCTTTGGGAAGGGAGGTAGACATTTAGAGTATTCTATTCCTATTGCCCTTGGACTTTGCCGCGCGAGGTCAGGGATCTGGTGTCCTCCTGGTGTCGTGTCGACCTCTCCTTGCGTTGTTGGGGGTCCGACCACACCTGCATTTCTGCGGAAGTATGGTCGTCTGTTGTACCGTTGGTGGTAGGGGCTAAGTTGTGGCCGTCCGTTCGCGGGTACACCGTTGTACCGCCTATTAGTTCTTTTTGTTCTTGTTGACAGCTGGATTCTCTCCCCGTCTGGTCAGCGTGCGCCCGTTTTCCCAACTCCCTGTACCCGACGTACTTCCCGTTCGGTGGTTTCGGTGGGGGCCGGGGTCACCTGAGACTGACTTCGCCCTGCGAAGGGCATGATTCCTTTTTGTCCAAGAATCTTACCCTGGCCTGTCCCTCGATTGAGAACGCGACCTGTCCTAATTAGGCAGGGATCAAAATGTTATCCTGTGCCCCGGATTGCTCGGAATGTACGAACCGTCGTGGCTTCGGGGCCTTGTTCTTATCTTGTGAAGAGTGCATCGTCATCAACCGAGGACCGGCGACCTCACCTTCTTAGGCCTCCTCCTAGGTAGGGGTAAAAGGGTCATTCATCGACTGCCTTGGTAGGTTTTGACCTCGGTCGTGTCTTATCCTAGGAGGTCCATCCTTGTCCTTCGAAACCTATAGGTTTTCCATCCCCGAAGGTGGAGGTTTTGGTCTATGCGAGGTGGCGGGACGTCAGCTTAGGCTGAGGTGCAGACGCATCTTCCGAATCGCAGGGTCGTCCCGGCTACTCACGTTGGACGAGGCGGAGTCACGTCTTCCCGGGTGCGAGGGCACGTCTGCCTCCCCGGGTCGGTCGAGCCGTGGCCTACGTGCCTCTTTCTTCATGGGCCGAGACGCGGGGTCCCGCTCCGACAGGAGTCTGCCTTCCTACTTGGGCCTTAGGGTCGTGACTTTAGTCGTAGTGGGCTTTATATCCTTTTTCGGAGGATGATCGTCGAGCTTTTGGTCGTTGATTATTTTTGAAAGTCTGTCGCTAAACTAGGTATCCGACAGTAGCCCCTAAGCCTTAGGAAGGGTTCTAACTCCCTTGCTAAGGCTTTTATATTCTGCTTTGCCGTTGCGGTTTTGTTATTTATCGGGAGGGTGCGCGCGAGCGCACCTGCCGGGTGTAGCCCCCGAGCCTGGGTGAGAGCGTAGCTCTTGCGCAGGCTTTGACGTGTGGTTTTGCCGTCAAGTTTTGCCCACGTTTTTTTTACTAGCAAGCCTTTTAAGGCTAGCTAGCTACGAACGAAACACACTTTAAGTCTTTTATTGCATTGAACTATCACAACTTGCTTTTTGTAGCACTTTGCCTAGCTGGTTTGGGTTGGTATAAGGGCACCTCCAGCGTACCATTCGAACCGTGGCAAGAGCGTTTGGTTTGCATTTTGACGGTTCAGTGTCTGCAGTGTGTACACGTTTACCATGGTTAAAGAAATATATTTGCTCTCTTTCTTAACTTTGCTCTAGTGCAAGACTGACAATCCATACTGCATGCAAAACCTTTAATATTTGTTTATGCGCTCGAGTCGAACCAAGTTTGGAATCCGAATTCTTGTCTGACACCGATGGTTCGATAGCTCTAGTGTTTCATGGTTCGAATTTGCTTCCCCCCGGTCCGCTTTTCGTTCAACACTGGAGGTGCTCTAAGGTGGGTGGGAGGACGAATAATTATATGCGGCCATCGAATAAATGATTACCAGAGAATATGACAGTAAAAAGGTGACAGCTCCACCATGTTAATGTGATACACGTATGACAGAATTGAATGTACACTCTGTCTTTCGGTCACAGTTATCTAATCATAATTGTATAAACGCCACAAAATTTAAAACAACAGACAATATGTACCGTCATACTTTGTGATATGATGTGATGGAACTAGCTGTACATCTTCTCCTCTGACCACACTCACACAATTGTTTTGAAATTCAAAATTTGAAATCATACATGTCCTGCATTGCCTGGAATCCAGGAAAAGCCCACTCACACAGCTAGGATACCCTTTTTAGCCCCCCTAGTAGAAACCATACATACACACAGCTAGTAGAGTACGAAAGGTACACCACTGGCGCCCGTTGGCGATTCTGGTAGTACACCACTGGCGCAGCGATTGGACATGTCGGGTTCAAACACCGCCCCGCCCCAATCGGACGGTGCTGCGGGCGCCTGCGATTCGAATCGCCAATCCTCTGCCACCCAATGTGCGCCTCGCCCAAATTCAAACTCGCCCGGGTAAACACGCCTGCCCAGCACGCCGTGGCAGTCCCCGTGAATACGGCCCAACATCCAGGGGCAGTATTGTCATCCTATCCCCCGCAGACAGAAAGGGCCTAGGACGCGCAGCGCGTGCGCAACACCAACATCCCACCCTGCCTGCCTATTTTGCTCTGCTCTCGACGCTTAGCTCCCCTCCCCTCCCCTCCGCCATTCCCGCTATCGCGGAGTCCAGCGCGCAGGGTGAGCTCTTCGTCTTCGGCGGCAGCATCGGAAGGGTGAGCTCCTCGTCTCTCTGGCTGCTCACGACGCGGTGGTCTGGGACCCCGCTGCGAATGCGATTGCTGCGCTCATTTGGCAAGTGGGGTTTTCGGTTCCTCTGCTTCTAACTTTGTTGGGGGTTTTGTTGGGGCTGGTGTGGTGAAGCAGGTGGATGGCGAAGGTGGATTCCGTGGCGCCGGTGCCGAGCCCGAAGTTCATGGACGCCGCTCCCCTGATCCCGCCACCGCCGCCGGTGGTGGTGGAGGAGCTCGTGCTGCGCCGCAGTGCTCGTTGCCTTAATAGGCCAACCCGGCCCAGCTACGTGGACCAGGAGCCTCTGAAAAAGACCGGCGGCCGGGGCCGGGGCAAGCGGAAGAGGGATGAGGAGAAGCCGGAGCTGGCGCCGACGCAGCAGGGTGCCAAAAGCCCGGGAAGGAAGGACTCCAAGGTTGAGGCGGGTGAGAGGAAGCGGATGCCCGTGATTGCGGCGGTGCCGGTCTCTTGCGCTGGCGTTGCTGCGGAAGATGATGCGGCGGGGACCGGGAAGAGCGCCAAGCTGAGGGTGAAGGAGACACTGAGGGCGTTCAATAGCCACTACCTCCACTTTGTGCAGGTACCTTTGTGTGTCTGAATGCTCAGGCATTATCCAGTTTAGCGCAGTTTTTTCGCTGAATTTGTAAGCGTGTTGATACAGGAGGAGCAGAAAAGAGCTCAGGCTGCCATACAGGAGATTGAGGCTAAGGGTGGCCTCAAACGTCAGACCAAAGGGGGTAAAAAGGTGTGAATCTTAGCGTTGTCTTGGAATTTATGTAATACCGATTTCTCGTATGCGTTTGCTCGTTATGCTATGGTGTGTCTGAATGCTCAGGTATTATCCAGTTTATGCATGTTTTTTCGCTGAATTTGTAAGCATGTTGATATACAGGAGGAGCAGAAAAGAGCTCAGGCTGCCATACAGGAGATTGAGGCTAAGGGCGGCCTCAAACGTCAGACCAAAGGGGGTAAAAAGGTGTGAATCTTAGCGTTGTCTTGGAATTTATGTAATACTGTTCGGTAAATTTGCATGCTCCTTTGCCCTTATAAATGCAGAAGAGCAGTAAGCAAGAGGCTGAAGCTGAGGAGAAAGAGAAACGCCCATCAAAGCGGCCTGACCTGAAGGCAATCACCAAGGTACCATGTTGATCTTTGCCATTCTTCTCTGTACCGAGCTGTATCCCTATATGTGTTTGCTATACTTGCTGGTCTTATTCTTATCGTTGAAATCCCAGATGCAAGAAATGAATGCCGTGCTTTATCCAGAGAAGAGGGTTGGGCATCTACCAGGTTAATCTTCTACTTCTCTCCAAGGGAAAAATTGTATTCTGAAGTTTGAGGCGCATGAATTCAGTTATATATTTTCCCCATATTTCCATTTTACTATATGGATGTGCAAAGTGATGCTCTTATCCAATCCTTTTCAGGGATCGATGTTGGCGATCAGTTTTATTCTCGTGCTGAAATGGTGGTGTTGGGCATCCACAGCCACTGGCTCAATGGAATTGACTACATGGGGATGAAATACCAAGGAAAGGTAAACAGAAGACATTTCTGTAGAAGTGTAGAGGCGTTTTCAAGAAAAAATAGATGGGGATATTTTGGATTGGGAAATTTACAAGTTTACTTCAATCTGAACATGCCACAGAACATCTCTTTTGTTCATTTGACAGGGGAATCACACCTTGATCCAACATGCTTTTATGGCTGTATGTAATTATTCAATGTTAGCATTTCCCTTTCAACACTCCAAGTGTCTACTTCTTCCGACCAGATATATATAAGTCCATCCTGTCTAGTTAAACCTTTTTACCTTCGACTATCAATGTCTGAATTTTATATCCACCGGCAAGATTCGATTATGAATCAAGAACCGTTGCTGGACTGCAGACCACCTTGCAAGATGGGGGCTTCCCCACCCTGCAGTTTGTCCCTTGTGCGATTAGGCTGAATAAATGATACATCATATTCTGATTGCTTGTGTGTTTGCAAGGCAGGTTTGGACAGCTATTTTTATGTATTGGGGTTGCTTCCTTTTGCACCACAACCAGGGGACTCTCATTTTAGTAGCTGGTGGAGCAATACAATCAAGGAGGTTCCTTAGGAGATAAAGAATGGGCTTAATTCCTCATAATATTAGTTTCCTGGGAGATTTGGTTGGAGCATAGGGACCACTGAGGGTTGTAGTCCTTGTTTTCAAAAGGTTATGTTTGTAGTTCATGAGTGTAATTGTGGTGCTGGGCTGGTGCTAAGGCTTTACATAGATCCTATGTAGGTCGTTGCCATCGTCTGCTTAGGCTCCTGGTGCTTTTTTTTTTGTCGTGTTTTGTTTCCAACTTGTGGCACTCTTAGCTTTGTACGGTGGCCTAGGGGAGTTGGCTCTGCCTTTCATTTGGTTCCTTTTTTTCTACTTAATGAAATGACATGCAGTTCTCTCACCCCGCTTGTAAAAAAGAAGATTCATCATGAAAAATAGATCATGTTATATAGCTCTCTTTATCTTTTTGTATCAACGGGCAAGATTTGCATTCTTTAAGAAGAAGTAGTTCCTTGTTGCAGCATCTTTTAGCTGTTTCTTTGCGTTTTCTAAATATTGAGCAAGTTATTGGCTATTCTATTTCCAGCTCCTAAACCAAAGTAGAAATGACTCCTAAAGGGCTACCTGTTTAGCAACTAATAATTTTGAATTTAATTATGCAGAAGGAGTATGAAAACTTAACATTCCCATTGGCTACCTGTATCGTAATGTCGGGGATATATGAAGATGATTTAGACAAGGCTGATGAGATTATTTAACTGGTCAAGGAGGAAATGATCTACTTGGTAACCATCGCCAAATTGGCTCCCAGCAGTTGAAACGTGGGAATTTAGCATTGAAGGTTGGTTCAATGGTTCTTAGTCTTTACTCAGTTATACCAATTGCATGTAATGTGCTGTGTTCCAATTTCTTTTGGTTATGCTTCTATTCTAAGTGGGTCTGTTACAAGTGTGATTTACCAGGTGTGTGAAGTAGGCCTAGTCTTTATTGGACCCTCTGGGTTTGATTGGTTACTTGTATTAGGTGGTGTTTTAAATAGCCGGCTAAGGCATTTAGCTTTATATGTCCCAAACAGGCTATAGCTGGCTATAGCAGGCTATAGCAGCAGCTAAGAGCTAAGTAGTACAGGAAAAAACTTAGCTAAATACTTCTCAAACAACTATAGCCGAAGATAGTTGAATTATAGACGACATATTAGCTTGTATCTAGACTTGTGCAGTGCAGTTTACTCGGTTGCCTGCATAGTAGGCTTGCACATGCTCAAAGCCGTTCCATTGCTGCATTGTCTAGTATGCTAGATTTGGTCGTATTAGACAATAGAAGTTTGCACAAGCTGATGCACATACAAAAAATGAAATATTATTATCCTCCGTACCTTTTTTTACTAAAAACATGGCACCTCAACTAGACCATGGAGGTGACTACATGCAATAATTTAAACAATCAAACACATTTTTTAATCAATCAAACACGTTTCTTATGAAATGTGTCTTGTTTGTGCAGAACAACTAAACACCAAGACACTGCATAAGTTTACGCTGGCTTATGTTGTGTTGCATAAGGTCTACTCTAATGCAAGCTAAGGCTGATGCAAGCAACCAATTAGACATTATGGTTTTCCGGTTGTTGAAGCCATGACCCAGATCATGTATGATACATTTAACATTTCAGAACCTGAGTTAATTTATATATTCAACAAGGTTTAGAGCGGTGTTAGGTCTTCTGGTTGGGAGGTTGGAGGTGCTGACCAGGGTTCAAATCCTGGTTGCAAAAAAAAAAAGGTCCCTCGCCTCCTGGACAGACTGCTTTGGGGGCCTTTTCTCGACCCTGTAGTTCAAGGAAATTTCTTCCTTTTGGTGCCTTTTCTCGACCTTGCAGTTCTAGAAAATTTCTTCCTTCTATGATATTTCTTCCTTGGGGGAGGTCAATCTCTTAGGGATCAAGTTTCTATTTCTTGCCGATCACAAATGTTTTGGCTTACACTTTCGAATGAATTGATCTCAATCTTATATATGATCTAAGCTAGTGATAATTGTTTTGTTTTTATTGATCTATTTTTATGGCATTGTTGCAGAATAGCAGGGAAAATGGTAATCATGTCCGAGTCATTCGAGGTCACGTGTCGAAGAATAGCTATACTGGAAAGATCTACACCTACGACGGGCTTTACAAGGTCTTTATGTTTTCTGAATTCTCTTGTGAATAATGTAGAACAGATGTTCTCGTCTTGTTATAGGAGCTTGGCTTTTTAATCTACAATCCCATGGAGATTCATCTTGGTTATATCATTACCCAGATAGCCTTCTTTGGGAACACACCAGAAATATATTTGATAGTATCTAGTTCTGTTGCATTATCTGACCAATTCTATATTTGTTATTTCACGTGGATATTTGATAGGTTGTAGATGACTGGGTGCAGAACGGGGTGCAAGGCCATGTTGTTTTCAAATTTAAACTGAAGCGGCTTGAGGGTCAGCCTTCATTGACAACTTCTGAGGTATACCTGAACAAAGACAACAAACTGAGTTGGTTGTACTGATAGTACCCACTGTCTTGTTATGGCTTGGATCGGAGGGCTTCACTTATTTCATACTATGTCGTGTCAACTGGTAGAGAAGAAATGTGAAAATAACATGAAACTCCTCGGGTTTGCTAATTCAATTGCTAAAACATCTGGTAGTTCTAGTGCAGGCAGCCTTTTTCTTTCAGAAATATGCGTGTGACTCTTTCTTACAGAAATATGCTTCTGAGTACTGATAATAGAACCACCTAGTTGTGCTTCACCAACTGACCTTTTGAATCAAATTTGTATTCTTTTGAATAAATTTAACTTTGCAGTTTTGTGTATGCTGGAAGTATTATGTGTTTGTGTCATCACATATCTGTGTCTACAGGTGCGATTTACTCGTGCAGAAGCTCCCACAACTATTTCTGAATTACCTGGGTAAATGATCCAAACACCTGAAGTTTCTTTTTTTTTCCATGCAGAACTGAAGTTTCTATTTTACCATTCACGATTTCATTTTTTCCTCCATAAGTTATGTGTTCTAAAATAAAGTAGCTCATATTGACTATATGTGTGCTTAAACACGGAGGATAGAATAGTGGAAGTCTATTGTTGGTTGTATTGCCTTAGCCTGGAGCGTGAGTATGTATTCTCCCTTGGTTCCAAACTTCTTTAACTTTGACCAAGTTTATAGAAAAATGCATAATGTAAACATTAACTTAGTTTTATTAAATGCACGATGAATTATGTCTTGATAATAATGTGTTTATTTGGTATTGTGGATCTTAATACTATTTTTATATAAACTTGGCCAAAACTTAGTGAATTTAAGTATTTAACTCAGAACAAAACTAAAACGGCCTGCATTTTGAATCAGTAGTAGTTTTTAGTTTTAAGTATCTGTATAAACATGACAATCTACTAGAGAAAGGAAGGATCTGTACCATATAGAAATCTAAGCTAAATATATCTTTACAGATTTGTTGTACTAGTATCAACATCAATGGTTGTGTGGTAGTTTCAGGACTGTGCTATGCTAACATCCATGCATGTATTCTGTTATCACCTTAGTCTTAGTGATACAAAGATTGTGTTTCCTTGAATTAAACTAATCATATGTCACGTTTTAATTTGATAGACTGGTTTGTGATGACATCTCTGGAGGGCAAGAAAATATTCCAATTCCTGCTACTAACTTGGTTGACGATCCACCTGTTCCTCCATCTGGTATGTTCAAATTTATCAATTGTACATTTCATATTTTCTTTGTCGCAGTCTCGAGCTGTTTGCGTTGTTCCAATAAACTAGAGTAAATTTGTGTAGTGTGATTTTTAAAAGTTGAATAAGCTACATCCTGGAATACGTCAAATAGCAGTTATATATCGCGAAAATCAGATTTTTGGAACTTGTACTATACAATGGCTCTTCCTCCTTCCACATTTCTTCCACTGATTTTTCTGTCTCAAATAAATTACATTTTCAGTTGTGTGTTGATCATTATATGTTGAGTTTGGATATTTTGAAAATGATGCAGGTAGATTGTATACAAATGTAGTTTCACAATACTATACTTTTGCTATGTGTTATAAATTTAATTACAACAAAGTTCAGTAGTCAACGTTGTATTTTGGTGACGGTGACTGTGTCCAAAACATTGCTTATTCTATAACTATTGGGAGTAGAACATAATACTTCCGTTTGCACTTCGGTTTACAAACAACAGTTAGCGAAGCTCGAACAATAATATTTGGATGTTGTGTACCAACAGACAAGATGATAATAATATGAAGTGCTCTATGATTCTATGAAACTTTTTAAACATAATATTGCCTAAGCTGCCCAGATTCAGTGCCAAATGTTTCTGGTTTTATGAAAATTTCTTGTGTTGCTTCTAGCAGATCTGCTTTCTTGTCATCTTTTCTACTGTTGTACGTAGTGGCTGATTGCTTAGTCTCACCTTTGGCAACATTTTAGGTTTCACATACTTGAAGTCTCTACAAATTCCAAAGGACATCAAGATCCCCGCTAGTATTATTGGCTGTGATTGTGAAGGAGATTGTGCTAGCAACAAAAATTGTTCATGTGCTCAGCGCAATGGTTCTGATCTGCCTTATGTATCATATAAGAACATTGGCAGGTAAGTGCAACGTTTAAATGCTTCAACACTTGGATGCATTTTGCAACTATTGTTTTTCCATATTTTTACATCTAATTCTATAGGTTGGTGGAGCCCAAAGCAGTTGTATTTGAATGTGGGGCTAACTGCAGCTGTAACCATGATTGTGTAAACAGAACATCTCAACAAGGTTTGAAGTATCGCTTAGAGGTTGGTATTTCTCTTTCAAAGAGATATCTATTTTAGACTTTTTCCCTATCAAAAACATAGGAGAGTTGTGTTTTGTTTCATGAAGAGAACAGAATAAAGTACAAGGGAGGGGGTTGGAGGGGTCAACCCCCTCCCCTCCTGAACACATGCGCCTCAATAAATTAAGAAAATGCATTAAAAAGATTTATTTAGTAATGGACACTATGTTTTCTGGTCTTTATTACTTATGTGTGACATGTTGGTAAAGTTGGTTTTGTCCAATTATATGTTTGCAACATAAGTTAATAATTATTTCTTGCAATTATTAGTTTCTGGACAGTTCTGGGGGCAATGTAAATTACCCCATGTTAATGATGTTTTCTAAGCATCTTTTATATATCAAAGTTATAGATAACTCATATATCTAGCTGCTGTTAAAATTTGGTGGCATTTGGCCAAGTAGATTATGATTTATGCATGTTTTAAGTTGGCGATCAGAGATGGCTACTCTCTATTTTTCAGAAACAGATTTTGCAACTTTGTAATTTCTACTTATTTAACTTGTGAATCATGTTATGATAATATAAGATTAAATGTAGATAATTTCATAAGCTTTGCATAATGTCTTCTTGCAAGTCATTTGGATTTATAAAACTCCAGTTATGATAAAAACAAGTTCAATTGTGTGTCTACTTGAGGTTAATTTTGCATAATGTCCAGAAACTGCATGCATAGGTTAATTGATTAACTATATCTTGGTTGTTTAACCTAATAATTTCCTCTTTGTTAATGAATGCTCGGTAAGTCTTAACCCAAGTTCAACTGTGTGTCATACTTGAGGTTCTTATTTTATCCAAATATTATACTTGGTAAGGTTAGTTAATCAACTATAGATGTATATGCATTGTATAATCTTGTGATGTCTTGAGTGCTTTAATTTGTCTTTGCTTGACTAAACTTATTAGTTAGTATTGATTGCTGTATACTTGACATAACTTGAATCAAGTCAACCTGTGTGTGTCACAAGAATCAAGTGGGCACCAAATGCTGTTTCCATTAGCTACTGTTTGAAGGGCTACAGTGAAAACACTCTTTCTTGTGCTTCCACAATACATATGGGTTGCACATATGGGTTGCACCAGTGAAAACACATTCTTTCTTGTGCTTCCACAATACAGCCCCTTTCACAATTCTTCTGTTGGGAGTGACATCTCTTACTAGCATTTGTATCTAGCTATATTTTGCTCAAGAGGCTGAATTTTGCAGGTATTTAAGACAGCTTCAAAAGGTTGGGGAGTCAGGACTTGGGACACTATCCTTCCTGGGGCTCCCATCTGTGAGTACACGGGGTGTTGAGGAGGACTGAAGATTTGGATGGTTCACAGAACAATTATTGCTTTGACATTGACTGTCTTCAAACCATGAAGGGTTTGGATGGAAGGGAGGTAATAGTTTTCTCATTTACTGTAATATGTTTCATTAGTCCTTTCTGTAATAGATATTTTAGGTGTGCTGAAATTTCATCAGATGCTTTTAGAGCATTTGTTCTTGAACACTTATGCTATGTACTCTGTCCTGCAGAAAAGGGCTGGATCTGAAATCCACCTGCCGAATCTTCATCCTGAGAATGATTCAGATGCACCACCTGCACCTGAGTACTGCATAGACGCTAGTTCTATTGGCAACTTTGCCAGATTTATAAATCACAGTTGCCAACCTAACCTTTTCGTCCAGTGCGTCTTGAGCTCACACAATGATGTTAAGCTGGCAAAAGTGACACTCTTTGCTGCCGACACTATAGTTCCTCTTCAGGTGAGAAATGTTTGAGTTCTCTTAACAAAACTGGAGACTCTACCAAAAGAAATTTTCTGACCACCATTTGCTTTTCAGGAGCTATCCTATGACTATGGTTATCGCTTGGACAGTGTTGTTGGGCCTGATGGAAAGATTGAGAAGCTGCCTTGTCACTGTGGTGCTCCTGACTGCCGAAAGCGCCTCTACTAGACCTGCAGTGTGTTTCTATCTGGATTTTGGAGGAAACTGCCTATATTGTAGGAAAGCAGTCATGTTATCTATGTAGTTGGCATGCTCTCATATATAGCAAAAGAGGAGCAACTTGATCTCCTTTTAGAGCATTCTTATTTTGTGACAGTTAGAGGACATGCTGGTCATGGTAGCATATTTTGCAGACAATCAGTTAACTGATATGTCTGGACATCTGGTTCTGGTAGCATATTTCGCAGACAATCAGTTAACTGATATGTCTGGACATCTGGTTCTGGAACACTTAACCTCTAGATAATTATATATATAAATATAAATTACTTGTTTCGTCAATGGCTTGCATCTGTGTTCTTTTCTATCATGTGCCATCGTGTGTGTGTTCTCAACTTCTCATGAATGGATACATTGAGTACTCAGAGGCCTTTTTTCAAATTGTGATGTCAACCGAATTATCAAATAGCGACAAGTACAATGTTTTTGATTCATGTAGCATTCTCTTCTGTTGAAATAGGTACTACAATTGATTCAATGGTATCTTGGATGTCTTGTGGTCTCTAATGAATTAAGTTTCGAATTTTCGATGTCTCAGTTCTGTCAATAGCTGGAAAAGGCTTCGGGTGTTGGTGTTGCTGCAGGTGTAAGCCAATTTGTTAATCTGTCATGCCTTCATTCATATGATTTCATTGTGACACTAATTTAGTAAGTAATTTGCATATCTCCCTGGATGTAAGCTGTGAGATTTCATTTGATGGCTGGTTTTAATCCTTACCATTACTAATTGTTGCTTATTGCTAATTGGCAGCATTAAACACTGCCTGCTAATTGTCTGATGGATATGTAATATACCACTAAGCCAGATTGCATTTGCTGTACCACATTCAATTCTTGTAAAATGTTGCTCACTGCTGAAAAACGCAAGCTTTGATGTCGATTCGAAGGCTAAGAAAAAAGCAGCCCATAAATCCCACCCGGGGCTCATAGTCATAGCACGGCGTGGTGATCCCTGCAGAGCATCGACGGCGCACGAGATGTCTGCCAACGAGAACTCACCGCCGGTGGAGGCCGCCGCGGGCGCGACCACGCCACGGTCGCGGCTGCCGCGGTGGACGCGGCACGAGACGCTGGTCCTGATCCAGGCTCGGCGCGCCATGGAGCGGCGCGGGCTTGGGCTGCAGCTGCCGGCGGTGCGGCCGCGGCCCAAGTGGGCGGAGGTGTCGGCCTACTGCCGGCGCCACGGCGTGGAGCGCGGGCCCATGCAGTGCCGGAAGCGGTGGGGCAACCTGTCGTGGGACCTCAAGAAGATCGTCGCGTGGGAGGGGAAGGCCGCCATCGCCGGCGCCGTTGCCGGCGCCGCTCCGCCGGCCGCGCAGCACGAGTCGTTCTGGGACATGCGCGGCGACCAGCGGCGCGCCAGGCAGCTGCCGTCGTCCTTTGACCGCGAGGTGTACGACGCGCTCCTCTGCGGCGCGTCGGCCGGCGACGGCGAGGACGCCGATGCCGAGGCCGTGGTGCCGCCGGGCTTCGGTGACGGGCAGGAGCTGGACGGGGTGTACCGGCAGCCGCCCATCATGGTCATGCCCATCTCAGGTCAGCACTCGTCCTACCTGGCATGTGTGCGCCGTGCGTGCGTCGTGACATGGAATGACATCAGCTGTGATCACGTGTTTGGTTTGCATGCAGTGAGGAAGTACGAGCCCCCTCCTGCCTCTTCTGAACACGAATGCTCTGGTCCAGGTGCGCCCAACCAATTGTTTCGTCCGTTCACGTTACTCTTCGTACAACATGCATTATACCACGTGTTTTTTATGAAAAAAAAAGAACGAATGCTACGTAGTACTGTACTACTTTTATGAGAGCCGGCCGCCTACCAGTGGTCATCCAAATGTCGCTGTGGACACTTTTCATTTTTTGATGACAAGTGGGGCCCACAACGCTTTTTAGCTCCCTACGGAGTAGTATTTGTAAGCGGGACAAAATTATTGTAGGGTTTGTCAAATGGTCGATATAAACTGTAGTTTCACATTGTTAAAAAAATAATTTTATGAGATTAACTACCTTGAGGAATCCAATGAATTGGATGACAAGTAGGCTCTAAAATTTTTTTTATTGAAATTCGTTTAGTACATTTGTTACTGTGGTTAAAAATTGTTGGAGGTTTGTGAAATGGTCAACATATATAGACTGTACAGTAATTTTATGACATCACAAAATACTCGGTTCCAATGAACTGCGACGATAAGTTGTTTCGCGTCGTGTGGCCACGATAATCAGTGACAGAGAGCGACCCGAAGAAGGCGGGGCGGCGGCGGCGGCGGCGTCAGACAAGAACTCAACGTCGTCGCATCACGACGCCTCCGGCGGCGGCGGCGGTTTCAAGGACAGCGACGCGACGTTCGTGGCGGATCAGGCAGAGGGCACGGCGACTGCCACTCCGGAGGAGACGGCGGCGGCGAGCATCGGGAAGCAGGTGATCGAGGCACTGGAGAGGGGCAACCGGGGCTGGCGCAGCACCTGGAGGCGCACAGGAGAAGCTGGGACGCCGACAGGGAGCAGCGCGCGGCTCTCCCCCGCGCCATGGACCGGGTCGCCGACGCCGTGTGCAGGATCGCCGATAAGCTCTGACTCTGAGGGTCCGGTCGCCGTGGTACGCTTCGGTTGGCTTCGCCGTGCACTGCAGGCGTTCAGAATTTCAGATAGCAGTGCTGTGCACATGGAACAAGGACACCATATATATGCAATGAAGTATACTGTTGAATACTTCAGATTCTTGTAGTGCTAGCTCAAGAAAAAGATTATGGAAGTTGTGAAATTGCGGGATTGGCAACTCTTGAATTCTTATACTGATGTGATGTATCCTGTAAAACACAGGGTGAACACGCTGCTGTCTTGCCTTGCTCAAAAGTCTGGCTCCAGGGTCGCTGGGACTGACAGCCAGGCCCCACGACGCTTGGAGCATTTTCTCGTCTTCGTCGTCCAGCACTCCACTTGACCCCAACCTTTTGGAGTCTGGAGTTTGGAGTTTGGGACTGACAGCTCACCCTTGGTTTTTGTTGCTGTTTGGAGCCTCCCCTGCCCTGGATCACTTACGCTTTTGCTAATGCTTGAGCTTTTGTGTCTTTCTGAAAAGGCACCACGCCTCAGAGATCGGTTCTTGGTTCCTCACTCCTCCCTCTCCCTCCTATGATTAGTGATCGGCTCTTGGTCCTTGCTCTGTCCATCCGAAATTCCCCTTGTGGGCTTGTCGCTGTGGGATCATGCTACTGACGGTGACTGACTGTGACAGTGTCCATGCATGGTGGAGTACATTGGTACTCACTGCATGTGACTGTGATGCCGAGTTCACAGTGAGGGCCTTTGGCCAGGTGCGAGCACTGCATGCACAGCTCTCTTCTCATCACACAAGTGGAGTGGCTACAGACAGCTCACAAGCAGCGCACGCGACGTGAGGGAAGAAAGAATATTCAGGCCGGAGACGCCGCGAAAGACACTGTTCTTCTCGGTTGCCTTGTCGGTCACGTACTGCATGCCATTGCCATGGGAATTCCCTGAGGCGTCACCTCACTCCGCTCCGGGTGTCCCCAGCACGGATCCGGTTATTCCGCCGAGTGGGGTGGGGGGCCTGGCCGGCCTCCCGCTAATGTTTGTTCAGTTCAGCAGACCATGCAGTAGGTGAGACGATAGCGATCGATACAGCGTGGAAGCAGAATGTATATATAGGGCATGCTCCTCCCTGAATCTGAATGGATGCCAACACACACGGGGATCGTGGAGCACGGGCACGTGCGTCATGCATGCTACATGATTTATTCAGAGTAAAAAGAAAGAAATAAATCAATGAAAGAAATGCAAGTAAAGAAGGAATAGATTACTAACAGATTATTATTATTACAAACTATATATATATATGCAGCTGCTACTAGTAGTAATTATATATAAATAAATATAACAAGCACATACAGCATGCAGTATGATACTCTACATATATATGCGGTATTATATATATAAGAAGACTATAGCACTATACTATACGTACTAGCTATATATGGTGGCGGTCATGAGCCGTAGCATCCCAAAAACCAGGACAGCGTCCTGGCATGGCCGCCGGCTGAGGGAGATCTGGCGTCGTCTTCGTCGTCGTCCCAACCTGCAGCAGCACCCAGCAGCGTCTTCCTGTGTTTCTTCTTCTTCTTGGTGTGTACCACCTTCCCGCGCACCGTCACCTCCTTCTTCCCGAAGTCCACCATGTAGTCCAGCAGCCCTGCTAATGGAATGGACGCAACCCAACAAGCACATACATGAGCTGACTGTGACTGATCGATGATCAGAGCAGAGCAGAGCAGAGCAGGGAGGCACAAGTACGTACACACGGCCAGTGGGCCAATATATGGGATGCGTAAGAAGAAAGAAAGAAGAGCGATATGATGCATTGGTTGGTTATTAGCATTGCTGGTATAAAGGTATACTACGCATTACGGACATGGAATGATGCATCCATGCATGACGGGTAATTAGTGGCGATGGTCCATGCTGTATTTATGTGAATTAACAGGAGCTTTGAATGTGGATATATGCTCACCGTTCATCTTGGAGATGACGTTGGCGACCCGCTGCCGGCAGTGCGAACACCCCATGTTGGCGCTCATCACCACCACCTGCACCTGCATGCATTATTCATTCCACCATTTTAATTATTTTCTGTTTATCATCAGTACTACATAAACATCATTATTGACAACCATAATCACCACCGTCATGTATAACTCATCATATCATCCCCAATTTGCATTGCATTGCTTCTACATAATGAATAAGGGGTACGGTGTGCGTTTGCCAGGGATGATCCTTCATGTTGTTTAACTTATGCTTATTTGAGAAACCAAATCCCTGGCAAAAACGGCACCCAAGGTACAACGTATAATTAAGGTAATGGTAATGGAGCATGGACCAGCTCGCTAGCCAACAACCACCTATCCGTTCAGCGATACATATATAATAGCACGGCCCGTATGGATGAATGGATAAATCAGATCGATGCTTGTTTACAACGCCGGCTGGGCGATGATGCAAGTTGGGTTAGATAGAGCCTTAGCTGTTGACATTAATCATGAAACGCCTAAGTGGTCACAGACTTACCCTAACTAAAAGCTAGCTATTAATTAACTACTAGCTAGCTACCTATACTCCATCACACCTAACCATTAATCACACACACCTTTTACTAATCAGGACGTACGGCTAGCTAGGGTTATAAAACTATTTGCCAGGATACAACACAGCCGAAAAGAGAACATACAAAAAGATGGTGTTTAGGATATGATTTGTAACCAAGGAGTGATTAATGAGGGGTTAGTTTTCATTGCTGCCCTTAATAAATACGGCTGGGGTCTTTTGTACAAGAAAGTGAAATAGCTCAGCTGGCTAGGCCTCAGAGGCATGAGCGTTGGGTCTCAAGTTCGAGCCCTCACGCCCACAGGACGCACAGGCGGCTTGGGCAGGGGCATATCCCGTCAGAACGCACTATTCGGGACTCAGGACGTTTTGAGAATAGGAGCACAGCCAGGACTCCTGTCAGCCAGCCAACAGTGGTATTTACTATTATATCTCCACTTCTCCATAGCTAGCCCATCATAACAATATCACTAACGTATAGTATATGCTAATCTATTGGCTATGCAAGCTACTTGCACTATAGTATACGGCACATGAACACTGCATCACGTGCAGTGGCCTGGGCTGGGTCAGGATTAGCTTACCGTTGTGATCTTCTCTTGGTCTAGTGATCAGCTGGCCAAGACTTTTCAGATACCATGCTCATGTAGTGCAAAATGCATGTGGCCATCATCCCTGTTGTCGGGATAAAAATTTAATTACTGCAAGGATAGATGTAAGTAGCAGGGCTGACGCATGTCAGTAATGCATGTACGCAGCATCTCTCTAAAGAATCTTCAGAAGAAGCAAGATGTGGAAAGCTAGCGTCAGTATCGCTGACGCTCTGTTGTTCATTCCACAGTGGTGTATTATTCTACCACTACAAATCCATCCATCCTGATAGCGATCATATCGAGCGAATCATTGTAGTATCTGTTATGAAATTCCCTCTGTCCAACCGTACGACGTATGAAACTTGTGGAGATGCTGGGAATTAATTAAATATATATAATGTTTGGTCAGAGCTATATATAACTGATGGTGAATTGCTGGACTGAATCGAATGGGAGCAACATGCATGTGTGTATACTTGCATGCATGGTCAAAATCAAATGGGATAAGAAATAAACGAGTGAAGGGGATGGTTTACTCAATTTATTTATTAATTAATTCCACATGCATGCGCGTGTACATATCAGGTCAAATGAAGTGTGCGTGTACGTGTACGTGTTGCGTAGCACATGCGTTGCATTTGACGGAATAAACAGAAATGAATACGGACAGATAGATAGCCTACCCCGTAGAAAAAACTAGCTCCACGAATAATTGTATGCAAACATTCTTGCACTGTCACCTAAATTCATTTCTTATTTCTTTTTGTTTTTAAAAAAAGAACATAAACTTGTCGTCGGTCAAAGCGAAGGCTAATACTCCTATACACACTAGTAGTAATCTTCAACGGTAGGAATAATAATAAGATGGTAGTTGGTGAGAGTTAAACGATCGAGAGCATTCATCAGGCATGGTGGCTACAGTTGTTGCCTGCTCATGCCAGGCACGTGATGTCTGCTAATGCCTTAGCCTTGTCTACTGCTTGCATGCACGGTCAGAAGTCAAAAACACTGCGTGAAGGAGACACCGAAATCGGTGATGGCTTCACCATCGTCGTAGCCAGACAAGCAGCTCGATCAGCTCCCAGCAACGGCCAACAGCCGACAGCTAAGCTGTGGCCGAGGCCGGCCGGCGCAAGAAACAAGCAGCAGCAATAGCATATAGCATAGACGGGCCGGCGCAAGAAACAGGCTACAGGTGCTGCATGCGTGCCCGGTGTCTGCTACCAGATTCAGTCTTACCAACAAGTACCGCATGCTACTCTCTCCATTTATTTCCATGTGAACAAAACAGTGATGTGTAGCTCACAGATTCTGATCTCCAGCCTCATCAGATCGATCATTTGCGTTTCCATTTCCATGAAGGACAGGGCAGGTTAAGAGATAGAAAGAGAGACAGACAGGGAAGTAAACTGCTCCCTGCAGTGGAGTTGTTTGGCGGATTGGCACTAACAGTAACAGGGGCAAGGGCCTTTCACCTTTACGCTAAAAGCCGGACAGGAGGGCAAAAGCGATCGCAAATGAAGGTGCCCTTTTGAGAATCCAAGGAGATAAACCAGCAGTCAGGCTCCTGCATTCCTTTCTCTTCTCCCTCGATGTACAGTGGGACAACGGCGGACACTGAACGTGTGCAGATGGAGACTGTCTGTCGAAATGCAGTGAAGGATGGAGTGACTCTACTGCTACTGTTATTACCATACTACCACTGAAGCCTGAACTGACGGGCTCCATTGAGAAAGATGGACAGGGTTAACGGGTTCTGGAATGGCAAAGGCTAGCATCCTCAATGAAGCAGGAAGAACACAGAGTGCTTCGGCAGAAACACGATGGCTCTACTTTCAGGCTTTCAGCTAGCAGCTTGGTTTCAAGAACCCAACGACAGGTCATTGCGGTTTTCTCATTTCTGGGTACTGATCAGCTAGCTAACACTAACAGTGGACGAGAAAGAAAAGGGAGCGAGAGCGTACCGATGGGAGAGAGAGGTCCTCTGCAAACCTCAGAGCTTGCAGCTTGCTTGGTGTGCTGCTGACGGTTGCGTCCGACGAAGCGCCGAAGCTCCTCTTGGAGGAAGAGGACGCACTCCTTCTGTCGTCTTCGTCTCCTCCGTGCTCAAGCTCCACGTCCATGGCGGCGTGGCGTGGCGTGGGCTCTTCTTGAGGAACTCCCCCTTTCCTGTCCAACAACGGCACCCAAGGCTTATCCTTTTTATACTATCTATTCTAGACAGAGAGAGAAAGGAGGTCATGTCACAACAGTTACATGCCGAGACCACCCACTGAGAAGGGCGGGTTATTTTAATCACTTGTGAATGAAAGTAGGTGTAGGCTGAATGGAAGGTAAAGTCCAGCAATCATGCTTATTTGCTGATGGATCTCCTTTTCCAAAGCCCCACCCGGTCCAGGCACAATGTGTCATGGTCATTCACTTTCATAGTCTCATTGGATGACTCGGATTATATGTAGTACATATGATGTCAGTTATCTTGGAGGCTAGTGCCAATTCCAACTGAAGGTGGCCACACCTTGTATTGGATTCCTCCCTCTTCTTTGTTTTCACTGTGACCATTGTTACAGTATCAGATTAAGAAATCACCACATCAGAGAGGTTACTTGCAGTGCAAAAAGTAAAAAAGAAAAAAAAAAGCCTCCAAAGTCTAAAATGGTCGTCATGGATGGTGAAATGTGACATTGGAACAACAAAATACAGTCAGGACCTCTCCAGAATGCATATGCTACAAATTTTAGGGTCTTTTGAAGTTTCTTCAAGGAAACCCTCCTGCAGCTATGCATATTTCACCAGCATACACACACACACACATGGGGGAAAAGATTCCAGTTCTTGTCACCTTAGGGCGCGTTTGGTTCTTGTTTCTGATGAACCTGGCCTGAATCCCAGAGCCAAGCGCTGAGCAGCCAGTCCTTCGTATGCAACCACAGCTTGATTGGTTGGCTGCAGTCAGATAGCATGGCTCATGACAGACTTTGTTTGGTTGGCAGCACCCTGCTATCGAGTTGCACACGCGTGACTGAGTGGAGCCAGCCGAAGAGGCCGTGCTGCACCACACCGGCCAGGCTCGCAAGAAACGAGTTTTGATTTCGTTTCCGGGAGCCAGGTTGGGGAGGCAGCTTTGCATCAGTGGAGTCAGGCCAGGTAGCCATCCGAGCAACCAATCAGTCCAAGCCTGCATCCCACGGGCCTGGTTAAGCCATATCCAGGCAACCAAACGTGCCCTTATAGCGTGATGGCTTTAAAATGTACTAGGTAGAGTGGATATTGAAAATAAAGGAACAGAGCAACAACAGTTGCAGTGATATAAAAAGGAGAATCGAAGTGCTCTTTAGGTACACCTAAATGGTATTTAGTTTCTGCTACATATTTTTCTCTAGTATCTTTAGGTATCTTTACTGTTCTGTTAGCATGAAATGATTAGCATATACTATACTGCTTCATCCTTCAAACTTGCAACTAAAAAAGGCCAGGATATAGACACCATGTACTGTTCTTTAAATGGTAGGCAAAGAAGTACCATCAATCTCCCAAACCCGAGAAGGCCAAAATTAAAGCAAAAACCGAAGATCATAGCTGGCATGCATTCAGTGTTCACCAATACTGAAAGTACGACGGAGTTAGATCCGAGAAGATATCACAAGGGGGGATTCAGACATAAATAAATAAATAAATAAAAATCACTAAAACTCCATACTCATGGCTCAATGCAACTCAGCAGAAACTTTATTCAAGGAACGTGAAAGGAAACTGAAATCAAATGGCCTAGAATCTCCAAAAACAAGGATGACAAAAACTGAACCCTGATTGATGTCATACACAAACTCTGATTGGATAGGCAGCTATCATATTCTTGATGTACTTGCACCCATTTTTAAGGGCACACCGACACACTACCTACAAACTTTGAAAACTGTTAGCACCTATATTGTTAAAAACATATACAGCAAATCACCATAAATAGCTGAAGGCCCAGAGTCCCAAAGGAAAATTCAGACAATGCTGCAAATTCCATGTAAAAAAAGGGGCATGTCTCTACCCACCTAGCAGTCTATCACCTACCACCCTTCATAGGCACGCTACTGAGCAAGATTGCATTTTTCAGGTTCCAACATCAGGAAGGACAATAACCTCCACTTCGAGCATTACTAGCAACCTGTAGTTTACAGAGTAATATGCGGTTCGCAGCATAATTTAGGTGTGATGTTGACATCTGGCTGATATTCGAAATAATCTCTGGTGTTGCATGTGAATACCACAGAATGCTTCAAGTCTCTTGCTCAAACATGAATTTATCTGTCTCTGTCATTCTTAAGTTTCTTAGATCCAGTGGGGAAGCAGAAAACTTCATATTTGAATCCAAACACACTTAAAAACAGTTGCACTTGAGCACAAGAAAAACACATAGACTGCTCACTCAACAAGAAATCAGCTGGTGAGGCCTTGTCTGAAAAAAAATGGGAAAAATAGTTAAATCAGCAAAAGCATTTAAAGTTACAGGAAACTAGTTGCGTACTACATTTGACAAAAGGATACAAGTGCAGACCAAAAAAGTCAGATTGAAAAAGGGTACATTAATACCAAGGTAGTCTAATTTTATTATAAGCTGCCTACATCATATGAAAGGACCACAGAATACGCTACTTATTCCTGCCTAACATTTCCTTTGAATGGGGCAATTACAAGGCTGGAACCAAGAATAAGATATCCAGCATGCAAAAATCGAACAAAATTCAGTAAATTAATCACAATTCAATTTTTGTACTGGAACTGTAAATTTCACAGTGCTGACGTATGCATGAATTTATATGGAGAGCTGAAGGTAAGGACAGAAATCAAATACCTAACAAGCATTACAAGATATCCAGATAACCAAAAAAAGGAGTACTTAGTGTATCCACAAACTCATTATACTTGATTGATACTGTGCGGATATGGACCTCCAAACAGCTTAAGAGGGTGACTACAGAAGACATCATCCTCTGGTTTCATGGACCTCCAAACAGCTTACAAGGGTGACTACAGAATAAACATTCTTTTATCTAAGTCTGCAAACATCATATTCTGATATCAAGACAAATCATCTTAATAGAATTATCTAGCAGTGACAAGCGACAACGATATTTTGGGAACCCATCACAAGGAACACCAAAACACATCATTGGTTGACGATTATGTGTTTCCTTTCTTCAACAGTACTGCGGTGTCGGCAGATCCAATAAAGAGAGATCATTGACATTCATGTTCCATGACACCAAATATTAATTAGGAATGAAACTGGTGATTGCATACAGTGCTCATCATGAATGAAGCAAATAAAAGAACAGAAGGGCTGACACAATAGATAATCCCAACCGGGGAGCCTGTAGCAGCACCAATTGGCAGTAGATGGCACCAGTAAAATAATGCTACAGTAAACCTTGATTTAACTTACATTACTTTCTCATTTTCTATTGTGGCTCCTTATATCATGGTAAATGAATTCATTTCCAAATTTTAACACATGTCAGACCTCATCTGCAATTGGTAAAACATGGGAATTTTGAAGAGTTGATCAAACAGTTTTATTAATAAATGAGACAGTAAGGACAAGACCAATAACGGAGACAAGAAACAATTAAAAATGGAGCAATAGAGAAGGGTGGAATCATTAGTTCATTACAATTGGGCTACTGATTACTTCTGCAACTATACATGTGTTAATGTATGATCTTTGTAGGAAGGGCACTTGGTTCCAGATGCCAAGACCCTTTTGGTATATCATGATCTTTGATGTCAACAATGACAAAAGCAGGAACACGGTGGGAAAAGCTGAGCATTTCAGACCTTGGAATCCATCTTGTCAAATAGAAATCTTCCATTACTACCCTATGAAAAAATGTAAAGCAATTTTTTACCCGAGCCAAGCTGCACACATTGACTCCATTTTCATCAGAGTAGTCTGAGAGGATCTCGACCATGCGGGGTTCACATTTGTCAATGTCAGTGCTATTCAAGGTGATCTTCCATTTTTTTAGCATTGCCCATATTTCCCCCTTTTGGGGGAAAATTCGGTAAAAAGACCTTTTTGCACTCCAGTCACACTCTACAGGGTGTGAGAATTCCCAGATATCCTTGTAAGTAGTTTCAGCACCAGCACGAAATACCCCAAAAGCAACTGGAAGACCATCTTCAACCCACTGTATCTCTTCATTAAGCATAGGGTGAGGTTCCAACTTCAATGCAAAAACTGAAGTACATGAAACCATATGGATTATCCTGACATAAGACCTAGGCATCCGATCCCGAGAATCAAATACAGCCCATATTTGGCCCTCTAGAAAATCCTGGGTAGACCACTTGGTATTGTAGCTCATCATGGCTAGCATCGGGGAAGCTGCTTCCATTTTACCTGTTGATGAAGGATTTGAGAATTGTGCAGCAGCAGTTTCAGGGAAGCCAATTGTGTCATCATGTAAACCTGAAAGCTCGGACAAATGAGAAATACATGCCGATGTATTTTCTTGGTGCATATTTTCCGGAACCGCAGAATGTTCAAGCTCGAACATAGTTCCAGCCTCCAGAGTAAATTGGAAACAAGGGATCCTGTGAGAAAACATGATCAGATTGTCCCTGTGTATGTGTAACAAGTGATCTATTCCACTCTTGAAGTGCCTCTGGAAAACACTTCCATACCCATCTACCTTTACCAAGTGCGCAACAGTGCAATCTGATTCATTGGAATAACTGGTAAGAATTTCAACAATAGAGAAGGCACTATTCTTCCACATCCTAGGATCAGTGTACCACCCAATATCCCAATTACTATAAATGGCCCATACCTCACCTTCCTGGGGATACACTTCAAGATGTTGATTCTGGTTGTCACTGAAAACTTGGTGACAGAACATAGTTGGGCATACTAATGATATACGGTGTTCTTCTGCAATGAAAGTTCCACAAACCAATGGTAAGCTTGCATGGGACCATTTCTTCTCTTCAGGAGTTTGCGGACAGGGCTGGAACCATGAGACATATAACTGCATCTTATCCGTCGGTACTTTAACAATCAGTGCATATCTACGAGGAAACCTCTCCCAGTCATATGCTGCCCAAACCTGGCCAGCAGCAAAATTCTCGATCGCCCTATCTTCCTCAAAGTTATGGTATTCATACTGCTTGCTAGTGCATAGCTTATCTTCTTTAACACCAGATGGATCATCAAAGGAGGCATCCAAATCTTCTTCAACGGCATGTGATGGATCATCAAAGCAGGCATCCAAATCTTCCTGTGAGGGAGACATGCAATAAACATCCTTTTCACGTACACTCTTTTGCCTCTTGTCAACATGAGTGCCGTCAGGTGACTGTGACTGCAACTCACCGTCAACACCAAGAAAGCAAGGATCCATCCTCTTAGTCCCAGAAGAACTTGCCACATTTGAGAAACGGGAATCCCTTCCATCAAAGCATGGCCTGTCCACAGCACGGTTGATATGTGAGGCAGCATTCCTCGTACCATCTGCAGCCCTAATCTCCTTTGAGTGAAGACTGTTCACCCTGTCAGGACGAACGACTGTATCAACATCAACAACACCGGACCGGACAAACCGACTGAAAATGTTCCTCGAATCGAACCCCTCTCGCTTCTCCGGATCAGACAGCACCGCGTACGCCTCGTCGACGAGCTTAAGTGCCAACTCGGCGCCGGGCAGAGCACCCATGGCCGGCTCCACCTGGGCCACGATGCTCTTGTAGCGCGCCTCGATCCTGGCCGCGTCGTCAACGGGCAGCACCTGGAGGACCCTGTACCAGTCCACACCCCCACGGCCGCCGGCGGCGCAGCAGAGGATCTCGAGCACCGGGAGCATCTCCAGGGCGCCATCGAGCCTGGGGTTCGTCTGCAGCGTCCGCAGCAGCAGCGACCTCGCGCCGGCGTAGTCCTGGCCCCGCATCCTCGCCGTGATCGCGTCCCGCTGCGCCTCCTCCGCCTCCCCGTCCTCCATCCTGCGCCGGAACCACCGTCAGAGGCCAGCATTGCGCCGCCGCGGATTCCAGTTCGGATTTAACCGAACTCATCGCGTCAGAGCCTAGGCGTTCGATCATACGGGAATGGGGAACGGGGATTGGGGTCCTCACCGAACCGACGGATCCTGCTCCGCGAGGCTGCAGCGCCGAGGGGTGGATCAGTGAATGGAATTGGGCGAGGAAATCCTAAACCCTAGGCATCCAGCCATGGAATATCTCGCAGGATCAGCCGATCTGGTCCATTTGGTTGCACGCATTTTTTTTTTTTTGCTAGTAATTTGCTATGCTAATCATCTCTACAGTTAGATCTGGGGCTCGAAGGAAGTCGTAGCGTATAGGAACGGCCTATATTGTTTGTTCTCCCCCTCTTTGTGGCCTGGCCCGCTACTAATATGGGCTTGCATGCGACCTCATTTAACGACGGCCCGTCTGTAAGAGGTCCTCACAGGAGCTGACGGTCTCGCCGTGGCCTCCGCGGCACGTGGGCGGTGCAGGGAGGTCCCCACAAGTCAGTGAAAGTTATGTCGCGGCGGCCGCAAAGAGGGTGGCCGAACACAAGCGGCGGGAAAAGGGCAAAGGGGCCCTCAAAGTACGGGCCCGGGTATAATGACGCGACGTCACATGCTTTTTACAGCCTCTGTCAAAAATAACAGTTCTCGGCTTCTCGCTTTCCGTACAAAATATTTAAAGGATTATATTTTGAGAATATTACACGTATGTTGAAATTCATGTTTAGATTCAAAAAATTTATGTTTGTATTTGATAATTATTGTCTAATTATGAAATAACAATATTTAAAAGTAAATTATAGATAAATTATGTAATTAATTATTTTGTATCTATATTTAATGATTTACACATGCGTGTGATGAGAAATCTAATAAAATTTTAAAATTTCGAAGGATCTAAACATGATTCTTGCTATCAACACAGACATCGTTTACCACGAAAAAATACGAACCCGGTAAGTGCATTCTAACATAAAAAAATAATCAGTTTGCAAATATTCTAAATATATAATATTAAACAGATATTTTTAAACATTATAAAGTATATTTTATAGTAAATTTAATTAAAGACAAAAAACTTGTTCATCTACAACCTACAACACCGTTGCTACAGTGCTCTGTAGTAGGTGAAATAACTGTTGTCGTTGAACAGGCCAATAAATTTTACTTTTTGTTCAAATTTAGAAAAATCGTTTGTCTTAAACCTATAGTTACATTTTTTTTCCCGTAGCAAAGCAGCAGCTAAAGGCCCACAAAAATTTGTGTTTCCTCATCAAACAGTGTGACGAGATCTCATACGGCGGAGTCAAATTCATGAGTTAGCATAGAGAGAAGATAAAGCGGTAGAAAAAAAGAGGTTATAGGATCTCTCGCATCGTAGTTTTAAATTATAGAAATAATTTGGAGATTAAAACTTAAGTGTAATAAATTATAGGTAATATAAAATTTATACATCTATGGTAATATAAAATATAATTAATGTAAAATCTAATAATATTTAGTTAATTCATAAATATTATTATTTTATATAAGTTTAATTAAATTAGAATGATTTTTAATTTTTTAAGTTTTTAATGTATTTGATGGAGATTTTTTGACGGTGTTTATGACTGACAGTAGGAGTGCTACTGCTGCCGGTAGTACGAGTACTACTGGTACTGTACCGGAGAAAAGAAAATTTTTACCACTCCTACCAGCAGCGGCAGCCTGTGGGGAGAAGCGACAGTTCTCACTTTGAAGAAAACATCACCGGTGACTAAATGAAGTATTCTAGAGAAAAAAACAATTTACAGTTAGTACTTCGAGAGCAAGCAGGCAATTGAACAATGTGGGTGATGTGCACAGGTTTGCTCCACGCATCTCATGAGGAAGAAGAGATTCGAAACAACAGTGTGGGCAAGGGCAATTGCTGTGCACGGGCATCAACGCATCTCTGCTCCGTCTCGGCTACTCCTCCCCTCCGCTTCCGCTACGGCCACGCGCCGCGCTGCACCCCGGGGACCGCGGGCGAGGGGAGAAACGGGAGAGATATCCAATCCAGTTGTCGCGCGCGCGCCGGGGAGCGGAGCGGGACGGGGGAGGAGGAGAATGTCTGGCTGGTCCGTCGGTCCGGTCGCACGGCATGGTGGTGAACTGGGCGCGAGCCCGCCTGCGAGGGAAGAGCGAGGCCAGGGTGCATGCGTCAAGAAAGCTCTCGGCTTTTAGCTCCGGATGGCGAAGGCTCGCTCTCGAGTAACTTATTGCGAGCAGTGCCCCAGGTGAGGGCGAGGGCCTCAGCTTTGGAGATTTCTTGCTTGCTCCTCCTGTTGTCGTTTTGGTTTGAAGCTTTCTGGAGGGAGCTAGGACTATGGAGCACAAAGCTCGGTTACCAGTGAGAGAAGTGAGTGAAAGAAAAGGGGAGATCATGCTTGTATAGTGTGCTCCGTGCTGCGGTGAGCGCCGCTAACCTTGGTTGATTTCTTGCTTGGTCGGAGTCGACAAGTGCGTGAGCCGGCGCCTGCTTCCCTTCTCGCCCTTTGTCTCTGTCTGGGTTCTTCGTCGTCAGGTACCCCTCCTCTTTCCAAGCTCCACGCCGCTCGCCGCCTTTTCGATTCGTCCTCCTTGCTGAACTGAACAGTTGCTGCGGTAAATATCACGAGCGCCATGCGCGACTTCTTGGAGTCCGCAACTTCCTGCTTCTGCACCCTTTGCAACTTGTCTCTAGTTGTTTTTCTCTGATTTCCATGGAAAAAGCTGCTGGGTGTGCGAGTGAGGCAGCAGCCAACAGTCGGCTCGTCCTGCGCATTGATCGACTGACTCCCCCTTTTCTCGCCCAAGGCCGAATTTTGCTCGTTTCTTAGCAATTCGTTCATGGTGGTAGTAGTAGCTAGGACGATGACGAGCAGAGGAACCCTACCAAAACCCTGCCGGTCCTGGCCACCACCACCTTGTCCTCCTCCTCTTGCTCGCGTTCCTCGCGCTATGCGCGGCCGCCGGCTCCTCCCAGCCACTCCACTCGGAGCCAATGGCGACGCAGTCCCCACCTTCGCCACCACCGTCGCCGCCCGCGCCGCCCGCGGTCCGCCAGTATTCCCCGTGCGCAGGGCGGCGCAGCGCGCCTCCGCCGCATCGTGCTCGGTGTCCTCTTCGGCTCGCTCTCGGCTTCCTCCTCGCGCTCGCTTCCTCTACGCCATCCGCCTCGCCATCCTACACGCCAAGAGCACGCCCGCGATCTCTAAGGGCCCGTCTCCTTCGCCCCGCACAAATCTCCGCCAAGAACCTCCTGGCCGCGCTCCCCGCCGCGCAGCCGCTCGCCCCCAGGCCCACGGCAAGTACTACAAGCTGGCACTCGACAACGACCTCACCGTCGCCGTCAAGCGGCTCGAGGCCGGTCGCCCGAGGCCTCGCCGTCCATGTCCCGAGCGCGTCCAAGTCGGACATGAGGAGGGTGCAGAGGCAGCTTGAGGCGCTTGCTCGCGTCGTCAGGCACCAGAATGTGTTGTCGTTGAAAGCGTACGTTCGTGAGGCAGACACCGACTCTCGCTCGTCTACGACTTCGTTCCTGGAGGCAGCCTCGAGATGTGATGAAGAGGGTAAGGTCACAGCAGGTCAGCCTCGGTTGGGATGCCAGGAGCAGGATCGCTGTTGGGATCGCCAAGGGATTGAGGCACTTGCATTTTGATGCAATCCCAGGATACTCCATTGCAACCTCAAACCGTCCAATGTGATGCTGGATGAAGGTTTCGAACCTATACTTGCAGACTCTGGTGTTGCAAGGCTGATTGCAGCTGGTTCAAGTGATCCTGAATTGTGCAGTGGCCTCTACGCGCTCCAGAATGCTACCAAAGCAGCAGGTAATTAACATCAATGCATTACCATTTTCTGTTTTTTTTTCTTCTTTTGGATCATTTAAAGAACTAGTTGAATCCCTGAATAATCTCATCGCATTCTTACAACCCTGTGGAGAAGCATGAATTTTACAGGGAACAATCCAATTCTTGCATGACTACTGAAAACTTAGCTTATGTTGATACTTGATATAGATAAGCTTTCATATTTACCATTGTCTTTCTGAAGAAGGGAATATGAATCTAAGTGATTCAAGCTTTTATAGTATTAACTAAATTTACTTATGTGGTGGCATTCTTGATGGATAGTGATCATATATCATTCTGGCTCGGTCAATGGTTACCCGCCATGAACAAGAAGAATGTGTTGCAGACTTTGAGTTCTTTGCTATGCATGTGTATAAAGTCTAGAACCGGATGGCTGGTGTGTATATATTCACCTTTTGGATGTCAAATCTCAACTGATCTATAAAATTCTCGGACCATGCAAATACCAAAGGTGTTTCATTATAGAACAATGGACATAAGAAAGGAATTGTAGAAATCCATGACGTATACAGAGGTTCCTTTAATATTTTCGTGTTGCATTGTCTAGATAGTTGACATCGTAGGCAAACTAAATCTTGTAGTGACTTTACCCGATCATTCTCTGTATTTGACATCCGCCAGGATTTGGAGTGATACCACAAGCATCTGAGTATTGTTGTAGAATACCTAGTGGCAGTTTGATATGTCTCTGGTTTGGCAAAACAAATGCTAAGCTTACAACTTCCACTTTATATAGGAAGGGAGTCTTAGCTCAATTGGTTGGGTGGGAACCTGAGAGATGTGGTCATGTACCCAACCATGTTGGCTCAAGTGCTCTTCAACTCGAATTTGAGTGTCTATTTTCTTCTTAATGATAATGAAAAGTGCCTAGTTCTTCCTAGGTTTGTCTCTTTTTTAAAAAAAATTCCGCTTTATATATATTTTTAATTTTTTTCTTAACCCACTAGATAGTATGCATCCATTGCCATTCAGTTTTTCGAAGTTACTACAAGTGGTCTTCTTTGTCATTAAACTTACCAGAAGAGTAGCTGAGAAGGCATACAGCATAAAAATGATGATTATCCCTAGGGCTTAGTGAAAGTATCCAACTTTTGCTTTTCGCGACATGAGAATCTTTGCTTTGCTAGAGGACCTCAATTTGCCTGCCTTTGATGCTCCTGCTTTTCATAAATTCCAGCATGAGCACGCATACAGAATACTGGTCTGCTCCCTTTTTTTTTATCTCCAAAACGTTATTGCTATCTTTTTCACTCAGACCTTCCATATGTCCATCAAAGAATAAATCCTTTGAGGATTGGCATTCTGATGCTATTGTTCATATTCCATTCTCTTTCCTGACAAATCCAGCTAAGTCGGTAATTTTTTAGAGGGTTAATTTCTAAGCAATTACTGTAAGAGACTCTTCTAATAGCTTTCTCACAGAAAAAAAAACAGACTCGTTTATCTAAGCCAAGTAATAGTGCTTGATTAATGATTTACCTCAGTCAAGTCATGGTAGTGTTGGGTTTTGAATTTACACCCCTTGAGAGGAAGAAGTATACTGATTGTTTTGAATAAAAGTGGTCTTCTTTTCTGTCCAAGTACTGCAGTTGATCTGCCCATGTATTTCCTTATTGATGATTTAGGACTGTCACGTGTAGGCGCCTCATCTCATATAGAGCTCAACTATTTGATGGTACAGGTACACAGATAAGAGCGACGTCTACGCCCTTGGCATGATCCTGGGCGTGCTTCTCACTGGGAGAGACCCAACAGACTCTTTCTTCTCGGGAGAAACCGGGCAGCTGGGCGGCCTCCCAAGATGGCTCCGTCATATACAGCAATCTACGGAGCCAAAAGAAGCACTGGATAGTACTATCTTGGGAGACGAGGGAGAAGAAGAGGAGATGCTGATGGCCATTAGGATCGCCGTTGTCTGCCTCTCGGATTCGCCAACGGATCGGCCATCCAGCGATGAGCTCGTCGCAATGCTAACGCAGCTCCACAGCTTATGATCATATACAGCTTACTGTTGCTCAACTAGCACGAAGAGGTGAGTGTAGCAGCTCTCACAGTGTCCAGTGCCTGTGAGTCCAAGCGACAGGGGAGCCAACAGTTCAAAGCCACATACTCCGTACAAGCAGCGGCTGTTCCCTATATGATTCAGTCATGTACTCATGTAGATGTAGTAGCTAGTGGTTGAGCTTCCTGGGTTGTTTTGCTGCCCCTTGGGTTGTGAATATACAGTATCTTTGTAGAAAGCTCTGTTGCCATGGATCTGTTGGTGTTAGCTGTAGCATGTAGCCTGTAGAAAGATGTGTGTTGTGCTGTGCACTGAGGAGGACCCGTCATGTACACCCGGCTCCACTCCACTTTGCCTGGGACACTATGATGCAAGTATTTAACAGGCTGTTGGGCCGGGGCCAACAGTTTCGATGGCATTTCTCTGCGTCTCACTCTCACATGTTTGATAGGAAGAGAGGAGCACTGCCGTGGTCATGGCCACTGTGCTCGCTTGATTGCTTCCATGTGCAGCCTGTTCGTGTAGACTTCTTGACTCTGTCAGACGCTGGATAATAAGGATCCTATGCGAGACTGGAACCGGACCATTGGTGAAATTATCTTCTTGTCCCTTTGCTAGCTATGGGCTCTGGAGAGCTGCATCGCCAGCACCATTTCTGAAAGGCTTTTATTGCCCACCCAACCTCTCCTGTTTTCACACTGTCTACCTGCAATGACCTGAATGGCATGCATGAGATGATGGGCCATGGGCCTCGTGGAGACGGTGAGCCCCTGCACACTAGCACAAGCAAAACGCAGCAGGGTTGGATCGGGATGGCCAAGGCCTGCAGACTGCAGTGATGCAGTGGCAAGCCCTATGCTTCCCCAAGAGTCCCAAGACTGCTAGGGTCGTGTGCTAAGCAAAGGTGGGGTGGCACAGTACATGCCAGTGGGCCATGCTTGTAGCGCTGGCGGGGCCCAGTGTCAGGACGAGCATCGCACGAGTACAGCATGCTGCATGCATGCCGCATCGCAGGCTTTGCATGTGGGCACTGAACGGCGCGGTTGTTCCCGGCGCTCACCTTTCCATTTGACAGGATAATGAAGCACCAGTAGTACTCCGAAGTCCGAACACGAGCAAGAAAAGCAAAATATGTTTTCGTAGGAAATTTTTTTACGACCACTATAGTACGTCGTGCCCATAACCCTCCCATCTTACAAGACCCCCAGCTGATAACAGCCAGCTCACATCAGGGGCGTCCCGGTTAAGTTAAATTGGAGTCCCAGTTCGAAAACTAAGTGGAGATCTATTTTTTATTATCAATTTTTAAAAAAATATTTATTTTTATTTCTCAATTCATATTTTACAGTAGGGCTCTGCTGATAGAAAGTCGATTGATTCTAATTGATTGAATAATGTTCTATAAGAGAAAATAAACTGAAACAAATTAAAAGTAGTTCAAGTGAACAGAGTCTAGATCAGGTGGTGTACAAAGACAATGCACAAAAAATTAAAATAAAGGGCTTACGATGTTATCTAAAAAATTAGACATTGATGACAGACTGTTTCCTTGAGAAAAAAAAGTATGTTATGATAATAGACTTATGTGCTCCACTAGACGATGTTTATGGGTCAAAAAGATAACTATAACTGATTTACTAATTAAAACAAATCATAAAATTATTATATATATTTAGGATACATAGTAATTTTTGGGGCCCGTAATTTTTGGGGGCCCAGTCGGTCACACGGCCCACACGGCTTTAGGGACACCCCTGCTCTCATATATCCCTCGATCTCAAAATAATGGTGGTCTTGTTCGGCTGATCTTTTCTACGCTTGATAAGCCGTTTGATATAGTTTTGACTGTTTTGTTGCGAGAGAAAAAAACACTGCATCATAACTGATAAGTCAAGCGAACAAAGTGAATGTAGAAAATATATACAATATTTCTATCTCTAAATAAATTTATTATAAAAATATATTCAATGGTCTATATTAATATTAATATTTTTATATAAAATTAGTCAAAGTTATTTCTCAAGAAGTCGGAACGACAGTTATATTGGGACGAAAGTAGAAAAAATATAATGACAAAAGAACACTTATGTGCTAAACTACTTTCCTATTGAGATTTCATTTAGTCAAACCTCGTTAGCCATCTAATTGCACAAAAGCTATTTTTCTGACATTTTTCCATATCATATGTGAAATCCTTAAGATTAGGTGGTCTAGAATCAAAGACATTAGCATGTAGCAACTGAATCATTTTTTCTTTGTAGCGATGTTATAAAGAGGTGGTTATTGTTCTTTGAGAGTAAAAGCTTCCTAAACACAACATTATTATTGTCGTAAAGTTCAAATTCAGACAACTCTAAAAAAACAAGGTTTATTTACCCCGTATGCTTGACCAGAAATACGAGTCTCTAGGGTTCCATTGTGATTCACCAATGGTCTAGTTTTTCAAGTATATAAGGCCAAACCCCCATATTCATTAGCTAGATTGAAGAGCCACTTTCCAAGCAACCATGCATTTTGTATCTCAAGATTCAAGATATCTAGATCACCTTGTCACTTCGATAGACAAAGAATCCCTCATCTCACCAATATGCATTACTTTCTTAGGGTTACCCCTTGCCAAAAAAATCTTGATTCGTCGATCCTTCTAAGGTTAATATTTTAGTACTTCAAAGAAAGACACCATATTCATAGCAAGAGTGCTCAATACATAGTTTATCAAGACTAATCTACCATCGTTAGACAAGGTTATCCTTTCCAATTGCTTTATTTAAATTGTCAACATATTTCCAATCCATATTGTTTAGCCTCCTATGCTTCATTGGAACTTCTAAATATCTAATGGAAAGTTGACCCATACAGTGATATGTTGTTTGTGAATATTGTGATGAGGTGTTTGGCCACCCAATAGCAAAATATTTTGTAAAAATAGCATCACCTCATGGTTGGGAAATGTTTTTGCAGACCATGCATGTAATAGTATACAGTAGACCTAAAAAAAAAAATCAAAATCACTATGAGAAAAAACGAGCCAATCCTCGAGTCACGTGTTTGTTGAGGTATATTCCCTCTTTTTAAAATTATAAAGTATTTTCATTTAAATAGAATGACTAAATACATAGTAGAAAATATGTACATTTAGACAAACAAAAATGTATTATAATTTACATAGATTGGAGGGATAAATTTAGGTTTTGTTTAGATCCTTTGAACTAACTAATAGTTAGCTAAACTTTAGCATTTGAGGATCTAAACATGGGGACTAAGAGCATCTCCAAGAGACTCTTCATATCCTTTCTATATGGTAGGAATAGAGATTTTGGTGAAAAACTACCCTCCAATAACTTATCTAAATGGTCTTCTAAATATAGTCATCCTCTATTTCGGATTTTTCGCTAGCCAAATATAGAAAACGAGAATGACTCTCTAGAGTATGCAAGAGATTTAGAAAAGCTGTTGGAAGATAAAAAGATATACAAAACGATTATTATGTAAATGACTCTCAAAATGATGATTTAGAGAGTGAAATTTAGAAAGACTTTTGGAGATACTCTTGGAGATGCTCTAATGGATGGGCTAAAGTTTAACTATAAACTCCAACTACCCCGTTCAAACATAGCCCTAGGCAGACGGAGAAAACAGGATAATAGGATATAGGAAAGAGAAGAAATAATTAGAGAGAGAAGAAGGGAGACGGAGAGCATGGGCCTGCCCCTAGGCAGGGACGAGCACGAGGGCCCAAGCCAAGGACGGCGTGCTCCGAAGGCAGGGCAGGCCGGGCCAGCGGCAGCGGGCGGGGGTATCGGCGGCGGCAGAGAGAGAGACAGGGCAGGCAGACCCGTGAGTCCCCCTCCCTTCGGCCTCGGGTCTCGTCCATACTAGTATCATGGTTTGCTACAGTAGTTGCCTCTCGATTTGCCCATTGGGTCACCACCCACCAGGCTACGGCCCGTACGGCCCACGGAACTGCGTCCCATCCCGGCCGTCCGACCCCGGGATGGACGGCCCGGATCACCCTCGCCTCTCGTGCTCGTACCACATGACAGTGGGCAGGCAGGCAGGCCAGGAGGAGCATGACACCGTCGGGGACGGACGTGTGTGTGCCAGGCCGAGATGCCTGTCGGGCCGTACGTGACGACGGCCCGGGAGCGCCCCCTTTTTCCCCGGTCGCCGAGGCAGGCGACCGATGAAACTTGACGGAGGAGGAGAGGAGGGGAGAGAGAGAGAGAGCACGTGGTGTACTCGGTACGCTCCTGCCCTGTCCTAGTGTCCTGGGCTTAGCGCGCTGTCTCTGTGAGCCTGGCTGCCTGCACAGGCCGCGCGCAGGTGCAGTGGGCCGGGTGCGTGCAGCGCGCAGGTGGGCCGGGTCGTCGATCGGATCGTCGCAGGCCAGTCAGGGAGGAGGGAGATCAAGATCCGATCAGATCATACGTAACGGAGGGAGCGTACGTATCCGCCATCACTACGGCGACAGCGACGGGGGCGCGTATGTGCCGGTACCATACTACCGGCACACGTCGCCATCGGCGTGCCTGCGTACCGTGCGGCGCGCCCTGTTGCGGCACGGGCCGGGCGGGGGCGGGCAGGCAAGCAGGCGTGCAACACGGCGCCACGACCTGTCGGCGTCTTGTCTCTCCGCAACCGTCCTCGATCCCTCTCCTTGCTCGCCTTGCTGCCTGCTCCCCTCCTCCTCTCAGCTCCGGGCGGTGGGTGGTGCTGCTACAGCTACACTGGTGCAGGCAGCAGCTTTGACTCGCGTCCTCCTCCTCCTCCTCTCGTGCCTGGTCTACTCTTGTTGGGCCGGGGCCCACCACGCGCAGTGCTGGACTGGATGGATTCTGCCTCACTCACTCCGTCACTCGTCGCTCGTATCCACCGGGTTCGTAGTATTGCATTGCATATACTAGGAGTATGCAAGTTTTCACATACGTACGTACTCCGTAGCTTTGTGTTGCAGCGAGCCGTTGGTGTTCTTCTGCTCGCGCCTCGTTCTTGCGCGTGCCGGCTAACCTCTTGTCCTGCTCTGGCGCTCCGTAGAAACGGTCTCAGACTTGTACTCCTCCTTTACTCCCTGTATAATAATAATAAATGTAACGGTGGATATCCTGGCAGGATTCGAATCAGCAGGTAGGGCTGGCGTCTGGAGTATGGACGGGAAGCACACGCGGGGGAGAGGGAGGGGGACGGACAGCGACCAGCAACGCGCGCGTGGGTTGAACGTTCCCTCCTTTTCCTTCCCACCTCTCTCCTCTCAACCGCACTGCGTTTGCGTGTGGATTCCGGAGACCCGAGACTGTTCCCGTTTCCACTTTTCACGCCCCGTTTTTTTGGTTAGACGACGAGGAAGAAAACGTACTGTAGTAGGAGTGGAAAATAGTGTACTGTCCGTATCTTTAGTTCACTGATGAAATGGAGCATACGATAGGGAGTTTTTCTTTGCATATTAGTACTATCTCTAGGATAAATAAATATATATAAAAAAGTTTGCTTTCACCCGGACATTCCGGTAAAAATCCAAATTTTTTTCCCCCCTACACCGTATCCAAGAGGCCGAGAGGAGTGCATGAGTCGTGACTCGTGTGGTCGACCCCTGAGGTCAACCTGAGGGAATTTCCCACGGTCCCGTCGCTCCCTTTCTATTCAGAGAATTTGACGATGCCTTGGCCGGCCAGTTAACATTTTCACGTTGCTGTCTGATACGCTGTGCTATTGTTAATCTATACTACGACAACCACCACGCTAGATATTCCTAGGAGCCTTTTTCGCTGGAGATGGCTAGGTTTGCCTAGACTAGGCTTGGACTTTTCGTTGGTTCGGTGCCCAGGTCAGTGTAGAATGTGTTCACAGCGAGCTCTTCAGTTGTGCGTGCCTCAAGCCCGGCTAGCTTCTTTCTTCCAGACCGAGACGAAGCTAGGCTATAGCCAGCCTAGCTAGCCAGCCGTGGATCTGCATTGCAACGAAATGGTCAGACGGAACAGAGGAGGGGAAAACGATGCAAGCGCCGATCGCCGAGACGATGGTGATCGAGACGACGCACAGGCACAGCAAGTGGCTACAAGGCGGGAAGGCGCCTCCCGGCCGCGGCCGCTAGGATCCGCCGGCAGCAGCGACAAAAGCCGTCGCCGTCGGCGTTCCCGTTCCTGGGCGGCAAATTGGCCACCACGGCGGCCCCATTGCCGCCTTGCCGGCAGGAAGCGTGGGAAGCATCGGCCAGTCGGGTCAAAGCTGATCCGAACAACTGTACTAAGTGGTGTTTGGATCCATTAGATCTAGGTCTAAAGTTTAGACTTTAATGTGAGTCTAAAGTTTAGACTCTAGGACATACAAACTATGATGTTTGGATACATAGTCTAAAGTATGTTATGCACCTCTTTAAACCCTATTAGCATCTCTTTTGGTGCTAAAAATTTTAGACCCTGCTTTAGATTTAATGTCACTTTAGACCATATTTTAGACCCCTGTTTAGATCTATGAGTATAAAAAAAGTGCTAAAAGTATAGGTCTAAACTTTAGACCATGATCCAAACAGGGCCTAAATCCGAGTTTGCTAATTTGTTTCTTCCGGAAATAAACGCTGATCTCGCTGAATTGTGGGCACCAGCCACTAGCAGAAGTGCATTTTTTTTTTAAAAAAAAATACTGTAGGAAAAGAGGACGGTGTCTGTCGGGCCGTCTCCGTTATCGTGTTTGTCATCGGCATAGTGACTTCGACCTGCGCTTACCACTAAATAATTAATAAATCAAGCGAGCCTCGCAAAGAAAACAAAATATGAATTGGGTGCAGGACTGCAGGAGTGGTGACGGAGCGCTTGCCATGGCTTTCTTCTCTCTCTATTGAAAAAAAAATACAATTCGAGCATCTTCAACAATTTACTAAATCACTTATTATCTTTTAAAATTTGGCAAATCAATTAAAAAACACTCTCCAACAGTTTGCCAATTGAACTTGCCAATTCTATATGTTTGCCAAAAGATTGCATCGGTTTGCTATTTTTGTGAGCGCGCATCGGCTTGCCATCCTCTCGCCCGCGAGTCCTCCGCTCGGTTTCCCGCATGCAAGTTTCCTTCGAATGCAAGTTTCCTTCCTTTTTAATCTTTTTTTTTGATTTGGCAAGTGAGAAATAGTAAATTGTTGGAGATGACATTTTTCCAACTTGGCAAATTATTATAGCAACTTGCTAAAACACAAGATTTGACAAGTGATAAAAAAAACCATTTTTTTTGGAGATGCTCAGTTTAACAAAGCTGACTAAATGGTTTTTCAATAAGACTCTGGTGTAGTACGAGTGAGTCCCTGTCGGACGTGGCACTGTCTGCCGAGCTGGTAAGACAGCTCACGCGATCACTCTCGTGCTCTCTCTTCCTCTCCGGTAAATTCATTCATCGCTGGCAGGCTACGACGACCTGGCTGTGCAACTGGACCCGCTCGAATCCGATCCATCTTCTGCCGTGCCGACTTGCTACAGGAGTTAGGGGAGGAGATGGTCAAAGTAGGCGCCAAAAGTAAAAGGGGCAGGCACGGCCACGAGCGATGTCACGATACGGTACAGTAACCTACGGGCAGAGTAATCAATTACAGTAGTTAATTACTCCATTAGTTTAGTATAGGTACTATAATAATCGACTAGGCTAATCCGCCTGGACTCCTTGGACGCAGCAGCAAGTGGTAGCTCCAGCACGCACCGGCATTGGTGGTGGTGGGCCAGGCCAGGTTAGGTCTTCACGTCGGGAGACGGAACTTTTTTTATAATAAAAAAATGCCACGATTATCGTTGCTAATCCTAACCTAATCTAATGAACCGGGTAATGATGAGGGCGACGAGGCCGGCCGGGCAGGCAGCAGGGGAGCTGCGAGGGCACAGGAGACAGCCCTCCCGGTCCTCCTAGGATTATCGCTGCCCGCTGCAGCCATGTGCGTGCGTGCCTGGGCCCTTGGCGCCACGCAATTTAGTTTAGTTTAGTTTAGTTTAGTCGTGCGATTAGGGCGAGACCGACGGATTAATTAGTCGGGAGGACTAAACTAATGGTGGGTGGGGGGATGCCGAGACGTGATGCTGCTGCCACTGTTCGCATCGCCCGCTTGCTGTTGCAGTGGAGCAGTAGTAGTTTATTGGAGGCCCCCGCCCCCCGTCCCCGACGACGGGAACAGGAGCAGGCCGCGCCCCGCGTGCCGCGACACCGCCGCGGCTGCCTCCTCTCTCCCGTGCGGCCGCGCCGTCGCCGTCAGCCTACCCGTGCCGCGCCCAGCAGAGCAGTACCACCCCTCGCCGTGCCACGCCACGCCACTTTCTGTTCCTTTCACACAGCAATTATTGCCCCCCGTTTGCTTGCTTTTCTTTCTTGGTGAAGTGCTCCGTCGTGGTTAAACTAAACTAATCCTCACGATGAGGTTGTTAATCTCCCTCGGTTCCTCCCTACTAGTATGTTATTATCTGTTGTGCTGGTGCGCTCGCACGCGATCTCTGCTGACCTGACCTGATCTGCCTTTTAGTAGTAGTATTTCTATTATATTTCCTCTGCATCACTATTATGCGCTAATGACAGCCAGGGCCGGCGTGAAGTGAATGAGGGGAGGAAAAAAAAAGGCAGCACTAGCCACATATCATTGCCGCCAATGCTCTGCTGTGGCAGAGTCATTTGCATGCAGGCATAGAGCTCACAAGTACTATCACATCTTTTCTAGGAGTATTATCTTCTCCGTGTAACCCCCAGGGCCCACCAGCTTAGACAACAAGGAACAGTTCCGTCAGCGAGTTGAGCATGAAAACAAGGTGTCCCCGATTCATACCGCCCACCGCTGGCGCGCTCTTCCTTTCTTACCGCCCAGAGGTGGAAAAAAACCGTGCGCGTTCGTACGTGCACGAGGACTTTTGGCCCGTGACAAGGAATGCAGGCAGGCAGGCAGGCAGGCAGGCAGACAAAGGTTTTGCATCGATTTCCGATTACGGCGTCGCCCTGCCTTGCCTTTTCTGGGTGCAAATAAATTACTCCTGCTCTTGACATTGCTTAACGCTTCCCAATCAAGCTGTGCTTTGCTTCCCCGACGATCCAACCCCTCCCTGCCGTGTTCTCTTTTTTTTTCCATCTCTATTTTTAGTTGGTTTCCTGGTACACGCATGCATCCATCAACGGCCAGGGAATTCCACGTGTACAACCCCCCTGGCCCCTTCCGTGGAAAACGCAACCCAGCCAAGCAGCTTATCGCGTTTGCCTCCCACTGGTCCATGGCACGATAAAAACGCAACGAAAGGGAGCGGCAAAAAATGGAACGGCACTGAGGTGCATCCGAG
This sequence comes from Microstegium vimineum, assembly GCA_022036555.1. Lineage (NCBI taxonomy): Eukaryota > Viridiplantae > Streptophyta > Magnoliopsida > Poales > Poaceae > Microstegium > Microstegium vimineum. The sequence continues at coordinate 22,240,278 of CM039137.1, forward strand.
TTTTCCGCGCTGGCTGTCGATTTCCGCCACCGGGAAAATAATATGTCCTGTTTTTTTTATATAAAGACAAAAGGAGAGTGATCTTTTTTCTGTGGACTAGAAGTCGGAAAGGCGACGTGTCGGCCGGATCATGCACGGGCGGCGCGGTAATTCCCGTTGAATAGTAAAGAAACTAGTGCGGTTCTAGCTAGGACCCATTCACATTTACTACTGTGTGCTGGAGTACGAGTATAGTAGCTTCCTCCGTAGTATTGAGTGCGATGTAACGTTTACCGATCCAAGACGCCTTTAATGCCCTATTTAGCACGGTAGTAGCTCTTGAGTTTATCTTGTTGACATAATTACTGTATCAATAATTATTTATTTATCTTCTTTCCTACTATAGAGTACATAAATAAATAAACTAAGGCAGTAGATTTCTTTCTTTTCCTTTTCTTCACCAGCTCTCGCAAGTCGCAACACAGCGGTAGACAAAGAAAAAGCCTTGCGGCCACTCAGAGTCAGAGATGGGTTTCCATCACTCGGGCTGGTAAATAAATTCAACCTTCAAACATCAACCCGAGCAATTTCCAGATTTTCTCCGGAAAGAAAATATTTTTCGCACATTTATACTCGGCTGGGAGCGCGTCGGTCAGTCACCTACGATTCGCGCCTGGACCCTCCCCACGGCCCTACCCGCACCCCTACCTATAAAGCAGCGCGTCCGTCCGTAGGTGTGGTGAGGTGCGCGGCAGCGCCCGCCACTGCTCGGCTCTACTCCTGCCCCCCGCCGCTGATGCTGCTGCACGGACACCGCACCCACCACCCACCCCGTCTCGCTTTGCGCTCTGCTGCCGCTGCAGGCCGGTCAGACCAGACAGCCAGCCAGCCGCACACACGCAAGCACCGGCCCGGGCCCACGCCGAACCGGGTCGCGCGAACCGGTGGTCCAAGCCAACGCGGCCGGGTCACCACCGGCTTTTTTTTGTTGTTGTCCGAACGGCACCGCTGCGCTGCGCTGCGCCTCGTGGGGGGTGTCTATCTCTACTCCCTACAAAGAGACCACCAAATCCCCCCTACCCCATCTCCTCCCGTCTCCCCCTCCTCTCCTTCCTCCCCGTCCCCGCACAAAAACATTTCTCTCCACCTCACGACCGCTACTGCCGCCTCCTCTTCCCCCTTTCCGCCTGCCTTCGCTCTCTCCCCCTTTTCCGCTCGCCTTCTCCTCCGTCTAGGGTTTCCCACCCCGCCGCCGCCGCCCGTCGCCGCCTGATCCGAGGCAGATGCCGTCAGCAGCAGCCATGGCGCTGCCGTCCCAGGCCCCGTCTAACTCAGGTACGCACGCGCGCTTGCGCCAGATCCGGTCAGCTCCGGCGGCCTGCTGCCTTCTTTCTCTCTAATCTCTGCTCGTGTACGCCGTCTCCTCCCCGCGGGGGCTCGTGCTGATGGTGCTTCGCTCTGTTCCCGCAGGGGATCCGCTGTACCCGGAGCTCTGGCGCGCCTGCGCTGGCCCGCTCGTCACCGTCCCCCGCGTCAACGACCTCGTCTTCTACTTCCCGCAGGGACACATCGAGCAGGTACACCTCCTCCTCCTTGCTCTGCTCCCGCTGGAGCTTCTGCTTGCTCCCCTGCTCCGGTGGCTGATTTTCGGTGCTGGGGGCTCTCAGGTGGAGGCGTCCATGAACCAGGTCGCCGGGAACCCGATGCGCCTCTACGATCTGCCCTCCAAGGTGCTCTGCCGCGTAATCAACGTAGAGCTCAAGGTTCCCTCCTCTTCCCGCCACCGTGTTTTTGCCCTCCCTCGATTTTTCGCTGCCAATTCTGCACCTTCCGAGCTCGCTCCCCCTGCGGCGAGCAATTGCTGGCCCGGTGCTTACGCTTTTTCTGGGTTTTTGGCAGGCGGAGACGGACACCGACGAGGTCTACGCACAGATCATGCTGTTGCCTACAGAGCTCGAGGTAGCCTCCCAACTCGGACGACTTTATCTCGGCGCGTATTTCGGGAAAATTTCCCTCGGTGCCTCGTTACTAGGAGATTCTCACTTGCTCTCGCTCTGCTTGTTCGTTCATCCAGCAAACCGATGGTGCGACTGAGAAGGCGATCGCTGCAGCTGCTGCGTCGCCGAGGCCAGCAGTCAGGTCCTTCTGCAAGACGCTCACAGCCTCCGACACCAGCACACACGGCGGCTTCTCCGTGCTGCGCCGACATGCTGACGAGTGCCTCCCTCCCCTGGTGTGTGCGCTCTCTCCATCCCCTGTGGATTCTAGTTCTCTACTATTAATAGAACTAGAGACGCGCGTGCTTCTGCTTCAGATTTGTCTCGTCAGGTCAGTTGATAGTCTTCGTACCGTCTGCAGGATATGACCCAGGCTCCTCCCACACAGGAGCTGGTGGCGAAGGATCTGCATGGCATGGAGTGGCGCTTCCGCCACATCTTTCGCGGTAATTTGGTCTCCTGTCATTTGCTGTGGTTCGTATCTGTTGTGTATGCTATGAGACTGATTGATTTGTTGCACTGTTACTTTCGATTGTCTGTGTGATGTCTATATATTCAGTATTTTTCTGGTTAGATTATCCATCAGTTTCTCTGTGATTCGTTGCATCTGTTATGTTAATTCCTAGATCTCGTTTATGTGCCTGATGTTGATGATTGTTGTGCAAAATCTGTTTTCAGGGCAACCTAGGCGTCATCTCCTTCAGAGTGGTTGGAGTGTTTTTGTTAGTTCCAAAAGGCTTGTCGCTGGCGATGCCTTCATTTTCCTCAGGTCTGCTGTGTTTCCTGCCTACCCAGCATGAAAGTAATTCTTGATCTGGTGCTAAGTTTCTGTTATTCCTTATGCAGAGGCGAGAATGGTGAACTTCGAGTTGGTGTTAGGCGGGCTATGAGGCAGCTGTCTAATGTACCTTCTTCAGTCATATCTAGCCAAAGCATGCACCTCGGAGTCCTTGCAACTGCATGGCACGCCATTAACACCAAATCCATGTTCACTGTCTACTACAAGCCTAGGTATGTTGACATGTCTGCAGCAAACTGATTACATTACTGAGACTTTACATATTGGTCTACCTTGATTATCTTGCATGAAACTATATTCTGCAATTTGTTCTAAGTAAAGGTAGTTAATTTGTTGCTGATCTCTAAATGTCAATGTTAGGACGAGCCCTTCAGAGTTCATCATACCATATGAACAATATATGGAGTCGGTAAAAAACAATTATTCTATTGGGATGAGATTCAGGATGAGGTTTGAAGGGGAAGAGGCTCCAGAGCAGAGGTAACTGCCTTATTGGCCTTCTGTATTTTGTAGCTTTGTGTCACCTGGTCCTATCGCTGTACTGGCTCATTATTTGTAGTTACTTATTCTTGATGTATTTTTATCGTCTTTTAGGTTTACTGGTACAATCGTCGGATGTGAAAATCTCGACTCACTATGGCCTGATTCCAGTTGGAGATACTTGAAGGTAACTGCTTATTCAATGTTTATTATTTCCATTATGGTCTTGAATCTTATGCTTATGAAGTTTTTTTTATTAATTATAGGTGCGCTGGGATGAGCCTTCTACTATCCCGCGGCCAGATAGGGTCTCTCCTTGGAAAATAGAGCCTGCTTCATCACCTCCTGTTAATCCACTCCCACTTTCTTCTAGAGTAAAAAGACCTAGACAAAATGCTCCTCCACCCGCACCTGAATCATCTGTTCTCACAAAAGAAGGTAAATTTACTAGATTGTTCAGTTACAAGAGCAATGGTGACTAAAATATAGCCAGGCTAATGCTTTGCAAATCATCTTATGCAATTTGTAGTTGCAGCCAAGATCGACATTGACTCTGCTCAAACACAACATCAAAATTCGGTCTTGCAAGGTCAAGAGCAAATGACCTTGAGGAACAACCTGACTGAAAGCACCGACTCTGATTCCACTGTTCAGAAGCCGATGATGTGGTCCCCATCACCCAATGGAAAAACCCACACGAATTTTCAGCAGAGACCTGCTATGGATAATTGGATGCCATTAGGAAGGCGTGAAACTGACTTCAAGGACACACGTTCCGCCTTCAAGGATGCACGCATTGCCTCTCAATCATTTGGAGATACACAGGGGTTCTTTATGCAAGCTTATGATGACAATCATCAACGTCTTTCTTTCAACAATCAGTTTCAAGATCAGGGTTCAGCCCATCGCTTTGCGGATCCATACTTCTATATGGCTCAACAACCTTCTATGACTATTGAATCAAGCACACGGACACAAACAGCAAACAATGACTTGCGTTTCTGGAGTGACCACAATGCGACCTATGGTAATCCAAGTGATCAACAGCAGCAGGGTTTCAGCTTTGGACAAAACCCATTAAGCTGGTTGAACCAGCCATTTCCCCACGTTGAACAGCCTCAAGTGGTGAGACCTCATGCGACAGTTGCTCCATTTGATTTGGAAAAGACTAGAGAAGGCAGTGGGTTCAAGATTTTTGGGTTCCAAGTTGATACAACCAGTCCTCCTGTCCAGTTGAGCTCTCCATTGTCTGCTATCCGGGAGCATGTGGTACAAACTAGACCATCGGCACCAGTGAATGAATTGCATCCTGTGCATAATGAGTGCTTGACTGAGGGGTCTGTAAGCACAGCTGGAACTGCAACTGAGAACGAGAAATGCATTCAGCAAGCCCAGCAAAGTTCAAAAGATGTCCAAAGCAAATCCCAGGGTTCTTCGACAAGGAGCTGCACAAAGGTATGTTTTTTTATGTCTGACCATGCACTTGTCTATACAGATCTTATTCAATTTGTGCATGCGAACAGTAATATATTATCAGTCATTGGCTCATTCAGTGATCTTAAAAAAATAGTTTTGACCTCTCTAGACAACGGAATTTTGCTATACAGTTGATAACTCCCTGAGGGTTTGGATCCTAATTGTACATATCTGTACTGGTTCTACTATCCCATGCCTCGAAGCTGTAATTTTCACTAACTGATCAAATCAGCAAATTATCGTTTGGTGGGCTTCCTAGGTTTCCTAACATTTGCACTTGATAGAATTAAATGAAAAAAAAAGAAATCAATTAACTCAACATACCTGCTGATACATGGCATGAATGCTTTCAGTCCATGTAGAATGGCTTGATTGCACCATTATAGTTGAATGTATAACAATATTATTGCATGATTGCTTTGTGGCTGAGCCTATATTTTTTTTATGTAGCCTATCCTCTGCAATTTACATTTATGCTTTGAATGGTTTTCAGGTTCATAAGCAAGGAGTTGCGCTTGGCCGTTCTGTGGACCTCTCTAAATTCACTGACTATGATGGACTCAAAGCAGAACTAGACAAGATGTTTGAATTCGAGGGTGAATTAGTATCTGCTAACCAAAACTGGCAGATCGTTTATACTGACAATGAGGGTGATATGATGCTTGTGGGAGATGACCCGTGGGAGTAAGTCGTCTTCTTTTGGGAGCTTGATACGTGTCTGATCTTTTTCCCCCCTAATATTGACACCAGTTCATTATCTATGAGCAGAGAGTTCTGCAACATCGTGCGCAAGATCTACATCTATACCAAGGAGGAGGTCCAGAAGATGAACTCAAAATCATCTGCGCCAAGAAAGGAAGAACCTCTGGCAGCGGGTGAAGTATGTGCCGCCACAAATGAGTAGGATTTGTCTGCTGCCTGCAGCAAGCAAATTTTAGATAACTAGGTAAGTCCTCCTTTGATCGTTGATACTTGTTTTTGCAGTAGTGATGGCGAATGAGTTTTTAACTGAACTAAATAAACATTGGATATCTCTGTTTACTAACTGTATAAATGCATTGTTAAATTCGCCATGCGGTAGGCTTAGGTCTTCTAATTCTTGTCACACATGATGTTGATTCTTGATCCTGAAACCCTCTGGTGACAAGTTACTTATGTTTTGTATGATAAGCTGCACTGAAATAAAGGAAAAAAAGGGGCTCATCTTTCGGTTGTGGCATTTGTCTTGTGTGTGTAGGTTGTGTGAAGGAAGGCGTCGACGCATGATGAAGTCATCGTGCCGGGTCCCAGCCAAGTAACTCCTGAAATCTTTTGCTTGTCGGTTGCAACCCGTCCCCCGTCCGTTTGGGTGTTAGTAGGGAACGTAGAACTGTCTCCATTTGCTTGCTTCTCCGCAGTTTGCTCTTGGCAGCAAGTTTAAGAGCCAAGACTATTAATGTTATTTCTGATTTGCTCCCTGCCTTTTCTGATCTGATGTAAATATTTATGTACCCAGTCCCAGCCACTAGTAGTGAGTATTAGTAGGAGGAAGCAGTAGCAGTGAGTACCTTTGGTATTAACCAGCAGCTATTCGCGGCATTTTAATTCCTGTAAGCGTAGCTCTGTAGCGTGAGATAAGTTGGCAAAACACTGGTATATGTATCTCTGATCTTCTCACTGAATGTATTGTAAGAGTTATAGAGGACCTAACCTGTGACCTCCCATCTTTCTGTCTGTTGTCTTTCTGCTCTCACCACGCTGTGTGCTGCCTGTTGTCTGCTGTGCGATGCATATGTGCTAAGTGCAAATACCTGTCGTTTACAAAGCCTTTTGTGGCAACGACGGTGACCTAAAGGCACAATCTCTATTTGCCATCCACTTCCACCCATATGCGTGATTGGGGAAGATGGGAATGCAGGAGCGAGGGAGAGAGGCACAAGTGTGGCGGGGCCGGGCCCCCTCTGCCTCTCCGCTCCATATCGTCTTGCCTGCCTGCCTGGTGTCTGGGTGATGCAATGCAATATGCAAAGGATAACAAAGCGAAAGACATTAAGGCAACTGGACAGCGATCTCCCGTCCCATTTGGTGTGTTTTGTTGATGCACGAAACCGAGGAAGTGGCGCGTGGTGCTGCTGTGCTATTTTTGCTTGCAGCGGAAAAAGAAAGGGTGGCGGGGGCAAGCAACCAACTAACCAGGCACACCCATGTTTCTTGGCTGCCTCCCTCGGCCCTGCCTGGCAGCCTGTCTCTCTCCCCCCGACTTCCCCTTCCCCGTGGAAAAACAGGGCGTGCACGGTTGGTCGTCTCCGTGGAAAAGCCATCCATCCATTTCGTTTCCTCGCACTCGCACAGTTGGCGCCACTGGTATCCGTGTCGTGTTTGACCCGTCCGCCTGCGCCTGGGTTGCACTCGCACCTCCGGTGGCGTTCGTGCTGCCACTGGCGGCCAGTGCCAGCCGTCTCCCCTCCACCGGTCAACGTGGCAGAGCTAGGCTCGGTGCTCTCATCCCGCACCGCGAAATGCGCCGTGTCCTGGCAGGCGATACGAGGGGAGGGCTGGCTCACTGGGCGGGACACCTGGTGCCGTGTAGCGTGGAAACTGGAAAGAGACGCGGCTTTTGCGATGTGCGCGCGCGAGGGTCTCTTTCAGCGCGCCGGAGGCCGAAACGTGGCGGCGAGGTTCGCTCGCTGCATGATGATCCGATGCGGTCCATCTCCATGGGATATGCTTTGGGGTGGTCGGGGCGACGACAGCAGATCAGACTGGCCAGCACCAGCAGCCGTGGAACGTGCCATATGATATGCCAATCCTATCCTAAGGGCGTCACTCACTCACTGCTGTGGCCTCGTGGCTGTCCTAATGGATCCACTGATGCTCTGGCGAGCAGATGGTACAGTGCGCCCGCACCAAGGACAAAACTTTGACCAGAACTGCTGATCTTCATGTTCAGCCCATAATTTCTACGGCTCATAAGTTTGTTTTATTATAATAGGATATAAACATATTATATCATTATTGATATAAATAATCGATTAATAAATTCAAGCGATTAAAAACAATCGTTAAATGAATGAACTCATCTTCCTTTATTATACTCCTTATCAGCAGGAGTGTTATTTATTACTATCTCCGTGCTCCTAAAAAAAAATACAATTCTCGTTTTTCGAAAAGTCAAACGATTTAAATTTTAACTAAATTTATATAAAAAATATCAACATTCATGATATGAAATTATTATCATTAGATTGGTTATAGAACATATTTTTATAATAAAATTATTCAGAGACATAAATAATAATACTATTTAATATAAAGTTAATCAAACATGAGCTACATTGACCGATATGTTTCCCATAATTACATTCTTTACGGAATCGGAGGTACTACTACGAAAGATACAATTGTTGATCCTGGTGAGTCGTCACCCTGACAGTTTTGACTGGATCCGGACGAGGCGGGTGACGACGAGGGCCATCCATGATCCGGTGCGGATTCTGGTACGGCTCGCGCGCGCATGAATGTCGAGGGGAAGCATCATCATGGCCTCGCGCACAGCATACTCCTAGTCCTAGGCTAGGACGACGCTGACGCTGCTGCCTGTGGGCTGTGCCTGCCTCGTGTCTGTTTCACTGAATCGAGAGGGGTAGCTAGGACCCACTACTACGATGCTAGTGGGCCCCGGGCATCCTCGGCAGTCGCACTGTAGTAGGTGTAGCAGCAGTTATTGCTGTGTGGGCTGGTGGTCTGCTGCTCACTGCACTCACTGCTGGTACTGTAGCGCTGTTGTCCTCGTGCACGCAGCATCGTGGACTGTTGTGCGGACGAGGACGGTGGACGGACGGCGAGCACGGACAACAGCAGCGGCAGCCTTCACTGACTGGCTTGGGCGGTTGGGATCCTCGTCGTCGTCGTCATTGGTATCAGTATCAGCAGGAGAGGCACGCGAGCCCAGCAGGCTAGCAAGCAGGCCACGGCCCACCACGGAGAGAGGGGAGGCAAGTGGGCCCCGCGTTCGCGCTGGGGTCTACTACAAGGTCCGACCCACGCGGCCTCGAAACGGCATCTAGGCAGGCTCCGCGCCAGTCCAAGCACGTCCCGACAAGGCCGCAGCCGCCCCTCTGCCCGCACCCGCTGTTGGGGGCCCAGCCTCAGGCCTCAGCAGTCAGCACTCAGGCTACAAGCCCACACCCCTTGGTCCGTCGTTCGTCTCCCTCGTCCCTCTCCCACCTCCCTCGTTTTCCTCATGCCGACGACCAGGCGTGTCAGCGTGTGTGGTGTGCTGGAGCAGCAGAAATGGTGCGCTTGGAGTCGCCGATGGATCGATCGAGTCCTCAGTCCTCACTGTCACTGACCCTGCCAAATGTCAAGTGTGAAGGAGTCCGGGACATGGACATGGACCGACGCCTTCGTTGATTGTCCCCTTAGCACCCTGGTAGTAGTAGCTGCTCCGATCCAGCTCTGGCCGGCCGCCGCGTGGGGAGACCAGGGACGGACGGACTGACGGAGAACGTGTAGGCTAGGGAGACGAAGACGGAAACACGCGTCGGCACCGCGTCTTTGACGTGACCGCGCGCCGGCGGGCCGGCTGCTGGTTACTTGTCGGTTGTCACTCGCTCTCGTCTCGTGGAAATAGTGCACTCCGTAGAAGAAGAAACAAATGAGGTGTTTGATCCCCTTGTCAAATTGATAAAATATTTTTTGACGAATGGATTTAAACATGCAAAATAAAAAATGGTAAAAAAACAAAAATTTACCATTTATCATTTGTCACTTTAAAGTGGCAAATAAAGACAAATAGAAAATCCTTCCACTCATATCCCTCTCTTTTATGCATGACATGTGAATGAGTGTAATTATTATGGGTATAATTATCTTTGTATGTGTCATTTGTCATTTTCCATTTACCATTTATCAAATTCATTTGTCATTTGCCAAAGAATCCAAACACCCCCCAAAACATCACGACGTTGAACACGCCCCCTTCTCCTCCGTCTGGGGTCGATCGGAATTCGGACGGCGTGTTATTACATTTACATGCATGCATCCATTCCAGCGTCGTGGACTCGTAGTGGACCACTAGCTGGCCTCTGGAATCATCCTAGGACGCTCGATCTATCCTCAATAACGCGTCTAGTACTGTACTAGCTACGAACGACGACTTGATTGGTGGCGTCTCAGGTTTCACAAAATCCCAGTCTCTAGTGCAGGAGTGACCATCAGATTGACTGCTTGCGTTGCGTGTTCACTCGGAATTGTCAGCTAGCTTCTGTTGTATATGCAATGCAATGCTGCAATATCGGAACCCGAATGCACAAGATGCTAGTATACTGCCTATTGACTGTATACAACACAAGAAACAGCGTTGCTAGACCAGTTATTGGTAACCCGAGAAAGGTACCTCAGCGAAGCCTCCGGATTTCGTCTCCCGTCATCAACCAAGAGCGACAGAAAACAACAGAAACAGATACGACTAGGACTTGGTGCCTTGAACACAAATGCATTTCAGTGCATCCATAATTCTCTCCTTTCCAAAATAAGAGCACTACTCCCTCACTCGGTTCCAAAAACATATTAATTTCTACGATAATCATAAGTCTAACCAACTTTATATGAAAAGTAACATCTATGGGACTAAATGAATATATTGTGAAAATATGTTATACTAATTTAGTGCTATAAATATTTTATTTCCACCGTACATTTAATTAAATTTAAAATAGTTTGATTTAGCCCAACTCTATAGGTTGATTTAATTTGTGTCAGAAACTATGACTCTATGGAAACTCAACATCTGTTTGTTCACCACAAGCATATTAACCGTACAAGGATATCCCCAGCAAATACTACAGCTGGAGGCATTAAATACCTTGACCCGTACAAGTTTGATACGAGTTGTCTAAAACTACAACAAACAATGATACAAGTTACAGAGGATTGGCATACACATCTTGATAGCAATGCTCTTGTCCAACTCCCAGGTGTTATTCTCTGTAAGCATGGCAAGGTATACTGGTTTCAACATGCAAGAAGACTGCTAGCTAGACTACAAAATTTTGCCCACCTTTTAAGGTAAAAAAAATGGCACGCTATCCTTTTTTGCTTGAAAGACTGAAGCATGCCTTACTGATGACTCACTTGTTTGCTATTATACAATCTGTATTGTGTATCCTTATGCCGCTCAAGATATAACCGCCAAACGCATTCATTTGCATGTGTGGATGGGTGCGCGATGGAAGGACCTGTATTGTGCATAAGGAAGACCAGAGTTCTTTAAGTTCTACAGCAATATATCTTAGAAGGGAGCTAGGGTACATGAAATAAAAAGTAATAGCGCATCTTTCCAATCTGTTGTAACTGTTGAAACATGGACCATCATGTGGGAAATTACAAAATATGGCCTAGCTATTGTGCATTTTCCCTATCTTTTGTAACTGTCGAAAGATGACCTAGCAGCACATGTAACTATATTGATTCTTGGTAGCCCACAAATTTTGTTTATGAAATTAGCCTATTGCATTTTAATAAGCAAATTCAGTACACATAATACATTATGATTATCGGAGGAGTGCAGAATTGTCCTCAAATGCACATATCTAAGAATAAGAGAACCTTAAAACTCATAAGGACAGCTATTTCTGCTTTAAATTCTTCAATGTTCAGGTGCTGACCTGGTATTCACGTAGCCAGGGTTCAGAAAGCTGCAATCCAATAGCCATCTTTGATTGTTGTAAGCTGTGCATGCACTTTGCAAGAGGCTGCATGAAGATATAGACAAAGAAATAAGGAACTATGAAAATCATATTTTATAGAAGAACAAATGAGAGATAGGATGAAACAAAAATGACTTCTCTCCACAACACATGTTAATAATCTCAGGCATGAAAAATGATGCTCTATGCTGCTTTCCATAAACTTCAATCAAGATTCTAGACAGCACAAATTCTAGCTTAAATGCAATAAACCAAATAAAATTTAGTTCACACGTGGCATGCTTCTGTATCAACATCAAGAAATATTTACTTACATCAAGATACTGATGATATATAGCAAATGGAGCTGAATAAGACAAAAGTGGAAGCAGATCAGCGACAAGACGCTCTACTTCATGGCCAGGGGCAGCAACAATCAAACTGCATTAAGAAGACACAATCATGTTAATTAGAATATGTACTATAATAGAAGAATAACTTTCTTATATAACTTATATTACCTACTAAAGCCATGTTCTTTCCAATATTTCATCTTCTCTGGTGATGGTGCTTTCCCAGCTCTAGAAGATTTTGAAGCATTTAAATTACCATCACTGCCTTTGCCATCTACAGATTTACATAGCATCCAGAGATCAAAACTTAACTTCACTAGAGCATTTTTGGATTCATCAACTTTTTACCTAATGAAGAGTTTTCATCTTGAACAGGATGCTCATCCAAAGAAGGCTCTGAGACCTCCATATCAGTTGGCTCATCTGTCAATAACTGTGCCTTCTCATCTGACACTGCTGTGTCAACTTGCTGTGCCAAGAGACCCTGGGCATCCTCATCTGATACTACAGCAGACTCTACCATCTCCCCTTCAGCGCCACCATTGAGAAGAGAAGGGGTATTCCCAGAACTATGCATTGAACATAGGTCACTAAGTGGCGCCTGAACAATCCTGAACAGAAAGTTTATCACAACATTTTCAGACACAGTATAACTTCAACTAAATCATGGATGCTGCCCACTTCTATAACTTGAACTACTTCATTCATATATACCTCAAGCTTGAAATAATATAAGAATATAATACATGACAGTATGGACCAATAGTCCAAAACAAGTGAATGGTTATTAAATTGGATGGTAAACAATTAGCAAATCCAGTTTGAATGGCTGTATTCATGAATTTGTACAATCCAACAAGGTCACACAACTGGAGAATAATTTGTGCTTCAAATCTGCTGATAGACTAACGGTGAATAGTCCAATTACAATTTTATAGTTCATGCGCTCCAAATAATTCATGCTTTGTTTTTGGATGACAAATGTGCTATTAACTTGATTAGAAAGTCACTTTTCCATAACATTGTTATTCCAGACATCATCTAATTAAAAGCAACCTAGTGCCAAAAGAAAATTACCTGCTGACCATATCACTACTCAAATTGTACATTCTTATAATGTCGATGGAGCAGGGTGCTGAACCAAGATATGTGCTGCAAACATAACCTGTACCTGTTAATGTAATGAACAACAGAAAATATTCATAATCACATAAGAATTTACATAACCAATGCATTATAATGTCTATGCAGCCCAGAGAACACCAAAAGACAGTTCTAATCTAATATATATTAAAAAATGATGAATACTGGACATTGGCAGTTAGGGACAATGGCAGTCACCAGGCACTTAGGACTTGCATATTTAAAGAATATAGCTTGCACTTTGTGGCAACAAGTAGCGCAACTTCCACATTTTAGTGCTCACATGCATAAAAAAAATATTATTTGGCTTACTTATTCCTCATACCGACAGCAACAACATAGATCAAACTGTCATAGAGCAAACTCCACCAAAAATCCTGGTGGCTTCTAGACGATCATAACTATGTAAACAACAGTGTGTTTCGGGAAAAAAAGGTATTAAGTGGAGCATTTAGCATCTGCATGTAACCAATAGAGCTTAATTGTATATAATTTAATAACATCCATTAAGTTTAATCTTATTAAACTAGTAGTAAAGTAAAAGAGAAACATATTTTACCTCCTAAGCGTTCAGCAACAGCTCCAACAACTAAACCTCCAACCATATCAACAACAAGTGCATCTGAATACGCACCAATGTTTGCCATAGACAACAACAGAGATAGTGTGTCAACTCGCATAAACCTAAAAACACAGAAAGAACAGCATAAACTGATTGAGAGTAGTACACATTAAGCAAAAAAGAAGAAATCATATGAGGACTGAACCAAAACAACAGATGACACTTGTCAATGAAGAAAAACAATTACCCTATACGAGCTGGACTTTTCTTGAAGTATGTCTCACAAATGCTGCACATGAAATGATCACAAAATATCTATATGGTCAAAAAATGAATTTAAAATTGACAAAGATCCAGCAAACCAATTTTCAAGAACCAGGTGCTATGCCAAATACGTTATAGTAGAATATTAACAAAATAACGCAAAAAAGTAGATAAATCAAGCCAAATCTAATCTAATAGGTAACACATGGTAGTGCAAGGGCAAGGCTTCATAACGAAAATATGGAAAAGAATATATTTCTATTAGAAGAAATGTTCCTCCTTCACTCTTGCTAACGAGCTAATTGGTGTTGTAATTATTACCTGCGACAAAATATAATATATTCTCCAAAGAACACGATATCATTCATTTCAGTAAAGCGGGAACACAATAATATTGAAACAATAATGTCGGACATGCTGACTCCACATGTCAAACGATAGAAAGTATAAGTAGTTTCATTGCATTCTTCATCTCCCGTCTGGTCTAAACCCACTCTCTATTCAACATGTTGCATGGCACTTTTTAAAATATAATTGAATGTATTAATGGAGGTACAAAAATCACCATGTTAGTTTATCTCTTGTAGAGAAAGCATCAGGAAAATAAATACAGTAAAAGCACATTAATATCTGGTTGCGTACATGAACACATGTCATTAGCACAGCAATGTAAACCAAGGGTACGCATCACAAAAACAACTTGACATGTTTACAGACTGTACAAAGACTACTAGAAAGGTACCTTCGAGCAGAAGGGCGTCGCAAAAGAACTTTAGGTGCATATTTCTTTTGTTTCTTTAACTTGTACTTCTCCTACAACCAAAATGATTTAATTAAATCAATTGCCAACACTTTTGAAACTTCAGGAATCAGGAGACCAAAGAAAATAAAGTTAATAAATTATTGTACTAACCTGTGAGAAGACAGTTTTGTTTCCAAATGTTGAGCTATTTGCTATTAAAGCTTCCACAATCGCATCACCAGTCGCACCATCCCTGTTTTGGAAAATCAAATTACATACAAATTTAGACGTAAATCACAGGGAACAGAGAACAAAGCATAGCGTATTTTATTCAATAAAAGTCAAATATGATCAGAATCACCTCTTCATTGCCTCTATGTCATCACTAGATAAATTCTGAGCTGTATTATTATCAACCAGAGACCTATTGTCTCTGGTTTCATCCTGCGTTTGGCCATCAGCACCATCTCGTGTGTTATGATCTAGATAAATGAGTCATTGTTACAAAAATGAGATAGTGTGCATAACATAATGATGAATACACCATGAGAGAGAGAGAGAGACATTAGTTAACTTTGACAGTTAGAATCATTGCAGCATGATGCTTTATCTTTATTAAAAAGAGGACAAAATGATTTGTTTGTCGGAAACTTGACCCAAAAATTAGGCATTCATTAATTAGGCACATTGTACTATGGCGCAATGGATCAACAACTGTACAGGACTTGGACATAGATGAAGCCCAATAATTCACTAATAAGTATGAACAAGTGATACTGAAGGATGGGCAGGGCTGCTGAAGGATGATTTGAAGTCACAAGTGATACTGAGTGCTGAGATGATCAAGAAGACGGCGCTCGACTTCCACGCTCAAGATGAACAGAATAGCAATCAGAGTGGCCAGCAGCTGGTGCTTTACAACGGAGGACAGTAGGCTCCGAGTAGTCGTTTGGCTTTTCTGTTTCCTGCTAATCTTTCGCTTGCCCCGCTCTCAAACAATGTTTAGGAGTTCTAAGTTCCTGGTTTATCTGTGTTGTTTTTCTGGTTTGTGAGTAGTTGCGTCGGCCCCTGGGTGACCGTTTCTATGCGCATCAGTAGAAGGTAGTTGGGGTGGGGTCTGTTCGAACTCTTTCAAAACTTTGTAATTTCATTGCTTTGGTAATGAAATTCGGTTTCGACCGTTTTGGAAAAAAGTATGAACAATAACGTGCTTCTGCTATGTTTTTAATTAATTCACAATTGAAAACTGGACGAAAATAGAAAAAAACTTGAGCTGTACAAGTAAAATATTATAACTTGCCGAGCTTTAAAACGGTTTAAACTCGAGCTGGCAATTCAGCTCGACAGAGGCTTCGAATCAGAAGCTATCCTTACCACGAGATGCGGCGTCCGCGGCGGCGCAGGGGACGAGTCCGTCGGCGCCGAGGCGGAAGAGGGAGCCAAAGGGGCTCCCCAGGAGCGGCTGCAGCGAGCAGGTCTTGTTCCCAATCTTCACCGTCCTGCGCGCACACAAAGGGTTGATTCGACGGGGGAGGGAGTAGCGAAGTCAGGGAAGGTGGGAGGGTAGGACTGACGCTCCGGGGGTGAGGCGGAAGAAGGCTTGGCGGTCGCCGTCATTGATGTCGAGGAGGACGCTACAGCCCTCCCACGCCTCCCGGCGAATCGGTGGCGGTGGCGGCGGCGGCGGCGGCGGCGTCGAGTCCATCGGTGTGGGAGAGGAGCGGGAGCCGGAGTTGGAGAGAAAGCGAAGCGACAAGCGAGGGTTTAAGGAGAGAGCGGGTCGGGTCCCACCCAATCAAACACCGCAACCGGCCCAATCAAGCGGGCACCTTTATGCAAGGAGAAACGGCCCGATAGGCATTCGGTTTTGGTCTGGGCCTTTTGGGGTAGGCAGCGACGATGGCCGGCGTGGCGAGCACGAGCACATGTGCGGTGAGGAACGGGCCGGGCAAGCAGGCAGTGGTGAAATAGGTGAAACTTTCACCAAGTTTATATAAAAAAATAAAAATACAAAACTACTTATCTTTATGTCACCAAATAATTGTCATTATTCGTTATGAAATATATATATTTTTATAGTATACCTGTTTTGCGTTATAAATATTGATAACGTTTCTTATAGCCTTAGTCAAATCAAACCTTATAAATTATGATTAGAGACAGTTGCAGTTGAATCACAAGGCTTGCCCTCTTGTTGACAATCGGTGCTGGCTGGTACGGTGTCTGCAGCCCAGTTTTGGAAACAAGAAACACAAAAGTTTTGCAGTCATTCGCTGGGAAGCTGGAAGACAAATACTTTTTTCATGCAAAACAGGACCAAAGTTCAAGCCGGCTGATGGAGACGACGAGTCTAGTCACGATAGGAGCCGATGCTAGATAACAGGCCTGGGGCCTGGAGGCAGCAAACCTACGTTGATCAGCCCACGAGTGCTTCGACCTGCGCCAGGACATCGTCTTGAAAGAACGCCTGATGGAGAGCTTCTACGAGTGCCTTTGCCTCGCTGTCATGGACTATCAGCGACATGTTAACCTGCTCAGGATGAAGGCGTGGTGAATCTCGGAGCCGGAAGAAAACATGCATGGGGCAAACAAGTTTTGAACAATTTGGTTTGCTTTGATGGTAGATGTTGTGATTGAGAATCGTGAATGCAACAAACAAGCACATAGTTACTCATTTGGTATGCTATGATGACTCTGGCGAGCGAGGAGTACCTTGGATGCTCCTTGCGAGATCATCTGAACATTGACCCCCACTTTTCCTCAGCACATGCCCGGTCTAAAGATTTATTAAATGGTTATCCAATGAAAAGAACATTAGAGAGGAAAATCCGAAGAAGAAATATTGAACGTACAAATCATCATACCTTTTCTAGTATGAGAGACATTTGCCGCACATTTCCAATAAGCGAAATTATTGCCCTCTGCTGAAGTAGATGAACGATTGCTATTTTCTCAAGCTCTTCAACTACATTGTCAAGTTCCTGAAAGATTGTTAACAATGGTGAAGCGCAGAGAACTACAATAAAAAAAATCTCATGGAAATGTTCAGGCATGGACTATCAAGTCACTTGGGAAAAAAATCTCTTGTGCTTCTACTTGCTAGCTCTTCAACTACATTGTCAAGTTCCTGAAGGATTGTTAATAATGTTGAAGCGCAGAGAATAAGAATAAAAAAATTCTCATGGAAATGTTCAGCCATGGACTATCAAATCACTTAAAAAAACTCTCGTGCAGTTGTGCTTCTACTTGCTAGTTCTTCAACTACATTGTCAAATTCCTGAAAGATTGTTAACAACGCTGAAGTGCAGAGAATTAGAATAAAAACATTTCTCTTGGACTTCTACCTGCAAATACTGTGAAGGAATGAAATGCAACAAGAGTACAGCTAGTTGTCATTGAGCATGTAGATGGAAACACTTGCCTGCTGTATCAGTTCCCTACTCCAGATCTTTGATGGGTCAAGTGACACAGAAACGCTAACTTCACTGGTAGCAACACAATCCACAGATATACCTAGATCTTCAAATATAGCAAATACCTGCTCAAGGTCATACATACAGCGATCAGAATAGTGAATTATGAGTAAACAAAATGGCTCAGTGCTCAACATACCCTTGCCAAAAAGCCATACTGACCAAGCATCCGAGTGCTCACGATGTCCAACATAGTGACATTTGACTTGAGCACTATGCTAGTTAGTACAACCTAGTAGTGACAAAGAGGGACAAAAAATCAATGCCTTGAAAGCCAAGCCGATGATGCGAGGATATATTTAAAGTTATCTACCACAGACCTTATCCATGTCTCTTTGTTTGGTAATAAGGGTGCCTGCAGCTTTAGGGTTGTATGAATTCTTAACCCTAACTGGAATATCACCTTCTCTAGCAGGTCTCATCGATTGTGGATGCAAAACCTGCATTGGAGTGCACAGTCCACAATAATGAACCTAAATTTCTCGTTTCTGTTCACCGTAATGACTAAGACTGACATCATGAGCTATATGTTGAATTCATGATGATTAGTAAAACAAATGCCACTCAACAATCAGTATAGCTTTAAAAGGTAAAAAAAGAAACAGAGGTTTATCTACTGAACCCCTAGTAATGCACTAAAGAGTCTTTCGTTTTCCAAAAGTATGCAACTGAAAGATCCATTTATTCACTGAGAAGCAGCCTGGCCACACTATACAGGGTTCAAGTCCTAAAAGCCTGCAATAAACATGAAACATCCTGTACCTCATATCATTGTTGCTTAGTTTCAGAACTCTTTTCTTAAGCATTCAAAATAATTTGTAGAAAGAATCATTAGTGATAAAGATGAATCATTGCATGTCAACCATCATAACCCCTTTAACAGTCCAAGACAGATAATTTTCATGGGGGAAATGTTAATTTCGATTCTTCACTCGAAATGAATGAGCACCTGGGCACCAAAATAAGCAAGTTCTGTAGCCTCTTCAAATGTTAAGTATGGAACAGTCTTTGCATGCGGGTAGATATTTGGATCACAAGTCAGTACACCATCAACATCTTTCCATACCTATCACAGGCACAATATGCTTTCAGACCAATTAGGCAATGTATGGGGATATGCAACAATTTTCATGAAATGCACATGCTAGCTTAGTGATTAGAATCAACTGTTGTCTAAACTTTTTTCCTCAGAAAGAAAAATATGGTTTATTCAATATCTATTCAGACTAAACGTAGACCTGAATTTCTCTCAGTCCCAAGGCTTTACCAATGGTTGTAGCAGTCAAGTCGCTACCACCTCGGCCTAAAGTAGTAACAGCACCTGATTTCCAGCCCTGCAAGTGATGGCAGTTGCAATAAATAAGTTGCTTCATGGATGAAGAAATTGTTTGTCAATGAGATACCTTCCCAAGGAATCCAGTAACCACAGGTATCGCTGGATCCTGTATCCAGTCCCCAGTCCCCATGAAGTCTCTTCGCAACAGCAGGATAGGTTGCTTCTAAGATATCCGCATTACCAAATTCATCAGTTGTTATGAAACCAATATCAAATGCGTCATACTGCACAAGAATTTCAAAATAAAATTAATAATGAACGTGAGTTCACATCATTGCATAATGCAGAAGACTTTGAGTATATATGGATATACTGGGGATTTAGAGCTAGGCTGGTCCCTGCATCAAATTGAGACATTAAATAAAGGGAACTCCAGATTTTAGTCGAGCACTCAATTGAGTGGTGGGTGTATAACTCCACTACTATAAGAGTTCAAATCCTGTTGTCCACATTTTAAAGGACAAAATGGTGTGTGCAACCCTGGTTGGTGCAGAGGCAGGAGATTATCTCCATTATCTAAAAGGTTATAAGTTTATGGCAATGTTGAATTAATCACAAGATCTAAAAAATTCTAAGAATCTTTTCTGTTAAAAAAAAAGAACAATGAATGAATCATTAACGAAATGTGAAATTTCCGCAGAATACTACCTCAAGCAACTAACATGATGAACTGAGGCTTGAGAACATGAAGTGCATAGAGCAGGGATGCTATAGCAAATTCTTGTAGGCCGGTGTATCCATAACCTGGAAAGCTCACTGAATTACTGCAAATCAAATCAAGGAAACGTCAATAAGTACCTGCCGTGCTTTGACACCAATTTTGTTCAAATAAGCAGCAAAAATCCTGGTGCACATGCATTCTCCAAATGAAACAAGGTAGTCGCTGGTCCTAGGCGTCAGCTCTTTCATCATAGCGATACCTTTCAATAGTTGCTCCAGTTCACCCAGCATGTCTACAGATTTTGTTCACAGTTGTAATACAAAGCCGAGAAATAGAGAGGTCACAAAAGGTCGTGGGTTTACCTTGTATTACAGATCTTGGAAGCCCCAGTTCATCCACTGTCCTGGTTTGACAGCGAGCAAGTCAACATCAATTGAGATTATTGCAAGTATTCTAATACGTAGTTAGCAGCTCGAGAAGAAAGTGGGATACTTGATATGTAGGTCTTTGATCATGTTCCACTCTTCGATTTCAGAAACATGGATCACTCCACACCCCACTGCCCTCTCTCCAGCCTAGAAACGATCACAAATACCACGAGTTTTAGGGTATACACGAAGCAACCATTAAAACAACTCACTGCTCCCTTTTGCTCAAATATTTCTTATATTATACAGTGCAACCAGCAGACCATGGGTGAAGGTTCAGTTTTCTTTAGTAAACTTCATCCTTGTTTCTAGACATTCTTTATGCACCACTGCAGAAAACCATGGACAACACAGATTTTTCACCAAGCATATACTAAGGCCTAGAGATTCACGACTAGATTGCTAATCATTACCAAAAAAAAAGAAAAAAAATGAAAATTGAATTACTATATGTGACTGAAGATTCTTCTTGATGCATTCAACCAGTGAGTGAATTATGCAGGTAAAGGGAACGGCAAACATAAGAAGAGGAATCAATCAAGAGCAGTGCGAAGCGATGAGTACAAGGAGAAGGTTGTTGGTGGTTTTCCCCATGGCTGAAAGGACGACGACGGGGCGCTCCTCGGGGAACGTGAGGATGAGGCCGGCCACCTCCGCCATCCTCGCGGCCGACGCCCCCGAGGACCCCCCGAACTTCATCACCACGCTCAGCTGGTCCCCCAGTCCCGGCATCCCGAGCCCTCCGAGAACAGGCGCCCCGAGGACGCCGTCCCCTTGCTTGGCCCGACGGCGGGTGGAGTCGGAGTCGGCGACCACCATTGACAACCCTTGGGCACCGCGAGTCCCGGTTCGGGTACCGATGAACGCCAGTCCTCGGACATGTCTAGAGCTCGCCGGGACTATCGACGGAACGAGGCGGCGGGGCGCGGCCGCCGATCGCACTGGGGTCGCCATTACTCTGTTGGCCTGTCGGACTCGGGCGTGGAGTGGAGACTGATGTGATGACCAGTGGTAGTGAAGGCGGGTTTGATAGGTTTACGTAATAGGGCCATCAAGGCGGACCCCCTCAGGGAAATTGTCAACGACCTGGATTAAAAGTTGAACTCAAATTGAGAGGACTGAAGATATTGCCTACGTCCACGTCCCCGTCCTAAAAAAAAATCAATTTTTAGGTTCTTATAAGATAAACATAGAAATAAATATATCATGAAAATCTAATAATACTTATTTGATATAAATTTGGTATTTTTATTTATAGTTAGTCAAGCTCAAAATACTTTAACATATTACCATCATAGAATTACATATGTTTTTTGTGCACAAGGGAGTATTTGGAAAAAATTTGACCTACAAATCTAATTTTCTCTTTTGTTGATTTTTTTATCTTTTTTTAACTCGTCAACGAAGGGAAGGGAGACTTTTCCACCTCTCGATCCCAATAAAATGTGATACCCATTTTTCGAAGAGTCAAATTAATAGTCTTAAGTTTGATTACATTTATATAAAGGAATGCTGACATTTATGATATAAAATAAATATAGTTAGATTTATCACATACTATATTTTAATAGTAATATCTACTTAGAGTCATAAATGATGTTGATAACATTTCCTATAAAACTTTTAAACCAAACTAAATAAATTTGACTCGATCAAAACCTAAAATTTCTTATAAACTTATTAATACTTCCTCGAGAGGGAGAGGGCAATCGAAATTACCACTCATAAAGAATTTACAGAACAACATAGTCGATTTCGAGTTGGACCTCTTGGAATGATTTTGATCAGTTTCCCGTGTCACGATTCTCACGAACCCCGGCCGTTATTGTTTTTTCGATCAAATGGATTAAAAAATGCAAGTACTACTCACTATCTCCATTTTAAATGGTAAACATTGATTATCACCTACCATGGCTAGATTGGATAAATGTGATTCAAGTCCGAGCCGTTAGCTCTGAGCCCTGCAGATCTCGCAGTGGCCTGACGTCAGCTGCACTGGGAGGGCCGGATGGCAAGGGCTGCAGGTTGGAGGCACCGCAGGCATCACTGAATCCGGGGCACTGACGCAGCCAATGCCTTGCCAGCAAATCCCTCCCTATTTATCAGCTACCACCCGACTCATCTAGGAGCCTAAACCCTAAACCCTCAGTCTTCACATGGACATGGGGGCAACGGGCAGGCCGCAGGCTTCACTGACTGCGAATTCTGCAAAAAACAGTTGGCATAAATAACAAAGGAGCCAAATGATTCAATTCATTTGAATCAGAGACGGACCCATGGCCATCCGGCTTGCCTGCCTGCCAGTTAATCATTGCTGGACGCTGATGAATTCATCTCCCTGTACGTGCATCATTTCTGACCAACAGGCACTTAAGTTGATGTTAATGACCACATCATCATTCACCATTATATTATACTAGTATTGTTTAACACGCACCATAGATTCCATTACACCACAGTATCAGAGAGAAAACCAACATTAGGTTAAAGAAAATCCATAGTTACATCATCACTCATGTCTCGCCCGCCCGAGATGGCAAGCCTCATCATCTTCATCACTTGCCTCAGAAGGCCAGAAATCAATGGTCGCCACAGCTTACGCCGCTTCCGGATCATCATCGAACCTGATGGTGACCTGTTTTCGGACCGGCTACATTGCGTTGTGGAGACCGGCGGTGTGCATCAGCACGGTCTTAATTTCTTCAGGCACCATTATTCCAGCGCTTTGCTGGAGGAGGCAACAGAGACATGCATGAAGAGGAGGGGTGAGCAACAACGTAACGGTGGGTTTGGCAGAATTGAATCCATCAGAATTCAGCAGAAATGGTATTGGTGTGGTGACCACAACAGACGGACCTCAGCTCGGAAGACATCCATTGCAAAGCCATTGAAGCAGCTGATGACCGCCTGCTCGATGTCGAGGCCTAGGGTGTCGAGGGCCGTCAGTGTGGACAGCAGCATGCCTGGCCTACCCGCACAGAACATGTGGATATTCACTGCGTGCCCTTCCCTCATCCTCACTTCAACCTGAACAAACATGAATGAGAGTAATTAATGGCACACTCAGAGATAGTCATACGAATCAGCACCGTCACATGTCAGTGCTTGCTTGCCTGAACATTTCTCAAAAAAGATATAAGGGATGACGAAGACATGCAGCTGATAAATGTACTAACATAGACTGTAAAACATTCAGTGTACGAATGTGAATCATGAAGCAGGCTTGGGTAGTGCTGTATCACAAAACTAAACTAAATGAGGTTCCTAAGTTAGTTAACATTAATAACCAAATTTGGACTCACTGTGGCTTGTTGTCCAGTAGGGCTAGGGAATGGGATTGGACAAAGTTCTTCCTTGACTTGGCCAGGAAATGTCTGCAGTGTTGGTGTTGATGGGTTGAAGCTAGCTGATGTTGGTCCAACAAACGAAGAGCTTGAAGCTGACTCGAGTTCATTGTGAAGATCGCTGATGTTTTGCAGAAGCTCCTTCAGATACTCAATTGCATCACCAAGGATAGAAGCCCTATCCATCTGTCGACACAGCAGAGGAGAAATGCTGATAAGAATCAACAACGGGATAAGAATTAAAAGCAAACAGGATGTCCTGCTACACTCAAAAAAAGGGCTGTTGCAAGCAACTCGTTACATGTATCTCAATAGCTGTACTTCAAGTCTTTCTTTATTGCTGAAAACCATTTTGATCAGTGAAAGCAAGTTGATTAATACGAAACAAGTAATATCATGGTGAAGCATCCAAACGTGTGTGTGAATTGTACAAGGAATACAACAATAGCTATAGAAACAAATTAAAGCCAGTAAAACCAATAATTCTCAAAAACAGAAAGAAAGAAAAACATCATTGTTTTGCAAGCTATATATGAGTTGATGCGTCGCTTTCGGCAACATCTTGTGCATGGCTCCCCTGTTAATTTCACACCACTGAATTAGGGCGTGCCTCAGAATATTTAGAACACCTAGAGTAATAAGAAAAATGACAAATCCCATGGCAACAAATTAATACATGACTGAAAATTTTCCATAGCTGGACAATAAACCAATCATTAGGAGCTAAAAAAAAGATTCCATTTCTTATTAACATAAGGAGTTACATGATCAAATTTTATAATCCTAACATAAGGAATAAAAAAAATATGACCTTTTGCATATGATTTGCCATATGGAAAGAGACCGCTTTCGACGTGCGAAGGCGCTATCTGCTAAGAGCTTAAGCAAATGATAATAGCCACATAGGAATGTCATAGCTTTTGGATCTAAACATGGACAATTCAAGAATTCAACACCGAAATTGCACATACTAAAGTGAAAAATATATCGCCCCTGGTAGTATAGATAAACAACACACACCTCAGCATAAGAAAAGCATAAAACACTACATATATACTACTAAGCACAGATGGGAAGCAACAAGACAAGTAAGAGATGAATGGGCGAGGCCAGTTGATCACCTTGCTTATCTTGGGCACCACCGAGCGCAGCATGTAGAGGCGGTCATTGAGCTTCTTGCGACGACGGCGCTCGGCCATGAGGTTCTTGGCCGGCATCCCTTTCTTCTTGCCTCTCCCGCTGCCACCGCCGGCGCCACTTCCCCCCGCCGCCGCGCCCGCAGCATTCTCCACGGAGGCCGAGATGGCCATGGAGGCGGCGTCGACGCTTTGGTCGATCTCGTCCTCGTCGTCCCAGCTCATCCCGGTGTCGTTGAAGTCCGAGTCCGGTGGCGGCGGCGCAAAGAACCCACCTTTATGCCCCTGCTGCTGTGCCGCCGCCGGCGGCGGCGGCAGCGGCGGCGGCGGACCGCCGAGGAAGTGGCCGGCGTCGTCGAAGGGGTCGGGGTTGATGCAAATGAAGTCGTGGAAGGAGGGCAGCGTGGAGCCGGCGGTGGCGGCGGCGGCGGAGGAGGAGGGCGGGAACGTGCCGTTGAAGTCGAAGAGCGCGGCAGGGTCCATGGAGAGGAGCAGCGACGCGGAGGTCGGCGTGGAGAGGACGTCCCTGGGGAAGGGGTACCTCGGGTAGGAGCCGGAGCCCATGCCCATCCCATAGGAGCCCATGTAGCCCCAGTCCCCCGCCGCCCCTCCCTCTCCCGCGATCTCGTCCACCAGCTTCAGCTTCACCTCCTCCGAGTCGTCCATGGCTACCGCCACGGCCTTCCGCTCCTTGCCGATCTCCTCACCTATCCTGGCTCTCACTGCCAAAACTCTCTCTCTCTCTTCTCCCAAACACAGAGTGAGTGCCGTGGCCTTGGTTGCCCTCTTATAGGGGGAGGAAGGGGAGAGAGAGGAGGCCTAGTGATCGATAGAGAGAGAAAGAGAGGGGCTAGAGAGAAGTTTGTGTTACTGATATATTTGCTGTTTTTTATAAGGGAGAAGGAGAGGAGGAAGCTTCCTCGCCTTGAACAAAACTTGCTCCACATGCAAACGGCTATAGCTCTTGCGCGTCATCATGTTTTATATCACGGCACAATGTAATTTTGTACCCTTTTCACCACTTTCAACAAAACGCCATAAAGATTATATATTACCTCCATCCAAGAAGGAAAAAAGGATATGAAATTTTACTTTAAAAAGACTATATGAAGCTTCTTGGAGCACAAAGTTTTACAAACTAAGTACTATACACATCAAGCGGCATTTGATGGATCTAATGCAATGGCGTGCCATATTGATATGCTACGTGCAACAAAAACTGTTTGCAACAGCTAGTAGATCGATCTGATCATCAGATGAGGGTTCACTCGGTACTCAACACTCGCGGTGATGTGGAACCCATCATCCATGCATGTACAAGATCTTAAGGTTGCATGCAGCTTGGAATGAAGCGTAGTCACTGCGGTTGCGACGACGAGTGGGTTGGCATTTGGAAGATGCGTGTTTGTCAGGCCAGCAGACGACCGCGTCTTGATCTCATGCTATCGACTTCTGCTAGGTTTCTTTGGTAGTGTTGTTGTAGGTGCAGCCTTCCTATGTGCACTGCATGCGAAAGAAAGCTTTATTTTCGTCTGTTGCTCGGCTTTGGAAGCTCTTGAGTCCTGGCGACGGAGAACAAATGTCGGTGCTAGTGGTTTGCTTGCGATGAGCAATTGCTTGTTTGCTTTAGTACTAATGATCACCTAATCTAATCCATTATGTACTTATATTATCTCAACAATGGTTTCAATTACATGTAGTACTTAAAAAGGTAACTACACATACGAAACTATGTAGCAAATGCCTTAATCTCTTCTTCCTCCCATCTATTCCATCAGCTGGAACTAAACCTCTCTCCCCTACTACACTAACACATTCTTATCCTCCCAGCCATTAGGTCACGTGATTTAGTAACATGCATGACCGGAAAGTTGTCCTGTGTTATAGTTCACTGAGCTAGAATACGAGCTGGGAATCTAAACTCTAGTAATTGTCTTTTCTGCTACGATTACCTTATCCTTTTTGTTGTATTATGAAAGCTTCAAACAACGACAATACCACGTGCACGTACCATACCGAAGAAAGAAGAGGGTTGGCCTACCTAACAGAGCGTTACACGACAACCAATAAAAGTAGATTTTCCATAACGGGCCTACCAAAGTGTCGTTTAGTGTCGCAAAAGCAGACATGGTGAACAATCAACCGACATAAATCTATGAGTGTGGTGATTGTTCTGCAAATCATATAAGCATGTGCAGTGCGCAACGACTCTTGTAAGTTCTTTATGACATATTTTGATATTTTATTTTTTATATTACCTTGGTGGCAAGTGGTATTGCTTCGTTTTGCTAAACTTTCTAGATAACCATGCACAAAAGCGGATATTCTCAATGCGACATACTCATTGTATCTATATATTAATTTCTCTTTAGTTTTTATATATAGTGTGTACTTTTTTGTGTTTATGCTCTGCGAAGCACATCTAATCATACAATATTTGATTGCACACATAAAAGTTCATTTGTTTGGTTTTGAGAGAGAGGAGGTGTAGAAGAAAGATGCAGAGAGAAAGAGAGGGTAGAGAGAAGTTTTGTTTTTTCTGAGAAAGAGGGGGGTCCTTGATCTTGAACAATACTTGTTGCTCCACACATGCGAACACTCATGACTCTTGTGTCATGTTTCATGTTTCAAATTTTGTCCTAATACAATTTTGTACCTTTCTCACCACCTTCTATGAAAAATCCATGAAGATCAATAGATCATAAAGAAAAGTCTAGTGGAGTTTTTTTCGAAAAAAAACTATATATAAAGTTCTTGGAGCACCGAAGTTTTGTAAAGTGTTATACTACATCTGGCATCATTGACATATCTAAATATCCGATGCAATGCCTTGCCATCTAGAAATGCTAAATGCAACAAAAAGTTATTGCAACAACTAGTCGATCTGATCAGATGGGGTCTCACTCGACGGTGATGTGGACCCCATCACACATGCATGTAACAGAGCCGAAGGTTGCAGCTTGGAGGGAAGCATCGTTGTGGTTGCAACCGGCAAGCCACACAACCTTTGGATTGGAGGACATGTGTTGTTACGATGGCCAATGACCACTGCAGTATTGGTTTTGGCCAGTTTTTTTGGCAATGCCATTGTTAGGTGCACTTGATGTCAGTGCTACTAGGTTTTGACATTGTTGCTCACTTGTTTGATTACCCGATGATGATCGCCTAATATGATCTAATTGGTACTTATCTAGTGAGGCAGGCTTATTAACAATAGTGGCAACCATGATATTGCATAGGTTCTAACGCTTAACTCTTGCCAGGCACTCCATAAATTCTTTAATATCTTGTTCCCTTCTCTTATTTGTCAATCTTTCTATATAATTGTACACAAATACTCAGTTTCTCCTTTTTCTATTAATATCTCTATATAAATAAGGCATAGTTTTACATGTGTATGTGTGCGCGCTTGGTAGAGCTCTAGACGGCTTTGGCTCTAGCTCCTGAGCTTTAGATGGCTTCGGCTCTGGCTTCTCTCTGTGCATTGTAGTGAATAGTCATTTTTCTCTCTTTCAAATGAAATAAGAGCCAGTTTAGTAGTTTACTGACTCCGACTCCTGCTTCTCCATGCACTATAGCAAGAAGCTAGAACTGTTTGGAGTCCTGACAAACATAGCCTTAACAATACCTCATTTGCTTCATCAGTACAAGTTGATTTGTTTGGTTGTAGGATTGCTCTTGTAGTGCCACATCACAATGCAAATACTTGTCACACTTTTGTTTCCTTCTCATCAACTTCGCCACAAAGTTTATCAAGATTTTGCATTACATCCCAGTTGTACAACATGGCCATGCATAGGTGGACTACCTTTTTTAAAACAAGAATAATCTCTAGGTGATGTCTTGCCATGATTCAACAAAAAATGTGTTGCATTTCTTTAAAAAAGTTGTTGCATTCCAACCAGCAAGAAAATGACCTGCCCGTCCAATAATAATGCACAAAACAGCCAGATATGACTACTTCAGTTTCTGCTTGGTTGCCTTTTATTTTGGCAGTCGAAAAACCTGCTGGTCCGATCAGTTGCTTGTCTTTTTACCGAGAACCAGTCGGGGTGCCGATTGGGAGTGCTCTGCGTGTGAGCCACATTGCTTAACTATTTGGTTAATTTCTGGTTTAATCTAGCTTGGGCTTTGGCACCCTTGATTCATTTGGTGAACAATAATTGCTTGCTAAGACCACCACATAATTATCTAGACACTATTCATTTGATGGCCTAGATTAAATTCCTTTTGTTGAACCTTAAAATTATTACTATCCTTTTATATCCTCTAAGCACATTATTTTTGTCCTCCTAAGCGACACGTACTTTTATAGCTGGATTAATGACTAAAATAATGCCTACTCCCTCCATTCCAAAGTATTATGAGATTCTGGTACGATGCTACTACTAGGTTTGTAAAAATATTAATATTTGTATCTCTATATAAGTTTATTATAAAAAATATATCCAGAAATTTATCTAACAGTACAATACAATACTAATTTTTTGCGTGTGGACTCCACCGATTTGCAAGTTTAATCGTACAAGATTTCCTTCACATACATGAGTTAATCTATTTTGTTTTGTTGTAACATATGCCTCGCGTGTCATGACCACGTCAAGAACACTTTGGCACAATTTTTGTTTTGTTTTCTCTCGCCGCCTTTGCCACAAAGTTTGTTTTACAACATAACCACATACAAGGTGTACATGTACACTACTTTTTTTTCTAAAACAAATGTTGTACGCGATGTCGTGTTCATGTGGATGCGGTGTCGTGTCCTGTGCATGATGCAACAAATACGGTTGCATTATCTGGTGTCAGACTCCTAAGCAATGACGTGGAAATATGGAATCCAAGAACTGGTAGGAAGCGACTGCGGGCGCCAAGAAAAGGTTTTCATGTCTGCTCAGTGCATAGAATGCTTGTACAGCCACTTGTCAGTTGCACTGGAAATCAGTTTCTACTTGGCTGCCCCTCTTTTTTTTCTTTTTTTCTTTTTTTCTTTTTTGAAACTGCCCCTCTTTTGTTTTGGCAAGCTACAGCCGGAAAGCTGCTCTGATCCCGTCTTTTCCAGGGAGAAACAGGGAACGGCCGCCGCACTGGCCGCTGCAGCTTTCTTTGCGTGTAGTGAGCCTTATTTGTGCGTCCAGCCTCAACCACAATGTTATCATAAATCAGATCATTATTATTAAAATATTCATTATAAACTAACTAAAACATTGTAGAAGTGGTCCATATAGTAGACCATAGCAAAAGACACTCATAGAGTTATAGGGCTATAGACTACTCATAAGAAATAAATAAATATTATTTTTTGTTTCTTCTCCCTCTCTCTCTCACTCTAAATTCCATCATAAAAGATCAATATACATTGTGGCAACAACAATAGCTATAGTCTACTGACACAAAATCTGTTCATAATCTCATATAGACTACTTGGTCCATATACATTGTGGTTGCTAGGTCATTCTTCGTGGGTGTTTCACGTCATAATTTCCAACACAGTCATATTTTAAAAACAATGTACAGTAATTTCATCCCATAAAACTAACTCTAAACTTTTATCATCTCTCTTCATCAATATAGTGTTACATCAACGTATTGAATACAAATGAAATTTTGATGAAACCCTATTAAGACTGGTCTTAGTCTCTTTGCGTTGGGTTTTGGCTCCTTTGAATCTTTTGATGATAAAAAATAATGTATGTCAAGATGGACACGTACTACATCCGTCTAAAAAACACATTTATTTATTATATATTTTTTATAGAATCGAAGTTGGACTGAATTTATAAAAAAATACTAGCATTTATTAGTGAATAGGTACCATTAGATTACTCCTAGAATATATTTTTCATAGTATATTTATTTAGAATCATAAATGTTAATAAATATTCTCTATAAACCTAACTAAATTTAAGAAAGTTTGACTCGATCCAAACCTAATATTGCATTGTGTCATTAAAATATATTTTTTGTCGGACCTCACATACTTTGCCACGTTGAGAAGAGGCTCTGCAGGCCTTCAGCATCCTATCATAGTTGTTTGTAGGATAATACGTACCAATCCCTCACAACTAAAATGTACAAAAGGAAAACAATGCTGGGGTGCGACTTTTTTTCGTTCTCAAGGGGAGTCCGACGTACGATCTGTGGATAGAAGGAAAGAAAACGCGACAGAAGGAAAGAAAATTAGAACAGAGGGGAAGAAAATGTGGAAAGAAAAAAACGATAGACTCGCGACATGGGACGGAAACTCCCCCACGCGAAAATAAAAAAGGAAAACTCCTGCCTTCACGCCTGCCATCCACGCCCGCCTTCCTCTGCGATCCCCGCGTACGGGTACGGGTGCCCTCCCCCCTCTGCGATCCCCGCCGCCTCCTCCTCCCCTTTCCTGCCCATGGCCTCCATCGACGCCGCCAAGCCCGCGACCCCGCCCGCCGACGACCCCATGGACGCCGACCCGTCGCCACCCGCGGGGAAGGAGGAGGCCACGCCGCAAAAACAGAAGCAGCAGCAGCAGCAGGAGAAGTAGCGGGGCGGATGCAGGGCGAGACTGCCGCCGCCGCTGCCGAGAAGAAGACGCCGCCGTCCAAGAAGTCGGCCGGCTCCCGGGTCGAGGGCTGCCTTCACGCGACCGCGACAGGTGCTCGACGAAACGCCCCACAAGAACGTGGTCTTGTGGACCACGCTCTGTTTCCTCGCTGGCGCGGGCCGGCCGGCGACACGACGCACTCCGCCGCTTCGCCGAAATGCGGGTCTTCTCAAACCTGGATCAGCTGGACCTCCGTGGTTGGTAGTGCCATCACCATTACCCATCATGTTGCAGTACCTAGACTTCTCGCATGCCAGCACCTCAAGGAAGTGAGGGCGCAAGAGGCAGGGCGATGGTATGGCGTTCAATCCAATTCTCCCTGTAGGACAATATCCTTCAGATGAACTAGCTAGACCTGAAATCCTGAAACTTCCTCATGGTCGTAGGATGGAATTATTTGATCAGAAGATTGGTATTTTGTTCTATTTTTTGTTGTTGTTGTTGGCTGAATTCGGAACTCATTGATATTGGTATGTCGTATTATACATTCTTCCAGGACTTGAAGCTCCAAGGAACAGCATGGAGTTCGCCTTGGAGGCTTCTCACAGCTATTATGGCGTCTTTCAAGAAGATGTTCCGGTGAGTCTTCCTTCTGTATTACTACCAGTACACTACTGTGTCAGAGTAATTCCTTCCATCTCCTGTCTGTCCCCATAGCATTAGCAGGCACGCTGCTGTTCTGTTTTCAGACAAGGAAGTAGTACCTTTGTTGTCACTACAAACACCACAACACTAAATAGTTCATTCATTTTGATCTTTATTGAGACTTGAGGTTGCATGCCTCGGTAACTTTGTTGCCAGCTCCTATAGTCATCCTAGCTGGAAACTGATTGTAGTTACATGAGAGGACGGACACAACAGAGAATGCACACCAATAATGGTGTTAAGCAGCACAGTAGCCTCCACTGTTGCTGCATCTACGTCAAAAAAATAGTGCTTTTGTTGGAGGGAGCAATGTCGAGATATGATCTTCAAAAATTTTTCATCATTTTATTTTGATGTGCATAAGTTAACAAGCACTGAATTATGATCTGATTTTATTTTGGTGTGCAATAGCTAACAAGAGCTAACATCATTTTATTTTTAGCAGTATTCCTGCAACATGAGGCAGTACCCAAAATCAGGGCTCAACAACCCAGTCAAGAAGCTGATCCAGGAGGACATCTCCTTCAGAACAAACGAAGGGTAGAAGAAACCTGGCGTCATCGCCAAATTGATGGGCATGGAATCACCTCCACTGAACGCAACCACTGAATCCATCAGCTTTTTGTGTTGGAAGAAGAAGAAGAATAAAGTGGGCCGTTGTGGTCAGATTTTTTGTGAGCTCAATGTGCCCACCCTTCATCAGTTTTGTTGTACCTGATCGATCTAACATATGTAGCTGATGTCTGCAGCGTTTGGATAATAACTGGTGTGCCACACATTGGTTCTTTCCTGCATTGCCATGAATGCTACTTGGGATAGCTCAATAGACGATGTAGTTGTATGTTCTGCTTGTTGCTCGGGATGTCTCTGTTGTAGTAGTATGGATCACCTCAGGTAGGCTTTGAATTGAATAATTCGTTAATCACAACACATGTTGGATATGTATAAAGTCCATGTTCGAGAAAAAGGGATGGAACAAAGTTGTGGAGTTTATAGCCTTATTAGTTTTTATTACAGGCAGGAAGCAGGAAGCATGGAGCCGGCTTGAATCTGTCTGTCCCAACTCCCCTGATGAATTGCGAAGCATTTAAGGAAAAATGGAGATCTTAGAGTGTTAACAAAAGCTCCTTGAAATGTTTTTTAATCATATGCTGCCTGACTGAGTTTGTTTTGCTTCTTTGATTACCAGAGATACTAAGACCCACAATTGATGTCTATATTTTTTTACAGTTGCCCAACGACTCTCAAAATCAAGCATCTGCCACCTTTCTACACATTCAGGTATGCAAAATCTCTCTAATTCCTTTGTGTTGTTTTACCACAACATTTGGTAGTGGTTGCTTTTCTTAAGTGTCTGCTTGTGGTGACGTTCACATATGATTCATGTGATTTTGATACACTATGAGGGTTACAAATATGGCAACCTGAATTTAAAAATTGAAGGCCAAAGCTTTCTAGAACAGTTATATCTTCTGTTTTTTTACAGATGTAATTCCAGCTTTTTTACAAAGCTCAAAGTTTCAATCTTCTGATTCTTCATGAAGCTGTAGTGTCAGCACAAGTACATATACAATGGCCCTTACTGCTGGAGTACGTGTCTAGAATGACTATTATCAAACTACTCTTATTTCTTTCTTACAAACTAATACTGAATCAAACAAATAAGATTGTTTGTGTATCGATCAATGCCTCTTAGGAATTAATTTGGTCTAGGTTGTTATTATGGCCGCAACCTATGTGTGCCATGATGTTAATGTTTAGGCTCTTTCCATGTGAGAAACTGGAAGCAATGATACACCATCCTTCTCTTTGGAAAAAAAAATAGTTACCTCATGCCTCTGAAGTCAAAAACTTACTCCTTCTATCCCTAAATAACTATCATCGTTGGTGTTCGTGTCACAAGTTTCACTCAATTTATATAAAATACGGAAAATATTTATATCTTCAAATAAATTTATTAAAAACTAGATTTAAAGATTTTTCTAATGATATTAATTATGTAGCAAAAATTTGTATTTTTTATTTCTATATTTAGTCAGATGTTTTTTGGGAACCACAAACGCACAAATATTTAGGGATTGAGGGAGTAGGTACCAGCACTTGAACTTGAATTACTCGATTCTTGTAATTGATTGATTTTATATTGTTTTAAGGTAATTAATTTTATGTCAAGAGGTTCACGGCGCAATGGCAAAGGCCATTGGTTTGGGGGCTCCCATCCAGGGTTCAAATCCTGGGTGTGACACTTTATTCTGGATTTATTCCAGATTTTCCGGCGCTATGCATTAAGTGGTAGGCGACGTTGGTAGGGTTTGCGTGCGTGTGTTCGTAGGGGCGAGTGTGCGTACGTGTTGAGTGTCTGCATGACTCTGTAAACTTACTAGCCAAATTTAGTGATTTAGTTACTCTCTAAAATAGATAACACTAGATTACTCCAACAGACTCTGTAAAATGAAGAGTGTAGATGGCTAGTGAGATAACTACTAAATTTAGAGTCATTTACAGAGTCTGTTGGAAACATTTTTTTCTTTCGTAATAGCCAAATTTGCATTTAGAAAACGATTTGGCTACTCTCTTGGAGATGCTCTTAGCTTTCCTCTATGTAGAAATGAATAGGAGAAGTATTGTATCACCAATCTCCTCATGTCTATTGATTAATTAAAGTTTTAGTTATAGTTATTACACTTTTTTCCTGCATTATAGTCGGAGTGACTACTACTGATTTCAACGAATTGGTATTCAGTCCTATTTGTAATTAGGCGCAAGACTTTTAAGGTGAGATTCTTTTGGAGTAATTCATTGGATTAATTTATTGACTATAGCACTGATCTAAAGTTTTTTTTTGTTTAGAGACCTATCTGCTTGTTGATGAAGCCGGACGTGGCTGAGTTTAAGAATTTGCTTAGCAAACTGTGTCATCTCATAGATTTAGGGAATTAAATAATATTGAGATTATTTACACGCTTGGGATATGCACTTTGAATATATGATGGACATGAATTTATTTCAATATAGCAGTCACTCATATTTGACATGTACTTATATGTTTTCTTAAAAAAAAAAGATGTACTTTCAAGGTGTCCACCTAAACAAGTGTCATGCATTCGGTCTCCATGCCCCTTAAATCGTAACCTCTCCTCCTTTTGTGCCCACACTGTTTTCTCCCTCACCGTGGTTACGGATGAGGGCCCTAGCAGCCGTCCCACCCCACCATCATCTTTCCATCGCTCGTGGTCATAGCTGGACCAACCCGGAGTGTCGGAGGTGTCGCGAGCTAGCTGTCAACGCGGTTCTAGAGGTGATATGGAGGGTGGGACCTGGTGTCGCCACTAGAGGTAAGTTGCAAGGGCAGCGGTTGTGGCTTGTCAGAAGGATGGACCGACGGTATCCGTTGTATTTTTGGATTTGTCACTTTAATAACTATATATAATATTTAATTTTACACATTGTAATATAAATTTTTGTCGTCCCGTAGCAACGCACGGGCGTGGACAACTATGGTACCACATTATTTGTACATGTTTGATTCTAATGTCAACAATTGATATATAACACGTTTATATTTACATGAATCAATGATGTCTACTCTTATGGAAAACATTGTTATATTAACGTGCGATCTATGTCTTTTTAATATAAATGAGTTATCCTGTAGCAACGCACAGACATTCAAAACTTTTCATACGCTATTATTATATTATTATTGGAAAGATGGCATTAACATTATTACTATACAAAATTATGAAGAGAAGCATGGTAGATCAACAATATATATTATTGATTAAAATATGTTTTGGAAAAAAAATCCACATCCATTACTTATTATATGTTTCATGTAAAATAGAAATAGAGGAAAAGCTGGACCATCCATTAAGCCTGGCAAAAAAAACCAATACCCGAACCTGGATCTAAATTATCCGAACCCGGACCCGAATTATCCGAACCCGAGGTACCCGATCCTAAACTCGGATAGTGATTTTGATTACCCGAAATTAGTTTGGGTAATTCGGATAATATCCTCTAGTATCCAAACTACCCGAACTATCCAAAGTTTTGTACGTGTTTTTATATTTATGATGTGTTGTTAGTTGATGAACACTTGAACATATCACTTTATTAAATTATAATTCTCTATTTTTTAAATAAATAACTATAATAAATGATTCTCTATAAATTGTTGTTAAAATTCTATATAAATGTTGCTGAAATTATGTATAAATTGCTACCAAAATTTTATTCAGTTTGTTGATTTTTGTAAATTCGGGTATATCGGGTAATACCCGAACTCCAACCCAAATTACCCCAATTACCCGACCCGAAACAAACGGGTAACCCGAACGCCCAGGCTTACCATCCATCTCATCTTGCCTGTCTACCAACCTATACCTGTAGTTAGTTCATCACGGACACGGTAGAGAGAACTGAAGCAGTGAAGAAAAAAACACTGAAATCCATCTCCGCTCTCCATTCACCAGAAAGTAGAAGCTAGAAGGGGAGAAAAACAACCAGTACAAACTAGAATATAAAGAATTAAGAAAGAAACTAGGACGGCGAGGGAGCAAAAAGAGAGAGACGATGGAGAGATCATTCTGTTCACGGTTTGGGGATGAGGGGAAGGGTACATGATTGAAATGAATTCCTGCTGTGCTGCTGAGCTCCTCGAGCGTGCGCAACGCGGCATCGATGGATCTCCCAATTACAAGCTCTCTCATGCATCCTGTGACGCTGCCGGCCTGAGCCCCAGAAAGAAAGAAAGAAAGAAAGAAAAGAAAGAAAGAACCACCGGTCGCGGCGCAGTGCAAACCAAGGGGAATGTAAAGCCGCGGGAGCATAGCATTAGCATACCACACTAGCGCAGCGCTGGCCTGCAGTGCAGGGAGAGAGAGACTGATCTGAAGAGAGGAAAAAAAGCTTGCCCTGCCTACCACGGCTCACGGGTGTTGTGTTTGTTTTTTTTTTTTTTGAAACTGTTTGGTTCTTTTTTCTACAAAGCCAAGCTAGAGAAGAATTCAGTTGTGCTTTCCATCTTGTTCCGTCCACCAGATGGCACAAGTATAGTTCCTCCGTTCTAAACAAGACAGAGTTCTAGATTTACGATACATCATTTTAAAAAAAAAAAATCTAATTCGTAGGAAAAACATTATATCAACTAACATGTTATGTCTTCAGATAGATTTATCTATTACTATAAGAATGCATATTCTAAGTTAATTTATTGATAGTTATTCATTATCATAAAAATGTACTACGTATTTTGATTTATTTATTAAGAGCGGTGCATCCAACTTTGTCAGGATAGAAACCAGAGTTATTGCAGTAACGCAGTTCAGTTGCAGCTTGATTTCTCGAAATACTCCAGCACGGTGCAGAGCACACGAACGAATCTGGAGGCGATCGCAGGCACAGGCACAGCTGCGGCGCCAACCGTATGCGACGATGACGGCGAGGGCCTGTAGGCTGTAGCGTGCTGGCGAGGGAATGAGCAGGCACGATTGGGTTGGGTGAATGCCCGGCGACGGAAACGATGAAAGGGAAGCTGCGGGAATAAATAAGAGATCGGAAAGGCGAGCGGCACCCCCAGGCTTCCCGTGACGGCTCTAAACCCATTTTGTTTTGACCCCTCTCCCTCCTCCAGCAAATTCTCGAGAAAACAGCCCATCTAATGGACGACCGACGTACAAGGACGCCTCACCAATCGCCGCCAGCCAGCCGGGTCGCCGGCTTCCCTCCTCGCCATGCAACCCAACGGAACAGCTGATTGAGGCCAGGCCATGCATGCATTGTGTTCAAACTTGTTTGGCTGCAACAAGCACCATGGTGGCTCCGTTGTACATCAGCATACACATTCATGTCTTGGGTCGTGAAAACCAAGGATGAGAATGAATTTTTTGAGGAATAAAAAAAGGGTGAGAATGAATGGGAACACTGGATGGAGCTGCTAGGCAGGCAGGCGGCGGTATGTTTCTGCGTGTGTCGTCCGTGCATGCAAATATGTGCTGTGCTGGGTAGTACTCTTCTGCTGCGTGTAGTAAGCGTGTTTGGTAATGAGGGCATCAGGCATGTGACGAGCGAAAGGGACGGGCGGCACGAACGGAACGGCCAGCGTACCTGCCGTGTGTGTTGGAGGCCTGCGCTACCATCCAGGTCCAAGGTGATGAGGGATCGGTGAACCAAGTCTTGAGATCCGATGGTGAGTTGTGAACTGACCTTGATCAACAATGTGTAAACATGTCAGAAAAAAAAAAGATGGGAACAAACAAGGCCCAAAGGTTGGTTAATGAACAGAGTGCTAATACAGACAGACAGACAGACAGCAGATCTAACCTAACCTTGTAGTGTGACCGGCCCTTCCAACTGCAAGGGAAGGGAAGGGTGCAGCACAAAACTCATAATATTACCCAGAGAATTATACAAAATATCGTTATTTCGTTCATTTGTTGCAGGAACACGCTCAAGTGGCGCGGAGAAGTTGGGCTCGACAGCAGAGAATAAACAAGGTGGGATAATAATCACAAAATTCACAATTGCCGGAAGTGAAGTGAGGTCGTCGTTGTCATCGTTCCTCTTGCCAACGCAAAGCTATTACACATTTCACAAAGCTATTTTTAATAACAACAGAAGAATGGCGGCTTGCACATGCACTACACAAACTCTCATCGGAATTTGGACAGAGTCCATCGGTCACACCCCAAGATCGGAGCACCAGTCTGTGCCTGTGGATACCCTTGATGGCAAAGGGCCGAGACCTGCTGCTGGGAACCCAGGTTCCCGTTTCTCCAAAACTGAGATGGTACACGAGGCATAGACAGCCATGGAAAATTCTTCTTACTGATTCTCCATCGCCAAAGAAGCTTGATCTATATCTGCTCGTGAGCCCTCCCACAATTGCTGCTCTATGCCCAATTTCCTGAGCTCTGTTAGACCCCTCTCCACTGCAGTCACAAATTGACAGAACCAGTCAGAAGTCAATGTAAAAGAAGCCACCTTGGACCAGAACAATTGATATGCAAGTCATGAAAAAACAACAAATAGACAACATGTGTAGAAAGGCATCGGCAGCGCGAGTTAGGGCAGAGGAACCGGAAAAGATTTAAGCCCACCCTATGACCGATGATCAGTAAATTTAACAGCAATGCCTGTCAATAGTTAATTAGTTTAGTTACTAGTAACATTCAAGCATCATACCATCTATAGCATCATGAGAATTTGGAGCTTGTGCATTGCGACCAATCCAAAACTGAAGCCGGTCATCAGCAATATCTTCCTCAACACCATAAGTTTTGGCCCTTCTCCAGAAGTATATAAGCCATGCCTGAATTTAGCGTGAATCCCATATATCATGTTTAATAACAGTGAAAGAATTGCAGAGTTCACATGGCTGAAGGTTTACCTGCTTAAAGCTAACATCTTCAGCCTCTTCTGGGCTAACATCTGCAAAATGAAGAAATAGATTCAGTTTTGAATTCAAGCCATACAAATCTGATTGAAATGCTTCTGGATACATGTAGTGAAATACTGTAAAAGTGGAATTTCACGGAAATCCTATTAGACAAGGTGGAGGAAGTAGTACCAAATGCCTCCAAGTATTTAGGTTCACCAGGTGATTTGAAATCTGAAAAAAAAAGAGTAGAAAACAAAAGAATCCAGAACTTGATTAGTTTCTAACTCTGCAAGCAATCAAATAAATGCATTTAAAAGTAAAATTTCACCCTGAAAGAAAATCAAATGCATGCATTTGTAGATGTCATCACAGAACCCTACAGCCAGTAATTGTTTCATACTTTCATGAGATAGTTACTATAATGTAAATGGATTTGGATGTTGCAAACACATAATTAATATCATGTAACCCAGCTGCGTATATAACAGGTGTGCAAAGTCAAAACTTGCCATTGTAACAGACGATAACTGATACATCAAATTTCTTCAATCTCGCACAGCAGATGATTTTTTTTAAAAAAAAGGATGAAAAAAAACTATATTGCAAATGAAAGGGAACCAATGTGAAGCCCAACCATAAACTTTAGCGTCATTAATATTTTACTTATAGCAATGAAACAATTATAATTTCACTGGAATGAAGAGAGAAAAAATTACAACAAAAACAACAAACCTGATGTGAACTGACGAACTATGCTAGGTCTGCGATGTTGGCCTAGTGCAACTACAACAGCATCTTCCACCTACATGACAATAACAGGAATTTGGGTTTACCATGCCAGAGTAGCCAGCCAATAATTACAAATGGCAAGAAAGTGTGCAATAGTATAATGGCAAAATAGCCCCTATAGCCTTTGTGATTCACTAATTTGTTTGTCCAACTTTTAAATAGCCTTTGTGTAAAAAAAATGGGTTACTTTGAGCAGTAGGAAGTCCAACAAAGTCCTTCCAACTTTCAGCAGAAGCAAAACAGAACCAGAATCTTAAATTTTACATTCAGAATTTCGGATATTACGATAACCTGCCAACAGTTTCAGGATATTAGGAGAGTTTATTATGTCTTTTCTTATGCAGGAGCTTGCCTCTACATTTGAGTAAAAACTACTGCAACGTTGCCTTGGATAAATCTAGAAACACAAGTGAATGTAACACCTTCAATGAAGAAAGCTCTCTAAGGCCCATTTCAACAGAAAGCATGCTCTCTATATTGCCTTCTCCCATTACGTCACTCATTTCTCGTGCAAGTTTATTTCTCCCTTGAGCATTGTCACCTACATGAACAAATTTCAAGCCATTACTTAATTGGGGTGCATGGAATAAATTAAGATCTATAACTTAAATATTATGAGGATGCAAACTTGCCTTGTTTTCGAGGTTCCTCCTTAGCTTTTTGACCAGCTGAAAGAACAACCCCGAGAGGAAGAGGAGCCAATGATGACCAATGTTCATGCTTTGATACCGCAATTTCGGGATACACACCTTGAAGTTGATTAATCAATCATCAGATAATCAAGAATAAGGTGGGAAACAAAACATCAGCAGTTAAGTGCCCCTGATGCAGGCAGGCTATGTGATGTGGGGAAGGCACTATAACCGCCGACCCAAGAACCAAGGAACAGCCGGCACGGCCAGCAACGCTGCGCGGGGCTCAATAAGCAGCTGAAGAGGCCACCGGCTGTAACCAGCCGAAGAGCTAAAGACATTAATATTAAGTGTAGGCGGCTCACTAAGCCCAAGGAGCTTAGCTCCTCTATATATGTAATCGGCAGACCAAGGATTAAGTAAGCAAGAAGTATTAGTCTAAACCCCTT
Source organism: Microstegium vimineum (assembly GCA_022036555.1). Taxonomy (NCBI): domain Eukaryota; kingdom Viridiplantae; phylum Streptophyta; class Magnoliopsida; order Poales; family Poaceae; genus Microstegium; species Microstegium vimineum. The sequence goes on from CM039137.1 coordinate 22,281,595, forward strand.
TCCCCTTGTCTTCTCTGAGTCTCATCTCCTTCTCGGGCTGTCAGGCAGAAACCCTGGCGCCTCCCTATCCTGGTTCCTACGAACTACGCAGTCAAGGAGCTCCAGCTCTAGGAGTGGAGGCTCTTGACAGGCTATACTGTGCATTTTTCAGACAAGGCCCAATTGCTTTTTGGTTGCCAATCCTAGACATGGGCCAGCCAAACCATACACGTACAGTACAAATGCCAGCCATGTGAGCTAAGGTTTAGTGTGAAGACTAAGCAAGAGCATAAAATGCTGTATCTTGCTCTATACTAAGAATAGTTATCTTTTTCTGATGTAACATAATAACATCATCAATGGATGAGCAGCTAGAAGACCCATCACATGGTATCTTGTTGAAATTTATCCAATAAAGTAAATCACAGTAAATTAGCTATTTAGCTGCCTTTCAAGAGAGAAAAATGAATAGTGTATGTGCAAATGGAATGTTTCTCATCAATAGTACCACACAAGCAAGCCCCTCCTTTCTAAATGTCTAGCGACTAGTTAGTATAATCAGAAAAGATGTTCAATACTTTTCCATTAAGATTTATCAGGCAACTTACCATATTGAACTGCCAAACCCAATAGCGTGCAAGCCAGCACCTTTTTAGGACAACCTCCTCCTATAAAGTTCTAACTAGATTAAAATCCATGTCATTAAAACAAAAGCAAGATTGAGCAGTAATCCGGCTAACCATTTCTTCTTGAGTTAAAACCATTCTCTGAGTCATAGATCGGAGAGCCTTCGTTTCAGACTCTGCCTCCTTTAGCTGGTCCATTGCTGCTGCAACCTCTTCTTTAGCAGACTATTCAAAACATTGTAAGTGAACAATAGGAGTCGAATAAAGCAGCATATACAACAAAGATTTGGACATTAAAATTTGTCTAAAGTATATTTACCTCAAGTTCTTGCTTTAATGTTGTTGCTTCCCCATCTCTACCATCCTTTGATTCTCTTGCAGCTTTTAGTGCGGCCTGAGGATGAATGAAGTATTGATAAAGAATTACAAAATTAGCATCAAAGTGCAGTTAAGGGATAAGTGCGTTTATATGCAGCTATTTATTAGTTTACAACAGCTTTTAAAATATATATTCATGTGCTTTCATAGTATATAATTTCAGGAAAGTTCAAAGTACTAAGTATTTAGCATGAACAATTGAACATGTGTAAGACTGGAATTGAAGTTACACACAAGAATTATCCTCATTTTAATATTATAAACAATGTTTAAGATCTAACAGTTGAGACAATATTCATCTAAATATTGGATAAACGAGCTGTATGATAACAACATGAATGACAGCAACCTATAGCAGAACACAAGAAGAAAACTAACCTCCCTCTGTTTAAGTGCTGCTTCCTTCCTGCCAGCATGCATGCACATGTTTGTCATGACCAGTAGTGGATTTATAAACATGTGCATTCAAACACAGAACAAACCTGCTCAAGAGGCGAGCTTCTAATGATACTCCTTCTCCAAGAGCAGCTACCTGTATAACAAGAAATTATGACCTAAGAAAGCATGCATATAGTCACTACACAAGGAACAGTGATTTCATGGATATAAAACCCTACATAGCGTGGAAAGGCCAAATTCCTCCAGTATTTTAAGGTTAAGATTCAATAATTTTTTCTCGAACACACAGGAGAGCTGCGTATCATTGTATTAATAGACGAAAGAGAGTCAAACATAGACCCAAAAAAAAACCCACACACAACCAACACTCAACCAATTATATTAGAGATAGACTCAGACCACATCTTACAAATGAGCAAAGGTATCCCAATGAAGCAAGCAAATACAAAAAAACATGTTTTTAGTCAATCTTATCTCACCTGTTTCTCAAGCTCCTTGGCTCTAGCTTCAGCTTCCTCACATCTTTCTTCAGCAAATCGCAACTGTCAATCAAGGTTAAGAAATAATTTATCAAAGCACCACATAGAAACAATGACTACATTACACTGTATATTAATGGTACTGATGTTTCACCTTTTCTAGAACACTTTCATTCTCCTCTTGTAGCATATCAAGCTGTATAACAGTATAGCATTAGTCTTTGACATAGATATACGTTCTCAAGTATTTGATGTTACAGTAAGAACTCCTAACAATTAAACAAGTAAAAAAATATATGACATCTTCAGAGAAAAAGGAACACCTCATCTTGAAGCGTGGATGCCTCTCTTTTTAGTCCCGTTTCTCTTGAGCTATGAAGCCCTGCATCAAATCTAAAAAGAAAAGGAGGGTTGAATCACTGTTTTCCCCTTATTTCTATAAAAAAAATAAAGAAAAGAGTTTGAAAAAACAAAGCTATAAGAAGCAATTGATAATGCAACAACATTTAATCCCAGTTTACATTGTAAAAAAAAAGCAATGCATTCACTGTAACATATAGAACAGGTGTTTGTCTGGCATCCATACCAAAAAGAGTGTATTTCTAGTTTTTTTTCCTGAGTCAAACTATCCTAAGTTTGACCAAGTTTATAGAAGACTATCAAGATTTAAGACACCAAATAAGTATCACTAGATCTATCATGAAATATATTTTCATAGTATTACCTATTTAGTGTCATAAATTTTGATACTCTTACCAATAACCTTGTTCAAAAATTTCGATAGATTGACTTAGGAAAAATAAATAGAAATGCACTTTTGGAGGGACAGTGTAAGACAATTTTCACCAGAAGATCTAATCTAGCGCCTGAATTCCTAATTTAGTTCAGAGAGATTTCAGTCACACTATGACCACTGTAGCAATCATTCTATAGATAAAACTTCAGGAGCTTACTGCTGCAACCGTACACAGTGGACAGAAATCTTCTTGTTATTTCAAATTTTGCTACAGGTATGTTGGAGTGCCTTTGGTGTTCCAGCATAGCAGGTCCCAAGCCCTGGTAAAGGAGGAGGGTGTGATAGGCTTGGCGAGCCAACATCAAAACTTAGCCACTTTCATGGAAATGAGACCCAAAAGATTCCCGTTGGGGCGTAACCCTCTTAGCGACGCGCCATGCCGGAACCCGGTATGGTGTTAAATGAGCAAGGGCCGGGTCGTCACCCCCGTGGCGCGCCGTGTCTTGATCTGGGCACGGTGTCAAGTGAGCAAGGATCGGGTCGTCGCATCCTTAGTGGCGCGCCACATCGGCGCCCGGATGTGGTGCAAAATGAGCAAGGGTCTTCACACCTCCTCGGCGGGTGCGAAGGGTAAGGAAGCTAGTCGAACCAACCAAGATCCGTTTAGGTAACTGGAATGTTGGGTCCCTCACGGGTAGGTTAAGAGAGCTAGTTGACACTATGGTTAGGAGGCGTGTAAATATCTTGTGCGTTCAAGAGACCAAATGGAAGGGTCAAAAGGCGAAGGAGGTGGACAATACAGGCTTCAAGCTATGGTACACAGGGACAACTTCGAGTAGAAATGGAGTCGGAGTTTTGATCGATAAGAGCCTCCAAGGTGGTGTGGTGGAGGTGAAAAGGCGAGGAGATAGGGTTATCTTAGTCAAACTTGTCATTAGTGATTTAGTCTTAAACGTTATTAGTGCGTATGCTCCCCAAGTAGGCCTTGATGAGTGTGCTAAGAGGCAATTTTGGGAGGATTTGGATGGCATAGTCAGGGCTGTACCAAGTAGCGAGAAGCTCTTCATTGGAGGGGACCTTAATGGCCATGTAGGAGCATCTAGTACAGGTTACGAGGCAGCACATGGAGGTTTTGGTTTCGGAAGAAGGAACCAGGAGGGAGAGGATATCCTAGACTTTGCTACAGCTTTTGATATGATGGTAGCAAACACTTTCTTCCAAAAGCGAGAGTCCCACTTAGTGACCTTTAGTAGTGGCTTGTCCTGCAGTCAGATTGACTTTGTCCTTGCAAGAAGGGGAGATAAACGTACTTGCGTGGATTGTAAGGTGATACCTGGGGAATGTGTGGTGTCTCAGCACAAGCTAGTGGTGGCTGACTTCCGCTTTCTGATGCAAACTTGTAGGGCTAAACAAGCCAAGATTGCAAGGACAAAGTGGTGGAATTTAGAAGGGGAGACATCAAAGGTCTTCAAGGCAAGAGTTATTGAAGAGGGCCCGTGGAAGGACGAAGGTGACGCCAACAATATGTGGGAGAAGATGGCGACATACGTTCGAAAGGTTGCTGCAGAGGTGCTAGGTGTGACCAAAGGAAGTGGATGCGCTATGAAAGACACTTGGTGGTGGAATGAGGATGTTCAAAAGGCAATTAAGGAGAAGAAGGAAGGCTATAAGAGCTTGTTCCAGGACCGGAGTGCAGATAACATAGAGAAGTATAAGGTGGCAAAGAAGGCTGCAAAACGGGCAATGGCGGAGGCAAAGGGACGTGCTTATGAAGATTTGTACAAGCGTCTTGATACGAAGGAAGGAGAAAAGGACATCTATAGGATGGCTAGGACTCGTGATAGGAAGACGAGGGACTTTACTCAAGTCAAGTGCATTAAGGATGAGAGGGAGCAACTCTTGGTGAAAGAGGATGAGATCAGACAAAGATGGCAAGAGTATTTTGACAAATTGTTCAATGGGGAGAACGAGAACTCCCCTGTTCAGTTGGACGACCCGTTTGATGACAACAACAGGCGCTTTGAGCGGAGGATCCAAGAATTGGAGGTTAGAGAAGCGTTGAAAAGGATGAAAGGGAGCAAAGCGATGGGCCCGGATGGTATCCCAATCAAGGTGTGGAGATGCCTTGGGGATATAGCTATAGTATGGCTAACCAAGATGTTCAATAATATCTTCCGATCGAACAAGATGCTTGAGGAGTGGAGAAGAAGCACTTTGGTACCAATCTACAAGAACAAGGGTGACATCCAGAGTTGTAATAACTATCGTGGATTAAGTTGATGAGCCACACTATGAAGCTATGGGAGAGAGTCATCGAGCACCGCCTGTGAAGAAGGACACGAGTATCTACCAACCAATTTGGCTTCATGCCTGGAAGGTCAACCACAGAAGCAATCTTCTTGTTAAGACAAGTTATGGAGCGATTTCGAGAGCAGAAGAAGGACCTACATATGGTTTTCATTGACTTGGAGAAAGCTTATGACAAGATACCAAGAAATGTTATGTGGTGGGCTTTGGATAGACATAAAGTCCCAACAAAGTACGTGACCCTCATCAAGGACATGTACAACAATGTTGTGACTAGCGTTCGAACCAATGATGGTAATACTGATTACGTCCCGATTAGAATTGGGCTTCATCAAGGGTCAGCCTTGAGCCCGTATCTCTTTGCCTTGGTAATGGACGAGATTACAAGGGACATTCAAGGGGACATCCCTTGGTGCATGCTCTTCGCCGATGATGTAGTGTTAGTTGATGAAAGCTTGGCGGGAGTAAATAGGAAACTTGAGCTGTGGCGGCAGACCCTTGAGTCTAAAGGTTTTAGACTAAGTCGGACTAAAACCGAGTATATGAAATGCGACTTTGGCACAACGGCTCAGGATGAGGGAGATGTGAGTTTGGAAGGTCAAGTCGTGCCTAAAAAGGACACCTTCCGATATCTGGGATCGATGCTACAAATGGATGGAGATATTGATGCAGACGTTAGCCATAGAATCAAAGCAGGGTGGATCAAGTGGCGTCAAGCTTCTGGCATTCTATGTGACAAGAGGGTACCCCAAAAGCTAAAAGGCAAGTTCTATAGGACAGCAATTAGACCTGCAATGTTGTATGGAGCCGAATGTTGGCCCACAAAGGCTCGACATGTTCAACAAATGAGTGTTGCAGAAATGCGCATGTTGCGTTGGATCTGTGGTCACACAAGAATGGACCGAGTGCGGAATGATGATATACGTGATCGCCTAGGGGTGGCACCAATTGAAGAAAAGCTTGTCCAACATCGGTTGAGATGGTTTGGCCATGTCCAGAGGAGACCGTCAGATGCACCAGTGCGCTGTGGGTGTGGAGTCCCAAGCCAAGCTAATAATATAAGGAGAGGCAGAGGAAGGCCGAAGTTGACATGGGCGGAGGCGGTGAATAGGGATTTAAAAGCTTGGGATATATCTAGAGATCTATGTTTGGATAGGATTGCCTGGAAAGCAGCTATTGAAGTGCCGGAACCATGACTTGGGTATCTTGTTGGGTTTCAACTCTAGCCTACCCCAACTTGCTTGGGACTACAGGCTTTGTTGATGTTGATGTTGTTGTATCATTCTTTAAAAAAAATCGTAACGTTTCTTTGTTTGTTCATTTTTTCAGGTTAATTTATGGACAATGTTGTTTTACCATGTCTTATTGGGGACAATGCGTACATTGATGCAATGATACATAAATGCTAATTCAGACTAAACCCATAGCAAGAGCTGACAGATGCAGTAAGTTAGTGGCATACTAGCATCACTTCTTCCAAAGAGTGGTACAACAAGTAAAATTCACTTAATTTTGCTCCATTTGGTGGGACACTGGTACCACTGATCATGCAATCACTTAGACTAGTCTATTTTTAGCTTACAGCGTATATTCCACGTCTTTGAGAGGGAAATGTAACAAGTGTACCTTTTCGGCCGAGCGCGATCCACTGGAGGCTCCACAGCCACAGGTGGAATAGGGGATGGGGTTCGCAGTGTTGTATTCGTTTTGATCGGTGGCACCACTGTGGTGGTCGGTCGTGATGCAACAGCTGGCCTGCCTGCCGATGATGAGCGGACGGTAGGAGGTGGCTCTACAATGTTCCGACCTAACTAATGAAAACACGAGGAGATCAAATTAGCAGAAAGCCACAGAATAGCAGTAGCAAATTGAGTAGAGCTGAGAGCCAGAGACACTAACACACTGCACTGATCAATTTTCCCACAATTCTAAACTCTAAATGATTTAACAAGCATTACTAGAAAGTGATCTAGCACTAGCGAACGGGAACTATCTTCATTTGCAAATTCATCCAATCAAGGACGGTTACGTCAATTTGGCCTCAGTTTGACCAATTTGGACTAGTTTGTGCTTAGCGGCAGCCTGGGACGGACGTTTCCTAAGCAGGGAAGCAGCATCAGTAGCGGCGAGCAAGAGATCCGGAAGCAAAATACCGCAGGGGAGGGAGATCTCGCGGAGCGTCCGAGCAGGGACACGCCGTTGCTTCCGTGCGCTATCCTGCCACTTCCGAACCTTCCAGGGGGCGGCGGCGGGTGGTCGGCGGCGTAGTCGTCGTCGTCGTCATCGTCGCCGGCGGCCGCGGCGGCGTTCTGCGAGGCCATGACCTGCGCGAGCCTCGCAGCCGCAGCGCGCGCAGCGACGTTCTGCGTGCGGCGGACGTTGGAGATGCCGGCCGCGCCCGCGGCGGAGGCGGCGGAGGAGGTGGAGGAGGAGCGGTGGTGCGAGGGGGAGACGCCGCCGGGTGAGGAGGAGCCCGTGCTGCTGCCGCTCCGCTGCCGCCCGTAGACGGGGCTCCCCGCCCGGAGACGGTCCATGCTGCCGCTCGCCGGTGGGATCTGAGGCCGCCGGTCGGCCGCGGCGCGGAGATGGCGAGGCCGGGGCGAGGGAGTGGGAAGGGAGTGGGGCAGAGCACGCTCGCGACGCCGCTGGAGTTTTCAGTTTTTGCTCGTCTTGCAGTTTGCCCCCTCCTACTTTGACAAAAAAAAAATTGCAATTCTCTTGCCTGACAATTTATGTTTGTTCCGTACTTTTTTTTTCCTTCTCTTTTTGGGTGGTTCGATTCATTCCACAGGGTCAAATACAAGGAAATCATGATGATTTTTCCTGCCCTTACGAGTCAACTTTGACATTATTGCTATGATGTACCCGTGCTTTGTTTCTTGAGAATTGATGTTCCGTAGATATTGTTTGAAGAGTGAGAACTTATTCAGCAACTCGGTTATTCAGCAACTCGGGTAGCAATAGCAAGCTAGCAGAGTAGCAGCCCAACCTCATATACTTTTACTTCCTGTATATTCATAACAGATCGATGACATTATTCCTCCTACCGTTTCACCGTAAAACGATCTTATTACTTTCTATAGATTCTCTAGGTATATAACTTTTGCTACATATCTATAAATTATATATTAAAAATCTAAAATGACCTACAATTTGAAATGGAAGGAGTACTTTATATAATACAATAGTTTTGTCACATGTAGTTGTATAATGGTATTACTATTTAGTGTCTATCTAAACTTCTAGTGAATTTCCGCGAAGCTTTGTAGCTTTTGGGTGCCCATAGCCCCATACACCCATAAAAATTTGAAAAATCACAGTTAGGAACAGATTTATAAATATTATGGTTGTAGATTAAAATTTTAAATATATAAAAAAAATATCTCTAATTCGTCACTGTTGCACGCATGCCCACCCTTATCTATAGCTAGTTAATTTGTTTCCTCTTCTCTAATCTCTAAAGCTTAAAAGGCACCAAACAACAGCTCTTTTTTTTTTTTTGAACAAACACACACATATACACAGTTAATGAACGTGGTCCATATTCCAGCTATAGAAACACTTGGCTTGGCTTAACATCCACTCCAATTGCTTATCGATCGCTAGAGATCCACCAGCCATTTGGTGATGACCCATGATTGTGTGAAGCAGGCCGGATCACTAGCTAGCTCGCTCACAGAAATTGTACTGTGAAGCACAAGCTGCCCGCTAGCGTGGCTTACACGTCTTGCCACTCTTGCATTGCATCGTCGTCCAGCAGCGAGCGGACACCACGGAATGCGGTTAAAAAAAAAACGAGGCCGCCGTTGTATCGCACAGAGCCAGTTTAATATAGATTCAGTCAGTTGTTATAAAGTTTTTTATAGCCTTTTTTTTAGTCCACTGATAAAGTAGTTATCAGCTCCTCACAATAAGTACATGTCTTACATATCTCTTTTATATATTTCTCTTGTAATTTTATTGATTCTTGTATCTAAGTTGGCTTTTATATCTTTCACCTTCGTCTCAGCCGGCTTATCAGCCACCGAAACAATGTTTTTCTCTATTTAGGTAGTTTACAACATCAGCTAAAAATAACATCAGTCAAAAAACAGCCAAACGAACATGCCTAATTCATTTATATAGTTTACTTACTGTAACCACTGTTTGACTTGCCGACACAAGCAAGGGATCGGAAGGGAAGAACCGATCGATACCGACCCTGACGAGTGACGATGCATGCATGTGTGAAACAGTGCCGACATGGTGCATGGACGACGGTAGAGATGGGAGTCGTGAATGCAGACAGCGGCACTCTGGGTCTTTTTCTCCACATGTGGAAAGACAAGCTTTATTCTTTTTTTCAATCACAATACAGACATGTATTTCATACGTATACATAATACATACTTATCTCTATAAATACATACATCTTAGAGCATCTCCAACGGTTTTGTAAATGGGCTTTGCATTCTTATTTTTAAAAAAAAAATCTAAAAAACTCCTATCCAACGGTTTGGCAAATAGACTTTGCATTTTTATTAACTTGACAATTTCCTAGGAAGGATTGACATATATGCCTAGCGGATCGCGCTTGACATTTTCCGCGCTCGACCTGCGCATTTTCTCTCGCCGTCGCAATTTTCATAATTTTGATAATTGTCAAGTCAATTTTGCCAAACCGTTGGAGATTGACTCTTTTTATCTTTGTCATATTTATTTGAGACTTGACAAACTCTCAATTTTACCAATTAAAATATGCAAAACCATTGGAGATGCTCTTACCTATATGTAAGCACCTCAAAAAAGACCGACAAGATTGATGAATGATGACTCCGAACTACTATTTTTATTTGAAATTATAAGATGTTTTGATATTTCTAGATATATAGTTTTTTACCATTCTAGATGCATAGTTTTTACTATGTATCTTTAGGTGCGTAAGAAAAGTTATAAATCTTCTACTTTGACACTGATGGAGTATTCTTTTTTCAAAGAGCACACTAATACCTAAATCATTTGTTTTTTTTATCGAAAAAATACTGTGGGGGAGATCCCCACAATCTGATCTTATATTAAAAAAGGGTGGGGCAAACCAAAATCATTTGTTGGAACACTTTATTATTAGCAAGTGCAGTGATATGGAACTAGCGAATCGCTCGTTTGGTCAGCATCACGAGTTGCGAGCTCGGCTAACCAAGTTTGAGTCCGGTGTCCATCGTATTTCTGCTCAAATGATGAGTGGGAATGGGGAACACGAGTAGAGAAACCACCTTTCGTCGATTGCCAAAAACAATTTAAGTCGCGGTTATTTTTTTGTCCGGGGCTAATAGATCTTTAGTCTCGGTTGGTGTTACCAACCGAGACTTAAGGTTCAGAATATTTAGCCCCGATAACACCAAAGGGTCTACCTTTAGTCCCGGTTAGTTACCAACCGGGGCTAAATGTCTCTCTACGGTAGGTTTAAAAGACAAATGTCTCATTCATTGACAGTTGTGTTGCGTAGGTGGGGTGGTAAGCGCACGCGAGACAGCGCATGATGTCTTGTGTTCGAAACTCAGGGGGCGCAGTTTGGTGGGAGACATTTATTTATTTTTAGCGGAAGGGACCTTTACCCTGGTTCCACCAACCGAGACTAAAGGAATAGACCTTTAAATTGAAGCTCCCCAATTAAAAAAACAAAGTTAGTGTAGTAATAACAAGTTTAGAAAGGAAATGTCTAAAAGGCCAACCAACACATACTCCTACGTACCACGACTTACGAATAAGCAGTGATTACAGTTCGATTTCTTTCCTTGCTCATTTAGCCTTTTTTATACTTGTTGGATGAAATATTCACGCATCTAACTGAATTCAACTGAAAATATTACCAACTACAAAGTTGCAAGCTCAAAATTTACTATAAAAAAATATTTTATAGATTTTTTTAGTAGATACAACTAAACTATATCTAATTAACCCTCATGTATAAAGTTAGATATTCTATCTATTAAACTATATAGATGCTAACATGACGGTAAATTAGTAAAGAATAGAAAAAAGTCTACATGACCTCCATAAAAGTTAATATTAATTATAACTCTTGAAACATCTAATTGAGAACTCCTCTGATTTTGTAGTGCAGTTTTGACAACGTATCCTGCTAACACTGGCATGAGTCCCCCATATATCGGTTGTCTCGCCCCTCCTGCTGCCCCACCGCTTGACCAGCAACACACCACCTCATGTCTCCTGCTCCACCTCCCAACGCTCGCTCAATTGGATTGCGCTTGTACCATGTCAGGAAGTGAGAATGACATGGATGGAGTAGCTACAAAAAAAAATGAAGGATTAACCAAGAGACGTGACTGAGCCGTTGCATTATTATTGGCTAGATGCATATAAAAGCAATGTATGTCGACGCAGATTCGTTGCTTTCACCGGTAGCTAAAAGCAAGCAAGAGGAGATCTGTCGATGGATCGGAGCTCGGTGGAGGTGGAGCGCAAGTGGTGGCCGGGAACGAACTTGAAGGAAGGAACAGCGCAGTCGACGACAGACATACAGCCAATATATAGGTAGCCATGTGCGCGTGCTCGCTGCATGCCCAAGCATATATACCCCACGCCCCCTTGGTCCTTGGATCATATCATAATACTAGTATATATTTCTGTTCTAACAGTATCATAAAACTAGTAGATCTACTAATAATTAATCTAGTTGTTCACTCTGCACCCCACCTAACAGTAACAGCAACAATCTTATTAAGCAGCATGCATCTACTAATAATTAATCTAATTGTTCACTCCGCAACTCACCCAACAGTAACAACAACAATCTTAAACAACATGCATATAGCAATAGCGGCCATATTTATGGGCACTATTTTTTAGGGGACGAACAATGTTTTTTTTCACAACAAATCAATATAATCATTTGCATAAACCAAATTTTGATGAAACGAATAGGATCAACGTGCCGGGCGACCTGACCTCATGGACAACCTGTTGTGTTGTACCGTATATAGTAAAGTTTATGGTCAATCCTCGACCGTGTATGGAGTGTTCATTTTAGTCCCTAAATTGAACTCAGAAAATATGTGATACGGTCACTAAACTCTGTTCAAGTCTCATATTCATCCATATAGGTCTAGATCCACATATCAGCTCTATCTTTTATCTCCCTCATGACCATGGTTAGCTCGTTGGCACGCTGCTGACAGACACGTGCTGCTGCGGCGGCTCGCCTGCACGGCGGTGGTGCTTGCGTGTCGCCCGAGTGCAGTGCGGCCTTGGTGTTGACCAGGCCGGGGCCCACCTGCTCGCGGCCGTGTTCGACAACCTGCTGTTGCTATGGATATATAGTTAATGAGGTATAATGTGTAGATAACTTCTTAATTAATTTAGAGACCTAGAGCATCTCCAAGGAAGACTGTAAACATACTAGCTAAATTTAGTGATTTAGTTACTCTCTAAAATAGATAATACTATATTACTCTAACAGACTCTGTAAAATGAAGAATCTATATGGCTAGTGAGGTAGGCTATCCAAAGATAAAGAGCAAATGAGGTGGAATGAATATATTCTAAATTTGGAGAGTTATTTACAAAGTCTGTGGAGACGTATTTTCCTTTCGTAATAGCCAAATTTATATTTAGAAAACAATTCGATTAATCTCTTGGAGATGCTCTTATAGTGAATTAGCTTTATAGAGATACCGATGTGATGGGAGGTGAGGTGGTTAGCGTGCCCCATCTATCGCACATTGAACGCATCAGCTCACATGACCACACGGCTGCTAGCTACCAACAAGCAGGCAAGCACCATTCGTGCAAAAGGACCATGCGTACATATCATAGCCTTTCCCTTTCTTGTATGCATAGCTACCCTGTACGCGTCCTCGCCCTGCGTACCATGTGTCCATCATGCACGCAGGCACCGAGTTTTCTTTTCACTAAGGGTTCATGTGCTAATCCTTCCATCTCAAAAAAAAAAAAAAAGAAGAAGAAGTAATTCCCACTTCTTTGGAATCAATCAATTTTAAGTTTGACTAAATCTATATGTAGAAAAGATATAAACTCTTACTATGATACCAAATAAGTATCATTTTATTAGTTATAAGCATATTTTTATATAGTAAACCTACTAGTTAAATGCTCGTACGTTGCTACGGGATAACTCATTTGTATTAAAAAGACATAGATCGCACGATAATATAACAATGTTTTCCATGATAGTAGACATCATTGATTCATGTAAATATAAACGTGTTAATTGTCAATTGTTGACATTAGAATCAAAATATGTACAAATGGTTTTCCAGTGGACATGTAGTGTGTATACATCATCTTCATGTAGAGCCCGATAAAATACATTAAAATACCTTGTGTTTGTCTCTTTACATGCGGCGATCGCCGCCAGGACTGTGTACGGTGTCCTTATATCAACGGGTGACGATCACGGCTTCAGCATGTCCTGATATCAACGGGTGACCATCGCCGCCAGGCTGCGTGCGTCGCAAGCCACGTCGCGGCCGTTCGAGAACGGAGACAGCTCTTGAGTCTTGACGATCACGAACATAGGCTTTCTTTCCTTTTTCTCGTTTTCTTTCTATCGCGTAGGGAAAAAAATTATCTAAATATTTTCTTTTCTTTTCTTATTTTCTTTCTATCGTGTTTTCTTTCTTTCTATCGTGTTTTCTTTCCTTCTGTCGCATGCGTTGATTTTATGCACGAAGCGGCGGTCTTCCTTTTGTTCTTTTTAGGTGTATAGGGTGGTGCCCTTACGTTGTTACAGGGTAACTAAACTTTTGTACTAAAAGCACACGGATCACATAAATAAAATAATACCACTGTGAGTTTCATTAAAGCTGCAATTCACAAAATTATATGAGTACTACTCTGTAGCATAGCTGAGTAAAAAAAAACTTTACATGGAGAGTATAGCCAATAGTTACTGTAGACACCAGTTCTTCAAATTCTGTTGTGTTGTGCCATGTTCTCATATCCTGGGCGTGATAAGAGGTGTCAAATTAGATTGGTACGCCATCGCGTCCGCCATGCCGCAACCAAGCTTCACGGGTAGCACACGTCCATGAGGACCAACTCCACGCTGCTCAGGGATATCCCAGCACTTCTAGCTGCAAAAAAATTGGGGGTTTAATTACCAATGCAAATTAAAGTGCGGCTAGGATCATTTGTATGTTTTTGGGGTTTCTGGAGCATGCCTATCCTTCGACAAGATGGATATATTTAAAAAGACAACCGGCATCATGAAGAATCAATAAAGCCATCTACTCTATGCATCGATCAGATCATCGGAATGGTGATGCATTGGCATCATGCGGACATGTCCTATTTGCTCACCTCCTCCAAAAGCTGCAGTTGTTCTAGACACCCGATGCTCTTGTGATCTTGTAAGCATGAATCCCTTCTAAGTCAGCATTCAAAAATGACCACCACAATACAAACACACTAAGTTCACATCTAGTATAAACACAACTCAATGACCTTCAATTATGGCAACACATACAGTCATACACACATAATAAAAATCATGTTGTTTTTAATTGGTCTGCTATATTGGGCGATTAGAGTACAGAGTGTCACTTACAACCAGGCTTCTAATGGTTTAATTAACAAAAAGACATAAAGATTCAACAATGAGATTGCACTAATTTTGCAAATGGCAAATCAAGACTAAAAAACTTTCAGAGGATCACTTCCACATCAGGGGATTAAGAAAAAACATTCACATAAGACCAACCATTTAACTGAGAAATTATATGATAAGATAGAGTTCGGGTGGACACATACCTATTGAGGTGGCTAAGAGCCTAAGACTGTTAGCACTCAACAGACCTTGACCAACAAACTGAAAGATAAGCAAAACCTTTTGCAATAAGTTACTATACAAGAAAATGCCACAGTAACAACATGAACATGGAATATATTTATCTTACCAGTTGCATGACAAATAGGAAGCATGAAACTATGGTGCAAATAGTGAAGGATATCGACCTATGTGCATATGCTATTCTACTCTTCTCAAGAAAAAAAAACAGTTTCACAGAACTATATCAGAAGAGCTATTGGGATCTTCAGAATATTCCAACAAACTCGCTATTTACCTTTTGTCTAAGGCATTCCCTAGAAAATGCAAAAAACTTAGTCAGATTGTAGAGCATTATTGTGGGCTTGACAAAAGAGTGTGTCGCCAAGAATCCCAAAACCCATCTTGAGGTCTAACTGAAGACATCACTATTATCATTGATGTGTGCAAGTTTTTTTGCACTTGCAACATAACAAAACCAGATAATCTTTGTGGTTTAACTCAGATTATCAATAGATTGGTAAGCATAAAAAGATTATTTGTGGTGAACTTCAATGAAATTTCAAGAAGAATCTACAAACCTTGTTTTTTTTTTGTTGCAAAAAGCTATAATCTCAAGGAGTTTACATTGCCCCCCTTCCATTCTAGACACCCTCAGCAATGAGTCAATGACAATGATCTTCTTCCATGGTCTATGTCCATGGCTGACCACAAGCAATCTGCTCTCTGATTACATCTTCCAAATAAGCAGGGGCTGCAATAGTACATCTTTTATGGTGAATCATCTGTTGTAGCTAAAATGACTAATTTAAGATAAGTTGGGAGGTGAAAACCATGACTCAATTAATTTGATCAGCAGCTTCTAAATTTCAGAAGTCAAAACTATTGATGATAATTCCAAACTTTATACGGTTGCTGTTAAGATGATAGTGCAGAACTACAAATATCAGTTGACAACCACTAACGAAGCAAATGCATAATGAAGAAAGCCGAAGTTGCTGAGATCAACATTGTAGTATCTCTTTGGTTAAAATCTTCTCTCTTCTTGTACTCGCTATGGTCTGCACAAAAAGAGTGGATTCAAATTAGCACTGTACATACAGCTATTCACTGCAGAACCTTCCTGGGCTCCCATCGTGTGTATATGATGAAAAAACTATATGGAACTCACTGGCTTCCAATCTCCTGTCAAGCTTCTCCACAACAGCTACATGACGCAAAATTCTGTCAGTGTTTATTCCTGCATGGTATTGAAGTTCCTAGTGCTCCAGCACCACAAGAAACTGACTCCAGAAATGTGACACTGCAAGATTCAGTCTACTGAACAATAAAAGAATGTAAATTCCAAGACAAATCTCATTTATAGCAACAAAAATTTCAGAACACACCTCCACTTCCCTTCCATTGTTCTTGCTATCTTCTTGCTAGCTAGTGAACAATGAAGTTGTCAGTTGCCCTAGTACTACAACGAGAGTGAAAGCATGAAACATATATGATCACATCATGCAGTATGTCACATAAAAAAAAATTTGCATTAGTGCTACTGAGCTACTGAAACTATAAGAAACACATATTAATTTAGCAATGCCTTTGGATGACTGCATGTAGTTTAACAACGGCGCTGAGAGCTGAGGGTCATATCCAATATTTGTGGTAAAGTCATCATCCTTGAAATTTGACTAAAACGAGTGTAAGCAGGAGCTTTAATTCTATCAACAGAAGGAAACTTAGAGGAGAAAGAAGAATGAACCTGAATTTCAAATGCCCGGCTTCCATGGCTCAGAAGGTGTTGGATCGGAGATGTACTTTGGTGAGTTGCAGTCAACTTCAGAGCCTCTATTTTAGCCATAGTAAGCTTTTAGCCTTTTTTTTTTGAAAAAAAAAATAGATCGTGGTTCGCTGAACCGATCGAATCAGCGTCACAAGGTAGACTCCAATAGAGAAAATCAAATCATGGGAAAATAATTGGGGCCTGATCATCCGTCATGGCTGGAAGCAGGTGACCTTCTCAGCACGGTTTCGCGGCGGTGGCGCAGCTTTGTGGCATGGAGGGAGAGGAGGAGGCGTGGGCGAGCGCAGGGGGCAAACCTTGGCAATCTGTCGGCCGCGGATCCGGGCGGGATGAGGGCGACAGCACGAGCGCGAACGGCGCCGCCGGCCACGGATCGGGGCGGGGCGGGGCGAGGACGACGTCCGCGCTCCGGCCGCGGATCGGGGCGAGGCAAGGACGACGGCGGCGCTCCGGCCGCGGATCGGGGCGGAGCGAGGACGACGGCGACTCTCCGGCCGCGGATCGGGGCGAGGCGAGGTTGACGGCGGCGCTCCAACCGCGGATCGGGGCGAGGCGAGGACGACGGCGGCGCTGCAAGGACGACGACGGCGCTCCGAGGTTGTGGGGTCGTGGTGCTGCCTCTCTAGGAAATTGATTGGAGGCCGGATGGTGCTTGAAGGCAGGGATTTTGCACCTTCACGAGGCAGCGATTTTGCCCCCTAAAATCTCCACGCGGTTTCCTTTTTTCATTCTTCACGCGTGAGTTTCCTTTTTCTTTGTCCGATGGGAGCCCGCGGGATCGCACGACCGGCCTCGCGAAAAATTCTTTTTGTTTCTTTTTTTTCACACGTCCGTGATTTGTGCCGTGCGATGGCGTTTTACTTCTGTCTCTTTTTCTTTCCTTCTATCCGTTTTCTTTCTTCTCCGTTTTCTTTCTTTCTGTCGCATTTTCTTTCTTTATGTCCACAGATCATATGCCAGACTCCCTCAAGGACGAAAAAATGTCGCACCACAGCATTGTCTTCCTTTTGTGTTTTTTAGTTGTAGGAGATTAGAGATATATACTCTATTGTTACTATTTTCTGTAAACTTGGTAAAACTTAAGAAAGTTTGAATTATCCAAAACCTATAACTGCATTCTCTTAGGACGGAGGGAGTATAATAGATTATTTCAGAACCTGTATTGTAAGATGTAAACTTATTTGGAGATACAAATATTAATACTATTTTATATATATATATATATATATATATATATATATATAATAGCCAAACTTAAAAAAATACTCCTTGAGATACTATTTTTATTATTAGCTTCAGTTCATAAGATGTTGTTAGCTTTTTTTTGGGGGTCAAACACCTATTTTTAAAAAAGTTTCACCTATGAAGTTGTTTTTCTTTCCCTCTCACAAAAAGATGAAGTGGATGAAGCTAAAAGAAATAGTTTATCTCAGCTCTCTTCCTATTTCTCTCTCATATTCATGTATAAAATGGTTGGTGAAGCTGTTTTATCAAATATCTTTTTCAAAATAGCTCAACTTCACCTAAAGAGTTGCTCATATATAAAGCTATTTTTTAAAAATACAGCTTCGCAAATAAAGTTGAACTGTACCAAATAGACCCTAAATGGTTTACCTTACTAACGCGAATTTGTTCAACTAACAGCGAGTGCTAACTAACGGATGGTTGCCAATCGATCATTATCGTTGCCACTGCATATCGCACGCACTGCAGCCGGCACACAGGAAGAGCAACGGTGTCGAGCAGAGATCCGTGGGTACACCACCGACAGAAGCTGCAGTCGATATGTACAGACGAGTAACCAGGGAGGATCAGAGACGCCACCTGGGCTGTCAGCCTCTCACCAGTTCATGTGTAACCTCCTGCCCCAACACCAGTACTGCCTGACTGCCCTGCGATCGGGGACGCACACTGCACACACATAATAATATAGGGATCACTAGCTTTAATTCATCTGCACTCTCTCCATGTAATTGCTTGTAATCCCAGTATGCATGCATGCATTGTGCATGTGTTGTGGAGCTTTTGCTGTGTTTATCATCCGATCCCTTGACTGCAAATTGTTTGGGTTCTTGCAGTTGCCTTACTTGCCGGCTGCTAAATTCTGAGGGGATTAATTGAAGGGATCGGAGGCCGGGAGCTCGATCTGCTGTTACAGGACAGTGACACAACCAGTGGAAAAGGAATGTGAATGCACAGCTACCATGGGCTACATCTACATACTACGCAGCTAGCTAGCACATAGGGCAGGCTCATGCATGTGTCCATGGCTGGCTGGCTGGGCCATATGCATGCATGCGTCTCTCCTCCATTACAAGGTCGAGAAAGCAACCTCCTGCTGCTGCATATCCATTTTAAAAGGGAATCCAAGCTCGTGTCTCTCGTCGATCGATGCCGAGAGCTCAGATCACAACTATTTCAGACTTGCATTGAGAGGGAAGTGTATCTAGGTGATCATCGGTGGCGATCGAGAGGCTCTTGCGTGAGGAAGCGAAGAAGAAACTAGCTAGCTAGAGAGACACACACATCATACAGAGATCGATCGATCCAGATCATAGCTGAGACGACTGAGAGGAAGACGATCGAGCTAGCTAGAGGCGGCATGATGAAGCTCTTGTTCCAGTGTCCCTGCTGCTCCTGCTTCTGCTTCATGAAGACGACCAGCAGCAAGACCCAACAGGGCAGCAGCAGCAAGAAGGGGGGAGGAGCAGGCTACCAGGGCACCAGTAAACTGCAAGGGGAGGAGTGGTAGGCAAGGCCATGGAGATGGTGTAGCTTACCATTCATGCATCTGTGTCCAGTATCTCTCTGCTTATTATTCTTCTGTCGCCCCACCAGCTATATAGCAGCAGCTTGATGGCTCCAACTCCACATTGTGGTCACTCATTCATCTTGTGTGCATGCCTCTGGGGGCAAGTTCTTTCAGATTTAATCCTTTGTGCTGCGCGTCATCTGTGTGTCCAGTTTCTGCCTGCAGGCCCGGTCGTCGTTAGTGAATCATTAGGAGGTTCTTCGTAGAGTACGTGTACCATCTGCTACTCGATCCACTCGATGAAAACATGCAGCACCACTTGTGCAATTAATTGTTTGCTCTTTTATTTATTTTCATTATTTTTAGGCGCGCTGTCCAATTTCGTCGTGCTACTTTGTTTGTACCAGAATTTCTAATCAGTCCAAATCATGGAAAAGCCTCCTTTTTTATGTACTATTACCATAATATGCATGCATACAAATAAGCAATATAGATATTTTTCAGAATTCTGAAGAAGAACATCGTTTTACTGTCAACTCCGAAGGTAACTCATGAACAGGTAAGCAAGCAGTTAAGTTTTTGGTATGCACATATGAACAATCTTGTAATTGCAGCTGCAGCCATGCATCATTCTTCCATACAGTAAGGGCATGTTTAGATCCCATGAAATCCAAAATATTTTGGGTTTTGGTTTTTCATTTTATAAAATGGAACTAAACACCACCCAAAATATTTGGTAAAAAGTGGTTCATTCTCTATTTTGGGTTTTGGACTTAAGAGACCAAAATAACCTAAAAATTACATTGGTTTGTGTGCCACCCTCACAATCCTCATCATTGGAATTCAAAATAAGCCAAACTTTGGTTGAAACTAAACACCCTGAAATATTTTGCATTTTGGATTTTAGAATCCAAAATAGTTGGCATTTTCGATTTTAAATTTTAGGATGGAACTAAACAGGCCCTAAGTTAAAAGAAGATAAACTTTGTTGACCTGCTGACTATGTAATTTTTTTTTCTCGTCGTGTGGTCTTGCTCCATTCCCAGTGCCCCACCATCAAGACGCTATTAGGCCGCAATAATTCCTTTTTTATTGGGTTGGGCTACCGGGGTTCCTTGTCAGGCAGGCGGAGTTCCCACACCGCCACCGCCGCCTCCCGTTCGTTCTCAAGGTTCTATCCCTTCAGAGTCCCGACCTCCATCGACGAGGAGGCGCCCTCCAGTGGGGCCGGTCGCCTTCCGTGTCGCTGGCCCTCGGCCTTTCCCTCTACTGTGGTGGCTGGTGAGAAGCGACTCGCGCACGCGCTCGGCAATCCAATTAAGCACGGGAGCGGGAGTGGGCCCAATGGGTAGTCCAGGTAGGTTCAGGACTACCATAGAATTTAGCCCAAAAATTTTTTAGTACTCTTCAGCCCACAAAAAATTGGCCCAATTCTTGTCTCCGGGGGAATTATTTTTTCATCGCACTCCTACATGAATTGGGCCGATTTCAGTACCATGTCATCTCGTGTATGGGTCTGGGTGATGATTCTCGTGCCAGCACCCCGCCAGCACCCCGCCAAACCCTTCCACGCTTATTGATAACTAGGTTGGTAGGCGCGCTTAAATAACATAGACTGTGAGGAAATAACATGCTTCAGAACTGAAGCTCGTCAAACAAATTACATAAGTAGTGCTAGGTGAGGAGAGGAGGGACATAATATCATAAGGCGTGCTTAGTGATTTGATGTGTGTTTTATCTTAAACCATATAATAGATACGAATATTTGTCTTTGGGTTGCCTTCAAAGTTATCTCTACACAAGAAATTTGTATTTTCGATCTAAAAATAAACTATCAAATCTTATTAGTCAAATTATGCTATATTTGCTAACAAATTAATTACTTTAGGTCTTAAAAACTATCAAATTGTCTTTGTTTCTCCCTTTTATTTGCTTTTTTTTAACATGCCCCTTTTCCTAGACTAATACAGAGCATGAATAAATTTTTTTTTACGACAATGGCTATCAGGGCCAAACAACATAACGCAAGGAAACATATAAATTAGCGAGTACAAAAGTGTATAGTTTACTTATGGAAGGATATTTCAAATGTTGGGGTCAATGTAGCTGCCATGGAGTGAGTTGAACCTCTCTCTCATAGAAGAAGCAGCACATCACTCCTGAAATCTAAAATACAATTGGCAACTGCATCATTGTTGACCTCAGAGGCACATAACACATTACCATTTTATTATCACTTATAATTTTTGTATAAGAAAAAAATACAAATGTATAGCTGTTGAAGTCTTGATTGGGAGACCAAGAGGCTAATTAGTGGATTCGTAATTAACTAAAACGTCCAATCATAAAATTAATAATAATGTTTGTTTTAGAACTCTGAAATTAAAATTCGCCTCTTTGATCTCTCTACAAGCACATTTTTACCACACATAACAAAAAAATTCTGAAAATGAGTTTTCTATGGTTAATGAAATAGCAGAGTTTGTGGATTGACGTGTAGGCAAAACTAATAATTGTCCAAAAAATCCATGAAATTAGGTACATCAAATTTAGCTAGCTGCTTGGGTAGTTAACTGAGGAGTGATACATTCAGGTTCGGTCTCCCAGCCAAGTTCAGTCTTAGGCAATCAATTGAAATAATCCGAAGAAACTCCATAAGGATCCGAGCTTACCTTCCAAAAGAGACGTCAGATTAGAGTTGCTTGTAGGCAAGAGGTCAACAGCAGGAGGGCACCACGGGAGTCTGTTGCTGTCACCTGCGGTGCTGGAGACCTTGAGCAGCAGCCATACATCAGGGATGGAATGGATTTGGCTAGGAAAGAATACCAGGATTTGAGCTCGTCGATTCATTGGAGATTGACGATGACGGCTGGCTCCATCTCCATCTAAATCTACAGCGACCTATATAACATACGTGAAAAAAAACAACAGCAATGTAGCCCAAAGAAAAGGGATGAGACTGAGAAAGAGAAAAAAGAAGATGGATTAATCAAAACTTACCACCAAAGAAAGTGGCACATGAACCGAAAAGGCAAGGCAGCTAGAATGAGAGTCGGACCCATCGATGGAGCGCGTCACATGCCGGTGATTCCGCAGCAGTCTGTCCGCGTGCAGCCGCCGGCAAGGCTAGCCGCCACATCTGCACGCCGTCGCCGGAAAAGAAGAGCCGATGAAGCGATATGTGAACGCATCCACCACCAGGGCTGGAAACAGTATCCGCGTCCGTCGTCACTGCGGAGAGGAAGCGCCGATAGCCCGATAGCATGGAAGAAGAACAGGGGAAGAAGTGGGGGCGGAGACGGCAATGCGCGATGCCCAACACAAGCGATTTTTTTGTTCACGGGAGAGGCGGAGAGGCCGGCGAGAACAAATGGAAGGGTTGGACTGAGAAAAAGAGGAACGATGCTGACACACCACCGAACCCTCCGCCTAACGCAATTAATAGGACGTCAGTTTGGCAGGAATACTGCTTCCGTCCAACGCATGAAGCCACGCGGCCGGTAGCAATTGGTACGCCGTACATAAACAATATTTTGGAGAGCTAAGAACACGTGGAATCTACGCGCTATATGAATTTTTCATATTAATTTCTTTACTCAGTTTCTTCGTTCATACACAGAAAGTTGAAATTACTGACATCAGCATGAATCTCATACTTTTTGATGTAAACAAAAGTTTTATCTCCTAAACCGAGTATCCTAATTAAAATCTAATTGCACCATCGTCTTTCTAACAATAAAATGTTCAAAACTAGACCCCACATTGATATATTTTGATAATTTTAAAAAAACATTTATCTCATGATAAATCTATAATTAAAGATAATCGTCGAACATAACATTAATAATACACGAACATAAAAAAAATAACATAGAACATTATATATATACTACACGAACATTGTATATATATATATATATATATATAAATAATAAAATATAAAAAATAAAATAAAATTAGTGAAATAATTAAATATATTCAAATAAAAACGAAAAGTGATGTCAAACCTCACTAATACATCATAGAACATCGCTTTAACATTACATAAATATTTATATTATAGAACATCATATGTATATCACGTGGACATCACAAAAATCAAGAAAATATAAAATAAAATAATAAAATTAGTGAAATATTAAATTATCCAAATAAAAAGAAATAAAAAACTATCAAACATAAAAAAATTAGAACATTAATATATGCTTACTTAGCATCAGTAAATACATCGTAAGACATCACATTTTTACTCATGGATATAAAAAAATATAAAATATTACATGTATACTATATAAACACCGCATATGTTCATATAATAAATTAAAAAGAAGAAAAATAGTGTACAAACAACAAAAAAATTTATAGAACATCAATGTATACTATTCAATATCACAAAAATATATGCTAGAATATCAATGTGTACTACCGAATCAAGTCATAACTGCTAAATCAAGTATCATAATTAAAATTTGATTGTTGCATCGTGTTCCTTACATCATGGTGTTTCTTACAATAAACTCTACAAAACAAGACCCCACATGTTAATATTTGTCAAGCGAATTTTAACAAGTTGTTGGAGATATGCTAAGAAATACATCATAAAATATCACATGTTAATATTTGAACATAAATAAATAAAGGGGAAAAAGAAAAGAAAAATAAATAAATGATAGGAAAAGAAAAAAGGAAAGAAAAACATTCAATAAAATATGAAAAATA
Source organism: Microstegium vimineum (assembly GCA_022036555.1). NCBI lineage: Eukaryota > Viridiplantae > Streptophyta > Magnoliopsida > Poales > Poaceae > Microstegium > Microstegium vimineum. Next base: position 22,305,549 of record CM039137.1, read on the forward strand.
GAAAAAGGAAACAAAAAAAATAAAAGACCAGAAATAAGAAAAGGTAACAGGAAAAAAAATACGAAAAAGAAAAAAGAAAAAACATTCGTACCACCGAGATGCCAAGTTAAAGGTAAAGAAATAAAAAAATTAAAATATAAACAGAAATAAAAGGGAATATATATATATATATATAATAAAAAAGAAAACTCCAGAGACCGTGTCAGTGTGGGAATTAAAAAAGAAGCGTAAAAGAAAAAGAAGAAGAAAGAGAGAAAAATTGAGAAACATGTACCTACATTCTACATGTTGGAGTGGAATCTCGGTGCTGACTCTAGAGCTAATGTGGACCTCGTTTCGATAGATGGGCCGCTGCATCAATTCATCCTACGACATCTGAAGGTGGGGGAGGGGTGGTCGGCGCAGTGCACCCGTCCGACTGGTCGACGGGATCCGTTCCGCCTCCCTTCGACACTTCCCTCCCGACCGGCCCTCGTGTGCGCGACCGAGGGAGGAGGCGAGGAGCCAGCCGCGCCGGCCGCAGCGAGTCCGCCGCGGCGCCGCCCCACCCTGCCGGCCTCCCCCGCCCGTCCAGCGGCTGCCAAGCGCAGGCGCAGCCCCTGCTCCTCTCCTCAGTCCTCCACTGCTCCCCAGTCCGCCGGCGGCCGGCTTGCTCCCTGCTGCGGAGAGCCCCCGACGGCCGCCGCCTGCCCACCTCGCCAAGCGGAAGCCCTGCGTGGCCGCGCTCCGCCAGTCCGGCGGCGGCGGGCGCGCCAAGGAGCTGGTCGGGGTGGCCGGGCCGACGGCCGCCCAGTGCCCCAGTTTGCCGTGCGTTCTGGCCCGCGCTGGCCTACTCCAGTCCCTGGTGAGCTGTCAGGTGAGTTTATGACGAAACTAAAGATTTGTATTGTTCATGGTTTGGTGATAGTGAGCAGGTCCGGTGCACCGGTTGAAAAGAACTGAGGAAAAACAATTGATCAATCTCTCTCGTAGCCTAAATTCCTCTCCTCTTCTCCTCCCAACTTATTTCCCAAATCGTCTATATTTTATATCAGATTATTGTCAGATCCTTTCAGGGTCTTGTCGTGAGTGCTTATGTTTACTTCTGAATTTAATTTGGACATTGGAGAATAAAGAATGGAGATTGGACCGTAAATTGGCCAATTGGGCTTAGGGAGTGTGGATTTGTGAGCCTAGAATCGATTGAAATTTGTTGGGTTTTTTCATGAAATTGAGGCATCAATAAATCAAATATCGCATTTTCAAAAAATGAAGCATTACTTCTGAAATTAAGCCTAGGTTTGGTTAATTTATAGTCATGTATACTGAACTTCGTTTTTTTAGATTTTACCGTATTGTATTAAATAATTTTGACGATAAGCATGAGACATTTTTTTTTATTAGGACTACCCTGGTTTCGAATCCTGGGTCCGCCAGCAGGGCCGTAAGTAGGGGCGAGCTCGAGGGCTCTCTGGCCGGCGAGAAGGTTGCCAGACACGCGAGGCTAACACCGCTCTGAGTTTGCAGTCCGAGCTGTAGCGGGTTTTTTTTTCGGTCAGGAGGTGGGGAAGCGGAGAGCGATGGCTGCGCCGAGGAAGGGGACGGCGACGCCGCTGGGCGCCGTATTCTCTCCGGAGGAGACGAAGAGGGCCGTGGCGAGGGTGGCCGAGTCCATCGCTGGCCGCCGCGCCGAGCTCGGGCGCCTCCATGGCTTCGTCGCCGACAACGCCGCCCTTGTCTCCCTCGTCAACAGGCTCCCCGACGAACTCTCTCACGATATCATGGTCTTTCCCTTTTCTCTCTCAAGTCTGAACTAGCAGCAATCTGTCTCTTCTTCTTCTAGAGATAAATTTGGCACATGCTATTTTCGTTTTCCTCATTTTTTGTTAGTCTGGAAACTGAATAAGTCCACTTCTAGGCATTGGGCGTATTGTAGCTATACATAGTGACTAACAAGTCCAGTGACTAGATTTACATTCTCAATTTATTTCGGAGCTAGTTACTGGTACTAGTAATTTGTCTCCTCCAATTGTCCACTTCTAGGCATTGGGCTTCTTGTAGCTATACATAATGATTAATAAGTCTAGCGACTAGATTTACACAGTTGATTTCGGGGCTTGAGGGGATTCACCTTGTGTGCTTTAAATATTTTTCGACAACATTTTCTTTTCTCAAAAAAGAACTATGCACTGCAGGTTCCCTTTGGTGGCGCCGCATTTTTCCCAGGGCGTTTAATACACACAAATGAACTCTTGGTATGGTTTCCGCTGTGGAGCAGTTTTGATTTTCAGTCCATGTCAGCCCATCAATTTCTTGCTCGTGTCTTAGGTGCTTCTGGGTGAGGGGTACTATGCTGAGAGGTCCGCTAAGCAGACGACTGATATATTGCACAGGAGGGGGCAGGAATTGGAAGCTCAAGTCGAAGCAATGAAGGCTACTATCGCTGACCTTGAAGCTGAGGCAAAATTCTTTGAGTCCACTGCCACCGAGGCTTCAGTAGGGTCCCTCTCTTATTGGTTTTGTAGATATGAGTAATGGTAAACTAGCGTTTTACTTGGTGACGACATTACGGTAACCATCATATCAGTTCCCTCTATAATCCTTGGTAAGGGGAAAAGGAACAAATGGCTAATGAATAACCACATATTTTTTATTGACAAACGCACACATCAATTGCAGTTACTCCCTCCATCCTAATATATAAGGCATAACCACTTTTTATTCAAGTCACATAATATAAGGCGTGCTCTCTCTAGACGCACACACATCGATCCAATAGTACTGGTGTTCAGAGAGAGAATTAAATACGTTTCTTGGTCTTTCTTTGAACCAGTGGTTATGCCTTGTATAATAGGGCGGAGGGAGTATTGTGTCTCAGTATGCAGACAAATTTAGCACCATAACCTTTGTTTATTGTGAGTGCTAATCAGTTTTTGCTCATGTGCTAAATCACACCCCAGGCAAATACTATACTGCTTACTGATACTTAGTACAAGCGATGATCTGACTATAAGCAGTGTATTAGGGTATAACAGTATATAGCCTTGTAAAGTTTATACTAATAGCTGAGGTACTTCTATTATTGATCAGTTAATTCCATTTTGTCTTAGCAGAAGACAGTAATCTTTCCATCTTGGTGTTTCACCCTTGAGTATTTATGTGCACCCTTGCATTTAATTGCATGCTTAACTATGTTGATGTGGGCAGGAGGGTCTTGTTGAAATCAGGGAAGAGTATGATGAGGACACAGAGACGAATGCATCAAGATCAGGTAACAATTTGTAATTTCCTTTTAATTATCTAATGTCAATACTCAATAAAGACTTGTCGTTAAGTTATTATCTAATGGCTATAAACTAATATACTCTTATCTTGTCTTCATGATTTGTTTTCCCTTCTTACGAGTTCTTAATATATTTTTATCCTTATATTTTTCTGCCGCAGTATGTCTATCCTCACTTTCTTTTAAATCCTTCTTGAATGGTAGAATACTCTTATTTAGTAATCCTGGTTTTGTCAAGTTTAACTGATCTTGCAGCAAGTTGATCTGTCACTGTTTCATCCCTCCATCTATCTTTTACTTTTTTTATATATATGTTTAGGCATGATTTGATGACTTGTTGTTCTGGTGATATTATTATTCTTCTCGGTGGTATAAAATTGGCAGTAAACCTTTGGTGCTTACATATGTAGCAACTAACTTGAATCTTCTACTTGACATGATTTCTTTTTTCTACCTGTCTACTTTAGAGGCTTCAATTGCTACTGGGGTTTTGTCTGATAAAGATAGGGAACATGCTCGAATCCTGGAAAGGTTAGATGAACTCGAAAGGGAAGAAAGGGAAGCTGGAAGTACTTCTGAAGATGATGATGATGGAGATGCTGGAACAAGTGAGGATGGTGAGGAAAATAAGGAATCTGGAAATGCTTTAAGTGATGGCAATGAGAACCATAGTTCTGGTTTTGGCGCTTCATTCTCTGGAAGTGATGGCGATGATAGGAGTCGTGGGAATATGAAGGTACTTGTTTCTCAAGACCTAAGATAGTTTGGTTCATTCGTTGGAATTATTTATTTTAATCATCTTACTAATAGCTGAAGAGTGCACTGAAGAAGCCTGGAGGAGATAAAATGCTGAGAGGCATTTCTCATACACCATCAGCCCATACATCTCATTCTCATCCAGTATTTCCTGGCCAAACCTCTGTATGTTGTTTATCCTTCTTTGTCTACCTTCTGCATTGTCTCTGAATGAACTGCTGCTGATTATTTGTGTAAATTCCTTCAGTCACAACATTGTATTTCTTCTTATTCGCAGATAACAAATTCTGATGTTCGAGTTCACACTAAAGGTTAGTTCAGCTCTTGGTTGGAGACAACTTACTTGTAGCATAGTAGAATTGACACCTTCTTTGTGTATTGTTGCTGGAGATGGAACTGAACCTGATTCTCTTGGTGCTTTCATCTCCTTTTTTTTTAAGTGTGTACAATTATGTACCATACTGCTGATTTATGTGTGACCCACACGTTCTACTTGCAGCTGTTTCTTTTGAAGACGACAAATATGTAGTTAGTTCGTCAAAGTCTCCTCCCTTGCTACTGGATTCAATTCAGTCTGATCCTGGGCTCAAGGTACAGTTTAACTTCTGACAGAACTTCTTTGTTCATTCCTTTGCCTGCATTAACCTCGCAGCAAGGGTTTCTATGGTGAACTTGAGCACTAAATTATTGTACATGAAAAAACAAGAGTACCAGTTCTCATGAAATAATTTAAGTACATACTTTAGAGTTAGGAGTTAAGACAGAAATACCACATGCTGCAATTGTGTTTATTTGTCATTTGGATGCCCTACTGTCTAAACATCCCCTGTCTCCACTAGCATATGTATGTTATTGTTTACTATTACTCCCATTGCTTCAATCATGATTATTTATATTTATATTTGCAGAATTCTTCAGATCCCACTCCATCTCGTGACCGAAAAATAATATCAAGTGGGCAAAAGGTCGTCGTCTTGTACTCTGTTCGATGTTACTGGCACACGCTTTGAACTTGCTCCTGTGCTTAGCTTATTGGCTTATTCTGTCAGCAGGCCTTTACAGGATCTATCATTGAGCACGACGACAATCTTTCAACCATTCAACCTTCTGTGGGTAATTCGTTGGCAAAAGTAAGATGCTTTCTTTCCCCTTCTTCCGAAGTTCGCACACTGGGGAAGTGTAAATCCATATTGATCTCTTCTCTTACTACTTTTCCTTAATGTTTGACAGCCTGGTACTTCGGCTTCTTCAAGGCCCATGTCAAGATTCAAGATGCAGAAAGGAGGGCGGTGAGTCTCGACACGGTGGTGGATCTTCGGTGGCTGATAGATGCATCTGGGAGAACCATGATAATTGGTAGTGTGGATACTGTGACACGGTGGTGGATCTTCGGTGGCTGATAGATGCATCTGGGAGAACCATGATAATTGGTAGTGTGGATACTGTGACCCCTTCAAATAGTTTGTGCGAGCTGGGCACCTGGAAATTGTCGAGCAATTGTCCTCTGTGGACTGTGGAGTTCACCTTCAGTGAAACTGTCTGGGATACATGGAATGTTCAGTTAAATTCAGTTTAGTTGGTGGTGGTGTATCTCTTTCAGACACCTATATATATTCAGGTTGCAAATCTTTCATCCGAAAAGGGGTCGAAAGATTATATTATCTGAATTTAACTGAATTTAAGGGAAAACAGTGCTGCTTAAGATTGAGGACACAATTTACAGGGACTAAAAAATCATGGAAAATGAAGCGAAGGAAACGATGAGGGTTCAGTTGGTCGGTTAATTAGTAACACGGGACGTCCAAGCATCGCATCAGTTAGACTTAGCCATCAGGGGATCGGAGTCGGTAAAAAGAAAAAGAAAAAAAAAAGATGAAAAGGAAAACGAAAGAACCTGTCGGCCAATAAGTTAATTTAATTACAGTTCGAGTTGCTGTTCCTACATGTGCTGTAACAGAGTGTCATGACATGGTCAGTAGCAGCTGATGAAGTCAGGTCGGGTGGTGTCTCTTGTTCCTCTTCCCTTAGCGCCGTAGAGGTGGAGCACCAGATCGTCTCTCGCACGTATTTCACCAGCAGCAAGGGAGGAAGAACCTGCCCTCTGCATGTCAGCTCCACCTGCCATTATTATATCATTCAGTGGGTAATCGTCACAATCAGCTAGTATAAGATTGATGAGTAAAATGTTCAGTAATCTGATACTCCCTCAGTTCCAAAATATGTGTCTTTCTCACTTTTCGAAAAAAAACTTAAATTAATTTTATATAAAAAATATTAATAGTTATGATAAATAATTGATATCATTAGATAGATCTTTTGATCTAGTTTTTTTAATAAATTTATTTGGAAATACAAATGTTACACATATTTTATATTACTGAAAAAACCTACAATGCTCCATCAATTCTAAATTCTAAATTATTTTAAAAACTTGAAAAGTCAAATCATATCAATAATTAAAATTATAAAAAATTACGATATTAAAAAGGCATACTATGAAAATAAAATTAATAAAGAATTTAATGATACTTGACATTATAAATATTATTATATTATCATATAAATTTGATCAAACTAAAACTAAAGATGACTCTTCAAAATTTTAATACCAGGATAATGGCCAGGGTAACATTAATGCCGTACTCCTATTTAACAAGAGTAAGCGTGATGGCATAGAGACGTGTGCATGCGGAATTGTAGCTCACAGTAGTCCACACTACACACAGTGTAGCCAGCAAAACGACATGGAATTTTGATGATGATTTGATGGGTATATTGCGTGTCGCCGTCGATCAGTCTGCCTTTGTGGTGCAGCCGATCATCCATCCACAGTACAATGTATAGGAGTAATGTCCTAATCAGCATGCAACCTCTGCACCATGGAGAGCTGCTATTGCTTTTTTTTTGGGGGCTAGAGACAGAGAGATGCCACACATGACATGACACATGCAGGCAAGGCAAGCAGCACGCGTGCTCGCTCTCCGGCGGTCCGGCCGGCGCCGGCTTACCGTAGAAACCACTGCAAAGCCATGACAGGCGTGCCGGCGGCGGTGCGGGCAAAAGTTGCTTTATTTCCTCCCTTCTCATCGAATCGCGCGCGTCGTTGCCGTAAAACTTTATTTGTTTGCCGTTTATAAACGTGCGTTATGAACAGGACGTTGCATCGTCTATTTCAATATATTTTTTAAATCATAATGTAATTTTATATATCTATATCTATATACCACCTAAAAATAAAGAGACAAAATTTACCTCTCCCATTTTTTTTCCGTCTCCCTCTAACTACCGAACAATGAAGATTCGTTTGCGGAGTCTCCCTCTCTCTAGTGCAGTGCAGACTCCGATTTCAAAACATATTGGATCATATATCCAAGTTATTAGAATAGTATGGAGTCTTATTTCTACACATATTGAGTTCCGTTGTAACGTAAAAGCACGTTTACTAGTCTATAAGGTACCATCCCGTTCTTTAATTAACTTCCAAAACTACACTTATGTGACTCGGACTTGACCCATGCCCATACGAGTTAGGACAAGATGATAAATAACATAGCCCAATTTTAATACACGTTTTAGTGTATCTCGTATATGATCCTAACTCATGATTCATACTCATATGGAGCTAGAGCAACTCACATCTAGCGATGACATGAAGTCCGATTCTTATATATATTGGGTTCCATTGCAGCACACAGGCACATTTGCTAGTTACATATAGATATACACACCAACATATAATAATTTTGCTAATGTAGATAAAAAAATGGAGACATATATAGAAAAAAAGCAAATTAGGCCATATTTGGATTTAGCCTGCTAATATTTATTTTAGGAACTAGAAATTAACAAGAGTGGACCCCAATCATTCCCATATATACTCATAGTTAGCAACTTGGTCAGATAAGATTATAATATAGGATAAAAAATATGACTATAATTTAATAAACCCAAGGGTGTATTGTATATATTGATTCAATCAACCATAAATAAGATCAGGATGGATGGACAATCCTTTCTAGGCCTCTAAAGTATCAAATACAACAAAAAGCTTCCGAAGTTAGCTGATTGGATTTCGTGTGTGGAATCTATATATCCATGTGCATGTCGAATCTCGACTTGATATTAGTGCTCCTAGTTTTTAGAATTTATTTTATAATTTAACTACGCTTGTGCTGCGTCTATATTGTGATTAAAAGAAACAAAGCTGACTCTGTTCTTAACCGGTCGGTTAATTACCTCGAAAAGGCAAATTGCGGTGGAAGATAAAGGGAAAAAGAACGGATATATACACTCTAGGTAGGGTACGAGGTGTGTGTGTAACTGACATACACGGGACCACTCTACGGCCTATTTGTGCGCAGGTACGTGATACTGTGACAGTCTAGTCAGAGAATCGATCCCCTATATATATACTAGGCTGTAGCTAGTCGTCGTGGCGTTTTGAACCAGCTCAGCTGGATCCATTGGCTATCGTCCGCCGGCCGGCCTAGCAAGACGGGTCGTGGATCGTACACACGTGCAATCGAGAGGGTTAGCGAACACGTACACGTACACGCGTGCGTACGTACCCATCTGTACGTCGATCCAGGCTGCGTGATCGCGTGTGTGCATGTGCATTGCTGTCAGCAACATGCATATGCTAGCTTGCAGTTTTTTTTTTAAATAAGGGTCACGCGCGCGCTACAATATTTGAATTTTTTCTGTTGCGAAATTATATACGGACACCAAAATTATGTGCACCGGTAGTATGTACTATGAACCGTGGAATTTCAGTCGAAAATTCCAAACCCTCGGAGTCATAGTCATCATGCATGTTCATCCAAATCCTTATAGCATGATCGAGGGGTAGTCTTTAAGCCTCTTTAAGTTGCTCGTCCTGATCATGAATAATAACTATTGGTAGCTACTGAGCGTAACTCGCACATATAGAAATTGTATGATTAATTCTTCTTATGATAAATCAAAGCCGGATAAACCGTTTTTTTTTAAAAAAAATTTCTCCAAACCCTCTCAGGAACATATATTTTAGTTCGATCTCTAGGTGTTAATAAACTTTGTCAAAGTTGATGAGTTTGTTTGACTTAAGACAAAACCAAAATAAACTTTAGTTTAGAAGAACAGAGTGAGCACATATATTATAGTAGCACATGACACATGAGTCTCCTCTAACTTCGCTCAAAAACAGTTCTATCAATGAACTATCCATTTGATGGTTAATTAACTGCTCTGCATTGTGTACTTTAATTGACTTTGCAAGTTAGTATATGTACTTAGAATGCGTGCAGTGTGTTTAAATTGAAACTGAAATGTGTTCTCTAGCATTCAACAATTCGAGCGATCGAGGCGCGCTTGCGTGTATCATGATCATGTGCTGACGCGCGCGTCATCATTCGCACGAGCACATACAGAGACCGAAACCTACTGTATCTGTTCTTCTTGATGATATGCATGTTGCTTTCGATCTTGTAGGTTATTTAGTCATCATATGCTACACTATAGTGCTTGTTTTATGTGACGAAGCCCATTTTTAGTAGGAGTTTTACGTCTCAGTTTTTAAAGTAATCATATTTTAAAAGCATACGGAGTAGTGCATAAAGTTTCATCACCATAAAACTATCTCTACTCTCATAATTTTTTTATTATTTCTCTCTTTATTAAAACAATATCACATCCGCATATTTAATGTATATGGAATTTTGATGAAACTCCATTAAGACACTGGCTAAATCAGTAATATTGATTGATTCTTTCATTCTTTTCCTGTACTCACTCTATCTTAGGGGGTGTTTAGTTCCTTTCAAAATTTCAAAACTTTACCAGATTCTCTATCACATCGAATGTTTAGAAGCATGCATGTAGCACTAAATATAGGTAAAAAAGAATAACTAATTGTGAATTTTTTTGACTCTAGTTACTTTATGATTGGACAATAATTACCAAATATAAACGAAACACTACGATGCTAAGATTCAAAATTATTTTAAATCTAAACAAGATTGATCCTTTCATACTTTTTTTATACTCACTCTGTCTTATTATAATATAAGTCGCTATGAAATGCTGCAAGTCAATTTTTTCAACTTTTTAACTAATTAAATTTGTAAAACATACATGCAATATTTATATCTTCAAATATATTTATGATCTAATGATACTTAAATATGTATTCTAATATGAGTTTCTATATAATTAATCAAAGTTCACAAAAATCGATTCCTTGCAAAGCGAGAACGACCTCTTGAGAAGCTTAGCTATGGACCAGCGGCTCAGCGCCAGCTATAGCTACGGAGCTACGGCATATACTACGCTCCTACGCGCGCGTGCAGTGCAGCATTTCCGTATATGCATTGCCTTCTGTTGGCCGTCAATCTCTAGCTGCTGCTAGGTACTCGTATATATGGGGTGTTTGATACGCTGCCCGGGCCGCGCCCTGCAGCTGCAACACTCCGTGTTTGATTGCTTTGGCCGGTCAGCGATCTCGGTCCGTGGGATGCAAAACACACTCTCTCTCCTGGCTTCCAGGAAACGAAGTCTAGGTCCGTTTTTTTCTGAGTCAGGCCGGCTGGAACGTGGTGAGCACGCTTGTGTGCTAGTCCAAGGTCATTTGGACCAGATTCGGCTCGAGTACAGGCAAAATAAACACATACCCAATACAGCCAGACTCATTTGGTCCAGTGAATCTGAGTTGCACAAAGGCAGCTAGGCCCGGCGGCCAGGCCTAAGCCAGCCACAGTCAGGCTAACCCAGTGCAACCTCCCTTGTTTGGTGGCAAGACAGGCTCAATAGAGATCGTGTTTGTTTGCCGGCTCAAATGACATCTGGGTCTAATGATGAGAGGGAGATGAGTCCCCAGGTGAGCCCACACGCGCCCACGCAAACCTGGCTCCGAAAAAACGGTGGGAAGGAGCTTCGCTGGGGAGCCTGGCCCAAGCTACTTTGGATCCTGTGCAACGCGGATTCTGATGCTGGGCCAGAGAAACAAACATGAGTTGTTGCACCTGGAGAGCTTGAGCCACCCTTCCGGCCGGCTAGCAAACACGCCCCAAACAAGAGCACCTGTGCTCTCTGGGCCTGAGGTTGGCTGTGGCTGGGCTGGGGCTGGCTCACGAGCCTGGCCGACCAGAGCACCTAAATCAAACACGCCCATAGTAGCCCATAGTAGCTAGCCAGCAGCTGTCAAGGGGTTCACGGCGCAATGACAAATGTCATTGGTTGGGGGACTCTTACCCAGGGTTCAAATTCTGGGTGCGACACTTTATTCTGGATTTATTCCAGGATTTTCCGGTGCTATGCATTAAGTGACAGACGACGTGTTCCGGTGCTATGCATTAAGTGGCAGACGACGTGGTGACTTCGTGAACTTTAAGATTTGTCGGCTTAGTCCTTCGAAAATGCTCATAGGGGGTAGGATTTGCGTGCGTGTGTTTGTAGGGACGAATATGCGTGCGTGGTAAGTGTAATCTCAAAAAAAAAAAAAAGCTAGCCCGCAGCCACTGAAAATTCGGCCTCTCGTGTCCTGTGTCGTCTCCTGTTCTTGCTAGGATGGAGGGAGTACTATATACAGCATGCAGCCTCCTACCATATAGTCATATACTCACTCACTCCGTTAATATTTTTTAAATAATGCTATGTCAAACGATTTAAAATTTAACTAAATTATACTCCCTCCATCTTAAAATATCTGTCTTTCTCACTTCCCGAGAAATAACTTGGATTAATTTTATATAAAAAAATATTAATAATTATGATACACAATTGATATCACTAGATAGATCTTTTGATCTAAATTTTTAATAAATTTATTTGGTGACACAAATGTTACACGTATTTTATATAAATCTAATCAAAGTTGTAATACGAAAATTCAAAATGACAATTAATTTGTGACAGAGGAGTACTAAATTGGCATGCACTTGTTGGAATGATGAAATATACTTTTCAAATACGTCCCAAATTTAGGACAGTTAATTTAGGATGGAGGGAGTATAAAAATATACTTTTAAAATACACATATTTGAACTCATATATGATGATAATATTTTTTTTATAAAAGAACTTAAAATAGTACGACTTTGATCAGACCTACAATTGCATCTCTTGGGACGGATTAAAATTAAGGCAGTACGTATATATACGGGCATACCTGTCCTGATCGATGTGTACCGGAGGTACTACCCTATATTAGCTAGAAATCTAGAATATATACGTATACCGTATACGTACGTCGATCGGGGCCATATATATTGGTAGTCCCATGCAAGTACTACATGATGATACATGTATATATGTATATATATACGGCCGGCCGATTACGGAAGCATGACAATCAGGTGACGGCCGGGCTTAATTCGCCACTCCTCTCCGTCACCACCATGATGTCCATATATGCGTCGGATTGAGAATTGCAGCAAATCCCATCGTCGTCCCTCCGATCCGGTCAAAAGAAGCAAGGTACGGTTTGGATTGGATCGCAGGAAAAACCCCATTGGAATTTTAGACGACAATATATATAGCTAGAGGGACCACGCGCCTTTGACGTAGTAATTTATTGTCTATATGAACAATAGTTTTTTTATATAAAAAAATTACTCCTAAAAAGAGATCTTTTTCTCTGAAAAAAAAGAAACCATAGCATGTGTATTATTATTATATTATTATAAACAGTAATAAATCAGGGACAAAGAAAACTTTATCTCACTGGAGGTGTCTGTGTTTCGCCAAAAATAAAATTTATGATTGCCGGGCTAGCTGTAGACTGTAGTAGCTGTGTGTGAATGCATATCATGGACGGCTTCGGCTTGGATGCCTGCGTGCATCGCATGTCCAATACTGACAGGTGCAAAGTGAGTAGTGGTGCCAGCATATGCATGCACGATAGGAAGAAAGAAAGAAAGAAATGCTCTCCTCGATCGCTCTCAGTCGTCGCAGTTGCAGATCGAGACATGCATGCATGCACATGACTTGACTGCACATGGCCACACGCGCGCGTGCCCTCCGGCCGGCGATCCCCTCCCTCCTCATGCTGCTGGCTAGTGCTTCTGTCATGCATAGCATGCTCTATCAACAGATCTATCTATCTAGGATTCTAGATGTGCTGTATATATTGCTAGCTGCAACTGCATGCATGCAAACCGTGCCGCGTCATGCAACTATGCAAGCATTGCATTGCAATTGCATGCATAAAAGGCTTCAATATTCCCCCTTTCTTTTCTCATGCATGATGTTGAAGAGGAAACCGCCAGCAATGCAAATATGGCCGATCTTTCAGGCCGGCCGCTCATCAATCCATCACGTCGGCATCAGACGATTAATAACCGATCGAGTTGGCCTAGCTAGCTAACGATTTAAAGATGATTATTAATTAAGTGTATCGAAAATGATCTGAACCGGATCGATCGGAGTTGTTAATCTGTTTTAATTAATTGGTGCACATGAATTAAGTTGCCAACGTCAGCAAGTCGTTGATGAGTTATCATCATCACAAGCAAGCACGTTTCCACAGAAGCACTATCTCTACACTAATAGACACTTCAACAGTCTGCCTCTTTCGGCCCTGTTTAGAACACCGATATTATTCTTTTCTGTTTCTGCATTTTTTATGTGAAAACAAACCAATTTTTGTGAAATTGCAATTTCTATAGAATTCCTGTTTGAATTCAACGACCAGTTACATGCCAGGTTACTTTTACTGCTGAACTCACTCATTTATTTCTAATTTCTTATTTATAACTCAGCTCTCTTATAAGTCTGTACTGTGAAAAAAAGCTAACTAACCTGCATTATATTTGTTCCATGCATGTGTTGGATAGAAATTAATACATTATTAGACTAGCTCACCACACACTTCATATATTATGTAGTTTCCATTATTTGCATGCATATAATAATATTCAAAATGTATTATATACATAAAGTTTGTGTGTATATATATATGCACACCTACACAGTATACATGATGTGGGCCTCTGACCTATTCCTTTGTCTAGTTGTTCCAAACCAGCAGCAAAAGAGATCCCGGCCTGTACGTAGCTTAGGTATAATGTTTCTTTCACGATTCCAACAAGTGCATGCCAATTCATAGATTATATGCAGTACGTGTGCTCCAAATTCAACAAGTGCTTAGCACTGTTCGCTATTGATCGCTCTACACCGACATATCCTTCTCTCCAATAACATTGTTATTCAATCGTTCGACTTGTCAAAAAAAAAACTCGATAATTTGATTCCTCGACGAAATAAAGACAAAGCACGACTACTATATATATGCTTCGCGCGCAAAACACTCGGCAAGATTCTGAATAATAATTGCGCGGCCTTATGAATGGTCGATTTAAGGTGATGTATAGACGTACCTGATGAGACGGCGCGATCCCTAGCTTCTCCGCCAAGTACTTCATCACCACCTCCACCTTCATGTTGCTGTCCCTGCGTAGAAAATCAGTTTGTTGAAATGCGTATTTGAGACTTGATATATATATATATATATATCTCGTCCATATGCATATGGACCTTTCAATTCATTGTGGTCGTTGCAAAATGAAACACAGCTGATAGCTTCTCCTCATTGTGAATGGATGGGATGGCTACTACTCCTGCATGCACTGCGTATTGCTAGCTACTACACGAGTAGTATCTGACATCTAGAAAACTGAAAGACTAGCTACTGGCTAGCTAGAGATACGTCTTTCATCAGACAACAACAGAACAATGAGTAGAGCACATTCCAGATACACACATTATAGTATAACACTGCTGTCATGCATTTAATTTAATCTTTGGGAACATCTATTATAACAGTGACTTATTATACTTTTTTCTAAGCTAGTGTCACATTTATCAATATGTTGGATATCAGATATAGGATTATTAGCATTCAACATTCCAATCAAGCAGCAGGGCCAACCTATATTGCATCCCAATATCCCCTAGTCACAAAATTAAAGTTGGCTTATAGTTAAGTGGGGAGAACAGAAAAATTACAGACAGCAGACTTGTTAATCATAAAATAGAAAAAAAAAACAAGAGGATAGAAAATTACTTGATTCTTAGGTAGCTCTTTGCTATCTGAGGCAAAATAGGCTCTCTGATTCTGCAAGCATATAAAAAGAAGAGTAGTTAATAAGTACTACCTGCAGTTCCACGCGACATGAATAAGAGCAACACAAACACTAAAAATCTAAACAATATAAGCTCATGTATATAGTATATATACTGGCCTTTGCAATTGTAGAATATATTATCAGGTCTTGTTTGGATGCACATGTATCCATCTCAAACCACATGGATTGAAGTGAAAATTAGTTCAAATACACTCCAACACATGTGGTTTGAGGAAGATACATGTGCATCCAAACAATGGATTTAATTACATCACGTAATGTGATCAAACGTGCGTATTTATATGCATACTATTATATGAAAGATATGATCAGATTTGCACATATATGGATGATGTACAGCAGTAATTTCTTTTTTTTTCTGAAGCAGTATATACAGCAGCAAATTAAGTTGTGGAGTTATACGTATGCTGCAGTGCACTTACTGGTTGGGAGCTGCCTGAAGCGTGAGCCACAGCCCGGGCGTCTCGGTTCGTCGCGGCGGGCTAATGACTCTGATGGCATCGCCGGAGCACCTGAACGGAGGCATGAACGGCAAGAACGGCGCCGACATGGACCCACTAGCTGCCACAGGTCGATACGGCCGTCCGCGGCCGCCGTAGGACTGGTGGTAGCTCCTAAGCGGCAGCGGGAACAACGGCGGCCTCATCCTCGCGCTCCGCTTGTCGTCGTAGGCGAACAGGTCAAGCTCCATGGGAGCCGGTGGCAGGGCAGGACCCGGAGCCGGATCCGTGCTGTTGTTGTCGCCGGAGGAGGAGGCGGAGGATGAAGACGACGACGCGGAGGCGGCGGACAGGCCTAGCTGGAGCCAGTCTCCTTCGTCGTTTGCTGCGCCGGCGGCGCCGCCCGGCGTGGAGCTCGTGCCGGGCCCGGCCGCCGCGGCCGGCTTGTCATCGTCTGCCATGGTCCGCAGTCGAGGGGATCTTGACGGCTTGCGGCTCTGGTCGTCCTGCTGCCGCGCAGACGCCGCCGAGGCCTCCAATTGGGCGGCGATGCTGACGTAGTACTGGCCGGGGTGGTAGCACGACCTGCCGCGCCTGCTCTTGCCGTCATGGTGCAACAGGTTCCTAGTTGTTGGGACCATGGCGGCGGCAACGTGCTGCTGCTGCTACTGACGTCGACCGTGTGGTACGTATCATGTCTCGATCTCGATCTCTAGCTACACCTACAGCTCAGCTCATCCATCGTGCGATGCATCTCATATCTCAATCACCTCTCCTGCACCACGGCTGCTAGATCGATGAGTGCAAAAAAGCTAACTTGTTAGTACTATATACATGCATGTATGGATGGATGAAGAAGAATGAAGTAGGGATGCATACATAGTATTAGTATGTCTGTGGAGCTGAGGATTCAGAAGGAAAGAAGGTGAATCAAGAAGGTAGCTAGCTGAAGAGAAATGGCGTGGAAGGGAAGAGGAGGAAGAAGAGGATTCTGAATCCTCGCTTTTCTCCTACTGGGGAGCAAGCCAAGCCAAGCTAGGGGGAGATGAGAGATGATGGTGGCCTCACTTTCCCTTTGGTCTCGACTCGAGCCTGCAGGAAGCCTGTGGCCAAGAGAGATGAAATAGTACTTGCTTGCTTGCTGAGGCCAGAGGAGAGAGATCGAGAGAGAGGAAACAAATTAAGAAAATGATGTGTATAAATAAATCTATTATACATATTCATAGCTGTGATATAAATACTTTTGTTTATATATGCTACAATCTCTGTCACTTGTGATTATCAGTACGTACGTCAACTGAGTCTCTAATATGCACAATTGCACATGCTTCTAACCATTTTACTTTTCAGGTGATAGATGGTTATTAAAATGTATAAATCGATGTGGAAATACTTTGACCACAAATCTACATATAATATCGTCATCCTCTGACGTGAGACCTTCTTACTCTTTTTTTTCTCTCGTAGTTGCTGAAAATTTAAATGTCTTCGCATTCAGGACAACATCTAATATGTATTGTAGCGTAAGTGTGCTTTGTACTACAAATGAAGAATTATATTACTTTAAGGCTGTGCATGCCATGGTGGTGTTGTAGAATCGATCTCTCTGGGGTGGGATTGGTGGACGATGAAGTCTGGAGAAGAAGAAAACCCTCTGATCGATGCTGCTGTGCGAACAAAGGTAGCCATAGGCTTCAGAGGGAGAGAATTTCAGAATAAGAACGGTAGGAGAGATGGGAGCAAGTGAAGTGTCGTGTACGTTGAGGTGACACCATGGCAACTCCACTATCCTAACTTACTAATATCTAGCCACCTAGTTCCAAAATCCATGACCAAAAGGTTACTATCTTCAGCACAGGTGTAGCTTTTCACCACCCTTAAGCAACTGCATCCTTCCCCTTTATTTTTCAATTTTTTTTCTATTGATATATACTCCAATAATTAATTACTTATATCTACTTGAATACTGCATATATAATAATAAGAGAGGCATATGATACCTTTATATGCTGTTATGATCCTGTTTAAGGTAATAAGACGTTGTCATATCTCTGTCCTTGCTCATACCAGCTACCTGGTCACTTCGCAAGATTCCAAGTCTGATCGGATACCTTAATCTGATCAGAACATTCATTCATATCAGTCGTCTAGCACAAAATAAAGATATTGCATACATATACATGGATAAAAGTAGTTCAATGTTTTGATGGAAAAGAGCATACAACTTTTTGGGAAGCATGCATGCATTCTAAAAATGTGTTTTTTGTATAAATACTCTCACCAACAACCCTCCTATATATAGATTTAAATATTCTAACATGTTTCGTTTTCAAGCACTATTTTATCTTATTATTAATTACTCTATCATGACATTCTGTTCATTCAACATTATTCACGTAAATGCTGCAAAGGAAATGGATCATTAGAAAAAAAATACAGAAATTATATGCTGCATGATACTCAATTTCCATAATTCTCCGAATTGAATGAGCTGTAGTGCTGTACTGACTACTGAGTCTAAAATGTATTCTTAAAAAATATGCATATTCCTGTACCACCTGCATGCATTTTACAGTAATAATTGAGCTCCCAGTTGATTCCTCCTCTACTCATTTTAGTTTGACTAAATGGTAGCTCACTACCGTAAGGTGATGGGCACTACTATTAATTCCATGGAATCATTACATCAACTTGACCATATATAGTATAATAGTATCTTCAGAGTTAATGCATGATCCATAGCAGGCTATCAGCTGGGTACTTAGTTGTCAATCATTGCAGGTGAGGCCTTCACGTAATGCAGGAACATATTAAAGAAAAAGAATTTTCCAACTAAACAAAGATCAAGGGACTGCATGCACCCATGCATAGGCCATATGATGGTTCCATCATGTAGACAACATATCTACTATAGTATCAGCCTCATGTTCATGACAATCGAGGACAAAAGTACAAAACTACTCTCTGTGGTCCTAGACTACTGCCAGAGGGGCCAGAGCTTCACAAGAAAACAATAGTTTATTTACCACATGAACAATAAAAAAATGTGCTAGCACAATGACAACTGCATTTGCTGCGCATTGCACCAATTTGTTATTGAGTCCAGAGTCCTTTACCTAAAACTTGTGAGATCAATCTCCAAGCTGCATCGTCGACATTGCCCTCACGTCGTAGATACACGCTTTGTAACTTCACTATACAATATGCAGGACGTATCAATTCAAAACCAAGAAATGGTAGCTGTTCATCGGCTCGATCGAGTTAATCTCAACACTCATACAATTATTAAACAGTGCCCATTATGTAATGTTCTGATTGGCACAGCACAACAACAAACTGGAAGAAGTTTTGGACAATCACATTATTCACGGACTATTTGCAAAATATCTTTGTCTAAGATCATTGAAATCACTAAGCATTACTGTATAAGTTATATGCATGGCATGACAAATGCAGGTTTTTATCGAATTATCAAGTATACTACTTCATAAATTCCATTAATAAAGTTACATATAAGGGACTACATTTTATATTCTAATACTTATTTGCTAATAATTCTGCAAATAATCTGATTCAGAGAAACACAATATGAGCCACATCTTTTTGTTAATGTTATCTTGGCCACATTGTGAATCAGTGCCATAAAAGAAAATCCTGGGCATAGTGTGCAAGAAACATTCAGCAAATGGATATTGAGGCGTTAAATTGCGAACACAATGTCAACAATTTCAGATGCCAAGCTAGCATATATCCATGCTAATACTGAATACGTGCTGACCACTCAGTACGAAATAACTCATGGTCTTAATCTTCGTGTGTCAACGTTTGAATAAAGAAATATGTGGGAAGAAGTATGGTTTTATTAACATGCTAATTCCCCCTTATATATATAGACTATGATAAAAGGCCTGTGGGTTGAATTCTTCGACTGCTTACACAGACAGAAGATTTTGCAAGACACTGGGCATGGATAAACAGAGGCGGGCACAATAGGGTAGTAATTGTGACTGCCCGATTTTTGAATTCCTTGCATTTGGAATAGTAGTAATTGTTCATTATCAACATGAACTTTTTTATTATAAATGATTAAATTTATTTTCCCCTGGCTATCCATCTGCAGCAACTAAGCATCATAAATCCATAATGCATAAGAGACATCTACCTGCATATACAAACCTGAATTCCCGTTCGCAATATTTTGCGTTGATGATCAGACAATCAGTCCATCATGGAAGGCTGGAAGAGAGTAGGCACATACACCTTTTTTAATGATATGTTGTCCCTTTGGTAGATGCCATGATGGCAACCAAGAGTACCTGAGAATTGAGAGGTAGCCACTTGATCTGAGCACTGTTTGGCTGCCTTCAGACTGGCGTTCTGAGATGAAATGTTGCATGGAAATTGAAGCACCTCACTACTTTCGATTAGATTTCGCTTTCACTTGTGTTGCAGTGCCGCGCAGTTTGCAGTCTCTCTTGACCAGCCCACACTTCTGCATGCCTATAAAGTGCACCACACTATAACACTTAAAGGCCTACATCTTCTCTCTCAATAACCCCCCCCCCCCCCCCCCCCCCCCCCCCCCCCCCCCCGGCATCCTCTCCTGTCTCCAATGTGCATGGCACGGGAGGAAGAAATAAATATGTTGCTGTGCATGACAAGATGTTTGGATTGGGGGAGGTCAGGGTTTTGATCATAGTTCCTCGTGATATGTCAAGGAAGATCTTGTGGACCATGCACATCGATCACACATGCATGCAGCAGCACAAGGCTGGCTTGCAATGCTGTAGCTGCCAGCAGCAACAGCAAGGCCTGCAGCCATGCACTGACGCCATGGAAAGACACATCACTGATGAATCTTTGTGAATGAAGCAGCTCAAAACCGCTAAACCAAACAAGGGTCCGGGCCTGCTCGTCCTCTGTGTTTCAGTGTCCCCTCTAGTGTTTGTTCTCTACTTTCTTTTGTCTCTAGCTGTCTCTGAAAAAAAGTTTTGCATTGTAGTAGTGCTCACTGCTGGCTACCTCACTTGGCAGGCCACCACAAGCTTATAATGGCAGTAGGAACAGCCTTCCATCAGGCTCAGCGAGGAGGGTATCTTCCTGTTCATGTCCTGCCTCTTTTTACTGTTTTTGTATGCTTCTTTGGTAGGCTAGGGGTAGGATACTACTTCCACTACACATAAAGCTATAGTGCTGTTGGCCGTAGTACATGGGCACTGCATAAGTGCATATGCATGCATGCACGTCTCTGGAAAAAAGCCAGTAAACTGGCATGCATGTAAAAAGCATATGCACGCACACGTATGTGCTCAACGGCTATAATTAACTCTGCAGTTCGATCCTATATAAAACCATTTTTGTAGCTCTGAAACCAGTTTGCCTGCTGGCTTGCAGACCAAGAGACAAGACATGCCTCAATGACTGAAATGAGGCTGCTAGTAATCTCAATCAAGCTGCTAGTATGAATCAGGAGATGCAGTTGCTAGCTAGTATATATCATCAACAGTAGCAAATTAGAGGAGTTCAGAATTGACCTTCGGAATAACCTGTGCAGTTATTCCTAATAACAGAAATGAACCAGGCAATGCAATTAATATATGTGCTCAGTAGCAGCAAAGTTATTAAGAGCTGGCAAGGTCAGGAATCACCTTTGCCGTTGGCACCAACAGAAATACCTTAGCCCATCTTGTCCAGCTCCAGGAGCAGAGGATCCTAAAAACTGTTCAAGTTTCCATCAGCTCCTGTTATTCCAAATACCTGAACAACAAGGATACCCCCAATTCAGTTCAATCTGTAGCAGCTCTTGTTTCTTTCCCTCTCTGCATTAGCATGCACCACAAAGAAAGTAGGAGCTGTCTGCTGCTTCACAAGAAAGATCACAACAATTGCCACTGTTCTTCAGCTACAGTGTTGTTCCTGGATTGAGTGTTTTTTCCATTGCCTATATATAGTACAGGACATAGCAGCATATGTAGTCTGAATCCCTGGCTGATGGACCCAAGAGAGAATCCACACGGCAAGCTTTCCTTTATAAAAAGAACCACATCGCAGTTCACAGACATCTCACTCATCCCCGTCAAGGCAAAGTGCTAAATGCCTGAATCCATCCACCTGCATATTTATATAATACCAGGACTAAGTCTTGTACTGGTGCAGGCTCCTGTTTGACTAGACAGAGAGATAACGAGTCCCTTTGGTGCCATGCAAAGCAGGGAGCAGTACACTGCATCAGGCATTTGGCATCATAACAGGCATGACCACAGCTCCCTCTCTCATGCTCCAGCCTCTACTCATGCCCCAGCTTCACATTCACACACACCACATCTCTTTTTTTCTGATCATAATACTACCAACCAAGGCATAACAAGACAAACAGAAGCACATTCAACCAGAAAGGCCGTGTACTCCAGTTCAATTGAATCTCATGCTTGTGCACTCCTAGCACAATGTCACAGCAACTTCTGTATCCTGCCTCCTGATGAGGGTAACATTGCAGTGACTGGTCTGGCCCACTCTATCCTCTTAACATAATAGCTTCTTCACATCCACATTCAGTCAAGGGCCCAAAGGCCTGGTACTAGTTACTGACAAAAGGTTAACTTCCTTGATCATGAAAATTATCAGTCTCCATGTCCTTGAAGTAAGCATACTGAGTAACTGCAACTTATGGGCCTCTGGTGACTGGTAAGATCACTTAGTCAGATTAATCAACACTAAGCACTGATCACCAAAAGATTCAGACTCAAGTCTGCTGCCTATTACATTTCTGTACTCCAGATTTGTTACATGGTTACAGAGACTATCCAATTCAAAACAACCAGAATGATAGATAACAATACTGCAAATATCTACATGATTTCAGTCATATATTCTTAATGGTTTCAAGTGGTAACCGGGAAAATTGCTTTTCTGAATTCGATGACAATGTCTATCTGCCTGTTATATTTTGAACTATGGTGGATGATACATACTGTACAAAATCTAAATTTCTCCAGAAACAAAAGGACAAGGAAAAAAAAAGGCCCAGAGGTGCACAGAAAGGCCAAACTGAGGCATACGATGCACACCAAGCACAACAGCATCATAGTTCTTGCCATTGTTCATTGAATCTTCTTCAGTTTTTCAACAGCCGTGGTCTTTTCTTGCTCAACCGGGAAGTATTTGATACCCACAAGGTCACCAACTTTGCTGATAACCTGCAAAATTGTCACGAAATTTAGTTCTATAACCTGCATAGCATGTACAGCAGTGGAGTATGTTGCACCAAGCCACCTAGTTAGTAACACAGATAAGAGAATGTGTGTGCTTTACCTCCAATCCTTTTATGAGATCTTCCCTGGAGTGGGAAGCAGAGATACATATCCTAGCTCTCGCAAGTAGAAGTGGTGTGGCAGGAAATGCAACAGTAACAACAGCAACCTGTGGAATAGATCATATTAGTAAACTAACAAAATGAGGAACTATTTTGAGACAAATTCTCACTAAGAAATGTGAGCACTGTATGCTAGGCGCATAGCAGATTGTGTGTATGAGAACTCACATTTTGCCTCAGGCACTCCCTTGAGAATGCAGGAATTTTAGCAGGATTGTAAAGCATGATAGGCATGACGGGCGAGTCATTATCTCCAAGAACCTCAAAACCCATTTTCTGAAGCTCCGAGCGGAAGAAATTGCTGTTCTCTCGAATTTGAGCAAGCTTCTTGGCGCCTAATTAGAACAATTGTTACATTAAGACTTTCAACGAGACAGGAGATATAAGAAACTGGCAAGAGAATTGAAATTCTTTATGTTGTACCTCTGTTAGTTCCATCTTCACCAAGGATGACCTTTATAGCTGAAATGACCTGCTGGACTGCTGGAGGTGACATGGATGTCGCATAAATATGGGCTGGGCATGTATGCTTTAGATGTTGAATAATCTCCTGAAAAAAAAATGAACATTTGGAGGGTCAGAGTTGTCAACTTCAAATTTTATTCAGTCAAGAACAGCTAAGTGACTATACACTTACATTTGATGCTGCAATGTAACCTCCGCATGATCCAAATGATTTTGTAAATGTACCCATCATAATGTCAACATCAGCTGGATCCACTCCCAGTAGCTCACATACACCTCTCCCTGTTTTTCCAATAGCTCCAATACTGTGTGCTTCGTCTAAATATGTGTAGGCCTGTTCATATGTGAAGTATATTAGTCTACCCAATACAGCACTAGCAGTTTAAGTCACTAATGAAAGCTGCAATGATATCTATGTCAATAATGACATGTCAGACCACATCCCATAAACAGGAAAATATTTGTAGGCATTACTAAGATGCACAGTGATCCTAATGCAAAGCACAAGTCATCACAAAAAATCTCGAACCTTGTATTTCTTGCAGACAGAAATGACCTCAGGGAGTTTGCATAGTTCCCCCTCCATGCTATAGATTCCCTCAACAATCACAATGATCTTCTTCCATGGCCTGTGTGTACGAGGCTGGCCTCCTGCAATCTGCTCTCTCAATACCTCTTCCAAGTGAGCAGGATCTGGAAGAAATGAAGGAAAGGCATTAAAGTTTACAGTGCTCCACTGATCTCAGTACTTGCAATGCAATTGTTAGTCACTTACTGTTATGTTGAAAAACCCGAACAGTGGCCCCTGAACCCCTAGCCCCATTGACTATAGAATTATGGTTCAGTGAATCACTAATAATCAGGCCTCCCTGCAATTATTACACAGTAGCTTTAGTTGCAGAGTTCAAGAAAAGAACAAAACAGACAGTTTGAGCATATATATCTTCACAACATACCTTCCCAACCAGAGCAGGAATGATAGCAGAGTTTGTCACATAACCCATGCCAAAAAGAATAGCCGCAGGCTTACCAACAAATCTTGCAACAAGCTCTTCAAGCTCTGTGTGCAGCTTAGTATTGCCTAATATCAAATTAAACTCAATCAGTCTAACAATTTTTTATATATTATCGAAACCACTCAACCTAGGCAAAATGTGACATAGTTTGATAAATATAAGCACTGACCTCCGTCAACTCGAACACTGCACGTGCTAGCCGAATATTTCTTCAGTGACTCAATAACACGAGGGGTGCAGTACTCATCAGCCGCAGCAAAACCAAGGTAGTTATAGGATCCCAAGTTAAGGCATTTGGTTGTTGCTGTGGTACGACTGCATCAAAGATGCACCAGGTTAGATGTTGATATCAATTCTGAGACAATTTCCAAATGACTATAGGATGTAATGTAAGAGTAACGCACTGGAGTGTCTTGTTGCAGTCATTTGAGTAGCGCTCAACCACATCGAACCAAGCATCTGGTGCACTGGCAATAGGCCGGCCAAAGCAGTCCTGCCATGGCAAATGAGTCTATAAGTCAACAAAGAAATCTAGATAGATATAGCATCAGTAGGTAAATGGTGAGACTGTAACCCCTCACATACCGGGCATCAGAATCTTTAGGTTTATATACATGGCACATACATACTTAATCTGATTAAAGATTTCATAATAACGGAACTATGTAACCTGTTAATAGTGGAATACTAGCACACTAAGGGGTGTTGAGGCAATCTTCTCAGTTACTGTCGCACTTGAGAACCAAGAGCTTTCCTTTCTTTGACACTGTATCTTTTCTTCTTTGACACTGTATCTTATCTCAATTGATGAAAAGCGCAGCTCAATATAGTAGATAAAATTGGAGTGCTCGACATACTCTTAGAAAAAACTGGAGCGCTTGAGAAACAATGCAGAAGACCAATCTCTACAGTTTTCAGTTGTAACGGTTTCATATGGTGATAATATTTGAAACTATGTTTCGTTTTCAGTTGCAACGGTTTTTTATATGGTACTAAGTTTCGTTATGGTATCATCTAATCATCAGGGCCAGAGGGGCAAAGTGACTGGCTCTCTATTGCTTGCTCGACTTAATAATTACTTAATTAAGGGACTGATTTTTTTTTCTCCGGAAACTTTGGCAGTCACCTCACCTGGATGCGGAGATAGAGGCGGCGCGTGTAGAAATCCTCGAGGCCCAAGCAGATCGGCGCATAGCCCTGCGGAGAAAAAAGCAACATCAAGGAGGCAGCCGGCGTGAGACGGTCAGACAGAGCAGCGAGCGTGACGAATCCGGGGGCGAGCAGGCGCAGGGCGAAGACAGGCAGGCAGCGGCAGCGGCAGCGCACCTTGAGGTTGCTGGGCTTGTGGGCGTCGAGGATCCTGCGGAAGAAGTCGCGGAGCTGGCCGAAGGCGAAGAGGAGGCCGTAGCTGAAGAGCGTGGTGAGCGCGGTCACGTACGGGAGCCTCACCATGGTCACTCACTCCTTCCCCGGTTCCCCTCTCTCTTTTCCTTTTCCTCGGCTGTGGCGGTGGATGCAGATGAGATGCCGCGGCGGCGGGGCGGGGCGGGGCGGGATTTGTAGCCCCCGCGAACTCACGCGGTGGCGGCCTGGCGGGCTGCTGCCTGAGGAAGGGAGCGGACACAGGAGTGGAAGCGGTCGTTAATGGCGACGAAAGAGGAGAGAGGGTGGTGACTATACTAGTTTGTTAGTTAATTAATGCGAATCTGCGACGCCGATCGGATGGGTGGAATCCGGATTGAAGGGCAGGCAGGGGTCGCGGGTTTGAACGTGTTCGACGGCGATGCCGAGGACGACGGGAGGAGGATGGATCCCGCGCCGGCGCGGTGACCTCACTGACGGAGCACCGCATCGGCAATCAGTTTACTCCCTTTCGTGAAAAAAAAATATCCATCCTGTTTTTTAATAAGTTTTATTTATCATTTTAATATTTATTAAGCTGCATAAATATTCATACTTTTATATTTTTAAAATTATTAAAAAAATATTTTGGGGGGGGGGGGTGTGGGGGGGATGATATGCATTTTTCCCGGGGGTGGGGAACATATGTCCATATTTGGCTGTCATGTTTTGATTTTTGCATTTTAATTCAGCTTCTGAAATAACACACGAACACAAAAATTATATTCGTCTTGATCATTAGGAAAAAACATCCCATAAATCACTTTGATTTTGTGTTTGGCTTAGTGGGTTTTTAGAGACAAGGCACACCTTTATGATGTCCTTTTTGTTTGAATGGTTTGGTGCTAAATTCTCTTGACCATGGAACAATTTTACATTGAGCAACATGGTACAACCAAATAATTTTCAAACCATAGTTGAATGGTAAGAGGATTTGTCTAAATAATTGGGCCCTAAGTTCTTTACATCATGGAACAATTTTACATTGAGCAAATAATTTCAAATCTCAAACAACAACCAAATGGTAAGATGATGCACATCAACACGTTCCAAAAAAAAAACTATACTTTCAAAGGAGTCACCATTTATGTATTTTGTGGACGTTGGAAACAACAATTGACTCATCTTTCATGATTCTACCTTAATGGTGCTTCAAGTTTGACACTAGCACACAATATAACATTGAAAAGATAAGAAGCCTTTTCCCTAGGCGTAACTCGGTTTAAGTCTTGTGTGTTTTTGTCTAGGGTTTGCTCTCTTGCGTAACCTCCCTTGTTCTCGAGATATTGTGGACTTGTTGTTATAACATATTTTGTTTCTACTTAATTGATTAGTTGAGCTGCTACCTTTATTCAAGAAAATATATATCACTTCAGTTTGAGATTTGACCTATAAAGACATTTATCCCAAAGACACACCCTTCACAAGTTTTAATGCAAAAAACCGTACACGCGCTAAGCAAATCACTTACTTTTGTCAACATGGAATGTTGTCTCTATCCAAGCCAGACACTTCTAAAAATAGATACAAACTTATGGTTTTATGGTGTAAAAAAAACAACATTGACAAGTTCCCATGATGTTGTTTTTTTGCAATATACAAAAAGAGAAAACAAACAACACGGAAAAAGTAAATCTAGCTATTTAAACACTAAAATAAACACGTAGAAATTGGTTAAGCATAAGTGTAAATGGGTGGACTTTGCAATAAACTGGACCAGAAGGGTGGATATGTCATATATTATGCAATAAAACATCTTATATTGTCGTCTCTCATAATCCCAAGTAACCTATCGAGATGATTTTGCATTTTTTTAAATATACATTCCATCCGTAAAAAAAATAAATTTCACTTTTTAGCAATCATTTAGTATTCAATTTGACTAAAATAAATGCCATAAACATTTGTTTATCAAATAGGTGTACGATTAATCTATTTATGTTTATTATGTATCATAAATATTAGTGTTTTATTATATATTTAGTAAAATTCGATATTGGTTGACTGATCGAAAACAAAACTTTATAATTTTTTAGGGACGAAGAATGTACCAAACTAAGAAAATATCCCATTGACTAACGAGTGAATGATTGTGAATGCTTGGGTGCCGCACCTGCATCTGATACCAGTCCAAAACCACCACCTCGCTGTCACAGTTTTTTCCAGTGGCTTGGTCAGGATTGGGATCCGATGATCGTTATGGACCAGGACCACTGCGCAAGTCAAGAACGGCACACGTTTAAATAATAACGGACGCGTGAGCGTGAGCGTGACCTGACCATATGCTCGCGTTGGCCCAGTGATGCACGGCGTCGCGCCCTGACGGAGTACGCGTACTACTGCGCTGACAAAACGTTAACGTCCAGCTGCTCTTTGTGGAAAATATTTTTTTTTCAAGTAAAAAAAGAGCTTTATTAACTAGATATGCATAGCATTACAATCGGCCAGGATGGGACCTTGGGCGCACGCAGTTGCCCTTCCCAACCAAGCCGCAGACTGTTTACATTGTCTAGCTAATCTAGCTAAGACATTTGTAACTTGATTACCATCTCTTTTTACTTGGACAATCTTCCATGAATTCAGCAGCTGGATGAGTCCCTTTACCTCGGCAATGACCACACTGAGCTCAGATCTATCTTTGGTGACACTCTCCATCATAGCCACAATTTGTGCACAATCAGACTCGATTATAACATGATGAATTCTTCGTTCGATTGCCCATCGAAGCCCTTCCACGCAGGCTAGCGCTTCAGCCTCTGCCGCGCTAGCGCATCTCTCAAAAAAACCGCCACACCGAGAAGGTTACTTGGCCGTAACTATCCCTAGCGATGGCGCCCACGCCGGCCTCGCCCGACTCTTCCAGGAAAGAACCATCAATGTTGATCTTGATCCAATCCATCGGCGGGGGCACCCAGCGTGCAGGTATACATTTTCCCCTCGTCTGCGTTCTAGACATCCTCATCACGTCTGTCACTGGCTCTTTGCCCTTACTAGACTCGCATAATATCTCCTCCATGCATTTGGACAGACTTTCCTGCATATTAAGTAAGAATCCAACCGACTCTGGTATTGCTGTGTGTCCAGCTCCATGCGTTATATTGTTATGAACATTCCAAGACCTCCAAAGTAGCAATAATAAAAGATCACGTTGGTCTTCTGGGCACCTGCCTAATGCTAGAGGCAGCCAGTCTTTGCCCGTATATCTCAAGCGTGCATCATCAGGCAGTCGCCACCGCCGTCTCATAGCATGTCGGAGGTCTCTAGCTTGTGGACATTCCATGACTGCATGATAGCTGGTTTCATCATCAGCGCCGCACAGTCCACAGACTGGTGTAACCTCCAGACCTCTCCTATATTTATTCCGTTTAGTTGGCAATATGTCCAGGCTTAATTTCCAAGCAAAGATATTAATTTTGGGGGGAACCTGGGAGTTCCATATATTTCTCCAAATTTTCCGGTCACCTTCAGGATTGCCGCTAGATGCCGACCTTGTCTCTCGAGTTCGTTCCATTAGAGCAATGTTATAAGCACTACGGACAGAGAACCGTCCAGATTTTTCCAGTTGCCATGCAATGAAATCCTCTGTTCTCCTTGATGCAAGTCGAATCCTAGATATAGCGTCAACATCCGCGGCGTTGAACGTGTTCCGAATTCGATTCATATCCCAGCCGGTTCCCTCTGAGTTAAGCAGCTCAGCTACCCATCACAGCCGATTCCTCCCCCTTAATGTTGAGACTCTGTGTGAATCTGCCCTAGGAATCCACGGGTCTCTCCAAATGCAAATTTGACTGTCATCGCCAATCCTCCAAATAATCCCCTTCTTTAGCAGTTCCAAGTCGTGATTGATGGCCTGCCAGGTTGGTGACGGATTGGAGCAAAAAGCAGTATCCACTATATGACCTCTCGGGAAGTACCTGACCTTCAAGAGTTTTGCGCAAAGGCTGTCTGGGGCCACAATGAGTCTCCATGCTTGTCGTGCCAGAAGAGCTTGATTGAAGAGTCGCAGATCTTTGAAGCCCAGGCCCCCCCCAAGCCTTTTTCAGTGTCATCTTGTCCCATGCTAACCAAGTTGTCTTCCTCTTTCCTTTCTCCACTCCCCACCAAAAGTTTCGGATTTGAGCTGTGAGGTCATCACAGAGTGTTAGTGGTAATTGGAAAACACTCATAATATAAGTCGGAAGAGCCTGTGCTACAGATTTAATGAGTGTCTCCTTTGCACCAGCAGACATACACTTTTCAGAATAATCCAGCAAGCGTTTGCTCATTCTTTCTTTTAAAGATTGAAATTTGTTCTTCTTTTGACGACCCCTAGTCGTCGGTAACCCCAAATATTTTGCATCAAAAGTTGTAGCCTGGACACCCAGCAAGTTTGTTACCTCCTCTTGGTTCACTGGATTTCCTTTAGGATGATACATAATGGAACATTTAGCAGGGTTGATCAATTGTCCTGTGCAACTCTCATAGCACTCCAAAATTCCTTTAATTTGATGCGTCTGTCCTGCCACTGCCCTGAAAAATAGCAGCGTGTCATCGACAAATAGCAGATGGGAGACTCCAGGTGCCCCCCTACATATTTTCAGATCATCCAACGACCCATCTCTGATCCTCCTGTCAATCAATTTTGATAGACCATCAGCCACAAAGAGGAAGAGATAAGGAGATAAAGGATCACCTTGCCGCAGACCACGTGACGGGGAAAAGGACGCCGACTGCGCCCCATTGAAGCGAATCGAGTAGCGCACAGACGTCACACAAGTCATGACGCGCTGTACCCATTCACTTTGAAAGCCCACCTTCAGAAGAACTTTGTTCAAAAATCCCCAGTCGATCCGGTCATACGCTTTGGAAAGATCCAACTTGTAGGCACAGAAAGAGCTTCTGTCATCATTGGTTGAACTGATGGCGTGTAGGCACTTGAAAGCAATCAAAGCATTGTCCGTGATCATCCTTCCTGGTATGAAAGCACTCTGATTTGGCGAGATAATATCATGGAGGAGCGGCCGCAGACGGTTCACAAGGCATTTGGAAACTATTTTATAGATAACATTGCATAGGCTAATTGGCCTGAAATCCTGTAATTTACCTGGGTATTGTACCTTCGGGATGAGAACAATGCAAGTCTCATTCACTCCGTCTGGCATGATCCCAGAATTGAAAAAATGCTGCACTGCAGAGATAATGTCATCCTTCACCATGCCCCAATTTCTTTGGAAGAAACGAGCTGGAAAGCCATCCGGCCTGG
Source organism: Microstegium vimineum (assembly GCA_022036555.1). Classification (NCBI taxonomy): domain Eukaryota; kingdom Viridiplantae; phylum Streptophyta; class Magnoliopsida; order Poales; family Poaceae; genus Microstegium; species Microstegium vimineum. The sequence goes on from CM039137.1 coordinate 22,336,623, forward strand.
TGCTTTCAGCGGTCCAATTTGGAAAAGAGCATTGCCGATCTCTTCTGACGAAAATTCTTTACACAAGGCTCCATTCATTTCCTCCGAAATCATCGGCTCAAACAGATTGACAAGTTCATTCGGAGCCACTGCACTATCCGCCGTGAAAAGATTAGAAAAATATTGTACAGCCATACCTGACATTTCTTCTTGGTCAGATGCCCAACTCCCGTCATCTCGCTCCAGCTTTCTAATCCAATTTTTCTTGGCTCTCCATTTCGCTTTCCGATGAAAATATCTGGTGTTTCGATCTCCCTCTTTTAGCCAAGATATTCGTGATCTCTGTAGCCACATCATTTCCTCCCTGTATAAAAGCTCATCTAGTTGGCTTTTTGTCGCTAGGATCTCAGCTCTCCTATACACTGGGTCAGCCTCTGACAGCTGGAGTTTATGCCGGAGTTCAGCAATCTTTTTTGTCACATGACCAAAGTTTGTTGTACTCCAGTTTTTTAGCGCTTCCATCATTCTTTCAAGATTTCTTGCAACCGTGCCCAGGCCTCCTCCTTGCTGTCTACCTTGCCATGTCTCCTCTACCGTGGTCTACAGTCCCTCCACACGTTCCCACATAATCTCATAGCGAGACTGCTTTGCTCCAGTCCTTCTCTCCTAGTCACCAGAAAATATATTTTGATCCAGACATGTTTTTTTTAACAATTATCTATGGACTGCTTCTGTTGGTGACTTGGTGTTGCCTCCTCGAAAGGAAGCATGCATTTGACAATTTTAGTGTTCTGGTGACAAGGCAAAATGGCAACATCATGGAAAGTCCATCTATGTACTAGTGTTTTTTCTGGTTGAAACCTCTCGCGTCATAAGGTTACACATCCATTAACTATGTGTTTGGTTGGATGGATATCTAGGAATGAGATGTGGATATATCCTGCATATACATTGTTTGGTTAGACGGATGAGCTAAATCTGGATATCCAGAATAGAAATCTGGCGGATGACTTTATTCGTGTTTTCTAATCTTTGTCATTAGCAAATAGGTTAAGGACTATTAATATATTATATTATTAATTATGATCATAATATAAATTTTGGTAAGTGTTCATATGTTAACTAGTGCATGTTTTATGTGGTAATTAGAGTAATATAGTGCTAATTAACATATTTTATTTTTAATTAATGATTATAATAACAAGACTAGTGTTGATGTATACTTATTATTGTATAATTAGTTGTTATTATTTTTAAATAATAGATATAATTAGTTAAATATTTTCATCCCGTCCAATCTCATCCATCCAACCAAACAGAAAAATAACTCATCTCATCTATCTAACCTTGTCCTCAAACTAAACGCACCCTAAGTAAAAAAGGGGGTTGTGCATCCGATCCAACATCCAACCCTCTGGGCAAGATGTTTGGTTTGCATCGCGTCATCGACTCATCCATCAACACATGTGAATGATTCAATCTGCAAACCAAACACACTATAAAAGTTCATGTCTATGAACTGTGGGTTTTTATGTCAAGTTAGAGCATTTTATAAGTTGCAATAACGAGGGTAGTACTAGTTTTTAATAAGTTGGGTGGTTGAATAGAGGTGAAAAGTTAAAGAACTGAACTACACGGATCTATTTAGATCAACCTACCAGTTATGTATGTTATAGCTGCTCATACAATTCATACCATTCTTTTAGCGATTAAATAATGTGTGTCAATACGTGCATCTTATAATGTACTCCCTCCGTCCCCAATTAAGTGACGTTTGGAAACCAGACCAAGGAAACAATGCAAGTGCCAAAGACCTGAACACCCCTATCCTAGTGATGGTTCCCCTTTTGCAGTGACAAGATGGGTGTGCATGCAGAGACCACGACATAATTTTTTTTATACTAAACAATACAGCATCCACATCCACCCACTCGGTAGTGGACACATTTTTTCACACTAAACAAATCAACTTTCACATCCACTCATTCACATCCACTCTGCGGTAAACAACTTACCGCCAAAACAAAGCCTAGATCTATTTTTACAAGACGAAAGCAAACTAAAATTTAAAAGTAGCGCCATTTCTCTAACAGCAACGCCAATAAAGCAAAGATATCATTTCTTTGCGTTCATTTCTCATCCATTCAGTTCTCATCCATCTCCCATGGCAATACTAGACTTAAACACACTACTAGAGGAGACAGGAGAGAAGGTGCCAGATCTGAACAAGAATCCTGCTGGAGGTGAACACGAAGAGCATCTTGATCCCTTGGAAGATGTAGTGGCTCCGGTTCAAGTTGGGGAAGCTGACCACTTTGGTGGCCATCCTGCTGAGAATGATGAACAAGAACAAATTCATCAAGGTAAGCACAAATATTTCTATATTGAGTGTACTGGTTCTAATTCTCTCTATCCTCTCTTTCCTAAAATTAGTTGTGCTTATTTATTTGTATCTCCTAAAATCACAAGCAACATCATGTGTTCTCTGTAGCCTCTCTTTCTCTTAAATCACAAATTAATACATGTTGGTTTAGTTCTTCCTCTACTAAAATCACTAGCAACATCTAAAAATTTAAATTTTTATCTCTTACCTAAAACTCTTTTGCAACATGGATCCTTATCTTCTCTATCCTAAAATTAATATCAACTGGTTTAATCTATCTCAAATAAAATTGCAGCCAACATTTTTGTAAGGGATGCAGCTCATATTTGATTCTAGTTCAAAATTAAATTTTAGTGAGAGGAATACGGAGTGACTCACATGTGTGGGTGATGATGCATTCTCATAGTCATCAGCTTCCTGTACTAAGTGACAATATTGTTCATCTATTTGATTCAAATGATTCACAGGCAGAATACCAAGAAAACCTGCATGCAGGTGATTGTTTCCCTCAGGTTCAAGTCATCTTTTCAACAATAAATTATCCATGTGAAAAGTTTGATACTTTTATATGTAGCAAATGATCTCTCTAGTATCAACATGTATCAACAGGAACAATAAATTTTTAGTGTTTGAATATCTTTTGCAGTCCTAAAATTAGTATCAACATTTTAGCTCCCTTGTCATAAATTGCAAGCAAGATTAGTTAATTATATGTGTAAGGCCAGCAACTCATGTTCATAAATTGCAAGCAACATTAGTTAATTCTATGTGTAAGGCCAGCAGCTCATGTTTGCTTCACAATTACTGTAAATTATAGTGAGAGGGGAGATCTCACCTGTGTGGGTGACAATGCAGTCTCATAATCATCACATTGCTTTTGTACCAGATGACAACACTGGCCACCCATTTGATTTAAATGATCCACAGGAAGAAGACCAAGAAAACCTGCATGCAGGTGATTATTTTCCTCATGTCCAAGCAATGTTTGTGACAATAATTTTCAATGTGGAAAGGTTGAAATTCAAGTTACTGACAATCAACACACGATCGATAATATTTTTTTGTAGGAGATACCTTGGATGATGTCATACACGACTTTGACGTGTACACAGATGTTGTGGACATCATATTTGACGAAGAGGAGTTGCCCGACTCGGATGATGAAGACTATCAGCAACCCCTACAAGAACAAGCAACAACTATGTTCAAGAATTTGACACAAAGACAAAGGCAAGACATATATCAAGATTTGCTTCAGTTAAGCACTAATGACACATTACAACGAAACAACACAACACTTATTGCTGCAAAGTACAATGTCCGTCTGCGTACAATACAACGAGTATGGCAGAGAGCAAAAAAATGATTGGCACAAGGTGTACCAGTAGATGTCAAATCTTTGAGACCTAATAATTGTGGTCGTAAAAAAATTGAAGTGGATCTCACTAGGGTTGTTGATATTCCCTTAAACAGAAGGGGAACCATAAGGTCACTAGCAAATGCTCTTCAAATCAATAAAAGCTCTCTACATAGGTTGTTCAAAGAAGGCTTGTTACGACGACACTCCAATGCACTAAGGCCTTATTTGAAGGAAGAAAACAAAAAGGCAAGGTTGCAGTGGGTTCTCTCTATGCTAGATTCAACTACTCTGCCAAACAATCCAAAGTTCAGGGAAATGAAAAATATTATTCACTCGGATGAGAAGTGGTTCAATGGCACACAGAAGAATAAGATCATGTACATGCTTCCAGATGAAGAAGACCCACATAGGACAGTGCAAAACAAAAATGCCATTCACAAAGTCATGTTTTATTCTGCTATTACAAAGCCTAGGTTTGATGATGAAGGGAGATGCTATTTTGATGGGAAGATAGGCATATGGCCTTTTGTGCATAAGGTACTAATCATTCTCTAAATAGTATTTCCAATCTATTTTAATATTTGCCTGAACAATCTTTACAATTACAGGAACCAACAAAAAGAAGAAGTGACAACAGACCAAGGGGCACACTGATCACAAAGACTATGAAGGTTGATAGACCAACAATCAGATCTTATATGATCACAAAACTAATACCAGCTATAAGAGCTAGGTGGCCTAGAGAAGCTAGGCATGAGACAATATGGATACAATAGGACAATGCTCCTTCTCATCTAAAAGTAGATGATGCAGATTTTGCTAGAGCAGTAGCCCAAACAGGCCTCAATATACGCCTATTTAACTAGTCTGCTAATTCACCTGATATGAACTGTCTTGACCTTGGTTTCTTTGCTTCTCTTCAGTCGTTAACGGATAGAACGACATCTAGAACCATGGATGAGCTCATCCAGAATGTGCTGACAGAATATGAAAACTACAACCCCGTCATTCTGAATAGGGTATTCCTCACACTACAAGGATGCATGATTGAGGTTATGAAAGATAGTGGAGGCAATAAGTACAAGATCCCTCACATGAATAAAGAAAGGCTAGAGGCACTAGGCATGCTCCCTGAAGCTCTAAGTTGTGATAGACAGGTAGTTCAAAGGGCTTTTGAGTTGTTGAACAACTAATGGTAGTATGTTCTTGTAAACGTTGCTTATGATGATTTTGTGTTGTTGAGCAAGTACTAGGCTTTTGAGTTGAAAGGGCTGCTGTTGTACATATAAACAAGGTTTAGGTTGCTTTTGTTCGTATTTAACACTCATGTGGTTGTATGAAGTATAAACTTATGTTGTAATAATAAAACCATTATGTGGCAAACCAATTCCTTGTTGTATGCATTTCACATTGAAAATCACAAATTAAACCAAGCAGACCATATGTGCAAGCACCACAAATCAAAATAAACCAAACTGGTTGAGCATAAACCATCAGTGCAACCAACCAACAGACCATCAGTACTGCACTACAGTAGGGTAGAGTTACAATACATATTACCTTGTACTCCTTCCATCATGGCTAAACAACAAAAGCTGCACTAGGGTAGAGTTACAACCAAAATACCTGTTCATTATAGTCGTCATCTTCAACCTGTGAATCCTAGAACCAACATGTCTCGCCATCAGTTTCAATATCAGAGAAGCTGTCCTTATGGTCCACCACCTCCTTGCCGGTATCTATCTCCACTTTGGCACTCTCCTCCAAACTGACCTTGTCCATCTCCACCTTTGCACTTTGCTTCTCCAACTTGACAGTGTCCATCTGCACCTTGGCACTCTCTTTCTCCAACTTGATAGTGTCCATTTGCACCTTGGCACTTGTCACAGACTTGTTGTTGTCCATCTCCAGCTTGGCGCCCTCCTTCTCCAACTTGACAGTGCGCATTTGCACCTTGGCACTCATCACGAACTTGTTGGTCTCCATCTCCATCTTGGCACTCTCCTTCTCTAACTTGACACTGTCCAACTGCACCTTGGCGCTTTCCATGTCCGCCTTGCCACTCTCATTCTCCATATCAGAAATCACCCGTTTCCACTCATGAAGCATAGCACTGGACCAAATTTGTACACAAAATTAGACAGGTACCAGTATGACAACCAAATTGCAAGGAAATGTTAAGATGACTGACCTCAAACTCTGACGACCATGGTTGGCACACGGCCCAGTAATTTTGCACACCGTAACAACATCTTGTGGCTCCGTCTCAGGCACATACTCATCGTCATCAGCAAGCAAAGATGAACCCTTAGCACCTTCATCTGAATCAGGTATCAACTCGAAATCATCTGCACCCCCTTCCTATGTGTCTTGAGCAAAATCCACTCCTTCGATAGCAATGCAGTTCTGCTTCTGGTTCCACCAAGTTCCACGACGACGATCTCGGCCGCGCATTGGCCTGGCGGGCAAAATCTCAAAGCTTGGTTTCAGCCCCAAGGCACGCTTCATCTGCAATTGACGCATGAAACGGCTAGTCCTATGTGCTCCCTTGCCGCCTGTCATCCAAGGATCGCCTGCGGCACAAGAAGACCGGTTCAGTATCATCTATAAAGAAGCAGAAACCTAGACATGCCTACAAGCCGACCTCAGTCATGCACACAATATAACCGTCTACAGTGCATAAACTCTCATTTATTATTAACAAAAGGTAAACATGTTAATGAATTTGTACGACACACGTTGAGATCCTAAGCTCACTACCCGGTATTGCAACCAATAATGAAATAAATATCACAAATAATCTATTCAATCACCCAATATAAAAAAGAGAAAAAAAAAGATTTTGAGATTGCAGGCGGCATCCGTGTCAGATGCAGATGTTAATGGCATACTACTACTAATCGTCAATTTTTTTATTTTTTATGTATGCCATGAGCACCTTTTCTTAATACAAATATTGTACTAGTAGTAGTACTAAATCCTAAGCAATCCGGCTAGACAAAAATGAATACAGGTTTAGGATCTACTACTACCAAGCACGTACGGGATTGAACTGTAGGTCGGAGCGAACGCCGTGCTTGGATCCTCCGCCGACGGATGGGCCTCGGTGGTGTCGTGTGGAGGGGCCCGCGCTCCCAGCTCCCTTGTGTCGGCGACGGATGGAAGGAAGAGCCCTGGCCGGAGGAGGCGTACTATGCGCCTCCGGAGCTCCTTGGCGGCGTCGCGTAGAGTAGGAACCCGTGCTCGCGGCTTCCGTTGTTCAGCGCACGCAGATCTCAGCACAGGGGACTCGACGGAGGGCAGCGGATCTCAGCACAGGGGACTCGACAGAGGGCAGCGGATCTCAGCACAGAGAACTTGACGGAGGGCAGCGCAAGAGGATCTTGGCGGAGGGGAGCGGATGGAGAGCAGGTGCGACGGCGAGGTTGCGGCCAAAGGTACTGCCGACGAGGTTGGGGATGAGGCTGAGATTTTTTTTTTCGAAAAAATTGGGTGCATGTGGTGTGAGGCCAGATGGGACGCGAGGGGAGGGGAAGGTATAAGGCATCCGCTCTGGTGCGGTAGGCCGTAGGCGACAGATAGAGAACGACACTTATTGCGGGACATGATACTGTGTCTCAAACGACACTTAATTGGGGACGGAGGGAGTAAGCAGCTTAACATAGACCATTTGATTTATTAGGAGAATAAAAATGGTGAAAAACTGTCATCAAAACTATCTGTTTTTTGGGGACGGCCTCAGTTTGAACCACCAATTTTGAGCTAAAATGGTTTAAATTAAACCACACAGTTTAATCAGTTACAAATTTTATCGGCCTACATCTATCGTACCATGCAATCGAAAAAAAAGTCACAGCACCTGCGGTCAACACACGAAGGTTGCAATACAAATACTTCGAAGAGAAAAAAATGTAAACAAATGAGACTTTATGTTTGTTTTTAGATGTTTTTTTAGCACTAGTTTTTTTTTTCCTTAGATAAAATGAGACTTTCTGCTGAAGAATTCAATTCCGTAGTATTTCGTGTTTGGCCCATCATAGAAACATTTCATTTGATCCGGCCCACAGTCGTTTTCCAAGAGCTCAGCCCAACTAGGCAACTACTAATGCTCCTCTTCTCGTTCTACAACAAGCCACGGTTTTGAATGAACAAATACGTCTCCTTCCGAGGAAGACGTACTTCAGCTGATTTTGCTTTCGCTCCACCGTCGGCCGGAGAAGAGACGCTCCAAGCTCCACTGTGCCTGTGCGGATCTGTAACCGTAGTGCGTTTCCACTTTACCTCTCAGTTCATCTGTGACAGAGCAAACAATCAATTGCATACCTGCATTCCTCACCCCTCAATCTTCCGTTCCCAACTGCGTTTCCTCCTCCTCATCTTCAAGGAGGGGAGACCTGAGGGAGAAACGAATCCAGCCTGGTGGCTGCCGGTGCTGGAGCTGGACGCTGCTGCATACTGCGTACTAGGCAAGAGCAGGCAATGGCGGAGGCGAATGCGGGGAAGGAGAAGAAGGAAGTGGTGCGGCTGGAGCGCGAGTCCGTGATCCCCATCATGAAGCCCAAGCTCATCATGAAGCTCGCCTACCTCATCGGTATCTCTTTCTCTCCCTGCCTACTTACTCTGTTGCCTCTCCGTTTAGGTAGGCAGTCTTCAATCTTCACCACAAGCTATTTGCGTTTCTTGGTTGGTCGACCACGGGATGTTGGGCTCATAAAGGGAGGCAGGCTATTAACATCGTGATTATCCTATTTCTACTGCAAAGTGCAAAGTTGCCGGCTTGCGAGATCCCTGTCTCTTTTGAGGGGAAAGCTAGAATCTTGCTTTCATTTATTCACCTGGTTCATGTAAAGTGGAATTTGTAGCCAGTGCGACTGCAATACATGTCTTTAGCTGTTCACCCCCTTTGGCATGTGGCCATCAAATATTGCTTTGTCTTGTTTACGACAAGCTGAAGCAAGGATGTTGCTTTGAATACAATACAATAACGTGCAACTCAATTAACACTGCTGTGTTTGTGTTTTTTTTTCATTGAAGAACATCAATATGACAAAGAAGAATTCTTAAAGCTCTGCAAGAGGGTTGAGTACACCATAAGGGCCTGGTACCATCTCCAGTTTGATGATATGATGGTGAGGAAAGTTTATTATCCACACATATGCCGCGGTTATTGGTTCGAATGGATGCTTACAACCAATTCCAGGATCTTCAGTGTTTCAATGATATTTGATCTATTCAGGCTGGTACTTCTGCAGGAACTGTTCGCTCTCTTCGATCCTGTGCACGGTGCTAAAAAAACTCCAGCAACAGAACTTCTCTTCCGAGGAAATCGATATGCTTGAGCAGAACTTCCTGTCCTATTTCTTTCAGGTAAATGACCTATTCTGGGAGAAATAACTATTGATAGATTTATTCCAAGTGAAGGATGGATGCTGGAGCAGTTTCTTTGTGTTGCATTGAATTAAAACATGTTCTGTAAATGTGCTGTTTAAAGTGTCCTTAATGGAAGTGCAGGTGATGGAAAAGAGCAATTTTAACATAGTAAATGATGATGAGATTGAACTTGCTCATTCTGGACAATATTTATTGAATCTTCCCATTAAAGTTGATGAATCAAAGGTGAATGCCCTTTCCCTGCAAAAGCAAAGTGTGTCCTTATCTCAAATTCACTAGATTTCACTGTGAAAAATCCCAATTTGTTTTTTTTTCCTTTAACAGTTAGATAACAAGCTTCTGTCAAAGTATTTTAAGGAGCACCATCATGAAAACCTACCTGACTTCTCGGATAAGGTGATATTTTTTATACGTGACATAGATGAACTTTGCTTTTGGAAAGTCATCAGTAGATTGTTCCTTTGTTCTTGAGTCACATAAGGTTCATAAAAGACAAATTCTAGATTTGTGTGACCAGCCAAGCAGGCAAACATTCATATTGGGTGATTCTAATTTAGCTGTCACCTAATCCTCATAGACAATCATATGTTGTGTATTGTATCAATACTTTTGTTTACCATTGCTCCTTCAGAGTCCAAACCTCCTCTCCTAGTGTCATTGAGCTGTGCTTAGAATTCCTCAGATATTGTTGATCAACAACTACTTATTTAGCTGACATAATCCATTATTTGCCAGTATGTTATATTTCGTAGGGGCATTGGATTGGACCGCACTAGCAACTTTTTCTTCATGGAGAAAGTGGACATGGTCATAGCTCGTGCATGGCGAAGGTTTCTTGAGAAAACGAGGTATGCTATCTGCAGCAGATTTAATTTAATGCTCTGTGTGAGAAGGTCTTCTTCTTAATGCAATGCCCTGGGGCTGTCATACCCCCTGCAGGTTGAGTGTTATTTTTTGAATTTAATGCCCTGTACATTTGATCTTGCTCACACAAAATGTTACTATTTTCCATACCGCAATTTCAGAATGCAAAAGCTCTTCTCAAGAAAGAAAAATAGTAAGCCAAAGATTGATTCCAAGAAGAATGATGATTTAGCTAGTGAAGTAGAAGACAAGGAGCTTTATGTTGAACGCATACGACTTGAAACAATGAAGTTAAGGTTTGCTCTCTTCTTTAACCTGTTATTAAACCGTCACACCTCTCAATCACTTTCTCTCATGGTCTCGCAGTTTCCTCTTTGCAGCTTTCAGAATTTAATCGGCAAGGTCACGATTCAAGAGCCTACATTTGAAGAGGTGATTGTCTTGTATAGGTAAAGGTTATAACATGATTTGAGGATGCAGACAAAATTTTCTAATCTTGGTTCTGACATGGATGATTGAATGGAATTACAGTGTGCACTGATTTGTGATGTATTCCTTCAGGAGAAAAAGTCCAAAGGGCCAGGATGATAGAGCGATTCATGTAAAACACTTCAAAAACATTCCAATGGCAGATATGGAGTTGGTTCTGGTTAGCACTGGGAGTTGCCTTTTCTGAAGAAATTTTCCGCATTCATATTTATCGTTTAACTGGAATTATGCTGAAGAAACACTGTAATTGTTGCAGCCTGAGAAGAAAAACCCAAGCCTCACACCTATGGACTGGGTTCAATTTATTGTTTCAGTTGTCATTGGACTTGTAAGTGGACTGGAACCAGTTTCATTTGGTTCTGTTGTGATACTTCACCTTCTGATTTACTTGTGTCACATTACATAGGTTACACTGATCAGTTCACTGGAAATGCCTAAAGCTGATTTCTGGGTTGTAATTGCCATCCTTTCTGCTCTGGCAGGATATTGCGCTAAGATTTATTTCTCGTGAGTATCTTGGTTCATTTGATTTTTATCAGTAGTTTTTAGGATTTTTATTATGAAGACAATAGAAAAAGGTGGAAGCTTTTGTTTGTTACCTTGTAGACATCCTCCAGAACACTTTCACAAACTGCACAGCTTTTCTTCATTAGGATGTTATTTCTTAGTTTTTATGGTTGTGTAGGGTAGTATGTTAAATATTCCTTGTGTTGGGCAGTCTGTTGAATAGTTCTTTAATTCAGGTTTCAACAGAACATGGCAACCTACCAAAACCTAATCACTCAATCCATGTATGACAAACAACTAGATAGTGGGAAAGGCACACTCCTGCATCTCTGTGATGATGTGATTCAGCAGGAGGTAGGTCTACTCTCTACATCCAGTGTTTTCTTGAGAATCAATAAACTACATTGGTTCAGACATTGGAATTCAAAGCTTAGCTAACATTTCATTTCCATCCTTGTGATTTCATACGTTCAGGTCAAGGAGATCATAATTGCCTACTATATTTTGATGGAAAATGGAAAGGCTACCAGTGATGTATATACATTGTTCTTTCATTGTAAAATTTATATTTTATCCGTGCACTTGTTCTTATGGAAGAAATATTAAAAATAATTATTAATGTGCTCCTAATATTCTAGGATCTTGACTTGCAATGTGAGGAGTTAATCCAGGAAGAGTTTGGCTTGCAATGCAATTTTGAGGTGATGGATGCTGTTCAGAAGCTGGAGAGGCTTGGTATCATTACAAGAGTGAGTTCTCACTTTTTTTCCCTCTCGTTACCACTTGATCAAAGCATATGGACACAGAATCACAATTTCGCAGACACATTTACAGGGCCAAAAGTTGTTGCGTCTACTGACCATCATGTCGTAACTTGCTTGTTCTCTACTTCATTTTTTTCCCACAATTACTGAGTCTGTTTCACATCCAGGATTCTATTGGAAGAATTTGCTGTGTCCCTCTAAAGCGTGCCAATGAGATCATCGGCGCCACAACGGAAGAGCTGGTTATGAAAACCAGGCAGAGCTAGCAACCTTATTTGAATAATGTAACCACATTAAATTCTGGCCGTCTCCACACACAGTAATTCTTCAGTGAAAGCTACCAGAAGTGTGGCTGTATTTTGTGTGTGTGTGTGTGTTTGTATTGTGGAACGTCCGAGGGTGTTGTAAGCATGTAGCATTGTTTTGATAACACAAACGTGGTAGGAAGGATGTTCAAGAACTAATAAAGATAGCTGTCCTGTAAACGCATGTTGTAGTGTTTGGCTGGTAGGCTGATTTCGGTTGATTGAATAGTATTATGTGAGAGAGAATAAGCTGAAAGCAGGGCAGTATTGGACCACTGACGGTGTGTACACTGGGCCACTGGCAATGGCAGCTTGACCGGTTTCTGGCATCTGCTCGTGTTGCTGGTTTCAGCTCCAGTTGAAAAGTTAGGATGATGTGGTGTAAATGTGTAATCAGACTGTCGGTTAGTCGCAGCATCATACTGAGTTTTTATGAGTTGGTTCTACTATTACATCGATATTTCGATACCCAGACAATTTCCAGAAATGAAAAAGGGACAGGAAAAGACAGCGAAAAATCCTGGACGGTAGGTGTCCAACTCCAATACCATATCCGTTTGCTTTTGGCTCTCTGCAGCAACGTGAAGTCCAGGCGTCCAGCAGCAGGGAGTGCAGGGTTGGAGCACTCAGCAGCGAGCGCAGCACCAGCGAAGATAATGAGCAGCAGCCTGACCGCCGGCGTCTCTGCCTCACCATCGGCAGCGGCCAGCACTGCTCGCCACGGCCGCCATGACGGAGCGCCGCGGCAGCTGAGGGTGAAGGCGGCGGTGCGGCAGCCACAGCAGCAGCTGCTGCTGCACGGTGGTCGTCGGCATACAAGGGGCAGCGCGGTGGTGGTGAGGGCCGGGCCTGGGCCGCTGTCGGAGATCGAGCCGGACCTACACGAGGGCGCCGTCGACGTGTATCGCACCAATGGCATCGACCCGGTCCGTCGTCCCTCGTTTCTTCAATTCTTCTTCCTCCTCCTCTCAATTGTCATTCTGCGATTAGTTAGTTAGAACACGCAGGAAATCTGCGAATCTTGACGTAGGTTATGGTACGAATGAACTCTGAAGAACGGATTGTTCATGGTCATGGATAAAACTGTGTTGCAGGAGGACTTCGTGTTCGGAAAGTACGATGGACACCACACCTATTTCGAAACCAATGGTATTATCCAAAACACTCCATTGTCTTGTCCCAGTATCCTTCCTTGCCAAAAAAAAGAAGAAAGAAAGAAAAAAAAAGAAATAATAGTGCACTGATTGTTTTGTGATGTGGTGAAACAAAACCTGCGAACAATCGCAATACTCCTTCTCTTCTGAAGACAAGAAGGGCTTCTGGGAGGATGTCTCCGAGTGGTACCAAGAAGCTGAGCCTCCTCAGGGTTTTCAAGGTACTAGCACTACTGTCTGGATCTTCAGGTCTTTCTGCTTCAGTGAAAAAAATATATATTGCTTTGCTCATTTGTTGCATCAATGGCGATCTCTTACAGCACTCATCTCCTGGGCATTTCCTCCTGCAATCATCTTTGGCATGGCTTTCAATGTGCCGTATGGATTGTTTCCTATGAAATCCCTACGTTCCTAGCAAAACTTGTCACCCTACTTTCATGTGTACCTATATACTGATTGGATTGGAGATGCGTCTGCTTCTAGGGGGAGTACCTGTACATCGGGGCAGCTGTCTTCATCGTCGTGTTCTGCATCTTCGAGATGCGCAAGCCTGACAAGCCGCACAACTTCGAGCCGGAGATCTACATGATGGAGAGGTCGGCTCGCGACAAGCTCATCGCCGACTACAACTCCATGGACATCTGGGACTTCAACGAGAAGTACGGCGAGCTCTGGGACTTCACCGTTAACCCCAGGGAAGACATCGTCAAATCAACCTAGATATATATATATACGACTGTCTTTCTTCAAAAAAATATATGTATACGACTGCCTTCAGATTGTTATCTGTAGCAAAACTCTGTCAGGGAAAGAGAAACGAAACGTAGCTGCTAGGAAATGCTCTTGAACTGAATAAAGGAACAACAATGTGAGGATCTTCGTGCCTCAAGTTCTCAGCAGTCATCCCTGTAAAGTAAAACTGGAGAGCCTGAAATCTGTTTTATCCTCATATATATCATATGCTTTGCTATGATGCATGCATATCAGGCTTCTCACAGAACATGTTCTGCACAACAGCCAGCTTCAACTCCCTGCATGAACTTGTTCATGTTTTCTCCAATGTTTTGAGAAAACACAAGCAAGACTGATGCACTGAACATTAAGATCCGTTGGTCTGCCACCACCCACCCAATCTTATTATTATTATTCAGAAAAAGTACATGTCATTATTTCCCTAAAAATATGTGCAGAAAAGGGAGAATTAGGAAGGAACCATCAGGGTAACAAAACTGGGGAAAAAAGGGTAAGCCTCGCAGCTGTTCCTTTTTTTGTACACTTGGGACGCAGCTGGCTCGCTATGAAGACGATTTTTTTTTTCTCGAAAGAGAACAAGACTAATCTAGTGCCCTGATGAGAAAACTAGCTTTTCTCCTAGACTACACATCCCACTGATGTTCACCTTGATGTTGTGAAGAGCTGACTGCCTAGAGTCACAGTTGGCGTGCTTTCTGTCATGACTGTTGTGAGGCTGATCTCCTGCTCGCGAATCCGGTGTATTTCAGCCTCCACCAAGCTCATCGACGGACGCTGCTCGCTCATTGGATTAACACACCGTGATGTCAAGCGCAGCAGTTCCTTCATGCTTTCTGAGGTAAAGCCACTGGCCATTCTGTTGTCTGCAATCACGGAGATACCACTTGATTCCTGGAAGGTCTGTACCTGCATATCAACAGATACATAGTGAGCAGGCTGGTCCTTCTGTGTGTATATGATGATTATGAACTGAGTACAAGATTTGTCTAGAAATGGGTGTGTAATTTGCAAAAAAAAAGGTTGTACAAACATCAAGCAGTGCTTCCATTACTTACCCATTGAATGATGCTTTGATCAGACACAGCTTTCCGTCCGCTAACCAACTCCAGAAGGAACACACCAAAACTGTATACATCGCTTTGTATGGAAAAGTTCAAGTTCATGGCTTCCTTCATTCTGATCATGCAACACAACTTCCACCAATGTCAAATAATGGATAGGTACTAGGAGTAGTGCACACAACATATTGAAGGCAGATGATTCTACTGTATCTATATGATGTAATCAATGAATGTAAGAATTATCAGAAACAAGTGTCTGTTGTTACCGAGGATCAACGAAAGGATCAGTAGATGTTCTGGAAGACAGTCCTGTAACACCAAGTCGATCAAGCATGCCTGGAATCCCCGTATCTGCAACTTTTGGTACAAAATCCTCATCCACAAGTACATTAGAAGTTTTGAAGTTCATATGGATCGCAGGGGGTGTCAGCGAATGCAGGTGACTTAGGCCTGAATAACAAGAAAAGATCGTCATTTGAGATTGCTTATGTAGCTGCCACAAGATCATTGCTACAGAATAATGAGTCTAAATGGATATGAAATTATGAGCTTCTGAACTATATTCTAACAATAAAGGAAAGTTCAGAATTGATTCATATGTGAAAACTTACCTTTAGCTGTGCCATGAGCAATAGAAAGTCTCTGCTTGAATTCTAACCTTAAACCTGGAGCATGACTATTACCTACAAAAGGATAGAAGAAGAATTAGAACCTATGGTGTCACTCTTGTACATTAGAGTAAGATAATAAAAACGCAATGGAAATCACCATGTAAATGTGTTGAGACGCTGTCATTCGGGATATACTCATAAACAAGCATCTGCATGCCATCCTCCTGGCAATACCCCAAAAGTTTTACAAGGTTTCGATGACAGAGAGATGCTAGGTAATTAACCTGAGAAGAAAACAACAATGACATGAGCTCAAAACAATGTAAGAAAGGTGTGGAGCAAGCTGTGCTATATTTAAAATTATATCAGCACGTCATGTGGAAAAAATAAAATTAAAGCACAACACATTCAACGAATTCAGGACCAGCAATTAGTGAACATGTGGATAGGTAAGATTATGCTACCTCTTGAATGAATTCCGGGCTAGGAGGAGAATGCCGTCTTTTAACCGCTACTATTGTGCCATCCTGGAGCAAACCCTTGTATACCTCTCCAAACGTTCCTTGTCCAATAAGATTCGCATTGCTGAAATTCCTTGTAACAAAATTCAATTCCTGCAAACTAAGACATCTTGCTCCCTGCGACTCTGATAGATGGAAGGCGAAGTTATTACTTGTGAAAATAGAAAGGAAAATGTATCTTCAGATGAATTATCTGAAGTTTTAAAGTTTTATTGAAAGTAAATTAAGCAGTACCTGGTAGAGCTTGACCTGATGAACTACTTTCTGAAGAGTCTGAAGTTCTTTTGATATGCCATAGGCAAAGCACTATTATAACTATGACGATAACTAGTAGTGCAAAGCTTCCTGCAGCAGCTCCTAGAGCTGCTGCAAGAAGTCCTGACATCTAGTATTGGATATCCTCCTTCAGAGTAGGGCAGTAATCTTTGTCGCTGTGGTGATGAGATCTGCAGATATATGAAACCTAAAGAGTTACATTAAATTTGTCCGAGTTTATAATTAAATTCATAGAACATGAATGTACAGATTGCTTGTTATGCCAGCCAGTGAACTACAGAAAATAATTCAGATAATGAATACATATACGCAAACATGTATGCATGGATTGATTGATCAATAGTTAAAGTCAAATAACCAGTGATATATAATATATTGACACTGAAACCATGGATTGGTCAAAACAGCTTCACTATAGGATGGGGAAATTAGAAAGGATATGCATTATTTTTTTGTTGCCTTCAAGTGACAAAATTAGGGAAGCACATGTTGATCATGACATCAGCAATATGGATGGCTCTACTAGTAACGCATAAATCTGGCAAAAAAGGCAATTAAATTATCAAACAGAAAACATATATGAATATGGACATTTTGTGGCAAAGCGCAATGGCAAAATTCAGAAAGCACATTTTGATCATGAAAATGGTGTTATGGACAAAGCTGCTAGTAACGCATAAATCTGGCAAAAAAAAAAAGAGAGACAATTATGTTATCAAACGGGAAAGCGAGGAATTGTCGGATATCCAATACTAGACATATGTGGCAACGTGCAGTAGCAAAATTGGGAAAGCACATTTTGATCATGGCACCAGCAATTTGGGCGAAGCTACTAGTAACGCATACCGTTTTCGTTTCCAATATTATGTTTCCATAACATCATTCAAATTTTTCGCGCCATAACCGGGTCAGAAGAATTTTACCACAACACTTAGAAAGACATGTTATTAACGAAATGCAATAAAATATATCTCACTATGACATTCTGCACTTAAAAGCAGGCTCTTACTGCTGAAACCAATATGAGTACGCTGCAGTGTACAGGCAAAACATGAAAAATGCAGTTTTTGCTTGAACCAATTGCCGCTGCTTGAGGCTCATGTTGGGCTGATTTTATTCATGAAGCAGTAGCATTTTGCAAATCACAATGTAACAATGTAGCATTGTCTGCTATCTGAATTCTGAACTCAGTAACAGCAAGAGTAACAGATGGGATTGCTGATTGTTTGATCATTTCCCTACTACGATCAATCGAAATTCAGCACTCATGAACAACACCGGAACCAAGGTAATAAGTCGGAAAAAACACATGATTCACACTCTACCCCACAGAAAAATCGACACAGCGACTCCACCTGATTTCGATCCAAGAAACACACAGAATTGCAAACTTCGTTGCGGGGAAGAAAAATGCCCATGATTTCGTAGCCATCCAAAGGTACACCAGACCATACCTGCAGATTGATGAGGTGCAGAGGCATCATGTACGTGCGAGCACACCAGCAGCAGCCTGAAATGCTGAATCCATTCTTGTTCGCAGACAACACGATTGGTTTGTACCGATCCTTGACTCCACCCCGTCTTCTTGTTCCTGCTATCATCACAACCAAAGAAATCCAACCAATCAAGAAATGCAAGAACATACCGGGTCGATTATATACGGGAGAAACAGTGTACTCTCGAAATTAAATTAACGCAAGCGAGAATCCATTTTTTTCTTCTTCCCGAGAACACGTACGACTTCACGCAAGGAGAGGAGAGAGACCTGGTATTCTTGTTCCCCCTGCTACTCTCCTCAGGTGGGTCTACCGCTGTACTGTGATTCTGTGAAGTGACTGTGTGATTCTGTGAGAGAGGTGAGCTGTCTGTGGGAGGTTTTGGGGACGGAGGCAGGCGCAGCCAGGGAGGAGGGGAGCGCCCACAGGAAGGAAGAAAAAAAAAAGAGAGAGAGGAGAGAGTGAAGAACAGCAAGGCACTCACCACGCACGCCAGTGGGGCGGATTGGAATTGGGAAACCAGCAGCAAACAAACATGTCGGTATATATACAAACTGGTTGGGTTGAGCTGTAGGCATCAGTGGAAAGCGGAGCGGAGGATGCTAAAAAAACGCGGGCTTGGCGCGGCCGGCCGTTGCTGGTGAAAAAGCGGAAGCAGCCCAGGAATCGTGAGCTTTATCCGTCCGGCGCATGGGTGGATGGCTGGATCTCCCTCCCAATGATTGAGCCAACGGCGACAACTCGTCGGGACAGCGACACCGCGCCGACGCATCCGTTTTAATTTGAGACCAGACGATCGATTCTTCATTCGTATTCCAAGATTGTATACTATGTAGTACTTTTTATAATAATAATGAACCGGTCTTAATCTGACGCAACGCCGCCGCCGCCGTCGCCGTCGTGAATCGAAAAGAGGGAGGGAGGAGGGAGGAAGTCGGTGAGATTGGGGACGAACGGGCCGCGCGAGGGGAGCCGAGCCAATGATTGAGAAGAACATGATGGGGGCGAGCTGGAAGACAGAGCGACAGACAAGAGCCTGCCTGCTGCTCTGCTTGCCTCTGCTCCGTCCGTCGGCTCGCTCGCTCATCACTGGTCAGATCATCATCATCAGATTAAAAAAAAAGGAGTCGTCTTTTCCATCTCCCTTTTTCCCCAGTGCTGGATTTTGACGGGGCTATGGAGTGGGCGCAGCGCAGGAGTTGTCCGCTACGTACGTACAGTAGTTCCGAACCAGCACACGCTTTCGAAGAACCGAACCGAGTTAAGCTAATACTACACGTAAGTTGAATCAGTGAAGCTAGCGGTAGCGCGTAAGTTGAATCAGGAAGGAGAGAAGCAGACAGAGCACGCAGATCGCCGTGGACTGCGCGACGTCGCGAGCATTCCGTTCGAGAGAGAGTGGCCTGCAGGGCGTGAGGTGTGCGGCGCCTGCCTGCCATTTTTTTCTCCTCCTGCTCGCGCGCGTTACTCGCCGGCAGTTGGCTATGGCTAGCGTCCGTTACCGGCTTTACAGTAAGTGTCAGTTACTCGATCAGCGTCTGCCGCTGGGTTCGTGACATGACCCACCGGACCGGTAGCTTCTCCGTCTCCAGACAGCCAGCCGCCAGGGAAGCTATAGATTTGTCTAGTTACTAAGCCCACACAGTGCAGTGACTCATTACTGATCATAGCATCAATCACCGCCAGGGCCAGGCGACAGTAAAAAAAAAATGGAAAGATCGAGTGGACGACGAGCTGCGCTGGCTGGTATTCACATCAGGTTGCGTTGATAGGAGTTGGAGCCGCATCTTGTCTGTGTTCAGAGTCTCAACTTTTTTTCTGGTTCAAATCATTTAACCATTGTCATTCAGAGAGATGGTTATGGCCACTGATGTAATGGTGAATTCGGTTGCTTCCTCACCTGTACAGTACGTGGTTGGTATGGTTAGCTGTTAGCGGCCATTGTTTGGGTTGGCCTGCGTGTCCCTAACGAGGGGTGACGGACTTTTGGGCATGTTTGCTTGGCACCCCTGCCCTGCTGCCTCGCCCTTGGTTGGCTATAGATAGATAGATAGATAGATAGATAGATAGATAGATAGGAGTAGATTATAGATAGATATATTTTACACAAACTAACTGATGCAATTGCATACTGTAGATGAAAGGCAGCTCCTATCTATCCGTCTACCAAACACGCCCTATCGAGCAGAGCAGCCCTTTCTCATCAAACTACTGCAGGCTGCATGCACTGCGGCGCGCGGCTGAGTGCACCACAGCTGTGGGCTGCGCATTGACCCTGCTGCACTGCAGTCTGCAATGCATGCATGCAGCCGTGCAGTTCGATCTTCTCCACTTCTCCTACCAAGTGCAAGTGCTGGCCGCGGCGTCCATCTGGCTGCTGGTGCCTCGCCGCCGCCTTCGACGGCGGGTGCTGACACGTGAGCCGCCGCCCGCGGTGACGATGATATAGAGTATATATCTGCAGCAGCCAGCAGGAAGAACACGTTGCGGATTGCGCCAGCCAGCCAGGCCAGTTCGATTTCATATACGACTTCTATACCTGATAGAACTGGCATCCATGATGATCCATCACCCAGAGGAGAGAGATCGATGTAGTACTATGTACAGACATGAACATGATTCTGACACGCATGCATGCATAGGGACGGCCGCAGGTCAAGACTCAATGAAAGAGATAGTACTGAATAAATAAATACAGTACTCTTAAAGAGGAATGCACATACTCTATGAGGAGAATAAGGAGATGTGTATGGATCATGTGTTGACGTTGCTTGGCTCGCCTTTGACGTCACGGACAGGCTGGGGTACTAGTGCCAGACTTCTTGTTGTTGACACTTGGCAAAAGACGACGGATTATATAATTATTAATATTCTCGTTCTAAATTATAATTTAATTTGTTTTTTTACATCAATTTTGCTACGTATCTAGACATATTATTGTATCTATGTACACAACGAAATAGATGTACTAGAAAAGTACTTGTAATTTAGAATATAGTGAGTATATAATATAAGAGAAATGAGAGAAACGTAAATCCAAATCCAGAGAGAACAAAATAGGCTTCCGGTTGAGGTCTTGAGTAGGAGCATTGCATTGCATGGTTGGGGCCTGGGGCCCAGAAACAAAAGTTTCTCATCAGCATTGAGCGTGAGCACGCCTCATCCATCATTACGTCGAACATATCCTTCGCTGTTACGGTACGGGTATGAGAATATATGAATTATCATGCAAATTCGTCTACGGTAAAATATAACAAAAAAATGTAATCACTATGTAGAAGTACAAAATAACAGTGTAAACAGGATATGTGAGCCATGACTGCTTTTGCCCAGGTTTTAGCCTTGTAGTAAACTTGCGGATTGCATCTTTTTTAAAAGCAGCAACCGAATGAATAAAAAAATAGTGTTGTTGAGAATTTTTTTTAAAAAAAAATGTTGAGAGTGGGATAAATTAAAAATATAAAATAGTGTTGAGAGTGTGCGTCTTTTTCTTTTTTAAAAGCACCAACTGAATGAATAAAAAAATAGTGTTGTTGAGAATTTAAAAATAAAAATATTGTGTTGAGAGTGGGATTTGAACCCACGCCCTTTCGGACCAGAACCTTAATCTGGCGCCTTAGACCAACTCGGCCATCTCAACTTCATGCTAAAAGAACAGAGAACAGCTCTTTACTAACGTAAAATCGTAATCCAAAACGCAAACAAAGATCGAAGCTACCCCGTACATGAGTTTTACCTGTATGGATCGAAGCAGCCATAAATTTTTGTTCAGCAACCGACCATCCGTCAGCTCCGGTACACCAACCATGGCCCCGCGGCATTCAACGCAAACGAGACAAAAAGAAAGAGACGCGCTGGTCTGGTCCAGATCAAGATCAAGGCATGACCCTGTGCTCGCACACATGACAGACGCTCTGCTATACTACACTCTAGTGTCTAGCGTCTACTACCAGACTACTACCACCGGTAACACAACCCATGATGACACCTGGGGCCTGCCGTTCTGATGCTGTTCCCGACACATCTCACCTGGCAGTTCTTGGCCCACGTTGACTTTCCCACACCCAACAGCTCATGCTCAAGCTCAGAACACACCACCAGCGACAAAGGAAATCTGAAGGCTTAAAAGCCTTAACACACAGTATCCAAGGGAATCTCAACTCTGGTGAAGTGAAAGCCCTACCCTTAATGGCTGCCTGATTGTGATTGATGGATTATAGGAGTGGAATCTCAACTTTTTCCAGATGAAGCAATATGCAAATGCAATCACTTCACCAAATGGAATCTCAACATCTCTCGTTGGCCGGTAGATATCACAACTGCTTGCACGAAAACGAAAACGAAAACGACACGCCAAATGCAGGAGCCGGAGCCTATGTATCCATGTGGCCCTTCTTCTCCTTTCCTTTGCACAATAAAAAAGGAAGACATGCTTACTGGATCAATCATCAATCAATCAATAGGTTTGCCGGTGGCAACTCCAGCTTACTTACATCAGCTAATGACTGAAACAATCCGAAAATCCTTGGCGCACGGCGCGGTTGCATTAGCGGATGCAACTTGCAGACAGGCAGGCAAAGGACATGTGCCATAGAATGACAGAAACCTGAGCACCGCATATGCAGGGAGCAGCTGGTGCCGAATTAAAACCAACGTCTTTGACACCATCACACCAATGAGTTTCCCCCATCACAAGCCCATTGCCCCCACAGGAGGATGACCCACTGAAGACCAGCCATGCAGCATCATGCCTTGTTTTCTGACAGGCATGGCCTTGCCCTAATTTTCAGGTTCCGATGACCGAAAGCACAATGGATACATTCATGCATGCATCTTCTATCTGTAGGGGATAAGCTTGGTTGAAGGACTGTTGAATTGACCCTCACATCCACACGCTTACAGCCAATTTGTCTCCATCTCGAAAGCCCAAATATAAGAACGTGCTTGCTTGCTGTACATGAAAACCACTTCAATCTGAAATTTGAATGATTTGAGGGTACAGGAATGCTGCACTTGTACCAACCAAACATGTAAGACTTAGGAAAACTCAGCTAGTGATGTAGCCTGAACCCAACGCAATCCTTGGTGCAAAGGTGCACTTCAATACAATACAGGTCATTGTTGTAAGCTTGTAGCACACGTAGGAAGCAGCCAGCTGGCCGTGCTTCCCAAGTTGCCCTTCTAGTGGTCCTGATAAACATTCTGCTGTTATGATACTTCATTCATGGCCAACAAACATTTCTTAGATCACCTTAATTAAGAAAATTTGAGGTCATGGGCTTTTCCATCAATGTAACATTGTGGTGCCCCTTTAATGATCTTGACCATCTGCTTGTCAAATGCATGATTGCTCCCAGACATCAAAAGTTCAAAACCATGAATCGCCTAAATAGATCACACATGCACAATAAAGTATCAGTAACCTAAACAGCAACCATGGCGATAGATAAACCATTTACAGAATTAAGTCACACACACTAACAGAACAATTAGCACTCTCCATATTACACTTGGAACCTTCTTCTACCCATAGCAAATTAGAAATACTCAAAATATTATGGCTTGTGTGTTCAGGAAAAGCATTGTGCTTTGTGAATCTCTATGCCTCGATGGACGACGGTAAATAGCAATCACAGCAGTTTGTGAAGATGGATTTAAGATCTTGAGTCCTAATTTTTCCTGCTTGCAGGTGGGGCAAGAATATGGATAACGTATTCACCTTAGAAGCTTATCTCACGTCTCTCGGCGAAGAACTTTCCATTGGTGGGTGACTCATGAGGTAATAAGGCAAGCCATACACCTGTGTCAGCACCTTCTTCGGCAGAAATATTCCCTTCCCAACCAGTCATGGCGGTTTTTACCCAGCCAGGGCAGAAACAGTTAATGTATATCTTTTGGCCTTCAGGGCGATCCGAGAGCCTCATTGCCATGAGTCGTGTATAGGCATTAACAGCAAGCTTTGAGATCGAATAGTCTGTGTACATCTGTGGCCACTCATTGGAGGACCAAGTACCTTGCTTGACTTGATCGAGAAATTCCGAGATCATCTCATCAATTAGCTGCTCTGATAAACAATCATCTTTCAACAGTTGATCTCTTAGGCTCGCATCACCAATTCTCTGACATAATAGAATCAAAGGGTAAAGTAAATGTGAACGCGCTGCATATTAAGAATAAATCACAATGGGAAGATAGGAAGCTGCCGGGCAAACTTACATTCCGTCTGCCATTGGCTCTACCAAGCCTTGAGGTGACATTCACTATCCGAGCACCATACGGAGAGTGTTTCATTAGTGGTATCATAGCATCAATCATCCGCTTTGTGCCATAGTAATTCGTCTGGATAACTTGCTCAGCAAACTCAACAGAATTATCTGCTCCTTTGTTGAAGTTTACACCTGCATTGTTCACCTGTAGCAGCCAGGGCACAACATATATAAGATATGGCCTTCAGGCAAGATCTCTGTAAATAACAGTCTATTTTTGAAGGTGGTGTCACTGCACCTGGTTCTTCTCCTTTTCTACCAATCGGTTATATAGAGTACAAATTCCAGAAATAACTGCTAGGTAGTTCGTAATTGTAGAAAAAAAAATTGGACTAGTTTTGCTGGTTAATTGAATCGATCTTCCGTAGTATTGTGAAAGCAAAGCAACTAATCATTGGATACAAACGACACAACTACATGAGCCAGGTAAAGGCGATGAGAATGCGCTCACAAGGACATGGATGCCACCGTGGGTTTCCACCGCCCAGGCCGCGAAGGCCTCCACCGACGCGGCGTCCGTCACGTCGAGCTGCCGCGACTCCACGCTCACGCCCGCCTCGTCTGGAGCCTCAGCCAGGATCCGCCCCGCCGCTTCCTGGCCCCTGGCGGCGTCGCGGGAGGCGAGCACGACGTGGAGGCCGTGGAGCGCGAGCTGGCGGGCGGCCTCGAAGCCTATCCCGCGGTTGGCGCCCGTGACCACCGCCACGGCCCGCTGCGCCAGGCGGTCCCACCATCGCTGGTGAGGCTCGTAGGGGAGGGCCCGGAGGAGGGTGACCTCGCGGCGGCGCTGCTCGCGCCGCTCCCGTGCCGCCTCCTTCCCTTTCTTCCCCATCTCTCACACTTGCTCTCGCTTCCGGCGGAAACGGAAATGACCATCCGGCCCAATAGTGGGGATAAAAAGTATTTGGCCCTACGTTTGGTAGGCGACGTAGGCTTCGTACCAAACGTTTGCTATGGATGCTCAAATTCGTCCGCTCAGGCACCTTAGAAGCTAATCTAACGTCTCTCGGCGAAGAACTTCCTCACCATGAGTCGTGTACAAGCATTAACATCAAACTTTGAGATCGAATAGTCCGAGTACATCTGTGGCCATTCATTGGAGGACCAAGTACCTTGCTTAACTTGTTCAAGAACTTTTGTGATCTCATCAATTAGCTGCTCTAATAAACAGTCATCTGTCAACAGTTGATCTCTCAGGCTTGCATCACCAATTCTCTGACAGAATAAAAAAAAAGGGTAAATCAAATCTCAATGCAACAGCACTGCACATTAAGAAGGTCACAATACATCACAATGGGAAGATAGGAACCTGTCTTGAACAAACTTACATTCCGTCTGCCATTGGCTCTACCAAGCCTTGAGCTGAAATTCACTATCCGAGCACCATACATGTGAGAGTGTTTCATTAGTGCTATCATAGCATCAATCATTCGCTTTGTGCCATAGTAATTCGTCTCAATAACTTGCTCAGCAAACTCGACAGAATTATCTGCTCACACCTGCGTTGTTAACCTGTAGCTGGGTTACAATACATCTAGCATATGGCCTTCAGGTATGCATCTGTAAAAGAAAGTAAAAAAAAAAGATAAAGAAATTTTATTCCGGCCTCTGCAACTGAAAGTAAATCTACAGCTAGTTACCACATTCTGTTTCTGACACAACCGTGGTATCACTCACTGCACCAGCCTATTCTCATTTTCTAGTTTCTACCAATCCAAATTCTAGAAAGACAAAAACCTTTGCTACCTTCGTTTTAAAAAAGCATGTGGTAGGGCTTCTCTTGCAGGCAATTGAATTGATTTTCCGTAGTAATGTGAAAGCAAAG
The DNA here is from genome assembly GCA_022036555.1 of Microstegium vimineum. Lineage (NCBI taxonomy): Eukaryota > Viridiplantae > Streptophyta > Magnoliopsida > Poales > Poaceae > Microstegium > Microstegium vimineum. The sequence goes on from CM039137.1 coordinate 22,362,628, forward strand.
CAACTAATCGCTTCTGATATCCAGTTACCAGGGCTTGGCGGCATGAGGACATCCTCAAATTGGGCGCCTGAGGATGGCTTCCTCGCCGTCTTCCGATCGGAAGCACTGACAAGCTTGCCATATCATGAGCTTGCCTTTCTCTAGTCTGCTGATGCCACTTCACTACGACATGGCAGGAAAGTGCTTCTAGTAAGGTTCTGAAGATAGATCGCTGAAGCAATTCGACCCTTTCAAGCCAAACCCAAACAGCTTTATACAGGGTAGGAATAGAAACGTATATTCTTATGCACAGTTATATACAACTGGAACTTACTTACAAGCGAAAAAAATCTAGTAAGCTTCCAAACAGCTCCAAGAGTTGACAGACTTAAGATGATATCCCCTCAAAAGTTAGTTAACATTTGCTGCATTTTACTATCAAATCTATACAGTGGAGTGGACTATGCTGTTTTTTACAACTACAATCTGTATTCGATGTACAAACAGCTATGATTGACTGGGGGGCTTGTACATCCTCAGTTAGGGCGCTAAGCGCTGTGGGTCTCTCGGGAACAAAGATGCTTGTCTGATATTAGGGAGACCACAATAAAGCATCACAACCCTCTCAAGACCAGCACCAAATCCTCCACGTGGGGGAGCACCATGTCTACAACAGAGGAAAATAGACAAAACCAGTAATGAGCAACATTAGGGCGACAAGACTTGCAAATGTAAGATCTGAGAATGTTTGAAGAACATACAGAAAGGAGTCGGTAAAATCTTTCAGAGTATCATGGTCAAGCCCACACTTGTCAATGCGTTGCTCAAGCAGCTCATGGGAGTGGATCCTTTGTGAACCCGAAACAACCTCCTCACCTATGATCACATATATATCATTGCACATTCAGACTTGTCTCCAATAACAATTACATTTATATTTGAAAAGTATCCTTATATAATTACTTTCTTAAGAACAGTGTATATACTACGAAAAAGGGTCAAGCCAAGCCTTATACTTTGAAATGGATGAAGTAGCAGCTAAAAAAGGGTCCAATGGAGCATGTGTATAGTTGAAACAGAGATCAACTCGAAAAACATACTGACCCCTAATGAAGGCGTCAAATGAGTTGCTATATTCTGGGTTCTCAAAACATGGCATGGTATAAAATGGGCGCACTGCTAATGGGAACTCGTACAATATGAAGAAGTCTGTTTTATACCTGCAAAACAGAGGATAAGTTGCAAAAACAAGTTTAAACAACATTTTTTTTTGATAAAATCACTAGAAAACATACTTGTCATGAACTAATTGTCCTAGTCTCTTTTCAGCTAGAGTGGATAAATCATCATATTGCCCAATTTCAAACCCTGAGTCCTGCAGTCAAGTTGCATACAGAAACGGAGGGTGAGTCAGCGGACACTGATAGCACGAAAGGGGTCCAAAATAATCACAATAGAAAAAGGTGTCAGGGGAAGAAAATCAGCACCTTTAGGCTTTAGCATGTTGATACCTTCAGCATACCTCAGCTTCAGCGTCTCCTTGTGGTACTGAATTAATAGGATATATTCAGTTTTAGGAGATCCAATAAAATAGAAAACTGTTTTCTGATAATAGTAGTGCATACCTTCAATGGCTCAAATGGGAATTGTTTTCTGATAATCTCCAGTTCTGGTGCATACTTCTCAGCCAGGTGATCAAACAGTTCCACAAACAAAGTGTCCAAAACATTGCAAACCTATATTGAACAGCATTATTAAGTTTGTCACTACTGCTATTGCAAATGAACATGGTCTTTTCTTGATTACCTCGAAATAATGGTCCTTGATTTCCATTTCGATATGAAGTCCTACATACTCGCACAAATGTCGGTGTGTATTTGACTTTTCTGCACGAAAAATTGTGCAAACTTCGAAAACCTTTTTAAGTCCAGAGTTTATTGCCATCTGCTTGTATAGCTGGGGTGACTGAGCTAGAGACGCAGTTTGACCATTGACATAATTGAGCCTGAAAACAGATGACCCGCCCTCACTAACTCCAGGTGTGATCTTTGGGGTGTGGATACTCAGAAAGCCCTTGGACAGCAGAAATTCAGTGAATTTCTACATGAAATAGAACACAACAAAAATAAATAACATGATCGTTTGAAAATACCAATTTTTAGCAGCAATTGTACTATACTTACATAGTTTACAGCACTCTGAATCCTAAAGATTGCTTGATTTGCTGGGGTTCTAAGGTCAATTTTCCTGTACTTAAGTCGAGTATCTAGAGCCACATGTGGCAGATTCTCACCCTAAAAATCATACCAGGAGCTCAATAGGGCAAAAAAAATCTAGACGAAAATTAATCTGTTCAACATAAGAGGCACACAATTGTCGAGATAATACATACACATTCATTGACCCGAGCAGCATCCTCGAAATTCAGTGGAGGGGATAATGTAGATCTACTAATGCAGTATAACTTCTCAACTGATACCTCCACCTGTCCAGTCCATTATGCAGTGAAGGAATAATTCATCAATAAGCAAAATTGAACTATAGAATTTTCATGGACCAACTAAATGCAGTACAATTCTTAACTAATACCTCCACCTCTCCATTATACAGTAAGAAAGCATTTCAATTTTAGTGACCAAAATTGAACATGAGGCTTTCCATGGACCTACTAATAGAGTATAACTTCCTGACTGACACCTCCACCTGTCCATTTTTGTCCATTCTGTAGTGAAGCAATTCAATTAGAAAAAAATGGTCACGGAGAAATAGATACAATTGGCCTGCTGTGAGGTATAGGTCACAGGACATTCTTCTAACAGTAAGCAACAATTTCAATTTCAATAAGCAAAATTGAACAAGAGGTTTTCCATGGACCCTGACACCTCCACCTGTCCATTCTGTAGTGAAGCAATTCGATTAGAAAATAGATCACGGAGAAATAGATAAATTTGACCTGCTGCGTGGTATAGCTCACAGGTTTGTTGGGCAGGGAGACAAGGCCGTGAACTTCAATGAAACTTTCTTTGGGAAGAGCCCGTGCAAATCGCACCATGTCGTCCGTGACTCCATCACCTTCACCTCGGACAAGAACGCATTGTACTGTGCTCAAACCATCTCGCAGAATCAGGAAGGTAAGCTTCTTGCCCACTGGCCTAATAGATTGAACCCAAGCACGCATCAGCACGGCACTTCCTGCGGTGTCGGGGACTAGGTCTTTGGGTTCCGTCCATGATCGCGGGTTTGTAGAGAAGGTTTCAAAGAACTTCAATGGCACATTTCCGTAGTTTCTGTCGAAGAAGGCCGCGGCATCAAGATGGTTCACCGGGTCCTCCTGCGCCTTCTGCCTACGAAGCGCCTTCCTCTCGTCCTTGGACAATTTCATCTTCGGCTCGTTCTTGGACACCTTTTTAGCCTTCGATGGTTGCGATATAGCCTCTGCCGCATCTTTGAAGGATGAGGTCTCGTTTTGCTTCGCGGCGCTCATGGCAGCGCCATTGGAGACCCCCAAGGTAACCTCGTTCTTGAAGTCGTCCCCCGCCGGGAGCCCACCCATCTCCCCTTCCCCTCTCCAACTCTTGGGGCTCTTGACGGCCGCAGTGGAGAAGGGCGGGCTCTTGTCCTGAGTCGCCGACACCGGAGAAGGCAGCGGCGAACCAGGCATTGAGGGCGGCGGAGGGATTGGACGAAGGCGGGGGTGGTTCTTTCGGTTGGGCGGTGGGAACTGGGAACGCCGAGATTTTGGTAGGGCTGGTGATTGGGGTTAATTTTGTTACGGAGTACTCCGTAGTAGGAGTATATACTACGGCAATGAGTAGCCGCCGAAATGAGAAGGGGACAAATGCGTTAGATTTTCTATTTCTTAAAAATAATAAATGTGTCCTGTATTTGTAAAATACAAAAAGTTACCATACGCTTTAAAAGGGATCTTCCGGTCCTATTTGTTTTGCTGAAATATAATTCGTTTATAATGATTTGTTATAAGAAAAAAAATATTATTTGTTAGCTGAAAAGTAGTGCATGAAAAGGAAGAAATTGACTAGCAACGTGGTCTAAAAGAAGCTGAGTTTGCCCATAGGTGTTTCTACTTTTTTTTCTAAGCACCTCAAAGGTACTTAAAAAAACATTCACCACGTGAAATTAGGAAGAAATTATCTACATGTGTCATCTATATACATACAATTTTTTATAGTTGTTGCTTCTTCCTTCCTGTGCATACCCTCGTTCTCAACTCACCCAACGCCACCATGACCATCTCCAGCGGTTGCAAATGGATTTGACATTCTTATTTTTTCAAAAAAAATCTAAAAATCTCATATCCAACGGTTTGCTAAATGGACTTAATATTTTTGTTAACTTGACAAACACCAGGTGATATTTGACATATATGCCAAACTGCAATTCGCTTGGCAATTGCTCCGCGCGCTACTCTCGCGAGATATTTCCCCCTCGCGCGTACAATTTTTAGTTTTGTCAAGAGAAAAATGGTAAACCGTTGGAGATTGACTCTATTTACATTTGCCATATTCATTTCGGACTTGACAAATTTCTAATTTTGCCAAATAAAAAATACAAAACCGTTGGAGATGTTGTTCCTAGGTAGCACCGTCTCGTGTTATCCTATTTTTTTAATATAATTTGACCTTTTTTGAGAAAAAAACACATTTACACCCCTAACACAACTAAACTTATCAACGCCATTATCCACGATGCTGAGGTAACACGTCTCGGCGCCATGGGCCCTGGACCCAAGCTGCGCTGCACAGGCAGCCGAGCTATTGGCGCTGACGTAGCAGGTAGCTCGGCACCACGGATCACGGCGCCGACCTCGGCGCTATGTATTTTAAGCTTCCTAAACTTTTTAAGTGGTTTCGCCTCGTCGTCCACATCATGCTATGAGTGTGTGCGTGCTGAACGAAGACGGTCATGCGTCATGTGACGAAGATAAGGTGTTCAGAGGATGAAGAGGGGTAACCTTGTGAAAGAAAAAAACATAGGGATGTTTTTGTAAAATATAAACATAAACGAAGGGATATGGATCTACGATGAATTGCTTAAAAAGTTTAGGAAAAAAATATAGCTTAAAAGTTGATAAATTGGAATGACACCACAAAAATTAATTGACCACTATTTTGTGTTGTTTTATGGATCTACGATGAATCGTTTAAAAAGTTTAGGAAAAAAAATATAGTTTAAAAGTTGATAAATTGAAATGACACCACAAAAGTTAATTGACCACTATTTTTCCTTAAAGTATTCCATGTGGTATTTTGTGTTGTTTTGTATACATACGTGATATGTTTCCCAACGTATATTTGAGATGTTAAACATTGTATTTTAAGTCCTCTGGCTAGTACTAATAGATCTTCAGCGATATAATTTACATGCTCCTATTACAAATCAGATGTTATCATTTTTTTTAATAGTAGACACGAATATTATGAAATACCATTATCTTAATTTAGAATTTTATGCATCTAAATTTTTGAAATATTATTCTACTGAACCTAGAACAGTTTTATTGTGAGGGTGGGGTGAGGGGTGGGGGCTGAATCTACACGACTTTACCTAATTAACAAAAAAAAGGAAAATGGTCCATCTTTGTGAGAAAATTGTTCTTGATCGAAGTTTTTATGTGGCGTTTTGTCTTAAAGAATTTATTGTGACAACGTAATGATGCAATCATAATTTAATTTGGATGGTCATTTTGTTTTTTTTATCGTGTACAACTTTGGACGTACACACTCACACCACACGCACACATACGTGCGCGTCTATACACACGCAAAGAAGAGATTGGGACGCCTTCTAGCCTCCGGTGCGCATTCCAACACACGCAAAGAAGAGATTGGGACGCCTTCTGACCACCAGTGCGCGTTCCATACACACCTAAAGAAGAGATTGGGACGTCGTCTGACCTCCAGTGCGCAGAAAACACACAATACCACCGAACATGCACGCGTATATCTTATAAATTCTAGAAAAATAAACTGTCATACCACTGGACCACAGCGCATTCGCTGGTCATTTTGTTAAGTATAGCGACATCAGCAATTTTTCCTCAGCCACCTAATAATCACTTCATGCGCGGTTTGCTGAGCAGTAAAGAGGCCAGCCATCTAATCATTCCAAAACGGAGGCCCAGTATGATGTTTTTCGGCCCAAATCAATGTACTGCGACTGTTTTTCAGCCCAAAGTACTATCATCCGCGATCGTTTTTCCTCCCTAAATTGTAAAAGCAGAAATCTTTCCTCCTTCAACTCTGAAAACCGTTCGTTTTACCTCCCTAAGTGGTTTTGGACAATAGTTTTGTCTTTTTTTTTCTTTTTTTTTATTTCGAATGAATCTTTGAAAAATCATAGTAAACCACAAAAAAAATCATAAAATAAAAAATCCAACTTTGTTAGACTCCACATGAGTATATCTATATAGTGAATATATAATATGGTATTTTTTAGTACAATTTTTTCTTGTATCTTTAAATCTACATTTTTTTAGTAATTAATTAGAAAACTTTGTACTAAAGTATACCATATTATATGTTCACTGTATAGATCTACTCATGTGGAGTCCAACAAAATTGGATTTTCTATAATTTACTATGATTTTTCAGAGATTTAGTCAAAATAGATAAAAAAGAAAAAAGACAAAACCACTGTCCAAAACCACTCAGGGAGGTAAAACGAACCGTTTTCAGAGTTGAAGGAGGAAAGATTTCTGGTTTTATGGTTTAGGGAGGAAAAACAAACACGGACTATAGTTCAGGGAGGAAATATGGACTTTTTTCCTATTTAGAAATCCCGAAAAAAAGGCAACTCCGAATAAGATTCGAATTCAACTCCAAGTACGTCCAAGATCCCGGTAGGGAAAAACAAGTATTCTTCAGCGATATAAATCTGGATCCCCGATCTCCTGGAGGCTGGAGACGACGTGACTCGATCGAGGGCTCGAATTAAAGGATCGTCGTCAGGACAGATCGACTGCTTCAATCAATTCTCAAAAGGCCTACTCGATCCGATCCTAAATAATGTCGTCGCTAGCCTCAGCCGGCGGCAGCAGCACCGGCACCACCAAGAAGCACACGAGGAGCAGGAGTAGGCGAAAAAGCCAGTAGACCCTTACGCGTCTGCGTACGGCGTCATCCCCTACGAGATGTTCCGCGGGGGACCGTGGACGCCCATCGACAGTCTGGGGGAGGCGGCGGAGGGCGTCTACGTGCGCATCTTCGGCAAGGTGTGGTCGGTCCGGCCGCTGGACAGGACGAGGGCCATCGTGGTGGTGCTCAACTCGTCCAGCACGGTGCGGTGCGTGGTCGACGCCGCCGACGACGACGACCCCGACGGGGTGGTTACCACGCGGATGGTGCGCTTCGCCTCCACCCTTAGCCACGGGTACGCCATCGACGTCGAGGGTGTCGTCTCCCTCCCCGAGAGTTGGATGCGGCTTCCCCTCGCCACCACACAGCAGGTGGAGATTCAGGTCAAGAAGCTCCATCCCATCGGCCGTGGTGTTCCATTCCCGCCGACACAGCATAGGAATTCTCAGAGGCCTTGCAATTGCAAAAGCATCATACCCCGACACCGACCTCTCCTTCTGATAACGTGGTGGAAGGAGAGGAAGAATCAAGGCCCTGTTCTTAGTTAGTTAGTTAATTATATGTATGGTGATGGTCTTTTATGGGAGAGAAGTAGTAATAATGGCAAAGGCGAATTATATATTTCGTTAGGTTATTTTAATTTTGTCAACATTCTTTAATTCTAAGTTTATTATATCTGGTTGGCCTCAAAGTTAAGCAGCTGGTGATCTAAACTATACTATGATATTATTATTTCGAGATTACCATATCGGGACATCCCATGCACAACAACAAGCTGTAGCAACCTTTATTATGATGATGAAAGTTGTTCTAGAATACAAGCATATATATATATATATATATGGCAACACATATGAGCGCGTTGTGGATTGGATCGGTAGTTTGTTAAATGGCCGTAAAATGAAGTATAAATAACGCACGTCTAGCTAGCTAGACGTTGTTCCCGGCGGCGACGCGGCAGCCGGAGGCGCAGACCATGGCGTCGTTGGTGCACTTGAGGAGGCAGACGGGCAACTCCACGGGGTCCACGTCGATCAGCGGCTGGTAGCAGTCCAGCATGCAGGCGGTCACTCCGGACCCGCAGACGGTGACGCACTGCGTCAGCCCCGCCAGAGGCGACGACCGGTGGTGGTGCCCGTCGTCGTTGTCGTCGCCGCCGCGGTGACCTCGGTGGTGGTGGTGGCCGTCATGGTCTGCGTTCACCACCGTCGACGTCGCGGTGACCAGCAGCAGCGCCAGAAGAAGCATCGCCACGGCAGCCTTCATGTTCATGATGATGGTGTACGTTCTTCTTCTTCAGAGCCGCCGTCGATCGATATCTGAAGACGAAGGTGCACTGCAGGTCGAGAGCGAGATGGTAGCTGCGTTGCGTTGTGTTGAGCCGGCTTTGCATCGATCGATCTGTATATATACACAGTGACGACGCAATTGCCTTCTCCGATCCAGAGAGCCTGCCGATGGAGGGGAACGTTGATATATGCTAGCAACGGCTGTGCATGAGAGATATGTGTGAAGAGTGAAGTGGACGGCATGCCCACGTATCCCGCGAGCAGCAACATCTGTGTGAGCGGAACAGAAACTAGCTGATTAATTGCCTGCCTGCTCGCACCGAACCGTGTCCACTTCCTTGGTCCCTGACATCGGCTGCTAGCTGAGCCGGCGCCATTGCTAGCTTCGACCAAGCATGCATGCAATAGGGTTTAATTTTGACAGTGTGTAAGTGTACTGTGTCGTTACGTACAGTCAGAAGCGACCTGGACCTCGCAACTGCATCGCAGCCGTGGTGATGCATGGTAGAACATGCTGGAGCAACTGTATCGCATTCGATGGCCCCTCGCCACCGTCGACGTCTCATATATATCGTCTTTGTAATATTTTCAAAAACAAAAATCTTTCCTCTTAATAAAAAACGGGCTAAACCCCTAGTCGCGAAAAAAATATGTCTGTTTCTAGATGCTACCTGCACTGATATTGTGGAAAAGGAGTTCATAAACCAGTGAATTGAATGTATCAGGTCCACCGTAACCCTCGGCCACCAAGTTGGGATAGATGGCCGAGTTGGTGTAAGGCTCCGGATTAAGGTTCGAGACCGATGGTCCGAAGAAAGGGAGTGGGTTCTGGTCCGACGGTGTGCAAAGCCGAGTTGGGCTGAGTCTCCAAGTTAAGGTTCCGGTGCACGTGGTTTGCGAACCATTTAATTCCTATTGAGACAAGCTCAAAGTTACCACTCATCATCTTGCTAGTGCCAAGTGGCGGAGCCGGATTCAGTAACTTGCCTTGAGCAAGTCACGGCGTAACATTCTCTTCATCGTGGCCGTTCTTTCGAGATCCAACGGATTGTACCGAGTCAAAGCAAAACAATGGCGGGGACTTGGCTTTTCTCAAGCCACGCGTGCATACTCCTTCGTCTCCCACTCTCAACCGCGCCGTGCTGCAGGAGGCAGCGAACGGCTGGCCGGTACCGTGGAACTTCGCCGCTCGGCGAGGGAGAGAAATTAGGCAGAGGCACCGGCACTTGGCATGTCGGACCTCGAAGCGACGGGAACTCTAGTTGCGAACGCGCTGATCCCACCCGCCGCGGTAACGGGCGCCGCCGTCTCTGCTGCCGCTCCAGCGGCAGAGCGGTTAGGCATGCCCTCCGATCCGTATACACGAACTAGACGACCGACAGAGCAGATGCCTCCACCATGTTGATCTCCTTCGTCGCCTTCCACTCGGGGGCGACCGACACGGCGGTCGTAGCTGACCTAGGCATACATTGACATGCGAGTTGGGGCTACTCTGCTCCTTCTCGTCGTCCCCAAGGCCGAAGCTCCACTGTGTCGCCACCTCCGTGCTCCTCTGCGCTGCGCTGCGCTGCGCCGCGCCGCATACATCTTCTAACGCGGGGCCGTCTGTTGGCCCTCCGGCCTCCGCTGCCGAGGACCTCCTCTGCTGCATGCCGGCACTACCACCCGGCACACTCTTGTCGCCGCCGTCGTCGACTTATCTTAGTTGTGCAAGATGTTGCAGGTCGCGCACGCTCGCCGCACTGGCCCTGAAGCACCGTCCGCGAGCTCGACGCATGCTGGGTGCTAGCTGGCCGCACCACTTTCTGCGCTGGCCGTGCACGCTTGCCGGGTCGCCCTTCGTGATGGCCGCACTGGCTCGGATTGCTCCAGTCCAATGCCGCCCTCTGCGCCAACCACGAGCTCGCTGTATCGCCCTCCGCGCTTGTTAGAGTGCTCGGTTAATTCCAGACCCAAACGGATCTACTAACCGATGAACGCGGAAGCATAACCACCATAGAAGAAGATACGCAAACGAGAACGACACCGAGGCACTATGTTTTTTAACGAGGTTCGGTGATGTGCCTAATTCTCGGGGCAATGACTACGGGCGCTCCTCCCCATAATAAACAGCAGCTACACCGGCATTCGGGCGATCCCGCGGCCTCGCCGCCACCCTAACCAGCCGCCAAGTCATCTCTTGGTTACTACAGGGGTTGCCTCATATTTATGGCTCCCTAGGATACAGAGTTCGACTCCAACTCTATCCTAGCCCCTAATACAACTCAAGTCCAACGTAACCAAAACTGTACACATATTCGACACATATCCAACAAACTCCACATTGACGAATATGCACGCCATCTTGTTGACACAAAAAACGTTAGGATCTGCGAACACCTCGGGCTATTACCCGAAATTCGATATCCAAGGTGTGCCAGTCGATTTGACCACTTAATCGACAAGGACGATAACTAGAACAAGATCTAAACAAGACAACGGCGATACGCCCGGATGTCAAGACTCAGACTTGATCAGGATAACTAGAGCAGAGTTGAACGAGACAACAACGATACGCCCGGATGTCAAAGCTCAGAGGTACTCCCACACGGAACTTGCAAGAATTTGACGGAGATCAGGGTGGTGCAGCCCGTCGAAGCTTGAAGAACTCGTAGATAAACTAAGACTAATGCAAAAAGGATAAATTGCAGTAAAAGTAGAATAAGAGTAAATTGATTTGATTTTGATTTGATTGATTCTCTCCTTACACGCAGCCCTTGGGCACATATTTATACTCCCGCATGGAGAGTTGTACCAAGACACGACTCGTACCTTCCCTAAAACAAACTCCTACTTTAAAGGAAATAATTGACTCGCGCAGGAGTCGGGTCCAAACAATATTATTTTCCTAGACAGACACCTCTATTTTAAAGGAAATAAACGACTCGTGCAAGAGTCGGACTAAAACTACTATAACAATACTGGTATAAAATCACCAGTTTCCTTATGTCTTTGCTTCGATGAAAACTTTCCATCGGCAGATTTCTTCAATCCGCGACTTTCTTCTTTCGCCACCAGCAATCCTCTACTGACGTCAACCGCCATATCACCCTGAACCCATCGGCACTCCATACCCATCGGCATCATCTCCTCATCGGCAATCGGCATCGGCAACAACTTGCAGTTCTGGTGACTTGACTTCACCAATTAACCCTTATCGGCAAGAATTATTCAGCTTCCATCGGCAACAAAATGACCCTTTTCACAGTTTTTACCTTCATCGGCAATACTGACCTATGACTTCCTGATGCCGATGGAAAACGGCTACCGATAAATACAAGTCTTAGCCTATTTGACACGTGCCAAAAAACGGTGTCAACACATGCCCCCCAATTTCAGAGTGTAGAATACTTTACGCGCTGAAATTCTCTCTAATGTAGCCGTTCTTTCCGAGATAACTGCACAACTTCCTCGATCTCCGCGCACAAAACTGCAATTTATTAACAAAATTCCTCGACTACAGCGCAAACAGTTGCAAATCTAATCATATCTCCTTGATTATCGCGGACATCCACCACAGGCCTCTCCACATTCCTGTACAGTACGAGCAGAAATTGCAAAATACCCCTGACCTAGGTCTATAAAAGTTACCACGATCCAACTTACTTTTTACCCTGGGCCTTCTTTCACTTTTCACCTGCCTCCGTCTTCAACCTCGGCGTCTTCAACCTTGGCGGCGACTCCGAAGAACAATCTTATGAGCCCAAGCAATAGTTCACTCCTCAAGCAGAGTACGAGCCGCAAGAACTCTTCCAACTCCAATGGCGATCCACGTCGACATCCCCAAAGTAAGCCTACTCCTTCCTCATCTTCTTTTCTGCTAGTTCCTTTTCCGCATGAATTTTATAATCTTTTCCCCTTTTTCTTTCTTTGATCCTTATTTCCTCTTTCAAAACCTAGGAACTGTACAACAGAGTAGTAATCCCTATCGAGCAATCCAATTCCAACTGTTTAGGTCCAATGGGAAACCCAGATCCCATCAATCTGATCAATGCGGAAGCCAACCGCATCCCCTTTAAATCTGAGTGCTTCAATTTAGGGTTATGGAAGGATGCCTTCCGTTCATGGCCCAAACCAACCAAGGGGTGGAAGAACTAGTACCTTAGGGTAATTAGAACACAGCAGGTTTATTGGGCAGAGCGCAATTTGGACCAATGCATCAGACTCTCCATTGCCGATATGGAGAAAAATGAGAACATGATGATAGCAGCCTCCTACTTCTAGTCCGACACAATGAACGTCTTTTTATTCAGACATGGACCAACCACTCCTACCCATGCCGATGTGCATATGCTGACCGGCCTTGATGTCTCTTCTGCCGATGTCCCAGCCTTGTTCCATCGAAAAGCTGAGTATAAGGTGAACACACGGAACATCGGCGGCTGGACCGGTTACATCCAGGAGTACCAAAAGACCGGATCGGTCGGCCAAAGGGAGCATGCCACCTTCTTGAACATGTGGCTACAGAAATTTATTTTCTGCGGCAAAAGTGTCGGACCGACCACAATGTACCTCCCCGCAGCAGAACTCTTAGCCAATGGAACAAGACTTCCTCTCGGTCGATATCTTCTTGGATCGGTATACCGTCTCTTACACCAAGTGTCCAAGAAGCTACTGCTAGGCGAGCCCATTGGCAACCTCGGGGGTCCTTGGTGGTTTATAAACATGTGGTTGAATGCACACATGTACAAGGTCTTCCAATTTGACTTATTTACTCAACAATTTCCGAGGGATATATCGGAAAACTATGTATTTGGTGATGATGAATCGGCAACTCGTCTCCCACTCAACTTCGGGGAGGCCATCATAGTGCTGCCAGGGACCGATGCAGACGCAGACCAGTTGGGAAGATTCTTCCAAAAGTTCTACAACGGAATCCCTGCTGCAGAACGGCTCTGGTGGCCTTACATCGACGAGGATAACTGATTCCCCTTGCTATTCAACCTCACCGATGGGAACGTGTCGCAGAATGAAGTGATCATGAAGGTCAGCATTGTTCCCCGAGCTATCCCAGTTAACATTTTCGGAACTGGCAAGAACGCCCCTCCGTCCTTCGAATTCTATTACCCATCGGTAGCAGCAAGACAACTGGCATTCGGCCAACTACCGATTAAGCTTTGCTATGCCAAGGTGGTAAAACCAAGACAGATCATCTCCAGCGCCATGGACTGGAACAAGGTCGTCAATCTACCTCCCGATGCCGATACGTCAGACATTGATCTATCCTCCTGGGCACCAACATCTTTTATCACAGAAGAATACAAGTTTTGGTGGCAAGAATGGAGAAATCAACTGTTTGCCAAGTCATCGCACCATTATCGGCATTTGATTGACGCCGACTACGCCATTCCCGATGATGCGGTAAGTTTTTATCCCAATGCATTTCTTATTATTTACTTGTATCATCGGCATCTGACCTTCTCTTATTTAACAGGTTGATGACCCAATCCCCAAAATAAGCAGGAGCGGCAAGCCTTTCCGCGTTCGAGTGATGAGCCCAGTATTAGTCGTCGGCAACAATGCTCCTACACTGGTTGTCTTCACTCCTCAGAGGACACCTAAGGTTACGCTGAAGCCAAGGTCGACACCTGCAACGACCAGTGCCACTCCATTGGCCGCCACTGCCATCTTGGCACGAGCTTTCGCAGTAAGTTTCAATTTTATTTACACCGATCATAAACTGCTTATCGACAATATTTATTCCATGTAACTCATACCGAATATTTTTTCAGGCAGTGAGGTCATCGGCAGCAGCTGCAAACGTACCAACTTCTCCAACTCCTGCTGCCGATGCCCCCCAAGCTTCGCAATCAAAACGGGCTGGTTCTCCCACTGCCGCACCAAAGAAGAAACGCCTAAGGCGAGCCACTCCAGCTACCGATGCACCAACAGCAAAGCCATCCTCAGCTCTTATCCCTGATCATCCACTGGACGACGTCTCCGACCAGGGGATAGCACTGCCCACTGCGACAACAGAGGCAACATCGGCATCGACACCTTCACCAGCCGACATCCCCGATCAGAGGACAACGTCACCACCACAGGGACCAACCACCACAACAGAAGCAGCACCAGCAACAGCGCCACCAACACCGACCACTCCTCTCACGGAGGTAAGTTCATCGGCAACTGCTGTCGATCTCCAAGATGAGGCCGTACCAGCCGACTTCCCAAGCCCTAGGCAAGAAATCCGCTTCAAGATGGTAAGCCGATTATCTAAAGACTTGCAGTATAAACTTATGATCGACAAACTCTAACTTTCTCCTTTTCAGGCCCAAGACTCTCCTGATAGCTTGTTCTCCTTCGGCGTCAATCTCCCCGACGAAGGCGAAGACCAAGAAGGTTCTACTGCAGCCAACAGCTTGTTTTCCTTTGTCGTCAACCTTCCCGACGAAGACGAAGACGAAGAAAGCTCCGCTCCAGCCTTATCGGCAGATGTCAAATTCAAGCTCGAAGCACTACTCTCTTTGCTGCAACAAGACACATCTCAGCTCGTCCAAGACTCTACTACAACAAAGGCAGCTTTCAAAGACATCCAAGGCCACCTGTCTGCCGATACAGAAGAAATCCTCTTCCAGGTAGCATTCCTCGAGGGCCGCCAACTCCAATACCAACGGGTCTCACGCCGTATTGCCGATAAAAACACCCAGTCCAAGCTTGCAGAGGAAATGCTCAAGTTCAAGCAAATTGCCGATGAGAAGCATAAGAGCATCGGTCAAGTGGAAGCTTCCGGCGCTAATCTTGAGCAAGAAATAGTTCACCTATCGGCAAGGAGGGAAGAGCTGCATGCTGAATTAAGAAAGGTTGAAGAAGCTTTAAACACAGCTAACCAGAAGAAAGCTCAGTTGCCCGATACCGTCAAAGCTCTTCGACAAGAAAGGGACACAAACGCCCGACAAGCTATCGCCCTGGAGAAGAAAATTAAACCAATTGGAGGGTCTGCCGATGACGATGCCAGGGAGATGGAAGCAATAGAGCAAATTCGCCTGCGTGCGATATCAGCTATTCAATCTCTGTTGTAATCCATTATATCGGCAAATGTAACAGTAACACTTAATTTTGCTCTGTAACATAATGTCAGTACGCTTTTACCGATGTTTTATAACTCTCTCTTTCATCGGCATTCAAACGAGCACTCTATGCATCTACCCAAATACTAGGGTAATATTTCTTCAAGTATTTACCGTTAATTGCTCTGGAGAATACAACTCCTTCGAGAGTTTCTAAAATATAAGCATTACCAGGAGCAGACTGTTTTATCCGGTAAGGACCTTCCCAATTAGGAGACCATTTTCCAAACTTAGAACTCTTAGTCCCAATCGGTAAAATTAACTTCCACACCAGATCACCATCGGCAAATTCCTTTACCTTTACTTTCTTATCATACCATCTGGCAACCCTTTTCTTGTTTTCTTCAATGCTGATCAAAGCCCTCAACCGATGACTCGCCAAGTCCTCTAACTCATCCTTCATAAGAGTATCATAATCATCGGTCGTCAATTGATCTTGAAAAGATAATCGCCTAGAACTAGTTTTAACTTCCCAAGGCAGGACAGCATCGTGTCCATAGACCAACTGATACAGCGAGACTTTGGCTGCGCCATGACAAGCCATCCGATATGACCATAGGGCCTCATTTAACACTATATGCCACCTCCTAGGGTTCTCTTCAATCTTGCGTTTGATAAGCTTGATAACTCCTTTATTAGTTGCCTCGGCCTGACCGTTAGCTTGGGCATAATAAGGAGAAGAATTCGACACCTTGAACCCCATATTAGCAGCAAATTCATCAAACTCTCCCGATGTGAACATGGTCCCTTGATCGGTAGTAATAGTTTGAGGAATACCGAATCGGTAAACAATGTGTTCTTTTACAAAATCCACCATGTTCGCCGATGTCACCTTCTTCAAAGGAATCGCCTCCACCCACTTCGTGAAGTAATCGGTAGCAACAAGTATAAACTTATGCCCCTTGCTTGACGGTGGATAAATCTGGCCGATGAGATCAATAGCCCATCCTCTGAACGGCCAAGGCTTGATTATAGGATTCATTGCCGATGCAGGTGCCCTCTGTACGTTTCCAAACTTCTGACAATTCTGGCACCCTTTAAAATAGTTGAAGCAATCTTCAAGAATTGTCGGCCAATAATATCCATTCCGCCTGATCATCCACTTCATCTTGAATGCCGATTGATGTGCTCCACATACTCCCTCATGGATCTCGCCCATCAATTCTTTTGATTCCTGTTTACCAAGGCATCTGAGCAAAACTCCATCAATCGTCCGATAATACAATTTATTGTCAAGGAGCACATACTTAGTAGCTTGGAACCTTAGACGTCTTTCAACTTTCTTGGACGGATCTCTTAATTAATCGACGATTTCTTTCTTCCAGTCATCGACAACCTTTACCGATGTCATGACTTCTTGAATCGGCTGATATCCTGAAGCATTCTGTGCTAACCGATTGGCCTCTTCATTATGCAACCTAGGAATATGCTCAAGGCAGTACTCTTTGAATTCTTTTAATAACTACAAACACCTCTCATGGGTTGCAATTAAAGCTTCACTTCGGCATTCATAGGTCCTAATCAACTGGTTAATTACCAACATAGAATCACCGAAGATCTCAACAGCATCGGCACGTAACTCCCTGAGTAATTCCAACCCCTTTAGTAGAGCCTGGTATTCAGCCTGATTGTTTGTTGAAGTAGCAACAATCGGCAACGAAATCTCATACTTTCGTCCTCGGGGTGAAATTAAGAGAATACCGATGCCTGCTCCGTCCTTGCACGTAGATCCATCAAAGAACAAAGTTTGAGGAGCGATCTCTACAAAGCTTACCTTATTACAATGTTGAGTAACAAAATCGGCCATCACTTGACCTTTAACTGCCTTAGCCGATTCATACCTTAAGTCAAATTCTGAAAGCGCCAGAATCCACTTACCGATTCTCCCACTTAATATCGGCATTGACAGCATATACTTAACCACATCATCTTTGCAGATAATAGTGCATTCAGCCGATAACAAATAATGCCTCAATTTTATGCAAGAGAAATATAAACATAAACACAATCTCTCTATGGCCGAATACCTGGTTTCAGCATCTACCAGTCTTGTGCTCAAATAATATATCACACGTTTTTTCCCTTCAAATTCTTGAATTAAGGCTGATCCGATAACACCGTCATCGGCAGACAAATACAACCTCAAAGGCTTCCCGTGTTGAGGTGGAACCAAGACTGGAGGGTTTACCAAATATTTCTTGATCTTCTCCAAGTCTAACTGTTGTTCTTCTTTCTATGTAAACTCTTGATCAACTCTCAGCTTCAGCAATGGACTAAAAGATTTAATCTTACCAGATAAGTTGGATATAAATCTTCTAATAAAATTAATCTTGCCGATCAAGGATTGCAACTCAGTCTTGTTCGTAGGAGCAACCACTTTGTTAATTGCATCAATAGATTTCCTGCCGATCTCGATGCCTCTCTGATGCACCATAAAACCCAGAAATTGACCTGCCGACACACCAAATGCACACTTGTTAGGATTCATTTTCAACCCATGTTCCCTTGTGCATTCCAGGATTTTTTGCAAATCAGCAAGATGCTTTTCAAAACTTCCGGATTTAACCACCACATCATCAATATAGATTTCGACTATCGTGCTGATGTACTTATGAAAGATAAAATTCATCGCCCTTTGATAAGTAGCACCGGCATTCTTCAAGCCAAAAGTCATCACAACCCACTCAAACAAACCGACATGACCCGAACATCTAAAGGCAGTTTTGGATATGTCCTCTTCAGCCATGAATATCTAATTATATCCAACATTACCATCCATGAAGCTAATGATCTGATGTCCAGCAGCAACATCAATCAGCAGATCGGCAACGGGCATCGGTAACCATCCATCGGCGTGGCCTTATTGAGATTCCTGAAATCAATACAAACATGAAGTTTTCTATTTTTCTTATACACAGGAACCACATTAGAAATCCATTCGGTATATCGGCATTGCCGAATAAATCCAACTTCGATTAACTTTGTAATCTCAGCCTTAATGTCAGGTAGAATGGTAGGATTGCATTGGCGCGCAGGTTGCCAATGTGGTTGGAAACCAGACTTAATAGGTAACCGATGTTCGACTATCGATCGATCTAAACCAGGCATCTCTGTATAATCCCAAGCAAAACAATCTTTGTATTCCTTTAATAAATCAGTTAACTACCGTTTACATTGGGAATCTAACTTAGCACTAATAAAAGTAGGCCTATGTTTACTACCATCATCGATGTCTATCTCGAGTAAATCATCGGCGGATGTGAACCCCTGTCCCAGTTTTCCATCATCAGCGAACCGATCCATTAAAACTCTTCTTCAGGACCAACTGCTTGGATCGGTGTAATGCGGTAATCGGCAACTTTGAGGAACTCCGTGTCCCAAGCTTCACCTGATATGCATCTGGTTTTCTCATAAGTTTCTGATTCTGCCGACGCGACGATCGATGGGGTCTCACTTCGGACGACCTCAATCTTGTCTCCGACCCACTGCACAAGGCTTTGATGCATGGTGGAAGAAATACAACAATTGGCGTGGATCCAATCCCTTCCTAGGAGCAAGTTGTAGGTGTCTTTCCTACTGATTACAAAAAATGTTGTCGGCAAAGTTTTGCTGCCGATGGTCAACTGAACACATACGACTCCCATAGCTGGCGACACATTGCCTTCAAAGTCTTTGAGCTTCATATCCGTTTTGACTAAGTCTTGGTCGCCTTTTCCAAGCTTCCTGAACATGACATATGGCATTATGTTTATTGACACGCCACCATCTACCAGCATTTTTGTTACAGGCTGTCCATCTACCTTGCCTTTAACAAACAGAGCCCTCAGGTGCTGCCTTTCATCATCGGCAGGCTTCTCAAAGACAGCTGCCATCGGATCCAAGACCAATTGCGCCATCTCTGCAGTTTCTTCATCATCGCTGACAGGCGCCATGAACTCCATCGGCAATATGACAACCATATTGATTTATGCCGATGGATCCCTATCCTTGCGCTTTGGCCTCCACTGCTTTTCCCTTGAAGGACCTTCATTGTCATACAAGTCATTTCGGCGTTCACGTTGGATTCTCCTCTTCTGAGTTTTTGTTAGACCCTTAGGGCACCACTGAGGAAGTTTGGTTTTCCAAACAGGCTGATGCCGCCTTTCACTGCTTTCATCGGCACCTCTCCCGATGTTTGGATCTTTGGAGAATATCTCTTCACCAGGTACCCTTGCGTTGGCCAACTCCTCCAGCTCCTCTTGATCAACACGCCTGCCAAGCCTGCTATGCGCGCTGAGCTTGCCCCCCAGTCGGTCATGTGCCGATTCCTTCTCTCTGAGCGGCTTGGCATACCTGGATGCTCGATCATCAAAACAAGGTTTCTTACCTGATCGATCGGCAGTGTAGTACCCATTGCATTCGGGACAATTATCGACAGTGGGTAGTTTGATGCCTTCCTCCCAACAGTGAACGAAGAAGGGACACTTCCAGTGGTCCTTATGCCGAAGACACTCTTGATGCTCTTCTTATTCTTGCCGATATCGCTCCCTTTGCGATTGTCGATACCCCTGCCTTGGCTGCTTATGTTTGATTATAACACCAGGAGCCCTCTTGGCACTGCCACCTTCATCGGCAACCTTCTTACCCTTTCTGTCATCGGCAAATCTCCTTTCGTCGCGCTCAGCTACTTGATGGTTAGGGTCTACCGATGCATTCCTCCTGCCAGCTTCCGATGTTAGCACTTTAGTTCTACTAGTTTCCACCATATTATTTGGAAACGAGTGCTGATCAATCTTCATCGGTTTCTGGACTTTAGAATTTTCAAATTTGATTCGTCCAGATTCAATTTCCGACTGCAACTGCTGCCTGAATACCTTGCAGTCGTTGGTACTATGCGAAGTTGCATTGTGCCACTTGCAGTACCTGATCCTCTTGAGCTCTTCGGCCGATGGAATTACTTGGTTAGGCGCTAACTTGATTCACCCTTCTTGAAGTAACAAGTCAAACATTCTATCGGCCTTGGTGATGTCAAAGGTGAACCTTTCAGCTTCTTTCTAGCCAAATGGACAAGACACAAATTTTTTATCCTTCACCCATTCGGCCGCACCGATGCTTAGCTCTTCATCTGATCCAAAGTCTTCTTGCTCAATGGAGGTCACCTTCTTGTTCCAAGTCTTCCGGGGTTCAAAGGCTTTGACATCTTGATCGGCAACTCTTTGCACCAGATGACTTAAACTTTCAAATTCTTGTGACACATACTTATCTTTGATATGCGGCAGTAGTCCTTGGAAAGCCAAATCCGTCAGTTGCCGATCATCAAGTATCAGGTTGTAGCACTTGTTCTTTACATCCTGCAGCCTCTGAACAAAGTTTTTTACCGATTCATCATTGTGTTGCCTTAACTTAACCAAATCGGTAATCTTCTTCTCATGTATGTCAGCGAAGAAGTATTTATGAAATTGCCTCTCTAGATCGGCCCATGTGATTACAGAGTTTGGAGGCAATGATATAAACCATGTGAATGCCGATCCAGACAATGATGATGAGAACAATCTCACCCTCAGTTCCTCTCTGCTGGCAGCCTCTCCACACTGAATAATGAAGTGATTGATATGCTCCATCGTTGACGTGTCATCTTGGCTAGAGAATTTGGTAAAATCCGGCACCTTGTACTGATTTGGAAGAGGAGTTAAGTCATATGCGGAGGATACGGTGTCCGATAAGAATATGTAGTAACCTTGGGCTTAATGCCAAATTGTTCCTTCATTACTTCGGCAATCTTATCGGTCCAATATGCATCCTGCTCTTGTCGACTCATTGGCTGGTTGTTGACTGGTGGAGTCGGCTGATGCGCCCCTTCAGGTCTTGGTAGAAGATGGTTTGGAGTAGTTGGCATGGGTGCAGCACCAGTCATCTGGACATTATACATCGGCTGACTTGCCGATGGATAAGCATGTAGACTCACTGAATTATGTTGAGTCATCATATTCACCGGTTGCTGTACCGATGGTCCACTCTGAGTGTTCGCTGGACTTCCATAATGATACATTGTCATACCTGAGCTGGCAGCTGATTGGTCCATCCAGGATTGTAAATCATCGGCATGTGACTTACCGATGGCTGATAACTGACTCGCACCTGTTGTTCCTGCACCTTAGAGTAATCAACAAATTGGTTACCTTGATGTGCTAGTACTCCGGCTTAAGGATTTACAACCACAAGTTGACTTCCAGTTGCTATACTATGTTGCATCGGCATAGAATTCGCCGATGGTGGCATCAGAGGTATTTTAGGAATCACTTGGAAATCTTCTGATGGCACTTGTATGGTTGGAGAGGACATAGAGTAATGCATCGTAGGGATCACCGGCTGTGATTGTATTGTCGATGCCATGGAGCCCTTCCAAGCTGAACTATCTCCCTACACCAGATTAGAACCAGCAGATGGATTTGAAGGAATACCGTAACCCCACCAGTTGGCAGGTGCTGGATGACTCTGGATAGCAGGTCCCGACATTGCCGACGCCACTGGATCTGTATTGAGCTTGGTGACGCTTTCAGGACTCGGCCTTGGCGGTGTGGCCACATCGGTAGACGGATCCACAGGGTGGAAGACGTCATTGGGGATGCCGATGGGTTTATAGATGTCGATCCAGTTGATGATACGCTGGACCAACATATTGAGGTGCATGTCCTTCTTTGAATGATTGCACGACAGCATTGTACACAGTATTGGACAGCACGCTGGAGTGGCTGATTAATGCTTGATTTAAAGCAGAATTAACCATCTCTTGTAACTTACCAGGATTGACGTCATACGTGACCTGTCGTGGCAACGGCGGATCTTGCTTCTGGATGGCTTCGCTGCTCCTGCTTAGGTTGAAGGACTTCAGATACAATTGTTTGTACTCCTCCATAGCCCGCTCCATCGCCAGCCTCTGATCATCTTTTAGATCGGCCTCGGAGACTTCAATGACATTCCTTTGATAACGTCGGAGTTATCACCCATGATAGATGTATAATTTGTATAATCGGGTCCCACTGGGCGTGCCAAAAGAGGTGTTGACAAAAAAAGTGTTAGGATCTGCGAACATCTCGGGCTATTACCCGAAATTCGATATCCAAGGTGTGCTAGTCGATTTGACCACTTAATCGACAAGGACGATAACTAGAACAAGATCTGAACAAGACAACGACGATACGCCCGGATGTCAAGACTCAAACTTGATCAGGATAACTAGAGCAGAGTTGAACGAGACAACAACGATACGCCCGGATGTCAAAGCTCAGAGGTACTCCCACACGGAACTTGCAAGAATTTGACGGAGATCAGGGTGATGCAACCCGTCGAAGCTTGAAGAACTCGTAGATAAACTAAGACTAATGCAAAAAGGATAAATTGCAGTAAAAGTAGAATAAGAGTAAATTGATTTGATTTTGATTTGATAGATTCTCTCCTTACACGCAGCCCTTGGGCACATATTTATACTCCCGCATGGAGAGTTGTACCAAGACACGACTCGTACCTTCCCTAAAACAAACTCCTACTTTAAAGGAAATAACTGACTCGCGCAGGAGTCGGATCCATCCTTCTTCAGTTCTGGACAATTCCTCTTCACATGTCCAAAGTCGCCACACTTATAGCACCGCGGACCCTTCTTCTTGTTGCCTCTCTTATCTTCCACACTACGACCACCTTTGACTAGGTAAGCATCACCAGAAGAATCTGTTGTTGCATTGTTCTTCCTCCGTTGATCATGAGCAAGCAATGCAGCAACAATATCCTCCATCTTGATGTCCTCCTTCTCATACGTCAGTGTAGTAACCAAGTGCTCATAAGACCTCGGCAACGAACACAAAAGAATAATAGCCCTATCTTCATCATCAATCTTCACCTCAACCTTCACAAGATCAACGACCAATTGATTGAAGACATTGATGTGCTCTGTAAGATCTGACCCCTACTGTATCTTCAAGCCAAACAATTTCTGCTTCAGATACAACTTCTGAGTCACCGTCTTGGACATGAACTAACTGGCCAACTTCTCCCAAATTTTCTTCGACGAATTTTCCTCCATGACATGGTACATGATCTGATCAGAGAGACTCAACCTGATAGTCGCGCATGCCTACGCCTGCATCTCCTCCCACTTATCATCATCTACCTTCTCCGCTTAATCCCGCTGAGCACCTTCGAGATACTCTGTTGAGCCAACAGATCCTTCAGCCTTATCTGCCACAGCCCGAAGTTCCCGGTGCCATCGAACCTCGCCACCTTAAACTTTGGACGACATCGACGTCATCTGCCTGTCGCCACAGATCGCCGAAAAACACGTACCTTATGTACGCCCGCGTGCTCGCTCCACGCGCACCAAGCAAGTCACCCACGCGCTTGTTCCTTGCTACAGCACACACGCACCGCAGCACACACCTCCTGCACGTGCTGTGATCCGCCGTATACCGCTGCCGCCGTCTTACACCGCTTGTGCACAGCCACGCCGCTTGCAAGCCTCCCGTCAACTGCCTCGCCGCTCGCACACGACGTAGTCAACCTGCTTGAGCGTCGCCTGTAGATCACCGCAACTCTAGAAACTCCGGTTCATGAGCTGCCAATTGCTTTGATCTGCAATCTCATGAACTTCCTCTGGTTTTATGGAGGTGAAAATCAGAACCTACTCGGAACAGAACTGGACACGTGCATGGCAATTAATTAACTAGCCTAATTAACCGGCCACCATACGGACACCTTATTCTTTTCCATATTCTGATTTGTTTCCTTGTTCGATATCACGTGCATGCTATCTATCCGAGTTGCATTCTGGCCGCACCCTGCTAGGAACCAAGTCCGTACAGGACTCCTTCCATCTGTATGTGCATACATGGCCCACCACCTTGCGGCCGTAGCTTCAGTTTCTGACGTTCCGTATCTCCGAGTCCCACTCAAACACCATGGACAAGAATCAAAGAAAGGAAAAATAGGTACGACATGCAATTGCAATTTTGCATGTCCTGCAGAACCACGACCATTTTCCTTTCTTCTGTTTCTGCTACAACTCCAGGCGTCGCAAGCACTCGTTCGGAAGTCCAGCACTGTTACGCACCACAAACAATTATGCAACTCCTTCGACTTCCACGACAATCTTGACGCCCAACTGTCTGCACGTAATTCTCGTGAACCACACCTTCATATTGCACCGAGTTCACCGTGGCTTTAGCCACCATCGTTGCTACTCCCGCAATGATCACCCCGATCAAGATCAACCAACACCGTCGATTTGACCACGAGTCCAAGCCGCCCTCTTCATCCACGACGTCTTCTAGCCGCACCGTCGAACCTGGTTGTCACGTCTAACCAACCCCTATCGAACAGCAGCCACCAGCCGCTCTCAACCCGATCTCCACGTCTGGACAAATCCCTGTTGATTGCAGCCCATTGGACGGTTCGAGCCACCCGCTCGAAATTTCCAACTCCATCGATCGAGTCGTCGATCGCCGTCATGCTCCACCTTGCGCCATGTCCTTCTCCAGACACACTCGTGCGAGCCTTGCGCGGTGTAGAACATATCCATCACACCTCTCACGATCTTCTTCTATTAATCTGGCTCCGGTACCACTTGTTAGAGTGCTCGGTTAATTCCAGACCCAAACAGATCTACTAACCGATGAACGCGGAAGCATAACCACCATAGAAGAAGATACGCAAACGAGAACGACACCGAGGCACGATGTTTTTTAACGAGGTTCGGCGATGTGCCTAATCCTGGGGCAATGACTACGGGTGCTCCTCCCCATAATAAATAGCAGCTACACCGGCATCCGGGCGATCCTGCGGCCTCGCCGCCACCCTAACCAGCCGCCAAGTCGTCTCTTGGTTACTACAGGGGTTGCCTCATATTTATGGCCCCCTAGGATACAGAGTTCGACTCCAACTCTATCCTAGCCCCTAATACAACTCAAGTCCAACGTAACCAAAACTGTACACATATTCGACACATATCCAACACGTGCTTGCCACGCCCAGGCCCGCACCGTCCGCTCGTAGCAGCGTGGCCGTCGAGCGCAGCTCGCCATGCCCGCGGCGTGTGCTTGCATCCAGCTCCCGCTCCCGCGTTGTCTGAACTCTGTAGGTTGTAGCCCTTGGATCTTGCGTAGACGGTGGAGATGCAGAGAAAGTTACAATGTGACTTGTTGAAGGAAAGTTACTAGATCTGCGTCCCCCAGTGGTGGCCCTCAAGCCCACACTCTCCTATCAAGGATTGCTCACACAAGAGCTCTGTCGTGTTCATCCCACCTCGCTTCAACTATATTTTCTCTTCGCATCTCCTACAGGGCGAGCACAAGACCCCTCACAGTTGCCTTTTCCAGAGCTACGCTCAACCTTTACGCGTGCTTCAAATAGGGACCACAAGCCACCAACTCATCTAGGATGTGGGAACCTCCAAGGGTAACAAGCACTACCTGTATACAACTCGATCACCTAGTGCCAACTCCTGTAAACAATCAATGCAACACACTAGTGACCCCTCACTCTATATCCACAATATACAAGTGAGTTACAGGGCTCCTAGCACTCCCCAAGCATGGACACTAAGTCCTAAGGGCACCAACCAGTTCCAAAGGTCGACTGCCCCTCTATTTATACAGGGATCAACAAATGAGTTTCTATACTCTTACTCTCCCCTTCCTCGTGGCTCATGGTCCCACCACCTGTCCTGGCCGGCGGTCCCATTGTCAGGCACCAACGGCCATCAACAACCCAACATTTGAATTCAAAAGTGTTCAACTTATGGACCACGACTAATACCTGATGCCCTCACTCCGATGGTCAGCAAAGAGGTCCATATTAGTTATTTTGGCCATCAGATTATGTTGGAGGTCCCACTGCCTGTGGCGGCGGTCCCACCGCTGGATCAGTTTCATCGTGACCGCTACTTGCTAAAACAACCGTGACTCTTAGCTCTGATGTCTAATTTCGATGATCATGGACTTTTTGAAAAGCTTATTCGATCAAACGGATACACATCCCACTTGAATATTTGGGTCAAAACACAATGGATCAACCCAAAATTCCAAGCCAAGAACCATCCCACAATTAGATGCATACCGAAAAACTTTTTTTTTCCAAAGCTTGCCAACTCCATATGATCTCCCATGGGATAATCAACAGCTAGCTTAAGCCTTAAGTTAGCATCTTCAAACCATTTTCAAAGTTTTTCTCTCAAACAATCACCACTTGATCCTAGCAACGAATGCAAAGTTAGATCGATCAAGTGACGCTAGATGACCGATGATATACGAACAAGTTTTCCTCTCTTGAGGCATTTTGACTCTTCATGTTTCTTGCAACATGAGTTATAATTTTGAATGGAGGATGGAGTATGCCATTTCGAGATTACCATGCATGAGGGCATCCATATCCATGGCTGCATGTATGTATCGTCGTTATATGCATACAACTAAGCTGTAACCTTTATTATGAAGTTGTACTGAACAGTGAAACGACAACACATAAATATATTAGACGAACATGGTGTCTTCGCAAGCCATTGGTACGGTAGTAGTAGTTCATTTGTGTAGACGTAGTGATGTCGAGTCTCTTGGCACGCGAGTACCTTAAAACAAACGTTGAGAGGTACGGTTACGCTTGTGTGGCTAGCTATATCGACGGCCTAGACGTTGTTCCCGGTGACGGGGCAGCCGGAGGCGCAGACCATGGCATCATTGGTGCACTTGAGCAGGCAAATGGGCAGCTCCACGGGGTTCAGGTCGATCAGAGGCTGATAGCAGTCCAGCATGCAGGAGGTCACCCAGGACCCGCAGATGGTGACGAACTGCGTCAGCCCGGCCAGAGGCGACGACAGGTGGTGGTGGTGGCCGTCGTTGTCGTCGTCGTCGCCGCGGTGGTGATGGTGGTGGTGGCTGCCGTGGTCTTCGTCGCCGTGTCTCCAGATGTGGCCTTGGTGGTGAGCTCCTGCATGATGCACGACGAGCGCCAGCAGCAGCAGAAGCATCGCTGCGACAGCCTTCATGGTGAGCTTGTTATTTGACTCTGATGATGAAGCGAAGACGTACGAATTGAAGGGGCAGGTCGAGAGATATATTGATGGTAGCTGCGTTTGCGTTGGCCGGGTTGTTGAGCTGGATTTGCATCCATCTGTATATATATATATATATACAGCGACGACGCAAGGAGCCAAGCTAGGAGGAGATCGATGATGGATCGGAGTTGGCGTTACCTTGGGGAACGTACGCGTGCATGAGATATGTGTGAAGAGCACCACTGCAAGCAGCAACATCTGTGTGAGCGCAACGCAACAGAAGGGAAGGGTCTGCTAGCTGCTAGCGAGCTCATATATAACCTGGCAGATTAATGCTCACATCCTTGATTCACTATGCATCGGGCCGCAGACTAGTGCTCACTTCCTTGGTCACTGCCATCTCATCTCGGGTGCTGAGGGGTCACCATTGCTTCGACAAATAGGGATTTCACAGTGTGTCACAGCGACAAGTGACCTGCCTTCCCAACCAGCTTTACAGACCTATTTTTAGTTATTGCTACCTGGTATTGTGGAAAGAGATACTGAGTTGTTTATAGAATATATTTAATACTTGTAGTCTTCACTCATTAAGTTGATATGGCCGAGTTGGTCTAAGGCGCCAGATTAAGGTTCTGGTCCGAAAGGGCGTGGGTTCAAATCCCACTGTCAACACAATTTATTTTTTTCTGAATTTTTCTTCCCCATACGACTTTTATCGGTTTTTTTACCCAGGATTAGGAACCACCACCTTATGTACAAAATCTTGTACGTAGTGTATCGTCGTACGCACTACATTTGTAGTAGGTCGACATGATTTTATATACAGCGACAAAAGAATAACCTGAGAAAGAACAATGGATTAGCGGCGCAGCCCGACACGCCGCGGCGCACGCCAGGATCTCCGTCGTGCACCTGCGCACGCACTGCAGCTCCGCCTCCCCGGCTCTCGGCGTCGCGGCCACCACCGCGCGGCAGGCCGCCGTTGGCACCTGCGCGTGGCCGCGACGAGGACGACGGCGACGACAGTGAGCAACGCCGCGCGCGGTGGTGGTGGTCCTCCAGATGCCAACGGCTATTGGTGGCTTGTTGCATCAGTAGGTCACAGTGTGTGTGTGTGACATGAATACTCTGGCTGCACCTCGGGCCACCGCAACCACCAAATCCTCACCCGTTCATTAAAGCAATGATAAAACTGCACTGGACAGCTCACAGCTCTTCTTCACATGGGGGCGTGCTCGTGCTAGTGCTGTGCGTGCGCCCCCCCCCCCCCCCCCCCCCCCCCCCCCCCCCCCCCCCCGGTTTGCTTCAGCAATCAGCATCCAGGAAAGCGGATCCGGGACCGGGAGGGAGATGAGATAGGTGGCACCGTGGCAGCCTTCGCCATCGCTTTTCCATTCAAGATACAATCCAATCCAGCTCCCGCACGGAATGAATGGGCCTCCAGCCCACGCGGGCCCGCGGCACGCGCCCCAACCACCGCACCGCATCGCTCACCACGATCTGGCCCGTCGCCGGACGATCCGACGGCTGGCGAGGGTGTATTGTATACGGCACTCGCGTGGTCCCCAGCGTACGTAGCCGTAGCGACGGCAAGTCGGCAGGAAGGTGTATTCACACACAGCCGTAGATGACGACGACGACGACGACCGCCCTACCCCTAGCCAAGCAAAGGAAGCCAGAGGGGGGGACCACCGCAGCACGGGGTATTCTCGTCACTTTTCTGCGTGCGATGCGGAATCGTGGGGCGGAAAAAAAATTCTAATAACAAAAAAAAAACCTGATGAGAGGAGAGGGGACAGAACGTGGTCGGTGCATGATGCGTGTCAGGACGATGCTGGCCAAGATCCAAGATGTGGGTGGGCGTGAGATCCAAGGCGCCCCCCGCCTCGGGAACAAGAACAAGGCTGCCATTTTTAACTAACCCACGCCACATCTTCTCATTGGCTTTATATTAAAAAAAAAATTAAGCGTCTAGGAGCAGCAGTATTTTCGTTTTTTCACCGGTCTCCGATTCGCTTTACATAAGTAAGCACCCCCTCTCTAAAATTCTAGATTTTAGATAAGTCAAGCTTTTTTCTAATTTTGATCAAGTTTTAAGGGCTTGCTTGGTTGCTGGCCATCGTTAGTCACGCCACGGTGTGGTGGTGGTGATCGGAAACTGTGCCATACTCAGCCACCATCTTGTAACAGTTGCCATGGGCTACATGATGAGCAATATGAACAAAACCACATAGCAAAAGTTGCGACGAGCAAAGCTTAGGAGACAACCAAATAATAGCTTCGGTGAGTGTGGCAACCAAACTTTAGACGTGGCGAGTGATGGCATTAAACCAAACCTCTCATAAAATTGTTATAAAAAATATTCCATAAATATTTTATAGTATTTAATTGTTATAAAAAACAGTTGTAATCTTCTAGAATATAAATAGAAGTGTTATGAATTTCATATACTCAGCTCTTCTCCGTCTACCAATAGGAGCATCTCTAGGAGCTCATAAAAACAAATTCCCAATTCATTCTTTTCATGGAAAAGATACAACACTCAACAATTTTAGATCCGAACTTCGTAAGGACAAGTGTTCTCAAATCTCTCCATCAGCTCACAAATAAATGTGTATGTTATGCGGTTACTACCCATCCAAGTGGCCATGCCGTAACGGTTTTCCTTCTCTATAGAAGCCCGAAAACTATAGAAGCCTACAATCTTTATTATGAAAAAAAATTTTTAACTAGCAAATTATAGTGTTCTTTGATTAAAAAGAAAAAAAAATCTTTTAAATTTCACCGACGAGCTTTGTCGATTGGCCGAGGTGTCCAACAAGTGGCTCTGCCACTTAAGATAACCGTGGAAAACTATTAAGCCCCCGTTTGAATCCTAATAGTCAAGTTTTTTTTGTCACAAATATGTGTTATGATTATCGCACCTGATTGGCTAGCCTAACTAAATCATAACACTATGGTCTTGTTTGGATGTAGACGGATTCACATAGACTCTATATACATATAGATTGAAGATGAATACGATAACATCCAAACAGCCCTAAAGGAGGTCGAGATTTTGAGAATAGAGCAGTGTGTTGGCTCATGCGCTGCAGATCGTAAACACTGTTCCCAAAATCAACCAATTGTTAAGATGCAAAAAGAACCAGCCGATTTAGAGATGTTGGGGGGGGGGGGGGGGGGGGGGATCAGTGAAGTTTTTTTCACAAAGACACGCATAAAAGAGTTGTGTTAATCTAGGCTACTTCTCCACGACAATGTTCTAGAAAAGAAGAACTAAATTAAATCATAACGTGAGCAACAAGAAGCATCTTCGTGAAAAAATGTGGCTCACGACGTCTATTCGTTTTTGTGGACAACAATCAAGCCGCACAAATCATGCATATCCCCCTCATTTGTGCGTGTGTTTCAACATGGGGAATTAGATCTGCTTTCTAGCGTTCTTATCAGGAATAGTCTCAAATAATGCCACAGGTTCGTTTTGCAATTGCAATACACATGGACAGTGATCGATGACAATGGCTAGTTAGTTACACACACGCTCATTACGGGAGGATGGCGATTGGAGGCAGGCAAGGTAGTCATAGGTAAAATCGGAGAGCAAGAGAGGTGTCGGCCGGGTTCGGATTGCCCGTGGGTTTAGGCAATAGATTTTGATAGACAAAGAGTACGGAGTATAGGTTTCGGATTGCCCCGATTGGAGGGCAGATATTTTTGCTACCTCAATCAAATAAAAAAAAATCTAGGCCACACCACAACAATATTCAGATCTACGAGTGGTGCACACGCACGTACGGTACGCTAGCTACGTGCTACAAGCAACAACAAGCAAGTCGTGACGGCCCCAACGACAGAAACGAGGATATTTTCCTCTGGCCGGCCCGGCGCACGCATTTCTTCGCTTGTTTGTTTACTCACATCAGCAAAAGAAAAGAGGCGGTGGACATATACAAATACAAATACAAATATTTATAAAAAACAGCAGGAAAGGGAAGCAGCTAAAAAAAAAAAAGATGAGGGGCAGGCAGGCACGAGAGGCGTGGTCCACCTGCCCACCCGAGGCGCCAACTGGGCGGTTGGTATATTTGCGGTGGCCGGGGCGGTCAGCACCGCATTGCCGCCTCCCTCCTTCTCACCCGCCTCCGCCTCACGAAAAGGCAGGCAAAGGCAAAGGCCAAGCCGTCCCCTCCCTCCCTCCTCCGGTGCTTCAGTTCATCCATCCCATCCCCCCTATCTAATCCTGGTTCCGCAATCTCCAGCAGCGGCCCCGGCGAGAGGAGTCTCTCTCTTTCTCTGCCAAAGCAAGAGCTTTTTGAGATCCGGAGGAGGATGCCTTCCAGGGACATGAACCGGCTGTTCGTCGAGTCCGCCTCCGGCAGCAGCGGCGGCTGCCGGGACGCCGCCGAGCCGGTGCTTTGCGCGCCTCGGCCGCGCAGGGTCCAGCAGGTCCACCCCTGCAGCGCCGACCTCATCCTTGGCCCGCCGCCCTTCCTGCTCAAGGTACTGCTGCCCGGACCGATCCTCCTTCCGCCGCCCCCCTCGGGCGAAACTCTCCGCTCTCCACGCCGCCGTCGCTTACAAAGGCGCGTCCTTTCTTGTTATTATTACAGAGCAGCAGCAAGGAGGGAGGCAGCAGGACGAAGCCGGTGGGAGAGGACGAGGACGGTGGGTGGGCGGCGTTCGCCGGGTCGCCGCCTGCGCGCGCCGACAACCCGCTGGTTCACGACCCCCACTTCCTGCTGAACCAGCAGCGCCAACCCGCCGCCGCGGCGGACGCGGACCCGACCACGCCGCTGTTTCTGGAGCTCAGGTTTTTTGACCACCGGAGCCGCACCAGCTACGTCCACCGGCCGACGTATACTAGCAGTAACGACAGCAGCAGTTTTGCCCCGTCGTCGTTCGCGCCGGGCGTGAGGATCCAGGGGTTCGACGTCGCCTCGTGCCGGAGCTCCCACAGCAACGGCGGCGGCGGCCGCGTGCTGTCCGCCCGCGCCTGAGTGAGCTTCAGCCGGGGCGGCGGCGCCGAGCCCGCCCGCCCTCCCGTCTCCCCTCCCAGGGAGGAGCAGCAGGAGGAGGAAGTCCTCACCAACCTTTGTACAGTTTTCGCTGGCCGGCCGTCGTACTACTTCCACCACCATGAATCCATGATGATGCTACGCGTGTTCCGTTCGTCCTTCTTGTGGTATATACAGCACCGGGTTTTTCATTTTTATTAACAGCAAGTTCAGTTCAGATGAGATGAGAATAGAATAGAGAGGAGGAGGCGAGGGGAGATGAGATGAGATCTTCTCCTCCCGCCAAGAAGAGTACTACTAGCTAGTAGATTGATGTTCGCCGACACCACAGCAGCAGCAGGGGATGAAGGGGACAAAGGCAGCAGAGAAGAAACTGAAATTCTTTCCCTTTATAATTTTCTTTTCTTTTTTTACTGGGTTTTGTCAGCAAGGTTTTCTGTTCTCGAGTTGTTTTTGTGTTGGTGTTGTTGTAAACTAGCATAGCATATCTTGTTCGTTGCTGTGATGATCTGGGTGCCCTGCATGTAGATATGAAGAAATCAGCACTCAGGTCGGTCAGCGTTCGTGTTCTTCTTGTAGTTGATTGAGGAAAAAAAAAAGAAAAAAGAAAGATGTCCAGCTTCTCGCTTTGCTTAAACCAGCGAGCGACGAAGCTAGCGCCATGGAACCATGGTTGTACTCGTAGCTAGCTAGGAACAAACATTATGTATAAAGAAACCGTGTACATACACATATCCGATACATGCAGTGATCTTCATCAGAGTCCGGATCTTGAGCCGCCTCTTGTGTTGATATCTTCTTGTGTTTCTTTTTTGTCGATCGAGGTCAATGGGAAGGGGAAAAAAATTCCTCCCTTCGTCCCATGATATACTATACTATGTATGTATGCGATGATGATCATCAGAGTCCGGATCTTGAGCCGGCCGTCGCCGCCTCGTGTGTTCATATGTGTTATTACTTTTTGTCGATCGAGGGGAAAGGAGGAAAGAATGAAAAAGAGAATCCTGCCATGTTCGTTCGTTCGAGCAGCTGGATGCTCGGTGACTGCCAAGCTATAGCGATGGCGGTTCTGAGAAGACAGACAGGACATGGTGGGTGGGTGGCCGAGGCCGAGGCCGTTCCCGTTCCCTTCCTCCCGCGGGAAATACGGGGTCCGGCTGGTTGGTGGCGGAGCAAGCAAAGTGGCTCGGGTCGCTCGTTCCGTCCTGCACTGCACATGCTGAGCTGTTCTCCAGACGGACTCGACTGATGAGAGTGAGATCTCCTCCTCCTCCTCCTCCTCCTCCCTGTACTGTTCTGTACTCCACTGCGATGCGCTGGGTAACCCAAATCCCAAATGAAACCAGCGAGCGACGACCCGTCCCCCGTGCGTCGCCGCTGCGCGCACGCACGCGCCATTGACCGACCGCCGCGCCGCGCTTGCGATGGGAGTAGCGTGGCTGCCTCGGCACTCGGCGGACGGCGACCTGGCCGACCCTGTGTCTGTGTGCGACGCGCACGCAACCACGTCGCCCGCGCGGTCGCCGTCGGATGGATGGCACGGCGGGAGCGTCGCTTCGCGTCGCGTGGGGAAACGGAACGAAGCCCAGCCGCAGGCGCCTCGGCCAGTCGGCCGGCCTCTTTTTTTCACCGATCGCGTATTCGCGTCTCGAGCCGGAGTGAGAGCCGAGGGATCCTCCTGGTGGACGGAAGCGTCGCTGTCGCATGTCGGCCTCGGCCGCATCGCATCCATCCATCAACCGGCGGCCGCGGCGAAAGTTCCGAGGCCAGGACGTAGTGCTCGTGCTCGTGCTCGTGCCGAACCGAGGCGGCAAGGCAAAGGGGGCTTGTTGACGTGACGCCCGCTTGTCTTGTCCACCGAGAGCGAGAGCGAGAAGGCAGGTCCTTGTCTAGGCCTGGTCGCCCGCCCGCCTTGGCCTTCTCCTTGTTCCGTTTCCCAGCATCGAGGCCTCCTTGTTGCTACTCCTAGTGCTTTGCCTTGCCAAGTTAACTACCACCATCATCTCTGTCCGTAGCCAGCCGCTTGTTTTTTTTCTTTACTGTGGAGTACTGTAGTATGCTCCTAGTAGTATGCACCACCTGGTGAGCTTCCCAGGTGCGTGCTGCTAACCCTTGTTTTTTTTGTTGGTTTACCTTTTTGCTACCATCACCTCTGTCTGTAGCGCTTGTTTTTCTTACTGTGGAGTATGCTCCTAGTATACAACAAACTTTTAGCAAGTGTTTGTTTAGTTTAGTCCACCTGGTAAAGTGGTGAGCGTGCTGCTAACCATCGTTCCTAGTACCTCCATGTCAGTTGTCAGTCTCACTCGGCTGTATTGTTATGAACCTGAACTGCTGACAAAACACAAACACAGGCACAGGTCCTGGTGTCAACTCAGTCTGATACTACCACAAAACCTAAGGGCAAGGTTAATAATTCAGTCCACTGTTAGCTGTATAGATCTTTACAGCCAACCTCTCAGTTCACTCATATAATTTTTTGGTTCCTGTGTCTAAGTTAGCTGTAAGCTTACACATCACTCCTCCTCTTTCTTCTCATCTCTCCTCTACCTCAGCATTTAGTCATCTTGCAGTCAGCTATAATACTTGCTCTAAGAGTCTAATGACACCTGAGCCTAATAAGATTTGAACAAAACAACAATAGTACCACTGACGAAGAACCGTTCAAGTTAGTATTCAAAGGTTGTGCCGGGGTGTCAACAGCTACTACGATTATCCTGATTAGTTTGACCACGCCACGAGCTAGGAGCCTTGACTCCCAGCAGCTACGCAGCATAAATGAGAGGAAGGGCGAGCTTGTGCTCGCGTGCACTCTTTGGATTGGGTGTTTGTCCCACTGGTCTGAGCTGGACCTGGACAGAAACAGATGCATGCATCGCGCTCGCGCACTCCCTGGTTCCCGAATTCCTGTCGCCGTCGGCTCCCATTTTCCTGACGATTTCCTTCACCTTTTACTAGGATAGGATATATACATATAGCCATATAATATAGGAGTTGAGTATTCTATTTGGCAGGCGAGAAACGAGGACAATTCATTCCAAGGCGATAGCCGATAGGTTATCCATCGCGATTAAGTGCGGTATGACTGATACATGATTGACGCTATCCATCCTCCGGACCTAATGTTCACTGTGCTGTGCTGCCATCTCATCGTCACCCGTCATTTCCTTTATTTGCTGAAAAAAGCGATTGCCGTCACTTCAGGCCACTGGTCTCCAGATGCAGCTTATATGTACAGTAGCATGTTAGTGTCAGATAAGCCGACTGAAGCTGTTTTTGACTGATTTATTGTGAGAAAAAAACACTATTTCGGTAACTGATAAACCGGCTGATAAGTCCATCCTCATCTCCGTACAACCATCACTCTAATAACAGCATGTCATAGTTAGTTAGATTGTGCCTCCAAACTTCCATTTCCCTATACGGGGTGGGTCACTGAAAGATTGTACCACTAACTGACGAATTGAAGGTCTTGTGACCGGCAAACACGTACAAACAATGAAAAAAAGACGATGGTTTCGAAACTCAAGAGTAATTTCGCATGTATGTAACCGTTTCGCTAAAGTGATTGTAGCTCAATTGGATTAATTGGAGGTCAACCAAGGCAAAGTTTGGAGCAGGGTTTACCCTACCGTTTTTCAACCGGGAATCGGTGGCCGGCGGTTACCAGTCCCAACCGAATGGTTTAGATTTTGAATTCAAACGGCGCAGTTCAAACGGTTAGCGACCGGTAACCGGTCGGTTAAGGCCGGTTACCGTCCGGTTTGGTCGGTAACCGCCCAAACCGCCCCAAACCAAATTTCAAATTTGAATTTCAAAAAATGGAAAATGCTGAAAAAATTCCTAAAAATAGTTCATGATTTATAGAGTCGAATGGTGTAAATTTTTTTTTTCAAATTGGAGTTCGTTTGCTATTTATTTTGACGCGTACAAGTTTGAAAAAAAAAGAAAA
Organism: Microstegium vimineum; assembly: GCA_022036555.1. Taxonomy (NCBI): domain Eukaryota; kingdom Viridiplantae; phylum Streptophyta; class Magnoliopsida; order Poales; family Poaceae; genus Microstegium; species Microstegium vimineum. Next base: position 22,399,082 of record CM039137.1, read on the forward strand.
AAGATCTTTTTTCTTTTTTTTTAAACTTGTACGTGTCAAAATAAATAGCAAACGAACTCCAATTTGAAAATTTTTTAAACCATTCGACTCTATAAATCATGAACTATTTTTAGGAATTTTTTCAACATTTTCTATTTTTTGAAATTCAAATTTAAAATTTGAATTCAAACCGGTACCGAAACCGAACCGGTGGTGGGACGGTTTGGCCGGTTACCGCGGTAACTAACGGTTTCGTAAACCCTGGTCTTGAGCCTGCTGCTGTCTAAAGCATGTACTAGAGCTGAAATTAAACCCAGAAATTCACACGCTGTTACCTATGATTTGGACATTGGGCTTTGGCACGTCGCTGCCGTCCTCGGTGTCCACATAACTGCTCTGCTCCGTCATCATCATCCCCGTCACCATTGAACCACTACCCGTTCCGTTTCGTCCTGTGTAAGCGTAGCGTAGCATCTCCAAAATGATATCCTGCAGGTTGCAGAGGCAGGCAGGCAGCGCGTTAGCAAATGCAGAAAATACCGCTGTTTCCATGTTTACAACGTCACACATATGACCTTTCTCTTTTCTTGACTTTGACCCGCTTGTCTAGTATTTATTTATTTATATAAGAATAAGAAAACTAGCCCTGCTCGAGTCGTCTAAGCTTATCGTCTCGCGTTTGGATGCCACGTGGAGTGGAGATTGCCCTGCTTATCCCAGGAACTGACGTACGGAGCCCCGTTTGCGAAGGCTTCTGCTCAAATATAGAAGGTTCCAGCTTCTAGTCTAGAGAATAATCTGCAATATAGCACGGTTCGAATTTAGAAATGAATCAGAAGCGGCTTCGGCTAGAGCCGAAAGAAACCTTACCAAACACTAACGCGCAATACAGCATGCAAATAATAGCGCATCAGAATCGCCAGTTAAGCTGCAGCCAAAAAAAAGCAGGTGAAGTTTCACGTGGGATTAGTCAAAGGAGAGTCAAGCACACACAGCTCAGATGATCTGGCTGCTATCTATCACCACCTTCTAACGTGCCTGGAATCACCACGTGGCGCGACGGAAAGGAGAAGAGCGAGCGATTACATTTCACTACTACCTAAAAGTGAAAACGAAATGGAATGGAATTGCTTTGTACAAGGGGAAAGAACAAAGCAAGAAATGTGCCCACTTGCAGCATAATTCCTGAGGGCCCACTTGTGTACGAGTAATAGTATATATATACATTCCAATGGTGTGGTGAATGGTGACACTGAGAACGACATCGATAGGCAACGAGCATATCAGATAAGAGGATGATCCAAATATACTAGTACTCTCAAGTCTTAAGCTGAGTTCAGTCATATATAATTTACGGTGTCAGAATGTCCAAATTCGTATATAGAAAAGTCAAGATTATAATTAAGTGGAAAAAATGTTTGAAAAAGTCATTATCTTTTGCTATTGTCAGGTCTTCAGGATCAAAACTGACTTTCTGAAGGCGTTCTCTGGGAATTTATCACATGGATGCCTGCAGGAGCTGTTCTATATCAATATCATACAGAATTAGGAATTCAGAGCATTATATTGCCTTTCTGCTTACTACATTGTTAAGATTCCATGATTTGAAGGAATGAAACTTGGAGTAACTACTGTTGTTGAAGCACTCCAACCATTGAATTTTTTTGATAATATGCAGGATGTGTGTGTCTCTGTATTAGACAGAGAACTATATATGTTTTCAATACAACACTGTTAGACAAACTGTCAAGGCATTTGCTAGAAGCCCTTACATGACACACACGTGGGCTATACTGTCAAACCTTTGATGGAGATGGGGAGAGGTTAAGAGACAAAGAGCTCAAGCCTCCCCTGTTTCCAGATCAGCCATGTGACCAACAGGAACACGGAGTTCTGCTCATTGTGATCATTGATCAACGAAAATTTGGGAAATTTTATTTTTGGTGAAGGTGTAATGCATGAGTTTCATTAAGAGAAGTAGGAACCAAGTCTTGTACAAACAACTGTGTCAAAGAAGAAGCAAAGAACAGAAAGAAGCAAAGTCTGTGTTTGTTAAAACTGGAACTTACACTACATCAAAACTGGAAAAAGCTGAGGCCCAACAAACCCCTTAGGAAATGGGCTGTCCACTGGACTGGCCCAATTACCTATCTTGATCATGTGGGCTTCCTTATACGATTTTGTTGGTCATTCGGGCTGGGTGCATGAAATCCGTATCCCATATCAAGCAACCCACACGAGCAATAGGGACCACCGAAGCCCATAACAGCTATTAATAACAGACCTAACAGAGAATCAGCTCCCAAACTAAATTTAGAATCCAACGCAAAACTCTTTGCACGTGCAAAACTGGTAACAGAGATTACTTGACTTTTCACCATAGGAACTGGTGAATGAAAACGAGGTCGGCACAGCAGGTATGACGAGTTGATGAAAAATGGGTGAACGTTTGGATGGCTGCAACTGGAGGCAAAGGAATCCAGATAACGGCCAGGAGCTGGCATCGGTCATTGACACAACCAAAGAAAGGAACACACCAAAAGCAGGCGCTGAGCATTTCTGGCCCACCGTTTCCTGATTTTTACCAACCAAAGTAAAAAAATAAAAATGTCTTAACCAGCAAGTATTCCCTAGATATCCCATGCGTATTTTATTCAGAAGTGAGACTAGGAAATTGAGGAGAAAGATGCCAATACACTCTTGTCATCACACCAAAGTCCTGTAGCTGAAAGCTGCATAGGCAGCATCTACCAAGTCATCACTCTAAATCGTCATTATGTAGTTTGCCCTGAGTTCGTCCAAATACGTCGTTTCTAAGCCCTGATAAGGACACCTGATAGTAACCAGAACTATAGAAAAGTAAACTAGCAGCATTAATATTACGCGTTTACTAGTTCTTATAAGTTATAATCCACTGGCCATGCTGCACGTAGCAAGAAAAGATTCAAAACTTTGAAAGTTCAACTAACTTGCGCACATGGTCAATGATCTCGTCCCCTTCAGTAATTCAGGTTGCCAATCTTTTCGAGGAATTCACACACTTGGCTGCAGGGGGTATATTCCAGTTCCAGAAGACCAAAAGTCATTATCATGAAGACTTTTCTCTGCACGGATCCTGGACAAGAAAGAATGGTCAAGTTCATGGTGCAGGGCAACACGAAAGAGAGTTAAAACTACCAAGCTGCAAAAGAACATTTCGGCTCCCATGTTTTCCAACTATAGCTGTTCATTGCATTGAAGTTTCCAAGTCAATATTATTGGCAGCCACTTTTGGCCGTTACACACTGTTCTAATATAACGGCTGTTTACATAGTGCGAAATGGAAATACAAACTTGCATAAATGAATCTCCAACTTCAACAAGAAGGAAAGCAAAGTCCAGAGCATATAATAGTCACCTGAGTAGGGTTTTGTAACAATTAGAATTTCATTTTCAACTCACATAGATATGTAATGTCTGTATGCACTCAAAGGATTAAGTTTCTACCAGAATTGATCCATGTATGGCTCAACATGATTCCCCCCCCCCCCCCTAAACATTTAATCTATACATGCTAGCAGCGTAGGATTTCTTTTCATTTTTGATAAGTGTGGGGAGAACTGGACCTGAAGGGCCATGTCGCTGATGCTTACGGAAAGTTCAGTGCAACTCACACTTACCCATGAGTGTGGGAAGAAAGGCAGCATGCCTTCCCACATAGTCACATTCCCGGCTTACGCAAATAAGATCACAAGATTCAAAGCAGCAGAGTTGAATGAAGACCTTACCAAGTGAAGCGAATGATAAGACATAACAGTGTCTCACTTCGTCAACATGCAATGAGACATCTGATAGTTACACGAGCATCCTCATTCCTCTCTATCCTCCAACATGTTCATACTGGTCATTGAAAAAGAGAGAGCGTCCATTCATACTCCAATATCACAAAGTTAGGCACCTATGGCAGCAAGAAAGTAACGGCCTGGCATCACGCTTGGCACACCAAGGATGCCTATAAAAGCCAAGTTATGTGAAACTGAGCAAAAGGTCGGCCAGAGCAAGACTCCATACCTTCAAGATGGCTGAACCTCAGCGCACAAGCAGCAATGGAGTTGGTCATGGTAATGCAGACTCTGAATATGCATCAGAGAAACTGCCACCAAAGAGGCTACAGAGATTTGATTCACTGCATACGGAGGCTGGAAAGATTCCTGGTGGAACAACACATGCAGCCAAGGTGTGTTCTCCAGCCACTGTAATTCAATCAAACAAAAGATTCTTCTTTTGCTTGAAATCGCATAACTGCATGGATATTTTTGAATTGTCATCAGTTTAAGAAACATTTCTGTAGAGAATATTCTGTTGAAACCTGAAGTAACTATTGAATTATCATGTTTACCTCGTTTTATGCGAAGAAAGTAAGCATATCATTATGGGTCTGTTTGGGACTGCTCCACGAACTCTGCTCCACAAACTCCACTGTAGAGCAGCTCCACGAACTCCAGGTTTTTGTGGAGCACCTCTTTAGGTGCTCTCACAACTCCACCTTTTTTTCTGGAGCTGTGTGCGTGGAGCTGAAACCGTTTGGCTAAAAAACATGGAGCAGAGTTGAAAAACGTGGAGCGGAGCAGTCCCAAACAGGCCCAGCTACTTGGTCATCTAAGGGTTGTGTGACTAAAAACATATGATCTGCATTTTTTAGGCAAATGTAATCTGATTCTGTATTTGCAATTTGATACCAAAGGTTGGCTGGGCAACCACACTACATTTGGCATTCCAAAGCATAGGTGTGGTTTATGGAGACATGGGGACTTCTCCTCTTTATGTTTTCTCCAGCACCTTCACAAATGGGATCAACCACACAGATGACCTCCTTGGAGTCATGTCTCTAATTATCTACACTATTATTCTCCTTCCGTTGATAAAATATTGTTTCATTGTCCTGCGAGCTAATGACAATGGAGACGGTAAGTAAATATGCTCCATACAACTTCTCAACGCAACTACTTTTTTTTAGAAATCTCAAGGCAACTACTAGTATGGCTATCACTGTGATGTGCCTGAACTGCAAATCGCATGGCTCATCTGCCTCCAAATCATACGTCCCGCTGAGAGATGGGGCCTCCATTATTTGTTTCAGGAGAGAGGTTGACATGTATTAACAATATTGCAGGAGGAACATTTGCACTTTATTCATTGATATCACGGTATGCTAGGATTAGCTTGAACCTAATCAGCAGGCTGAAGATGCAATGGTCTCTCGCTACAAGTTAGAGTCCCCCACAAATCGTATCAAGAGGGCTCACTGGATCAAGAACAAGATGGAAAGCAGTCCAAAATTTAAGATCACACTTTTCCTAGTGACAGTCCTGGGAACATCCATGGTGATTGGTGATGGTGTTCTAACCCATGTATCTCAGGTGAGTTCAAACTCCTTTCTGGTTTTGCTCATCCTCTCTGGTAAGAAATGTTTTATACAAGGGATAGTTGAAATACATATGGATTCTTCAAAGAAAAAAAAAATCAAGATCCCACTTTTATGAACCGATTCCACACACACGATGTATGTTTCTTGGTCACTGGATGATTGCTTTTTCTAAATAATAAGCATTTTTGCAGTGCTTAGTGCGGTTGGAGGGATCCAGCAAAAAGCAACAACCCTGACTCAAGGTACAACAATCTATGCGTCAAAATGCATTTCAGCGGAAGTTACAACAGTTCAAATAATTTTACTATTTACAGTGAACTTAATCTGACCTTTTGGCCAATCAACAGGGCAGATTGCTGGCATCTCAATAGCCATTTTGATTGTCCTCTTTCTTGTTCAGCGCTTCGGTACAGACAAAGTTGGTTACACATTTGCCCCTATAATCTTGACATGGTTCATCTTGATTGCTGGTATTGGAGTTTACAATTTGATCAAACATGATACTAGCGTGCTGAAAGCATTCAATCCAAAATATATTGTGGATTATTTCAAAAGAAATGGAAAACAGGGTTGGATTTCTCTTGGAGGGATTATTTTATGCATTACAGGTACTTTTTCTCCCGGAGTCCATGGCATCACTGTGCAATATAAATCTGAGTCTCTGGTCTCTACAAGATCACCTTAATATTTTGCCAGAAAAATTTGAGGCAATGTAACCAGAGTATCTGATAAAATAAGTTTTTGTAATGTCCATTGCATTTTTTTTATAAAACAGGAACTGAGGCAATGTTTGCTGACCTTGGTCACTTCAATATGAGAGCCATTCAGGTAATTGAGCACTTCTCCCAGTCCCCACAACTTTCATTTTCTGAATGCATGCACACACAAACTACTGACCGACCCTATGGAGAAAATAGATTCCGACAAACTGTGCTTGTGAAGAAACTCCTTTTCTAAAATAAATAGTATATATGATGCTTGAACTTCAAAATTGTTTCCTGTTTTGTTTTGCTCCAGTGAAACATTTATGATAAAGTTTTATTGCACTACAGATTGGCTTCTCAGTAGTACTGTTCCCTTCAGTACTGCTAGCATACATCGGACAAGCTGCATATCTCCGTATCTACCCAGAAAATGTTGCAAACACATTCTACAAATCAATTCCAGGTAAGAACTTATAAGAATGAACTAAGTAATGGCATGTATTAGGGATCAAAATATTAAATCTAACGACAACTCATGGCATTTTCTGCCAGGTCCATTATATTGGCCAACCTTTGTGGTGGCAGTAGCTGCTGCTATAATTGCAAGCCAAGCTATGATATCTGGTGCATTTGCAATTATTGCACAGTCGCAAGTTCTAGGTTGCTTTCCAAGGGTTCGTGTGATCCACACATCAACAAAGTTTGAAGGACAAGTCTACATCCCGGAGATCAACTATGCATTGATGATTTTATGTGTAGCTGTTACAGCTATTTTCCAAACAACAGTTAAGATTGGAAATGCATATGGTAAATTCTCAACTCCAGACACAAATATCCCTATTCCCAACCACATCTCACCTCAAGATATAAACTAAGAAAATAATAATAAGATACATGAATACTCATTTTTAATGAGATTAAATTACTGCATTTCTAATTCTTTGTTGACAATCTGTTTGATGCAGTAAACTCTTGGCTTTCCATAACCTGTATCAGTCACTTGGAGTAATTTTTATTTATCTGCCTAGATAGTAATCAAATTGTGAGCTCTATAGGTCATCCCTACTTAAGTCCCGAAAGCACAACAAACGAAATCATCCTAGCAACAGACAGACATAGAGATCGTTAGCCATCTAGGAAATGTTGTAGTATCTAAATGAAGACAAATTTATAAAATCTAAAAGAGTAATGCAAAAATCCAATGACAGGGTGATCTATCAGCTCTTTGTCCTAGAGAAAGTAGGGACAAGATCTGCTACATTATATCATTATACTGATAACATTAGATACTGTACAAGAATGATCAACATCCCAAAATATATCTTGTCTTGTTCTGTTCACGAATTATCACCATAATCAATTTATGCAGGTATTGCTGTTGTTTTTGTTATGTTTATAACAACACTTCTGGTCACTTTAGTAATGGTTATGATATGGAAGACAAGTCTGCTATGGATTGCACTCTTTCTAGTAATAATTGGTGGAGCAGAGCTCGTATACTTATCTTCGGCACTCTACAAGTTCACTCAAGGTGGTTACTTGCCACTAGCTTTTGCAGCAATTTTGATGTTTATAATGGCCACATGGCATTATGTCCATGTTCATCGATACAACTATGAGCTCGAGAACAAAGTATCAAGTAACTATGTAGCAGAATTGGCCTCTAGGCGGAACCTGGCCAGGTTGCCAGGAATAGGCTTTTTGTACTCTGAGCTTGTGCAAGGCATCCCACCCATACTTCCTCACTTGGTAGAAAACGTACCTTCCATCCATTCAGTACTTGTGATTATATCAATAAAGTACTTACCAATCAGCAAAATAGAAACAAATGAGCGGTTCCTCTTCAGATATGTGGAGCCAAGAGATTACAGGGTATTCCGATGTGTGGTGCGCTATGGATACAATGATAAAGTAGAGGATCCAAGAAAATTTGAGGGATTGCTTATTGAACATTTGAAAGAATTTATCCATCAAGAATCATTTTACAGCCAAGGAGGAGATCATTCAGCAGAAGAAGTAGAAGATGCAATTGAGCCTTCTGATAGTGTTCGAGGGGCAACATTGTCCAAAAGTTTTTCAGATATAAGCGCTGCTGTTCCACCAAATGGGTGCATGGATGTGATCCAAATAATACAGAGAGAAATGGAGGATGGTGTTGTCCATATGCTAGGAGAAACTAATGTGGTGGCAGGACCAAATGCGGATTTATTGAAGAAGATAATAGTTGACTACACCTACAGTTTCATGAGGAAGAACTTCAGGCAACCAGAGAAGATAACATGCGTCCCTCATAACAGACTGTTACGGGTGGGAATGACATATGAGATCTAGGGAAATGTTGGACTTGGTACAGGACCACAATGTGACCAGAACACCCCAGGCAGTTAGCTAGTGGGCCTTTTCATTATCAAGCCAGGAAAGGCATATGCAAGGATTGGTGTACGGTCAAATAACCAGCCTAAAAGTGAACAGAAAAGTATGGGATTCAATGTTCTATGTTTAGATATGGAGAAACTACGGAAAGCAAGCATTAGTTGTGCTGCTGGTGCTATCTATCAACTATATGCTTTTGAAAATCTGAAACTCATACCGTTCAGCATGTTTAGCTAAATATTGTAGCATATTAGCACAAGGTAAAATGAAGAGCATCTTGTTTTTTCCCCTTCTAATTTTAAATCATCTGTAACAAACTATGTATGAAGCACTGTCCTACAGATTGTAAGTGGTGTTATATTATTACATCGTTAGTCCTAAAAAACAGACGTGGGGAAATTATCCCTAATAAAAACTTAAAAGGAAAAATAGATGCTGACAAAAACACGTGTCGACTATTGCCAACGATGAATCTAGTCTAGAAAAAGAAAAATCGTAGCTGAAGATTCCAGGCTGCAAAGCAGCAGGTGAGGGAGGAATATCCGCAAAGGTTAAATCCACCCGGAGGAGTAAAGCCATCATCGCAGGTCACAATCGAACGCAAACAAACATTGACACGGTGATAATAAAACAGAGCGTCGAGACGGGCATTCCATCAAACAGATCAGCATCAGGGGGAACAGGCGTAGGATGGTAAAATTTAAGAACTGCAACAACTGACTAGACTGTACCTTCACACCCCATCGCCGGAGACCCGTACGATTCACTTGCTCCGACGATCCAGTGCTGGTGCCGAATCCGCATCTTCGTTTCGTCCATTCACAAAGGGTGCGTGCGCAACAGCCAACAGATCGTGTCAGTGTTCGGTGCACAACAGGAATGGCGGGAGAGAGAGGGGCGGTGAGTGAGAGGATCTGACCAGCGATCATCGGAGAGAGCTGTCTGCGCCCCCGCAGGTGCGGGGATTCACCAGGGGATCGGATCATCGGACGTGATCGGATCCCCGCCCCATTGCCGCGGAAGCGCGGCGGAGAGAGAGATTTCAAACCCACGCTCGCAAAAAAAAAAAAAACAACCGCGAGTGGGCTCGCGGACCGCGGGGGCAACGGTATTAAGCCCAGCAGTAAGGATGGGCTGGCCCGGAACATGTCTGCTTACATGGGCCCAATGGAAAGATCGTTCGTCGTTTTCCCTTGGCCCATACAAAAAAGCCTACATTTTTCATCAGTGGAGTAGTAGAAGGAACGAAGAGATGAATGGATCGAGAATGCGAGAACGCTGATCTATTTGTTGGACGGTGTATCATTATCTTCTCAATTATTTTCTAGGTGAAATATATACCCAACAAACAAGCCTACTTTTCAGTTTCAGCATAGTAGTAGGAATGAAGAGATGAATGAAAACGAGGACGGCAGGCCGTAGCTATGTCGTTGCTTCCTAGACGAAGAGACGAAAGAAAATGGGTCAAGGTTCAAAGAAGGATGGCTGCAACTGGACACTACAAAGGAGACCGGATAACGGCCGGAGAGCATCTATGGACAATGGCATCATTCGTTGACACGACCAACAAAACGAGCACGCGCGCGCACACACCCGTCAAAACCAGGCACTGAGCACCTCCGGCCCCAGCGCTTCCAGATTTTACCATTTTCCCATGCGCAATATAATTTTATTCAAAATGGAGACTGGGAAAAAATGAGACGAAAGATGCCAACACACCTTATCATCAGTTCATCTGACACCATAGTCTTGTACTCCTGTAGCCCAAACCTGCATTCGCTGCATCTACCAAAGTCATCACTGAATAGCCATTTGTATTCTGCACTTTACTTCGTCGAAGCACGTTTGTTACAAGCCCTGATAAGAACAATTGCCACTAATAACCAGAAAATTTCACGTAGTTGACTCGCGATGGAATCCTAGGAATCAAACTAACAGCACAAACACTACGGCGTCTTTGTCCACTGGCCATGCCACACGTAGTAGTAGAAGTAAGAAAAAAGACTAGAAACTTGGAAAACTTTTGAAGGAACAAAGCCTGCAAAGTTCAATTAACCAACCTTAAAAATTGCGCACATGGTGAGAGATCCGTGTCCCTTCAGTTGCCCACGCTGTCAGTCCTTCCCAGGAATCGACACACCTGGTTACGGCCTTGCGGCCGGGTGGGCATATTCCAGATGCATGTCACGTCACGAAGATTGAAGAGCGTTCTGCAAACGTATCCTGCACGAGAAACAATAGTCAAGTCCATGGCGCAGATCAGCACGAAAGCGAGTTAGAACTGCAAAACAACACTTGTTGAGCTCCGATATTTTCCAACAATAGCTGCTCACGGTATCGAAGATTGGAAGTCAATACTGTTGGCGGCCACTTTTGGGCCGTTACACACTGTTCCAAAGATCCTATATATATGGTCAATGGCCATATGCTTAGTTTTTGCGCATTGGCAACGAGAAATACACGCTTGCCTAAATGAAGCTCGAAGTTAACAAGTAGGAAAGCGAAGCTCAGAACCTATGGTAGGCACTTCTGTAGGTTTTTTTTTGTGACAAATATAATTTCAATTTTAAACTTGCAATAGCAGCAAAGCCCGTTCAGAAAACAATAGTCGTTATTGACTCTTTTTTTTCGCGACCGAGTTTGTACCCGTTTTTCATTAAGAGGAAAGCATAAACAGGGTACAAAGACCAAGCGCGAAAGGTAAACGATCTTAGGCGAGAAGCCTCAAGAAACGTAAACCGGAAGCCCTACCACTACTGGGATAGGATTTCTTTTTATTGATTTTTTTATATGGCTCCATACGGTTCTTTTGATTATAAATAGCATCTAGCTAGCTGCATAGGATTTCTTTTTCATCATTGTCAATAAGTACGGGTAAGACTGGAACTGAAGGGCATAGTCGCCGATTCTTATGCAAAATTTACGACTTACCAAGTTACGAGTGACAGCCACTACTGATGAAGAAAAGTCACCACGCATGCCCTCCCACGTAGCCACCTTCCCGGCTTGTGTAAAGCAGGTCACAAGGTTCACGGCTGCAGCGTTGAACGAAGACCTTGGCAAGTGAAGCGACTGATAATAACAGCGTCTGACCTCGCCAACATGAAATGGGAAACCCGTTTGTTGCACCAGCATCCAGTCTTATTCCAGAATATGTCCATATACTGGCCGGTCTTTGAAAAAGGAAGAAAGCACACGTTCATAGTCTAGCATCACAAGCAACTGCCTATAAAAGCCATGTTATGTGAAACAGAACAAGAGGTCGGCCACAGCAACTGAGCAAGACTGACTCCCATACCTTGAAGATGGCTGAACCTCAGCACACAAGCAGCAACGGAGCTGCTCACTGTGATGACAACTCTGAACATGCATCAGACAAAATGCCACCAAAGAGGCTACAGAGATTTGATTCACTGCAAATGGAGGCTGGAATGATCCCTGGTGGATCAACACATGCAGCCAAGGTATGTTCTACAATTACTCTTATTCAATCAGATAACCATCCTTCCTTGGCTTGAAGTCATGTAACTGCACGGTAAAATTTGAATTCTCATCAGTTTATTTAAGCAAAATTTCAAAGCTAAATATAATTCTCACGCAAACATACCATGTTGCACGAAACATTTTTGGGCCATAATGGTTACAGCCTTGAACTCCAAGGTCGATGAAACCCCTGTTGCCTTCTTAGAACAAAGTCTAAGGGGAGTCGCCCATGTGGTCAAGTTTTTTTTATGTGTTCTTTTTATTCTGTAAAGTTCTACTAGAGATTCTGCTGAAACCTTAAGTAACTGTTGACTTATCATGTTCGTCGTTGTCTTACTAAGCATATATATCAACTGCTTGATCATCAAGGATTGTGTGGCTAAAAGCATATAATCTCCTTTCTTTTCGAGGTAAATGTAATCTGATTCAGAGTATGCACTTTGATAATGAAGGTTGGCTGGGCGACCACACTGCATTTAGCATTCCAGAGCATAGGTGTGGTTTATGGAGACATGGGGACTTCTCCTCTCTACGTTTTCTCCAGCACCTTTACAAACGGGATCAACAACACAGATGACCTCCTCGGAGTCATGTCTCTAATTATCTACACTGTGATTCTCCTTCCGTTGATAAAATATTGTTTCATTGTCCTGCGAGCTAATGACAATGGTGATGGTAAGTCAATATGGTTCATACATCTTCTCATCACAACTTCTACTCTTCTAGTATGGCTATAGACAAGTGTTTTTAAGAAGTACTCCCTCCATCCCTTTTTAATTGTCCTTCTCGCTCCCGAAAGATAACTTTGACTAAATTTATATAAAAAAAATCAATATTTATGATGCATAATTAATATCATTAGATAGATTGTTGAATCTATTTTTGTAATAAATTTATTTGGAGATATAAATGTTGCTAATATTTTCTATAAATCTAGTCAAACTACTGGCACACAAACTAACATCGATAAATATTTAGGGACAAAGGGAGTAGACAAGAAGAAGGTTATAAGAACATAGATCAGAAAAATATAGAAATGAAAATCTCCCACCACATTGGTTTAGCCTGCAGTATATTTTTTTTCTTTAAAAAAACAAAACATGGTAGAACTGTCCGAACAGAAAATATATTTAAATAAAGATATGTATGTATGTACAGATACTGTAATATCTTTAAGAATATAGATAAAAATCGTTAGTCTATGTCCATGAGAATTGAGCACCCAATTTGCTAAAATAAAGCAAAAGGCAAACAATATTCATTTCAAGAGAGAAGCTAACATGTATTATCAATTTATAATATTGCAGGAGGAACATTTGCACTTTATTCATTGATATCACGGTATGCTAGGATTAGCTTGATACCTAATCAGCAGGCTGAAGATGCAATGGTCTCTCACTACAAGTTAGAGTCTCCCACAAATCGTATCAAGAGGGCTCATTGGATCAAGAAGAAGATGGAAAACAGTCCAAAATTTAAGGTCATGCTTTTCCTAGTGACAGTCCTGGCCACATCCATGGTGATTGGTGATGGTGTTCTAACTCCATCTATGTCAGGTGAGTTCAGTCTCCTTCCTCATCTCTGGTAAAAAAAATGTTGTATACAGCGGATAGTTAAAATACACTTATACACATGGATTATTAAAAGAAATAAGTCAGTTTTTAAAAGAAAAAGAGAGAGAGAGAGAGAGAGAGAAGAAATAAGTCAGGGTATCACTTTTATGCACTCATTCGACGCACATGCTAAAAATGTCCTCTCAGTTCAAATATGGAAGATGAAAGTCAAAAGTGTCAGTTGCAATAATTAAGAGAGAACTATTATCCTGCAAGACGATGCATATTATCTGGCCACTAGAATATCTTGATAAGGATGATTCTTTAAACGAAAACTCATAAGTATTTTTTGCAGTACTTAGTGCTGTTGGGGGCATCCAACAAAAAGCAACGAACCTGACTCAAGGTACACCAAGCTATGCATTGAACATTTGAAATATCTACCAACGGGAATTACAACAGTTTAAATAACTTTACTATTTAGAATGTGAACTTAATATGACTTTCTTATCCAATCAACAGGACAAATTGTTGGCATCTCAATAGCCATTTTGATCGTCCTGTTTGTTGTTCAGCACTTTGGCACAGACAAAGTTGGTTACACATTTGCCCCAATAATCTTGACATGGTTCCTCTTGATTGCTGGTATTGGAGTTTATAATTTGATCAAACATGATGCCAGTGTCCTGAAAGCATTCAATCCAAAATATATCGTGGACTATTTCAAAAGGAATGGAAAGCAGGGCTGGATTTCTCTTGGAGGAGTTATTCTATGCATAACAGGTACTTTTGATTGCAGAGTCCATAACAGAATTCTGCAATATACCCTTTATTGATCTCTAAGAGGTCAACTTAATATTTTGGCAGAAAAAATGGGCTTACATAATGGTACTGATAGAAATAAAACATCGACAATTTTAACCAAAAGTCATGTAATGTGCATTGCTGTTTTGTAAAACAGGAACTGAGGCAATGTTTGCCGACCTTGGTCACTTCAATGTGAGAGCTGTTCAGGTAATCGAGCACTTCTCCTATTTCCTGGCTTTTCATTTTTCTGAATGCACACACACACAAACTACTGACCCCATTGATTATCACAAGCTTTTGAATATTCTGAATCTTGACCTTTTGAGTGGGTGGAGAACATAGTCCTAAACTATGTAAAACTATTTTCATCTTCTAAAGAAATAATCTGGATCTTGAACTACAAAATCGCTTTATCTGTTGACCGAGTTAGATATTGATGGTAAAGTTCTATTACACTACAGATCGGCTTTTCAGTAGTTCTGTTCCCTTCGGTACTGCTGGCATACATTGGACAAGCTGCATATCTTCGTATCTACCCAGAAAATGTTGCAAATACATTCTATAAATCAATTCCAGGTAAGAGTATATAAAAATCAACTAAAAAAGACATTAGGGTTGGAAGATCAAATTCTAATGATGAACTCATGAACTTTGTTACCAGGTCCGTTATATTGGCCAACATTTGTGGTGGCTGTAGCTGCTGCTATAATTGCAAGCCAAGCTATGATATCTGGTGCCTTTGCAATTATTGCTCAGTCCCAAGTTCTAGGTTGCTTTCCACGAGTTCGTGTCACCCACACATCAACAAAGTTTGAAGGACAGGTCTACATCCCGGAGATCAACTATGTGTTGATGGTTTTGTGTGTAGCTGTTACAGCTATTTTCCAAACTACAGAAAAGATTGGCAATGCATATGGTAATTCTCAAATCTATAACAAGTATCCATCCCACCCCAATATTAAACTAAGGAAAAATGCAGTGCCTGAATATTCAATTTTTTAATGAAATAATAAACTACCACATTTCTAATTCTTTCTTGGCAATCATCTGCTTGCTGCAGTTTTCTCTAAGTTTTTCCAAAATCTGCATCAATTACTTGAAACAATTTAGTGTAATGGGCAGTCGGCTCCCAGATTTAATAGGTTCAGTTGCTCCCAGCTATACTTCAATAATAATTAGATGCACTGAACTTGCTCCCAGCTTTGATAGGTGTCCCTTATACCTGACTAAATTATAAACAAGTTATGAGCACTCATATGTTATTGCTATTTAAACCGAAAAAGCAGAACACATGAAATTACCCTAGCAAACATTAAGATGTGTTGACTCATGGTGCTCGGCCTTTGCTATGGCTAGACAGGGGCAGGGCTAACTTCACCCCCATCGCAACCCTCATCTTACTATAATCTGTCTGTATTCCTTTGAAACACAAATCTTTTGTGTTACAACTTTGTACCCTGCGAGTCGTTTTGGGCATTTATAAAATTTTGATCAGGTGGGGATCGCCTCCCCCCCGTCGACCGTAAAAAAAAAAAACATTAAGATGTGGTGCTGTGTGAACGAAAACAATTTGATCAAATCCAAAAGCTTAGTGTATTTTTCCAATTTCATGGTGATCTGTCAGCTTTTTCTTAGAGTAAGTACAAACATGGTCCACTAGAAACCATAGAAGAATGATCCACATCCTGAAATAGAACTTTATCTTATATGATCAGATACTCATACCACCATTATAATGTGCAGGTATTGCTGTTGTCTTTGTGATGTTTATAACAACACTTCTAGTCACTTTAGTAATGGTTATGATATGGAAGACAAGTGTCATATGGATTGCGCTCTTTCTAGTAATAATGGGTGGAGCAGAGCTCGTATACTTATCTTCGGCACTCTACAAGTTCACTCAAGGCGGCTACTTGCCACTAGCTTTTGCAGCAATTTTGATGTTTATAATGGCCACATGGCATTATGTCCATGTTCATCGATACAACTATGAGCTCCAGAACAAAGTATCAAATGACTATGTGGCAGAACTGGCCACTAGGAGGAATCTGACCAGGTTGCCAGGTATAGGATTTTTGTACTCTGAGCTTGTGCAAGGAATCCCACCCATACTTCCTCACTTGGTAGAAAGGGTACCTTCCATCCATTCAGTTCTTGTGATTATCTCAATAAAGTACTTACCGATCAGCAAAATAGAAACAAGCGAGCGGTTCCTCTTCCGATATGTGGAGCCAAGAGATTACAGGGTATTCCGATGTGTGGTGCGCTATGGATACAATGATAAAGTAGAAGATCCAAGAGAATTCGAGGGCTTGCTCATTGAACATTTGAAACAATTTATCCATCAAGAATCATTTTACAGCCAAGGAGGAGATAATTCCCCAGAAGAAGTAGAAGATGCAATTGAGCCTTCCGTCAGAGTTCAAGAGGCAACATTGTCCGATAGTTCTTCAGATAGAAGCACTGCTGCTCCATCAAATGGATGCATCTATGTTATCCAAACAATACAGAGAGAGATGGAGGATGGTGTTGTCCATATGCTAGGAGAAGCTAATGTGGTGGCAGAACCAAATGCCGATTTCTTTAAGAAGATAATAGTTGACTATGCTTACAATTTCATGAGGAAGAACTTCAGGCAACCAGAGAAGATAACATGTGTCCCTCATAACAGACTGCTACGGGTAGGAATGACATATGAGATCTAGAGCGATGCTGAACTTTGAGGAACACAGAAATTCAATCAAAGCAGAATACGGAAGTCAGGAAACGGAATGGTTCTGTTCAAAGAGGTGGAGAAACTAGAGTACATATAATGGATGCTTACGTCATAAACCTGTTAGAAATATTTCGTTTTAACTTACTCATGCCAAACTAGGTATCCAATACTGTAATACTGTATTGTTCTAAAGACTGCAAATGGTGTTATACTGTAACTTATTTTCCCTCCCAAATAACTCATGGGGTCCAGGTAAATAGTTAAGATCAGCATACCGAGGGTAGAATACATGAGGGGAACTTCAGAGCATGGAAGACAAACATGATACTATATTGTGTTACCAGTTACTTGTTAGTCCTTAAAAACAAGGTAAAAAAATGGGGCAGTCTACTTGTGCGTTTGAGATATTGCACTATTATCCTTCTATACGCATCAATTCAATTCTCACCGCCGATGAATTTAGGGGGAGAATTCACCGCTGACCACTAGTAAAGGGTATAAATCAGCAAGTGAAAGAGTAACATTCACGAGCACTAATATCTGCCAACAGAAGCAAGCCACCCTCTGATCCTCACAAGTCACAGCACAATCGAAACGCAAGCAAGCATTAGCACGGTGGTGAAACAGAGCGTCGAGGCCGGCATTTCGTCAAACAGAACAAGGGGAGCCAAAAGAGAGAAGCTAAGAACGACGGCATCCGAAATTCTGAAACAACGACATCGTACCTTGGCATCCCAGTCCTGGACGGAGGCTCGACTTGCTCTAGCGATCCGTAGATGCGTCAACTAGTCGATTGGTACCCTCGTCCCTGCGGTTCAGCAAGTGAGTACCCAGCGGATCGTGCCGGAGTGCTGGGAGCAGAGGAGAAAAGAAGAACTGGGGTGACAAATAAAATGACGATGGTTGAGAAGAGCTGACCAGAGATCATCGGAGGAAGAAGCTACCGAGTGGGAGTGATCGCCGCCCATTGCTGCGGGCTGCGGCCCGCGGACGCGCGCGGCAGGGAGAGAGATATTTCAAACTCGCGCTCGCGGAAATGCAACCGCGCAGCGGCTCGCGGGCCGTTGGGGAACGGAATGGAAGTTGTGGTGCCTCGCAAAGGACATTAATATGGGCCTCGGCCAGGAGCGGCAACGTACGTGTAGCCCAATATGGACAGTATCGTTAAGCGTAGGATCCAGCCTCATACGGGCTATGGGCCCGGACTTTGGTAGAGCCTTTGTAGGAATTTCTTCTTTGTACGTATACAAACACTTATTTGAATTTTGTAGAGTGGTATACCAGCCTACTCCTTGCACTATTCACGTGACTCCACCTTGTGAAAGTAGATTAAACATGGGATAATCATAGATTAATAAGAGCTAATGGTTTTTAACCATCAATAAACCGTCATTAGCTCTTATTAGTAGCCTAGAATTAGCTCACATACGTGCTTTCTAACTAGTACAAAAAACAATGGCTAATTATTAGCTCTAGATCCTAACACCCTCTTACACTAGGAATGATTTCTATGCTTAAATTATTCACGTGACTTACACTATGATGAATAGTGTAGAAATTAACTAATTCCACATGAATAGTGCAAGCGTAACCGAAATTCAAGTATTGTTCCTCGTTAGGCACGCCGCATTCCTTTTCCAACCGAAAAACTAACTTTCTCACACGGAGAAAACGAGCATAATCAGAACTACTCTATCAAGTTATAAGTCATTTTAATTTTTTAAAGAGGCTTATTTAGATGAGTACGGACTAATTACTAAAATAAAACTAGTTTAAATTAGCTGAGTTTGGCAAACTATTTGCCTAATAAGTAATTGTAGAGTTGACTAAAAAATTTGTATATATGCATCTTTTAGGCTAGTTATTAGCTCTTGTATCCAAACACTACTCAGATATATAACATTTGTATGCATCTAGATACTATGCTATGGGGTCTCTTTGAATGAATTATGGCTAGTTAGTAGTTGAGCCAAGCTTTAGCTCAAATTAGTTAAATTTGGCTAGCTAGGTGGTTAGTTAACATCTAGTAATAGTTAAAGGCTTAGTTAAATTTTAGCTAGCTATAATCCAAAACGTATGCCAAGATATATACAACAAGAAGGCTAGAGTATCTAGAATTGTTAAAAGAATTTATAATTTGAAAAAGATTACACGGTCGTTGCAGATGCGGCCGCGGCTGCAGCGCTCAGCCGCAGAAATTTTTTTTTTACGAGGCCAGTGACACTGATAACCTCGTATGTTCCCTCCTCCTCCTGCTGCTGCTAATTAAAATTACCCCACACCCATGACTTCAACACTCACCACCGGCCGCTGGAAAATATCCGTCTGATTGCTTCTATTCCCAGCCACCCACTTCCCACCGGTACCTAAACATTCCACGTAACGTAATCTCCGGCCGCAATAAATGGGAACCCTCCCCGAAATCATCTCCGGCGAGGCGGCGACGAGCTGAGCTGAGCACGACGAACCCCGGACCCTCCCCACGCTCGGCCATGGAGGACTGGCTCTTCTACACGCTCACCACGCTCCTCTGCCTCCTCTGTTCGCTCCTGCTGCGCGCCCGCGGCCCAGGCAGCAACAGCAAGGCCCGCCACGCCTCCTCCTCCTCCGTCTCCATGCTCCCTCCCCTCCCGCCAGGCCCGACGCCGCTACCGGTGCTGGGCCCGCTGCTCTTCCTCTTGCGCCGCGACTTCGACATCGAGCCCGTCCTCCGCCGCATCGCGCGGGACCACGGCAAGGTGTTCACGTTCGCGCCGCTGGGTCGTGCGCGGCCGGGCATCTTCGTGGCGGACCGCGCCGCGGCGTACCGCGCGCTGGTGCAGCGCGGCGCCGCGTTCGCGTCCCGCCCGCCCGTCACGTCCTCCAGCGCCAGCGCCGTGCTCACCAGCGGGGGCCGCAACGTCAGCTCGTCTCCCTACGGCGCCACGTGGCGCGCGCTGCGACGGAACCTCGCGTCCGGGGTGCTCAACCCGGCTCGGCTCCGCGCCTTCTCCCCCGCGCGCCGCTGGGTGCTGGGCGTCCTCGCCGCCCGCGTCCGCGCCGACGGCAAACACGGGACGACCCCCGTCGCTGTCATGGAGCCGTTCCAGTACGCCATGTTCTGTCTCCTCGTCTACATGTGCTTCGGCGTCGGCGACGACGACGACGAGCGTGTCCGGGACATCGAGGCCACGCAGCGAGATCTCCTCGCGAACTTCCTCAGCTTCCAAGTCTTCTCCTTTCTCCCGTCGTTCACTAAGCTCGTGTTCCGGCGACGCTGGGAGAAGCTCGTCTCGCTGCGGCGTCGGCAGGAGGAGCTCTTCGTCCCGCTGATACGAGCCAGGCGAGAGGCCGGTGCCGACGGGGACTGCTACGTCGACTCCATGGTGAAGCTAACCATCCCCGCCGAGGACGACAGCGGTGGGAGCAGCAGACAGCTGACGGACGGAGAGATCGTGAGCCTCTGCTCCGAGTTCCTCAGCGCCGGCACCGACACCACGGCCACCGCGCTGCAGTGGATCCTAGCGAACCTAGTGAAAAACCCAACGATGCAGGACAGGCTTCGTGACGAGGTGTTATCCAGCGTCGTCGCCGGCGACGGCGAGGTGCGGGAGGAGGACCTGCAGGCGATGCCGTACCTAAAGGCCGTGGTACTTGAGGCGCTCCGGCGCCACCCGCCGGGCCACTACGTGCTCCCGCACGCGGTGCACGAGGACACGACGCTGGACGGGTACCGTGTGCCCGCCGGCGCGCCGGTGAACTTCGCGGTGGGGGAGATCGGGATGGACGAGGAGGTGTGGAAGGCCCCCGCCGCGGAGTTCCGGCCGGAGCGGTTCCTTCCAGGCGGCGAAGGGGAGGACGTCGACCTCACAGGCAGCAAGGAGATCAAGATGATGCCGTTCGGCGCCGGCCGCCGGGTCTGCCCTGGCATGGCGCTCGCGCTGCTCCACCTCGAGTACTTCGTCGCCAACCTCGTGAGGGAGTTCGAGTGGCGCGAGGCCGACGACGGCGAGGAGGTCGACCTCACCGAGAAGCTTGAGTTCACCGTCGTCATGAAGCGGCCGCTCAGGGCCAGAGCCGTGCCGCTGCGGTCACCGCCGCCCGCCGTCGCAGCTGCTTGATCTCTCTAGCTAGTATAGTAGTACAACGAACGTAGCATCGATCATGGCAACGAATTGGCATGCTTCTCGTGTGCTATATACATTAACCAAATATTAGGTACGAGCTAGTAATCAAATTTCTCCTGCTCTTTTGCGCGCTTTGGTACAGACAGTAGTAAGGTAATGGTGTAATGCTGCAGCTGCGCTAGTGTGCTTGTGTGTACATATAATTATATATACAATAGTAATAATAAGTAACTAAATGTTTTACTCAATTGAACTGAAACAATGATACGGATCGAGGCCACTTGTATGTGTCCCCATCGTTTAGCAGTGTTGAAGAAAGCGACATCAGGCCACTCTTGTGCGAGGTATCCGTCTACCATCGACGGACATGTTTAGATCCTCTTGGCAAATTAGTAAATTAATAAAAAAAATAAATAAATTATTATTTTTTGATAAATAGATCCAAACATAGCAAAAAATTTTCATTTGCCATTTATCACTTTAGAGTGACAAATAAAGGCAAATAGAAAATCCTCCCACTCACATCTCTTCCTCCTATGCATGACATGTGAATGAGAGTGCAATTATTAGGGATATAATTGTCTTTATATGTGTCATTTCTCATTTGCTAAGGAATCCAAATATTAGAAATTGACAAAAAATTTACCAACTTTATTTGTTATTTGCCATTTGTCAAGAAATCCAAACATGTCCAAAGTTAATGCACTACGGGCCACTACATCCTGGATGTGTTTCATCTCATGAATTTTGATTCATTGGTTTTACCTCCCGTGTTTATACTAACTATAATTAGCTTGGGGAGTGACACTGAATCAATCAAGTTCATTTCACGAATCAATAAAAAAAGTAGCAGAAGTGAAATATATGATACGGAGTACTGCCTTAATCCAATTGCTCATCATCATACTCCCACTGTCAAGGAAAATATGCAGGTTTTCTTTGGATAAAAGATTCAAGTATTACAAAACATTAAAGCAGGATACAACATATTGGCAATGAATTCCTTTTGCATATTTCAAACTTGCATCGCCCTATCAACTAAGACAGAGTCAAGACTATGTCTGAAACACATATGCTCATAAGCAAGCGTCTTGTTTGCTTGACCTATCAGCTACCGAAACATTGTATTTCTCAAAAAAAAACTAAAAACTTGTATTTAGGTACGAGTAACCAAATGAACAGGCGGGCGCGCTCGGCTCAAACAATGGACAAGCGTCGGTTGTTCAGACCGACATGCATGCTTCATCGTTGTCATCGTCTCTTTCCGCCCTTCGTGGCAATTCCACCCCTTGTTTGTTTGCGAGTCCCGGAAGACCACGTAGCCACGACAAGCCGACAGCCGCATCTGCTCCGTAGCTAGGATAGCCGGATAGAAACAACATTGTGCTCTGCCTATGCATCCAGATTTGTTGCTCTGCTCTCTCTCTCTCTCTGTTTAGTACTGGTATGCGCTGTACTTGTATGGTGACTCGAGAGTTTGTTGTGTAGTATAGGAGCGTGTACAACGCTAGGCGCTTATCAGCCGGTACAGGCCGTTTCTTTGTTATCGAGGAATCTTGCATGCAGGCATGCAACAAGTTGGGCGCTTACGGACAGCAGCGACGCTTGGTGAAGCAGCGGCACCTACACAGGCTCTTGCGTGATTTTGTGGAGGTGGACGCTTCTCTGCAGCACGAAACCACTTCCACTGGTCGGCAGTTAGTACACACAAGCGTCTCCAAAACATATTTCCATTGTAGATTAATTTGTTTAGAGCCCGTAATGGTACTGTATTTCTGTATAAGAGCCCGTGCATTGTACAAGCCCTAAGAGTGTGGATTAGGCTGAGCTGTTGCTGGTATCATGTTAGCCCATGATTATTAGCAATGGGCAATGCTACGGTACACTCTTTACTTCTTAGGAGGTAATATCTCAAATAAATCTAAACCCTTAATTTTTCAAATTTTTTAATTTTTAAAAATTATTTAATCAATCAATTAATTAATCTAAAAAAAAATATTGTCAAATCCTAAATCATGGAAACAACCGTGGGTGCGCGCCTTGACCCTTTCTTTTTCCGTAATTCCTGCCTTACTTGATAATCATGTAAATACAAATATATTTATTGATAAATAGATTTCTAGATATTTTATTGTCACATTTTAAATTTATACACCAAAATTATTTAAAAAATCTATAAACGATTGTAACGTACACACGTACACACAAATCAAGTGACCGAGAAATATATCACTAACTAATAAAATACATTAAACAAACAAGTCATATTATGAACATGTCATGTCACGTCACGTCACATGAAGATAAGGCTCACGTACAAATTCAAATGTATTATTGTCACATGTAAAATTAAATGACAATCAAAATATATAGAGTTCAAAATTTGTCAAGTAAAAAAGATTTATCATATCCGTCATATCTCACCTGTATCAATCAAATCTAGAAAAAAAAATTCTTATATGTAAAACTTTCCTAATTTATCCTACATTACCAAATAATAAAATATTTCACATATGTAACGCCCCGAGTTTTCCTAGGATATAGACTGCCCTCACAGACCAACATCAGTCTTTTCGGCGCACTTTGTCCTCACTCATGCGCCCCCGAGAAAGAACTTCCCAGTCGGTCACCCATCGCTCCAGGCCAAGCACGCTTCAGATGAGCTTCCGAAAAAAAAGTTGCAACTTATTGATATGAGTATTCTATTAATCCTATTAAGCTCTGAGCCGAGGTCTCACAACATATTAACTTCTTAGAGGTAAGATGTGACTATAACCGTCCGTTCAAAATAAATGAAGGGCTCGCAGTCATTTGGGAGTACCGTAGCAAAGCCCATTAGCAAGTAAAGCCGCGTTAAGGAATGAAGTTTATCTAGACAGTGGCCACAGCTATACTCGGCAGTTGATCATTGTCCGGCCAGTTCCAGCTCAGTGCTGTAGGCAGTGCAGTGCAGTGCTGCCGTGCAACAAACGACCGCACTGACTTCTGCTGCTGTCAGGTCACAGGTGTCCTCTCTTCCATGCCATTGGCTTATTTATACATACAGTAATTGCCTTGAGGGACCGAGTAATCGAAGATGACTGACTATTCACTATCCACACCAATGCGTACATGTGTTCAGATTGATTGTCGTGTGGATGGATCGGATCGCAATTCTGAAACGAAGGCTAGTCACTGGTTACGTACTGATCGCTTTATCATTCCCGGCCCTTTACACTCTGTACGTATATAAGTGTTCTATATTCTGTTCATTATTGTTCTATAAGAAAAGCGCTAGCTAGATTTACCTTTCATCAAGGAACAACAAGAGGAAGAAGAAAACGCTAGCTTTAGCCCGAGTGGTGCGATCGCTCCCCACCCACCAAACAAAAATCCAGACGAGACCAAGTGGACTGCCAAGTGACAAGCCAATTATATTAGTTGCCGTCGTCGTTGATGCTTTCCTTATTCGATCTGCTCCCCAAAAACGCAGCTGTTGCGGCCTTCAGTAGTTCAGTGCTCATCTCGCTCCCAGCAGGTTAATTATACATTTTTTTTTTAGAAAGTTAAAATGAAGAGGTTATACGTCCAACACACTACAAAATCATGCTTGTGGACGATGATGTGTTCTGGTCATGCGCAAGACCATGTTCATATCAGCACTATTTCAACAGAAAACAACAATAATGTTTGTCTCTCGTAAATATTTAGCATAAGTTAAATTTTAATGAAGTGAATAGTACCTGAAGACCCTGTTTGGAACGTAGGAATTTTTTCTTGTGAAAATAATTTTTTTTCTTGTTTCTATGAACCGATTCCTGTAAAATTCATGTTGAATTCGTATAAAACTCCTGTGTTTTAAACGAGCCCTGAAAGTGGCGAGCCACTGCATTTGACATAGTTTATTCTGTATCTGGTAGTACATATCTTACATTATTACATCATGAGTTGCTATTATTGCTAACACATACTGTACGTAGTACATACGCACACAAAAGATTGAAGAAGAAAAATGTGCAATACATATATAGTGCAACAACGAAATAAATTAAACCTACACGTACAGCTAGCAGCTATTGTTTGTATCTGCAGTCGTCCCAGCAACCAAAACAACGGGGACTCGAAAACATAGGCACGTATACGTACTGCATATGTACATATACTACAATACGAGTACATTTTATGATGGTTGTACTCCTCTGTAGCACGTACACCTGATCCGATCCTATGCATGCACACCGTACCAAGCATATGTACGTGACGTGCCGTGTGTTTGATGTGCAGCAGTATTATTAATTAAAATCTCCGATGGACTTCCGGTGGCCGGCCGAGCGATCAGCCGATCACGCGGCGGCGATGGCTGCTGGATCCTTCCTGCTGCTGCATGTAGTAGGGGAGCAGCGTTCTGGCGGCGGAGCTGGTCGTAGAAGCGGCGGATGAACTCCTCCGCGTCGGCGTCCACGGCCTGGCCCTGGGTGCCGACGCCTTCGTCCTCGTCGGACGAGTAGTTGGACACCCGCACGGAGAACTCGCCGGTGTCTGCGCCCGGGACCAGCAGCAGCGTGGGGGATGATGCCGCAGCGGCGGCGGCGTAGTGCTCGATCCTGGCGTCGGGGAGGGAGAGGGAGCCGTAGCCTGCCGTCGTACAGCTGGTACGACCTGTACTCGTGTCGTTCCTCCTCGGTCACCGCGCCGCCGAGGCAGGGGAGGTAGGCGGGGCTGTTGGTGCAGGCGTAGTCGCGGCGGCAGTGGCGCAGCGCGTGTGAGAACTCGGCCTTTCGCTTGAGGAGGCGGAGGAGCCTCCGCTTGTTGGAGAGGCCGTTGCGCGCACGTAGCTCCACAGCCGCTTCCCCACCGCCGGCGCGTGCGTACTGTAACGAGTACGATCGACGGGACCGACGTCGTACGTGGAACCAGAGGATTGGGATGGGCGGGCGATATATCTTGAGCTGAGGTAGTACGTTGGAGCTGCTTGCTGCAGGGTGCCTGGGTCTGGAGGCACGGCACAGGAAAACAAAAACTAGCTGTAGAGCTCGCTTAGCCTGCAAGGGCTGGGAGGCTGTGCTTTTGGTGGGCCGGCGACATTTGGTTGGATAATTCTTCCGATCCCCCGTCCACCTTGCATTATATTATTGGCTTTAAGCTTTTCGGTTGGTAGTTCAGTTTAATTATTCCTTGCCGCTATCTATCTAGCCCTGTCTGGGTCTGTGTCTCGCTGCGTGCTGCGCCAACGGTTCCCTTCCCTCTCGATCGCCGCCACTGCCAGCCGCAGTACTGTACGCACGGGCAAACAAAGCGAAAGCATCATGGCCCGGAATTGCCCGCGCCGTCCGTCCGGTTTCAACCTTGAGTTGAATTCTACGAGCATGTTATAGAAACAGATGGAGTACATACACATACGGCGCTACAACACAAATCGCTCGCAGCAAGTGTGCTGTGTTTCCTTAATCGATCTGGTCACCACCGGATCATCCAAACTCTAAAGTGTTGTGGTAGTCCTGCTGACTCCTGATGGATGAGCCGTCACGACACGACAGGTTTCGTCTCGCCACAAACGCGAGAAAAAGAGAAAAGAAAAGGACAGGACAGGAAAGGAAAGGAAAGAAAAATCCTTTTTTTTTCTTCTTCTCATTCATTCAGACAGAAAACTCAAAACTGCAAGGAACGAAGAAGAAGAAAAGCGCGCACGGAAAACAATGTGGAGGCCGGGGCCATCAATCATGGATTTCTTATTCGTTCTTCGACGACGATGGATGATTGACGACCCTGACCGTAGCTTTTGAGTTTTGACAGTACTACGTTTCGCCAGGGTTCACATGAACGATGCTCTCTCGCTCCAGTTGCTCATCCACAGATGCACTCGTGACCTCGACTTGCTTTGCATTGTGACCAAACTAGAGTACAATACAGCACAGCATGGCATGTCATCTGATCCTTTCGTTTTTGCCCCGGGGTAGAGGTTACCAGATTAAAAAGGTCACCTAATAGTCCGTACTAGTACTCAGTATGATATACGGTATCTCCCTATAATCTGCTTTTGTACTAGTACGTATATACTGTCAGCTCCAATGTCAGCCCCTGGTACGTAGTCTACAGTAGTTTTCAGAACACCACAACAGCAACAGTCTTGCAGCAAACAATCAACAAAGTTTACGTAGCAATGCCGCCTGATCGAGTCCGGCCGTCCAAGCTTGGAAGAAATTCATTAAAGACCAATTCCACGTACGTACGAGCACTGCAATGCAATGCTGCATCGATCAGGGGGTCTCTCCGTCCGATCCTTTTTCACGTCTCGTGCAGCTGGGAAAGCTCTCGTCTTTCCTTTCTTCTTTTTCTCATGCATGATTATTCGTTACTTGTTAGCCGTTGTCAGTTGAGCAGCTGATATAATGTCCATACGTATGTACGTACTACCGTGGTGCAACGGTAAAACATAAATTTGGAGGGCGACAATAGTCATATAATACTCTTATCTTATGGAGTATAGGAGTATATATACTATCAACATAAACATAAACACAAAGCTTAGCTAGCGGCACAAGATATATAGGTCGAGTTGTGTGCAGGGAAATTGAAAGAACATGCATGAGTACGTGTTTTCTTTTTTCTTTTTACTAGCAAATGCTTGTGCGTTGCAACGGGAGTTTCAAAAATTTCAACATGATAAGAGTATAAAAACATAGTGATTCTTAGGTCATGTATTACAAAGGGAGCTAAAAAATCCTTTGCTATGGCTATAGTTCAGAGTTTTTTTCTATACAAATTCAGCACACTTTATGATCATTGTCAAGTGCACACGTTTGTCGTTGATCAAAATCAATTTTTACAGTTAAGAACGGACCTACCAGTTCAATTGTTTTAAGAACTGACCACACCAACTTCCAGCAATTTCATTCGAATTTGTACCTGCCCTTTTCTATAGAAAAAAATTACCTGCTTAATGAATTAGACTATTTGGTTTGAAATTTGACATTTCATAACTATATTTTTCTCTCTTGTAGAGCTATCTCAAATTCATAAGGTGGAAGATAGAAATTGATTCTATAATCACTGCAAAAGTTTCTCCTCTACAACTATAATTTCTTTCTTGTATGGCTAACAATAGTTTTCAAATATATTCCATATATAACCATATTAGTTTATCTATATCTAATTTTTTTTAGAATGAATTCAATTCCAAGAATCAAACATGGCATATTTTAATTTGATCATGGCCATAGCTATTAATATCCCTTACTTTGGAAAAAAATAGTCTCAGCTGATCATAAAGGTAATTACCCCACAGCAGAACATTACTTCCATCATTCACCGAGTTATATAGCCAAAATTATTTGTCAGATCAGAGATGCACACATGGGCAACTTTCATGCAATATCACGACCTCCAATATTAGACCAGGCCCCTGACCTATTGAACTGGATTGTTCAGTTTAGTTTACTTGAATCAACAAAGAACAGAGGATTAGAGCCTAGTGAAAAAGATAAACAACTTATCCTCACAAACTCTCTTTCTCGCTCACAGAACTCCATCCGAGTTAACTTCATCCTGCGTCTCCCAACATCACCGTGATAGGTGTTGGAGTAGTACTGTAGTAGCCCGCGGGGCAGGTATTGTACTCCTCTCCGTGGAGCTTGTACAGGTGCTTGGGGGCTGGTTCTTGCTGCCCACGGAGGCCGGCTCCGTGAGGGACACGCGAAGAATATGTCAGTCGCTGCAACCATGGTGGTGTGTGCTGACGCCGTTTCGCAGATTGCTCGTGCACGGGTCCTCATCAAGCCGGCGGTGGTTGCGGAGGCGCCTTCCTCGGTGGAGGCAATGAGCACTAGACATTGGCAATCGAGGCGAGCAGAACCGCGTTGGGGCTCGGGATGTTTCTCCGACGCGGCCGAGGCTCGCACATCGACAACGGGTCCGCTGAGGGCCGAGGCGTGGGGTGGGAATGAGGGCTGACCGGCGGCAGGCCGCGGGCAGACGGCATTTGGCGCGAGCTCCGAGTGGTCGGGGTGACATGGCCGGGTCGTCAGACACCAGGGGGAGTCGGGGAGGCAGGGGCCTACAGAGGGCCGAGGTGCGGAGAGGGACGGCCGGCGACAGGTCGCGGGCAGACGACGGCCGGCGCGAGCTCCTAGCGTCCGGGCCGTCAGGCGCCGGTGGAGTCAGGGAGGGAGGGAAGCCGCCGGTGGCCGGCGCGTCAGCGTCGAATCAGCTGGCGGGCGCCGAGCGGGATCTCGGTGCTGGACCCGTTTCCTCGTGCGGGAGGCGTGGTGGGGCTGGTGGTCCCACTTGTCGGGGGCACGCGGGTCGCAGACTGGGCCAGCGGAGCGAACGGGGCGAAGAGTGGTGTGGACGATTCTAGTTTCGTTTTTTTAGTAGTGTAGAGATTCTTGGGTTGGCAGCAGCAGCCACGTGTCGTCTGCTTCTCGTTTCCTTAACCTGGCGACCTTTTGACAACACCGGATGCATGGGATGGATGGATGAACCATTCAACGGCCTCATCAAAGGCAAAGAAAAAAGCTTTATCCGTGCCGGACTTCACCACTTCACCACTCACCAGGAAACGTCGTCCTCTTCATCACACAAGAGACGTACAAGAACCACAAACAAAAAGCGAGCACGGGGAAACGAACAATGTTAAGGACATGCTTCTTTTTGCATTGGCAACAATAATGTGAAGGCCTGTAGGTCTCCAACCATGACTTGATGGATTCTTATTCTTTTGTTTCTTTAATTTTATGCCACTTGGCATCAATCCAAACATG
This sequence comes from Microstegium vimineum, assembly GCA_022036555.1. Taxonomy (NCBI): domain Eukaryota; kingdom Viridiplantae; phylum Streptophyta; class Magnoliopsida; order Poales; family Poaceae; genus Microstegium; species Microstegium vimineum. The sequence continues at coordinate 22,428,948 of CM039137.1, forward strand.
CGGATGATCGTGCCTGGGACGGCATCCCAACTCCCAAGCAAAACAAACTGGCAGCGGATATGCCTCTCGGGGCGGGGCGCTGGCGGTGGCGTCGCCTGGGCTCGACTGCGCTACAGGCGGATGCGGCCGGCCGGCGAACGCGATCGCCGCATGCCGCAAACGAGAGCGAATGATGGATAAGGATGACTCTGTTGGACTCGGGGTCCACTTGGTTATTGGGCTCGAGAGTAATGCTTGGGCCTGCCTATTTAGTCCATAGAGCCAGCCCAAACCTCCCTGCAGGATTCCGGCTCGCGTACGCGAGTCTGAAATGAATACTCCACTTCAGCACCTTGCTTTTGCATGCAATCTTACGTGAGCAATTTAATTTGCTAAAAAAAAACGTGAGCAATTTAATAATTTTGTCAGGACGAGGGAAATGTTTCCACTTCCGCCGGCTATAAATTGATGTGTTTCATAGCTACCCTCTAGGTACATCTTTCGAGTTATCTAAGGATCATGATCTTAGTAGCCATATTCTCACCGAGGAACCGGAACATGAAACGAGAACGGAAACTTGGGATGCTATTTTATAACGTGCGAACGAGAACATTCGTTTTTTCGGGACGTGGACGTTCCTGGCTTCTAAGATCGTGATCCCCTCCTCATGCCAATTGTACCGAAGAGGTATATCCTTACAAACAGGAAATTTGAAATTACAGATCCACACCTCGTTCCCCGTACCCTACGCACTGGAAACTTTGTGACTATGGTATATCATACAATACAATTTGTAATTTGTCATCTTTGCTATGTTGTTATTTTAGGGATGACTCGCCGTCTGAATGAAAGAGCATGTATCAAGGAACCTAAACCCTGGACACAGTGGAAATAAATATTAAACTAATGGCAATGCTTTTGACAATGAAATAGCTTGTATCAAGGAACCTAAACCCTAGAAACAGAGTAAATAATTATTAAATTAATGGCAATGCTCCTGGCAATAATAAGTAAATACAATAAAATGTATTGAATTTATCTATTAATCTTGTTGGTTCAAGCAAGGGGTAGGGTGGGGTGGATTAACTTTATGAATACAGAAAATGTGACAATCCACTTTTGTTAACTTTGTATGGAAGACTACCGGTTAATCTCGTGTAAAATTGTTATGATTCCAAGATATAATTGAACTTCCATGTGTAATTTGATCATGGTCAGGCATTCGTCTACTGAATAATCTCACCATAGTTATGATTCCGAGTTAAATTGTATTGTTTTCATCATCAAATGAATCAACCGCAGATTCATGGAGTCACTATATCAATATGCATAAGTTATATTCATGAATAGCCATCATTCTGCATAACTACATAATAGAGTTTCAAAACCTCATGCCATAAGTCAGTGCACCATGGAAACTCTATTATCTTGGAAACCCAATTGAAAGTTGTGATTCGACATGAATTTGTCAAGTTTCATGCATGGAAAGAAAAACGCACAAAAAAACTCTCACAAATATATAGTTGAAGAGACACTAATTAATAATTATTTTGATAAGCAGATAACCAACTTAAAAATTAAAGCACAGTTCCACAAACCGCAACGCAACAGAGGCGCCGGCTGGCCTGCCGGCGGGCATCCACGGACCACTGTCCAGGCCACCTGCATGAGTGCATTTGGAGTAGCAAAGCACGCCACCGTACGTGCACATAGTAGATAGATAGATATTCACAAGGCACGTAAGACAAGGCGAACAAACTAGGCATCTCTCTTCATCCAGGGATGGAGAATCCAATACACTGGCCTGGCCAGCAGTGCCGTTCACAAACTCAGTACTCAGCATCAGTATAATCCCGCGGACTACAACTACAATGGGATATATCCATATATACATCTTTCGTCGACTCACACAAAGAAACGCCGCCAAAATCGTGTGCGAGCGCGAGCTACCTCCATGGCGGCGGCGGCGGCTAGCCGGAGCAGGGAGGAACGGTGGAGCCTCGCCGGCAAGACGGCGCTCGTCACCGGAGGAAGCAAGGGGATCGGGTAAAGTACACGCGTCCACTCATGCCTGCCTGCCTGCACACACGCACGTTCAGTCGCTGGCCGGGTTGGTTGCTCATGGTTCTGAGTTGTGACGACTGACAGCCGCGCGATCGTGGAGGAGCTGGCAGGGTTCGGGGTGCGCGTGCACACGTGCGCGCGCACCGCCGCCGACCTGCACGAGTGTCTGCGCGGGTGGGCGGCTGACGCACACCTATCAGGGCTTGTCACGGCGTCCGTCTGCGACGTGTCGGTGCGTGGCGACAGGGAGCGGCTGGTGGCCGCGGCGCGGGCGGAGATGGGGCCGAAGCTGGACATCCTCGTCAACAACGCCGGACAGACCATGTTCGGCTTGGCCACGGACACGCCCCACGGCGACTACGCGCGCCTCATGGCCACCAACCTCGAGTCCTGCTTCCACCTCGCGCAGCTGGCGCACCCGCTGCTCCTCCTCGCCGCCGGCGCCGGCGCCGGAGGCAGCGTGGTGGTGAACGTGTCCTCCATCGCGGGGCTCGTGGCGTACCCGGCGCTGGCGGCGTACTCGGCGACCAAGGCCGGGCTGAACCAGCTCACGCGCAGCCTCGCAGTGGAGTGGGCCGGCCACGGCGTGCGCGTCAACTGCGTCGCGCCGGGTGGCGTCCGCACGGACATCACCAGCACTAGTGGGCTCGGGTTGGACCCGGAGACGGAGGCGAGGATGACGGAGGCGGAGGTGGCGCGGGTTCCCTTGCGCCGCCTCGCTGAGCCCGAGGAGATCGCGTCCCTTGTTGTGTTCCTTTGCATGCCCGCTTCGTCCTACGTCACCGGGCAGGTCATCTGCGCTGACGGTGGCCGCACCATTGCTGCCTAGGCGGCCTGATGAACAGCTTCAGGAGCGCCGTCCCCGCGTGCTCGATTGACAGCCAGTGAATATTCAAGGAAGAAGAAACTTGATTTGGTTTTTTATGTATTTTTATTAAAAGTTACTTTTATGTTTTATTGCTCATCTTTTGTATTCACATTTATTCTTCTTGATGAAATATATCCGATATGATACTCGTTTCATCGACAAGAATTCCTCTCGGTATCGGGTGCCGCCGTCAAACCGTTTGGCTTTCGGGTGAGTTGGAATCGGAATCCGTTGTGGACTCGTTAGTCGTTGCATATATACTTGGGCGCAATAGCAGCCGTGACGCCGGATCTCGCACAGCCAAGCTCGCCACAGCTCAAGGCGCCGCGCAAGCAATGGACGAGGAACCAGAACCGGCCATGCCGAACTGCGTGGAAATCACGTCCGAGACGACGCGACTGGACCTGAAGCCCCGGCCTTTCGGCGGCGGCGAGCTGGTGCTGTGCCTGGCAGTAACGGAGTGCCACACGTGGCTCGGGATCGGGGGCCGGAGCGGGCGGATCCGCCGCCCCAGGCGCCTGAGCAAGAACATATCGCTGCTGGGCTTCGGTGGCGGCGGCGGCGGCGGGCCCGACTACCTGCCGAGCAGCGGCGACGACTGCCGCCGCCTCATCGGCCGGATGATCAAGCTCTGCCGCAGGAAGGAGGAGGAGTACCGGTACCTGAGCCCGGCGTGCTGGGACAAGGCCGTGCCGTCGGGCATCGAGCGCGCCCTCGCCGTCGCCGGCACGTGCGAGGCGCAAGTGGACATCAGCGTCCGCTTCGAGTTCGTCTACTCCGAGCAAAAGGCGCTGCTGCTGGCGTGCGTCGACAACGGCAACAACGGCGGTGGTGACTCAGCCGCCGGGTGGAGGAACGGCGACGCGCCGTCGTCGTGCCCCATCTGCTTCGAGGAGATGTCGCGGGAAGCGGGCGAGGTGACGGACCTGCCCGGGTGCACGCACGGCTTCCACCCCTGGTGCATCGCCGCGTGGTTCCATAAGGCGTCGACGTGCCCGGTGTGCCGGCGCGATCAGTTGCTGTATCTCCGGCCAGATTACGTGCATCTGCATGCCGTCATGACTACTTCGTTTGATTCAGTCGCTGTATAAGGCAGGCATGCGATTTCTAACAATGAACTGTGATGCTATGCCGCAATTCCCGTCACTAACTTCGCTTGTATACATACATACATACAATCTGATTTGAGTCTGAGGTATCTGTATCATCATAAGCAACTCAAATCTGATTCAAACATGTTATCAAAAAAAAAATCTGAATCAAACAAGAACACATGCTACTACCGTGTATATATGATGATGATCATATCAAGAGGACGTAGAGGAGGATGCCCACCCTCGTAGAGTGCCACACCTTCACGAACACGTGCTTCCTCACCCAGCTTTGACGGAGTACTTAAGATTTATTAAAGTAAGTAATACTCTGTCATGATTAATTAAGGGCGACGGTTTTTATTCGCCCGTTTACAAAAATATCAACGATATTTGATAGACATTATTTATGACTGGACCCCTAGATATGCATGGCACTAATGGACTGATGCTGTTAACAAAAATAATATATGGAGTAGTATATTGTTAAGTTAAGGGTCAACTTATATGTTGATCCATTCAATCAAGGGGGAGAACTGATGTTAAGTTAAGAGTGAACTTACTCTGTGTTAATCCATTCAATCAGGGGGGGGGGGGGGGGGGGGGGATACTAGAGTCAATCTCGTTTGATGATCGAGTCCACCACTCCAATTAGGTGCGCCATGATCGGAGGTGCATGCTGATCATTTCCTACTGGTTTGCACCATGATTGGAGTTGCATGCTGACCGTTTTCTACCGGCTCGGACCCGCCATGCCATAACAGAGTTTTCTAGTGATCGCTAAAACTTAACTCAGAAACAAATTGGCTAGGGATGGTTCTCACCACGACAGGTGGGGATGTGTAGCTAACGCGTGGATTATAAAACATTTAATTTACCATACGTACGGTTATAATAATACACGGTGACCCACATGTAAACTCAACAATCTTCACCACGTTCTAAGGGATGGTTCTCACATAACTTAATCGCCAACCGGGCCACCCTTCGGTCTCTGCGTTTTGCCCGACGATTGCTTTTTCACTAGTGACTGACTGCTTCTTAACCGAGTAGGCGCGGAACATTAACAACCATATATGCATCCTTGATCTTAAGTAAGTGCTAGTTAATCATGAAATTATTGTGTTCATATCATTAGGCCAGTGATTCTAATGGGACAATCGCGTTTAACTTCTAATAGTGCAACATGGGAGGCGCGCGTGATGGGGCAGGTGTTATTTCCGGGGATATCGAATACGGGGCGTGAGCGAGAACATTTGGCTTGGACGCTTGTTTTGTACATCCTAGGAATCTTTTCTTCAAACTAACGCGCCTCTAAGAATTGATGGATTCATCTCAACCAAACAAACCAAAATTCCGATGGTGATTTAAAAGTTCAAAGCCACTTGACTGCTAGATTTGAGTATTAGCATACGCCTGTGCTCTCCCGTCTCCCAACCACCGCCAGCACCGCCCACCTCCAAGCCACTGAAAAATTGTGATTTAGAGGTCCAAAACCCCTTAACTCCTAAGGACCCTCAAGGTTGAGTCTTAGCATAACGCATGTGCTCTCCCGTCTCTCAACCGCCGCCACCCACCTCCATGCCACCGCTCAGTTTATGTTATGTGGATCTTTGTTGATCTAGATTTTGGTTTATGGTACCTGAAAGTGCATGTTTGGTTTTGGTAATTGAGTGACAACTTAGGTGGACTAATATGTGTTTAATGTGAGACACACAGGTGATTTAGTCCTTAGGTACACAAGTGTGAGCAACCAATAAAGTCATGAAGAGATAGCTTGTGCATATTTATGCTGCTCAACTTGATGATGAAGGAGCTCATAGCATATGAAACATGACATGGAGTCATGTGACAAGGTGGAGAAGGTCAAGGCATGACTTAGCTTGATGGACCGGTTGCAAGCGTGAAGGGCAAGTTGGAGGTTTGAAGCGTTTGACCGCGTGACGGGAGGCTTGAGCAAGACTTGACACCGATGGACGAAGGCAATGGTGAAGGGCAAGTGAATTCAAGATCGATGAACCAATATGTCACGTGATGATATGAAGTGGATCATATCATTTGTGATAAGTTGGTGCATGGGTTGCATCAACATTGGAGAAGAGAAGTGGATCATATCATTTGTGATAGGTTGGTGCATGGGTTGCATCAACATTGGAGAAGGAGATGAAATGGAATGCACAAGGCAAAGGTATAACTTAGAGCATTTCATTTCACCGATCATAGATCTTTAGAGAAGTGTTTGACCGGGTTGAGTTATAGGAAAAGTCGTACTATCAAGAGGGATGCATAGTAGACTAGCTTGATGAGGTTAAGAGTGCTCAAGTGACTAGTCTAGAAGACGTTTGAGAGACGCCGTGCAAAATCGTATATCTTAGAAGAGTGTTTTGGTGGCTCTCTGTCGAGCTACCGGTACTACTGGTCTCCCACCGGTAGTATTGGTGGTCACCGGTGGTACCGCTCAGGTCCCGGCGGCTCTTTCTCGCACGCGAGGGCACTTAAAAGATGTGCTGAAAAATGAGCAACCGGTAGTACCGGTGAGCAACCGGTAGTACCGGTCAGCTAACTTTATGCAACGGTCGGAAGGCTCCAACGGTCGGATTTCTTGGACCGGTAGTACCGGTGGGAACCGGTAGTACCGGTACTGCTTTGGGAGCTGCGGGGATAAATAGGACGCCCCTTCCCTTGGGGCGGCACCCACCCCCATTATTCCACTTCTACATCTGAGAAAAAGGGTCCCAAGTGCCTCTCTCTCCCCATGCTCCTAGGCTTCAATCCATGGTGGATTTGTGAGAGAGAAGTGAGATTTGAGAGTGGAGAGGATCGATCTACGACTTGAGCATTCGATTTCCTCTTCTTGTCGGCTTGCTTTGCATTTGTTACTCTTGGATTCTTGGAATCCTAGCCGACTAGGTGTTCTTCGAGATTGCCTGTGTTGATTCATTTGTGAGGGCACCCGAATCGTTTGTATTACCCCTTCGATCCTTAGTGGAAATCTTGGGCTAACCTTTGTGGTTGCTTGAGGGAAATCTTGGGCTAACCTTTGTGGTTGCTTGAGGGAGGCAAGGAGGTGGAAGAGACTCCAACCTTTGTGGTCACCTCAACAACGAGGATTAGGAACTCCTTTGTGGGGACCGAACCTCGGGATAAATCTTGAGTCTCGCGTGCTTGATGTTGTGGAGATAGCTTCGACTATCCTTTGTTCTTGTGTTCTTCGTGTTCTTCCTCTCTTCCTCAAATTTCATAGGTTGGGAAGGCCCGATCTACAAATTAGAGAGGAACCAATCCAAGCAAAGCTCAACATCATCATCCTCAACCTCAAGGAGTGTGGGGAAAAGCTCAGATCCGGATTCAAAGCTCATCTTCCTTCGATTTCGGAGCTACAGCGCTACCACCGGTAGTACCGGTCAGCCACCGGTAGTACCCTGTCCTACTACCGGTAGTACAGTTCGGGGGTTTGCATTCTCTACTCACTAGCTTATACTTATTGTTTCATACTTGTGCTAGTCTTTAGTGGTTGCTTTAGTAACTAGTATAGCTTGTGTATCTTGCTAGTTACCTTCTTGCTTGTGTAGCATAGAAGTAGCTATTGAGTGACTAATTGACTTATGTAGTTTTGTTAGTCACATTACTTAGCTTGTGTAGCTAAGCTTTTTGAGCTCTCTAGTTTGGCTTGTGTAGCCTTGCTTTTGAGCATTACTAGTGAGCTTAGGCTTTGTGCGCTTTGCTTTCACTAGCATGTGTAGGAGCTCCCGATTTGCTTAGAGTACTAGTTGCTTAGGTTTATGTGACCTTGCAAACTAGACTTGTTAGGTGAGCTTCCTAGCTCGGCACCGTCGTAAGCTTTCTTATCATAATTTGCTAGGTGCTAGTGTTATAAGTAGAGGGTGTGTTGTGTTGGCTAGACCAATAGTTTTAATTCCGCATTTATTTCGGTTAGCCAATGCGATAAGTTTTTAGATACGCCTATTCACCCCCCCCTCTAGGCCAATTAGGTCCTTTCAGTACCATTGTCGAGGTGACGACGATGATGACACGTTGGAATAATGTCTCTTCGACCTCTCTCTACCTCGCTGATGTTCAATCTAACGTCGGTGAAGGGATCATGAGAGTTTGGTCTATCAGATCTATTGTTGTTTTTCAGATCATGACTTTGGTGTGATTATCAGAGGAAGTAGTTGGTTGGCTTTCAATGCGGCGATCTCAAACTATTCTTTTGGCTTGTTTTACAGTAAGGTCGGACATCTTCAACACGATGTTTTGATGGTGAAGGATTGCAATCATGCATTCTTTGGATGTTTCCTCAAGCAAATGTTCTTTCATTAGGGGTATTAGATCTCGTTGCCAACATCGAGTGACTTTTTTCTGTCTTCAAAGCCTTTTATATCGTGGGCGTTTGCAGTGCGATCTTTAATCTCCAACAGACAGCCAACCTTCCTTCGAAGAAGAAGAAGAAGAAGAGAAGAAGAAGAAGAAGAGTGATTTGATTTCAAATGTATTTTAGAGGTCATTTTATGTTTTATTGTTCATCTTTTGTATTTGTCTTTATTTTTCTTGGAATATAGGAGTATCAGATATGACACTCGTCTCATTGACAAGAATTCCTCTCGGGTCCCGCCGTCAAACCGTTTGACTTTCGGGCGAGTTGGAATCGGAATCGGAATGCGTTGTGGACTCGATATCGATAGTTGTTGCATATACTTCGACGCATTATATAGCAGCCGTGACGTTGGATCTCGCACAACCAAGCTCGCTGCAGCTCAAGGCCCCGCACAAGCAATGGACTGGGAACCGGAACCGCCTGGTGATCAAGTCCAAGACGACGCAGCTGGACCTGAAGCCCCGGCCTTTCGGCGGCGGCGAGACGACGACGCGGGGCCAGATGGTGCTGCACCTGGCAATCACGGAGTGCCACACGTGGCTCGGAATCGGGGGCCGGAGCGTGCGGGTCCGTCCCAGCCACCTGAGCAAGGAGATATCGGTGGCCCTGGACGCCACCGCCGCCAATGGTTGCGGCGGCGGGGGGCCGACTACCTGCGGTTCGGCGACGACTGCCGCCGCCTCATCAGCCGTGTGATCAAGTACTCCCTCAGGGCTCCTTTGGCCCTTTGGGTGTAGTGACTCCAAAACCACATGTATTTAAGCCCCCAAGGGAAATTCTCCACTGCACTTGCCACCCCTGTCCCCCAGGAGACAGAATCCCCTTGGGGAATAAAACCCTGGCTACCATTTGGGAACATGGGGATATAAATCCCGAATGACTAAAAATATTCAGAATAATCACAAAAACATAGAGAATTCAGAAATGGTGTTTTCTTCGGATAAAACTTAGCACAGTAGATAATTTTAGTATTGACGCATGATTACAATCAAAATTTGTATAGGCTTTCAGAGTATGGAAGTAAGGCAAGACCTATAATTACATTTTGTTCAAGCAAGAAATAAACATAAATACATCATGACAATCTGATCTCTTAGCACATTTGATGATGATACTTCATCTTGATGGTGTCTCTTCACACATGAGCTGCACACTCAAACCTGCTTCTTGATGGTGTCTCTTCACACATGAGGTGCACACTCAAACCTGCTGCATTAACAAACAATTTGTCATCACAGAAGGTTGGAATAATGATGAAAATTATTGTAGGATCTTAAGAAAGGTAAATAACCTAAGAAGATTGATGGCTAAGAAGATTGATATCTAGTAATTGTACACATAAGCATAAATACTATAGAGGTTCATGTAGCCTTGATGCAGGCTACTGTCAGTAGCCACTAAAGAACTGCAGACAATCAGTTTGTTTATGTCAGAAATTGTATGAGAAGCTACTCTTGTTGTTTTAATCTATGCATTCAAATCCATTAACCTATTGTTCAACTAAAAAAGAAAATCTCAGCTCGCTTTAATAACATGTGGTTGCCGCTAACATGTGAAGGAGTTCAAAAGGTGCATTCAAATTCCTATTTCTGGAAAAGATGCAGTTTTAATGAATACTGGTATGTGCTACAACTATTGCCAACTAACTTGATCTAGCCCAGCTGCAAATTCTCAGGTGATATTTTAAATTGGAGTAATAGTAGTACTAAAATTGTGGCACGGACAGTTATCTAATATGATATTGCAATCACACATGAAAAGTTATCTGAACACACATGCTAATAGATTTAGATCAAACAAGAATTAGAAAGAAGATTTTACTATTACTTTATTTCCCTGATACAAATAGCATATGATCAGCAAGCTAGCTACATAACGATGGTTTTCTTTTTTCCAGACAAGGCGACCATCTATATATCTTCTTATGACATATAGGGCCATGCAATGCACAAATGCTGTTCTGCAGCAAACTGAAACTGTACGGAGGGACAGGAGTCTGCTGACCTTGATTCACCTTCAATGAGAATCAGAATATAGTAATGGCAGGCCTTACAGATTAGACATCTTGATAAATTACTGTCAATACTTTCTATATAGTTTGAATACTGTCAATATAGTTCTAAGGCCAAAAATAAATTACTCCAATAAACTCAGAGATGACGTTAACATTTGTGAACAAGCATCATACAACATACAACATGCATCGATAAAGAGATAGTGTGGTCCTCTATCACATCACAAGTCACAAGAATAGTAAACTCACCTTTGGAGCAATCTCACCCTTGCATACATAAGTACTGAAACAGGAAGCAGCTTTCAATCAAGATGCATTCAGAATCCTATTTCTGAAAAAGTACATATATCAATTATTTTGCCATGAAGATAAAGAAAAAATAATTGGACTAATGGTGATACTGCAATTGTGGCAATGCAAGTATCATGGCTTCGATTGTCAGATATACTTTTTACTGAATGCAAGTGAGATAGACTTAACCTAGAGACCCAATTTTTACTGAATATGTACGGTTGTCAGATAGGTTTGCCAATTATCTGATGAACAGAAAACAATGGCCCTGAAAATCTTTTTTAACGGACATAATATATTAAATTATCTGAGACTTTACAGTTCATTTGGCAGCATGCATGTATTTCCGGATTTCTATCATCCTAATCCTCCCTTTTCAGAACAGTTCATTTTTATCGTAAGGAAAAAGGAGGAATCCCAAGTCCCAAAGGGATTTGTGGCTAGTTGGCTACCGCAAATTAGACTACACACCAGATCCAAACTCACAAGTACACGCTAGGGCTAAGAACATCAAATAAAACATTACTTGGCCCTTTAATTTGAAAATGGGGAAAACAGATCAGTAGTTCACAGGCAAGAATACATAGTACAAGGATTGTGCTTTTACCTTGGATAGGGTCCGTGGATGGTGAGGAGAGGGGCAGCGACGTCTCTTCCGAGCGGATGGAGAAGCAGCGCTGCTTGTACGAATGGAGTTGGGGCGGTGAGTCTAGCGCCGACGTTTCTTCTGAGCGGATGGCGTTCCTTCCTGGCACATGGTGCTTCTCTGCTCGTACGAAGGGAGTGGGGGCTGGAGGGAGACGGGAACGAGTGGCATGCAAGATTGGAAGTGGCGGCGCTCAACCCTAGCCGCCATGGCTCTCCAGTCTGCTTTCCGGGTCGAGATAAAACGAGGGAGAGAGAGTAGAGGCGATGGGAAACAGAAACACGACTCGCAACATGATTTTTTATTCCCCCATGGATCGACGGGGAACGGGCTGATAAGGCACGTGTGTTGTTTAGCCCATGGGGTATCCAAACAGCAACGCGGAATGGAGAGGGCGCCGCCGCGGATTACACAGGTATCCCCCAGGTATTGACGTATCCAAAGGAGCCCTCAGGGAGGAGTATCGCTACCTGACCCCGGCGTGCTGGGACAAGGCCGTGCCGTCGGGCATCGAGCGCGCCCTCGCCGGGGCGAGGTGCGCGTGGACATCAGCGTCCGCTTCAAGTTCGTCTACTCCGAGCAAACGGCGCTAATGCTGGCGTGCGTTGACAACGACAACGACAACGGCGGCGGTGACTCAGCCAGGTGGAGGAGCGGCGGCGGCGGCGACGCCGCGCCGTCGTGCCCCATCTGCCTCGAGGAGATGTCGCGGGAAGCAGAGGAGGTGACGGACCTGCCGCGGTGCACGCACAGCTTCCACCGCTGGTGCATCGCCGCGTGGTTCCACAAGGCGTCGACGTGCCCGGTGTGCCGCCGCGATCAGTTGCCGTATCTCCCGCCAAATTACCGGCATCTGAGTGCCATGATGATGACCGCAAGGGCCATGATGATGACCGCAAGGGGGTTCGCACGCTAGTCCACTTGCATCTCTACGTATAAGGCAGGCATGCGATTTCTAACAACGAACTGTGATGCTATGCCGCAATTGGCGTCACTAACTCTTTTTGTATACTAATACATACAATCTGATTTGAGTCTGAGGTATCTGTATCATCATAAGCAACTCAAAATCTGATTCAAACAAGAACATGCTACATACTACCGTGTATGATGATGATGACCCTCGCTAGAGCTTCCAGTAGAGGCGAGCGCGGTGGAGGACGCCGGAGACGAACGCCCAGAAGAGGATCTGCGCGAAGAGGACGTAGAGGAGGATGCCCACCCTCGTAGAGTGCCACACCTTCACGAACACGTGCTTCCTCACCCAGTAAACCTGCAGGAATAATCCAGCCAACACAAAGCGTCTGTCAGTTGCATTGCATGCTCTCGACAACTCAACTGAAGAAATAAATCCAGTACGTAGCTTTTGTTTACCAGAGTGTTGTTGGTGCCCTCGTAGTACCAGCCGTTGAGGAACCCCTCGAAGACGCCTTCCGCGGCCATCACGTACACCAGCATCGCGTTCATGCCGATCCACTGCAGTGGCGCCAAGACGTAGCGCAGGCTCAGCATGTCAACCTGCAAGCAAGCAAGCGTGTTCTCCAGGGTTTCTCTAAGTAATCTTCATTCAGACACGAACGAAATACAGGAGATCGTGGTCACGGCATTTTATTTACCAAGAAGTAGAGTACGGAGAACACGACTCCAGCAGCGCCGGCAGTGACGCAGATGTAACTGAATGTGTACAGCTGCTTGTTAAGTGGAATTGCTGCAATGAAATGTGTAAGACAGCTGCTTGTTATGCAGAATTCAGGTGTGCTAACTCAAGTCATATGAAAGATATAACACTCGAGTTATTTGTATGTATGCTTTTTATTTATGGAATACCATGTGAAAAGTGTAGAATGATTCCGAGAACAAGAAGAGCTATGCCCATGGTAACCCATTGCCTCAGCCTGTCTCTATGACTCTGGAAATTTCAGAAACAACAACACGTGTCAGTAAGCGTGTTGCGATCTCTGCTTTCTGACATGACACCATAACAGAGCTGAAAAAGAGAGGTAAATTAAATATCACCTTCATATGGACAAGCACATGCCCGTAGTGAACACCGATGATCGTACTCAATACCGCAGAGAGTGAGCTGCGGAGTCGACAAAATCAATACTGTTAGCCTGAATTGGTAGATGAGGAATCCCGTATGAGCAGGCCAAAGCAGGCAGATTCACCTTTCACATTCAGTTACTACTTATTACTGCTAACATAACAGATGAAAAATGACAGGTAGTACCTTAGTGTCCCTTCAGGTTCGAATGGCGCCACACACCAAGCCGGGGCATCGTTTCTGAAAGGACCCTCATGTGGTGAATCATCAGTGCAGGCCTGCATGAACCACCATAGTGCTACTGAATTAAGCACTGAAAGTAATAGTAAGCCCAGCAAAGCTTTGTTTTGTCAGGAAACACAGACCCTGTGCCTTCTCCATGCTGGTTTCTGGTACATGTGATTGATCCAAGAACTTTGCGGTCAATGTAACCTACAGCATTGCAAGGAGGGTCTAATACCCCTCTTGTACCACAAGTCACCTATACATTTGGGAACATTGCTGATGAGTTGTAGCATTTCACAAAAAAAAAGTAGTAGTAATTAGCTAACTTTCGAAGCGCGAGAAATAAATCGAATGGAGGAACCACGTACCGCTAAAACTTTCCCGTAGTTTGGGCTGTCAACATTTCGCACTCTGAACTCCCAATCAGGAACATAAATCCCATAGACAAGGGATAGGTAGATCACTAGAATGCAGCATGCAACAATCCTTTCAAATCCACACACACAGCACACTGTTAGCTTGTCAAAATGAAACCTTTCAGAACTTGAAAAAAAAATAAATCAAACCTTGCATACCATTGGGAAAAATACATTCTGAATATAGAGAAGCCTGAACTTGACTGATCCTGAATCTTTGCATCTTTTGTGACGATCTCTAGAACTGCAACCACCAAATACGCAAGAGCGATCCTCTGGAGGAGCAAGAACCGAATTACTTTGAATAGCACCACATATTCCCCCCATTAATTTTTCTCAGAGATAAGAACATGAATGAAAAACTATTCAGATTCGTACCTGGAGGATTCCACCCCATCTTACGTGCTTCATGTCGACTCCATAAGTCAGTTCGTCCGGAGCATGGGAGTAACCGCCTGAACACATTCACCAATTGCTAATCAGCTTTGTTGCTAGAGCCTAGAGACTTGGCAATTCGAATGCTGGGCGTATACAGCAGAATAACCTTGCAACAGGATGCCCCAAAAGAGCAGCTTCAGTGTTCTTATGACTACTCTTCTCACGGCTCGGCCACGGTCCGGGATCCTCTGTTAAATTCGTGATGATGATTTGTCCCAAGACAGACAAGAAAAAGGTTAGGCCAACGAACGAATACGAAACAGTGACAGCAGTCAGCAGTAGCTTTCAGTTTGCGTTTCAGTTGATGCGTGTCGAATTCCACAGACTTGACTGATGCCGTCGTACGTGGCGTGCAAGAGAAGATAACTGATGAATTGAAAGTGACACCAATTGATGCAGACAGATAGGGCATGAACGTGAGATCGAGGAACAGCATGGATGGATGGGAGGGAGGGACTGACTGACCTTGAGGGAGAGGGGAATGGCCATGCCAACGATGAAGAGGAAGAAGGGCATGACGAAGTCCGCGAGGTTGCAGCTGTTCCACGGCGCGTGCCCGATCACCGGCCACTCGCCGCCGGCGCCGTCCACCAGTATCATCAGCTGCATAGAAACACACTGAACACTGCTGGCAAGTTACAGACAACTCAGCAATCCCTGATCTCTCGAACGCTCCAGATTGCTGAGTATGTCAGGCGGCAACCCAGTTGTTCTAAAAAATAAATAAATTCAGGCGCCCAGATTTCCAATACGAAACTCTCAGTCTATGATTCCTGACTCCTGTCAGTCAAAACTACCAACCAGGGCCTAGGGGGAGTCGGGGAGAAACAGGAAAAAAAAACCCAAACATTTGTATCCCATCGATCAATTCATGGCTTGGAACTGCTAATGACTTTGGCCACCATGACCATGACGATGACTGCATGAAGTAGCAGAAGGAGCGAGCAGGTCTGGAGAGAGAGGGCTGCACTTACCGCGACGGTGAGGCCGCGGAAGACGTCGAGGGAAGCAACGCGCCTGCTCCGGCGAGGCGCCTTCTCGTCGGCGTCGGCTTCATCTGTTCCAGGACTGCCGCGACGGGCGGGGTCCTCCTCTGCGACGTCGCCGTGCGGCTTGAGCTCAACCACCTTGCTGCTGCTCCCGTCCATGGACGCTCGCTTGTGCAAGTAGTCGAAATCTGCGTGACGCAGACGGGGGCACGGGGGGCGGGTGGTACAAAATTGGTTGGATAAGAGAGAGGAGGAGGAGGATTCCGATTCCTTGAAGCAATCGGCCGCAGATCAGCTGGTCGCCTCACTCTCACACATCGAATGATTGAACCCACTGGGCGGCAGTGAGTCAGTGATGGATGACAATCTGACAGGCGGGGGAAACGAACGAAACGATGGTGTTACTGTAGTTTTTTTTTCCTCTTCTCTTTTTTGGAAGACTAGCATATGCCCTGCGTTGCTACGGGGATAAAATTATATCATATAATATGCAATATTTACAACATCAAAGTTTAATCATGACCCCGACAAATTATAATATTGTCAATACTTTTAACTCTTATTTGACATCACCTTAATAGATTTTTTTGAAGAACCAACTTGGAATCTATTTTCGTGCATCAATAAAAAACATTCTAAGCAATCCTCTCAATCTAGATTCTAAAAACAATAGCTCCATACAAATTTATGTTTGAAAGAACGACCATGAATGCAACATAATCACAATGGCCGATGAAATTACAAACATTCATACATCAGTACGCCTACAAATAGTGGCTACTCCAATCACTTGGCCCCTTTATTCGTGGAATAAGTTCTTCATGATCTTTGTTTCTCAGCAATAGCAAGAATACTAACCAACTTTGTTAAATGTATTGACTTCAATCCATTCAAAGTTGGATAGACTATTAAGTCTGAACCATCTCTAAGCAAAATAAAAATTATTTTAGTTACAATAACTTAAAAAAAGTAATTACTTCTTTAAAATGCTAAGTCTGAACCATCTCTAAGCAAAATAAAAATTATTTCAGTTACAATAAATTAAAAAAGTAATTGCTTCTTTAAAATGCTAATTGTGTTCTATTTCTATAGTTGCTCAACATTCAATCCAAAACCACTTAGTTTCAAGGCAATAATTGTGCACCTAGATAATCTTGACGTTGCCAAGGACGTCAGTAGGTGACAGAGCACTCCATGATGGTTCGACCCCCACATGGAGATCTGTGCATGGCAAGAAACCCAACCATCAACTGGGGTTTGTTAAAATATATGCACAAATAAATGACATCATATGTCCTCAAAATAAATTCATCCGATCCTTGGCTCAGATAACGCATTCAGGTTTAGCAAAAGCCAAATACACTAACTATCGAGGAAGAAGAATTGCAAAAAAAGAAAATTTCTTCGGGATTTTTAGATGAAGTGAGCAATCACCAGAAAGCATATGAAAATATAGCTAATCTAGATATCTCTAACTGGTATCTCTGATATGCACAATGCAGGAATTTTCTGGTAGCGTTCTGATAGTACATAGCATTTAGATAGCAGTTCAGAACACATTCTGATAGCATTTAGATAGCAGTTCACATGGCATTCAAATAGCAGTTCAGATGGCATTCAAATAGCAGCTCAAATAGTACATAGTAGTTCAAATGACATTCAAATAGCAGTTCAAATAGCATTCAGATAGTAGTTCATATAGCATTCAGATAGCTGTTCAGATAGCATTCAAATGATATTTAGATAGCATTTCACATGGCATTCAAATAGCAGTTCAGATGGTATTCAGATAGTACTTCAGATAGCATTTAGATGACATTTAGATAATAGTTAAGATAACATTCAGATAGCAGTTCAGTAGCATTCAGATATCAGTTCAGAATCAGATGTTCAGTTAGAAGTCAACAAGCAAAAAACAAAAATTAACTGTTGGGAAACCTTTAGCGTACAGCTCTCAAGCTACTGAATGCAAGCCTGGCACATTGACAAAAATTAACTGTCAGGAACTTGGGAAAGTCACCGCTCAAAAGAATTTCAGTTTGTATGTAGCTACTGCTCAGACCATCCACGTTCTTTCACATTGCAGGCTACAAAACGAAGAAGCTATAAGTGATTAATCAAGAGCAGCAGATCTAAATCCTATGCAGACCCTAATATTAGGAATCAATAGATAAAAATATGGACAAAACTCATGCAAATCACCACACAAAAACATCTTTCAGTTGCATTGCTTAAGACGAATTCATTACCAAATTGCTGGAGAGGACGCATCCATGGACGGAGCTCTGGGTGCTGGTGTAGCCATGCTCCTGTTGATGAACAAATCAATGAAGGACCCTACGCACTCACCGCATCCACAACCTTCCGCGCCTTCCGCATTGCGGTAGCAGCTTCTGCCATGGATTAGGGGCGAATCGGGCACGCTAGATCCAGTCATTGAGGAAGTTCTGCCGCCATGACCGCGACCAAATGGGACGAGTCCCGCTACCTCACCGCTGCCATGACCTTCATAGCCGAAGCTGTGGCCTTATTCTTTGTAGCCGGCGCCACGCCGTTGAGCTGCACCGGCACCGCCGCGCTTGACATATGTGGTATGCACGGGAAAAAATTATGACCGAGAAGGGCGGAATGGATTTTGGCGCGTAAAAAGCCCCCGCGCGCAAATCGCACTATGCAAGCGCTCACGCAGGATCCGAGCGCGGAGACGAGTTGCGGAGGCGAACTCGTACAACGCTGTTGCGCTCGTCGGTTCCGCCTCGGAGCACGGGGAGGGGCGGCGGCGGCGGCAGCAGACCACGGGTAGGAGCGACTGCTTGGGCGTGCAGGGAGAAAGACCGAGAGGGCGTGGGGCCACATGTCGGCGCAAAATTGAAGGGAGCTCTCCGGCTTCACCACGGGCGGTGAACGGTGGAACTCCTGTGTGTGGTTTAAAAGATGGGGTCAGAGAGCTCAAGCTCATCCAAGCAAGGGAATCGCGTAGAAATTTCACACAGGAATCGCGTAGAAATTTCACACAGGAATCGCGTAGAAATTTCACAGGAATCAGTTCATTTTCACAAGAAAAACACAAAACGGAGAAGGCGGTGTTGGGAGGGTGTTTGGGCCATGGACAGTCTAGGGGTGTTATACTAGGGGTTATTACTAGAACGACTAAACATATGTTAATTATTGACTAATTAAGTTTAATAGATTTATCTACAAATTAGTATTATTTTATAATTAGTTATATTTAATATTCTAAATTAACGTCAAATATCATATATGACAGGTACTAAAATCAGAAGAGGAACCAGACAGGCCAGTCATGAGCCATGTGAATTGACATGTTTTTTTTTTGGGTAACACGATGGGATAAACAGAACTAACCATGCGAGACAGCATGGAGTAGAAACAAACAAACAAATTGAGCAAAGCAAAAACAAAGCAAACTCAGCCCCGGCGGCAGCAGCTACTTCTGATCTGAACCGAACCGGACGACAAGCCTAAACAACCCGCAGTGCGCGTGGCTACTGCGTGGAGGCAGCGGCGGCGGTGATCTTGGCGACGGCCAGCGCGGAGATGGGCGAGAGGCTGAGCGAGCAGAGGCTCTCCCAGGACGCGGCCGCCTCCTCCTCCTCCTGGCCGCTCGCGGTGGCATCCTTGGCGAAGGCCGCGTGCATCGACGCCACCACGCCGCGGGCGGCCTCCCGCGCCTCAGGCAGCCGGTCGTTCAGCAGCTCAGCCGCCACCTGCAGCAGCGCCGGCATTCCGAACTCCTTCATCGCCTCGATGTCCTGCGCACGCCAACAAAGGGAGTTCTGAGTCTCTGAAATCGAGCGATATATATTTGTACTGAGCAGCTGCTCCGGGGCGTGGCGTGGCTGTACCATCCGGGCGGCGCAGTGGGAGATGGCGACGGCAGCCTTGGCCCTGACCCTGAGGTTGGCGTGGTGGACGTACGCCTTGAGCTTCTTCAGCAGCGGAAGCGGCGGCATCGACCCTGCCATCGCGCGCATCGCCTTCTCGGCCTCCTCGCACACGAACCGCTTGTCCTGGGACGCCTTCAGCAGGAGCTGGAGCAGCTGCCATGCCAACGGAGACGAGACGAACTCAGTCAGTTCAGCGGATGCGTACTGGGATCTGTAACCAACTGTCCCTTGAGGGTTGAGGGTGGGGGTGCGAGCGCGACACGGCACAAACGTACCAGCTTGTCGAAGGCGTCGTCGGAGACGGAGGCGAGGAGGTTGTCGAAGGAGTCGAACATGTCGGTGCACGCCATGATGGACGTCTTGAGCACCGCGCTACGGGGGCTCTTCATCGTCTTCACGACCGCCAGCACCACCTTCTCCCTGCCGCTCGCCGGATCAGCCAATCGGTTGAGAAAACAAAAGCTCCCGAAATCGAAATCGGACGAGAATGTAACAGCAAATCAAACTCACAGGATCGGGTTCAGCAGCGCGGGGTGGTGAATGGCGAGGCGGCGCGCGTCGTTGAGCGCCTCGCAGGTCCTGACCCAGTCCTTGGAGTCCAGGTCCGCGACCATCTTCGCGGCCTTGGCCTTGGGGCTGGCCGCCGCCGCCAGATCCTCAGATGGGATGTACTCCACGGCCTGCTCCGCAGCGGCGGCTGTGGCCCTGGGCGCCGCGTTCTCGTCGTTCCCCTTCTTCTTCTTCTTGCCGCCGCTCCCGCTCCCGGGTGAGGAGGCCTTGACGACGGCGGCGGGGACGCCCACCTTGGCCACCTTCTTTGGCCGCTCCTCGACGGCGGCGGGCATCGTGTTGTCTAGCGCGCGGAGGGCCATTGGTCGCTGTCGTTGGATGCGCTCGCTAGCTGGAGTAGTCGGACTCAAGCAGGCAGATGCTGGTGTTGGAATGGTGCTCGAGGATGGGCGGCGATTGATGCTAGGGAAGAATGGGGGAATGGAAGAAGACGAGGTGGAGTTGGAAATTTTAAATGCGGAGGGTGGGGAATGGGCGGCTGTGTCTAACGGCTATAAAATGTTCAAACTCGCGGGGTGAACGTTTGGGAGCTTGTGATTAAATCTAGGGTTTTTTGAAATCATATCATTATCATTTTCGAACTTTGGAGCATCATTATTATTCGTTTATTTTGAAGCATGTTATTACAATTCTTCGCTTCACATAGAAATACCACAAAATACCTATGATACCGATTTGGACCCAGCTGCAGACGTATACAAATACGTTGCAGCTCCTCTCCCTATCACAGACACGCGGGACCCACATGTCATTTTCATCTTCCTCCTTTTGCCATCCTCCATCGCCGAGCAGAGAAGAGCACGTGTGCGAGCGGCTCGTGGTGGGGTGCAGGTGGCCGGCGGAGTACGCAGTCCAGGCGGCGCACGAAGCACACAGCTGAGGAGCTTGCGGCCGGAGCAGTCCGTGGAGCACGCAGCCGGCGCGGAGCTCGTGGCCCGGGCGACGCGCGGAGCTCTCGGACGGGGAGATAGCGGCCCGGGCGATGCTCAGATCTCTCGTAAGGGGAGCTAGCGGCCATGGCAGTGCACCGAGCAGGCGGCGGACGCGGAGCTTGTGGGCGGCGCGCAGAGCTCTCGGATAGGGAGCTAGTGGCTGAGGCGGCGTACAAATCTCGCGGCCTAAGCGACACGCGGAGCACGCGGCGGCGTGGAGCTCGTGGCCGGGGAGCTCGTCCGCGTTCTGCTCGCCCGCGTGGCCCAGTGGTGCTGCTGCTCGCCCAAGTACTGACGTGCTGCGATGTGTAGCTGTTGGGAACATCAACTGGCCATCGTGGCCATGTCCTGCTTGCCCAAGTGGCCGCCGTGCTGCTAGCCATTTGACGGCGGCGGATGGCAATTGAAGATGGCAAGGGGAGGAAGATGAAAATGACATATGGGGCCCGCGTGTCAATGACAGGGAGAGGAGCTGTAACGAAGTATACGTATTTGTATACATCTGCAGCTGGGCCCAAGTCGTCTATCGTACGTATTTTGTGATATTTTTATAGAAAACAAAGAATTGTAATGGCAATACTTCAAAATAGACGAATAGTAATGACGTTTCTTCAAAGTTCGAAAATTGTAATGGTATAATTCCAAAAAACCATTAAATCTACCGTTGCCATAAATTCTGATAAATAAAAGATTTTAATTTTACAATAAAAGGAAAACATGCAAAAGTACAAGACTGAGTACTGTAGTTTTTGATCACTTGAATTCATATCGAGCGTGGCTGAACCGCTGAAAAAGTGAGGACATGACAACAGTCGCGAATGTTCCTTTTATAATAATGATTTTTTTTCGTACCTCGGTTTCTCCTAATGAAATTCTTGCTGAAAAAGATGAACAGTCACTGAAATTCAAAATTTTAGTACTATTAGAGCATCTCCAACAGTTTGCTAAATCACTTATCATCCTTTAAAATTTGATAAATTAATCAAAAAACACTCTCCAACAGTTTGCCAATTGAACTTGCTAATTTTACACGCTTGCCAAAAGATTGCATAGGTTTGCTATTTTTGTGAGCGCGCATCGGCTTGCCATCCTCTCGCCCGCGAGTTCTCCTCTCGGATTCCCGCATGCAAGTTTCCTCCACATGCAAGTTTCCTTTCTTTTTAATCTTCTTTTTTTGGTTTGGCAAGTGAGAAATAACAAATTATTGAAGATGACCTCTTTACAACTTAGTAAATTATTATAGCAACTTGCTAAAACACAAGATTTGACAAGTGAGAAATAATAAATTATTGGAGATGCTCTTAGGACGTCTCAGATAAGGAAAGAAAAAAAGAGTATAGTCACTAGTGATAAATAAATAGCTAGTCTATTTTAATAGAAAAGCATGTGAGTCTAATAGTACACAAAAATAAGAATGTATAAATGAAAAAATAAAAAAGAATATAATCCTTAGCGATAAATAATAGTCAATCTATTTCACGTATAGTCCAATAATATGACAGAAGAGCATGTGAGTCTAATTGTAAAAAAAAAGATGAATAGGTATAAATTAGTTTTTTCTTTTAATTTTTTCTCTCTCGTACGTGGCTAGCACCACTGCAGACCGCTCCCCACCCCCTCATACATGTGTTTTCGGTAAATGTTGATGATCAGCTACACGTGTCTCTTGTAGCTTGAAATATCGTGTTGTCCATTTCTGTGGTGTATTGGAACCTAAAAAGGTACAATCGTACGCCTAAAGCCTAAATGGCACTTCCAAGTTACAACCTCTGTAAGACATTGTACAGTCCACACATAACCCTAATTCCAAATTTCACTGACTCAATGAAAGAGAGAAATTGGAATCTATCAAAACTGCCCGCAACTATGTACAAAGGCAGGGTGTGGCCTCAGTCAAGCAGTGGTCCATCGTTGTGCAGCATTGTTGGCACGGGAAATCCACCAGGTGTTCATAGTAGCCGATTGTTGGAGTTCCCTGTAACCTTCCTCTAAGAACTTGCCATTCTTAATCAGGCCACGCGCAGCGAACCCCATGAGCTCAGAAGGATCCACGTGACGCTGGAACCAGTGTGGAACAATATAAGAGACCGATGCACTTGGGGCTGGAGAAACACTTTGTTCCACTTCCAGGTGTGATTCAGGTTCGGCTTCCTTTGATAGCACTTGGACAGGTGAAGGTTCTGATGACAACATGGAACTCCCTATGCCAAATCCTTCCCAATCAACCTGCTGCCACAACCGGTATCCATCATCACTCACGTTGTGATTTTGGAGTACAGATTGCTGCTCTGCAGCCAGTCTGTCAACTTCAACCTTGAGTTCCTGCAATCGCTGCCCAATTCTTTGTGTTGCTTTGTCATACAAGATCCCTCGAGAAATATGTTTCGTGTCATCACAGTTGTCAATGAGCAGGTCATCAAAGTTGATTGGGTCACCCACAACCACGATCACCTAGAAAATCAAAGAAATAAATAATTTACAGTTCTGCAAATATGTTATGAAAGCATTTGACGAGTCATGTGGGGGCACACACCCTTTTTCCTGCTCTGGGAATGCGTTTTCCAACTGGCATTATATCCTGCATCCCAGTATGGACAAAGGGTATTACAACTGGAAGGCTGTCGGCATCCATTACCAATCTGGTAAAACAAGAGGCAATCAAACTGAGTAAAAACTAAGAATTGATCAATAAGAACCTTAAAACACAAGTCTATAATGTATATCCATAAGAAGGAAGAAGGTTTTGCTATGCAGACAGAAGCAAACAGATGGTGATCGGTGGTCCAGTAATCTTTAGAAAAAGGACAGTAGAAGAGAGAAATGATTTTGTGACCTTCCAACACCTCTCTTGGCAGGAGCAATGGTTTTTCCTCCATCTCTTGAACGGCTTCCTTCAGGAAATATATGAACCCATCCACCACTGTTAAGTTTTGAAAGTGCCATATCCATTCCCTGAACAAAGAAAAAAAAAGGCTACAAATGAACAGCAAATCCAGTGATGTGTCCAATTCAATAGTTCAAATGTAACCAACCATACTCCATGATTTTAGATCAGAAAAATGATGACTTATGATATTCAAAGCATGAAGGCATTAACATTGTATAAATGAGGAGAGGGCAAAAGGAAGTGTGTAAACCCATGCGCGGAATACCAATATATAAATACCTTAGGGTTCACTATAGTACCTTAACTACCAGAGACTTTGTTATGCTTCTCATCTAATCACTTCCACTAAACCAAGAAATTTGCAAATCCACATATGCTAATTGTTTTAAAAATAGGACACCTCTGCCTGTTGCAATTTCCATATTCAAAACGTACAAAAGCCTGGTGTTGAATTTCATTATGTATTGCCACCATTATTCCCCAGACATATAACAGGGAAAAATGACAAGTGAAGGCACATGAGAGTATCTCTACCCTTTGCAATTCTCAAGATGACACTACTCACTAAATTAAAATACTGATGCTTCCATAATATGAATCACACGGATAAATCGGCTCATCAACATTAAAAAATTTAGACCAAACAGTCAAATAGTTCATAACAATAAATGGATACCTTTTGGTAGATGCCTTCACCACGAGAAACAGGTAACACCTTAACAGATCTGAAGAATGTAGACAAAACTGGATTTGTAAAGCAACGATCAGTCGCACACAGTGTCCATCTCAGCTTTTGTGCTTCCAGCATAACAGATGGTGGGAGAAGGGAGGCAATTACAAAGGGATCATCCATTGCTGCCACATGATTGCTGACCTGAAAATGAAAATTACAAAGATAAAACAACACAAATACATGACTAGAAGCATAGATGAAAACATTTAGATTTACTAGCTACTACATCCCAAGGATACACATAAGAGTAATTTGTTGCAATAAAGATATTCCATACCGTTAGAAGAGCCTTGCCTTTAGGTCTCCCTTGTATTGCCTGATGAAGCTTCTCTGCACCATAAACCTGCACATCCTCTGAGTTCAGAAAAAAAAAAACTAGACCAGAGTATTCAAGTGTTCTCTTTTTAGCTAGGATACCTGAACAGAGTTAAGGCCATGCATAAAAACATAGCATGCATTGCCAATAAGAGGAACAGCCAATGCTTGCAGCGATCGGAAAATAACAGAGTCTTCAATCCCATTGACTTCTTTGCCCACTGATAAATAACAAATAACTCATCAGTAGGATCTCCTTTTATTTTCATCATGAAGATCATAATCGAAACTTAGAACATAAGTTGTAGCAACCAGATTTTGCGTAGTTGCAGTTCCAATAGTTGAAACTGATACTAAATGTTCAAAGAAACTGTAAACATTTACATCCAGCGACCTTTACAATACTGAAGTGGGCACACTAGCGTCAAGGCGAACCAGCAGCTGCGATATCAACTCACAGGTGCAAAACTATCGCACACCATATTTGAACCAATCTGGTAGAAAAAGACCGCACTTATCTATACCTCTCTTTCTGTAGAATCTCAAAGCACTGGACGAAGACTTCGCCGCCACCTCAGGAGAGGTCTCCGTCGATGTGGAGCTCTGATCCGCGCCCCGGTCCCTCTGCAGCAGGGCCCGAACGCGATCCGACCACCGCCGGACCGCCTCGGTAGCGACGCGGCCGTCCGCCCGCAGCCACAGCGACCGGTGGTCCACGGGCGCCACGCGTAACCTGTTGCGGATCTGCGCCCCCACCACCCGCGCGCGATCCGCCCACGGAGCCCCGCCGCCGGCCGCCATTGGGGGCTAGGGTTAGCCTTTGAGTACGGTACGGCTCCAGCACTGGAGATTACCTGGGTTTAGCTGCTGACCTTTTCCAGAGGCGTCGAGAAGAGATTATTTTAGAGCTTCGAGCTTGCGATTGCTGCAACGTGAAATCGAATAAGCGATGAAATTTTACTCGCGGTCTTGGGGAGGAAGGAAGAAAGCGAGGGGAAGGTGGTGGGACCCAGGTACAGAGGAAGATAGTCACCTGAAAATATCAGGGGTGGGTCCAGCCTGATGCACCTGTTGGGCCCGGTGACAGTGAGAGGATGGAGCCGAGTTGATTGGATAAGGACGTCCGCAATGGTTAGCTATTTAGCTAGCTAGATGTGAAGTGGCAAGAAAAAAGTAGAAGAGAATAATCACTAGCTACGAGTAAATAGTCTATCTATCTCACATAACTCAAGACTATGTGAGAGGACATGTGATTCCAGTAGTATATATTAGTCTCTTTTATTGTCTCTCACCTCCACGTCAGATGACTATATAGCTGATGACTATATAGCTAGTACTAGCTATTACCATTGCGGAAGTGCTAAGAGCAAGTTTAATAATTTAGTCAGTTGAAGACTGTAATACAATGCCATGTCATATACAACTAGCAATGCAGTAAACTAGTATTATAGGTGGGCTGTTTCAATAGTTGTATTAGAGAGATAAGTATTTAATTCTTTCACAGTAAACTGCATCGCATTGGACAATAAAAATCAAAGATTCCTTTTTGCTCGTAACCTGCGCTTGCAGCCGGCGAAGAGCTTACCTTTTTGCTCGTAACCTGCGCTTGCAGCCGGCGAAGAGCTTACCGCCCGCCTGACACTCTCTCTCCTGACAGGGCTGCTTTTGGCTGAAGTGTACGTTTTGCCGCCGGCTCAAAAATGCTTAGGCTTGTTTTTATCTATATCTAATTATCTATATCTAATACTACAGACATGCATTTAAAGATTCAATAAAGATTTGATATGACAGAAAATTTAGAATTTTGAAGGGAATTAAAAAGAGCCTTACTATACTTGCTCGTACTACTCCAGCTCACAAAAGCGTCGGCGAAGGGTCCCAGGAGCTGCCTCATCTAGAAACAACGAATGCATCCAATTGGGCAAGGAAATCATGTTGCCTTTGAAAAATGCAAGAGTTGCATGCAATCATGCACTTCGACAAAGTTGATCGATAATCAGATGCACAAACAGCTGAATAGATTGGGGGCATTTGGCAGATGCTGGATTCCTAAATTATGAACAATAAGTTCACATATATGGACATATAATGACATATGCAGCTGCAAAATGCAGGGGAAAACAATATCACACCACGTTACAGAATAACATTGAACTGAATACATTGAGGCGACAAAATTTGGGCATGGAATCATGCGAAGTTATGCAAGTTCTGCTCGATTCCGAAGCGATATGGTCCAGATCAGATCAGAATCTGAAGTCACTGTTACTTTATCGTCATCCACGATGTTAGATGTGCTTATCAATCCACCATACCTCATGCTCGTATTATCTGTGCAGACGTAATACAGCATATAAATATTTTAGGCGTTAGCATATACAACTATGCAAGAAAGAGGATTTATCAGGTGTGATGCATTTACCTAAATTCCACCGGAGACCAGTGGTTGTGGTGATAGCTGACGGTCCACCCATGGGAATCAAACCACAGTGAGGACCTTCAACCGATTTCTCAATATGGATCTCATGAGAGTGTGTTTTGGGGAGCAGAAAGATTGAACAGTCATCTGATAGGAGGATGATCTTGATGTTTGAAAAGCGGTATAATACATTGATGTTTCCCATCTCATGATCGAACCTTCCACCAAGTGCACCAAGAACAAGAATACACAGCTGCAGTTAGAGAAATCACAGTAAAATGTGTTAAGCTGACATTGCATAGTTATAATGGATGTCTTTCTAATCAATTTAAAGGTAGTACATTAGACTTCTCTGGGAGCGGGAGATCGCTTGTGATCAATGATACACATTTGTGCAAGTCAGTTGTGTCCTGATCATGTGATTCATCAACTATGTTT
Organism: Microstegium vimineum; assembly: GCA_022036555.1. Classification (NCBI taxonomy): domain Eukaryota; kingdom Viridiplantae; phylum Streptophyta; class Magnoliopsida; order Poales; family Poaceae; genus Microstegium; species Microstegium vimineum. The sequence continues at coordinate 22,456,593 of CM039137.1, forward strand.
GTGCCCTGCAATCAATCAAAGAAGAGTATCAATAAGTAAGTCACGAAAGATTCATGCCCCAGTGGACAAATGAGCTTCCAGTATCCAGGGTGCAGGAACAGGGAAGCTGCATCTTAAAGGAGCGTTGGACATGGTATGGCAGACAGAACCAGGCAACCAGCAAGCAAGTCATTCCTCAGTTTACCAATGGCTTCTATGAATTTTCTCCAAAGGCAGTAAATCAGAAACAAAATACAGGGGATATCCCAGTGCCTAATTTCTTAGCCCATTAGCTTCCTGAGGATATTCAAATTACATGAATACTGGAGGTGCAGTATTCAAAGTACAATAAACAAATGAAACAACAAAGCATCTTTTTCTCTATATACAGATTCTCTGGGCAAGAATATAAAACAACAAGACATAGCCTATTCTAAATTAAGAAGTTTGGACAGTTGATATGCCTAATGGATGAAAATAATTTCAGCATTTTTCTTTCACTTCTCATACCACTGTAATTAATAAAGCAAACTTAACAAACAGTTACTTTAATTACAAACGTAGGTCATCTAGGGCATTGACAGAGTACTAAATGTGACATTTTAACTTGTGATTTCTAAAAACATATGTAATTTCACCTGCGAGTAGAAAGGAATATCCCTATATAAAAGGAGTGGAGAGAGCCCTGGCCTTTTGAGAACCGAACACACAACCTCATGGAGCAACACTCTAACCTGCCTCCGTACCAGCCAACCACATAACCCTCCCTCAATATAAAGGTATTTTCAATGAAGTATCTAGGAGTACTAATTCTAGGTTCTCAATCTACACAAGCATTGGCATATCGGTGGCTAAATTGAATATCCGACTAACAGGAGAACTTCAACCATATTCACATGGACCCATGCATATGGCAAAACGTTGATAGAATTATACATGTGCACTCGAAACTGTCCTTGACAGTTGTTAAATGCAGGACGACTATATGGTTCATGTACGAGCTACCAAGCATTAGCCTGTCATTTTCAACCATGAAGGCTAAATATAAAAAATACAGTAGTTACCAAATTGGAATAATACTCCTTCACTTCTGGCCTTATTGAGTCCATGTCCCCTTTAATTACATCTGGCTTGTACCTGCAGGAAGATAAGATACATTATTAATTATTTAATTTAAAACTGCCCTGAATCCTTCCCAACTGTACCAACAGACCAAACTGTATACATCTCACGCCAACCATGGTAAACCAACCAACCATGCTCCTTTGGTTGACAGAATATTTCCCATATGCAGAATATCTTCAGGTGATTAATGTCGATTGGATTAACATTTTTCGAATCTGAGAAGAAATCCATAGAGATTTCTTCAAATTTATAGCAAACTACGATAGCCAAAGAATTTTTTAGTGTTTGTGTAGCATGAGAAAACAAGCATAATTTAAGTTACTTATCTCATGCTCCTTGTGAAAGAAAGGAAACAAAAATCAACAACTGGGTATTCTATCTATGGCAACATATATGTACCCGTAGCAACTACAATACATCACAACTACAGCCACAACCACAATGGGGAGGGCGTCCTCAATTTTATAATTAATTGAAAACGGTACCATGTATTCCAAAGTATTCCAAAGAAGTGGGAAGGCAGATGCCGCACGCAATAAACAAATTTGGAAATCATCACAACTGGAAACCGGATTCAGTAAGCCACCCCTTGGCGGCTTGGTGCCAGCCATACGAGCAGCCGCGTCGCTCTCGCGGCGCATCCGCGCACAATCCAGCAGGACTCATCGTTGTCTCTTCTGGTGCATTCCATCGACTACATGACGAGCAGTTCATCCTACCACACGGCGAGAAGGAGTAGCAAACGGAAGGAACAGGGGATTCGCAATCACCTGGTGCGGACCTCGGCGGGGTCCTCGCCTGGGAGAAGCTCCGGCATGCCGTCGAAGACGCGGTTGGCGCCCCCGTCCGCGCACACGCGCAGGCGCGCTGGCATCGAGCGAAAAATAAAAACATGAGCACACGGGTCAGTCAGACAGACGCGGAGGGCGGAAACCGATCAGGCGAAGCGGGAGGCGGGCGGCTAGCAATGGCTAAAAGTGAGGGAGAGGGGGGAAGCGTCACCGCGGGACCAGAGGAGCGGCGCGAAGCGGGGGAGGCGCTGGTTGAGGACGACGAGCGCGTAGGTGGTCGTGTCGGCGCCGCCGCCGCTTGGGTTGGACGGAGCGGTTGAGCCCGGGAGGAGGTAGGCGGAGGAGTGGGTCATCGTCGGGAGCGGCATGGCGGGCACCGGTGGTGGATGGAGCAGAGGAGTAGCGAGCGGCCTAGCGGGGGCGCGGGGCGGGGGGACAGATGGGAAAAGAAGAGGAGAACAGCTGCGCTCGTGAGGGGAAAAGAAGGGCTTGTAGGCTTCTGAAGCTCCAGACGGCCGGCCAGACTCTCTCAACGACTCAACTTTTCCTGATTCGAGTTCGAGGGGAAAAAGAGCACGCTGGCTGCACGCAGGCTCAAAAGTTTCTCCTTTTCCTTCCTTCGAACGAGAACGACGAACGAGGGACGGAACGACAAGTCAGAGTCCCGCTTTTTGCTGCCCCGTTGCTTCCAAGGCGGGTTGAGTTTCGCTGGTCTGACGTGGCAGTGTTTTTTTTTTCAATCATTTTTTTGTTAATTTAAATGAGAGAAATGATAAAGAGATTCTCAAACACTTCTAAACTTTTATTTAATGAGAAAAAAACATGAAGATATTTGGGGGATAAGAGATATCACAAAAATATACTAGTCAGTCCATTCTAAATTGCAAGTCATTTTGACTTTTTTTTTAATATACAATAGCTTCATGTATCTAGCAAAAAGTTATTATCTAGAATTGGTCGCAACGACTTATTATCTAGCAAAAAAGCGTACTCCCTCCGTTTCAAATTATAAGACATTTCAAGAATCTTGGAGAGTCAAACTATCTTAAGTTTGACCAAACTTATATGACAATATAATAACATTTATGATGTCAACTAAGTATCATTAGATTCGTTATCAATTCTATTTTTATTATATGTCTATTTGATATTATAAATCTTGATACTTTTCTTTATAATTATTGGTCAAACTTGAAATGTTTTGACACTCCAAAATTCTTGGAACGTTATATTATTTAGAAATGAAAAGTTTCTGATGCATGCACACTACATCTACAAACAGGGCAACGCTAGAACCACTGCACATATAGTACCATGGGGTCATTGTTAGTGATAGGAATTAGGAGAGAAGACTTATGATTGAAAAAACCATTATTTTGAATATTATATATATTGTGAACATGAATTCTTTTATTTTTTTATGTAGTTTCTATATGACTTGGCAAGTAGAAAAAAACATATCATAGTTTTTAGGTGGGGACTGTTCCAAGGGAATTGATAGCGCGGGAGTTTTACACCGGTTTAGTTAGAAGTAATTGAACACAGGGGATGATAGTTTGAAGGTAAGAGTTTATAAATCTTTTGTTTGTTTTTAGTAGGAATGAGAGCTGTAGTGGGGAGAGGAATGAGAGTTTAGACTTTAGAGCCAACAACTTACACCGCTTCCCTAGAGCAGAGGTGGCAATTATATTGCACTTTTAATAAAAGATAAATATATCACCACCTCCATCGTGAATTATCCTAAAATTTTCCATTCAAAAGCCCACACACCAAATTTGATATATGAATTCTATCTTCAACTTCCGCTCTTATTTCCCTCAACAAACCAAACAAAACTATTTGAGACTAAAAGACAAATTTCCTCTATCAATACCTACCACTAATTCATATACCCCTGTCCATGCAGTTGCCAAACACAAATCTTTGGGTTGTACGTTTATGAATCAGAAACTATATCAAAAGTCCATGATAAACCGACAAACACCTTCATCTTTCACTTAAGCCAAATTCTCATCAAATTATCACCCTTCTTTCATTTGAGAAATTAGAGTTTTTTTTTGAAGACCCGGACATTCCAACTTATATGTATCAACAAGAAGAAAGGTTGTTATATAGTATTAATGTACTCCCTCCGTACTCATATTAGATGTTGTTTTGGACAGCGACATTGTCTACAAAACGTAGTTTTGACTACTTATTTTTGAAAAAAATATTGAAATATAATATATGTATATTTTTATAAAAGTATGTTTCAAGATATATCTATTGATATTTTTCTATTTTTCCAAACTCAACAACTTAAAAGTTATTCATGATTTATATTTCTAATATTTGACTCAAATATTGTTTAAAACAACATCTAATACCAATATAGAGGGAGTATATGTCTCGTTGGAAGATAGTCAAGCGGGAATCCCTAGGAACAAAAAGCAATAAAAGGTACAAACTGTTTTGCACCTACCTTTATTGTCAAGATGATTTTCTATCCAGTGACTTTGGACTCCTGTCAAAGATCTGATCAGTGAAAGTTGGCCTTCTAATAAACTTCTTTTTTTTTTCTTTGCCAACCATACATATAAGAGGTCTTCATCTGCGAACTCTAAAGATCCATTCCATCTAATTATTCACCTCAACGAGAAACACCTGGTGTGGACGTTGCTTAGCTGTAGAGCATAATTTAGCATCCATGTTTTTGTTTCGTAAGTCACCAAAGCGTTGCTCGTGTGCCTTAGTAAACTTTGTAGCGTACACCATCACTCCATTTAGCTAATACTAAGATCTATTCTATATTTATATATAGTAGTACTAAATTCCTAAATTAGTAAACTTTGTAGCGTACACCATCACTCCATTTAGTACTACTGTATAGAATTATAGATTGTCAACAACGTAACGACGTATATAAAATTCTTTGTATATAGAATAATTGCCATGCGCCTTCATACAGTATTGCACTTTTTGCCATATAGTACGTATAAACAAGTCACTGTCATATATATACTGTATTTGTTTACAAAGATCCGAGCTTACACGATCGAGTAAACTAGTAGACTATTTGTTATAAGAAAATCTGCGCCGTGCCGTGTGATGCTTGGATGTGTGAAATGACAGCAGGGAATAACTATTATAAGCGAACTTAGCGTAGCTTGTGGTAGAATCTATTCAGCTAAGTACAAATAATCCTCAATTTGATATAGATACTCGTATGTTTTTGAATTTATCTAAATTTAGCGCATTGTTTTTCGATGAAGACTTAGGGTCTGTACAACGCCTGTACGGTCTGTTTATTTGCCACCGTGGAATCCTACATGTAAGCATGCAACAAGTCCGACTTTGGGTGAAGCAGCGGCGCCTGAAAGGCTCTTGCATGGTCTTGTGGAGACGGACGCTTTCCTACCGCACCAAACACTTCCGTCGGTCGGTAGTTGAGTACACACAAACGCCTTCAAAATATATTTTCATCGTAGATTAAGTTGTTTAAAAGCGCTTAATAATATAGTATTTCTCTATAAGAGCCTACACATTATACAAGCCCTTAGGCCATGTCGTGCCGACCTAGTACAAGAGCCCCAACCCTTTCATGTTTCGTGGGTGACGCTAAAATGGCATGATTGAGAAAGTCCCACTCTCTTCTTTTCTCTATTGTCTTAATAATTTGAAAAAACAAACATGAATTGCTTCTACCTAATGAGTTTGGCCCTTTTATGATGGCATGACTATCATGTTTGTTGCATACTCCTTTTATACCCATAAAACAAGTCATTTTGATAGTGGCATGGTCTTCTAAGCATAATTTTAACTGGTTTTTTTTTAAAAAAATATTTATTGAAATATAATATATGTACATTTTTATGAAAGTATTTTTAAGACCAATTTATTGATACAATTCTCATAAATTCATTCGATGGAGATGAAAATGGATTTTATATATTACCATTCTATATTTCTACTGTATAACTTATAGCATACTTTTAAACTCGCTTTTGTACGGTGGAAGTGTAACATATAATTATATTCTTTGTATGACTACCAATAGTATACAAATATTATATATATATATATATAATTATATTAGCTTAATTAATATATGTCTAAATATTAATAAATTAAATTCCAAGGACAAGTTCTAGTGGTAAACCATGGTCAGATTGAGAATCCAGCAACAACCGCAATTAAGGGTATGTTTGGTAGATCTATGCTCCTTGATTTAGAGTCGTGCTCCTTATTTACTGGTGAAGTGATTCCATTGCAGAAAATTATTATGTTTGATTGTTTAGCATAAACTCTCAAAATCAACATAAATCACTTCATAGAATCAGGTGAAGCTACTTTTTTCAGCTCTCAAGCTCTAGAACCACTTCACAGAATTAGCAGAGAATCACTTCTCGCTAAAAAATACGTTTGCTAGTCAAGGAGCGAGAATCAGCTCCCGCAAAGCACGCCCAAATGACCTCTAAGTCTACTTGATATTACAAGATAAATTTGCTACTCAACCACATAATGAACATTCAGATTCATCACTAGATTACAATTTTTGCAAAATTACAATTGTATGCATACAGCTTTGATAACGTTATAAGGAAAAAAAAAGCACAATCTTCCACAAATATGGTGCAAATTGCCCTCGGTTTGATTTGGGGAAAAGTTCCAAACTCTGTGCCCTCTCCACGAACAAACTCTAGCTATAGCTCGCCAAAAGCCACTAACTATATAAATTTTCTCCTCACCAGTAATGTACGTACACCCCCGGCCCCTAAGGATCAAACTATCTTTCCAAAAATTAAAAAAAAACACGAAAAGAAGAACAATTCCGTTCTTGATATCGGCCGTTCCGATTCCGCTGCCACCCATCACAATTCACAAGCGGCGGTTCATAAGGCCACACACGACAACTAAACCCAGAGCGAGCAGATGATCCGTCCCCGACCCCACCGTCAGCGCCAGCACGTCCTCTCCCAGCACAACCCTGGCCGACGTCCGCTTCCGCCCGACGGCCGCCATGATCGCGCCGTCGTCAGCGCTGCGGATCCTGTAGTCCGATTTGCGCGAGCACCCCTCGATCCTGTATGCCCTCCCGCTGCCGTGCAGCATCGTCACGACGGCGCCGCAGCCTCCGTCGCCCTTCTCCTTCCATGTCTTGTGCACTCTGAACCACGGCCTGCTTGTTTCTTCTCCTTCTCCCTCGTCGTCATCGAAGCACCGGCAAGCCTCCCATCTCTTCCAAAACATACAAAATCTCTGCATGTTTGCATAACAAAGGCGACAGAGCTAGCTTAACTTCGTTCGTTGTATGTGTATCTATTATCTAACGGCCGGAACATGCTTACCTTTCTTTGGATCCTGATGAGGTTGCTGCCGGCGCGGTCCATGAGGAAGGTCTCGCGGCCGCCCCGGCAGCCGTAGTTGTCGACGCGGTAGGCGATGCGGCCGTCGGCGCCGTACACGGTGCAGCCGTTGCCGTTGAACACCAGCGACTTCATCCACACCGTGTACACTGCTGCTGCTGCTGCCTGCTGCTTCTGCACGCCGGCGCCGCCCTGCTGCGAGCTTTGGCAGCAGCACTCGTCATCATCGTCGTCGTCGGAGGAACCGGCTGCTGGCGACGACGACAAACCTGCCGGCCATGGCTTGATCTTGCAGGTCATTGTGGACGACGACGACGTGGTGGTCGAGGAGGAGGAGCCAACTGCTACTACTTGCTCCACCTCCGATGATCTGTTGGTAGCTTGCTCAAATCATATGGTGAAGACTGAAGATCGATGAGAATGGTACGCGAGTGGCGTCTTCCCCATCTGTTATACTTATTCTCCGTGTGTGTCTGTGTTTAGTTTTTCATTTTCAGAGAATTGTATTAAAAAATTTAGTTGTGTCATTGGTACTTAATCGTAGTCATCAAACGCGTCATGCGCGATATGATATAAGTATATATTATTAATGTTATATATATATACCAATTATAGTTGATAAGTAGCTAGCGAGCTTTAATTTAAATGCAGGAGACAGCTCAATGGTAGAGGCTGGGGACCTTTTTCATTCGCTTAGTGAAATATTTTCCTTTTTTCTAAAGGAAAAGGAATCAGCTCTATGATCAAGTTAATTAATGGTCACGTTTACCAAGTGCAGCTGGAGTTTCTACTGATAATCTAACAATGTCACGGTAGGTCCGTCCCGTAGGTGGACAGAAATTCAGTACTATACTATACGACAGTCGTCGTCAGGTGCGGGTTGTTCATTGAATCATAGCAAGGCAAGCATGCCAAGAGCCCAAGACGTTCTAGATAGTCCATGGAAGCATGTTACACTGAATGACTTTAGATGAACACAGAGTTTGGTCAATTTGTGGATGCATGATCCTTGTGCGTTCTAAAACGTTCGGAGTATATATGTATATGCATATCCACTTAAAAATGAATTAGTGCTATGAGCAATTTGAAAATAATTCATATTTATTTTTTAAAAAAATAAATAAATCAAAACCACCTTTGAAACCAGTTAGATGGTTAAAATTGTCCAGTATTAACAGCTTGTGGTCAAAGATTTCTGGTTTTAGAGTTGTCAAAGTAGTTATTAAAAACAAATTCGGATAATATTTGGATGGCCATCCCATTTTTATAATTAGCAAAGGTCTATTTTCTTTCCCCGTTCTCTTCAATGGGGACATGGCCATTCCCTTTGATTTGAAGAGTTTCCTGCTTTTTGGGAACTGCATTTTCTGGTGTTGGAATAAAATGGATACCTGCAGTACGTATGGGGAAATATTGAATTTGCTACTTCCATCACGCGCCGGGATAATATAATCTAAGATGATTCATCATTAGCTTAAACAAAGGATTATTTCTAGCAGAAAATTGGTAGACCATGTTCGTGCATGCAAATCAGCAACAGCTACCAACCGTGCAGGTGCGCATGTAGCTGTACCAGATACGATCAATGGAAGACTTTTGAATTTTATTTTGCCCGAATATTATCTCCTGGGCGTGAAACCCATGTTTCCATTAAAATTTGTATATCGATCAGCATATATATACGGCGCTGAGATTGAATAATGTGCATAAGTAGCAAAATATTTTGACCGGATCATTCCTTCTAATTTCTCTGGAAGATATTTATATCTCCAAGCTTCTCTTGCAAATAAAATAAAATGGAAAGAAAATGACATCTCAATAACCTTTGAATCAGGCAAATAAATAGTACAATACGTGGAGTTCTCCAGACACACATATATAAACCCTCTTATAATATATGTTTGCAACTTGCAAGTCTATGATATCTCACAGCTTGTAACAACTTTTCAGGCCTGTTTCGATTATTACCTATAAATTCCTTTTGTCAATCGTCCTATCCAAACTTGCACTTATTATCTTGTTTTTTAAAAAATGTCCGAAGACAGCACACAGCAGGGATATCCCAACTTCCCAAGGAAATAATTAAGCCTAACTTAATTTCTGGCGTACATATGACCTTGCAACCGCAAATGAGTCCATTGGACAACTGCAATGTTTCGATGAACTATTTCAATTTTAAGTGAAGCGTAGCCCTCTTTTGAAATAAGCAAGAGACATGAAGATTGATGAGATTCAAGAAAATAATGAATAATAGCACATGTAGGACATGGCATCTTTTCCAAAAGTAAGGCTAAGTAGAATCACTACCAAATGCTACAGAGAGAAGCGTTTCAGGGAGAATTACTTGGAACCAATTCTCATTTTTTTTACTCCTCTAGAGAAACACATCCAAAACCCGGCTTGTCCTTAGGGTGTGTTTGGCAAGGTTCGGGTTCTCGTAGAAATGATTCAGATCCAGATTCACTATGAAAACATTTCAGGTAATGAATCAGAATTACTTTGTAAAATTGTTTGGTTGTCAGACTCTATTTTGATCCACATAAAATTGTCCCTTTCTCATTAAAAATATATATAAATGCAAATATGCTTAAAAAATACATTTTATATTTCTATATTGATAGTATAAATGTTACTGCACATATAATTCCTTGGCAACAAATTCAAACATCTTAAAAAGGGGTTTGTGTAGATTTGTTTAGAGTAAACAATTATTATAAACCTTAGGGATTAACATCCTCTTGATATTCGCACGGTGACATTTCTGAAAAAAAATTAGCACTATTACTCCAATATATCTCACCACAACCTCTAGCATGGATCTTATGTGATGTAATACAAGTTATAAATGATTGTGCCATTATAATACTTAAGAGTGTAATCCATTAACTGAAATTTTTATTGGTAGAAAGTGCAAAAGAAGAGTTCATAATTGGTTATATAATAAGTCCAAGACTTTCAACTTTATTTGAAGATAAAAATTCATTATACTTTAAGGTGAGGTTTTAACTAAATGAATATTAAAGTTACACAAAGGTGACGTACAAAGAAAAAGAGTAAAAACATTTATTCCAAGATAAGTTTATTACAATTAAATAGGAACTATAGAGTATATCTATTGTATTAGATAATAAACAAAGAAAAAAGCTAAGTAATTTTGATTCAAACCCGTGCGGCACGTGTTATTGGACTAGTGTTTATTAATTAGAACGACGACTAAGCAAAATAATGATGTGGCATTGGAATTAAGGACGTCCGCAGTGAGTTGATGTGGAGGTGAAAGACAATAAAAGAGACTCTCACATAGTACACATTGCAGACGTCATTCTTATGACGTCACATCTAGCTAGCCAAATATCTAACCATTACGGACATCCTAAAGAAGGGATGTGCATGCAATTGACGAAAAATATATTTTGAAGAAACTACTCACTAAAAATATAATTTCTATTTACAGGATCTACACGATTCTTAGGCATGGAAACTAGCTGCAGTTTTTGAAATCGGGACCACCATAATTTCTATATTACTAGTTCTTATTATCACCAAAACTGCACTATGTATATATGTATAGAGCTACCTCGATCAGAAGAATCATCTGGCTGGCTGAAAAAACTGCACAAAGAAAAGAACAAATTCGTTGTTTGTGAATTTGTGATGGAACTTCCATGCAGAATCCTAATTAAGTTACTTCCCTATCACAAGCACCGATTCATAAGGCCACATGTGACCACCAAACCCAAGGCGAGGAGATGATCCGTCCCGGCCCCCACCGTCAGCGTCAGGACATCATCCCCAAGCACAACACCTGACGGCGTCCTCTTCAGCTCGACCGCCGCCGCGACCGCGCCATCAGCGCCGGTGAGTTGGTATCCCGATTTGCCCGCGCACCACCCGGCGATCGTGTACGCGGCCGCGCTGCCATGGTGCATCATTGTCACGGCGGTGACGTTCTCCCCAGCAGCCTTCTTCTTCTGCACTCTGAACCACGGCGTCGTCGTCTCCTCGCCGCCGTCGTCAGATTCGGAGTACCGGCAGGCCTCCCACCTCCTAAACACCCCAAGCCGGCCCTTCCTTTGGATCCTGAAGAGGGCCTTGCCGGCGCGGTCCATGAGGAACACCTCCCGGCCGCCCCTGCTGCCGTAGTTGTCGACGCGGAACGCCACGCCGCCGTACACGGTGCAGCCGTTGCCGTTGAACACCAGCGACTTCATCCATACCGTGTACACGGCCTGCTTCTGGAGGCTCTGGCGCTCGTGCTCGTCCCCTGGGGGAGAGCAAGAGGGAGGGGATGTAGCTGCAGGCAGAGGCAAAGGCTGGATCTTGGCCATTGATGGGGTCGGTCCAAGAGCTAGCTGAGCTCCTCTCTCTGATTGCTTGCTCTGGTCTGCTACTCTGCTCTGCTGCTGTCGGTAGCTAGCTGCAGGCTGCAGTGAGACGATGACTGGTTATATTTATAGGGCCATCTTTTTTTTTTCTATTTGAGAGACTTGATTAAAAATTCGATCGGGTAACTGGGTGCTTGTTCCTATACGCCGTACGCGTCATGGGAAATGATAGACTATAACAAAGTTGTTTATGCTCAATTGCTCATTATAGTTTTGTACGAGTCAGCAGTGAGCAGAGGCTGCGTACTATTATCATCACGTTTACCAAGTGTGTGCGCGTGTCTCTGGAGTTTAGAAAAATGTTTTTTTTTAGAATGGGTTTAGAAAAATGTTAGCATGGTTTGGTATACTTTGGTAGGTAAACTAAAACGTTCAGTGATGTACTTGTACAGACAGGCATTGGGTTAGCATGCACGTATTCGGTATTCATGTCAAGCAAACCTGCTAATGTGAAAGAACGCATGATGAACAGTTGGATTTGGTCGTGGATGCATGCTCTATGCACGCATGCGTTCTGTATTACATATCATCAGGACACGCATCACTGTGGACCAGTTTGATTCTTACTCAATACACGACAACCGAATATATGTCAAAACCTACTGGTGCACTTATAACTATATACATACAAAGTATAAAAGTTTTAGTTAAAAAAGAAGAAGAAGATAGGGGGTCTAGAAGTAAGCAGTTTTTCTAGGTGTACATGCCACATCATACACACAGGTACTTCAAACCTACTAGCCGATTTCACCGTACACATCCGGACCTTGCTGACTAGCTGTGCTACACTGCCAGTAAGTTGATAAGAAGCAGAAGCAGAGTAGATGAGTCTTTGCACGATCTTATGACTCTCTGCATGGACATGGACGCAAGCGAGAGACTCCAACGTTTCTTCAAATGCCGTTTAAGGATAACGATCTGATCCCAGCCAGAGCAATAGCGAATTGAACATGTGCAGGTTTATTTCCACATGGATCAGAACAATGCAGCACATTGTTCTAGTCGGCTCAAGGATAAGCACTGACACTGTCACACCTAATTAGTAGGCCTGATTACAATTTTCTGGCGGCTTCTCCTACTTGAAATGGATGTGGCGGCCGATTTATATTGTTGTTCTTCCCCTTTTCTCTGATGTCATCTACAGGGACAGACACCCATAACTTACCCATCCACACATGGTAGTGTACCATAAGTCCTCTCAATATATATATAACAATAATACTAGTATATTATGCATGACGTCCCTAAAGTGCATGCACTTGTGTCCTGTTTTTTTTTTTTTGGAATGGCTAATTGGCTGGCTTGGAAATATTGGCCAGGACAAGATGGACACCTCTTACATTGAGCAGAGGAGCCATTATCAGGCTAAACAATGGAGAGAATTTAGGCCGCCAGGAAATTAGGAGCCTTGTGAAGATTACCAACTGTGCTAAATAATGGGTGTAAATTGTTTGCTGACGAACTTGTACGCAAGCTCGATCGATGGGATGCCTTGCATGACTTCTAAAGATTAGTTTTCTCCCAAGCTCATGAGTCCCATGTGCAGTACATTGTAGCAGTACATTGTAGGTGTACTATATATCACAAGACGGAAGCTAGGACCGTTGGGGGGGGACTGGAAATTAGCATATAAAATAAAAGGAGATGATAACTGAGATTAAATATAACTAGCCAAAGAACTTGCTGATTGAAAATAATAATAATAAATTGATGCACCAATATTTCCAAATAAAGAAACCTTGATGATTGGACGAGAATAAAAGTACAGTATGTGCGGTTCTCCGTAAATATGTGATTTACACTTTTAGGGTCAAAGTCATGAGAGAAGGAGCAATTCTAGGATAAACAGTAAGTGTCAACCGGTTCAATAGCATGGCAGCTAGCAGAGGAACTACTATAGTCTAAATTTTTTGTATACCACCGTGTTTAGCTGGTGGAAAAACTAGATGATTGAATAATGTTTTGAGAGAATAACTTAATTGAATAATGTTTTATGAAAGAGAATAAGCTGAAACATATTAAAAGTAGTTCAAAGAAACTATGGCAATGGCATAAGGCAAACGATAAAATGTTTGAACAGTTCACCTCAACAAAATTATCTAAGTCAACTCTGTTCTATGAAATATGAACCATTATGATTGCATATACCTGAAATTCATAAACATAGGTCCTCTCTACGGCTTCCACGGGTGTTTACACTCCAGAGAAGTAATTTTATCATACATGGAAAAAAATATCTTTGATTATGTTGGTTAAATTTTTATGGTGAGCTAATTAATGTATGCTTGAACTATAATAAATTTTTCATACTCATTGGACCATGTATAACTTAGTGTTACAATATATTAATTTTTTATCCTTGTTTGACTATAGAAAAAAATATGACTTGTTAATTGTCTTTGTGTTAATATATTAATTTTTTGTTCTTGTCTAACTATAGAAAAAAAATTATGGCTTATTAATTGTCTTTGTATCAACATATATATTAATTTTTGTCCTTATCTAACTATAGAAAAAAGTTTATTAATTGTCTTTGTGTTAGCATATAAATTAATTTTTTTGTCCTTGTTAGACAAAATTATAACTTATTAATTGTTATTGTGTCAACATATATTAGATTTTGTTAGGTTTGTAGTTTTATCTATTTATTTTTCTATAACTAGATTCGAAAATTACAGATTATGCTTATAGAAATTTCAACGAACTATAGCTATATTTTAATATAAAATATATGTAATAATTGTCGCATAATCTAAAGCTGTACATGGTGACTGTTGGATTTTAATCTAATGGTGGCAGATAGTCAGATGTTTTGTTTTCTTAAATATTTTCATTACTGTATTTAATCCCATCCATTGGATGTAGATCCAATGATATAAAGATTCGTATGTTCAGGGTGCTTGAAACACCTGGTTTTTTTAATCCAATAATACGTGTGTTTTGTGGGTAAAAAGCACCCAGGTCTTAATTAGCAAGGACTAAAACACTTAGGTGTGCACTAGACAGACAAATAGAGAAGCATATACAGAGGCGAGCTGAGCGCGCCATCCTTCTCAGTATTTCACATCGTGCAATGCAAGCAGAAGCTTTCTACGCTGTGTACACGATTAAGGAGCCTCGAGACATGTATAATCCGTCGATAGAAAAGTTTGAGGCTGCAAACAGGCCGGCGACATCGGCCGGCAAAGCTGGCACTGGCGGCATCGCAAACAGCTAGGCAATGGTGGAACACGGGGTTGCCGCCGCGGGGTACTAGCTCCGGCCTGTCGGCCTTGTCTCACTCTCACCGTCTGATGAGGAACTTGTCTTCCTCCGCCGCCGCGAAGGGGACGACTACCCCGCTCCCCCGGGAGGAGAGAGCAACAGGTCCGCCGGCCGGCAACCTCTCGCCTTCTCGCCCCTGTCTGTCTGTCCATGTACTCTAAGCTTTCGCTGGCGGCCACCGGCGCCACCAAATCCCGCGAGAGCCTCGCCGAGAACGTCAGCTGCATGCATGGTGAAGAGCGCAAAGAATTAGCCGATCAACATTTGGGTGGCGGCGGCGCGACCAACAGCCTCGTGGATCGGTGCGGTGCACCCAGGCGGCACAAGCGTCGTGGTCACCACGGCCATCTACTTCAAGAGCATCTGGAAGACGACGTTCGACAAGTCCCTGACCAAGGAGGGCAAGTTCCCACCGCCTCGACGGCACCGCTGTGGACGCCCAGTTCATGCGCAGCAAACTGGACCAGTTCATCGCAGCGCACGACGGATTCAAGCTGCTAGTGAGTAGTGGTGCCACCATATGCGGCGGGAGCAGCAGCAACGATGCAGAGCGCCGTGCCCTCGCCCTCGCCGCCGCCGCAGTAGTACTCCATGCATATATGTGCGTCTTGCTGCCAGACGCACGCCGCACGAGACGGCCTACCGAGCCTGGTGGACAAGATGGACGTACCCAAGCTTCCTCCAGGACCAGGAGCACATGCCGGAGCTAGCGCAGTGTCCAGGTCGTCGGCGACTTCCGGGTGCCTAAGTTGATGAAGCTGTCCTTCTACTCCCAAGTTGATTTAGAGTCAATTCGACTTTAAGCCCAAAGATGAAGCCTGTTTGTACCGGTGTTGGCTGTCTTTAAATCCTAATTTTACCTGCCAAATAAGATATAAAAGAGGAGAAATAAACAATCTTATACACACATATCTTTATTGATAATCTAGTTCCACATGTATTTAAAGAATTCATGTTTTGCAAGACTTATATTCAAATACATGGGAAGTCATGCCAAAAAGACTCTTTCTATCACCGAATTGCATAAAGGATTCAGAAGGCTAAACATAACCAGATTTTTCGGGTGTGAAACCATCCAAGGATCCATCTTGGTCTGGCTATAGGCGTGGGTCAGGGTGCGCTCGCACCCTGGTGGCCCTGTTTGGTTCAATGGTTGTAACTTGAGGTTGTTGCATGCGGGATTCTCTAGATATTTATCTCCAAACCAATCTCTAGTGCATATAAATAGATGGGTAGAGACTCCCTCTAAAAATCATCAATTAGATCAATCACACACATCACAAATTCATAGACCCACATGGACAAAAAACAAGTTCATAAACCTAGGTGAGTAGTGAAGAAAAGTTTAAAGACCCATAGTGTATTTCACTCTTTGTTTAATTGATCATCATTCCATTAGCCATTAAGCCCGATTGATAGACCCATTTAGCCCAAATAGTATCTAAACAGTAGGTGACTAGTGTAAAATAAAAAACTAAAAACAGCTTCGTACTTATAGAATTTTATGTAACCCATGTTCGAATGTTTTTTTTCCACAAATATACATATTTATACTTGTCGGGTACAAAGGTAAGGGGTACCCTAAACCCTTCGATAAATTAATACTAAACATAGCAACCGTTTTTTAGGCAGGGACCAGCCCACTACTCGGTAAGGCGCGGCCCATCACTCGAAGGCCCCCCTACACCGGCTGTGGCGACGAGTCGCGGGCCGGCCCACCTCGACGAAAAATGACGGACCGAGGGGGCGAGCGAACGACCCCCCGGCTCCACCTCGACGCCGAATGACGGACCGAGGGGGCGAGTGAACGACCCCCCGGCTCCACCTCGACGCCGAATGACGGACCGAGGGGGCGAGCGAACGACCCCCCGGCTCCACCTCGACGCCGAATGACGGACCGAGGGGGCGAGCGAACGACCCCCCGGCTCCTACCTCGACGAATGAAGGACGGACGAGGGGTCAAACGATCGACCCCCCGACCTCTGCCTCGACCTCTACCTCGACCTTTCTGACCCCGTCCCTGCTCCGACCCCGTCGACGCCTCGACCTCTACCTCGACCAGGGGTCGAGCGGACGACCCTCGGACGAGGGGCTCGATTAACCCAACTGCTCCCGGCATGGGTTAAAGTGAACCAGCCTAACGACATGGGCGCCCGCGTCTGCTGTCAAATCCGCCAACTCCCCGTCAGATCCCCGATTCCTGTCAACTGTGCCGCCACTGTCGCCACTACGCGAGTACAGACTCCAGCAGTACCCCTTGGAAAGTGAACAGTGCGACCCTCGACGACGATTTCGGGAATGCAACAGAGCCACGCAGGGCTCGACCCCCCCCCCTCGACCGGGGGGCTCGACCCCTCTCTCCAACAACTCCAGTACGGAAGCCGTCCCATCCGCCCCGTCCCGCTTCAGCTGTGGGATTCGTGCCCGCCTGCGGACACTGCGCTGCGATGACTTCTACTGCCGCCACGACCGGGGACGCCAGAAGGACGGGAAGGCCATGCCGCCACAGTGTTCAACGTCTCTCCGCCAACACTGTGCCGCGGATACGCTACCCATACTGCCACTGTTAGGACCCTATACCCTCGGACCTCCCCTTGGTCTATAAAAGGGGACGCCGAGGTAGAAGAGGGGGATCTTCTGCTTCTTCTTCTTGGGGCTTCTTCACCTTCTTCTTTTCTGGGACGGTCAGAGCCTGAAACCTCCGGGACCTCAGTTCAGACTCTGACACTCCACACTCCACACACCCCGCCACTCGATCGACCCCTCGGGTGGCCTACTCCGTGTAACACAGCTTGTACCCCCCCTGTACGAGCACGTTTTGGGTGCGAGATAATACAAGTCATCCTCCCCCGCTGGACGTAGGGCCTTCTTTGCCCGAACGAGGATAAACCTTGTGTCCATCTTGCATCACGTCTGAGAGAGGGAGCACGCGATATACAAATTTACTCGTTGGTGGTCTTGACCCCCGGGTCGTAACACCGACAGTTGGCGCGCCAGGTAGGGGGATTCGCGTGTCGACTAACTCCAAATTACTCTCTCAGATGGATTCTACCATCCCACCGTTCCCGTTCACCACCGTCATCTGGTTCGGCAGTCTAGGGTTCGTTTCCACGGACCAGGGCGACTTCATAGTCTTTCCCTCCGCCCGTGGCCTAGACATCAGCAGCTCCGCTGCGCCGGAGCCAACAAGGATCAGGCGATGGTCCCTCCGCTTGCGACTCTGGCCTGCGATCAGGAGGAGGCGCGAGCGGCTCCGACACGCTCGCCGTCGTGCGAGCTCTGAGGCGCCGGATGTCGTTCCCCCGGTCCCAGTTGGCGATACGACCCCCTCTCCTAGGGGTTCGCTTGACCCACGCTTGTGGATCGAGGGCGGGTGTCCCCCCGAGTGGGACTTCGGCTCAGCCACGTCGTCGTCCCCGGAGGCTCCCGTGGCCTCTCCGACACCCTCGATCCCGTCACCACCGCGTGACCCGTTCCCATACGGGCTCCGCAACAACGCCGGACTCTACTCTGCTTTCGCAGGGCTGCGGATACATACATATGACGAGTCTCCATGGACTCCGTCGTGGGCGACGGCCGATCCCGGCACCACCCTCTTCACCGGGCGAGCCAGAACTGCCCCGTACGTGGGGCACGTTACGACGGCGCCTGGAGGAGGAAGAAAGGGGTAGGGCCTTCCCCTACTTCTACCATGCCGACCCCGACTCGGACTCTCCCGACGAGAGTTACGACTCCACCCGGGAGTGCTTCCACCTCGATGAGCAAGCCGATCCTCTGGAGGATGTCGATGACACCGCGGCCACCGAAGAAAGAGGAGGGGCCAACGCCACACCCCCTCGAGATGCCATCTCCCCAAGTCCTGACAGGGCCGATCCACCCCCCGATGTCCAGATTACACAGGTCCGAGAGCTCCTCAACAAGCTCGAGGAGGAGCGCCTGCGTCTTCAGCAGCTCGAACACGCCCTCGAGCGGGATCGAGGGCGTCCTCAGGGTGGAGGAGCTCGCGAGCGGGCCCGGGAAGTCCACCGGCAGATCGTCGAGGAGGGGAATGTCGAATCCCGAGTCTTCAACCGCACCAGCCAGAATGTCGTAGCAGCCGTGATGCTGCTCCGCGACATGCCGGCGCCATCGACCCCCCAGGCACGGCGTATCAGGGACGAAATCCAGGGCTGCTCCAAACTGCGGCCGTACAGCAGGCGGAGAGCTCAGCCTCGAGGCGTTGAGGGGCTGCCTCTGAGCGACAAGCAGCGCCCCCTCGACAAAATCGGGAGGTCTCCGTCCACCAGAACAAGGCGCCCCAGGGCCAGGTCGAGCGACGACCGGTTCAGGAACGCCTCGTCGACGACCTCCCCCCTCGGGTGAACAATCGACGTCGGTACGGCGACGCCGAGGCTCGAGGCTACAACGCTCATCGAGGTGGGCGCTACGACAGCGACGAAGACCGATGCCGGTCTCCGGAGCTGCCGGGGCCCCGAGTCTTCGGTAGAACCATCCGGCGGGCCTCCCTGCCCGTACGATTCCGTCCACCCACCAGCCTGGTCAAGTACAACGACGAAACCAAGCCAGAGCTCTGGCTTGCCGACTTCAGGCTGGCATGCCAGCTGGGTGGAGCCAACAATGACCACGTCATCATTCGGCAACTCCCGCTGTTCCTCTCCGACACCGCCCAAAGGTGGCTCGAGGAGCTACCCCCGGACTTGATCCAGGACTGGTCCGACCTGGTCCGGATCTTCGAGGGCAACTTCAAGGGCACCTACGAACGGCCGGGCAACCCCTGGGACCTTCGCAGCTGCAAGCAGAAGCCAGGGGAGACCCTCCGTGCCTTCACCCGCCGATTCTCGAAGCAGCGCACCGCACTGACCCACATCTCCGACCACGAGGTCATCACGGCGTTCATCGCCGGGACAACCTGCAAGGAATTGGTGCGGGAGCTGGGGCGAAACACCCCCAAGACTGCCAACGAGCTCATGGACGTCATCGCCAACTACGCAGCTAGCGAAGAGGCCGTTGGCGCATTCTTCCAGATTCCCCTAGGGAAAGGGAAGGGCAAGGCGGATGAGCCCGGGGGCTCGGACGATGGGCCCAAGAGAAACAATGGGCCCGGAAGGAACAACGACGGCAACGGTGGCCGGAAGAAGAAGAAGAAGAACCAACCAGGCCGACGCAACGTCGAGCCCAACGTCGAGCACTACGACGAGCCCAATGACCTTGTCGCTACGGCGGACAAGAGGAAGCCTCGAGGGCCCCCTCGCGACGGGGGCGTCTTCGATAAGATGTTGAAGGAGCCTTGCCCCTATCATATGGGGCCGGCTAACCACCGCCTCGAGGACTGCCGCATGCTCCGAAAACACTTCGTCCCTCCTGGCTTCAGGAGAGACGACGACAAAGAAGACCCGCCCTGTGACGCCCACGTCAGGGGCGATGTCAAGAAAGGAGGCTTCCCCGAAATCCACGACTGCTACATGATTTACGGGGGACCCTCGACTCGCCTCACCACGCGCCAGCACAAGAGGGAGCATCGAGAAGTTTTTTTCCGTTCAGGCCCAGGCCCCGCGGTACCTCGACTGGTCCCATACGCCGATCACCTTCGATCAGGATGACCACCCCGAGCACATCCCCAACGCGGGGACTTACCCGCTCGTCGTCGGCCCGATCATCCTCACACACCCGCCTCACCAAGGTGCTCATGGATGGGGGGAGCAGCCTCAACATCATCTACGCCGAGACCCTCGACCTCCTGGGGATCCCGAGGACCATGCTCCTGCCCAGCGCGGGGGGGTTCCACGGGATAGTCCCGGGGAAGAAGGCACTCCCGATCGGCCGCATCAAGCTACCGGTATGTTTCGGCGTCCCCTCGAACTTCCGAAAGGAAGAGCTGACCTTCGAGGTGGTCGCATGGCGAGGCACCTACCACGCCATCATCGGTAGGCCGGGATACGCCAAGTTCATGGCGGTCCCGAACTACACCTACCTCAAGCTCAAGATGCTGGGGCCCTCGGGGGTCATCACCGTCGACACCTCGTACGAGCACGCATACGACTGCGACGTCGAGTGCGTGGAAAAGGCCGAGGCCCGTGAGGATTCGGCTATCCTCGCGGCCCTCGGCGACTTGTCCGGAGAGATCCCCGACCCCAAGCGACACGCTGGCAACTTCAAGCCGGCGGAAGACACGAAGACCATCCCGCTCGACCCCGGCCTCACGGATGGGAAGGCGCTTACAATCAGTGCCACCCTCGAGCCCAAATAGGAAGCAGTGCTCGTCGACTTTCTCCGTGCGAATGCCGACGTCTTCGCATGGAGTCCCTCGGATATGTTGGGCATCCCGAGGGAGGTCGCCGAGCACTCCTTGGACATCCGAGCCGGGTCCAAACCGGTGAAGCAACGCCTACGCCGCTTCGACAAGGAGAAGCGTAGGATCATCGGGGAGGAGGTCGACAAGCTTTTGAAGGCCGGATTCATCAAGGAGGTGCATCATCCCGAGTGGTTAGCTAATCCCGTGCTTGTTAAGAAGAAGAATGGTAAGGATAGGATGTGTGTAGACTACACCAGTTTGAATAAAGCATGTCCTAAAGTTCCTTTTCCTTTACCACATATCGATCAAATAGTAGATTCCACTTCGGGATGTGAAACCCTTTGCTTCCTTGATGCGTATTCCGGCTACCACCAAATAAAGATGAAGGAGTCCGCTCAGCTCGCAACCTCCTTCATCACTCCCTTCGGCATGTTCTGCTACCTCACCATGCCCTTCGGCTTGCGGAACGCCGGGGCCACCTACCAGCGATGCATGCTCCACGTCTTCGGGAAACACATAGGGCCGACCGTCGAGGCCTACGTCGATGACATCGTGGTCAAGTCTAGAACAGTCGGAAGCCTGGTCGGAGACCTTGAGATCGCGTTTCGGTGCCTCAGGGCTAATCGCATAAAACTAAATCCTGAGAAGTGTGTCTTCGGGGTCCCTCGAGGCATGCTCTTAGGGTACATAGTTTCCCAGCGCGGCATCGAGGCCAATCCCGAGAAGGTAACCGCCATCACGAGGATGGGCCCGATCAACGACCTCAAGAGCGTGCAAAGGGTTATTGGGTGCCTCGCCGCCCTCAGTCGCTTCATCTCAAGGCTCGGAGAGAAGGCCCTACCCCTTTACCGCCTCCTAAAGAAGACGGAACACTTCGCGTGGACCACCGAAGCCGAGGAATCGCTCTCGAGGCTCAAGGCCTTGCTCACCTCGCCCCGGTCTTGGTCCCCACGAGCCCGGCCGAGCCCCTCTTGCTCTATGTCGCAGCAACTACCCAGGTAGTCAGCGCGGTCATAGTGGTCCAGAGGGAGGAGGAAGGACACGCCCTGCCGGTTCAGAGGCCTGTCTACTTCGTGAGCGAGGTCCTTTCCGAGACCAAGACGAGGTACCCCCACATCCAGAAGTTGCTGTACGCGGTCGTCCTCACTCGGCGTAAGCTCAAACACTATTTCCTGGGCCACCCAGTCACTGTGGTTTCATCTTTCCCCCTCAGAGAGATAATCCAGAACCGGGAGGCATCGGGAAGGATCGCCAAGTGGTCCGCCGAGCTCATGGGGGAGACCCTCTCCTACGCCCCTCGAAAGGCTATCAAATCTCAGGTACTGGTAGATTTCGTTGCAGAATGGACCGACACCCAACTTCTCCCAGCGCAGGTCCAGAGCGAGCTCTAGACCATGTACTTCGACAGATCGTTAATGAAGACGGGAGCAGGCGCCAGATTGTTGTTCATATCACCCTCAGGCGTCCATATGCGCTACGTCATCCGCCTCCACTTCCCCGCCTCCAACAACGTCGCCGAATATGAGGCCCTCGTCAGCGGCCTGCGCATCGCCATCGAGCTCGGGGTTCGACGCCTCGACGTGCGAGGGGACTCTCAGCTGGTGATCGACCAAGTGATGAAAGACTCGCGCTGCCACGACCCTAAGATGGAAGCCTACTGCAAGGAGGTCCGAAGGCTCGAGGACAAGATCTATGGCCTCGAGCTCAACCACGTAGCCCGTCGGTACAATGAAGCTGCCGACGAGCTGGCCAAAATCGCGTCTACTCGAGGCACGGTCCCTCCCGACATCTTCTCGAGGGATCTGCACACACCGTCCGTCGACCTGGACTCGGGGGCTCCCGCCCTCGAGCAAGGGGTCGACCCACCCCCCTCGACCGATCCCCCCTCGAGCGGGGGAGAGGTCATGGAGATCGACGGGGCCGTCGCAGCACCAACCCCTCCGACGGATTGGCATGCGCCTTACCTCGAGTACCTGACGCAAGGCGAACTCCCGGAAGACCGCACGGAAGCCCGTCGAGTAGCTCGACGTGCCAAAACCTACGTCCTATACGAGGATGGCCGCGAACTATATCGACGAAGCCCGTCGGGCGTACTTCAACGCTGCCTCACCCTCGAGGAGGGGAGGGCATTGCTGAAGGACCTACACTTGGGGGCTTGTGGCCACCACGCGGCGCCGAGAACGCTGGTAGGAAGTGCCTTTCGATAGGGCTTCTACTGGCCGACGGCCGTCAACGACGCC
This sequence comes from Microstegium vimineum, assembly GCA_022036555.1. Classification (NCBI taxonomy): domain Eukaryota; kingdom Viridiplantae; phylum Streptophyta; class Magnoliopsida; order Poales; family Poaceae; genus Microstegium; species Microstegium vimineum. The sequence goes on from CM039137.1 coordinate 22,480,014, forward strand.
ACCGAACTCGTTCGATCCTGCCAGGGATGCCAGTTCTACGCCAGGCAGACCCACCTACCCGCCCAAGCTCTTCAAATGATACCCATAACTTGGTCGTTCGCAGTATGGGGGCTCGACATGGTCGGCCCCCTGAAAAGAACCAAGGGTGGGCACACTCACCTTCTCGTGGCTATTGACAAGTTCTCAAAGTGGATCGAGGCTCGACCCATCGCCAACATCTAGTCTCGACAAGTCGTGCTATTCTTCACCGACATCATCCACCGCTTCGGGGTCCCCAACGTCATCATCACCGACAATGGCACGCAGTTCACCGGCCAAAAGTTCATGGACTTCTGTGACCATCACCACATCAGGGTGAATTGGTCCGCAGTCGCCCACCCTCGAACTAACGGTCAGGTCGAGCGTGCCAACGGTATGGTTTTGCAGGGCCTCAAGCCAAGGATCTTCGATCGGCTGAACAGGCATGGCAGGAGGTGGGTCGAGGAGCTGCCCGCTGTGCTATGGAGTCTCCGAACGACACCAAGTCGAGCCACGGGGTTCTCTCCGTTCTTCTTGGTCTACGGGTCCGAGGCCGTCCTCCCCACTGACCTCGAGTACAGGTCCCCTCGACTAAAAGCCTACAGCGAGCAAGCCAACATGGTAGCCCGAGAGGACTCCCTCGACCAGCTTGAGGAAGCCCGTGACATGACCCTCTTCAAGTCGGCACAGTACCAGCAGACGCTGCGGCGCTACCACGACAAAAATGTGCGCAAAAGGGACCTCAACGTCGGCGACCTCGTTCTGCGCCGTCGACTAAGCACCAAGGGGCGTCACAAGTTGACACCACCTTGGGAGGGACCCTTCATCGTGGCAGAGGTGCTGAAGCCCGACACTTACAAACTGAAGAACGAGAAGGGCGAGATCTTCACCAACGCGTGGAACATCGAACAGCTACGTCGCTTCTATCCCTGAGGCCCCAGGGCCTTGTACATTTTCGCATTTATGTACAAATTCTTGAATGAATAAAATGTTCTCGAAACACATTTCACGTTCGTTCGCAGCTCGAAGGTAGCCTCGACTTTGCCCGGACAAAGTCGAGCTCTCCTCGCGGGCTAACAGGGGGGCACCCCCCTCCTAAGTCCCCGAAAAACCCGAACGTTTTTTCGAAACTCGACTCTCCCTCTCGTTCTTTCCCTCGAGTACGCTTCATAACTAGGTAAAGACGCCTCGAACCCCCTAAGGGTCGAGGGTGTCGTCGAGCCAGGGACCCACCTACGCCCCAGGGCTACGGTATCCCCGCTCACCACCCCCCTTCCAAGGATACGAGCGTGCGTCGAATACTTAGTTCACAAGCGTCGACTTAGGCAAAGAAAAGCAGAGAGAGCTCGAGAAGTAGAAATAACGAGACGAACCCGTCTATAGCACTAAGGTAGCCTCGACTTTGCCTCAGCAAAGTCGAGCCTCCCTCGGGGGATAACAGGGGGGGCACCCCCCTCCTAAGTCCCCGAAAAACTCGAACGTTTTTTCGAAACTTGACTCTCCCTCTCGTTCTTTCCCTCGAGTACGCTTCATAACTAAGCAAAGGCGCCTCGAACTTCCTAAGGGTCGCGGGTCCCGTCGAGCCAAGGACTCACCTACGCCCCAGGGCTACGGTATCCCCGCTCGCCACCCCCCTTCCAGGGATACGAGCGTGCGTCCAACACTTAGTTCACAGGCGTCGACTTAGGCAAAGAAAAACAGGGAGAGCTCGAAAAACAAAAATAACTATGTGCATCTCGATCAAAATGCACTATACACAAAAAGCCCTCGGGGGCTTGGCATTGTATCAGTACCAAGGCCTAACTATTACATGGACCTTCTTGTCCAGATATGGCTCGCAGGCCCGGGACTAGCCGTCGACACCTTCCGAGGGCTACTCGTCCACCGAGGGGATCACCTCGAGTTCGAAGAGTTTCGCCAGCAGGCCTCCAGGCACCTCTGCGTGATCCATCAACTCCTGGCACTTCGCGTCATTCTCTTCCTCGGTCAGCTTCGGGTCGGTGGCGAACCCGTCGACAACGAGGTTGAGGTCCACGTCGTAGAGTGAGTTGACGACCGCGAGGGCCCGCTTCACGCCCACATGCAGGGCGGCTCGGACGTTCTCCGTCACCCCCCGCGTCATGCAGTAGAAGCGGCGCAGCAGGGAGTCCCCTCGAGCATCCCCCTCGACCTCCGGCTCCGGCCTGACCGAGAGGTCGTTGCAGAAGGTGTTGATGGCGGCCGCAAGCGTCGCGTTGAGGTTCGCCTCAGTGCCGAGGAGGCCCTGAAGATTGTCCAGGTCCTTGTGGGCGCGGGCATTCTCCTTCGCGAGCTCTGCCAAAACAAGCACACAATAGTCAAAACCCAAAAAAGCAGAAAGAGAGTCGAGGCAGGATAGATTCTGCAACACTCCCGAAACACTCACCTTGGGCCTGCACGTCGAGGGTGGAGTAGGCCCGCTCGGTCTCCTCGAGCTGGCGGCGGACGTCGACAAGGTCGGAGGACTGATCCTTGACCTTGGCCTCGAGGCCCTCGATGGTTTTGCCTGCGTCATCGAGGGCCCTCTTCTGATTCATGGCCACCACGCCCAGGGAGGTCGCGTGGGTCCGAGCCTTCTCCTCCGAGGTGGCCAGCGCATCGCGCTCACGGGAGACGGCGTCGAGGTCTCCCCGGAGCCCTCGGATACTCTCGCTCGCCCGGGCCAGCTCCTCCTTCAGCCGGGCGGCCTCCTCCTCAGCCTTGCGCTTGGCCTCGAGGGCAGCATCCCGCTCCTGCCCGACGGTGACGGAGGACTGAAGGGCGAGGTCGACTTTCATCTGCGCCGCCTGCAAGGCCGCCTAGGCTTCCTTCTGGATGGCCTCATAGCCGGCCTTCGCATGAGCGACCTTCGACTCGGCATCCTTCCGGACAGCCGCCATCTCAGCCTTCGCGCAGGAGACCTCATCCCCCGCCCTATCCAGCGAGGCGCGGAGGGTCGAGAGTTGTCCCTGTACCCGGAGAATGTACTGGGACTTCTCGTAAGACCTCACCCGCAGCGACTGACGAGGATAAAAATGAAGACCGTCAGCAAACGGCAACCAGACAATTCGAATACAATCTAAGGGAGAACAAAACCCACCTCCATTCCCTCGCGTATGTCCGCGGCGGCGACCTCCGCAGCGCGACGTACCGAGTGCTCAAACCACGCCCGATACTCCTCGACGAGCTCCCACCGTCGGAGCTCGGCCTGGTCGTTGAGCGTGAGGAAAAGCCACTCGGGGTCTCGAGGGTCCGCCAACTCGAGAACCTCCTGGCCCCAGGCCACGCTGCGGGCGGCGATCCTCTCCTCGACCGTCCCCGTGACGCCCTCGCGCAGATCGCCCCCCCCCCTCGATAAGCGGAAAGGGGCGAGGCTTCTCCCGCCTGTCCTCTCCCGTCCTCTGGGCCACCTCGCGAGGACGTCGACGGCCCCACCAAGCTGTCGCCACCGGTAGAAGAAGACCCCGGCCAGTAGAACGACCCTGCGCGATGAAGGACTCGAAAAAGTTAACGCCCAACAAGGCAAATCCACCGCATCTCGAGTGAGTTGAAGTATGGCTTACCTCGAGACAACGGCCCCCGGGCCTCGAGGGGAGGCTGAGCCACCTCCGGCTCTGCCCGAGGAGCCGCGACGATGGTCGTCTCCGGAAAGGTTGAGGTAGAGGTCGAGGCAGAGGTCGGGGGGTTGATCGTTCGACCCCTCGTCCGTCCTTCGTTCGTCGAGGTAGGAGCCGGGGGGTCGTTCGCTCGCCCCCTCGGTCTGTCATTCGGCGTCGAGGTGGAGCCGGGGGGTCGTTCGCTCGCCCCCTCGGTCCGTCATTCGGCGTCGAGGTGGAGCCGGGGGGTCGTTCGCTCGCCCCCTCGGTCCGTCATTTTTCGTCGAGGTGGGCCGACCCTCGACTCGTCGCCACAGCCGGTGTAGGGGGGCCTTCGAGTGATGGGCCGCGCCTTACCGAGTAGTGGGCTGGTCCCTGCCTAAAAAACGGTTGCTATGTTTAGCGTTAATTTATCGAAGGGTTTAGGGTACCCCTTACCTTCGTACCCGACAGTAGCCCCCGAGGCCCCATAGGAGTGATTTAGAACTCCTCTGGGGGCTATGATACGCGTTTCTCGGAGGGAGTAAGGATTGCCCGGAGGTTTTGTCCTTGGCCTACAGGGTTAGTGAGAAATTCGATTCTCCGTGGGGTGCGCGCGAGCGCACCCCGCGGGGGTAGCCCCCGAGGCCCCAGAGGAGTGATTTAGAACTCCTCTGGGGGCTAAAATACGTTGTATAGAGGGGTCTTTTAAGGATACCTGGAGACGTGGCACCCTGTCGAGGGGTCGATTCCATTCCTTTCCCTGAAAAGAGAAGTGTTCGAGGGCGGCTGTCGAACCCTACCGAGGGCTAGCCTTCGCTCTCTCGAGCACCACTGGAGTCAGAGCGCCCCCACCCGAGAGGTCGACTCTGACTGCCAGGTTACGAGTTTTTCGACCCTCTTTCGTCGAGGGGTGCCGTGCGTAGTCGGGCCCTCGAGCCCTCGAATGGCTAGGCCTTCACTACCTCATAGCGTCCTTCCCACGGATCCTTTTGCTCGGATCGTGGGGTGAGGAGCATCGTGCTATCCTCGTTAGGACGAGCCCGAAGTCCTCGGTGAGCTGTTCTCGGGCATGAGTCCATTAGAAATGGTGCCCTGTACGGGTAAAAATCCGAGTGAGAACTCGACCCTGTTCGATAGGGATCGACTAGTGGCCCGGAGGCGTTCTCATTGTTAAGAAAGCCGTACGGCTCGCTAAGCACGACCATGTGGACCACCAAGGTGCCAACCCCATTCGATAGGAGTTGGTGGCTCGATGCCTCCCAGCGTAGGGATCGTTAGGTGTTCCTAGGTATGCCTCGGATATGTCCCAGGAAGCCTCGAGAGTTCGTTCTCGAGCTACCGGGACATCTCTGACTCGTGTACTCGAGGGCGGTTGTCGAACTCCGTTCGTGGAGCCAGCCTTCACTCCCTCAAGATTTGGGGGTGGACCGGAGTCCGTTAACCATGGGTCCTTCCTGACCTCAGGTACTCGAGGGCGGCTGTCGAACCCTATGTAAGGGCCAGCCTTCGCTCCCTCAAGATTTGACTGATGGTTCGTCATCCGACGCTATCCTCAGGAGGAGGAGTCCTACCTTGTGGACCGCCAAGGGGAAAAGCAGGTGGTTGTTGTATTGAACTTGGGGACATACCTGTGTCGGAGCTCTCGAGGGAGGCTGTCGAACCCCCAGACGGGCCAGCCTTTACCCCTTCGAGGCTGTGGAATGAATTGCAGTTAACGACCCGAGGCCCTGTCGGGCCTTCGAGCACTCGAGGGCGGCTATCGAGCCCGTTCGTAGGCCGGCCTTTATCCCCTCGAGATTTTGGGGGTGGACCGAGGTCCTAACCCGAGGTCATTTCTGGCCTCGGGCACTCGAGGGTAGCTGTCGAACCCTCTTTCGAGGGCCAGCTCTCGCTGCCTCAAGATTCCTTACCCTCGAAGACGACGTTTCCGGCCGCGCGCCTTTTTAGGCGGTGTCCGTTCGGCGCAACAGTGCGGTTACGGGCGGAGTGCGGCGATGGGACGGGGCGCCTTATCCTGGAGGGAATACGAGGAGGAAAGTACAGACGAATTAAATGCGGAGATTCTCTTGTCTGTTGCCGGAACCGTCCGTTGGCCTCCGCGTATAAATAGCGAAGGTGAGGGGTCCGGTGCCTTTTCCGCGCACTTGCCTTCCCCGCTTCCTTGCCTTTGTCTTCCTTGCCTTCTTCTCTCCGCCTCTGCCTTAGGCGTCCCGAGAGCAGGAACTCTGTGTGAGCGAGAGAGAAAGAGAAAGATAGGGAACGTACCCTCCGCTTCCAAGTCCAAGCAAACCGCCGTTCCCATGGCCGCTTTCCAGCTCATCGGCGCCGATAACTGGCCCGCTTCCTCGGTCCGTGAGTCGTATCTGGTGGGGTTGGTGGAGAGCGGACTTCTCCGGCCCGTTACCACGGCGGAGAGGCCGGAGTGGATAGCTCCGCCGCGGGACCATGCCGAGCCCAACCCACCGGAGGGGTACGTGGTGTCGTTCGAGGTCTTCCACCGGGCGGGGCTGGGGGCCCCGCCCAGCCGCTTCCTGCGCGCGCTCCTCTACCACTACGAAGTGGAACTCCAGCACCTCACCCCCAACGGCGTCAGCCAGGCGGCGGTCTTCGCGGCAGTGTGCGAGGGCTACCTGGGGATCGAGCCCCATTGGGATCTGTGGCTCCACATCTTCAAGGCCAACATCTTCAACGCCTCGGTCGGCAAGGGCACCCGTCGAAAGGTCAGGGCCGGGTGCTGCAGCATCTTCGTCAGGCGGCCGGAGCTTTGGCTTCCCGCGAACCCGTCCTCGAGCCACTCCGGGTGGCATTCCGGGTGGTTCTACCTGAGGAACGACGACGATCTGCTCCTGGCATACAACGGGAGGACACTCGACGCCGAGCCCGAGCGCTAGAGGTACGGTGTCCCGACGGACAAGCAGAAGCACCTCAAGGGCTTGCTGGACGCGCTCAAGCGTCTGAAGGAGAGGGGCCTTACCGCGGAGATTGTTGCGTCGGCGTTCCACCTTCGGCGGGTTCTACCGCTGATGGCTCGACCCCTCCGCCTCGACGAGATGGGTCCGGGGGTCGATCTATCGGGCTCCCGCTTCGTCGAGGAAGAGCTGACCCCGGACCGGGTGGTCAGCCGCGTCCGCCGTTTCTTCGCGGGGGGGTTCGACCCCAAGAACGTCGTGAAGATCCCCATGAAGCCGGACGAGGGCTTCTTCGAGCTGGTAAGGTCCTTTCCTCCCGTTAGAGTCTTCGTGTCCGCCCCTTCCGTCTTTTATGCTCGTTCTCTAACCGTCTCGCGTCCCGCAGGGGAACGTGTCCTACAAGCGCTCACGTCCGCCGGTGAAGGAGGACCGGGCCACGAAGGAGGCGAACCGCCTCCGCGCGGAGAAGCAGAAGGCTAACAAGGACAAAGCCAAGGAGAAGACGGCCAGGAAGACTCGGGAGAGAGAGCTGAGAAATCAGCGCCGGGCCCAACAGAGGCGGTTGGGCCTCGATGAAGAGTTGTCGCCCTCGGAGGAGGAGGATGAGGAGGAGGACGAGGAGGACGAGGAGGAGGAGGAGGAGGAGACGGCGCCTGAGCAGGCGACCGTTGCTACTGGTGGAGAGGAGGGGTCGACCTCGAAGTCGGCCCCTTCCGTCGAAGCTGGGCCACGGGCGGAGCGCCCCGTGGCTTCGCAAGAAGTCGCGCCGCGGCAGACGCGGTCGCAGACATCGCGGCCCTCGTCTGGGGGTCGACCGAGCGAGCCCCTGACGCCCGCCGCGTCGAGCGCACGGGTGCCGGGCCTGCTGGCGCAGGCGGGGGCCGGCAAGGAGACGAAGGTGGCTCTGCCGTCGAAGGGTCGATCGAGCGGGTCCCGAAGCCCGCCACGTCGAGCGCACGGGCGCCGGGCCCGTCGGCACAGGCGGGGGCCGGCAAAAGGTCGATGGTGACGCCGCCGGCCCCGCCCGGGAGAAGGTGCCGAGTGCCGCCTCGACCCCCACTCCCCAGGTGGTGGCACTCGAGAGCTCGACCAGCCCGACGGTCGCCGGGCCGAAGCGCCGGGCTCCGAGGGGGTAAGTCGATTTTATAGTGGTTGTCTGTTTTTTCCTTTTGTCGGTAAGGACCCGTGCTTATTATTGTGCACGTCTCTTTTTTCAGGTCGAAGCGCCGGCTAGGAGCTGCGCCTCCCGCCCCTGCTAAGAAGCTGAAGACGGGGTTGCGGTTCAAGCGGCCGCCGAGGCCGGTCCCGCCGCCCCGCCCCCTTTGACGATTGCCCCCGAGGCGGCACGGGTAGCCACGGCCCAGGAGGTGGTCGCGCGGGGGGAGGCACAGGGGGCCTCGGCGGTTGCCCAAACGGCGGAGGAGGCGAGCGCGCCGGCAGCGGTCGCCGAAGCGACAGTCGCGGCGTCCGCGTGGCCGTCGGAAGAAGTCGCGTCTGGCGCCCCGGGGGGCGTGGAGCTTCTGCCGACAGCGGTCGCGACCCAAGAGGTGGAGGTGGTCGGGCCCCAGGCCCCCGCGAACGAGCGGGAGGCCCCGGCTCACCCGACGCCAGGGCGCTGGCCCGAGGGTCTGGCTGCGCTGGAGGCTCGGCTCCAGCTCGAGCGCGTCGAGGGAACGCCCGCGCCAGCACAGGGTGGGATGCTGATGGAGTCCACCCCGCCCAGGTGGATGAGATGGTGGCCGAGTTGGTGGACCCGGCGGAACTGGCCATCATCGCGGCTCCTCGGGCGGAGCCGGAGGTGGCTCGGCCTCCCCTCGAGGTTGGGGGGCCGCTGTCTCAAGGTAAGTCGCATTTTGATTCGCTCGAGACGCGGTGGGTTTATCTTGCTGGGTATTTACTTTTTTGAGCTCTTTATCGCGCAGGGCCGTCCCATCGGCCGGGATCTTCCTCTACCGGAGGTGACGGCTTGGTGGGGCCGTCGACGTCCTCGCGAGGTGGCGCCGAGGAGGAAGCCTCGCCCCTTTCCGATTACCGAGGAGGGGGGGACCTGCGCGATGGCGTCACCGGGACGATGGAGCAGAGGATCGCCGCCCGCAGCGCGGCGTGGGGCCAGGAGGTTCTCGAGGTGGCGGACCCTCGAGACCCCGAGCGGCTCTTCCTCACGCTCGACGACCAGTCCGAGCTTCGACGGTGGGAGAACGTCGAGGAGCTCCGGGGCTGGTTCGAACACTCGGTACGTCGCGCTGCGGAGGTCGCCGCCACAGACATACGCGAGGGGATGGAGGTAAGTTTCGCTCCACCTTAGATTGTACTTTGCACTGCCTGATTGCCGTTTGTTGACGATCTTCGTCTTTATCCTCGTCAGTCGCTACGGGTGAGGTCGTACGAGAAGTCCCAGTACATCCTCCGGGTACAGGGACAACTCTCGACCCTCCACGCCTCTCTGGAGAAGGCGAGGGATGAGGTTGCCCGCGCGAAGGCGGAGGCAACGACTATCCAGAAGGATGCCGAGTCGAGGGTCACCCACGCGAAGGCCGGCTACGAGGCTGTCCAGAAGGAAGCCCGGGAGGCCATGTCGTCGGCGCAGGCGAAGCTCGACGATGCCCTTCGGTCGACCGTCACCGTCGGGCAGGAGCGGGATGCTACCCTCGAGGCCCAGCGCAAGGCCGAGGAGGAGGCCGCCTGGCTGAGGGGAGACCTCGACGCCGTTTCCCGCGAGCACGACGCTCTGGCCACCTCGAAGGAGAAGGCTCGGACCCGCGCGACCTCCTTGGGCGTGGTGGCGATGCAGCAGAGGACGGCCCTCGGGGACGCACACAAGACCATCGAGGGCCTCGAGGCCAAAGTCAACGACCAGTCCTCCGAGCTTGAAGACTTCCGCCGCCAGCTCGAGGAGACCGAGCAGGCCTACTCCACCTTGGATGTGCAGGCCCAGGGTGAGTGTTTCGGGTGTTGCAGAGTCTGTCCTGCCTCGACCTTTTTTCTGCTGTTTTTTGTTGGGTTTTGACTGTTGTGTGCTTGTTTTGGCAGAGCTTGCGAAGGAGAATGCCCGCGCCCACCAGGACCTGGACAATCTTCAGGGCCTGCTTGGCACCGAGGCCAACCTCAACGCGACGCTCGCGGCCGCCATCAACACCTTCTGCGACGACCTCTCGGTCAAGCCAGAGCCGGAGGTCGAGGGGGACGCTCGAGGGGACTCCTTGCTGCGCCGCTTCTACTCCATGACACGGGGGTGACGGAGAACGTCCGAGCCACCTTGCATGTGGGTGTGAAGCGGGCCCTCGCGGTCATCAACTCCTTCTACGACGTGGACCTCAACCTCGTTGTCGACGGGTTCGCCACCGACCCGGATCTGACCGAGGAGCAGAACGACGCGAAGTGTCAGGAGTTGATGGATCACGCAGAGGTGCCTGGAGGCCTGCTAGAGAGCCTCTTCGAGCCCGACGTGATCCCCTCGGCGGACGAGTAGCCCTCGGCAGGTGTCGATGAGTAGTCCCGGGCCTGCGAGCCGTATCTGGACAGAAAGGTCCATGTAATAGTTAGGCCGTTGTACTGATACAATGCCAAACCCCCGAGGGTTTTTTGTATATAATGCATTTTGATCGATATGCACACAGTTAATTTTGTTTTTTAGCTTTCCCTGCTTTTCTTTGCCTGAGTCGACGCTTGTGAACTAAACGTTCGACGCGCGCTCTTATCCCTGGAAGGGGGGTGGCGAGCGGGGATACCGTAGCCCTGGGGCGTAGGTGAGTCCCTGGCTCGACGACGCCTTCGACCCTTTAGGGAGCTCGAGGCGCCTTTACTTAGTTAAGAAGCGTACTCGAGGGAAAGAACGAGAGGGAGAGTCGAGTTTCGAAAAAACGTTCGAGTTTTTCGAAGACTTAGGGGGGTTGCCCCCCTGTTAGCCCCCGAGGGAGGCTCGACTTTGCTGAGGCAAAGTCGAGGCTACCTTAGTGCTGTAGACGGGTTCGTCTCGTTGTTTCTACTTCTCGAGCTCTCTCTACTTTTCTTTGCCTGAGTCGACGCTTGTGAACTTAAGTATTCGACGCACGCTCGTATCCCTGGAAGGAAGGTGGCGAGTAGGGATACCGTAGCCCTGGGGCGTAGGTGGGTCCCTGGCTCGACGGCACCCTCGACCCTTAGGGATCTCGAGGCGCCTTTACTTAGTTGACAAGCGTACTCGAGGGAAAGAACGAGGGGGAGGGTCGAGTTTCGAAAAAACGTTCGGGTTTTTCGGGGACTTAGGAGGGGGGCCCTCCTGTCAGCCCCCGAGGGGAGCTCGACTTTGCCGAGGCAAAGTCGAGGCTACCTTCTAGCTACGAACGAACGTGAAATGTGTTTCGAGAACATTTTATTCATTCGAGAATTTGTACATAAATGCGAAAATGTACAAGGCCCTGGGGCCTCAGGGATAGAAGCGACGTAGTTGTTCGATGTTCCACGCGTTGGTGAAGATCTCGCCCTTCTCGTTCTTCAATTTGTAGGTGCCGGGCTTCAGCACCTCTGCCACGATGAAGGGTCCCTCCCAAGGTGGTGTCAACTTGTGACGCCCATTGTTGCTCTGTCGACGGCGCAGAACGAGGTCGCCGACGTTGAGATCCCTTTTGCGCACGTTTTTGTCGTGGTACCGTCGCAGCGTCTGCTGGTACTGAGCCGACTTGAAGAGGGCCATGTCACGAGCTTCCTCGAGCTGGTCGAGGGAGTCCTCTCGGGCTACCGTGTTGGCTTGCTCGCTGTAGGCTTTCAGTCGAGGGGACCCGTACTCGAGGTCGGTGGGGAGGACGGCCTCGGACCCATAGACCAAGAAGAACGGAGAGAACCCCGTGGCTCGACTTGGTGTCGTTCGGAGACTCCATAGCACAGCAGGCAGCTCGTCGACCCATCTCTTTCCATGTCTGTTCAGCCGGTCAAAGATCCTTGGCTTGAGGCCCTACAAAACCATACCATTGGCACGCTTGACCTGATCGTTAGTTCGAGGGTGGGCAACTGCGGACCAATTCACCCTGATATGGTGATCGTCACAGAAGTCCAGGAACTTTTGGCCGGTAAACTGCGTGCCGTTGTCGGTGATGATGGCGTTGGGGACCCCGAAGCGGTGGATGATGTCGGTGAAGAATAGCACGGCTTGGCGAGACTGGGTGTTGGCAATGGGTCGAGCCTCGATCCACTTCGAGAACTTGTCGATAGCCACGAGAAGGTGAGTGTGCCCACCCTTGGTTCTTTTCAGGGGGCCGACCATGTCGAGCCCCCATACTGCGAACGGCCAGGTTATGGGTATCATCTGAAGAGCTTGGGCGGGTAGGTGAGTCTGCCTGGCGTAGAATTGGCATCCCTGGCAGGATCGAACGAGTTTGGTGGCGTCGTTGACGGCCGTTGGCCAGTAGAAGCCCTGTCGAAAGGCACTTCCTACCAGCGTTCTCGGCGCCGCGTGGTGGCCACAAGCCCCCGAGTGTAGGTCCTTTAGCAGTGCCCTCCCCTCCTCGAGGGTGAGGCAGCGTTGAAGTACACCCGACGGGCTACGACGATATAGTTCGCGGCCATCCCCGTATAGGACGTAGGTTTTGGCACGTCGAGCTACTCGGCGGGCTTCCGTGCGGTCTTCCGGGAGTTCGCCTCGCGTCAGGTACTCGAGGTAAGGCGCGCGCCAGTCCGTCGGGGGGGTTGGTGCCACGGCGGCCCCGTCGATCTCCATGACCTCTCCCCTGCTCGAGGGGGGATCGGTCGAGGGGGGTGGGTCGACCCCTTGCTCGAGGGCGGAAGCCCCCGAGCCTAGGTCGACGGATGGTGTGTGCAGATCCCTCGAGAAGATGTCGGGGGGACCGTCCCTCGAGTAGACGCGATTTTAGCCAGCTCGTCGGCAGCTTCGTTGTACCGACGGGCTACGTGGTTGAGCTCGAGGCCATAGAACTTGTCCTCGAGCCTTCGGACCTCCTTGCAGTAGGCTTCCATCTTAGGGTCATGGCAGCTCGAGTCTTTCATCACTTGGTCGATCACCAACTGAGAGTCCCCTCGCACGTCGAGGCGTCGAACACCGAGCTCGATGGCGATGCGCAGGCCGTTGACGAGGGCCTCGTACTCGGCGACGTTGTTGGAAGCGGGGAAGTGGAGGCGGATGACGTAGCGCATATGGACCCCTGAGGGTGATATGAACAGCAATCCGGCGCCTGCTCCCGTCTTCATCAACGACCCGTCGAAGTACATGGTCTAGAGCTCGCTCTGAACCTGCGCTGGGGGTAGTTGGGTGTCGGTCCATTCTGCAACGAAATCTGCCAGTACCTGAGACTTGATAGCCTTCCGAGGGGCGTAGGAGAGGGTCTCCCCCATGAGCTCGGCGGACCACTTGACGATCCTTCCCGATGCCTCCCGGTTCTGGACTATCTCTCCGAGGGGGAAAGATGAAACCACAGTGACCGGATGGCCCAGGAAATAGTGTTTGAGCTTCCGCCGAGCGAGGACGACCGCGTACAGCAGCTTCTGGATGTGGGGATACCTCGTCTTGGTTTCGGAAAGGACCTCGCTCACGAAGTAGACAGGCCTCTGAACCGGCAGGGCGTGTCCTTCCTGCCCCCTCTCGACCACTATGACTGCGCTGACTACCTGGGTAGTCGCCGCGACATAGAGCAAGAGGGGCTCGGTCGGGCTCGGGGGGACCAAGACCGAGGGCGAGGTGAGCAAGGCCTTGAGCCTCGAGAGGGATTCCTCGGCTTCGGCGGTCCACGCGAAGTGTTTCGTCTTCTTCAGGAGTCGGTAAAGGGGTAGGGCCTTCTCTCCGAGCCTCGAGATGAAGCGACTGAGGGCGGCGAGGCACCTAGTAACCCTTTGCACGCTCTTGAGGTCGTTGATTGGGCCCATCCTCGTGATGGCGGTTACCTTCTCGGGATTGGCCTCGATGCCATGCTGGGAAACTATGTACCCTAAGAGCATGCCTCGAGGGACCCCGAAGACACACTTCTCAGGGTTCAGTCTTATGCGATTAGCCCTGAGGCACCCAAACGCGACCTCGAGGTCTCCGACCAGGTTTCCGACGGTTCTGGACTTGACCACGATGTCATCGACGTAGGCCTCGACGGTCGGCCCTATGTGTTTCCCGAAGACATGGAGCATGCATCGCTGGTAATTGGCCCCGGCGTTCCGCAAGCCGAAGGGCATGGTGATGAAGGAATACGAGGTTGCTACGCTAGCCGGAAAACAAAACTTTTCGACCTCATAAACCAGGATCTACTGCTAGTTACAGGTTACGGGATTACCACTAGACGCGCAGGTGCAGCGGAAGACGACTTGATGTAGTCGTGCGCGTCACAGCAGGCAGTGCAGTTGCGTGGTCGTCCGTCTCAACGTCCCCTTCGCGCGGTTCGTCCTTGTGCTCCAGATGCAGCACCTCCGAGGAATCCCACATGTGCAAGGAGGAAGCGTTGCGCCTCCGGACTGCTAGGTCCGCGAGGAGCAAAAGGCGCGAGCGTGAGGAGGCGACGGCGGCTGCCAAAAGGCGTGGATCAATTCGCCCCGCGCCCACCCCTTGCTTATATAGGCGTCCTAACGAGCTCCCACGGTGGAGGCCCATTAGAAACCCTAAACCTAGTCTAATTCGGGTCCAACCCGAATTAGGCTTCCAACCCCTTAAGCGTGCGACCCTATGGGCTCACGCATACATAGACATGGCCCAAGCACTCTTACTCGACCAATAGTTGATAGCGGCCTCTAGCAAGACGTGTCAACTCCTATGTATACGCTATGATCATATCAGACGAACCACTATGACCATGTACAAGTTATTCCCTTCGCCACTCGATATATGGTTCAACTCGTGGGTTAACACTTAACCCAAGCATGGCCATGCATTTGTTGATCCAATCACATGAGTGATCCAGTGATATCTCTCTCACGAAGAGAGGGGCAAATTCCATCTTGATTGTCTATGTCTCATAGCATGTTTCCCAACCACCCAAGGACCACCTTTATAACTACCCAATAACGGAGTAGCGTTTGATAGTCTCTAAGTAGATCGTTTCACATCTTGAGTACATACCACAATCTCAGGTCTAAGGACATAACGTACATGACATGAATAGAGACTTTCTCTTGTTGGGTCAGTCCAGCCTACATGTCTCACATGTGCCCACATTATTAGTTTGACATCTCTATGTCTATGACTTGTGAAACATAGCCATCAACTAATACATGTGCTGGTCTAATATTCAAGTGTGCTCTTACAAGAATGCCGACCAGGGACTACTATTAGAATAACCATTCAGGTAATTGAGTTCCACAAACAATTCACATAATTGTCAATCAATACTAGTTGTCTATAATGGATATTCAAAGAACACTTTATTAATCATGGATACAATCGGAATATAATCATCTACATGATTAGCTCTAGGGCATATTCCCAATAGGTGAGGTAGCAAAACATGCCGAAGGGAGTGATGAAGGAAGTCGCGAGCTGATCGGACTCCTTCATCTTTATTTGGTGGTAGCCGGAATACGCATCAAGGAAGCAAAGGGTTTCACATCCCGAAGTGGAATCTACTATTTGGTCGATGCGAGGTAAAGGAAAAGGAACTTTAGGACATGCTTTATTCAAACTAGTGTAGTCTACACACATCCTATCTTTCCCATTCTTTTTCTTTACAAGCACAGGATTAGCTAACCACTCGGGATGATGTACCTCCTTGATGAATCCGGCCTTCAAAAGCTTGTCGACCTCCTCCCCGATGATCCTGTGCTTCTCCTCGTCGAAGCGGCGCAGGCGTTGCTTCACCGGTTTGGACCCGGCTTGGATGTCCAAGGAGTGCTCGGCAACTTCCCTCGGGATGCCCGGCATGTCCGAGGGACTCCATGCAAACACGTCGGCGTTCACACGGAGAAAGTCGACGAGCACGGCTTCCTATTTGGGCTCGAGGGTGGCACTGATCGTCAGCACCTTCCCATCCGCGAGGCCGGGGTCGAGCGGGACGGTCTTAGTGTCTTCCGCCGGCTTGAAGTTCCCAGCGTGGCGCTTGGGGTCGGGGATCTCTCCGGACAAGTCGTTGAGGGCCGCGAGGATAGCCGAATCCTCACGGGCTTCGGCTTTTTCCACGCATTCGACGTCGCAGTCGTATGCGTGCTCGTAGGAGGTGTCGACGGTGATGACCCCCGAGGGTCCCGGCATCTTGAGCTTGAGGTAGGTGTAGTTCGGGACCGCCATGAACTTGGCGTACCCCGGTCTACCGATGATGGCGTGGTAGGTGCCTCGCCACGCGACCACCTCGAAGGTCAGCTCTTCCTTTCGGAAGTTCGAGGGGACGCCGAAGCAGACCGGCAGTTTGACGCAGCCGATCGGGAGTGCCTTCTTCCCCGGGACGATCCCGTGGAACCCCCCCGCGCTGGGTAGGAGCATGGTCCTCGGGATCCCCAGGAGGTCGAGGGTCTCGGCGTAGATGATGTTGAGGCTGCTCCCCCCGTCCATGAGCACCTTGCTAAGGCGGGTGTTGAGGATGATCGGGCCGACGACGAGCGGGTAGGCCCCTGCGTTGGGGATGTGCTCGAGGTGGTCGTCCTGATCGAAGGTGATCGGCGTGTGGGACCAGTCGAGGTACCGTGGGGCCTGGGCCCGAACGGAAAAAACTTCTCGACGCTCCCTCTTGCGCTGACGCGTGGTGAGGCGAGTCGAGGGTCCCTTCCTTGCCGTCGTCTCTCCTGGGGCCAGGAGGGACGAAGTGCCTTCGGAGCATGCGGCAATCCTCGAGGCGGTGGTTGGCCGACCCCATATGATAGGGGCAGGGCTCCTTCAGCATCTTGTTGAAGACGCCCCCGTCGGGAGGGGGCCCTCGAGGCTTCCGCTTGTCCGCTGCAGCGACAAGGTCGTCGGGGGTCGTCGTCGTGCTCGACGTTGGGCTCGACGTTGCGCTGGCCCGGTTGGTTCTTCTTCTTCTTCCGGCCGCCGTTGCCGTCGTTGTTCCTCCTGGGCCCCTTGTTTCTCGTGGGCCTATCGTCCGAGCCCCCGGGTTCATCTGCGTTGCCCTCCCCCTTCCCTGGGGGAATCTGGAAGAATGCGCCAATGGCCTCCTCGCCAGCCGCATAGTTGGCGATGACGTCCATGAGCTCATTGGCGGTCTTGGGGATGTTTCGCCCCAGCTCCCGCACCAGATCCTTGCAGGTTGTTCCGGCGATGAACGCCGTGATGACCTCGTGGTCGGAGATGTGGGTCAATGCGGTACGCTGCTTCGAGAATCGGCGGGTGAAGGCGCGGAGGGTCTCCCCTGGTTTCTGCTTGCAGCTACGAAGATCCCAGGAGTTGCCCGGCCTCTCGTAGGTGCCCTTGAAGTTGCCCTCGAAGATCCAGACCAGGTCGGACCAGTCCTGGATCAAGTCTGGGGGTAGCTCCTCGAGCCACCTTCGAGCGGTGTCGGAGAGGAACAATGGGAGTTGTCAGATGATGACGAGGTCATCTTTGGCTCCCCCCAGCTGGCATGCCAGCCTGAAATCGGCAAGACAGAGCTCTGGCTTGGTTTCGCCGTTGTATTTGATCAGGCTGGTGGGTGGATGGAAAGGTACGGGCAGGGAAGCCCGCCGGATAGTTCTTCCGAAGACTCGGGGCCCCAGCGGCTCCGGAGACCGACATCGGTCTTCGTCGCTGTCGTAGCGCCCACCTCGGTGAGTGTTGTAGCCTCGAGCCTCGGCGTCGCCGTACCGACGTCGATTGTTCACTCGAGGGGGGAGGTCGTCGACGAGGCGTTCCTGAACCGGTCGCGGCTCGACCCGGCCCTGGGGCGCCTTGTTCTGGTGGACTGAGGCTTCCTGATTTTGTCGAGGGGGTGCTGCTTGCCGCTCAGAGGCAGCCCCTCGACGCCTCGAGGCCGAGCTCTCCGCCTACTGCACGGCCGCAGTTTGGAGTAGCCCCTGGATTTCTTCCCTGATACGTCGTGCCTGGGGGGTCGATGGCGCCGGCATGTCACGAAGCAGCATCGCGGCTGCCACGACATTCTGGCTGGCGCGGTTGAAGACTCGGGGTTCGGCGTTCCCCTCCTCGACGATATGTCGGTGGACTTCCCGGGCCCGCTCGCGAGCTCCTCCACCCTGAGGGCGCCCTCGATCCCGCTTGAGGGCGTGTTCAAGCTGCTGAAGACGTAGACGCTCCTCCTCGAGCTTGCTGAGAAGCTCTCAGACCTGCATAATCTGGACATCGGGGGGTGGATCGGCTCTACCAGGACTCGGGGGAATGGCATCTCGAGGTGGTGTGGCGTTGGCCCCTTCCCTTTCTTCGGTGGTCGCGGTATCGTCGACGTCGTCCTGGAGGACGGTTTGCTCGTCGAGGTGGAAGCACTCCCGAGTGGAGTCGTAGCTCTCGTCAGGAGAGTCCGAGTCGAAGTCGGCGTGGTAGAAGTGGGGGAAGAGTCTGCCCGTTTCTTCCTCCTCCAGGCGCCGCCGTAACGTGCCCCACGTACGGGGCAGCTCTGGCTCGCCTGGTGAAGTAGTGGTGACGGGATTGGCCGTCGCCCACGACGGCGTCGATGGAGACTCGTCGTATGTATGTGTCCGCAGCCCCGCGAGAGCAGAGTAGAGTCCGGCACTGTTGCAAAGCCCGTATGGGAACAGGTCGCGCGGTGGTGACGGTGTCGAGGGTGTCGGAGAAGCCATGGGAGCCTCCGGGGATGATGACGTGGAAGAGCTGAAGTCCCATTCGGGAAGATGCCTGCCCTCGGCCCACAAGCGTGGGTCAAGCGGACCCCTAGGAGAAGGGGCCGTGTCGCCAGCTGGGACCGAGGGTACGGCATCCAGCGCCCCATAGCTCGCACGACGGCGAGCGCGTCGAAGCCGCTCGCACCTCCTCCTGATCGCAGGCCAGAGTCGCAAGCGGAGGGATCGTCGCCTGATCCGTGCTGGCTCCGGCGCAGCGGAGCTGCTGATGTCTAGGCCACGGGTGGAAGGAAAGACTATGAAGTCGCCCTGGTCCGTGGAAACGAACCCTAGACTGCCGAACCAGATGACGGTGTTGAGCGGGAATGGTGGGATGGTGGGATCCATCTGAGAGAGTAGTTCGGAGTTGATCGACACGCGAATCCCCCTACCTGGCGCGCCAACTGTCGGTGTTATGACCCGGGGGTCAAGACCACCAACGAGTAAATTTGTATATCGCGTGCTCCCTCTCTCAGACGTGATGCAAGATGGACACAAGGTTTATCCTGGTTCGGGCGAAGAAGGCCCTACGTCCAGCGGGGGGAGGATGACTTGTATTATCTCGCACCCAAAGCGTGCTCGTACAGGGGGGTACAAGCTGTGTTACACGGAGCAGGCCACCCGAGGGGTCGATCGAGTGGCGGTGTGTGTGTGGAGTGTGGACTTGGGTTCCCGAAGAAGTAGGAGCCGATCTCCAGAGTCCTCGGAAGTTGGAAAAAGTCCCCTGGAAAAGGTCCCGAAAGGAGTCCGAAGAAGTCAGATCCCCTTACTCTACCTCAGTGTCCCCCTTTTATAGACCAAGGGGAGACCCGAGGGTACAGGGTCCTAACAGTAGAAGCATGGGCGGCGTATCCGCGGCACAGTGTTGGCGGAGAGACGTTGAGCACTGTGGCGGCGTGGCCTTCCCGTCCTTCAGGCATCCCTGGTCGTGGCGGCAGTAGAAGTCGTCGCTGTGCAGTGTCCGCAGGCGGGCGCGAGTCCCACGGCCGAAGCAGGACGGGACGGATGGGACGGCTTCCGTACCGGAGTTGTTGAAGAGGAGGGGGTCGAGCCCCCGGGTCGAGGGAGGGGATTGAGCCCTGGGTGACTCCGTCGTGTTCCCGAAGTCGTCGTCGAGGGTCGCACTGTTCACTTTCCGAGGGGTACTGTTGGAGCCCGTACTCGCGCAGTGGCAGCAGTGGCAGCACAGTTGACGGGAATCGGGGACTAGACGGGGAGTTGGCGGATTTGACAGCGGACGCGGGCGCCCATGTCGTTAGGTGGGTTCACTTTAACCCATGCCGGAGCAGTTGGGTTAATCGAGCCCTCGTCCGAGGGTCGTCTGCCTGACCCTTGGTCGAGGAGGAGGTCGAGACGTCGACGGGGTTCGAGAGGTCGAAGTCGAGGTAGAGGTCGGGGGGTCGTTCGTTCGACCCCTCGTCCGTCGTCGAGGTGGAGTCGGGGGTCGTTCGTTCGACCCCTCGTCCGTCATCGAGGTGGAGCCGGGGGTCGTTCGTTCGACCCCTCGTCCGTCGTCGAGGTGGAGCCGGGGGTCGTTCGTTCAACCCCTCGTCCGTCGTCGAGGTGGAGTCGGCCCGTGGCTTGTTGCCGTAGTTGGTGTAGAGGAGGCCCTTGATTGATGGGCCGTGTCTCACCGAGTAGTGGGCTGATCCTTGCCTTAAAAATAGTTGCTACGTTTAGCGTTAATTTATCGAAGGGTTTAGGGTACCCCTTACCTTCGTACCCGACAACCTCTTTGAGCCAATTGTTCCCTTGCACGTAGACGGGGCTTCTGTTGCCAGAAATTAGAGTATGGAAACAACAAGGACTAATGGAGAGGTGCATCATGCCAGCTCTGACGCCCTTCTTACATTGCAATGCTTCAGTCGGATGGTGATCCGTGAGCCAATGTTCGAGCCGATCATAAGATTGAAAGGCATACTCTATGGCGTCGTCAGCGTGAAGATTCCTAGTGACCCTGTTGCTTGCGACACTGGTGTCGCTGCGGTGCACGTATGGGCTTGGAATTTCAAGAAACACTCGGAGGTTATCACCAATATCTTCCCACTCTACGGGTTCGTTTTTATTGAGGTGACCTTCAATGGCAATGCAGCAATGCGTCTGGAAGCTTACGCGACCGCGCGCGCGGATGTGGCGCACACCAATGGCGCGGATGTGGCAATCGCCATATAAATTAACGTGGGAAGTTCTGGGTCTTTCACGTGAGCAATGGACCAGACCCGAATGTGGTGAGCCCTGTCATTCTAGCGGAGTTGCTGACAAGTGTGGGAGCAGTACTAAACCGAGTCGTGCCCTGGGTGTCCTCCGGAAGCGGGGCCTTTGTCTGCCTCGTCAATCTGCTGACAACCGCTGTTCTTCCAAAGAAGCGCAGCTCCTTCGTGGCACTATGCGAGACATTCTTCCCGGTGTTTTGTATCGTGAAGCCTGAGACCGACGCCGGTGCAGATGCGCATGCGCAGTTGGGCCCTTCAAAGGCGGCCTCACTGCCCTTCGTCAGTTCTTGGTCAGGTATAAGCCGTCGGCTCCTAACCATTAGTGGTGGTGCACGATTCCGGATTTGGCCTGATGAGTGTGTGTCTGAGTGCTGGGATTGCGGACCCATGAAATCTATTAATGCTGGGCTTTGTTCCCTTTTCTGATACTATAGTCTTTGGTACAGTTTCTCTTATTAGAAAGGGTAGTTAGTTGTTCACTCTCAGTTGGATCTGAATATTAAACTTTTTTTTCTCCTACTACTCTGCTATGATGAGGTTCTGCTCGCCGGCGTTCCATCGGTGAGGTGGACCGTTCGTCGTGGCACAGGTGTCAAGCAGTCAGCGCTCGTTGCTAGTGAGCTGACCACTGGCGAAGGAGTGAACGGCCCAAAGGCCCAACCCAATACCAGGGAGAGGGGAAGAGAGAGAGAGAGAGGCGACGGGGGCGGCGGATCGAGCGGTGACGGGATCGAGAGAGTGGCGGCCGGTAATACGGCTCCGGGCGTTTCTGATCCCCTTTTCGCAAGTTCTCGGCTGTAGCTAAGTGTTGTTCCGCAGGAGATAGGTTTTTTGCTATTTTAGCTAGGTGATATTCATTATTAAATAAGTAGAATTTTATGTTAGTTTGCTGTTTGCCTCTATTTGTGATATTAGTTTTCTTTGCTCATCCCTTAGTGCTGTTAGTTTGCCTCTTCGATTGGTCATGTGGTACATTATCAGGATTCAATGGGATCTTCAGCATTTTTGAACCAACATTGTTGGTTGTAGCTTGGTATTAGAAGGGAGCGTATGGTATAAAAATCATCTAGCTGTAAAGGTAAGTCATTTATTCACTTAAGCTCTCCTATCATTCCCTTCGTAATCATTTAACCCCAGCACTGCCTGGCGGCGTTACGACGTTCCCCGACGCCTCGCGACTCGTGGCTCCGCGCTGCCCGTCCCCGACGCCTCGCCAGTCGCCTCGCGACTCCCTACGTCCCTCCGCGCCGCCCCTCGCGACTCGCGGCTCCGTGACGGGCCAACGTCGGTCCTCCCGCGACGCCGCCGTGGTGCTTCCCGACTCTGCGCCGCCGTGATGGCAAAACCAGTGAATGCACATAGTACTTGCAGGCCGCCGCCGCCACCGACCGAACCAGCACACTACCACAGCAGCAGCAGTAGCATTGCCATCCAGCAGGACACCCAACGAACAGGGGATGAGAATGATCGAGATGCCTGCCGTTGCTTGCATGCCAACGCCCAACGGACACGGACTTGGTTGCTTGGTTGGTCGTGACTGGCAGTCAGGAGAGGACGCATCAGAAGGATTCGGCGGCTTCCATTCTGCCGCCGCCCACGGGCGTCTTGATGACCTGCAGGATCTGGACCACCTCCGCCATGGAGGGCCGGTGGGATGGGATCTGCGACGTGCACACCATGCCCAGCTTCAGCACCGGCAGCACCTCCTCCGGGACGTGCCCGTGCCCGTGCTCGCTCATGCCCGGGTCCACGCACTCCAGCGCGTTGCCGTGCTCCAGCATGACGCGCACCTGGGCCATGATCACCACCACGTCGTCGTCGCCGTACTCCAAGGCGCGCCGCCCCGTCACCAGCTCCAGGATCAGAACGCCCAGCCCGTAGATGTCGCCCAGCCCGTAGATGTCGTACTTCTCGTTAGAGTAATAGGAATCATATTGTCTAGCGTAGGGTCCAATACAATATATCTAATATTACATCAATTATAATTATATTCTCCTTCATGGTATCTTTCGTCTAGATTTATATCCTAACCCTAGCCGCCGCAGCTTCCGTCGCGCGCCTCCGGGGAGGGATTGATCTCCGCCGGAGGCAGCGCGTTTACGCGCCCGATCCTATTGATCCGGCTGCCACCGTCATCGTCACGCAGCAGATCGGATCTCCCCTCGTCGTCGGGCTGCCACCTCGTCGTCGGGCCGCCGCCGTCTCGTCCCCGGACTCATCGTCGAGCTGTCGTTGTCAACACCTTGATCTTCGTAGCATGGAGGCAGATGAATCTCGCCCCGTCCTGTGCCGCCGTGGTGACGGCTAGGCCCAACAACACGCTTCGATCATGGGCTGTCATGGAGGCAGTCACATCGAGCATGTCACTGTTATCGGACGGATCTGTCTATCTCCACCACGTCGACCCCATCCGCGTCGACATCTTCGACCCTGCGCGTCCACGACACGCCGTGCGCCCCGCACGGTCCGATCGGGGCTGGGTACACCCGATCCACTGCTGCTGTATCTTTTTGGTTTGTCCGATCACTGATCGGGATTGAGCCGCCCATCGTCTGTCAACCTCGCACGTACTACTCCAGCATCACGCAGAGTCGTACATGCATCTTCTCCGAGCAAAAGAGTTGCATGCTTGCTGCTGTGTCGCCTCATCGGGCCGCAGCATCGTCGCCCGTGTGTCCACTTCGCCGTTGCATCTACATCGTCGTCCCCTGTGCATCGACGTTTGTGATGCGCAATCTTTGATGCGTCGTTCGTCTACATAAGGTCTTCGTCCTACTGATTGGGTCTTCATCATCGAGCTGCCACTACCAGCGTTGTCGTAGAGCCCTGCTCGCCGGCCACTCCTCGCGTCGTCACTGAGACATGCTCGCCGACGTGTTCTCTACCGTATTGCTTCTTCTTCGTCCAGCACAACCGCGTCACGTTACCGTGGTTAGGGTCCTCTCCCTTGTACGCCCGGTATTGGCAACACCGACACGTGCTTTCGTCCCCGACGCGCTGCTAGGTCTGGGAAATCCAGCCAGCGCATCAGCGCACAGATGGCTTGACTGCATCGACTTCGGCATCGACCCTCTCGTTCCCGCCCCGTCTGCCTCGATTGCATCGTCACCTTTCGTATACATCTTCGACGCCCCCTTCCACGACGACTGCCTCGATGCGTCTCCGTCATCACCATGGCGCCCTTTGTGTGCCTACGCCTGCAGCTCTATCGACACGACAACCCGTCCATAACTACGTCGACATCGACAATCTTCAGCACGGCTTCTCCGACCACGTCTATTGCGCCCTCACGCTCGGCTACCTCGACATCGGCACAAAAGGCTACCACCTTGCATGAGGACTCATCGGCTTCTTCTCCAGCCACAGCATACGCGCCGCATCGACTGTTATGACTGCGGAGGATGTTAGCTTGTCGGCTTTTTCTCCAGTCTCACCGTCTGTAACGCTCCCGCTGTGATTGCGGAGGGATGTTAGAGTAATAGGAATAGTACCATATTGTCTAGCCACAAGAGGTGTTAGTCCTATGTACCCTATATAATCAGCTCATGAGGCCCAATGCAATATATCTAATATTACACCAATTATATTCTCCTTCACTTCTCGTTCACACACTGGCTCTAGCACGCCAGCCTGGCTCTGGACGTCGGGGACGGGGCGGCGCGGAGCCGCGAGTCCCGAGGCGTCGGGGAACAGGACGCGAGGGAACGCCGTCAGCGCTGAGTTAAGTGATTAGAAAGGAAATGGTGCGAGGGATTAAGTGAATAAATGACCCACCTTCAGCTAAATCCATCAGATTAGAATCTTGCGGGCTTGATTAGAGTTTGCATAGTTTGCATAGCTAGTTGGTATTAGAATGGCCGGTGCCCATACTCTTTGTATTGTCCTTTTTTATTTATGCGCATTATCTTAAACAGTTCTGAATGAATTTGTCCGTCAGTTGTTATGTCATTATTAGATATGGAGAAAAGTTCACTTCTGGTAAAATATTGCTCAGACGCTTGTTATCTATGTTCTATATGATGAGTGTGCTTTTTGTTGTTGTTGTCTCTGCATTTTTGTGTTGTTATCTGAATACCATTGTTTTTGAGTAGGCATCATCTTCTTTTTTATATTCTATAGGAATTTCGCTCACCTATGTCTTCCAGCAAGGGGAAGGTTATTATGAATAATAATATTTACAAAATGGATGTATATCTTATCTATCGGGGGTTGCTTAGGACTTGACATGAATGAACAAAGCAGTAAGCTGCTGCTTATTTCTGTTGATGGAACAAAGGACTCTGTCCAGGCAAACAAGATTTATGTTTTTTTAAGCAAAAACAGTAGGGGAAGCCCCCCTACTTTTTGACAAAAACAAGATTTATCTTGTCATTGTAGCTACCAAGCTGCCTCTTGATAACACAATGTTTAAGCTCACTTGCTCTGCAGATGGAGAGATCCATTTCGACGATGTTAGCAACTTAAGAAGCTTGATGATCAGAAATTTTCAGCTTTTATTGGCAAATGGCAATGTCCATTAATGGATGCTGTTGTGCTTGAAATTTTCACAACATTTTAAAGCCCAAGTTATGTTGTTGTCTTTCTGTCTTTAGTGTGTGGAGTAGGAACTCTGACCAGAGTGAGCATGCCTTTTTGCTATCTGTGTTTTTTTTGGAAGGATGCATCTCTGCTATCTGTCCCCTTTCTGAATCTGAATCCATTTTTGCATGGATCATTGTGCGCGAATCATTATGTATGGATTATTATCTGTGAATCCTTATTGTTAAGTTGTTTCTCATTTCATTCCTTTTTTTTTGACTGTCAACAGGGGGATACGCTCCCCACCTGATTTATAATTTATATATTCATATAATGAGGCTAGGAGCTCTTGCTGTTACAGAGATTTACATAGTGAGGGAGGAAGGGGGAGTGCACAGCCCCGGGTAGATTACATAGCATACAGGGATGTGAGACCGAGACCAGAAACTATCCTAGGCCTTGCCATGCCATCGCTAGGATGGAGCACCAGGACTCAGCAATGTGCTTAGATCTTCTAGGAAGCCTGTAGAAATCACGGCACATCATGCACGCCCACCCCGTGCCGCCGCCCGCCGGCACGCACGCACCAGATGACGCCAGCACCCGCTTGATTGCATCCGCCGCGCTGCCGTCACAGGCCGAAGCCGAACTGACCTCGCTGCTGTCTGCCTGCATGCGTCCGTCTATATAAAGCGAGAGACATGCCATGACGAGCACAAACTCCAGAGCAAGCGCTAAGCAACCTGCAGTGCCGCGTCTGCTGTCCTGTCCATCGGCACCGGCACGCACGAACGAGCAGGAGGGGGAAAAGAAAAAGAAATGAGGCCGTCGATCGTGCTGTTCGGGGACTCGATCACGGAGGAGGCGTTCGGGGAGGGCGGGTAGGGCGCGTCGCTGGCCAACCACTACTCCCGCTCCGCCGACGTCGTGCTCCGCGGCTACAGCGGGTACCACACGCGGTGGGCGGCGCGGGTGGCCGCCCGCGCCGTCGCCAGCATCGCCGGCGAGCCCGTCTCGGCCGTCACCGTCTTCTTCGGCGCCAATGACGCCGCGCTGCCCGACCGCGCCTGCGCGCCCCAGCACGTGCCACTCGCCGAGTACAAGGACAACCTCCGCGCCTCAAGGTCATCAAATCAGTTCGGTGGGCACGCGACCTGCATTTCGCGATGACGGCACTAACACTAGCCGTTCATCCTCTTGCTCTGTTTGTTTTTTTCCAGAAACGGTGGCCGTCGGTGGTCGTCATCCTCATCACGCCGCCGCCGGTGGACGAGGACGGGCGTCTCCGGTGAGTGATCGATCGCGATGTTCTTTCATTCTACGCGCGCGCGCACCGCGGCAGTCGATCGGCATTCGATCCTGACAGATGGAACGCAACGGAACATGGGGGAATGCAGGTACCCATACGCGCACGACTTCTCCGGCATGCCAGAGCGCACCAACGCGGCGGCGGGGATGTACGCGCGGGGCGTGCATGGAGGTGGCGCGGCAGTGCGGGCTCAGGGCCATCGACATCTGGTCCAGGATGCAGAGGTTCCCGCCTTCCCGGGCTGGGACTGGGAGAAGTCGTTCCTCAGGTACGCTAACGCTACGCACTCTGTCCTGCACCTCTTGCTGCGCGCTCCAGACGGAGATGATAGCAGAAGGAGAACTCAAATGGAAATTTGCCATTTCTTGCGTGCTTGTGAAGGGACGGGCTGCACCTGACGCCGCGGGGTGCTGTTCGAGGAGGTGGTGTTCGCGCTCAAGGACGCCAACCTGAGCCTGGAGGCGCTGCCGGCCGACATGGACCCCGACAATCCGGTAAAGTCGTTCGAGGACCACGAGCTGGGGCCGGGCCACACGGCGCGGGACGCGTTCCTCGGCGCGCGCTTCGCGTGGACCAACGCCGGCGCCGACCGCCTCGTGCTGCGCGTGCGCCGCCACGACAAGACACGTGTGCTGCGGTCCTACCTGCAGCACCTCGGGTCCGTCGCCGACGAGATGGAGACGCGCCGCCGCGAGCTGCGATGGTGAGGTTCCTCACCTGCGCAGCGTCGACGGGGAGGACTGCGCGTGTGCTCAGCTTCATGGACGGACTCTCCTCCGGCTGTGGCGAGGAGCGCGTGATGGTGCTCACCATGAGCGGATGCAAGGACGACGAGGTCGTCCACGAGGACAGGCGTGTACAAACCGACGTACCAAGGATTCAATAATGTTATATTATAGTACGATATATGTGTTTTTAGTATAAAAGTTTTGTTATTCCGTAGCAACCCACGGTCACGATACTAGTACGTTTGAAAAACAAAAAATTCACAAGAATTGCGTAGGAATTTCATATAAATCAGTTCATTTTTACAAGAAAAACTGTGTTCCAAACAGGGCCTATACAGCATACACAATTTCAGAGCACGAGTACATGACGGATCGAGTTCTTGCAGGTATCAAACTATCAACTACTTACATATAAACTGCTGTGGTATCACAATCCTTGCAAGCAGTTGTTTTCTGCAACTGTAGTTTAGACGAGCTGGACCACTGCAGCAATTCGCAGGGCACCACTCTGGAGAAGATCTGCAAGCTCGTCAAACAGTATAGCAGTGCGCCAACCCCAGCCCTTCGGGACTTTTGGTAGCAGCGTCCCAGCCTGCTTGAGGCTTCCAAATATCATGACCTCCCTCTTTGATGGACAGATGAGCTAACAGCAGCAAATACGTTGGCAAATTAGTCCATACA
This sequence comes from Microstegium vimineum, assembly GCA_022036555.1. NCBI lineage: Eukaryota > Viridiplantae > Streptophyta > Magnoliopsida > Poales > Poaceae > Microstegium > Microstegium vimineum. The sequence goes on from CM039137.1 coordinate 22,507,623, forward strand.
CAGTACCTCAAATGAAACGATGAGTAGATGAAAAGCAGATAGTACCTGATACCGAGCAGTAACCTTTTCCCGGGGGTCGACATACAAGTTAGCCTGAGGAATACAAGTTTTATTATCAGTTAAGTTGAACATAATGTTCTCTGACAAGTGAATTCAGTAGATCACTCACCTTCCTCAAGGGATCTAACAACTCAGCCTTGCGTCGGTGGAGGAAAAGTCCTGCATTGCCAATTAAATTGGTACATGGCATTTCGATATATTTGGATAGTCGTCACAACAAGAGGAAAGCATGTGAGAACATGGTAAAGAAAAAAAGAATACCAAGGGTGCGTCGCCCATGAGGATCCTCATCATTGAATGCCTGGACACTCACCTGGACATGTCTATACCAATTACTTTACTGGATTTTGGCCATTATAACGATGGATACATTTAGGACAACAATGCTAACCTTCCATAGAGAGCCTGCATAAAACACTTCAGTCGAATGTTTCACCTGACCATCAGCAAGCCTGTGTACATCCTCAAACTCAACCCTGTGAGCAAAAATAAGCTGGTCAAGCCATGTCAGAAACAAGAAAGCAATGTGCACAACAAATTCTAAATCATCATTATTATACCTAAATATGACAAAGAACAAACAGAAAACATTTCTTGTTTAGCTAGCCTTATATTTTTGTTAGAAATTTTATTTTATTTTTCTTATTTCTGTCATGGTAGGTTATCAACAAGGCAACAACCCCAATTGGTATTGTAGAAGTAAACTGTCCTCGACTTTCAAATGATTCGTGAGATAACTGGGACATTCTAGAAAATGGAAGAAATAACAAGTCAGATTTTCCATGGAACACCGTCCAATGTAGTACTCATTGATGCCAGAATCGTAGAGACAGAAAAGTAAAACCTTACCCAAAGCGGAAAGGAGGAAAATGGCTAAGAGGTGTTTTCATGTCTAATGATATAGTTGCATCCTCTGAAGTTTCCCAATCATGCTCCTTTGACTCCTGCATCTGGACAGAAGAACCACCTGGAGTGGAAACAGATGCAACACTGCAATACCTTGTCTGCATCCCTGTCTCAAATAGACTTTCAGCCTGTGGATGAGCAGCATTGTTTTCTTGACTAAGGTTAACCAATGCAGTCAGACCATCTGCTGAAATATCTCCATTGCGGTCAATTCTAGGTTCTGATTCATCATTGGCAAATTGCTGGCCATTTCTTGAACCAAGCCCATAAGGGACACGGGAGAAGACATAACGTGTAGGAGCCCAAGCTGCACCAGGCACATTTGAGTTCCCTCTCCCAATACCAGCAAGTCCATCGACTGCTCCTCTTACGTTAACACGGACAGGCCCAAGTACACCATTCCCATCGCCCTGGGCATCCACAAGGTAGACATTACCTACGGTGCCAGAAGCACTGCTCCGGTCATGCTCCTGCCTGTAGTGTGTATGTGAGCTCACATATGCTTGCTTACAAGCACAAGAATTATTTGTAAGGCAACAGTTCCTGCAAGTATCAGCAACTATCGCTTGCACCCTGTGACATAGAAGCATCTACAATATAAAAGCATCAAGGTTTTATAAACAGTCTTAAGAGGAACAGAGTAGCACAAAGCAGGGAGTAGATTAAATACCTGTAGCCATAGACCATCATTGACAGCTTTGCAAGGGAATCCAAATTCTTCGAGTTGCTTTCGAACACTTAGCATCGCATCAAACGACATGTTGCAGTAGAGAAGAGAACCCCTCTCAAATATATTCATAAAAGCGTTATATTCATCAGTAGATAGGCACGAGCTTCCTGTAATGCATCTAACTTGCCGCCGTCCAACAACTCTACCACCCCAAAGTGGTGCATTGGGCCTTCCCCACTCAGTAGGAACAACATCACTACTGGAAGCTCTTGAGAAATAATTATTTGCAGTTTGCTCACTAGAAAGCCAGTTATTTTCATTAAATTGGTATGAAGTGCTTTCTCCAGAAGGTCCTCTGGTAGAACAATCATTCTCCATTCTCTTGGTAGCTTCACCGTTCTAAATTTCAGAAAAAACAGTAGTCTTAATGTAGTTGTCACGCTTCTTGTGAAAAATAGTTATTTAATAAGACAAGGAAAATGCGTAGCATATTGAACAAAAGTAGAGATTGCGCATCATCTCAGCTGTGCAGACATGATATTCCATGGAATTACCATATCTGAAATAGCAATAATGTTAAGGGGAATTTCATTCCCCAAGTTATCATGCAACTTCAAGTTCTGCAATTCAGAGTTCATTAGCAGTTCCTCCCCAGATTCGTTCATCAGAATCTTCCCCTTCCTCATGGCTCGATCAGCACTTGGTAAGCTTGTTTCATTCCCACTAACTTGTATCTCACACATAGTAACCTTTGCAAGTAGAGTAAACAATGCTAGTTCAAACCTTCAAGTATCAAGATAAGATGTTGTCACAAAAGGGCTTGTAGTATCATTGAGCAGACAAATAAACACAAAGTGACAAAACTAACCTTTTCTCCTCGTTGGGTACCCACAATTCGTCAGATGTAAGGAGAGCATGCAAAGTTTGTGAAGAAAGTTTTGGTAGCACCTTTCAAGAACAAAATAAAAAATAATATTGTGAATAACCAAAAAGCCCTGCATGTTCACATATAACATAGGATGTATATTAAACACCAAATCCCAGCTAAGAACATCCTCACATGTAAGTACTACTTATGTTGATGACAAGAAAAAAAAACTAAACATATTCATAGAATTCAAAGATTCTCAGCATTTTTCATACACCTAATAGCCATACTATCCCCATTCACAACATAGCCACCATGTACTCCCTCTATCCTATTAAAAGTGACTTTTTTGACTTTTGGACACGGTGTTTGACCATTCGTTTTATTCAAAAAAATTTTTTGCAAATTATAAAATAAATAAATCATTATTAAAGTACCTCTGATGATAAAATAAGTCATAACAAAATAAATAATATTTATACAAAAAATTTAAATAAGACGAACGTTCAAACAAGATGGCACGGAGTCTAAAACGACATTTTTAATGGGACGGAGGGAGTACTTGATTTAAATACCGAAACAAATAGTCAATTAATTCATGCAGAAAAAGATAATTGCTGAAATTAAGGCATGGGTGACAAGGTCTATCAATAAATGAGCTCTATAATATCTAATATTTAATACAAAAGGCAACCTTCCAATTCACATGCAAACATAAATGAGCGATGTAAAATTACTTGAGTGAGCATACTTAAAGCCGGTGGTAACAATAAACAATTCTACAAATCAAGAAAAAAATCTCTGAAAAGATTGCAGGGCATTTCAACCAACACAATTACACCATTTAATCAGATAAAGTCCTATAAATCATATGTACCTCTCGTAATTCCAGCGTGGCACTTTGACAAAGATAACCCCAGCAAGCATTCCTGACACGCTCTCCATGGCTACCATAATCTTGACTCTCAGCAAACAACTATTAGCAATGATAAAAAAACTAAGACGGTGAATGATCAAGATGAATAAAGTCAATATTTTATTGCTCAAGAAATCTGATCTGACCCAACAAAAGTCTATATAATAGTGATAAACTTACCTGATATTGTAAAAAGTTTGATGTCCAAAGCTCAGAAATAATAAAATCTGTACATATTGTACATAAGTCCTATAATTGACCACATCACATGTGAGACAAAATAACACACCCCAATGAAGCACAAAGGAAAATTATAAAATAAATGATTAAAATGGGATAGACCTGAAGATCCAGAAATGATGCAGCTGCAAGCACCCGGAATGCATTGTTGTCATTAAGCTTGGGGGGTTGCCCATAAAGATATGCAAGCGCAATTGCAATTGCCTCTGAATCAACATTGGCATCATCTATGTGCAAAACCACTGTGGGTGCTCCCGCCTCTCTCCAAGGACCATGTAGCATATTCCTTCCAGTCATTATCATACAAAAGTTGTTATGAGTTTTACTTATTTTAATTTACATGAACATTATATATGCTAGTAGGGAAATAATGTAAGAAAACAGCAAAAGGTAAAAGCTTGGCTGCAGAAAGAGAGTGACTTATGTGCTGACCAACAAACACAAAGAGAAAATGCTATAGGCAATGAGACTTGATCAATGTTGGATAGTTCTATCATAATTTATATAAGTTTTCATATTTATTTTATTATTATTGTTTTGGCTAAGTGATAAGCAAGCAATGCATATCCATGGTAACTACAAGAGCAGAGCACCAAAGTCTCATTCAAATACCAAGCAAAGATGCAGGGACCATGACCATCAGGATAACATCTTGCTCAGTTGTATCATATATGAGAGGGAAGAGAACCAACTTGGTCTCTAAATAACTTTCTCGGTTTCTCCTAAAAGGCGAAGAGGGAAATAGGAGTACACCAATCTGATAGGACCACCAAAGGGAGGACACTAAGATTTCATTTTTCATGTGCCACGCTATTGGTTGATGCTTATGTCTCCATCCACAAGTTCTGACCTTGAAATCTCAACAGAGACACTATCTAGTGAGTAGTGACCGACTTTTATTAAATCAATTTGAGCTTCAGTCATGATTCGTGGCATAGATGGAAATTTGAAAGTAATGGAGAAAAGTGAACATTGAAGGATGCACTGTCTATGATATACAAATTACAGAGTACAAAATGAAGATCTAACACATTCTACAAGAGTGTAAGATTTTAATAGGAGTGCTATTGCAGGCTGTAATTCTTTTCTGGAAAAAAAAAACAAAATCCTAATCACTATATAAGGTCATATTCTTAGATTAAACGTTTTATTAATAGGGATCAAAGCACAAGGAAATTTCACAGGAAATGGATGGAGAAATCCCAACTAAGACAAAAATGTCCACATAGAAATCCAATTAAGTACTCTGAGCAGTCGCAAACGATCAGATCGCAACAGGAACTTCAATCCCCAAGGAATCGAAGGCGGCAAGAGCGCCAAGGCTCAGCATTCTAGAGCTCACCTGAAGTAGGCGCTGCGGGAGAGGATGAGGCGATGGAGGCGGTAGGTGGCGCCCATGGCCTCCACGACGAGGTCGGAGAAGGCCCCGGAGCCGAACCCCTCCGCCTGGACGTGGTCACAGAGCGCAGCGAGGTTGCAGTCTACCGGCCGGAGCTCCGCTGCCGCGACCGCCACGTCGTACGGCCGCGGACCCGGCGCGGCGGCGGGCAGGGGAACCGCCGGCGCGGCCCCCTCCTCCGCTGCCGGTGGGTGCGGCTGCTGCAGGGCGGCCATCGGGCCTGTGTGGGGCTAGGGTTTTAGCGGGGGCACCTGACACGCCGCGTCCGCGTGTCGGTGGGATGGAGAGTGATGGAGCGGGGCAGGGTCGGGAGAGGCCAGCGAGTCGGGAGGTAGAAGAAAGGCTTAAAAAGCGATCGCTCGGGTTCGGGAAATGTACTGCGATCTACGGTTTGCCAGTTTTCTTGCCGAGGAAGCGACATTTTCTGTATTTCCCCCTTCCGGTTAAACAAAAAAAAATGAGAATAGTAACATCCTTTTAATTAAAAAACATTTATAAATTCCACTACTCATTGCTCCTCAAAATGGATCCAGTTTGGACTGTGTGTAAGTCAACCATCTTAGATCTTTATTAGAAATTATGAATATTTAAAAATGCTATGAGTAGATTTATCTCAATCATAGTTTCATAATAGTGTTCCTTTTGCTATACTTTTAGAACACTATGAAAAAAATTAAACAAAATTTTTTAAGTGTCAGTGTCTAAATCGTATAATTATTTGTGACACTATTGTATTAATTCAAAATGCAATCATCAAAATATCCTCCCCACGTATCCATCACTATCCATCTTTACTCGTGTGAGTTTGGGATACATATCCAGGGAAAATAGTTGTTGTTGCATTAATAAACACGATAACACCTAAACCGCTGCATTTGCATCAAATATAAATAGATATACTATGTATAATCATCATGTGTACGCAAAATCTGAGTTCAAAAAAACTTGTGTAATAAAAAATCTAGAATATAAATGTTTTTTTAAAAACTTCAACGGCACCTGATTTTAGGGAGTTTTACAGGGGGTTTTTGTTAGAGAAAGGAGGGGGGGGGGGGGGGGGGGGGGGGTTGTCTATTCTAGATTTAGATTTAGTGTTCACCGACATGTCAAGAACTTTGGTCTAGTCATCTATGACTCTTTTAGTTTTGTTGGGCATTCTTGTTCTCTAAAGATTTGCCTATGCTTTGCACGAAAGAAAAGAGTTGTCTGATAGTGATTTGTTCCTCTCTAAAGACAAAGGCATTCCTTCTTTTTTCCAGAGCTACCAGCAGCACAGGGGCACAAAACGCAATGCATAGATGGTAATGAAAAAAATGAGATGGTAATTTGTGTAAAAACAGTTGAAACTAGAACCAGAACGTGTTGGAACAAATATGACAAAAATGGTATTTAGTAAGATCTAAGTGTACAACTTTAGTTTTTATTTTTTTTATAATCAGAACAAAGGTAAGCTCGAAGAGCCGGCGAAATCTGACGTGGGAGAGAGAAAGCAGGAGAGAGAAGAATGCGGGCGACTAGTGAGACGGTGGCAAAACGCCGATGAAATGCACTGTGGTTGTCTTTCACCCATTCATGTTCTTCTAAGTAGCAACTGGACATTAAATATAGATGAGATCCACCACTATTACTCAGCAACTCAGATGACATGGAAACTCTTGCAGCCGGCTAGCGGACGTTTTCATTAGACTTGCTCTTATGCAACCGGTGACTAACCCACCAGTACAGGCGTACAGCCAACCAAACAAGAGCTCGCACAGAGCAAAGCCTGCTAGTCCACTCGACCACACAAGCCCCGGCCTGTTGGACTGCGGCCTAGGCTACAGCTAGCCATGCTTCAACTAAACACACCAGTTCTCCTTGCATAAGTTTTTGTTCGAGTTCAAATTTCACACAACCAACTAACCAAATAATTTTTACTTTTTTATGCATAGACAAAGAAGTGAAGGAGAAAAAAAGAGAAGAGAAAGACAAAGCAAGTCGGTCATCGTGGATCCGCCCCTAAGGTTTGGCGGTATTCGGTTTTATCCTCTCTTTTTTTGTTTGGATTGTAATGAACCAAAATGCTAACCGAGAACCCAAGAACCAGTATGCAGTTACCCAAACTAGCTATCGGTTTGGTTTTTGCTGCAAGAGGCACTTTAATAGCAATGCGCATAATCCCGATCTCATAGGAGTAACGTAAAATGAACCACAGTTGACACTTGACAGCATACACATACATATAAGTACTACTCTCTATGTCACAAATAAATCAACTTCTAGCTATGTACTTGGGCAAAGTTGATTTATTTTGCGAGGAAGGGAGTAGTAAAGTTCACAGATCACGATCACAATTCATACTTCAGACACCTAGCACACATATAAGTTCAGACTTTAGCCGTCTATAGAAATCAGGACAACAGTAGACAGAACCGCGTGCATAGTCATAGACAAACACACACATAACACATCACATAAGTTCAGTTGACTTAGCTGCAGGCTAAAGCAGCAGTGCATCATCATCACCATGCATTATCATCGTCAACATGCCGTTGTGTCACTTGTGTGCCAATATATATATAAAGATTGGTTTTCTTGTAATACGCATATGTACGATTAGTTGTGGTTTTTTCATAGAACGACCGAGCATGCAAGACCTTGCAAGATGGAATTCTCTCTGAGATTTGAGTGGCTTATCGACCGTATCTTCTGAAAAGATTTCAGAAGAAATTAAGTTGGTCCATTCGTGATTTCATTTCTTACTATCGATCGACCGTACTCTCCTACCAGATTTATTATTCAGCCATGCCGATCGTTTGTAGTTGATATAGTCAAGCTCGATTTTATGTAACATCAGCATATATATTATCCCTGTTCGTGTTCTACACTTGAGCTGAAAACACAAGGGTACGTCCTCACCGACACCAGGACGAGCCAAAACTTTTATTAGAATCTTCTCTATCTCTACTAACTACTACTGTTCTAAAGTTCAGTAACCTGTACTGCATGCATGCGTGGACTGATCAGAATCGGCCGGTGTTTCATTCTCTCAACAACCATTTGGGAGGCTGGAGTACGTCGTTTGAATGAATGTCCATCTGAATCCAAGAGGAAACTGCAGGTAGCACGTGGAAAAAGAAGAAAACAAAAGGTGAACAAGCATACGTACGTAGCCCGAAAAGCACACTTATCTTTATGGGAAACTGCCAAAAAAAAACGATGAGAAAAAAATCATCGTTCGCCATTTGCAAAAGTAAACTCTCTTTCTAAAAAAAAAACCACTCTAGCCTTCACCTGCTGGCTGCTGGGAAAAAAACTGTTTCTAAATCTTGTAGTAACATAAGGAAGCTGTAAAAACTGCTCTATTGAGTAATGAGCAAACACTGCAGCTGCAAGCAGTGCAAAAATATCCAGTTCAGAAGACGCCCGTCAGATTCAGATGCAGCGGCTGAGGAGGCCGCAGACGACCACAAGCCCAACAAGAAGCAGGCGGCGATCTGCATCTGCTGCAGGGCCCACCGTCAGGGTGAGGACGTCTTCTCCCAGCACCACCCCCGACTCCGTCTGCTTCCTCTTGGTCTCCGCCACGACCTCGCCGCCGTCGGGGCCGCTGATCCTGTACTCCGATTTGCGCGGCACGCCGTCGATCCTGTAAACCTCCCCGCCGACGACGCAGACCGTCGCTACAGCTCTGCTGCCACTGTCCTGCGGCCCTCCCTTCTTCTTCTTCTTCAGGATCCGACGACAGGCCTTCCCGACGCTGAACCATGGCTTGGAGCTCTCCTGCTCCTCCATGCCGGCAGTTTTGCCGGCGGTGCGATAAGAGTAGCCCTTCCATGTCTCGAACGCCGCAAAGTTCTGCAGGGAGGGAGAATCACACACACACACACACCCAAGTGTTAGCTATGCTTAGGCCTCATCGGAGAAGGACGATGGGAATACGTACGGTACAGCAATGCCATCCCATCCCATGCATGCATTCACCTTCTTGAGGAGCTTGAGCAGCGTCCTGCCGTCGCCGTCCATGACGTACGCCTCGCGGCTGCGGCTGCAGGAGTAGTTGTCGACGCGGTACGCGACGCGGCCGTCCTCGCCGTACACGGTGCACCCGTGGCCGCTCAGCACCAGCGACTTCATCCACACCGTGTAGACCTGCTGCTGCTTCCCGGCCGCCGGATCGTCATCAGTCGTCGGAGTAGCGAAGCGTGGGTCGTGGAGGTGAGCGGCGAGCGGCTGGATCCTAGTGATGGCCATTGATTTGGTTTCTTCTGAGTTCTCAACTTGTGATGAGCTGAGCGTCACTGCGATCATCTGCTGCATTTGCCTGCATTCATTTATACTACATGGATGGAGGCAATGCCTGCATTTCGGATCTTATGAGTATTTTATTTTAATTTGTTATCTTTAAGATAAAGAGAATTAAGGTGGGTTCTGTTCTGTTCTCCCCACAGTTTCATTTCAGAAAAAGGTGGGTACGTTACTGTTCTGCATGCAATGTTCACGAGGCCAATTTGAGCAAATTAAAACTTGTTTAGTCAAGGATCGGATACTGTACTATCGTCTCTGTCTTTTGGAAAGTGAGTGATGCTGCATGGACATTATACGTTTTGTACACCATGCATGGTGTCTCCTGTATTTCCAAGTATTTTCTGACTCCTTTTTCTCCACATGTTTCTGTTGGGGCCTTGGGGGTGGGGGTGCTCTGTTAAGCGCGTGCGGTGTCACAACTCACAACGCGGATGTATTTTATTTTTTTCTTATTTGTTTAGCTTTGTAGCAGGAGAGCATCATATCTGTAGTTCAGACCTTTTTCTAATATGAAATGTGTGTGATTTCACTATGCTTAGTGGCTCAATACACACTCCTTTTCCATGACCATACCTTTATTAGTTCACTGCTATACCTCTGCTAAAACTGCTGCCGTTTTAGTTCTGTGCTAAATGCTAAATTAAATTTCTCTAACTCTGATACACCATTTAATGTTATAGATAGATACTATATGTGTACGTTTTTCTACTAACTTGGTCAAAGTTAGAGAATATTTAATTACTATAAAACTTAAAAGACCTAATTCTGGAAGTAAGAGAGTAGCAGAAGTGTTGAGCGACTGGACTCTGAAACAGATGGGTAAACTAGATGCTTCGAAAAGATGTCGGTCATATATTTTAATAATGTATTTCCTCTTTTACATTTCGGTTTCTTTTTCCCTACTTTATATATGTGGAAAGAGGCGACGACTGGGGGGGGGGGGGGGGGGGGGGTCAATATCTGAAAAGTTCCAACAATTTTACTTAAAAGCAATGCACCGCACACATTTTCATTTGTTTATGTAAAAGAAGCATTTTCATTTGACCAGCTGACTCCGTGGCAATCACATAACGACCATAAAGTTATTCGTCACTTGAAACTTCACTGGTTCCAAAATTACATTGTTTTGAAAAGGGGAATAGGAGGTTGCTTGGAGTTCCTTGAAGTTTTCCTGCACGAATCCAAAACGATCTTAATTAAACCTGCTAGTGAGCTGAAGATTCTGATCATGATAAACGCGAAAGCACATATGTACAGACAGAGAAATGCACTACATACACATTGCACTTTTGTTCTCGATCTCCAAACTTTCAGATGTTTTATTCAAAGAAAAACGTTGGCCTCTCATTTTATTTTTCTTTTTATTCGCAGGAAGTTTGGAGAAGGAACCTGCGTGTGTGTGTGATTCGGTCAACAAATTGTTTTCCGCTACACATAACACATTATTCAGTACACCAACTGTCAGCTGGGGAAGTATGCTAATGTTCAGTACCCCAAAGATTCCTTCTGCCCTGTACGTGGAGTATACTCGTATATAGTATATATATACAGATTATAATGCACCCGTGTTTTCCATGCCTTTGGAGCAAGCAAACAATTCGATCGGATGTATAACGATCCTATTCACAAGTCTTCCATTGCATCACATCGATCGATCTGTAGATAGTTTATGAGCTAATCCGCACGAGCCTTCCAAATGCTATAGCAGGCAGGCCTTGATTGCACTAATAGTTAAATACGGACGACGTCTCTCGCGATAATCTCGTCGAGCTGGAAGCTAGTTATTCAACATCCATCCATTTTATGATGACACATGCATCGCAATGCAAGAAAAGTCAGAGACTGACTGCCGGCGCTTCCCGAAAAGCAGGAAACAACTCCCCATCGCAATTCGCAAAGAGACACACACACAAGTGAATGCATACACTCTGGGTGGATAATTAGGGAAATACTAATAGAGTTTTATTTGATTGTTGTTTAGCATAGTACACTGCCAATCTGCCATGCGTGGATAAGCAGCTAGTGGTATGTAAACAAGGTTTTTGGGTGCCCCCTGGTGCTGACATCACCACGCAAATAGGATGCGATGAACAAGAATAGAAATCAGCCGCCATGCACATCACTCCATGGAAGAAGCGAATGGAAACTAAAAAAAAAAACTACTGAATAGTATAGCGGTACTGAATAAAACAATCAGATCGATGTTGAGATCTGATCGCACATGTTTCCCGAGTCTCTGAGGTTAGTTGGGATCCTGATGAACTACATTGGATGAAGTGAGCCCCGGCCAATGCCAAAAGAAACATGGAACAGAGAGGTTTCCTTTCTCTGCTTCATTCAAAGCGTCTGATAGAGCATAGATATATATACCTCGTATATATATAACTGTACTTTAAGCTGAAATAGCTAGTTACATAGCTGCACTTTAAGCGTCTTGGAGTATATATTTGCAGTTGTAGTAAATGAGGACCTTAACTGAACTTTTGTTCTGAGAGAGTTGCTGCATACCTGACACCCTGTGGAAGTTTACTGTATTAGGCTAGAGAAGCAATGTCTGAAATGAACTCTACTAGAACAGTATGGGACCCTTACTGTATTAAGCGTACGTGCATGTACTGTAATCATAGTCTAACCATGAAACCTTTTGTTGCCTTCTTCAGCATCCTACGTACGAGTAGGATTAATAATCAATCAAAACCCTCATCAGAGACAGCTGGTAAACGTGATCGATGCCAATAATGAACCGTCGAAGTTGCTCATTGCTGACTACTAGCAGTACTTCTGTCGTACATACTACATACAAAGAAAAGATGGAGCATCAGCATGCATGCATAAACAACTTTTGGTACAGCACTATTATATCATATTTTGCATGACGCGTATAGGAACACGAGTTCCCGATGTGCCCATTTATTTTATTTTATTTTTTAATTTGGCCTCCGAAATATATATTGATCAGATCACCCCGGCACCATCGCAGCCTCATCATCAGCGAAAGATCGATCGAGCAAGCAGCGCGCCCTCTCGCCCCTCCCGATGGCCAAGATCCAGCCTTTGCCCGCAGCAGCCACGTCGCCGGCGCCGATCTCCACCGCGGACGACGAGCCGTCGTCGCAGGTGTACACGGTGTGGATGAAGTCGCTGGTGTTCAACGGCAACGGCTGCACCGTGTACGGCGCCGACGGCAGCGTCGCCTACCGCGTCGACAACTACGGCTGCCGGGGCGGCCGCGAGACCTTCCTCATGGACCGCGCCGGCAGGACGCTCGTCGGGATCCGGAGGAGGAGCTGCTTCGGGATGTTCAGGCGGCGATGGGAGGCCTGCCGGTACTCCGAATCCGAGTCCGACGACGGCGCCGGCGGCGAGGAGACGAGCACGCCGTGGTTCGCCGTGCGCAAGGCTCCGGGCGGCGGAGCTGCCGTGACGATGATGCATCGCGGCGGCAGGGCCGGGACGAATAATACGACGACGTACGCGGTCGTCGACGGGTGCTCGCGCAAGCCGGAGTATAGGATCTTCAGCGGCGCCGATGGTGCTGCGGCCGTGGCGGCGGTCGCGCGGAAGCAGACGCCCGCCGGGGTGGTTCTTGGAGACGACGTCCTGACGCTGACGGTGGCGCCCGGGACGGACCATCTCCTCGTTCTGGGCTTGGTCGTCGTCTGTGGCCTCATGAACCGCTGCTTGTGATGGCCAAGGCCAAGCATGTGCTTTCTTCAGCAGTTCAGCTAGACTGATTCTTAGGAGGATACAGTGTGAGACGACTCGAGTGTGAGAGCGTGTTTCATCATAGCTAGGTAGTGGCTGGCCATTTTCTTTTCCCACCAATTTGAGGACATTTTCCACTTTTGGGTGGATGTATTTTTTTCCGGATTCTACGGATTGTACTACAACTGTATGCTGGCCATATATATACATACGTAACATAATCTATGAAGCAGACTTTTTTTTCCCATTACGCACATTAGCTTGATTGTTCTCTTTGCTAGTTTTGTTTTTTTTCTACCTGAACATCATTTGATTATTAGTTTAGCATGGGCACAACCTCAGCATAATATGTAAGTAAGTTCTTGTGTCGCTTCGCACGTCCAGGAGCTACTACAGGTACCAAAGATGTCATTGTATATGCGCAATAAAATTTTACCTCAACATAATCAAAGATAATTTTTACCATATATGATAAAATTACTTCTCTAGAGCGTAAGCACCCGTGAAAGTCGTAGAGACGACCTTTTTTAGATAAATGATAGAAACTATCCGGCTTCATTTACCCATAAGTAGAATCATACCAAATTATTACAACAAGAAAATTAAAAAGAAAGAAACTGACGGAAAAATTACATCCCAACAAGGAGAATTCCAAGTATATGCAATCATAACAGTTCATACTTCATAGGGTTGACTTTGGTAATTTTGTTGTGGTGAACTGTTCAAACATTTGATCGTTTACCATATCTCATTGCGATATATTTTTTTCACAAAGTATCCAAAAAAAAAGAACTGCAGGTTGTAGTAGTTGCTCTGCTAGCTGCCTCTGCCTTGCTATTGAAGTGCCTGACACTTACTGTTTATCCTAAAATTGCTACTCTCATGAAAACAAAAGTAGGAGAGACTTTGACCCTAAAAGTGCAAAGCACATATGTACGGAGAACGGCACATATTGCACTTTTATTCTCATCCAATCATCAAGGTTTCTTTAGTTGGAAAATGTTGGTGCGCTAATTATTTTTTTCAGTCCGCAAGTTCTTTGGCTAGTTATATTTAATCTCACATTATCATGTCCTTTTTTATTTTATATGCTAATTTCCAGTCCCCCAACGGTCCTAGCTTCTGTCTTGTGATATATATATATATATATATATATATATATAATATATATATATATATATATATAGTACAACTACAATGTACTACACATGGGACTCATGCATCATGCATGGCTTGGGAGAAAACTAATCTTTAGAAGTCATCCAAGGCATCACATCGATCGAGCTTATATATGTACAAGTTCGTCAGCAAATAATTTACACCCATTATTTAGCACAGTTGGTAATCTTCACAAGGCTCCTAATTTCCTGGCGGCCTAAATTCTCTCCATTGCTTAGTCTGATGATGGCTCTTTTGCTCAATATAATATAAGGTGTTCATCTTGACCATTATTTTCAAGCCAGCCAATTAGCCACTCCAAAGAAAAAAAAAAGGACACAAGTGCATGCACTTTAGGGACGTCATGCATAATATACAAGTATTATTGTTATATATATATATATATATATATATATATATATTGATAGGACTTATGGTACACACCATGTGTGGATGAGTAAAAGTTATGGGTGTCTGTCGCTATAGATGACATCAGAGAAAAGGGGAAGAACAACAATATAAATCGGCCGCCACATCATTTCAAGTAGGAGAAGCCACCAGAAAAAAAATGTAATCAGGCCAGGCCTACTAATTACGTGTGACAGTGTCAGTACTTATCCTTCAGCCGAATAGAACAATATGTGCTGCATTGTTCTGATCGATGTGGAAATAAACCTGATCGCACATGTTAAATCCGTTGCTGCTCTGGCTCACTGGCTGGGATCAGATCGTTATCTTAAACGTCATTTGAAGAAGCGATGGGGCCTCTCGCTTGCGTCCATGTCCATGCAGAGAGTCATAAGACCGTGCAAAGACTCATCTACTCTGCTTCTGCTTCTTATCAACTTACTGGCAGTGTTGCACAAGAAGTCAGCAAGGTCCGGATGTGTGTGATGAAATCGGCTAGTAGGCTTGAAGTACCTGTGTGTATGATATGATGTGGCATGTACACCTAGAAAAACTGCTTACTACTAGACTCCCTCTCTTCTTAGAGCATCACCAGTGTATAGCACCTGGGTGGGTTCGATGTTAGGCCCCACAATCGATGTGACGCGTTCTACTATCAGGACCACAGTGTATAGAACCAGACCTGAGTCCTAAGCCACGGCGGGAGGAGCAACGACAAGTGAGAGAAAAGGGAGTGAGAGAGAGTGCCTTAATTTTTTATTTCTTAGGACCCGGTGCGAAGCAAGGAACTGAGTGCTTCAACGTACCAACGCCGCAGTGTATAGGACCGGGTTCGATGCATGCATTTATTGCATCGAACCGGCTTCGCACCCTACACTGCGGGTGCTCTATGTTGTGTTCTGATCCATGTTGGATGCACTCACATTTATTCCATGTAGCCAATGGAAAAACTACTACATAAAGAAATATATCTATTTCTAGTATTCTAGAACAGATCAAGAAAAAAAGACAAATGATTGTGGCACCCTTCAATAGGTAGATGCAATTAACACCTGCCCTTACAGAGATAATAGAAATAGCATGCACTAAGTGTTTTCTAAATACCAAATTACATTGACACAAATAAGGAAAATTATTATTATTGATGAGGGATAGAGGGGTAGATTTTGCTAGAAATGCTTACACTTTTAGGCAAATTTCGAATGCTGCTAGAAATGCTTACATTGTGAATGGAGATAATAAAGTGTATCTAATATTTGGGTTTGGCCAGTCACCTAGGCAAGAGAAACCACTATAAATACTGAACTTGCGTATGATCTTTTTCTCACACCAAATTGAATAGCCATGGCATCCAACAAGAAAGTAGTGGTGCTCGGTCTTTTTGCCCTGGCCTTGTTCCTCGTGGTGCATTGTAAGTAAAACAATCATTGTTGTTATAATGATTAAAAAATAGTAAAGAAAAACTACCACCTCAAATTGGAAACTTCGCAACATGCCTCCTGCATCATGCATCATCCTTTATCATCTTGGAGCGAGTACTGCTAACTGATGTCCTCCTATTTCAAATTTTATTATATATATGTGTGTGCTTAATTAACCGTCTAGCAATCTATAATCATATGCATAGATGCGGAGGCGGCCCACGTGTGCACGATGAGGAATGTGTATTTCCATGGCCTGTGCATTAGCAACAAGAATTGTGCAGCCTCATGCATCCACCATGGCATTGGCGGCAGTGGATACTGCTCATCTTGGAGACGGATATGCAAATGCACCCTTCAATGTTGGAGAAAAACGACGGTAACTCCAATAGACGATGAAGATGAGCCGACACTCTTGGACATGCCTAGGATGGAAGTATCTGACTGAGTCTTACATATATCCATATCTAGTTGATTGATGGAATTGAATAAGAGAAGAACACATGTAATCATGTTGTTATAAGTAATAATTGGTCAAAATAGTTAAGAGATGATGAACAAAATATGCACTATTATTTTTGTCGTGAGCATCTACATGATCATAAGGCCTCAACTTGTCTCTTTAACTTTCCACTGACGAATGTGGCACACTCTTCGTAAATGCAAAAGATTTTGCCCCTAAAGGCACATGTCCTCACGTGGATCATTGTTGATACATATGGAGATGCATGGGCAGTAGGAGTGGGAAATATAACTCTTGTTGCACACTCCTCATGTGCATATAACACTACATGCAGATGAGGCATATACTCTTAGGTATAACCCCAGGTACCCATGGCGAGAGACATGTGCCACACCATTTAGGATGGTCCAACCCACAAGATTATGGAACACGACGCATGCCACTTGTTGACGTGCACCGCAAGGCTTCCAGAAGACATGATTTACTAGGACTCTTGTAGATATTGTAATCCAAATAGAATTCCCAACATATAGCCGATTACGATACTTTTATTGTAACTCTTCCCCTCTAGAGTATATGAGGGACATGGGTCCCCTACTCAGACACATCTAAACCCATGATCTCTAATCCACATCTAAATCAAAATCCAGAACATAGGATGTATATAGGGCATTATGTCGTATTGACAGTCTTAACTAGTCTATACCTCATATCTCTGCGCCTGTGTTACCATTCGGTTCCTAATTACACATACCCTTACTAATCATTCTACCATCATGAGCATGAGTATACCCCTCGATGGACTATCGACCATATTTGTTAACACCCACTCCTTGTTTCAATCTGATCGTATTGGTAGCTTGCTGGTTCTAGTTAGTGAGTCTATATATACCTATGTGTGTGTCTCCATTCGAGTTTCCACTTTGTGAGAGGCTAGTAAGCCTTAGCACTGTGCATGGTGCATCGACATCTCAACTCACAAGGCCAAATCTAAGCAGCTTTATATTTCCTATGGTGGTATTTAAACATTTTGATTTTACAATAAATCCACTTGATTAGATGCAAATAGAATTAAAATTGCAAGAATAAGAGCCGAATTGACTTCTAAATATTTGAAACCATGTGAAATAAAAATTATGTGCATGTTTGAGTGTTTGAGCGTGAACTATCAGTGACAGACCTAGAATTTGAACTTAGGGTATACCTACAAAAATTTCTAATATGCAATATGGTATGATCCTATGCAAAATTTAGTAAATGGTTTGTTACATAATTCTAAATGACTCGACGAACAAGTAGAATATTTAAAATAAATTTGAAACCTTAAATAAAAATGCAAATAGTTTAGACATAATGTAGTCTTGAGTAATAGAAGATTACATTACTAGTTTGTGACAGAACCTCTTAAGATAGGGCCCACTTGTCAGGATTAACCAACTTAATCCCAACAGATGATCCAAACCTTAATTAGTCCGTCAGGTGTTGCCACTTTGCAGTGGGTCATTCACCTCTTTCCGAACAAGATCGCCTCATTACAATCATTGCAGAAGTAGTACGAAATTTTTATATTACATCAAAGTAGCGGAAATTTAAAGTCATATTACAAACCATAAGTTTTAAAACATAACTTAGTGTCATACGATAACATTACATCAAGCTGCTGATAGAGTATGAACAAACAACCGAGATACTCTTGCCCAAGAGTCAAGCAAAGACAGTTTATTCATCATCTTCATCTACACTGACCACGGTCATGCAGCAAGAAGCCACACAAACCGGGTTGTGATCCTCATCTGCAACAGGGGTTAACAAACCCTGAGTACGGGAGTACTCAACAAGACTTATCCGACAAAGAAAAGTATTTGGTGGACAAATCAGTATGCACGTCATAGGATCCAAGGTGTGGTTTGCAAGAATCAAGTATTTTGCATAAAGGAGCATTTATAAAAGGATTGAAAATCATTTATGTTATCCATAAGATTACTCAAGTACCGATCTAGATGTATGATCGATAACAAGGTAATAAACATCCATGAAGGGATCCAACAAGTATCCAGTTTAAGTTTCATTAACTACGAAGAAGAAAACAGGGTTATGTTTTCATTTCCGAGGAACACGACGATTCGAACCGGTTTATCCCAGCTGGGGCTTCCCTATCACATGACATATACAGCCGCTTAAAGCACGCATATGACTACTTTTCCCTGGATCCTCCATCCGAGAACGGGGTTCCGCCACCCGAGAGCACAATACACCTCCATCCAGTTCGCTAACTTGGAGGGTACACACTACTTTCGTCATCTCTCCACTCCCAGTGCGGGTTAACCGTCCTTTAGACTGGATTAGCCAGAGTCTAGCTTCCCGAGTATGTGATAAGTACTCCAAAGTCACAACCCTAGTCATGCATCAACGAACGGTCCCTAATGACACAGGTGGAAAGAACCCGCTCACCAGACACCGTTGATGGCTCTCCACACACCATGTCCGCCCGGTCCCGATTATTACTTCCAACAACAACAACAACATCCCTTTCTCAGAAAACATAACCATTTGCCGAAGCAATACGCTATGCGTAGGTGACCGGAAATCACCTACTAAAAAAAGATCCAAGCATAATAAGCATTTTTGCGAAAACTTTGCATCTTTAAACAACTGTCAAGGTTAAAGGTACAATAGTACAAGGATAAAGCTATGCATCAAGTAGGAATTTAATAAAGTACCGTAATGCAATAGTATAAACATAAGTGTATTTAAAGCAATCATTTTAAATACAAGGAAAGGTTTGGATGCACCGGGGCTTGCCTTGGTTGGACGGATAAACGAACTCGGGCTCAGATTCAAGAGAGAAAACCTCTTCACTAGAGGTATCCAACCCAACCAACGAACAATCTACACGATATAATGATATGTTTTAGACGATGCTTGAATAGTAAACATGATGCTCAACACAAACAAACATGTTCTTAAGAGAAGATTAAAACAGATTACACCTTGAGTACCACTTCCCTTCATGAAGGAAAGCAAAACTAGGTTATAAAGCAAATTAATTAAACCCTATTTATCTTGATTATTTAAGTTAATAATTACATCCAAAAGAAATGAGCAAACAACATTACATCAAGCATGTCCAACTTATGTTTGTCACTGAACAATTGACCATTTGCATCAAATAATCCAAAATCACTCAAAGCCTAAAGTTATTAGAGTTTCTAAACATTTTATAACTAATTAAACAACTAGCCATGTATAAGAGTTTATCCAAAAACTCCCAAACTTTTTGTACAGCAAGGTAATGGTGTATAAAGCTTACACAAAAATTCTCAGAATTTTTGGAGCAACATACAGAGCATGAAAATTTATGGAAAACTCATTTTCCAATTAATTGAGCATCTTTATAGGATAAAAAAACTACTGAACATAGACATGTTATATTTTTCTTAAAAACTACACACCACAGAGAGCATTCACAATTTTTTTACAGAATTTAAACATGCACAGATTTAAACATACAAAAATAACAAAAGACACTACTGTGCAAAATAGGAAAAAGGAAAAACCCTTCAGATAACCTACTGACGGTTGGGTCCCGCCCATCAGTGGCGCAGACGCTCGCAGCGGCGCCGACGACCACAAAACACGGCGGCGCGTCGCCGTCGGTGACCAAACCGAACCGCTACCCCTCGAACCTGTTTCGGCTCTCCAAGCCGAACCCAACGAGGTGCGTCACGACTAAAACCAACCCTAAGAAATGGCTCATCGACGGTGACGGCGGCGACCGGAGTTCGACCGCTCGTACGCCGGCGAGCACAGGCCTCGATCGGAGAAGCTAGTCCTCGAAAACAACTCCGAGGACAACCCCGAGCAAAACGCCCCACAGAAACGAGACTAAAACCTACCCAAGAGACCTGGTCGACGGCAATGGCGGCGACCCGAGCTCGACCGCACATACGCCGATGGACACAGACCTTGGTCAGCTCACCCAACAACTCCAGCAAGCTTAGCGGCCCCCAAACAACGCGAAGCGCACGCAAAACGAACTCAGAGCTAAACGCAACATCCTCATCGACGGCCATGGCGGTCGGCGGGGATCTGCGCGACGTGCGTCGCAGAAAACACGCATGCGCTCGAGGGCAACCACCCCTCGAAACAGACTCAGGACGGCTAGACGAAGCTAGCGCAAGACTCGGATCAGAAAAAGATCAACTACAACGACCAGACGATGAACATACCGCCACGCCGGCCATGAACCGCGGTGGCGCTCGAGGACAGAGCTCGAAGGCTCGATTCAAGGACAATCGAGGGTGCGGAGAGGTCGAGGATCTCACCCTGGTCACGAAGCGCTCGCAAGCGTGGCCGGAGATGAAGCAGAGACGGCTGTTGACGGAGACGTGCCGGCGGAGACGATGAACCGAGCGGCAACGAAGATGTTCCCGGAGCTATGGTCCACCATTAGCAAAACGGAGAAGCCGACAAGGATCAGTGATGAACAAGGAGCAAGAAACACAAGATGAAAAAGCAATGTGGCTCCAGTGTAGCCCGGTCGAGGACTGACCAGAGCGGCGGCGCTCTCGTCGGAGCTGAGGAAGACGGAGCTGCGCTGGATGAATGCAGGCTCGATGGCTTTAACCAACTCACCCCGAGAATGCACGAGGTCAAAGCGAAAACAAAGGCAAAGGATTGAGCGATTGGAAGTGGCTAACAAGCTCGGACGAGCTCGTCGATGATGGCGGAGCGCTCGGCGGAGCAGAGTAGAGCGATGGCGTGGCGTGGAAAGGGAGGCAGGAGTGGACGGTGTCCCGTTTTGAAGACGGCAACGGTTCCGTGACATCGCCACGCACATGACAGGACATGAGTCAAGGACAGGAGTCACACGGTGGCGTCGACAGGTGTCCAGCCAGATGTCGGCGTCGAGCTCAACGCCGCCATGCAACTGCTTGAAGAAAAGACTGAACTGCCTCTGTGACTATTTTGCAAAATGATCAAGCTTCCAGGGGTTTTCATGAAAAACTTTGAATACGAAAGTTGCTCAAAATTTCATGATCTACAACTTTGTCAATACTCACATTTTCAAAATCGGCCTAGAAATGAAAATGCATTTTTGAAATTTGAGAACCTTTTAAAAGGATTTGCCCCCTTTTTAAATACTTTTAAAAACAAGAACAACACTTGAAAAACTGTAAACACAACAAAAGCAAAACAAACAGAGCTCTACATCTTTGCTTAAACAACCATAAGCAAATTCTTTATAGATTTTGAAAATTGTGTTTAGGGTTTAATCCACCCCCTCTGGGAAATAAGGTTTGGATACAAATTTTAATTTTTGAGAATTTGAAAAGATGACCTGCATTCAACAATTGATCTAACATAGACAAGTAAACTCATTTTAGTTCAATGCATATCCAAGTTTTCAAACAAATGAATGATGCTTAATGCATATGATGACATGATCAGTTTTTAATTAAGAGATTAACACTCGGGGTGTTACATAGTTAAGGCCTTTTGATTTAACTCTAAATGGCATATGAGCTTTTGGTTTAATGCTAAATCACATATTCACACACCAATTTCACAAATTCCATATATACACAATCTCTAGCTCTAAGCCTAAACTAGACAACGTTGAGTAACACACTTACATACATCGGTCAATCAATGGGGGATTTGTTGGATCCTAGAGTGGGGTGGCCCACCATGGCCTTGTATACCTGATTGGAGTGCCCCGATTGTTTGGGCTAAGGGCCTATTTGGTTCATGCCGTAGTTTGTCATGCCATACCTTCCACAAAGTGTGGCAGTCATAAAAAGTGTGGTGAACAAAATAGAAGCCAAAGTTGTAGTAAATTAAGTTTGGTAAAAAAATAAGTCTACAACGTGTGGGACATGATGCTAAGAAAATATGGCACACCATAGTTGTGGCAACGAACCAAACAATTATCAGAATAATATAATTTGATATGACTCACTTATGGCGGCCTAGCACGTTCTGTTTACTAACCAAACAAACCCCAAATTTAACTTGTCTTGGCATCACCATATTTCATTTGTTTTCTGTGAAAAGGTACATGTAACCAAATTTATCCAAGTACATTTGGAGATATGTTATTTGGACCTAAAAATGTATGTTAGTGATGCTAGTAGTTCTTCATTATTTCTTAGGTAATTGAAGGTCAAATTTGGCATTTAGTGCCCGTCAACAATGCAGTGCTCCGGAGTGAGATACCTTCCGGTCACGACCTCCGGTCACGACGGACAGAATTGGCGGCGGGCGTGGAAGTTGTACATCAGCGTCGGCGTGGGTCGAGGAGGCCACGACAGAGGAGTTTCAACCTGCTTCTTCCTCTAGTCTGGTTGGCGTTGGGGTGGACGCTTCTTCTTCCAGTCGGCATTGGACGATGTATGGATGGGGTAGCATGGGACCGCCCTCCCGGTTGTACACGCAAGGGTCGGGAGGCGGCCGACGTTGGTGTCGACGGTCGTCGAGCATGCATCGCTGTCCGGGCGGATCCCCCTCGGTAGCGGTAGACGTAGGCAGCAGGAAAGGACATGCGACGGGGAAGCTCCCTAGGGTGAAGGCCTGTTACGTGGGTGGAGGCCATGGTGGCTCAGCCTGTGAAGAATCATGGACCCTTGTGTTTAGGCGATTAACGACAATACTAGGTCACTATGACTAACGTGTGTTTTGCAGAGGCAAAGTCATTTGTGTTAGGTCATTAGTGATGCAATTTGAATGGGCTTAATGGATATTCATGCCCCCAAGATGGAAATCGTTTCGGTTGCAAAGGATGATGATACAAGTCGAAGACTAGGCTAGTCCTTAGTGCCATAAGGTTGAGAAGGGCACTAAGTATAGCTAGGGTTTTGTTTTTCCTTTGACCGTACTATAAAGGGGGTATGCGATTAGTAGCTTGACCTAGGAGAGTTTAGGAGAGTGGGTATATGCACACTTGTCACAACTAGTCCTAGAGACCTTGCTTTTAGCCCATGATTAACCCTAGAAATGGTAGGAGCAAAATCCCTTGAGAAATCTCAGCGAAAACAGTTGAAATAGGGGGAGAAAGAGGCTCCAGACCAGTCTGCCAAGTAGGCGTCGGACCAAGGAGAGTGGTGTCGGTGTTATGACCCGGGGGTCAAGACCACCAACGAGTAAATTTGTATATCGCGTGCTCCCTCTCTCAGACGTGATGCAAGATGGACACAAGGTTTATCCTGGTTCGGGCAAAGAAGGCCCTACGTCCAGCGGGGGGAGGATGACTTGTATTATCTCGCACCCAAAGCGTGCTTGTACAGGGGGGTACAAGCTGTGTTACACGGAACCGGCCACCCGAGGGGTCGATCGAGCGGCGGGGTGTGTGGAGCATGGAGTGTCAGAGTCTAAACTAGGGTCCCTGAGAACGAAAGTCCGATCTCTGAGAAAATGGAAAGGTCTCCCCAGAAGTAGGAGCCGATCCCGAGAGTCCCCAGAAGTCCCCGGGAGTCCCCCATACTCTACCTCGGCGTCCCCTTTTATAGACCAAGGGGAGGTCCGAGGGTACAGGGCCCTAACTGTAGCAGCATGGGTGGCGTATCCGCGGCACAGTGTTGGTGGAGAGACGTTGAGCACTGTCGCAGCATGGGTTTCCCCGTCCTTCAGGCGTCCCCAGTCGTGGCGGCAGTAGAAGTCGTCGCAGTGCAGTGTCCGCAGGCGGGCACGAATCCCACGGCCGAAGCGGGACGGGGAGGATGGGACGGCTTCCGTACCGGAGTTGTTGAAGAGGAGGGGGTCGACCCCCCCGGTCGAGGGAGGGGGTCGAGCCCTGTGTGACTCCGTCGCGTTCCCGAAGTCGTCGTCGAGGGTCGCACTGTTCACTTTCCGAGGGGTACTGTTGGAGTCCGTACTCGCGTAGTGGCAACAATGGCGACACAGTTGACGAGAATCAGGGACTGGACGGGGAGTTGGCGGATTTGATAGCGGACACGGGCGCCCATGTCGTTAGGTGGGTTTACTTTAACCCATGCCGGAGCAGTTGGGTTAATCGAACCCCTCGTCCGAGGGTCGTCCGCTTGACCCCTGGTCGAGGGGGAGGTCGAGGCATCGACGGGGTCGGAGAGGTCGAAGTCGAGGTAGAGGTCGGAGGGTCGATCGTTCGACCCCTCGTCCGTCGTCGAGGTGGAGCCGGGGGGTCGATCGTTCGACCCCTCGTCCGTCGTCGAGGTGGAGCCGGGGGGTCGTTCGCTCGACCCCTCTTCCGTCGTCGAGGTGGAGCTGGGGGTCGTTCACTCGTCCCCTCGTCCGTCGTCGAGGTGGAGCTGGGGGTCGTTCGCTCATCCCCTCGTCCGTCGTCGAGGTGGAGCTGGGGGTCGTTCGCTCGCCCCCTCATCCGTCGTCGAGGTGGAGCCAGCCTGTGGCTTGCTGCCGCAGTTGGTGTAGAGGGGGCCCTCGATTGATGGGCCGCGTCTTGCCGAGTAGTGGGCTGGTCCTTGCCTTAAAAATGGTTGCTATGTTTAGCGTTAATTTATCGAAGGGTTTAGGGTACCCCTTACCTTCGTACCCGACAAGTGGTTCGACGGTCCCTGACTTAGGCAAAAGTCCAGCTCGAGAAGCTCCGGACCACCTGTCTGGAAAGCATCGGACCATAGGAGAGTGGTCCGATGGCTCGTGTCAGAGAGAGAAGGCTCCGGACTAGTCCGACGGTGAGTCCGACGGCTAGTCCGACGCTTCAATACAGGAGGTTAAGTTTATACAGTAAGCTCCCTGGCTCCGGACCAGAGCGTCGGACCAGGGCTCTGGACCAAGGAGAGTGGTCCGGTGGTTCGAAGAAGAGAGGATGTTTTTCACTTAGTGAGCACCCTGGCTCCGGACCAGTGCGTCGGACCAGGACGTCGGACCAAGCAGAGTAGTCCGACGGTGCCTGAGTTGGATTTCAGAGTGAGCTCCAGACCAGTGTGTTTGGTCCGGTGGTATAAGCTCCGGACTAGTCCGGTGGCTTCGCAGAGAGAGGAAAAAGTAAAAATCGGCTAGTTTTGGAGGTGGGGACTATTTATAGTTGCCCCCTTCGTCCTTAGGACCTCTCTTGGCCATTGTTTCAGCTGGTGACACCTTGAGAAATCCTTTGGAGAGTCAAGTGCCTAGTGAGGGAGAGATTAGAGAGAGTTCATCTTGTTCTTCCCTCCTAGAGTGATTAGGAGTGACTTGTGTGCATCCATCCACCTTCCTAGCCTTGAGTTGGTCAAGTGAAGGTCTTGTGCTTGTTACTCTTGGTGTTCGACAGCACCTAGACGGTTTGGTGGTGTTCGGAGGAAGTGATCGCCGGAAGATTGTTGGCGGCTCTTCTCCAAGCTTCTGTGATCGGTTGTGGGCGATTCACTGAGCCGGAGTGGTGAAGAATCAGCCCGTAGAGAGCACTCTACCCTTGCGCGGGTAGAGGGGGAGCGATACCTTGCGAGGTGCTCCAACGAGGACTAGGGGGTGTGTCGACACCTCGATACCTCGGGAAAACATCACTGCGTCACTGAGAATTTCTTTTCCCTAGCTCTTTACATTTCCGCATTACATTCCGTCTTGTTTTTATCTTACCTACTAGAATTGCTTAGGTTGCTCTTAATTTCCATGAACTGCTACCGCTTTCTAGCTAGGACACACGAACCGTAGGCATTAGGGGGTGATTGGCATTTGATAGGTTTTCATATTTGCTTTAGAAATTTAAAACAAGCCCAATTCACCCCCCCCCTCTTGGGCATCTTGATCCTTTCAATTGGTATCGGAGCAAGGTTGCTCTAAATTAGGCTTCACCGCCTAGAGCAAGATGTCCCATGGGGATGGACCGCCACCCATATTCGATGGGGATGACTTTCCTTATTAGAAAGTGCGGATGGAGGCCTACCTTGAGGCCGTGGACGTCGGCGTTCACAAAGCCGCCACCCAAGGTGGATCGGTGTTCGCCGAGGACCCATACTTTGAGAAGAACAATGCTAAGGCAAAGAACATTATTTTCCGTGGCATTTGCAAGGATGTGTTCAATCGTGTGCGAAATTGCAAAACTGTGCATGAAATTTGGACAAACATTTGTGCTCTACACGAGGGCACTAAATGTGAAAGAGAAGAGCGTTATCACCTCATCATTGCTAAGTTAAATGCTTTCACCATGCTATCTCATGAAAATGCTAATGAAATGTACTCTCGCTTGAATGTGCTTTTAGAGGAGTTGAATGGTCTTGGGCTCTCTCAAATGACACCGGCCGATGTGGTGCGCAAGATACTTTGTGTCCTACCAATAGACAAGTATAGCCACATCATCACGGTTCTTCATCAAGGCGATCTCTCCACAACTACACCAACGCAAGTGTTGGGCAAGATCAATGCTCATGAGATGTACATGAAGATCAATGATGGAAGTTCATCCTCCTCCAAGAAGAAAGAGAAGGAGGAGAAGAAGGATTTGGCTCTCAAGGCATCTTCCAAGGAGAAGTGCAAGATTCAATATGTCATTGAGAGTGCAAGTGATGATGATGATGAAGACAACATCGCTCTCATGGTGAAGAAGACCGCCAAGATGTTGAAGAGGCTAAACAAGAATGGAGTCAAGTTTGACTCAAAGAAGAAGAAATTCTTCACAAGCTCTTCAAGGAAGCCAATCTCCCAAATGAAGTGCTACAATTGCGGCACTCTTGGTCATCTAGCCCATGCATGTCCCGAAGAGAAGAAAGATAAGTTCAAGAACAACAAGTTCAAGAACTTCAAGAGGAACAAGGGCGGCAATGATGACTCAAGTGATGATGACAAGAAGCAAGACAAGCCATACAAGAAGAAGAAGAACTTCAACTTCCACAAGAAGAAGGATGGCAAGGCTTACATTGTGGGTGATTGGCTCACCGATATTGATGATTCAAGCGACTCCTCCGATGATGAGAGTGAAGAAGAGAAGGTGGGCGCATTGGTGTTTGGTTCTTCGATTCCACCGCCACCTCCTCCTTCATCGCCGGGCTCATCCTCCACACACCTATGCTTTATGGCTAAAGGTGATAAGAAGGTACAAAAAGAGGATGATGGTGATGACCTCTCTAGTGATGATAGTGTCGATGAAGAAGCACCTTCCTATGATGAGCTAATTAAAATTTGCAACAAGTACGCTAGCATCATAAGGAAGTACAAGAGTAAAAATGACAAACTTCTTGAAATCAAAGAAAACTTGCATGATAAGCTTGACAACTTGTCTAGTGCTAATGATGATTTGAAGCTTGAGATTAATTCTCTCACATCTAGCACTAGGGAGCTCAAAGCCTCTCTTAAGCAAGCAAATGAGAAACATGATAAGCTTGAGAGGTCATCCCAAGAGCTCCACACAAGGTATAACTTGCTAAAAGATGACTACAACCAAGTGAAAAATGATCATGGCACACTAGTGGTAGAAAATGAATTGCTTACTCAAGATCTTACACATGTTGCTACTAACCTGTGTGCTAAGTGTGCAAGTGCTACCTCTTGTGAAATCGAGCTTGATGATGTGGCTCTTGAGCAAAGTGCTAAGTGCAAGGGCAAGAGAGTTGTAGAAGCCGACAAGTATGATGATTATATGAAGATGAGGGAAGAGAACTCAAAGCTCAAGGAAGAGCTAATCAACCTCAAGGCAAACAAGCCCTTCACCATCAAGCCGGCTCAAGAAGAAGACAAAGATGCTATCACTTTGATCAACTCTCTTAGAGAAGAAATTGCCAAGCTCAAGAATGACAAGACCAAGGTTACAAGTGGCCTTGAAAAGTTCACCAAGGGCCATAATCTCCAAAGTGAGCTTCTAATGAGCACCGTCATGAAGAATGACAAGACTGGTATTGGGTACAAGGAAAACCAAGTGATGAAGGCCAAGGTCAAGATTGAAGCTAAGAACTACTACAAGAACAAGTACAATGGCTACAATCAAGAGAAGCCAAAGCCCAAGCCTAAGAGGTGTTTTGGATGTGGACAAATTGGTCACTTCGCGTTTCAATGCAAGACTCCACTTCCCAAGACCTTGCCCAAGCACACTAGGCCATTTGCTCATGATGCTCACTATGTCATCAACAAAGATTCCAAGGGTAGACCACTTGTGGTGTTTCTTGGACCACTAATGAAGAACAAGCCTAGGGTTCTTTGGTTGCTAAGGAGTTGGTTGACAAGGCAATGGGACCTCGCACTAAGGGGGTTCCTAAACAACAAGCTTAACTCCAAGTTGCTTGTGTGTAGGTGAACTACAAGACTGGTGGGAGCCATTGGGTAATTGATAGTGGTTGCACTCAACACATGACCGGCGACCCCCGGATGTTCACCACACTTGATGAGGATTGTGCAAATCAAGACAAGATTACTTTTGGGGATAACTCAAAGGGCAAAGTTCAAGGCTTAGGCAAAGTGGCTATCTCCCAAGATCAATCAATTTCCAATGTCTTGCTAGTACAATCATTGAGCTTCAATTTTCTATCGGTTGGTCAACTTTGTGATCTCGGGTTTGATTGTCTCTTCACTCCAAATGAGGTGATTGTGACCAAGATTGAAGATTCATCAATGATATTCAAAGGGTTCCGGCACAACAACCTCTACTTAGTGGACTTCACTTCAAATAAAGCTAACTTGCAAACTTGTCTATTCTCCAAGAATTCTTTGGGTTGGCTATGGCATAGAAGATTAGCTCATGTGGGTATGTCAAACTTAAAGAAGCTTGTCAAGAAGGAAATGGTTAGAGGAATCAAGGATGTGGTGTTTGAGAAGGACAAACTTTGTAGTGCATGTCAAGCCGGCAAGCAAGTGGCAAACACTCATCCAACCAAAGCTTTCATGTCAACCTCAAGAGTCCTAGAGTTGCTACACATGGATCTATTTGGCCCTACCACCTATGCTAGTCTTGGAGGAAATCTCTATTGCTTGGTGGTAGTGGATGACTACTCTCGATACACTTGGGTGTTCTTTCTTCAAGACAAGGGAGAGACACAAGGCATCTTCAAGAAGTTTGCTACAAGAGCTCAAAATGAATTTGATGTGAAGATCAAGAAGATTAGAAGTGACAATGGCACCGAATTTGTGAACACAAAGATTGAAGATTATTGTGATGAAGTTGGGATCAAGCATGAGGTGTCCATTACATATACTCCACAACAAAATGGTGTCATAGAGAGGAAGAACCGGACGCTCATAACTCTAGCAAGGTCTATGCTTGATGAGTACAACACTCCGGAGAAGTTTTGGGCAGAAGCAATCAACACCGCTTGCTATGCGGCAAACCGTCTCTTCGTCCAAAGGCTATTAAAGAAGACCCCTTATGAGCTTGTCAATGGGAAGAAGCCGGATATTTCATTTTTCCGGGTGTTTGGTTGCAAGGTGGACATCTACAAGAAGCGCCAACACTTGGGTAAATTCCAACGGCGATGTAACATTGGTTTCCTTGTTGGATATTCACTTAAATCCAAGGCATACCGTGTATTTAACAAAGCCACCGGCTTAGTTGAAGAAACGTATGACTTGGAGTTTGATGAAACTAATGGCTCCCAAGGAGCGCTTGAGGATATTGATGTAGGTGATGAACCCTTGAGGGAGGCAATGAAGAATATGCCAATTGGTGCTATCAACCCGCAAGAGGTGGAAGAAGTTGAAGATGAAGCAAATCAAGATCCTTCTCCACCCCACACGCCTCAAGTTGATGAAGGAGATCAAGTGAGAGAAGCTCAAGAAGACACTCACATTCCTCAAGATCAAGCTGAGGCCGAAGCAAGCAATGTTGAAGCACCGCATCCTCCTCCTCAAGAGACAAATAGAAGATCAACATCTATCCTTCAAGCTCACCCCCATGATCAAATCATAGGGAGTCCATCAAAGGGAGTAATGACTCGCTCTAGACTTGCATCTTATGTTGAACATCACTCGTTTGTTTCCTTTGTTGAGCCTACTAGTGTAGAAGAAGCACTTGCGGATCCGGATTGGGTGAATGCCATGCATGAAGAACTCAACAACTTCACCCGGAACCAAGTGTGGACACTTGAAGAGAAGCCAAAGGATGCAAGAATCATTAGCACCAAGTGGGTGTTTAGGAACAAGCAAGATGATCAAGGTGTGGTTGTGAGGAACAAAGAAAGATTGGTGGCAAAGGGGTTCTCTCAAGTAGAAGGACTCGATTTTGGAGAGACCTTTGCTCCGGTTGCAAGACTTGAAGCCATCCATATCCTTTTGGCGTATGCTTCACATCACAAAATGAAACTTTTTCAAATGGATATGAAGAGCGCCTTCTTAAATGGTTTCATAAATGAACTTGTATATGTCTCACAACCTCCCGGGTTTGAAGACTCAAACTTGCCTAATCATGTGTATAGGTTGTCCAAGGCACTCTATGGATTGAAGCAAGCTCCAAGAGCTTGGTATGAGAGGCTAAGGGACTTCCTAATCAAGAAGGGCTTCAAGATCGGGATCGTCGACACTACACTATTCACCAAGAAGCTTAATGGAGAGATCTTTGTTTGCCAAGTATATGTCGATGACATTATATTTGGGTCAACAAACCAAGACCATTGCAAGGAGTTTGGTAACTTGATGTCCAAGGAGTTCGAGATGTCAATGATTGGCGAGCTAACCTTCTTCCTTGGCTTTCAAGTGAAGCAAATGAGAGAAGGGACCTTCATCTCTCAAGAAAAGTACACTTATGATCTACTTAAGAAGTTCAAGATGCAGGATTGCAAGCCAATCAAGACCCCAATGCCAACTAATGGGCATCTCGATCTCGATGAGGGAGGTAAACCAATTGACCAAACTCTTTATCGCTCTATGATCGGTAGTTTACTTTACCTCACCGCATCTAGGCCGGATATCATGTTTAGTGTGTGCATGTGTGCTAGGTTTCAAGCAAGCCCTAAGGAGTCACATCTTTGTGCGGTTAAAAGAATCCTTAGGTACATAAGGCACACCCCTAGCATGGGTCTTTGGTATCCCAAAGGAGCTCCCTTCCAACTAGTTGGCTATTCCGATTCGGATTATGCCGGGTGTAAGGTTGATAGGAAGAGTACCTCCGGCGGGTGCCACATGCTAGGAAGATCACTTGTTTCTTGGTCCTCAAAGAAGCAAAACAGTGTAGCATTATCAACCGCCGAGGCGGAATACATTGCCATGGGAGAAAGTTGTGCACAAATCTTATACATGACCCAAACACTTCTTGATTACGGCGTTGTTTTAAAAGAGGTTCCACTTTTGTGTGATAATGAAAGCGCCGTAAAGCTTGCTAACAACCCGGTTCAACACTCTCGCACCAAGCACATAGATATTCGTCATCACTTTCTTAGAGATCATGTGGCTAGGAAAGACATCACACTAGTTGGAGTTAAGAGCAAAGATCAATTGGCGGATATCTTCACTAAACCACTCGATGAAACAACCTTTTGTAGGTTGAGAAGCGAGTTGAATGTGCTTGATCACTCTAACTTCACTAAAAAATGAGTTTGTGTGAACCATGCATTCATATGTAATATAACATGTTTAATTTGGTAATGCACATAGGCTTGGCTAACGCGGTTAAGATAACCGCCCTCAAAGCGTGTGACAAAGCTTAACCGCGGTTTAAACTTACAAGCAACCTAGATTCAAATTCCGTTTTGCATTGCATATGCATGAGTGTTGCTTCTTCGTTTCTTTTCGGTTAAGTTTTTTGGTCATCCTTAGGTTCATCACTTAGGGGGAGCAATTCAACGCTCTAGCTTTAGCTAATACCCCTCTTGTGCCCCTATGGTGACCCTTGGAGCTTTATTGAACTATTTTCTTATGAAAACTAATCCTAGCCTATGGCAAACTATTTCTAAAATTGAGGGTTTGAGAGATGGTTCTTATGTTAAGTCCAACAAGTGCTCCTCTTTGCTCTTTTGTGTTGGTACTTGGCTAAGAGAAAAGATTGGAGAGAAAAACAGGAAAATTCAGAGCAAAATCAAGCACTGGACCACCCTCCGGACCACTCTGCATGGTCCGACGCTCAGTGTTCCGACGCCCTGTCCCTCACTGCATAAAAATTCTCCAGTCACACAATCCGTCGGACCACCGTCCGACGCTCCTCCGGACCATTGGCAAGTAGTCCGGTGCCTCTGTCAGTTATGTCTAAGTGCCGTCGGACCAGTCCGGTGCACTGTCGGACCAGTCCGGTGAGTAGTCCGACGCCTTGGTCCGGTGGTCGGGTGCTCTCTGTTTTCTTTCTCTGGTACCGTCGAACCCTCCGTCGGACCAGCCTTCGGACCAAGCATAGTGGTCCGACGCTCTCAAATTTTGCGGATACCCCCCCCCCCCCCGCGAGCGGCTCTGTTTCGGCCGTGTTTTTCACTTGCCGTCCGTACACCGCCGCTCCTCCACCGCTCCAGCTCCGCCGCGAGCTTCTTTGCGCCACCATTACCGCCGGTGAGCCCATCTCCGGTGCGCCGCTGCCACTCCACCACCTCTCCTCGCCGCAGACACCGTCACCCTCCATCGCCGCCGCCTGCCGCCCAGCGCCGCCCTGCCACCTCCTCCACCCACCTCGCCGCCGAGAACACCCCCTCGCCGGCGTCCAAGCCATCATCTCCTCCCTACCAAGCTAGTGCAAACCTAGGGTTTCCCCCTTCTCCATTGGCACTGCTTGCAAAGACAAGAAGGTTTCCCCCTTAGGGTTAGCCCTAACCCTATGTGGGTTTTCGACAGTTTCGTCCCTGACCGAATTTGTTTCGTCGTCGTCGACTTCGCCTCTTCGATTCTAGGGTATGGTTTCAATCCTTGCGTATGCGTTTTGTCGTATCATGGATAACGTCATGACCTAGGATTATTCCTTGCAAATCTCTTAAACGTGTCAACTCCAATTCACTAATTCTAAATGTCAATTGTAATTCTTCAGTTGGCAATTCATTCTTGAGGAGTGTGGTTTGGGACTTGAGTCGCTCTGATTAGATACGCTCTCTTACCTCAGGTATCATGTCAGCTTTTCATTCCTTTACTTATCTAGATGCTTGCTTCTATACGGATTCTTATCTCTAGATTCTATATATGCTTATATATACCCTGTCTATTCTATCTAGCAGCAGTCAGTGGCAGTTTAAACTCGGGCAAAGCTCGCGAGTAAGGATTGAGGCAAAGCCTCAGAAGGTTCAGTCCAGTGGCTTGCAGGCCCCTCTTTCAGTTGATTCTGGCAGTTGGCAGTTGATTGTGACAGAGGTCAGTGGTTCCTGTGGCAGTAGTGCTTGTGATCTGTCATTGGTTGCTTTCAGTGGGCAGTGCTTTCTTTGCTTGATCAGTGATGGCTCGCGACTCTCGTGCTTGTGTTGCTAGGTCAGGTGATGACACTCCTCCTCCTCCACGTCCTTCCAGAGACAAAGGAAAGAAGCAAGTTGTTGAGAAGCAAAAGAAAAAGAAGCGAAAGCTAACAGAGGCTGAGAAAACAGAGGCAGTGGCAGATGCAGCAAACCGCGCAAAGCGAGGCGGTCACCGAGGTTCAGTGAGACTTGACACCCCTCCGCGGGCTCTACTGTCTACTCCTCCTACTGAGTCACAGACAGAGGACACTCCAGAGGAGCAAGAGCTTGTCACGGAAGCTCTGGGTACACCGTTGGCACCTCGTTCCTGGGGGCGATCTACTCGTTCTCAGTCACCTCAGAGTGCCTCAGCAGCTTCCACAGCAGCTTCAGCAGCAGAACATGGCCTTTATGGCCCACATGATGAAGTGGACTGGCGCCCCTCCTCTTGAGTTTCCAGCTGCACCTCAGATCCAGATGATGAGCACATCTCAACCCTCTCAGTTAGTTGGGCAGCTAGAAGGACCACAGTTTTTAGTTGGCCCCTCAGTTGGCCCTTCAGTGGCCCCTTCGAGTTCTGTCGGACAGACAGTCACTCCCACCCCAGCCGTACAGTCCAGTGGACTTCAGGGTGCCGGATTGACCACCCCGTTCCAGTCCCCGGCGGCTCACGTGACACAGTGGTTGGACACCTTCGGCCCGACTCAGCAGTTCACCCCTCTCACTACTGGTTTCACGCCGCTTTCTGTTACAATGGGTGCTACTGCCAAAGATCTCTCCGCGTCGTTCAGCGACATTACAGGCCAGCCGTCCCCCACTGGTCAGCAGATAGCAGCAGAGGTTGAGGCCGAGTTGGTTGCACCGACAGCTGATCAGCACCGCTCTTCAGTAGCTTCTTCAGTTTCGTTGAAAAATCCTAGCCTACTTTACTAGCTAGGTGCATTTATATTGTTGTGTTTCTGATCCATATGTTGGATGCCCTTTCATTTATTCCGAACAGTCAATGGGAAAACCACTCCATAGAGAAATATAAATATTTTTAGTATTTTAGACCAATTAAGAAAAAAGGAAATAATTGTGGCGCCCTTCAATAGGTAGATGCACTTAACTCATGCCCTTACAGAGATAACAAAAATAACATGCACTAAGTGTTTTCTAAATATTAAATTACATTGACACAAATAAGGAAAGTAATTATTAATGATGAGGGATATAGAGGGGTAGATTATGCTAGAAATGCTTACATCTTAGGCAAAATTTGAATGCTGCTAGAAATGCTTACATTGTGAATGGAGTTGATTAAGTGTATCTATTCGGGTTTGATAATCAACAACGCAGGCCAGAGCAACCACTATAAATTGAACTTGTGCGTGCTCTTTTTCTCACCACTAGTAGAGAAATGACCTTTCGTCGATTTCCAAAAACAGCTTTAGTCCCGGTTGGTAACAACAACCGGGACTAAAGTGTCTCGGTTGGTGTTACCAACCGAGACTAAAGGTCCAAAACATTTAGCCTCGGTTGGTAATACCAACCGAGGCTAAAGAGTTACCAACCGGGGCTAAAGGTCTCTCTACGTGGGTTCAAAAGGAAAACGTCTCATTCTTTGACAGATGTGTTGTGTAGGTCGGGTGGTAAGCGCACGCGAGGCAGTGCATGAGGTCTTGGGTTCGAAACTCAGGGGGAGGGCGCAAGTTGTGGGGAGACATTTATTTTTTTTAGCGAAAGAGACCTTTAACCCTGGTTCCACCAACCGGGACTAAAAGAATAGACCTTTAGTCCCGAATTGCTAGACTAAAGGTCCTTACGGACCGTGGCTAAAAGCCACCTCTGTAGTAGTGCACACCAAACTAAATAGCCATGGCATCCAACATAAAAGTAGTGGTGCTCGGTCTCTTTGCCCTGGCCTTGTTCCTCATGGCCCATTGTAAGTAAAACAATCCTTGTCGTTTATAATACTTAAGAAAATAGTCAAGAAAATCACTGCCTCAAATAGGAAACTTGGAAACATGTCTCCTGCATCATGCATGGTCCCATATCATCTTGGAGCGAGTATCGCTAATCTAAGTCGTCCCATTTTAAATTTTGTATACATATGCGTGTCTAACCAACCACCTTGTGATCTATAATCGTATGCGTAGGTGCGGAGGCGGTGCATCTATGCACGATAAGGAACAAATATTTCCATGGCCCGTGTATGAGCAACAAGAATTGTGTGGACTCATGCATCCATATCAGTATTGGCAGCGGTGGGTACTGCTCCTCCGGCGGGAAGCATGGTCCCTTTGGAAGAATTTGCAAATGTACCGTTCCATGCTGGAGAAAAACAAAGTTAGGGGATGCATCGACAGGCGGAGGGGACGAGCCGACGTCCTTAGATATGTCCAAGACAGAAGTATCCAACTGAGTGTGTCACATATATAATATATACATATAGGAACATATGTAGTTGATGGATGGAATAATAAGATAATTTGCATGAAGATGATGAACAAAATAAACTGGCAGTATTATATTTAATTTGCCGTGAGCATCTGCTCCAGGGCCACAAGCTAGGCCAGTATACAAAAAAAAAATCTTGCTCTGGCGACCGTGGCACACGTACTCTATTTTTTAATGTCTCACGTTCTATTCCTTTGAAGGTTCTGAATTTTGATCGTGTCGATACTATTTCTTTTAGGTAATTTAATTAATATTTTGCTCTTCATTTTTTAAGAAATTATCTGCTTTGAGTTAGCATTTTGTTTTATAATATTTGTGCAATTATGATGAGAAACTCATATATATATATGGCATCTTCTTCATATGATTGTCTAGTTATTTTCATTCATCGAGATATTTTCTTTGAAGTTGACAAAGATGATATAATCAAGATATTCATATTCCTTGAGAAAAATAGCATTTAACTATGTAAGTCTCTAGTACTATTTTTATGTCTATATTTGAATTATCGGTGTAGCTTTCGAAATATTTATATTATATTTAGTGGATGGTTTCAATTTAATCCATGTTGTAGCTTTCAAACTATTTATATTGGATTTAGTAGATGGTTTCAATTGGATTTAAATCTTATCATGTTATACTTATGTATATCGAATCATAT
Organism: Microstegium vimineum; assembly: GCA_022036555.1. Taxonomy (NCBI): domain Eukaryota; kingdom Viridiplantae; phylum Streptophyta; class Magnoliopsida; order Poales; family Poaceae; genus Microstegium; species Microstegium vimineum. Next base: position 22,544,452 of record CM039137.1, read on the forward strand.
TATCAATTTTGCTATTATTACCTAATTGCTAAAATAGATTTACCGAATTGCATTTTTTTTTTGCGTGGCACACCCTTAGGTAAAATCCTAGATTCACCTGGACACACGCAGTCTATTATTTTTAATGTCTCACACGTTCTCTTCGTTTGAGGGTTCTGATCATAATTTCCTGTATGGTGGTATTCAAACATTTTATTTTTACAACAAAGCAACTTGATTATTAGATGCAAATAGAATTCAATTGCAAGAATAATGCGCTCGCAGAATAGACAACCGAGGAAGGCAAATTTATGGATCATGGCGAGCTTCAAGCCGTATTGTTGTTCCTCACCACGAACCACAGTTACAACAGTTCCCGGTACGAGGTGTAAGGAATGTGGATCGACAATATTAAATGTGTGTTTGGTTCATGGCCACATCTTGTCTGCTTAAGCTTTGGCGAGCCACACAACCTAAGGTAGTTGTTTGGTTCAGCTTTTGGCGATGGCAACCACCAGACTTTGCTCATGTCATATTCCCACTCCTGCTTGTCCATTAGTGTGTGGTAGTGTAGCGAATGTGGCTCACTCCGGCCGCCAGATGCATCATGCATGGCCACCACACGGGTTGTGGCTCTAGCTGAGTGTGGCGTGGCTGAGCAGCCCCTAAGATTATGGTTTGTAGAAGGTATATCTCTTCGAAACGTATAGATTGAAACATGAAACATGACCCAATTCATATGTCAACCCTATTTTTAATATAGTTAATCGTAGTTATAACAATTATATAGTTCTTTGCATACACATGTTTACTTAAATATAAAAATCAACTAAAAAAATCAGTTGATGTGGCCAAACTTCTGCATGCCTATCTTTCTTTACTTTGAGACTCATTTGTCTTGCCCGACAGTCCCGGCGTCCCGAACGTCTAGCGACCGCAGGAATCGACGCTGTCGCACGCCCTGCCCTACGCCGTTGGCTCACAAGCGTCTTGCCGGAATCGCGTCGGGACGGCGTCCACCGTTCCAAGCGTCGTCCCGTCTTGCATACCACACCAATCCCGATCCCGTTCCCTGTCTGTTGCCACTTAGGCCCGGCCCATATATATGGCCCGATCACTGTCTGTTGCCACTTAGGCCCGGCAGGGAAAGCCGGTCCATATACCCATCGCTCCCAGCCTCCATACCGCGTCTCGCCAGCTCCGCTCCCACCTGCGCCGAGCGCGCTGAAAGGCATCCGACACATCCGCCGCCGTTTCTTCTTCTCGCAGCGCCGGTGATCCATCTTCTGCTCCCTCCCCCACTCGCGCTCGGCACTCAGGCGACGGAGGCGGCGCTCAGGCTCGGGCTCTCAGCGACGGCTCTCCCTCCCGCCCTCGCCTCCGTCGTCCGCACACCGGGCGGCGACCCTGCGTACGCACCTCCCTCTCCACTCCTGCCTCCGCTGGACCGTCTACGGCGTCCGGCCCCTGTGGCTTCCCTACGCGCCGCGCGCGGCCGGCGGGGAGCGGGAACCAGCAGACGCTGCACCACCAAGGCGGTCGCGCCGCTTTGGGAGCGCTTATACCCCATAGCGAAGCGCTACCCGTCCGCTTAGCGCTTCAGCGCGCTGAAGCTTGCGCTTAGTGCCGCTTTTTGGAACCCTGCCATACGCACAGCTGATACAGGAAGGTAGGTCTCATGAGCGCCACCACCCCTGCAGCAAGCAGTAGCCTTCAAGCAGCCCTTTCATAAGTCCGTGCCTATAAATGTCTCTCATTACTAGCATTCCCTTGCGAGGTCACAACTGTATCGAATGACACTTGGGGATTAAATGAATAGTCTCTAATATACGTATTCAGTTCGGCCACCCATATGTATTGATGTTCCATTAGTAATTGAAAACAAATCGATACTATCCAGGCACCTCAGAAAGCCATAATTTTACTGTCGATTTAGGGGCCCAGAATTGCTTCAGGTGATTAAACTCTGGTATAAGTGACAACCCTTTTTGGACTAAGTTGCAGTAAGAGAAACCAATGTATGCTACGTCTGTGAGCACCTCTGAGAGGTCTGTGATCAGTAGTCTTTTTGGCTTTGGCATTTTGAAGGGAGCTATTGTCACACTTATCTTTGTGTATTGATAGGAGTACCACCTAGTGAGCGATGGTGAGCTCCGCACTGAGGCGGTGTCTCCCGTACCGTGCCTCTCCATCATGCCTTTCCTCCCCACCCGCCGCTCGCGGCTGCTGGTGCCTTCCGTCGCTCATTCCAGTCCGGTGAGCATCCACCCCTCCAGCCCTCCAACGATCCCTGCTTCTCCCAGGCCTCCCATGAGTGGAATCTCTTGAAACAAAAGATAGCACTCATGGGAGGTCCTTGTGTTGTATGATGCCCATTGTTGTAAACTTGTGTACCTTTCTCCAAAGTCGGTTATAACAGTAAATTGACTCGAATGGCCTTGGAGATCTAGGTCTGATGTGAATTCTTTGTCTAGCTTTCTCGAGCTAAAAATCATCATTTCCTTATACTTCTAGTGTAATATGAAGAATTGACTCTTGAATGGTCTCAATCAGGCTGATGTTTATGTGCAGGGATGGCGAGACCATGGACGAATTCGAAGAACGGCTGTTTGGGAGGAAGGACACAGACGAAGGATCACTCTACAGAAAGCTTGATAGGGCTGAGAACGCTGGTAGGAGATACAATGTGGGCTCTGGGATGGGTGGTTTCCCTGGGTTCAGTGACAGGAGCAGATCTGGGTCGTCCATTGGTGGTTTCCCTGGGTTCAGTGACAGTAGCAGCTCTGGTTTCCCTGGGTTTGCTGCATCTGGCGACAGGAGCAGCTCTGGATGGATGTGTGGGTTTGATTCTTTGGACGATGACGTAAGTGATAAGCTTGATAATGTGGCACACAGCTTCCAAATGGAGGAGGATGAGGACGATGATGACAGCGACTGGGAAGATGACTTTGAGTTCAGGTCTGATGTGCAGTTTAGGCGAGGTTCGACATATGCTGTTTGGGTAAGCAGTAGTTTGGTTTGTCAGTACATAGCCAGAATTATTCAAGTCATCTAAAATATTTTGCAACCTATATGATTTTATTATCCTGTGTAAGCATTCAGGAATTAGTGGGTAAGTGTGTGGGCTAGAAATGTCTGCTATCCTGAAATCACAGTAAAATCGTGTGTTTTACTAGCTGATGCTTGTCAACAAAATGGAATTTCATTTCCAATACACGGATTTACTCTTTATAATACTAATATACCATGTGTACTCATTTTTTAGTTTATCGATGATCTGCGTGTATGTGGTTGCTATTCTAATGCCTTATTTCATAAAATTCTGATAAGTGTAGGACCTTGACCTTAGAAGACCTGCAGCCGCAAAGAACCCTCCTAGACCACAGTTTGAAACAACTACAGTGGAGGTTTTGAAGAAGGCTGATTTTAGGGTGAGTATATCTGCCTGACAACACAAGGAAATTGACTACAGTTTCTATTTTATATCGAAATGTGTATTTTGCTGTGCTCTACGGCTTTGTAAATTCTAGGGCTACCAGGTAACACAAAGCTCAGGAACAGAAAGATTCTATGCTTCTCTTTTTTCGCGCCGCGAGTCTATGTTGATCTCAAAATCGTATTTTGTTTTGTTTTTCAATTAGAGGTCATAGCCTTGATGGCGCCACCCGAAAATCAGCTACAAATTTGTTGTCAATAAATGAGTTTTCCCAAAATATCTTCATATGTATGACTAGATCGTGACTGATAATCAGTGTTAACACTAAATCTATGTTACTTTGACACTTTCTTCTGATTTTTCTACTTGTTCTGTTTGAATTTAGCAAATTCAAGGTAGTTCATTGCAATGAAGTGCATACTAATCACTATGCCACCTGCTTTAATTTACTAGTGCATAAAAGAAGCTTATATACATATTGGAATGATTTTGGTTTGCAAACATTTGACTGTGACAAGATCAAAGCAAGTATTTAATCAGTGTTTAATGTTCCAAGTTTCAACTTGTATGAAATACATATATTTAACTGATCGGATCTATTTGCAAAGAAAATCAGTACACTGTGTAAAACTATGTTAATAAATATTACTGTTAGGCGCCTCTTTGCAATGAAGAGGCATGTAATGTTTCTCCAAAAGATTATTTCAAACATGTAATATTTCGTCTGGTTGATTAGGCATGTAATGAAGAGGCTCTTTGCAAAGAAGAGACATGTAATCTTTGGTCTGGTTGATGAATTCATGTTTGCCTATAAGCATCTTCTAGTTCCATTCTTTAACAGATTTGGAACTGTTCCTTGCAGAACGTTAGATTCCTCTCCAAATTTCTTACAGAAGCTGGAATTATCATCAAGAGAAGCCAGGTAACCACTGATACTCAAGTACTCATTATATATGATGATGAGCTTTTTGAGCAAGATATTCCTTCCTTTTATTGAAATTATCAGATCCTGTGTGTTAGATAGTTGCTTATCATGCAATGGATAGCTGTGCAGCATGGATAGGGATACATGTATCAATATCCGACTGACACAGATACGTGTATCAATATCATACGGATATGGCATTTTCTAAAATGATATGTATTGATATTTTAAATAAATAATCAGGCATATGAAAATTCTACAAGCAGTAGCAGCCTAGCAAGAAGTTACCATGCATTCTTGCAATTACGTTGTTGTTCTCATTCTTGTGTAAATGCTTTAGTGCAGAAGTAGAAACTTGAGGGGGGACTCACTACTCAAGCATATCAAAATGCGAACCTATCTGTATGTATCTCACAAGTTCTAATGCAATGTTATCTTCACCAGCTTGATAAGATCTTAAAAGAGGTGGTTTCTCCCAAGAGGGAGAACAGCCTTTGAAGGTGCACAATGCTAGGTATGCGGACACAATCTTTGTTAGGCATTCCACGAATTCCAAATTTCTTTAATGCCGCTTGACCTAAAGAGCATGCATGAACCAACTAAAAAACTCTTGTGATAAGTTAGACCTCAATGTCAGGTGGGAGGAGCTTACCTCTGAGAAACCTATCATTTTTCTTGGTGGGAAAAAATATATCAATATCCGGAGAGAAATTAAACAAATAATGGCCGGAGGAGAACAGCAAAAGGGGAACGTAATTGCTTACCAGCAACCAACACACATCATTCTGGAACCTTTGCGGGCAGATGGAGCCGTGGATGTGTGCGGGAGCTACTAACAATCAAATCCACTGGTGGTCTGGGCCGTATCAATCTGTGCATCCAACAATCCCAACGTATTGACAAGAAGTAGGTGTGTATTGGATATTTATCCGATACTGCATAGGTCAGGACGTATCTGGGTAGCATAGCTGGAAAGAGATTCCAACGCCACTGCTATGCCAGGATCTTCTTACGTTTTTGCATTTGTAATTTTATATCAGTCAATACATATGTTTGCCATGGTGTTTAACCTACTCATTTTCTTCACAGACCCGTATAAGTGCAAAAGCTCAACGTAAGATTGCGCGAGAGATCAAAACCGCGCGTGCATTTGGGTTAATGCCTTTTACAACAATGGGTAGAAGACCATTCATCTTTGGCAGAAGCGCGGAGGAGCATTATTCAGACGAGGAATATTTCGGCTTTGCGAAACAGAAGGAAGATGATGCTGTTGAGGATAATGGGGATGCTGAGCCAAATGTGGAGGCTGTGTACTGTAAAGATTCTGGAGCATCTTTTTTCAAGCGCTCGGTTTTCTGTTGCCCACCTTCCGACACAATGCTCGATGCTCGTTTTGGGTCTTCAGAAGTTCAGAGCATAACGTTGCTCAGCTTGAATAAAACTGTAACATCACTTGTTTTGTGAACTTATCCTTGCTCACTTGTGCCATTATAGCAAATATCCCCAGCTTGATATCCCCCTGACTGGAGATCAGGGCTTTCCTGCGTGCTAGGAAATTCTAGAGGCAGTACACAGCTGTTCTGATTTTGGTTTTTTTGGTCATTCCGACAGTTCTGAATTCATGTGGTTAGTTGTTGACAACTTCATTTTTTTATTGCTTTTGGTCCGGCTGTATTTGAAACAATGTATAGGGTCGGGGGTTAAGACTTGCATCTTCGTGGCCCGAAGAAGATCACAACTCTGGCCAGGCCGATGGGCTTGGCTCAGCCCGCATGTGTAGACAAGGCCTGGCCTGGACAGCAAAACGTCTGCCTTTTTTACATTTACAGTGCCCACTGTGGAGAATTACTACGAAAAGAATAGGAAGAATAATGTATTTGTTGGGATGCACTAAACCTATCACAGTAGTATTAGCATAATTCCTGTCCCCTCGGCAAAAAAAAAAGTTCCCGGATGTTCCCTAGCATGAAAAATGTTTTTTTTTTCTTGAGAACTTGAAATGATTGTTACGAGGCCATTTCTTTTGTAAATAAGCAAATTTTCACGAGGTTCATGCAACGTGTCGGTAGTATCATGCCGAACTGCCAATCCCTTGTACTCACTCGTGGCCCATGTTGACTATTGTGGCCTAGAACCTCGAAGCAGGAGGAAGCTTTCTTTCATAGGCTTATTTTAGTTGACCTATATTACCTGGAATCGTGCTTGGTTTTACTGTGTTTAGCGGAAACGTCGGTACTTAACCTGGTGGCAGGGCTTTAATTACGTTCAACTTTTCTTTTCGTGTAATGTAATCACAAGGTGACAAAAACATGAGCATGCAACTGCATGTGCACATGATGCATGAGCATTCTTAATTTCTTATGTTCGTAAACAGAGCATGTCAAAGTATGAATGAATGACTTCCCAGTTTTTCTTATGCGGGGAGGTCGTTGCTAGATACTATCTGAATTCAAACCTGCAACGACCTCCCCGCTTATGTCCAACAAAGTTCTTTCGTCATCAGAAATTCAAAGAAAAAGAACGTCTTTATGTACTGCGTTTCAAAAAAAAAAACCCAAAGAAAAGATAGGTTCTTTGTAGTCAGAGACTCAGAGTATAGTCATGTGATGAGAGACTGACTGAGCACTGCACGAGCCAGTCAGGATTCTTTTTTTTTTCTGCGAGGAACCAATCAGGACATGTCCTCCCCTACCCTTACCAATGCCGATTATACAATATCAACTGAGCAGGAATCTCGAGGCAACTATATGGAATGGAACGCAGGAACAAGAGGACCAAAAACAAGAAAAATGGAAGAAACAGGAGCTAGGCTTTTTCTTACTAGTACAAACAACAATGGCAAGGTGCGAGAACTGATCAACAAGTGGTGGAGCTGGAGCTCCCCCATGCCGCGCCATGGCGCCATGACCACAGCTCGCTGGCTAAGCTAGCCTCTGCACTGCGTGATGGCAGAGCAGCCCCGGGTGTACGGGTTGGCGGCGCCGCCGGGGCGGCAGTTGTAGTAGGACGCGCCGCGGTACGAGCACGGCGTCTGGTCCTTCTGCAGCGCGCCGTAGCCGATGTTGCCGCCGCCACCGCCCAGCTCCCTCCTTGCAGCCACCGCGCACTCCGCCCCCGCCGCCGTGCCGTCGTGGTACACCGGTGCCGACGCGGCGGCAGCGCTCCGCTGCGCGTTGTTGCCTACAACGACGGCGAGGAGCACGGCGGCCAGTACAAGCACCGCGAGCGCCGCCTGGCGCCGTGGCGGCAGCATCGCGCGCATCCGGGCGGCCGCTTTATGCTGAAGGCCTGCGCGGTAGAGCAGAATGCTTCTCCTGCAGTCAGTATCCTTCCTGCTGCTTAATTTGTCTGTGTTTTGTTCTTGTGTGTCCTGGGGAACCACGTTACCAGTGCCAGAGAGCTACCAGATCCGAGGACAGTTTAAAGAAAGAAGAGAAACATGGTGCATCGATCGGTCGTGCACCACATCAAGACGAACTGGTGGTGGCTGTGGGCCATCTTACGTTCTGTTCGGATCTAATAGCTACTAATAGTTAACGAGCATCTCTAACTGTTTGTCAAATTTATTTGATAAATATCATGATTTGACAACTTACTAAAATATATAGCAAGTGAAAAATAGAGTCTCTCTAATAGTTTGGTATAATTGTTTGACAAATCTTTGTCAAACTTGCACCAAGAACCAAAAAATAAAATAAAATTAGTTTTATGCCCTTCCACCTCGCAAATTTGCATCAGGAATCTGAGAGTGAAACAAAACTATTTTGTGCCCTCCCACCTCTATGTATGCCGGCGATGCGCGTTGGTATGCGCGCGCGCATATATGCGTGTGGAGGGGGCGGGAAGATTTCTCAAGTTGCTAAAATTTGCCAAGTTGAATGCCAAACTGTTGGAGGAGTGGTTTTTCTAGTTTTGTCAAAATAAATAAATAAATAATAGCAAGTGGGTTTGGCAAATTGTTGAAGATGCTCTTTAATAACTAATAGTTTTAGAACAAGTATTACTAATTATTAACTAATTTAGTCCAACCACTGAAATAGTTATTAGCTGTTATGAACAAGTTTAGTCAAACAAGTATTAGCTGTTATTAACTAGCTTAGTCAAGCAAATAATAGCTGCTATTAACAAGTACTCCCTCCGTTCTAAATAAATGTGTTTGTCACTTCTCGAGAAATAACTTGAACTAATTTTATATAAAACGTTATTAATATTTATGATACATAATTGATATTATAAGATAGATCTTTTGATCTAGTTTTTTAATAAATTTATTTGGAGACATAAATGTTACACGTATTTTATATAAATATAGTCAAAGTTACGACACGGAAACCCAAAATAATACTTAATAAGGGACGGAGAGAGTATTAGCTATTAGTCTAACAAATATTATCTGTTATTAACAAATATTAGTTATTATTAACTAGTTTAGTTTAACTAATAATTAGCTACATAGAGTTGGTAGGAGGAGAAGTTAGCTCACCGTCTCACGAGCTCTATCTGCCAAACGAGACCTTACTACATGGTGCCATAGATCACACTTGCTCTACGCAAGGACCAAGGAATAATGGTGCACGAGATATTCATGCAATGTCGGTAGTAGAGTAACATGCAAATGCAACCCAGACATGTATTGCGTATATGCGTCCAAAAGATATATTACCGCATTAGCCAAAAAAAAAACTTGCAGTTTCTTAGATCTGCCTCGTGCCGCTGTATATATTGACGTTATTTGGCTTGACTGGAATCTCGTGCGAAGAAGCTTAATGACTCGGTCGTGCTTAGCTGCCGCGTTTAGCGGAACCCTTAACAAGGTGCCATCCCTTTCAAATTCAAAATAACAACAGAAACAACGTGGCATCGCCACCAGCCCAACCCACGTCCACGACTATGATTTGAGCCCATTTGTGGAAGACATGTTGAAAAAGGATACTTTAACTTGACGTGGGTTGGGCTGGTTTAGTACAAAGGGAATGAAGAAACAGCTTCGTCTGGCCCCCTTCAGCCCAATACTCAACAAAGACCTCACCTGACTAGGCCCAGTACGCTCCATGTGGGCCTGCAGAGCAGCTCGATCAGTCGGCGCTTCATGGCTCCATACATAACCGATCGCATTCTGAGTTTCTGACTTTTATAAACCGTGAATTTTCATCTGTTCCATAAAAAATTCTCAAAAAAAATAAATCTGTTTCATAAAAAAAATTCATTTTTCTGGAGCCCATCAACACAGAGCTATCCCTGCTTCTCTCCCCTGGAAAAAAATGAAAGCTATCCCTGCTTCTCCAAGTTTATTTACCCTGCAGTGTAGTGCAACGCGATGCATGCTGCTGCTGCATCGGCAACAATTTCAATCTGTCTCTGGTCTCCACTCTCTGATGTCTCATCTGAACTGGGAAAAGGCACAAACTAATTGTATTCCAGCAAAATAAAACAGGACAAGATCAGGACCACTCACGTGCTCATCAGGTTCTATCTGAATGAACCAAACCACTCCTCTTACTTTTCCCATACTACTATACAAGTTACAACAATTTTCACGTCTTTTCCTTCTGTACAGATGATTTCACAATTTCATTCGCATCCCCAATTAGCATGAACAAACGTTGTATGCACACGAATATAATGAATCAGGAGGAGTTCTTGATCCGTACATACCGCCTTCTAGCATGAACAAACTATACAAGTTACAACAATTTTCACTTCTTTTCCTTGTGTACAGATGATTTCACAATTTCATTCGCATCCCCAATTAGCATGAACAAACGCTGTAAGCATACGGATATAATGAATCAGGAGGAGTTCTTGATCCGTACATCATGCCGCCTTTTTTCCAATGCCAATTACAAAACCATGGAGCAAGAAGATTGCTCTATGTCTGTCAACACTGATGAACAACCAATCTCTCAAAACCCAGCTAATAGCTAATTAACCAGCTACCGAACACAAAAACACCACCAAAAAGATTGAAGAAAGAATCAATCAAAAGGAGAAGAAAATTAAAAACATGATTAATTCGCCTTACAAGCGCTGTGCCGCGACAGGAACTGAGACCAATGCATATGCATGGCCGGCCGTGATCATCGCTCGCTGCCCTAGGCCCTAGCCTCTGCATTGGGTGATGGTGGAGCAGCCCCGGGAGTAAGGGTTGGCCGGCGCGCCCGGCCGGCAGTTGTAGTAGGACGCGCCGCGGTACGAGCACGGCACGCGCCCACGGCTCATGGCGTCGTAGCTGATGTACCCGGCGTTGCCCAGCTCCCTCCTGGCCATGCCTCCGCCGCCGCCGCTGCCGACGCACTCCTCCACCGTGCCCGTGCACGCGGCGCCTCGATCGGCCCAGCTGTCCGGATCCACCACCGTCGTCGTCGTCTGGCCGGCCACCCGCGGGGCGCCTACGGCGACAAGGACGAGAGCCACCGTGGCGACGGCGAGCATGGCGCGGCTCGGTGGGCGCCGGTCGATGTGCGCCATGCGTTTGCTGCCACGGCGGTGCCGGCCGGTGCGCGCGATAGCTCGACCTCCGTATTCTCCTGCTCACGGTGGGTGATTGTTAGATTTCTTTTCCTTTTGCTTCCCAACGACGAGACCCGATCGAGACTAACGGCTAATGGAAGTGAAGTGCTTGCTGGCTCTGGCTCACTGGATCATGATCTCGATCTGTGACGACATGGCAACATGGCGCGCCTGCCGCGCGGCATTAATATACGGGGAGGCGCCTTGTCCGCGCGCGCGCCGCGGCACATGACATGAGGCCACAGCTGCGCCGGCTAGCTGTTTCTGGCACGTCGTCGGGGGCCGGGAGCACGTGCCAACGCTCCCGTTTCCTACCATATCTTGCTGGGATAGTTGGATGTATGCTCCAGATAGCTCCACACATACGGCCTTGCCCTTGCTAGTTTTCTGTGTCTCGTCTGCCCATCAGATCTCTGCAGGCCGCTGCATGCGACCGCGTTTCAGTCTAACCTCTGTCCACTTGACTTATCAGTCATGATATAATATTTTTCTCTCACAACAAAATAGTTAAAAACAACATTAGTTGACTTACCAGTCATAGAAACGACCAGTTGTATTTATTTCTTTCTTCCTTTCTCTTTCTTAATAAAGTTCGCCATCGATTTCTAAACTTATACCGTTGTATCTAGCAGATTTTCTCAAACTTTAATATTGCATAAATGGTGAACAACCTAACTAAGAGCTACGCAATTACCTACGGAGTTGTGCGTCTCTATTGTTGGCTGCGCGACCCTACAAAGCTGACTTGCATGGCGCAACCACAAGTCCGCAGATGAGAACAGGGACACAGAGAGAGCAGCTTAGCCGATGCAAAATTTTCACATGTCATTGCGACTACATGGGTTATCACAGCCACACAATATGCATCCAGTGATTGAGATTGATTCATGTGAGTGAGTGAGTGACTGGATGTGGACCTAGGAGTGCAGTATATCTAACAGTTGCGATACATTGCATGTGAGAGAATGAGTGGTTGGATAACTCATTTGTCTACATGGGCATTTGGTGTTCCATTACCGGTAGCGCGGGTTGTGGAGGCACGACATGAGATAGGATTGGTAGTTGATTTGCGTGGAGTAATGGCTTGGCCTCCTCATGAACCGAACGATACTCCTTTAGATGGCAAAAAACAACATGCAGTGGCCAGATGAGAAATCACTTATGGGCGGTTGTGACGACAGGGACAAGCATAAATTTGATGTGAGATAAGACATGATTGGAGACAAAGACTTTGCTCTTGTTGGGTGGTGGCATGAGTTTTGTCTATCTCCTCGGCTTGTGTGCGGATCTAGCTCGACGGGTGATGCTACGAATTCCAACCAACTCGGTATCATGTTCGGCTGCTTCTCTAAAGAAGAGAAAGAATGGTGGCAACCTAGTGGGTCTTGATAAACACAAGGGCCGAATTGGAAAAAGAATTTTTGTGCCTTGTTTTATTCATATAACTACTTCCGCATGATCTCTTAAAACATGCATGTTCTTATTACATCGTTCAATTGCTCATAAACACCTAGTTGGATACCTCCAATTTAGACATGTCGAATGTCAGTTCATCCCCAGATGATAACTTGCGCCCACCGGATAGTGGCTTCACTTCTGGTGGATCGCCTCCCGGGCAATCAAAGGTACACATGCAATTTTGTCTAAATGGGATCTTGCCCTTGCAATACCCACCGACGCCAAGGCCATGTTGAACGCATGAGTTCGCACAGTTCTTATTGCTCGTGCATGAGCCGTGGAAAAACCCATTACGCCTAGTGCACATGTTTGCCTCCACACCTACGTACAATCATAAACCGCTCAGTGGTTAGGACCATATGCAGCACATATACTCTTGAACAGATCTTCAAAGTAATAGCTCCATGGTACAAGATGTATTATGTCACCAAGTGTCTAAATAGAAGTGTGGTTTTCCTTTTGTATTCAACGAACTTCATAAGCAGAAAGGTTGTTTTAGTTACTTACAATAGGCCACATGGAGCAAGGCGAGGATGAAGACAATAGGCACTGCTACTATCTTTTTAGATGCCATGGTTATTTGGTGTGAGGAAAAGAGCATATACATTTTCAATATTTATAGTGGTTTCTTAGGCCTGGTACATTCAGTGTTCTAGCTAGATGGCTATCTATACCCCTATAACTATCTAAGTATTATTACTATATCTACGTCTATTCTACTCCGTCCATCTCAGAATGTAGCTTCATTTACCATTTGAAATGTGCTCAAAATACAACTATATTTGAGTTTTCCTGGGATTTAAATGGTGAACAGAGTAGCTATACTACCTTTCCACTTGATTTGTGTGCACAATTAATGAAAAAAACATTCTAGAATACTAGCATGCACATTTATAATGAATTACCATTGACACATGCAAGGTATGCATAGCTGCCATACATAAACTGCACACACATGTAGGGACAGGTTTAATGAAGGTCATTAGTCCGTTTACCATTGTCGTTAATCTGTCTAAAGATATTAATCATTGCTATATTATGTGATTATATCCTTCTATTCCCTTCATACTCATATTACTTGATGTTTAGGACAACGACACGGACTCCAAAGCGTAACTTTGACTGCTTAATTTTTTAATAATATTTATTGAAATATAATATATGTTATATTTATAAAAGTATTTTTCAAGACAAATCTATGAATATGATTTTCATTTTTCCAAACTCAACAACTTAAAAATTATTCATATTTTATATTTCCAATGTTTGACTCAAACCTTTTCCAAAACAACAATTAATATGGGTATGGAGGGAGTATATGTTTGCCTACATGTCTGGTTGTCTATCTATCTATCTATCTATCTATCTATCTATCTATCTATCTATCTATCTATCTACCTATCTAGCTATCTATCTAGCTATCTATCTATCTTCATCCATCTATACATCTATTTGTCTATCTATCTAATGGATTTTGATTTGTGCTAGTCAAACTATCCTAAAGCTAACAAAAGCATTGTTTTATATTTTTTCATTCTCATATGAGCTTTTTTAGGTGCAAAACTTTTACCCTAGAATGGAATTCACATTATTAACTTGATGTAATATTTATGGGATTTATTGTGGACAATGCTTACAAAATTAAGATATGTTTTTTTATAAATGCATTTACCCATGTGAAACATAAATATGCAACATGTGATTTACCACTTCTACTATGTAGTTATAGTTAATTCCATTCTAACAAAATATATTTCACCATTTTGGGATTTTCTTGGATTTATTACGGGTAAGGCTAGTTTCACTGGGAGTTTCATGTCACAGTTTGCAAGACTCCTCATGTGATGGAAACAGTGTACACAAGTTTCATCTCCATGAAACTTATTTCATACCATGAGACTTTTAGCGTATCTCTCTCTCCTTCATCTTATTGTGCCATGTCAGTATATATAATGTCATGAAACTCTCACGAAAACTCACATTGAAATTGGCCTAATAGATACATTGCATTAAGAACCTTTAACTATTAGTAAATCAATCTAGCCCTTATGTATTTGCCTTCTCTCTCTTCATCTATATTATGCCATGTTATCTCATTTAATGTTATGAAACTGCCATGAAACCTCACAATGAGATTGGCCTAATAGGTAAGTTGCATTTGGAACCATGAACTATTACTAATTCAATTTAGCCCTTCTTTATTTTTCTTCTCTCTATCACTTTCTTAACTAGAACTCTCTTGTCGGTGTATAAAATGGCGGGGTCTAGACGGCCAACAAGTAAATTTCTAAGCGTGTCGGAGTTCGGATGGTTGTGCTCGGAGAACACGGAGGTTTATACTGGTTCAGGCATGAACACCCTACGTCCAGTGTGTTGCGGGGTTGTATTACCGAGTGCGGAGAGCTCATAGAGGGGAGCTACAAGCTTTTGGTGAGAGAGGGAAGGCGGTTCCCAGGTCTCGTGCGTATTAGGTTCTTGGTTCTGGTGAGTGCTCGCGTGTGTGCGAGTTGGAGTGTGTGTGAATGAGGATTGGAATGTTGAGTCCCCCTCAAATTGGGGGTCAATTCCCTCCCTTTATACGTAGGGAGAGATGGAGGAGTACAGTAGAGAGAGAGGGAGTGAACGTGGGCCCGGCTTGGGCTGCTGCCGAAGGAAGCCTTTGTCTCCATCCTGTCTTCCTTCCTGAGCAAGATTGCGCCAGTGGACGCATGTCCGAGTCCTGTTCGCCCCTGACGAGCTGTAGCCATGCGCCCTGCGACCGGGAACCCTGCTGTTCCCCCTTTCCGGGTATGGGTGGGGGTTGGTCGCACAGGACCAGGCACCCCCGCGTTCCATCGTACAGTGCTTGATGACGCCCTAATCCCTGTTGGAGTGTCCTTCGGAGCCATGGCGTGGATATCACGCACGGAAGTCGTCGGTTAGGCAGCACAGGACCTTGTACCGCAGGGTGAACAGGGGTCGGCATGATGGCTCATGCTCTGAACCCCATCCCTGAGGACGGAGGGTACTGTGGACCTTTTGACTATGTGGGCTAGAGCGCCTTGGGCCGCGACGTGGCGGTGAAGTCTTCGAGGGCGAGGGTCGTCACGAATGATGTTTGTCCGGCTTGGACGGGGCGGAAGAGCCCCCGAGGGTAGATGACGTCACGGGCGATGTCACATAGGCTCGGCCGAGGCGGAAGAGCCCCCGAGGGTAGATGACGTCTCGGGCGACGCAACCTTGGCTCGGACGAGGCGGAAGAGCCCCCGATGGTCGATGACGTCAGGGGCGATGCCACCTTGGCTCGGGCGAGGCGGAAGAGCCCCCGAGGGTCGATGACGTCACGGGCGACGCCACCTTGGCTCGGGCGAGGCAGAAGAGCCCCCGAGGGTTGATGACGTCTCGGGCGACGCCACCTTGGCTCGGGCGAGGCGGAAGAGCCCCCGAGGGTAGATGACGTCTCGGGCAACGCCACCTTGGCTCGGGCGAGGCGGAAGAACCCCCGAGGGTCGATGACGTCACGGACAACACCATCTTGGATCAGGCGAGGTGGAAGAGCCCCCGAGGGTTGATTACGTCTCAGGCGACGCCACCTTGGCTCGTACGAGGCCGAAGAGCCCCCGAGGGTCGATTATGTCACGGACGATGCCACCTTGGCTCGGGCGAGGCGGAAGAGCCCCCGAGGGTCGATGACATCACGGGTGACGCCATCTTGGCTCGGGCGAGGCGGAAGAGCCCCCGAGGGTTGATGACGTCTCGGGCGACGCCACCTTGGCTCGGGCGAGGCGGAAGAGCCCCCGAGGGTAGATGACGTCTCGGGCGATGCCACCTTGGCTCGGGCGAGGCGGAAGAGCCCTCGAGGGTTGATGACGTCACGGGCAACGCCATCTTGGATCGGGCGAGGCGGAAGAGCCCCCGAGGGTTGATTATGTCTCAGGCGACGCCACCTTGGCTCGTACGAGGCCGAAGAGCCCCCGAGGGTCGATTATGTCACGGGCGACGCCACCTTGGCTCGGGCGAGGCGGAAGAGCCCCCGAGGGTCGATGACATCACGGGTGACGCCATCTTGGCTCGGGCGAGGCGGAAGAGCCCCCGAGGGTTGATGATGTCTCGGGCGACGCCACCTTGGCTCGGGCGAGGCGGAAGAGCCCCCGAGGGTATATGACATCTAGGGCGACGCCACCTTGGCTCGAGCAAGGCAGAAGAGCCCCCGAGGGTCGATGACGTTTTGGGCGACGCCACCTTGGCTCAGGCGAGGCGGAAGAGCCCCCGAGGGTTGATGACGTCTCGGGCGACGCCACCTTGGCTCGGGCGAGGCGGAAGAGCCCCCGAGGGTTGATGACGTCTCGGGCGACGCCACCTTGGCTCGGGCGAGACGGAAGATCCCCCGAGGGTCAATGACGTCACGGGCAACACCATCTTGGCTCGGGCGAGGCGGAAGAGCCCCCGAGGGTCGATGACATCACAGGCGACGCCATCTTGTCTCGGGCGAGGCGGAAGAGCTCCCGAGGGTTGATGATGTCTTGGGCGACGTCACCTTGGCTCGGGCGAGGCGGAAGAGCCCCTGATGGTGAGTTTTATTTTTGTGGAGTGTGGTAATTTTTGTACCCTATTTCTAGGTATCGGACAGTAGCCCCCGAGCCTTCGATGTAGTGAAGGACTACACCGGAGGCTTCCGAGAGCGTTTATGGTGGTTTGGTTCGATTCTGTGTATCCCGGTAGGTGCGCGCGAGCGCACCCGCCGGGTGTAGCCCCCGAGGCCTTAGGAGGGAGATTTTTCCTCCCAAGGGCTTATTCGGAAGACTTCTATAGTGCTTGACCTTTCGCTTCCCCCACGAGGCGGGGAGGGAGAGAGAGTGGGTTGGTCTGCACGTTAGGGTCAGACCTTCGGTCGCACGCCAGCCCTTGCACGGGCTGTGCTGTTGGCCTCGGGCTGACGCCCCTTGAGGTGACCAGTCAGCTCTGTGCCGTGCTGTCTTTCGACCTGTACGGTCGATTGACCGGTCGGAGATATGTTTGTCGGATTCCGGGGTCTGACTGCGCCCCCGTTTCCCTGTAGCCCAAAAGCGGACGTGCCGTGTCTTTCCCGTTCGAGGAGTGGTGCCAGAGCACTGCTCGCTCTGCGGTCCAGACTCTGAATGGCGTGCCCTGAGTCCGCAATCTGCTTGGCCATTTATAGCCTCGCTGCACGGCTGTGCCCCCTTAAAGTGGGTGCCATCACTCAGTGCAATGTGGTTGGGAGCAGTGCTCGCTCGTTCGGGAGCGGGCGCTTGAGCTGGTGCGAGAGGGGCTGCTGCGCCCCGAGCGCTCCACCGGCGATGTCGTCGAGTGGATCGTCCCCACCGGCGCCGACATCCCGGCGCCTCCTGAGGGGTACGTGGTCTCCTTCCTACCGTTCCATGAACGGGGGTTCGGGACCCCGCCGTATCGCTTTCTTCGGGGGGTGCTTAACCATTACGGGATCGAGCTTCAAAACCTCAATCCCAACTCCGTCCTCCACCTCGCGGCCTTCGCGGCCATGTCGGAGGGAATGCTGGGAGCGGAGCCGGATTTTGTGCTGTGGAAGCACTTCTTCAAGGCGACGGTGTATCTCCTCAATACAGATGGCATAAGGTCGGTGGCTTCCTGCGGGGGGTGTGCGCTCAGCCTCCGCTCCTCCAACTTGGCGTCCTATATGCCGGCGCGGATGACCTCATCCAACCGGGGGTGCCACTCACAATGGTTCTACATCCGGAACCACCCCGAGGCGCTGCTCCCGGTTTTCACGGGCCGGCGCTTCGGGGAGGAGCCTGCCCGTTGGCATCACGGTCCGACCCCGCGCGAGCTCGTCAGGATACAGCCCTACCTCCAAAGCCTGGTTGAGCTCCGGGACCGCGGGCTGAACCTTGCGGGGGTCGTCGCGCAGTTCCTCTGGCGTCGGGTCCTCCCTCTCATGGTGCGGGTGCTCCCGCTGAACGACATGGTGCCCGGAGCACCGCGCGGGGGACCACCATGGCGGCCGAAGAGCTGAGCTTCGACCGCACAACCTCGATCATGGGGAGACTATTGGGGATCAAGTTTACCCCTGATTACATCAGGCGCTGCCCTCCGATGCACCCAGATCCTATGTCCGTCGATCTGGTGAGTGTTGAGACCTTGTTGTTTGTTTTCTCCTTCGCATTGCTTTCTCTTGCTAGTGACATCCCAGGACTCCTCGGTCTTCTCACCGCAAGGGCCCCGCTCATCAGCGCGTCACGTGGCCGCTCCCCTTCCCGTTCCACGGCACAGCGGTCGGCGAACAGGGAGCGGAACGCGCGGCAGCAGGCGGATGCCGCCGAGAGGGAGAAGAGGAAGGCTGAAAGAGCGCTGAGGCGCACGACACTGGAACAACGGTGGGCGAGACAGCGCCGCGCTGGGGAAACAGAAGAGGAGTCCCCCACCGAGTCGGACAAAGGCAGCGGTGGTCCCAGTGCGGACGGCGAAGATGATGAAGATGACGAGTGCAGGAATCCTCAACCAGTGGTAGCGTCGGCTTCCCTGGCGGTCGGAACGCTACGCTACCCTGCGGGGGTTGCACCGGCATCGGAGGTGCCCCTGGTCAGGACACTCGGCGCGCACCTGGCCCCAGGGGGTTCCGGGAGCGGTGTCGCCTCGGATGTTCCGGTCACCCCCCCGTTCCGCCCCGCCCGATGGGGTTGGGCAGAGCGGGTGTTCGGGCGCCGGCGGCCGTAGCAGGGCGGAGGCGAAGCGGAAGCGCATCTTCTCCGCTGGGTGAGTTCGCTAGCCTCGACCTCTTCCTCTACCCTGTCAGTGGGGAAAAGGTTGCCCGTGATTTGTGACGATTGTGTCGAATGTTTCAGGACCGTCGACGGCTCTGCGTACGCGGGATGGAAAAAGCTGCGTTGGAGAGCGCCGTCGGTCGAGGGGGGCCAGTCCGGCGCCTCCCCGATTGAGGATTTGGCGAACGCCTCCAAGGTCGGGACCGGGCTGAACCCATCCCACTCCGTTTTCCCCGGAGGAACGCCGCCAGCCCCCATGAACGTCGGCCCTGAGGCTGGTACGCTGCCTACTCCCCCAGTCGTGGTGGTCAACCACGACCCCAGGGAGGAGGGCGGCCTTGGTGACTCTATGGCCGTGGATGTCGGGGAGACCCCGTCGTTTAGGCGTCAGAAGACGCGGAGACGGCCGTCGTGACAGGGACGGTCAGCGGGGGCGGCGCCGTACTGGAGGGCGTGGTTGCCGACGTCGTCATTGCCCCACCTGAGGGCAGGGTGGCTGGTGCGAGTGAGGAGGAGCCCCTGAGCAGTCCCCTTCCTGCCAACATGCCGGCTCGGGACACCGTGGGTCCCCCGCCCTTCACCGATGGGGAGGTGGCGGCCGCCCGAGCGTCAAAGGACGTCTTCTCCCAGTCTAGCGCGACTTCGCCGAGCGAAACGGCCGAAGCTGTGAGGGAAGACGCCCCCGGGGCTCTGTGTCGCCTCCGTCCCGACCGTCGCGCATTCGGAGACGGCGACCAACTCATCTGGGCCAATCAGGGGAACATGGGGGCCCTTGTGTTCACCCTGGATGATCGGCGCGAGCTCCATCATTGGAACCAGGTGGCGGGTGCCCGTCAGGAGCTTGACATCCAGGTCGCGCGGTACGCGGAGCAGATCCAGAGGGCCGTCGCATCGTTCTCCGAGGACGTTGTTTTGTTCTTTCTCGTCGGGTTCCTGATGCCTCTCTCTGTGCAGATCCTGATGGCAACCAGCGTCGAGAAGTCGGAGTTCCTCCGTCGGGAGGCCAGCCGGTGGGCTCCTAGGACGTGGGCGCCCGTCGGGGCAAACGCCGTGGCGGAGGACCTCGTTGCGGCTCGCCATCGCGTGACGGAGCTGGAGGAGCAGTTGGTCGCTTCGGAGTTGAGCGCGGTGGATGCCCAGGCGTTGGCACAGCGTATTGCTAGCGACGTCGCACGGGCTGAGCAAGAGTAGAACACGTCCCGTGGTGACACGGAGGCGGCCCGTCAGATGTTGGTGGATGAACGCTCAGTGCGCCAGGCTGAGATGGAATGCCTGACGGCCGAGCGTGACGCTGAGGCCGAGGGACGACGCCAAGCTGCCTTGGCGTTGGATTCGATGGAGGAGGAGCGTAACACCCTGCGGCATCAACGCGAGGTCAACGGCCGAGAGCGTGACGCTGCCGTGGCCTGCCTTGAGGACTTTTACGCTAGGGCATGCGAGCGTAGCACCGACGCCGAC
Source organism: Microstegium vimineum (assembly GCA_022036555.1). NCBI lineage: Eukaryota > Viridiplantae > Streptophyta > Magnoliopsida > Poales > Poaceae > Microstegium > Microstegium vimineum. Next base: position 22,564,955 of record CM039137.1, read on the forward strand.
CGGAGGATCCTGGAGTTCTCCGCCCAGGTGGGCGAATTGATGACGGTCATATCGCAGCTCCGTGCAGCGGTCAACGGCCTGGAGGAGGAGAACGCAGGTACGTTTCCTTTGTCTGCTCGTTCGCCCTGGCGTTGTGCGGAAGTTGTTTTTTAGAGGTTGAAGTCCTCTTTCATGTCATCCCAGGGTTACAGGCTGGAGCACAGGAGGCGCAGGCGTTGCGTGAGGCAATGGACAAGGTGTGTGACCTCTTCGGCGTGCAAGCTGTCGAGGGTGGTCCGGCGGCGGCCAAAACTTGCGTCGGCCTGCTGTGGGAGCGGGGCCAAGCGCGGATCCGGGAGGCCCTGCGCATCGGTGTCCACCGCACGATGTCGATCGCCGCCTGCCTCTACGACGTGGTGACTCCCGCGCTCGTCAACGAGGGATACCCCCTAGACGCCCCGGAGGACTTGCTTGACCGGATCGAAGCCGACGCGGAGGAGCCAGCGGCAGTTTTGGCCGCCAAGCTTGATGACGAGGTGTTCCCGCCACCGGAGGAGTGACCCTGCGTGGTCAAAGATCAGGGCTGAGGGCCCTTGTAATAAACAAACTTAAGCTGTTCTGTGACGTGCCCCCGAGGGGGCTTTGGACAACTTTTAGCGGCTCCTTAGTGAGCTTGCTGTACGTTTGTTTGTTTGTTGGTTTCTTGCTTGGGCTACTTGCCCGATTTTCCCTGGGAGGAGCTTTGATCTGTTCGGGTGTGAGGTCGGGTGGAGATACTTGGCTCCGGGGAGCCAGAGTATTTCGCGGCCCTTTGGCACGGTCCGACGAGATCTCTTCTCTCGGTGGGGGAAATCCAGCTTTCGCTTAGCGGATCGGCAAAAACAGTTTTTTGAACGAAAAAGTTTCTTGGATTGAAAGACATGGGGTGACCCCCTTCCCAGCCCCTGAGCGAGGTGTGTACTGGCGCACGCCGAGAGTGCACCTTGCTAAGCGGTCGGTCCGAGGGTTCCCGCATTTTTATTCCTCGAACTTTTTGCTCTTAAAAGAGGTTACATGCGTATGTACATGATGATAGATATACAAGATAATAATAAGGAAGGCAACATAGTTGTTGGTGTTGTGGGCGTCCGAGCTCTTTGCGCTCTTGGGGTCGACGTCCATCTTGTCAGCGGCTTCGATCGCCGCCACCAGCTCCTCGCTGCGCACCTCCGCCACGGCGTTTTTGCAGCAGTCCTCCTCACACTGGTACCCCAACTTGACGTCGGAGGAGACTGTGATGATGTCGCACGGCCCCGACATCTTGAGCTTCAGGTAAGTGTAGTTTGGGACGACCATGAACTTCGTGTAGCACGGCCTCCCCAAAATGGTGTGGTAGGTCCCACGATATGCCACAACCTCGAAGGTAAGGTACTCGGTCCGGAAGTTGTCCGGGTCCTCGAACGTGACGAGCCAGTCGATCTGCCCCAGGGGTACCGTTTGTCTCTCGGGAATGATCCCCTAAAAGGGAGCCCCCGAGGATCGAAGCTTTTCCTTGCGTAGGCCCAGGGCCTCAAAGGCGTTGTAGTACATGATGTTGAGGCTGCTGCCCCCGTCCATCAATGTTTTGGTGAAGCGCACGCTCCCTATGATCGGATCCACGACGAGTGGATAACGGCCCGAGTGAGGAACGTGGCTCGGATGGTCATCTCGACCGAACATGATGTCGAGTTCCAACCAGTCGAGGTACGTCGGCGTTGTCGGGGCAACAGCGAAGACCTCGCGCTGCTCCTTCTGCCGGCGCTTGCAGCTGTAGGCCTCTGGGCCTCCGAAGATCATGAGGCACTTTTTGACGTGGGGGTAAGAGTCGTCGCGACCCCCGTCCCCGTCCTTGCCTTCTTACTCCTTCGGCTCGTCCTTGTCAGGGACGGTTTTGAAGTACCTGGCCATCATTTCACACTGCTGGAGTGTGTGTTTAACCGGTCCGTTGTGATACGGGCACGACTTTGTGAGCATGTCATCAAACTTGCCCATCTTTTTCGGTGTTTCGACCCAGGGGGTCGATCACCAACTAGTAAATTTGTATATTGCGTGCTCCCTCTCCCAGATGTGATGCAAGAAGAACACAGAGTTTATCCTGGTTCGGGCAAAGAAGGCCCTACGTCCAGCAAGAGGAGGGGGCACTGTATTATCTTGCACCTAAGTGCTCGTACAGGGGGGCAGTACAAGCTGGTTTACACGGGGGGGGGTGCTCAGAGCGAGCCGAGGCCTAGAACTAGCAGGGCTACTCTAGGTGAATTGGTTGATTGCTTGAGATGTTGATCAGGAAAGTGAGTGGTTGGTGTTGTGTTTGGTTCGTGTGAGAGTTCGTATAGGAATGTGAGTGGGGTTGATGATTGACCTCTTCGTCCTCGTGTTCTTCTCCTGTTCTTGTTCTCCTGTTCCTCTATTCCCCCTTCTTTTCTCTACTATCCCAGTGTCCCCTTTTATAGGACAAGGGGAGGCTTAGGAGTACAGGGGCCTAGTATGTATCGATATGGGAGGCGTGTCCGTGCGCCATGTCTATGACGAGATGTCGATCGTTGTAGCGGCATGCTCCTCCTGTACTTCTGGTGTTCCGAGGCATGGTGATGGCGGACTGGTCGTCGCCGGACGGCATGGCGTGGAACCTGCGAACTCCACAGTTGAAGCGGGACGGATTGGACGGGCCCATGCCGTAACAGTTGGGGATGAGGGTCGAGCCCCCGGGTCGAGGGGGCTATCGAGGCCTGCGTGACCCTGACGCATTCCTGAGAACGTGGTCGAGGGCTGCCTCGCCCAAAATTCGAGGGGGTTCTCCGTACTCGAGGTGTGGCTACATCAGTTGTACGGTCGACGGGTAATCCGGGTATGGGTGATGACTAGACGGATTTGACCGAGGTACTGAGCGCCTATGGCGTTAGGCGGGGACTGACTCTAGCATAGGATTCCCTTTATCCCATACCAGGAGCAGGTGAGCTGATCGAGCCTCCTGTTCGGGGGTCGTTCGTTCGACCCCCTGTCCATCACTTCGGGGGGTTGGAGTCGAGGGGGATTCGATCGACCTCTCTCCGTCATCTGAGGGGTCGAGGTTGGGGGGCGCTCGTTCGATCCCCCTTTCAGTCGGTCGAGGGGTCATGGCAGAGGGTCGTTCGTTCGATCCCTTCTCCGTCATTCCGGGGATCGTGGCCAAAGGTCACTCCACCTACCATCCCTCTGGTAATGGCTGGCCCATGGCCTGCCCTTTCTGCCGGTGGGGTAGGCCTTCGCGTGACGGGCCTTCCTCCATTGCTTGGTCGACTGTCGGATTTCGCCTAGATGTTTAGGCATTAGATTATCACAGGTTAGGGTACCCCTTACCTTTGTACCCGACAGTAGCCCCCGAGCCTCTATGCGGATAAGAAGAATCCACATAGGGGCTTTTGGCGATGATCTGCAGAGTTGGTATATGGTTTGATTCTCCGCGGGGTGCGCGCGAGCGCACCCCGCGGGGGTAGCCCCCGAGGCCCCTGAAGAGTGATTAAGGACTCCTCTTGGGGCTTTGATTTGCGGCTTACCTGGGGGGGAATGAGGTTAACTGGAGTCATAGTGCCCCATCGGGAGGTCAACTCTGTCTGCCAGGCTTTGGACGTTTTTGACCCTCTTTCGTCGAGGGGTGTCGTGCGTAGTCGAGCCCCCGAGCCTCGTGCGGCTGGGCATTGCTACCTCTTAGCATCCTTCCCACGGATCCTTGTGCTTGGATTGTGGGGTGAAGAGCGTCGAGCTATCCTCGTTCGGACGAGCCTCGAAGTCCGCTGTGAGCTGGTAACGGGGAGATCCAAGTGAGAACTCGTGCCCCATTCGATAGGGGTCGATAGAAGCCCTAAGGCATCCTCTTTAAGCGAAACCGTATGGGTTACCATAGTGCCGACTCTGTTCTGTGAGAGTCGGTGGCTCAATGCCTCCCGTCATAGGGATCCTTCGGTACTACCGGGTTTTGCCTTGGATATGTCCCGGGGGGTCTCAAGAGTTCGTTCTCGAGCGGGGCCTCGTGTTGGCTGTCATCCATGACTCGGGTACTCGAGGGCGGCTGTCGAACCCTGTTCGAGGGCCAGTTTTCGCCCCCTCGAGATTTTAGGGGTGGATCGAAGTCTGTTTTACTTCTCTGGGAAGGACCGTTCGAGGGTGACTGTCGAACCTGCGACCATGGGGCCAGCCATCGACCCCGAGTCTTCGAGGGACGAGTTGATGTCCGTTGCTTTCCTCCGAAGGTAACGCTCCACATTCCCTGTCGTTGGTCGTGGGCGCGCCTTTTTAGGAGATGTCCCTTCGTCTGCGTGCGGCGGGCGTGGAGGGCGGCGAGAACCCCGACGTCGTGACAGGTGTCCCTTACCCTATGGATCCCTAAGGAGAGTTAGGTGGGCGCATTTAATGCAGAGATTTACCTGCCTTTTCGACGGATCTGCCCGTTGCGTTTCCATTCATATATACGGGGACAGGGCTTTGGCTTTCTCACATTTTCCATTGCCTTCCTTGCCTCTTCGTTCCCGCCCTTGCCTTCGTCGTCCCCTGAGCTTCGCATCTGCGCGCGTGAGTGAGGAGAGAAAAGACCGGGAACGCACCTTCAACACCTGCCTCCGAACGCATCCGCTTCCCCGCTACCATGGCCAACTACACCCTGCGCAGCCCCGATGCTTGGCTCCCTTCGACGGCGACCGCGGAGCGGTTGGGAGAGCTGGCGGAGAGCGGCCTTCTTCGGCCTGTCACTTCGGCGGACCGTCCGGAGTGGATGGCGCCACTGGAGTCGGATCACGATCCCAACCCACCGGAGGGCTACGTGGTCAGCTTTGAGGCCTTCCACCGGGCGGGGCTGGGATCCCCCCAACCGTCTCTTGCAGGGGATCCTCAACCACTACGGCGTGGAGCTCCAACACCTCTCCCCCAATGGCGTCTCTCACGCGGCGGTCTTCACCGCCGTGTGCGAGGGGTACCTGCGGATGGAGCCCCACTAGGAGTTGTGGCTCCATCTGTTCGAGGCGAGCTTGTTTCATGCTCCGGCCGGGACCGGCCAACGGAGGATGGTCCGGACGGGGTGCTGCAGCATCGGCCTCAAGAGGGCGGAAGATTGGATCTCGGTGAGGATCAAGTCGAGCCACGCGGGGTGGCACTTCGGGTGGTTCTACCAGAGGAACGACGACGGCCTGCTTCCCCCTTGCACCGGGCGGACGATTGAATCGAAGCCCTTCAACTAGAAGTACGGCGTCCCACAGAGGAAGCAGAAGCGCCTCGACCACCTGCTCATGGCGATTTCCCGCCTGAGGCGGGAGGGGCTTACGGCGGCGATCGTGGCGTCGGCCTTCCACCAGCGGCGGGTCATGCTGCTGATGGCCCCCCGCTGTGCCTTGACGAGATGCGCCCTGGGGTGGATCTCAAGGGGTGTCATCTTGTGGAGGACGTGTTGCCCCTCGAGAGGGTGGTCTGTCAGGTGCGCGCCTCCTTCGCTAGCGCGTTCGAGGTGGGGCACGTCGCCAGCATCCCCATGGTGCCGGACCGGGGCCACGTCAAGTTGGTACGTCGTCTCTTCCTCTGTCAATGTCCATTTGTCTATCTCCCTTGCCTGCCCCCTAACCACCTCGTGTTCCTCAGGGGAATGTCGTCTTCCGGAAGTTGCTGCCACCAGTGAAGGAGGACCGGGACGACTTCCAGGTGAGACGCCTACGGGCCGAGCAGGATAAGAGAGACAAAGACAAGGCCAAGGATAAGAGGGGCACAAAGGCCCGAGAAAGAGAGGCACGTGACCAACGTCGGTCACGGCAGAGGCAAGCCAGCCTCTCTGAGGAGGAGTCCCCCTTGGAGGAGGATGAGGATGAGGAGTCAAGCGGTGGCGATGTTATTAAGGATAGCGGCATGATGTAGTGGCATCGGGATGTGACCATTACTTCGAATCTGACGGATGTCACCTTTGTGCAGGAAGAGGAGTCAGAGGAGGAGGAGACGCCCGCGCAAGGGGCAATAGCTGGTAGCGGAGGGGAGAGGGGGTCAACATCGAGGTCGGCCCCGACTGCTGGGATCGAGTCGGGGGGTGAGCGCCCCGCGGCTTCCCAGGGTGAGGTGGCGCGGCGGACACGCAGCCGTTCGTCGCAGTCCCCATCGAGGGGCTAATCGAGTGCGCCGCCGGCCCCTGCTCGGTCCAGCGCCCGGTCCTCGGGCCCGTCGACCCAAGAGGAGACCAAGGTGGCGGCGACGAGGGCACCATCAACCCCTGTCAAGACCACGACACCGGCAGCGTCAACAACCCCCGCCGTGACAGTGGCGGCAGTGGCGGTGGGAGTGGCTCCCGAGGTGCCGCCCAGAAGCCCCCGAGCGGCTCAAGGTCTGCTGGTCGGGCCCCCATGGTCCCGTTCGGGTAAGCCCCTTTTCCTTTGGTTTTGGATTTTCCCTGTGTCGGTTATACTCCGTGTTTACCGTTGCGAGTGTCCTTTTTTCAAGGTGAAGCGCTCGTTGGAGGCCGCGCCCCCTACCACGGCCAAGAAGCTAAGGGTGGAGGCCACGTCCAGGATGGCGGCTGGGGCCGGCTTTGCTGGCCCGTCCCCCTCGGTTCCCACTTCCAGCGCGGAGTGGGTGATCAAGGCGCGGGAGGCGACGGGTCGAGGTCATGCGCAGGCGGCCGCGGAGCGGGCTTGATCGGCGGAGGAGGCGGGTCGATCCGTCGCCTCGACCGGCTCCGTCGAGCAGGCGGGCGAAGCCGTGCTCACTGCGCCATCGGAAGAGGCCGCGCCTGTGACCTCGGAGGGAACGGGGCCGGTGCCCGCGGCGGCCGTGGCGGAGGAGGTCGAGCCGGCGGGCTCGATGGGTGCGGGATCGGCGCCAGAGGCGGTCGTGGTGGCAGGGGTCGAGCCCCAACCCTCCGCTGAGGTGGAGGTGGTGGACCTGACCACCACCAGTGAGGAGGAGACGCCGGCGCAACCGGCGCTGTCGCGGTGGCCCGAGTGCCTCGTGGCACTGGAGGCGCGCCAGAGGCTCAAGCGTGAGGAGAAGGCGCGGCAAGAGGGAGGCGTACAGCCGAGCCCTCCTCTCCCTCAGTCGGCGTTGTCTAAGGGGGAAGATCGTGCCGCGGCCCTATCCTTCGCGGCTCCGGCTGCCCCTTCGTCGGGCGCGGGAGAGGCGGCGATGACGGCGGAGGCCACTGACGTGGAGGTGGCTGAGATGGTGGCGGAGCTGGTGGACCCAGCGGAGATGGCCGCTGCGACAGCTTCCCAGCCGGAACCAGAGGGGATCGTCGTTGTGGCGCAAGGGAGCGGCGCGCCGGACGTAGCCGTGTCTGAGGCGTTAGGTCGGCCTCAGCTCGAAGTCGGGCAGTCGTCGTCTCTAGGTGCTCCGCCCCCTGACCTAGTCGATGTGGAGGGAGGGGACTACGGTGAGCCTACCATCCTGGGTACTAACATGTGTTTTCTTCACCGCGCAGGGTTATTCTCACGGCGGGGACCTCCTCCGCCTAGAGGCGATGATCCGGAGGGGTCGATGGCGACGCCGCAAGACGACCTCGAGGCCCGGAGTGCCCAGTTCGAGGGGGCGAGCCCCTTCCACACTCTGGCGGAGCGGGTGATGGTCCACGGGGGTGACCTCGAGATGGGCCAGGGCATTATGCGGGAGGTCAGGGATAGGATCGACCACCGCAGCAAGTTCTGGAGGGCAGGAGCCCCTCGAGCTGGCCGACCCCCAAGACCCAGGGCGCACCTTCCTCAAGCTCGACGATCAAGCCGAGCTCGGGGAGTGGGAGCACCTGGAGGAGTTCCGGGCTTGGCTGGCCCATGTGGTGCGCCTATCGGTGGAGGTCACTTCCGCGGATTTGTACCGGGGGATGGAGGTAAGCCTCGTTCTTTCTCTCTGATCTTGCCTTGGTTATCTTCCTATCCTTTTTTATGACCTTCCTTTTTATCCCTGTCAGATCTTGAGGGCGAGGTCGTATGACAAGTCTCAATTCATCCTCTGGTCGCAAGAGCAGTGGAAGCAGCTCCCCACCCTTCGCGCGTCGCTGGAGAAGGCGGAGGCCGCCCAGGCGAGGACCGAGGTGGCCACTGCGCGTGGGGAGGTCAAGGCCGCCTAGGGGGAGGCCTCTCAAGCGCGGTCGAGGGCTGACGCGGCCCTCAAGGAGGCCGCCGAGGCTGGGCAAGAACGGGACTCCGCCCGAGAGGCCCAGCGTAAGGTTGAGGAGGAGGTTGCCGCGCTGAGGGAGAAGTTGGTCCAGGCGACGGACCGTGCCCGGAAGCTCGAGGGCGACTTGGCGGAGGCGGCCACCAACCGCGCCTCCCTCGAGGAGCAGGTCTGGGGAGCTTCAGTCGGACGTCAACGCCGTTTCTCGGGACCGCGATGCGTTGAACGTCGCGGAGCAGAATGCGTGGGCTCGGATTACCACCCTGGAGGAGGACGTGGCTGCCAAGGCAAGGGCCCTCGAGGACACAGGTAAGCTTATCGAGGACCTCCGGGATGAGAGGAGCGACCAAGCCATGGCCCTCGCCGACGCCAGCCGCTGACTTCAAGAGGTCGAGCAGGCCTACGTCACCCTAGAAACGCACGCCCGGGGTGAGTTTTTTAGAATCATTACTGAGCTTGCTTGGTCTTGACCCTTCCCCTGTTTTTGGTTTTGACGAAGTCTCTTATTTGTTTCAACAGCCCTCGAGGAAGGCAAGACCCGAGCCCATGAGGATCTGACTAGTCTCCAGAGCCTCCACTGGGCGGAGGCGGCCCTGAACGAGAGGCTCGAGGGCGCCATCTCCACCTTCTGTGATGACATGGGGGTCGAGCCGGAGCCGTCGGTTGCAGGAGACGCGCGAGGAGACTCCCTCTTGCGCTGTTTCTACTCCATGACCCATGGGGTGACGGAGCAGGTCTGTGCTGCTCTTCACGTAGGCGGGAAGCGGGCGCTCGCGGTCGTCCGCTCGGGCTACTCCTACGACCTCAGCATCGTCGCTCGTGGCTTTGTCGTCGACCCGGAGCTGAGTGATGAAGCTAACATGGCGAGGTGCCATGAGCTGATTGATGCCGCAGAGGTGCCTGGTGGTGAGTTGGCGAAGCTCTTCGAGCCTGAGGTGCTTCCCCCGATGGATGGAGACGGCCTATGAGCTAGATATGGAGAAGGTCCATGTAATAGGTTAGTTTTTGTAACACTTCGATGTCGAGCCCCTAGGGGCTTCAGAACCTTTAATGCGTTTTATTTGAGATGCATTTGGGTGCTTTTATTTCTCGAGCCGTCTTTGTTTCTCTTTGCCTGAGTTTGTGCTTTTAGACTAAGCGTTCGACGCGCGCTTGTATCCCTCGAGGGGGGAGCGAGTGGGTGTACCATAGCCCGGAGGCGTACGAGAGCCCCCAGCTCGACGACCCTCGACCCTTAGGGAGTTCGAGGCGTTCTTAGCTTAGTTACGGAGCGTACTCGGGGCGAAGATGGAGAGGGAAGCATCGAGTTTTGAAAAAACGTTCGGGTTTTTAAGGGACTTAGGGAGGGGGTCGCCCCCTGTCAGTCCCCGAGGGAGGCTTGACTTTGCAGGAGCGAAGTCGAGGCTACCTCAGAGTTATGAATGAACGTGAAATGTATTTCAAGAACACTTTATTCGTTCATGATGCAATAGATGTACATAATGCAGAAAATGTACAAGGCCTTGAGGCCCTAGGGGTAAAAGCGACGTAGATGTTCGATGTTCCATGCATTCGTGAAGATTTCGCCCTTGCTGTTCTTCAGCTTGTAGGTCCCTGGCTTTAACACTTCTGCCACGATGAAGGGTCCTTCCCATGGTGGCGTTAGTTTGTGACGCCCCTTGTTGTTTTGTCGGCGGCGTAATACGAGGTCGCCGACGTCGAGGTCCCTTTTGTGTACGTGCTTGTCGTGGTAGTGTCGGAGCGTCTGTTGGTACCTTGCTGACTTGAAGAGGGCCATGTCCCGGGCTTCCTCGAGCTGGTCGAGGGTCCTCTTGGGTTGCTACGTTGGCTTGTTCATTGTAGGCCTTTAATCGAGGGGACCCGTACTCGAGATCAGTGGGGAGGACGGCCTCGGACCCATAGACCAATAAAAACGAGGAGAACCCCGTAGCTCGGCTTGGCGTTGTTCTGAGACTCCATAGGACAGAGGACAACTCGTCAACCCATCTTTTGTTGTGCTTGTTTAGTTGGTCGAAGATCCTGGGCTTGAGTCCCTGCAAAACCATGCCATTGGCACGCTCGACCTGGCCGTTAGTTCGAGGGTGGGCAACTACAGACCAGTTCACCCTGATGTTGTGGTGATCACAGAAGTTCAAGAACTTTTGGCCGGTGAACTGCGTGTTGTTGTCGGTGATGATGACGTTGGGGACCCCGAAGCGGTGGATGATGTCTGTGAAGAACAACATGGCTTGTTGGGATTGAATATTGGTGATGGGTCGAGCCTCGATCCATTTCGAGAATTTGTCTATGGCGACGAGGAGGTGGGTTTGGCCACCTTTTGCTTTCTTTAAGGGGCCGACCATGTCGAGTCCCCATACAACAAACGGCCAAGTTATGGGTATCATCTATAGAGCTTGGGCCGGGAGGTGTGTTTGCCTAGCGTAGAACTGGAATCCCTTGCAAGATCAGACGAGTTTGGTAGAATCGGCGATAGCTGTCGGCCAATAGAAGCCTTGTCAAAAGGCGTTCCCTACTAGAGTCCTCGGTGCAGCGTGGTGGCCACAAGCCCCCGAGTGTATGTCCTTTAGCAGTGCCCTCCCCTCCTCGATGATGAGGCATCGTTGGAGTATACCAGTAGGGCTACGTCGATACAGCTCGCGGCCATCCCCGTACAAGACGTAGGTTTTGGCGCGTCGAAATATGCGTTGGGCTTCGGTGCGGTCCTCTGGGAGCTCGCCTCGTATCAGATATTCGAGGTAGGGCGCGCGCCAGTCCATCGAGGAGGTTGGGGTTGCGGTCGTTCCGTCGATCTCCATGACTTCATCCCCATTCGAGGGGGGATTCATCGAGGGGGAGGGGTCGATTTCTTGTTCGAGGGCAGGATCCCCCGAGCTTAGATCGACCGATGGCTTGTGAAGATCCCTAGAAAAGAAGTCAGGAGGAACCATACCTCGAGTGGATGCGATTTTGGCTAGCTCATCAGCGGCTTCATTGTATCGGCGGGCGATGTGGTTGAGCTCGAGGCCGTGGAATTTGTCTTCGAGCTTTCGGACCTCTCTGCAGTAGGCTTCCATCTTATGATCATGGCAGCTCGAGGCTTTCATCACTTGGTCAATCACCAGCTGCGAGTCCCCTCAAACGTCGAGGCGCCGGACTCTGAGATCGATGGCGATGCGCAGACCGTTGACGAGGGCCTCGTACTCGGCTACGTTGTTGGAGGCGGCGAAGTGAAGGCGGATGATGTAGCGCATGTGGATTCCTGAGGGAGATATGAACATCAGTCCAGCGCCCGCTCCCGTCTTCATCAACGATCCGTCGAAGTACATGGTCCATAGTTCGGTCTGTATTTGTGCCGGGGGCAGTTGGGTGTCGGTCCATTCTGCGATGAAATTCGCCAATATCTGAGACTTGATGGCCTTCCGAGGGGCGTAGGAGAGAGTCTCCCCCATGAGCTCAACCGACCACTTGGCGATTCTTCCTGATGCCTCTTGGTTTTGGATTATCTCCTCGAGAGGGAAAGATGAAACCACAGTTACCGGGTGGCCCAGGAAATAGTGTTGGAGTTTTCGTCGAGGGAGGACGACGGCGTATAGCAGCTTCTGGATGTGGGGGTATCTCACTTTGGTTTCTGAGAGTACATCACTTACAAAGTAGACGGGCCTCTGCACCAGTAGGGTGTGTCCCTCCTCCGCCCTCTCGACCACTATAGCCGCGCTGACTACCTGGTAGTTGCAGCAACATAAAGTAGGAGGGACTCAGCGGGGATTGGGGCCACCAAAACAAGCGGCGAGGTGAGCAAGGCTTTGAGTTTGTAAAGCGATTCCTTGGCCTCGACGGTCCATGCAAAACGCTCTGTTTTCTTAAGGAGGCAATAAAGGGGAAGTGCTTTCTCCCCGAGCCGCGAAATGAATCGGCTGAGGGCAGCGAGGCACCCTGTGACCCTTTGTACGCCCTTAAGATCCCTGATCGGGCCCATCCTAGTGATCGCGGCTACCTTCTCAGGGTTGGCCTCGATCCCGTGCTGGGAGACTATGTACCCTAGGAGCATGCCTCGAGGGACCCCGAAGACACACTTCTCGGGATTTAGCTTTATACGATTAGCCCTGAGACACCCGAACGCGATTTCAAGGTCCTCGACTAAGTTCTCGACTTTCTTGGATTTGACTACGATGTCATCGACGTAGGCCTCGACGGTTGGTCCTATATGGTGTCCAAAGACATGGAGCATGCATCGTTGGTACGTGGCCCCGGCGTTTCGCAAGCCGAATGGCATCGCGAGGTAGCAAAACATACCAAAAGGGGTGATGAAGGAAGTCGCGAGCTGATCGGACTCCTTCATCTTTATTTGGGATAGCCATAATATGCGTCGAGAAAGCAAAGAGTTTCGCATCCCGCAGTGGAATCAACTATTTGATCAATATATGGTAATGGAAAGGGAACCTTAGGACATGCTTTATTTAAACTAGTGTAATCTATGCACATTCTATCCTTTCCATTCTTTTTCTTGACTAGTACAGGATTAGCTAACCACTCAGGATGATGAACCTCCTTGATGAATCCAGCCTTCAAAAGCTTGTCGACCTCCTCCCCGATGATTCTGCGCTTCTCCTCGTTGAAGCGGCGCTGCTGTTGCTTCACCGGTTTGGATCCGGCTCGGATGTCCAAGGAGTGCTCGGCGACATCCCTTAGAATGTCCGGTATATCCGAGAGACTCCACGCAAACATGTCCGCATTCGCGCAGAGAAAGTCGACGAGCACGGCTTCCTATTTGGGATCGAGAGTGGCGCTGATCGTCAGCACCTTCCCATCCGTGTGGTTGGGGTCGAGCGGGATGGTCTTGGTGTCCTCCGCAGGCTCGAAGTTGCTGGCGCGTCATTTGGGGTCAGGGATCTCCTTGGAGAAGTCGTCGAGGGCCGCGAGGATGGCCGATTCATCGACCGCCTCGGCGCTTTCTAAGCACTCGACGTCGCAGTCGTAGGTGTGCTCGTAGGAGGTGTCGACGGTGATGACTCCCTTGAGCCCTGGCATCTTCAGCTGGAGGTAGGTGTAGTTTGGGATCACCATGAACTTGGCGTACCCAAGTCGACCGATGATGGCGTGGTAGGTGCTGTGAAATCCGACCACTTCAAAGGTCAGTTCCTCACTCCTGAAGTTCGAGGGGGTGCCGAAGCAGACAGGCAGCTTGACGCAGCCGATCGGGAGTGCCTTCTTCCCTGGGACGATCCCGTGGAATCCCCCACGCTAGGCAGGAGCATGGTTCTCGGGATCCCCAGGAGGTCGAGGGTTTCGGCGAAGATGATGTTAAGGTTGCTCCCCCCAACCATGAGTACCTTGGTGAGGCGAGTGTTGAGTATGATCCGGTCGATGACGAGTGGGTAGACCCCTACGTCGGGGACGTGTTTGGGGTGGTCGTCCTGGTCGAAGGTGATCGGTACGTGTGACCAGTTGAGGTATCGGGGGCCCGGGCACGAACGAAGAAGACTTCCCGACGCTCACTCTTACGCTGACGCGCACTGAGTCGGGTCGAGGGTCCCCCGAAGATCATGAAACAGTCGAGAATCTCGGGGAAGCCCTCCTTCTTGCCATCGCCCCCGTCTTGTGGGTCCTCCTTCTTGTTGTCTTTCTTGAGGCCGAGAGAGTCATAGTACTTCTTGAGCATGCGACAGTCCTCGAGACTGTGGTTGGCCGGCCCCTTGTGATAGGGGCAGGGATCTTTCAGCATTTTATCGAAGATGCCCCTGTCTGGAGGGGGACCTCGAGGCTTCTTCTGGTCTGCCGCAACCACAAGATCGTCATGATCGATGTTACGTCGACCCTGTTGGTTCTTCTTCTTGTTGTTGTTGTTGTCCCTCTTGGGCCCATTGCTCGAGCCACCGAGCTCGTCCGCCTTGGCTTTCCCCTTGTCTGGGGATCCACAAAAGAACGCACCAGCGGCCTCTTCACCGGCTGCGTAGTTGGCGATGATGTCCATGAGCTCGTTGGCGGTCTTGGGGGTGTTTCGCCCTAGTTCCCGTACTAACTCCTTGCACGTTGTCCCGGCAACGAACGCCATGATGACGTCATGGTCGGAGATGTGGGGTAGCTCGGTTCGTTGCTTCGAAAATCGTCGGGTGAATTCATGGAGGGTCTCTCCTGGTTTCTGCTTGCAGCTGCGGAGGTCCCAAGAATTTCCCGGCCGCACATAGGTGCCCTTGAAGTTCCCCTTGAAAATCCTGACCAGGTCGGGCCAGCCATGGATCAAGTCCGGGGGGAGCTCCTCGAGCCACCTTTGAGCGGTGTCGGAGAGGAAGAGTGGGAGTTGCCGAATGATGACGTGGTCATTGTTGGCACCTCCTAGTTGACACGCTAGCCTGAAATCAGCAAGACAGAGTTCTGGTTTGGTCTCACCGTTGTATTTGACCAGGCTGGCGGGTGGACGGAAGCGACCCGGTAAGGCGGTTCGCCGGATCGTCCTGCTCAAGACTCGTGGCCCCGAAGGTTCAGGGGACCGGCGTCGATCCTCGTCGCTGTCGTAGCGCCCACCTCGATGAGCACTGTAACCTCGAGCCTCGGCGTCACTGTGTCGACGTCGTTTGTTGTCGTTGATGTCGTGTCGGGCGTCGCGCGGCTGTCGATTGTCGAGGATGCGGTCTCGAACCGGTTGTCGCCCTGCTTGGCCTCGGGGCCTTGTCCTGGTGGACAGACGCTTCTCGGTCTTGACGAGAGGGCATGTCCTGTCGCTCGGAAGCAGCTCCTCTGTGACTTGAGGCCGAGCTCTCCGCCTGTTGTACGGCCGCGGTCTGGAGGAGCCCCTGGATTTCATATCTAATACGTTGCGCTTGGGGTGTCGAGGGTGCCGGCATGTCACGGAGCAGCATTGCGGCTGCCATGACATTCTGACTGGCGCGGTTGTAGACGCGGGGCTTGTTTTCTCCTTCCTCGACGATCCGCTGATGGACGTCACGGGCCCTGGCGCAGGCCCCTCCACCCTATGGGCGCTCACGATCTTGCTCGAGGGTATGCTCGTGCTGATGAAGTCGTAGGCGCTCTTCCTCGAGCTTGGCGAGTAGCTCTCGGACCTGCGCGATTTGGGCGTCCTGAGGCGGAGCGGCTTCGTTCGGAATCGGTGGACTGGCGCCTCATGCTGGGGTAGCGTTGCCCCCTCCTCCTGCTCTCGCGGTTGCGGCATCGGTGATGTCGTCCTGGGAGCCAACTGGTCCGTCGAGGTAGAAGCATTCCCGCGTGGGATCGTAATCCTCATCAGGGGAGTCTAGATCAGGGCGGCTTTGGTAAAAGTTGGGGAAAGATCCCCTGCGCTCCTCCAGTCGCTGTCGTATTGTGCCCAAGGTGTAGTACCCGGGGGTCAGGGTTCGTCGCGACTCCAGGTACTCGCCTGGTGGAGGAGTGGCGCTGGGGTTCACGGTTGCACGTAGCAAGTCCCCTGGGGACCCATGTTGTGCCCGCATTCGCGAGTCTACGAAGGTAGAGAAGAGTCTGGCGTTGTTGTAGAGCCCATGCGGAAGTAGGTTACGTGGTGGAGCGGCCGAGCGCGTCGGAGAGCCCTTGGGGACCCTCTGAGATGGCTGTATGACGAAGCCGGAGTCGGGCTCGGCGAGGCGGTCTCCTCCGATCTCCAAGCATGGGTCAAATAGGCTCCCGAAGGGAGGAACTGTGTCGCCAGCTGAGACCGGGGGAGTGGCGTCAAGTGTCACGTCATCTGCGCGGCGAAGGCTGCGGCGGCGTCGCTCGCGCCTCCTCCTGGCCGCAGTCGAAAGGCGTGAGTGGTGGGACCGTCGTGAGGTCTTCCCTGGCCCCGATGTATCGGAGCCGCTACTATCCGCACCACCTCCAGAAAGTAGAACCATATTGTGGCCGTGGCCTAGGGAAAGCAACTATAGGCTCCCGAACCAAATGATGGTGGCCAACGGAAGTGGTAGAATGATGGACTCCATCTGGAAGAGAAATTGGGAGTTGATCGACACGCAAAGCCCCCCTACCTGGCGCGTCAACTGTCGGTGTTTCGACCCAGGGGGTCGATCAACAACTAGTAAATTTGTATATTGCGTGCTCCCTCTCCCAGATGTGATGCAAGAAGAACACAAAGTTTTATCATGGTTCGGGCAAAGAAGGCCCTACGTCCAGCAAGAGGAGGGGGTACTGTATTATCTTGCACTGAAGTGCTCGTACAGGGGGGCAGTACTAGCTGGTTTACATGGGGGTGCTCAGAGCGAGCCGAGGCCTAGAACTAGCAGGGCTACTCTAGGTGAATTGGTTGATTGCTTGAGATGTTGATCAGGCAAGTGAGTGGTTGGTGTTGTGTTTGGTTCTGGTGAGAGATCGTATAGGAATGTGAGTGGGGTTGATGATTGACCTCTTCGTCCTCGTGTTCTTCTCCTATTTTTATTCTCATGTTCCTCTGTTCCCCCTTCTTTTCTCTACTATCCCAGCGTCCCCTTTTATAGGCCAAGGGGAGGCTTAGGAGTACAGGGGCCTAGTACGTATTGGTATGGGAGGCGTGTCCGTGCGCCATGTCTGTGACGAGACGTCGATCGCTATAGCGGCATGCTCCTCCTGTACTTCTGGTGTTCCGAGGCATGGTGATGGCGGACTGGTCGTCGCCGGACGGCATGGCGTGGAACCTGCAAACTCCATAGTTGAAGCGGGACGGATTGGACGGGCCCATGCCGTAACAGTTGGGGATGAGGGTCGAGCCCCCGGGTCAAGGGGTATCAAGGCCTGCGTGACCCTGACACATTCCTGAGAACGCGGTCGAGGGCTGCCTCTCCCAAAATTCGAGGGGGTGCTCTGTACTCGAGGCGTGGCTACAACAGTTGTACGGTCGACGGGTAATCCGAGTATGGGTGATGACTAGACGGATTTGACCGAGGTACTGAGCGCCCATGGCGTTAGGCGGGGACTGACTCCAGCATAGGATTCCCTTTATCCCATACCGGGAGCAAGTGAGCTGATCGAGCCTCCTGTTCGGGGGTCGTTCGTTCGACCCCCTGTCCGTCACTTCGGGGGGTTGGAGTCGAGGGGGATTCGATCGACCTCTCTCTGTCATCTGAGGGGTCGAGGTTGGGGGCGCTCGTTCGATCCCCCTTTCAGTCGGTCGAGGGGTCGCGCAGAGGGTCATTCGTTCGATACCTTCTCCGTCATTCGGGGGATCGAGGCCGAAGGTCACTCCACCTACCATCCCTCTGGTAATGGGCTGGCCCATGGCCTGCCCTTTCTGCCGGTGGGGTAGGCCTTCGCATGACGGGCCTTCCTCCATTGCTTGGTCGACTGTTGGATTTTGCCTGGATGTTTAGGCATTAGATTATCACAGGTTAGGGTACCCCTTACCTTTGTACCCGACAATCTTCTTCCCGCCCTGGGGGCGGGGAGGCTTGCGGACGTCCGCCGCTGCGACTACGTTGTCGCCGCCGCCACGCTGCGGCTTGCCCCTCTTTTTGTTCCTATTCTGAGCAAGGTTCGAGCCGCCTTCGCTAGCGATCTCGACTTCCTTGCCCTTTCCCTTGTCTGGGTGGAAAATCGCACCGACCGCCTTCTCTCCTGACGCATAGCTAGTGGCGATGTCGACGAGTCGCTCGGTGGTATGTGGGTTGCTGCGGCCTAGCTCGTGGACCAACTTTTTGCAGGTGGTACCCGCGAGGAAAGCCCCGACCACGTCTGCGTCGGCCGCGGTCGGGAGCTTTCTGCACTGCTGGGAGAAACGGCGGATGTATTCCCAGAGGGATTCGTCCGGCTTCTGCCTACAGCTGCGGAGATCCCAGGGATTCCCTGGGTGCATGTAGGTGCCTTGGAAATTCCTGACAAAATCCCATCGCAGCGATTCCCACCCATCAATGGTGTTAGGAGCCAAGTGCTCGAGCCACGTGCGGGTCGAGTCCGAGAGGTGGAGAGGCAAGTTGCGGATGATGAAGTCGTCATCGTCTGTGCCGCCGGCCTGACACGCAAGGCGGTAGTCGTCGAGCCAGAACCCGGGGTTCGTTTCCCCAGAGTACCGGACAACGTTGGTTGGCTGTCGGAAAGGGTGCGGGAACGGCGCGCGCCGGATGTGGCGGATGAATGCCAGGGGACCCGAGGGCTCCGGCGAGGGAGGTCGGTCCTCATTGCTGTCTTATCGAACGCCACATCAGACGTGGTAGCCTCGGCTCGCGCCATCCTACTTCGCGTGCTTGCGCGCGTTGAGCGTGTCGCGCACGTCGCGCTTCTCGCCTATGCGGGCGTGCACCATCGGGCGCCGGTGTCCGACCGGGTCGGGATCCGAGTGGACCGACCCCTCGCGGTCGTTAGGAGCCGCAATGGTAGGGGGGCGGCCCTGAGCCTGCGTCTCCGCGAAGCGGAGCTCTCGGCCTGTTGCTCCGCGGCCCGCTCCAGGAGGGTCTTTAGCTCGTCGTGGGCGAGCTTGCCGTCAGGAGCATCTGGGATGGGGAGGTTGCGGAGCAACATCCTCGCTGCCACGATGTTCTCGGGCGACGCCACCTTGGCTCGGGCGAGGCGGAAGAGCCCCCGAGTGTCGATGACGTCACGGGCGACGCCATCTTGGCTCGGGTGAGGCGGAAGAGCCCCCGAGGGTCGATGACATCACGGGCGATGCCATCTTGGCTTGGGCGAGGCGGAAGAGCTCCCGAGGGTTGATGATGTCTTGGGCGACGCCACCTTGGCTCGGGCGAGGCGGAAGAGCCCCTGATGGTGATTTTTGTTTTTGTGGAGTCTGGTAATTTGGGTACCCTATTTCTAGGTATCCGACACCTCTTCTTATCTATTCTTGACGACAACATCTTAGTATCTTCTTCTTTTCATTGGCGCGAGGAGAGGGAAGTCGTGCCAGTGCGCCAGAGAGTTCCAGAAGGGAGGTAGGTCGATACCTCTCCCTATGGGTTTGTCCTCCTCTGTAGCAAGGAACATAATTTACAATAACAAATGACATACAAATATTGAAACAAAAACAATTTGTCTTGATGTGCACTCTATACGGAATAAAGAAAGCATTCACATATCCTCTTTGCTTGGTTAACATATGAATAAATCTTGGCTTAGTTTACATCTAGGCTATTTTGATTGGTCCAATTTACTCTCGAATCTAAATCCGAGGAATATTCACAACCAAAATTTATAAGTTTTGCTAGTGAAGTAGAGTTCTAGTGTTTGGTATTCAAAATTTATTAGTATAAACTTTCTCTACTAAATGCCTCCTAGTGAGGTTCTCTTATGCTATGACTAGTGGTGTTATTTTATTAAAACTAAAAATATGAAGAGAACTCTACTATTTTGGTAGTAGTTGTAGCTATTTGTAGTCGTATCCATATATATCCATTTGTATCTGATGTGTTTACACCCCTAGCAGCATTGCTTTGAGTTAAAGAAAAAATGATGTTACTCGTTTGCATTTGCTTCACTTTCATAGGGATTATGAGGCGCACACCATAGGTATCAGTTAGTATTAACTAACCATAATATGGAATCCATATCTGGCGTCTATCAGGCAAAACCAAAGCAGCGGTGTGCCCTAGTAATCCTAAACTTGCAACCTCTCAAGTTAGGTGAACCCTGAATTTCAAAATCTAAAACCATGGCGTTTAAATGCATATAGGGTGATTTCGATTTCCTAGCTTCCTTCTAGCCTAGCTAGACATCTAAGCATGGACAGCCCTAGCTTGCTCTCATAAAACCAATGGTTGCACACAATATCTAAGGCTGGCTAACAAATGGTGTGTTTGGTTGCCTAGTTTTCTTCCCATGGAATCACCTCTTCTCTTAGTCGGTAGTTTTATCCCCTTTGAAACATTTTCACCCCCATTTGCATCCTCATTAGTGGAAGGAGGGCCGTAGCCACATGCTATGTGATGGCATTGTGGCCGACGTTAGCGTTGGTTAACTCTTGTATTGGTAGTCCAGGCCTTTCTAAGTGGGGCGCCACCGTAGACCATACACGGGCATCTAGCAGAGCGTGTCTCAGGCCCAAGAAATGATGGTGCGATGGGGAAGAGGAAGCACGAGGAGTAGAGGGCGCAAGCAGGGAATTCAGAGTCAATGGGGGTTGGAGTCAGGTGCGTCTGGAGTCAGAATCAAGAGTCCCGCAACATAAGGGTGTCGTTGCACCTCCTCCGCCGCTCGGGGTCAGGGGCGGCGACCACACCTTTGACTAGTTCTCCATCGCTTGAGGTCGCCAAGGTAAAAGTAGGGGCAGTCGTCACGTGAGGTCACCCCTGCCAAGCCAATTCGCCATCGTGTCGTTGCCCGAGGTCGCAATGAAAGGTGAGGGGAGTGGCTGCGAGCGCTAGATGGAGCTTGGCTAGCTAGAACGCCCACTCCCTTTGTTTCCAGCAAGCCTGACTAACACAGTAACACCCCCTCGTGGGCTTTTGGAAGTCTGGCTAGCAGGGCCGCCTTACAGGGAACCAAACAGACCCATATTATATCATGGAAGTCTGACCACGTGTAAAACCATGAATCAAACACAACCAGCATGCCACATTTGTTAGATGCTATCTGTTTTCATCCTTGTCTTTAGGCCCACGGATAAAGGCTCAAGAACCTTCCTTTTTCTACCTGGATTTTCCTTGTGCAACAATTGATATGAAAAATATTCAGCTAAAAAAACTGATATGAAAAATATTTAACTTTGCGCTTGACATATCACAAAACTTGACGGCTCGAAAATTCCCTGTAAGGTGTCCGAAAAATACATTCGGTTGGGAGACCGATCGGAAAATTTTATTCACCTGTCGAGTGGCCGATATAATCGATTTACTCTGTTTTTTTTCAGCGTACAGAATTATTTTTCCAGTGGCAATAAGTGCTCCATGGTACGGTGCAGGAGTTACGTCGCCAAGTGTCTAATTAGATGTAGTAGTTCTCCTTTAGTATTTGAATGAACTTGATAAGAAAAAAGGTTGTTTTAGTTACTTTGCAGTATATAGGCCACGAGGAACGTCCATGATAAAGTCAGTAACCACCGTTCCTTTCTTGTTGGATGTCAGTATATTTTGTATGAGGAAAAGAGCTTAAACAATTTCAACATTTGTAGTGGTTTTTTGGCCTCCACGCTATGTTTAATGTCCTAGATGGCTATCTCTATCTCTATCTAGTAGGGAAAATATTATTATGTGCAAACCACATTCTCAGTGGAATCTTGAAAACCTCCTTTGAAAAACTTACATAGGAGCATTTAAAAAAAATGGCGCACATCTATATTGTGCATCTATATATATAGATATATGTTGCCACTAAATTTGAGATTCAAATTTGTTTTATAAATTTACACAAAAATATCAAATTTGGGTGCATACGTGCTAGAAGACACAATTCTAAAAAAATGTCTTCTAATTAATGCATATGAAGCTGAAATTTGTTCATTTTGAATGCTTTTCTTCTAGATGGAGTTTGAATCTCAAATTTGGTGTGTATAGATGCACTAGCACTATGGATGTGCATTGTTTCAATTTCTCAAGTTTAAGCAAGCCTAGATCACTCCGTGGTGAAGATTATATATGATCCAATCACAAGCTTACCGATAATCTATCTTTAGAGAAATTACTAATATCCAGAAAGTGGCCTATTATTACATCACGTACATTTAACTTATGAAACAATGATATTATCGTCACTCATCATCAGTGCAAGGCTTAGCCTTTCTGGGCTAGATCTCTCATGATAAGCATGTGGTCGTACGGGAACAAAAAGTGTTGAACCTTCCACGAAGATGTTTCACATCAAATACACTATCAATTTTGTTCATATCACTTAATTACTTTCACGCGATAGATTTCTTAAAACATGCATGTGTGTATATATGTGTGTGTGTTTTTCTCTTATTACATTGATCAATCAATTGCATAAACACTTATAAGTTTCATACTTTCAATCTAGACATGTCAGATGGTGGCTCATCCCCAAGTGACAACTAGTGTCCGCCAAATAGCAGCTTGACTCCTGGTGGATTTTCTCCTCCGCCTCCGCCTCCGCCTCCGCCTCCCCCTCCGCCCGGGGGACATTCAAAGGAACAATAGCATGTTTTGAAAAGGCGAACATGGCCCTTGCAGTAGCCGCTGGTGCCAAACCCATGTTGAACACATGAGTTTGCACAGTCCTTATTGCTCCTGCATGAGCCAGAGTAAGAAGGATTACGCCTTGTGCAGATTGCTCCTTCCACACCTGCATACAATAAAAAGTCACTAGGTAGTTAGAAGCATATATACAACATATACCCTTGAACGGAGTTTTAGAGCAATTTCTCCATGAGACAAGAGGTATATATGTCACAAAGTGTTGAATTAGGAGTAGTTCTCCTTTTGTATTTCAGTGAACTTGATAAGTGACAAGTTTGTTTTAGTTACTTACAATAGGTAACAAGGAGGAAGGCGAGGATGAAGACAATAGGCACCGCTACAATCTTGTTGGATGCCATGGTTGCTTAATTGGTTTGAGGAAAAGAACATATACATGTCCAATATTTATAGTGGTTTTTAGTCCACCTCTGGGGTACTTTAAGTGTTCTAGATGGCTATCTCTATCTATTTGTCTCTATCTCTATCTCTATCTATATTGATATCTAGATCTCTCTATCTATTTCTAAACTATGCGTGGTGGAAATAAATGCTAGCATAGGTGAACCATGAGCACATGCAGCGATTTATTGAATGTCTAAGAATACTAACCATAGCTATGTTATGTAACACTATTTGTAGATCTGTCTATCTATCTATATGTATATTTGTCTATCTATCTATCTATCTATCTATCTATCTATATATCTATCTATATCTAGCTATCTATCTATCGTCATCCTAAATAATGGATTTTGAATTATCGTAGTCATCAAACTATCATAGAATTGACTAAGTTTGTACTGAGCACCATTAGATACATCATGAAAAACAACACTTCCTTTGTTTGGAATCTCAATGTTATAAGAGTGGAATTTACTCCATCTGTTCTCTCAAATAACCCTCCCTTTGTTTTTTCTAGGTTCAGGACATTTTTGGTTGAGCTCCACTAGCTCCCTAATTAAATTAAAGGATTATTGGTGTGTTATATTATTAATTAGTAATTATGATGAAAATATTAGATTTGATAAGTGCTAATATGTTTAGCACACATTTTGTGTGCCAATTATAGTAGTAATAGTAGCAGTGCTAATTAATATATTTTATTTTTAATTATTGAGTAGCATGATAAAAATTAGTCTTAGTGTATGTTTATTGTCATATAATTGTTGTTATTATTTTAAAATAATTCATGTAATTAGTCAATTATTCTCGTTTCATCTACTATCATTTATCTAATCAAACTAAAAAATAGTTCGCTTCATCCATCCCACCAACCAAACAAACAAGATGGATATCCATATTCTTAAATCTATTGATGATCATATCCCATCCACCCACCCTTATCCTCGAAACAAATGTACTAGTGGATCCATATTACATGGAAACCAAACCCATAAAAAAAGTTAGTTATATGATCATAACAAAGAATTTAAATTTTACAAGGGGCCAAGAAACTAAATGTTTGAGAAACTTGATGAGGAAAAGAGAGTAGCGGAAACATCCTTGATTTAACCTCGAGATGAATCAAGCAACTACCAAATAAGTGAAAAGAAAAGAAGAGCTGAGAAAAATGACAATGTATTAAAATTAAGAGCATCTCTAGGAGCCCACTTAATATTAGATGTCCTATTTTCTGATGCAGGGTCCATCTTAAACCGTAAATGTACCCTGATTCATTTTCATCCTATAGTAATTCCCCCTAAATTTCAACCTTCTAGTTTTTTCAAGATATGTTGTGTCCAAGGAGTGACTCAAATTGAATTTTAGGCAATGGGATGCTTTGTTTATGGCACCTTTATTGAATTTAGGATGTTAGATAGGTGTGCTACTGATGTTTTTTGTTAATTTTTTTACTATTATATGTTAACTAGGGGCATTCTTGGAGATGCTCTAGTTAAGGAATTGGTTGATAACAACTATATAGATTTTGTAGTGGGGCTCATGGTGAGAGGAAAACTTCAATCAAATGGTCAATAAAAATTATTTGTAACATAAATTTTAAAGTAAAAAATCAAATGTATAATGATAGATTGATTTATCTATACATCTATCTATCTCACATTTTTTGAACAAGCCTAATCTTTATTTTAGAGAAATTACTAATATCTAGAAAGTCATTGAAAAGACATTCACTACATGTACACCTACCTTAGGAAATCATGATCTTGTTGCACTCGTCAGTTTAAGGTTTAGGGCATGTTTCATTAGAACAAAAATATTTGAACACATTATTTGTTAGGTGTCGCTAAATTTTAAATCACTCATATAAATGGTTGTCAAAATGAGCCACCCCGCCCATGCAGTGTATGTGTTGCTAGTATTTCATTTGTCCCTACAAATAGGAGTCGAATGGTGTTGAAATTCGAATCTTTAAATGATCTCAGATGAAAAACAGCTGAAACAAAAATATGTGGATGTCAAAAAGTTATACAACTTTATGATTGGCCATTTTTTGAAGTCATTTTGTTAAGGAAAACAATATTTGAATTTCTAACATTTGAAAAAAAAAATCACACAACCTCGGATCGAGAAATAACCCAAACAAAAGTTGTAGATCTCGAAAATTATACAATTTTGTAGCTGACAACTTTTTTATTTGAAATCATCTGGCTAAGGAAAACTACCTTTGAATTTACTACATTAAAATTTAAATTTTCAAACAATCTCAAATGGAAAAACATAAAAAAAATTGTAGATCTCAAAAGGTTATATAACTTTGTAGATGTTAACTTTTTCATTTGAAATCATATGGCTAAGGATAATTACTTCTAAATCCATGTATTTCAAATTTAATTTTTGAAACAACCTTAGATGGAGAAACGACCAAGATGAAAGGTGTAGATTTCGAAAAGTTATACAACTTTGTAGTTGATGGTATTTTCATTTCAATTGGTTTAGAGTCCCAAATAATTATTTTAAATTCGATTGGGTACAATAAGAGGAGAAAGAATATCAGGTATTGACTCAAGTGAGAGAGATATCTAAACTTTAGACATATCTATATTTTTCGAAGGCAAAAATAATGGGAGAGATTCTGTCACACCTGGTTTTAAGAATAAAACCAGATATACAATATATATGAGCCTAGGAAGTCAATTCTCACATATAGCCACAGAAGAAGGTAATATCAAAAGACAATACTTAAATACATAACATATAAGGTCAAAAAAATAACCTTAAGAGAGCAAACAACGGAAAGACACTCTGATCTTCAGGCGAAGACTCCACTCCACAAAGATCAACTGACTGGTTGATCACAAGCCTAACTGCTCGAGACTCCTACAATCTGGTACCCATCCGGGATTTTTATCCAAATATAAAAAAGTAACAAGGCGTAAGTACTTTCGTACTCAACAAGTAAACATGGGGTTCATGAGGCTCAAAAGTTATGACACTGGTTCAACTGCATAAGCTTTTATATTATCTCAATTTTAGCATTAGGATAGCATCAATAATATCAAAAAGCTCAATAACCATATGATCAAGTAAACATGTATAATGAATAGCAAACGAGTAAATGGTAGATTAAAGTCATTCTGTTCCATAAGAATTCCAAGCCGCTCGTATCCGTGAGCACGGCTAATATAATAGTTTTAAGACACTCTGCAGAGGTTGTACATCTTTACCCATGAGTCGTGATTTACCTTTTCGCCCGAGGGGATCGGCCTCTTGACCCAAGTACTTCCAAGGAAGGTCGGCAGGGTTCACTATGAAGTTTTTCAAAGGGGCTCGCTGACAAACAATAGACATTACGGATCCACGGGCAAGGGGTATACGAGGTCTCCTCGATGGTACACACACGCAGCGGTAGCCACTCTGGCCATACCCCGCAACCAGCTCGGCAATGGCAAATTTCATGAACTATCACATGCGAGAAAGTAACCCTCATACTTGACTAAAGCCAGAGCCATATAGCCATCATGGTTGTACTGTAAATCCCGGGTGATCGCTTACAGAGGTTCTAGAGCATCTCAAAAACTGTGCTCTAGATCACCTTAATCCATGTTGCTAAAAAAGCATCTTTTATTGTTTGTTGCATAAGTCATTAGTCAAGGTTACATGATCATAGTTAATCTTTAAGAGCACTAGCTTGATCTACCCAATGCATAAATCACAGGGTAACAAGGTATAAGGTACAAAACTAAAGTATAACCTTATAGGATATCAAGGAGACACATGCATATGATGAATTAGTGCTTAAAGTGATTAGGACAACAAGGATAATCCCATGTATACTTGCCTTAAAAACATATCCTTTCTTCAATTCCAAACTTTCAACGAACTCTCGTTTATCAACTCCTTCCAGATCAGAGCTTCAAAAGAACTTCTTGATCTCCAACGCGAAACTCACCGATTGGATAAGATCCCAAAGCACCACACAAACACCTGATCCAACATACAAAGCATACAAAAATCTATTTAGAACAATACACCAATCAATGAAAAAGGATTTGAAAAAAGAAAAATACGCTACCCTACGATCACATAGTAGCGAGGAACACACTAAACGAAGCTACGATGATCAAGATACGACTAACGAAAAGAATTGCTTTTATAAAAGAGAACTATAGGCTTTGTCAGTTTTAACTATATAAAAGAGTGGATAAACTATTTCAGAGAAACACCTTGATTAGATTAGGTCAAACTTGTATTTGGATTTTGAAAACGAAAGTAGAAACTATCGATATTTTATGTGTAAAATAAGTTGCATATTTGTTAATCAGGATAGGGTTTTACATCATGAAAATCTAGAGCTATTAACATGGTATTAAATATCACTAATGAAAAGGTTATGCGGATACAAAGCCAACGCAACTTGATCAGGTCGAATCGGATCCAAAACATGGAAGTTACGGAGAAAACGAGATGTAGATATTAAACTTGGATTTTAAAAGACATCAAATAAATCTATATTTTCAAAGTTTCAAAACATGAGTGAATAGTGTTTCATCATGTAGATTACGTTGCTACGAACCTAACGCAATTTGAGTGGATCAAAACAGAGTTAAAATGAGCATTTTATGGTTAAAAAAAAATCAGTGGCAAAACTGTAAATAGTCTGAACTATTTTCGAATTAAAATGATTTATTTTCTGATTTTAAAATGAACCGAGGACTGCGGGTTAACACTTAAAAAGTTTTGGGGTTTCTTTTGCAAAACTCGCAGGCCGAAGGGGTATCGGCCGTTTGGATCCGTCCGATCGCGATTCAGCGGACGAGATTAGATCGGGGGGAGAGTGCGGTGCTTCTGGCCGGAGCAGAAGAGGAACGGGTGGCGCCATGGCCGGAGGCGGGCGGAGGAATTCAATCCAGGGCCACGGTCCACTATTCTCAATGCGAAAAGGACCGGGAGAGAGAGGGAGAGACGGCGAGCACGTCGGTGCTATCAGTTGAACCGATTCGGCGACGAACGCAGCGGTGCCCGCAGTACAGCGGCTCGGTAGTGTCGGCAAGGTCACGACGAGCGAGTACAGGGGAAAAAGGGCGTGGAAATGAGGAATTGGAGCTCCTGCATGCTCCCTTACCACGACGAGAAGCTCGGCGGACACAAAAACAGGACGGAGACGCTCGGCAAAGGCGTGCTCGACTGCGGCGGCGCAGAGCTAGGGCAACGGTGGCGGCTGGGTGGCTCTGTGGCTGGGAGATGGCGGAGTGGAGGCGGTGGGGTGCGGGTGCTCGGCTTTTATAGCCTGGGGGTGCTGCCGAGGATGGAAAGAGGGGATTGGGGCGGGGATTCGCGCGGCGTCGGGAATGGAAGGCGAGGATGCCTTCCATCCGAAGGTGGAAGACGACTAAGGGAGCGGATGACAGGTGGGGTCAACCTGTCGGCAAGAGAGAGAGAGCGGGACCGCGCTGTCAGACGGAGAAGGGAGGGAGCTGCGCGCGCTAGCTGGGCCGGCCTGCTGGGCTTCCCGGGATGGACCCCGGGGTTGGAGAGGGGAGACAGAGCTAGGCTAGGCTGAGGGGGTGAATAGGCCTTCGGGCCAGAAACAGAGAGGGAGAGGGAGTGGTGAAGGGTTTCCTTTTTTTATTTTATTTTCTTTTGTTTCTAAGCCTTTTTAAAAGAAAATTTCAAAGGATTTTGAATTCAATTTTGGATTTTGATTCAAACCACTCCAAACAAAACTCCAATGCATAGGCATGTATGCTCAACAATGTTACTAAATCTAAGATGAATTTTAATTTTAATAAAAAAAATTATTTTCCTAAATTCTCATGAGCACAAAATTCATAAATAAATCATTTAACTATATTTTTTCGAAAGCAAATTTTCGGGTGTTACAGATTCCCAAAGCACGTTATTTTTAACTAAAAACATCTAACCACACACACAAAAAAAAGATGACCTCAAATCATCACTAAAACGAAGAGGCTGAAGGAGGCAATAATTTTTAAAATTCCTAAACCAGATGTTATAATCATAAGAACTCTATTTTTATAATAAACAAATATTATTAGTTCACTATACATATAATTCCTTGATAAAGCAACTATGGTGGATTGTGACTATAAAGCATCTATTATTATGCCAAAAATGTTAGAAAATAAATGAAGAAAAACATTCAAATTAATATAAACAAGTTTTAAATTGATTTTCTTGGACAGATGTTTACATGTTTACAAACCTGGTCCCTCTAAATCGATAACATCCAGCTAGGCCTTGCACATCATGTTTATGTCTACAAAGCTTAAAAATGGCAGTCCCTGCTGCCTAAATGGCCGACTAGGACGCCAATTTTCATGGCAGCCTTGCTTTGGGTTAAAGAAACAGTGATGCTTACGTAGCCTGCTGTTTGCTTTCACTTCACTTTCATGGGGATTGTGAAGCGCACAACCATCGGTTTCAGTTAACTAACCGCATTTTGGAATCCATAATTGGTGTCCAGCCGTGGGGCAAATCCAAGGCAGAGGCGTGTCAATCCCAAACGGCTCCACAGTTCTCTGTCCCGGGCCCTGAATTTCTGACTCTGCGTTTGTTGCTGCTGCATCATGATTCATGCATGTGCATTCGGAGCAAGCTTATCTGCTGCTCTTGTCTTCAGTTCTTGATGCAGCCGCCGCTCTTCAGGTCTGGTCAGAGTCTATCCATCTTCAGTGCTTCGTCTTTACCGAGCAGTAGCAGGTTTCAAATGAAAGGGGGAAGGAACACTGAAAAAAGTTACTGCTCTGTTCCTTGGGTTCTTTTGAGAACGTCCAAGCAACTTTACATTGAAGTTAGCTGAGGAGTTAGAAACACCCATGCTACTCCAGAAACACTTATAAACTAACCAACCTCCTGAATGATTGAACAAGGAAACAGAACAGCTCGTGTCTTTTGCTCATAAGGATTTTTTCTGTACATACGTAGTTCTCAGATGAAGTAGTTGAAGAGATTGGAAGTCTCCAGTTTAACCGTGTACAAAATTGCTCTGATAGATCGATGAGCACCACCAGAGCTGTTCCCTCAGATGAGATCCTCACATTCTCCTCTACTATCATAGTACATGCATCAAGCATGCAAGCTCAGCTAGCTCTCAACTTATTCAGCGCCATCATCAAGCCTGAGCATGCAGTTCTTCTAATACATCTCCTTGCTTGCTCGTACTGATTCTAAAATCTACTAATTACATTTATATATATATATATATATATATATATATAAAAAAACTCGCTTGATTAATAAGGAACCGTAAGTAATATAAACTATTAGCTACCAAGTGATCAACCCATCACTTCCATGTTTGCATGTATCCTCCGATCCAATCGATCCCTAGCTTCACATGACGGTGCAAGAATTGGCGTTCTCGTCGTTGAACATGTCGCCGTAGCCACCTCGCGGCGGGGAGAAGGCGCTCCTCTGCGGCGGCGCGCTGTAGTAGTATTCCTCCCCGACGAAGAAGCCGCCGCTGGCTGGTACTGGTACTGGTAGCTGTACGGCGCCGGCTGCGGCGGAGGGCTGCTGTAGTAGTACGGCTCAGGCTCGTACGCCGGCGCCGGCGACCGGTTGTTGTAGCTGCTGCTGTTGTAGTAGGACGGCGTGTAGTGCTCGTCGATGTAGCCCTGCGACGGCCCGGCCCCGGCCTCGCCATCGGCATCGGCATCGGCGACGGCGACCGTGCCGGAGCGGGGGCGTAGTAGGACGCGCTCACGCTCGGCCGCACCTGGTTGTAGCTCATGACTGCCGGCGGCGGCGGCGGCATTCGTCGGTGCACGTCGTAACCCCCACCGACACCGACGCCTCGGTGGTCGTACTCCACAGTCACCGTGGCATCGACCGGCTGCTGCCTCTCCACCATCTCCGGCTGCTGCGTCGTCGCTTTAGCTTTGCCCTTAGCCGCCTCGCTGCTAGTAGGTCCTCCCTGCTGCGCCGGTGCTGCCGCGGTGTCGTCATCGCCGGCGTCGTCGTCGTCGTCGCTGGCATTTTCTTTGCTGTCCTCCTGAGCCGCTGGATTATTCGGGGCCTCGCCGCCGGTGATCTGCTTCGGCTCCGGCGGCGAAGCTTGAGGGTTGCTCGGCTCTGCCGCGGCGGCCTCGGCAGGTTCGTTTGGTTTGCTTGGCTCGTCAGGCTGGCTGTTGTTATTGGGCTCCTGCGTTTGGCTCTCAGCAGCTGGTGGTGGCGGCGGCTGCTCCGGCCACAGCTCCGCCTGCTTGCCGGACTTGCGCAGCTTGGCGACCAGCATGTAGGGGTCGACGTTCGCAGCCACCGTCGCCACGACCTTGTTGCTCCGGGCATCGATTTCGCATAGGTACACGCCTTCAACATCAAAACAACACAAATTCGATCAGTTTGGTCAGCAATAATCAGCATGCATGCATGGACCATCTTCTTGATCAAATTGTGATAGACTTTCATCGATTTGTTTTTTTTATTCTGATGATTGGTAGTCCAAAAAGACAAGGCAATTGCTTGCAAACAAAGGCACCTAACAACATGTACTGGTGCTAAGTGCTCAGTGTTAAAATCGAAGACGCAATTTTTGCAGAATCACGAGTTGGCAATGCGGAGGTACGTGCTGGTAAACTGAAAGACATGTCGTATATCATATCATGCAATTCGGGGGGGGGGGGGGGGGGGGGGGGGGGGGGGGGGGGGGGGGGGGGGGGCGAAATTGAACAGGTGCGTGCGTACCATTGATGTTCTGGAGAACTTTCTTCACCTTCTTCTTGCATCCTTGGCAGTGAATGGACACCCTCAGCACCACAACCTGAAACAGGCGATCGAGCACACACAAACAAACGGAGGATTGAGAACAAGAATGAAACAAAAAACAGGAACAGGAACAGGAATAATCAGACTGAATGAAAGAAGAGAAATTTCTCTGGAAACATCTAGGTACTGGAACTGGAATCCGATCAGGGCCCGCCCAGGGAGAGAGAGACAGATTAAGGAGAGAAGAGAGAATATTGGTACCTGGCACTCCATAGACTCTGCAGAGGCCATGAGAGCGAGGTGCTTGCAGGAGGAGGAGAGAGGAGGGGAAAGTGTGTCTGTCCGGTGGAGTCGTGAACTGTGGGGGAAGTGCGGTGGGAGATCTTTATACCCGCACTAGTTTAGTTAGTATCAAGTGAGTGAAAGGAATCGAAGCAACCGCCATACAGGCAAGGAATAGTACGTGCTGAATTCAATATCTCTGGAGAGCTAGAGGGAGCCGGCCTGTAGGGAGGGGGTGGCTTTACAAATGGGCGCGCACCACAGCACCCTTGGAGGGCTGGCTGGCTTTGGGAGTGGAGGAGGTAAAGATGGCTGTGAAAGTGAAACCAAGCGTATGGAGGTGGCGTTCAGTAGTGCTAGTCCTAGTCGTCTTCTTCTTCCTTCATTCCTTCCTTTCAGATCGAACTCATCATTAGCTGTACTACAAATCTACAATACACTGTGCATGCATATGCAGCTGAGGTTTTCATTTTGGTGATGATGGCAACTAAAGCGGCTTTTTGCAGGGAGGGAGAGTTACACTTGAACATCTCTTTTGCTAATTGTTGCTGTCTTGCTGACCTGAGCTACCTTTAGTAGAGACTAGACTACTAGAGAGAGATTTCTTTTCTCCTGCTGTATGTACGTGCCGTTCTTCTTGTTCTCTTTTCTTCTCCATAAGACCAAACAGAGCTCATTGGGTAACACTTTAATTTAGATATGGGACAGACAAAAGACTGATTCATCTGATCCTCGTGTGATTTGGATGCTCATGTGGAGGTTTAGTTCATTGTCAAGAGCTAAGATATGTAGAGCAAGATTAGTACGTAGTAGATATCAGTGCCCATCTAGTCTAGATATATATATAAATTCAGAAAGATTTCTCCGGATCGGAGGAAGGAACAAAATGAAAAATGTAATGTTCAGAGCTTCAGACAAAGACAAGTTCGCATCCAATTTTCGATGTGTGCATCGCGGTCTAAGTTTGGCATCATATAATTAAACCGCTAACCATATTCTATGTTATCCCTATGCTATTGCATTCAAACATTACAATCAAAAGAGAGAGTAAAACAAAACTATGTGTCCCTGTCCCTTGTACCCTTTTAACAGACTTTTTTCATATTGCTGCACGTAGTCAAAGTTTCAGCTGTCAAACAAGCAAAATAAAAGCGAAGGCAGCAACAACTCGCTGAAGCAGACGGCACTGAATTACAACAATAACGACGAAGAACACGACGACGATGAAGACGAGAACCCATATATGGCTAGCTTCACTATACCACAGCCTACACAAATAGCTTTGATTCGTTGCCCTCCCATGGAGTGTTACGGCCAGCGGCACGGGCAACCCAATCTGCAACCGCGGGTTAGTGGTGGCCAGCCGCCAGCTCCGTGACGCCGCCAAACACCAGAAGAAATATTGGCCAATGCAATGCAGGTGCATCTTGTTTTTGGTTCGTTTGCCCGGCCGGGCCGGGCCGGGCGTGCAGAGGAAGAGTTTGTGTTGCTGCTGTGGTGCCTCGTCACAAAGCGCTCGTGTTGTGTTGTGTTGAGTCACGCTAGCTTTTTTTCAGTTTTGCATGGAGAAGAAAGCATCGATTCCACATTCCAGGAGGAGAGAAGCCTTTTTTGAGTTTGACAACGCCTCCATGGGTGGGGTCAGATTTAGTTATATTATATTAGTATTATACTATATAGATACGTCTAGCTTTGTTTGAGGTTGAGCCATCATTAAGCACAAATTGCAGGTGCTTTGCCCGCATTGTATTTGCAAAAGCTGGATTATGGAGTCATCTGGGATTGATTTTTTTTTTCTGTTTCTGCATGAACGTGGAAGGAGACCTCGAATATTTATTTATTTTTAAGGTCAACGGGAAGGCGCTCCCCACCTGATTTTGATTAATATCAACGGTCTCGTTTTTAAGAAATGAGGCAAAAACCTTTCGTTTGATTAATTTTGAGAAACCGAACTAAAACCAATACAATAGTCCTCGCCCAAGGACGAATGGAGGCATAAAGCCAAAGATACAAAAAAAAAAGAGATGAAGAAAGAAAGAAAGAAAGAAAAGAAAGAGAAGAAAGTATGAAAGTGTGACAAGACACAAGAACTCTTCAACGATACCTCCAAGGAGGTAAACGACGCCGCAACGTAATTATCGTTGGCCAAGGTGCAAAAGGTGACTCAGCAGGACCTTCGCGTGGCTTTCGCCCGAGCCTTGTGGCAGTTGTTGAGTGGACCAATTCAGGGGCAACGACGCTGGACACTGTCCAAAGTCGGCCGCCGCCACACAGCGCGGAGCCGTTCCCGGACTCGCCCGCGACAGTGGGAGGCGCGCACCGACAGAGTGATCGCGCGTCGATGAAGAGGGGGGGTTGCCGGACGCCGCCACACCATGCGGAGCCGTTCCCAGACTCGCCCGCGACAGTGGGAGGCGCGCACCAGCAAGTGAGTGTCGGTCGCCGCCACACCGCGCAGAGCCGTTCCCGGACTCGCCCGCGACAGTGGTGTAACACCCCGGGTGTTAATAACTTAATTAAAAATTTGATCATGTCATCATATGCATTAAGCATCATTCATTTGTTTGAAAACCTGGATATGCATTGAACTAAAATGAGTTTACTTGTTTGTGTTTGATCAATTGTTTGAATGCAGGTCATCTTTTCAAATTCTCAAATTAAAATTTGAATCCAAACCCTATTTCCCAGAGGGGGTGGATTAAACCCTAAACATGATTTTCAAAATCTATAAAGTTTTTGCTTATGGTTGTTTAATAAAAGTTGTAGATCTTGAAATTTTGAACATCTTTCGTGTTCAGAGTTTTCCCTGAAAACCCCTGGAAGCTTGAGCATTTTGCAAAATAGCCACAGGGTCAGTTCTGTCCTTTTATCGAGCAGCTGCATGGCGGGATTGTGCTCGACGGTACTCGACGCCGACACCTGTCCATGGACTCACGTCATGTCGAGTACGTGGCGAAATCACGGAACCCATTGCCGTCTTTAAAAGCGGGGCACCGTCCTCTCTGTTTCCCTTTCCACGCCACTGCTCTACTTTGCTCCGCCGAGCGCTCCACCTCCATTCACGAACTCGTCTGAGCTCGTTAGCCGCTTCCAACCACTCAATCCTTCGCCATTGTCTTCGCCTGGACCTTGCGCATCCTCGGGTGAGTTAGTTGAAGTCGCCGAGCCTGTCTTTGTCCAGCGCGGATCCGTCTACCGCCGCTGCTCTGGTCAGTCTTCGACCGGGCTACGCAGGAGCCGCATTGACTTTGTACCTTGTGTTTCTTGCTCCTTGTTCATCTCTGAATCTTGTCGGTTCCTCCGTTTTGCAAATGGTGGACCATAGCTCCGGGAACATCTTCGTTGCCGCGCAGTTCTTCGTCTCCGCCGGCACGTTCTCCGTCGACGGTCGTCTCTGCTTCATCTCCGGCCACACGTGCTTGTGCTTCGTGACCAGGGTGAGCTCCTCGACCTCTCCGCTCTTCTCGTTTGTCCTTGTATCGAGCCTTAGAGCTGTGTTCTCGAGCGCCGCCGCTGTTCTTGTTCGGCGCGGCGATGTGTTCGTCGTCTAGCCGTTGTAGTTGATCTTTTCGAGATCTGAGTCTTGCGCTAGCTTCGCCTAGCCGTCCTGAGTCTGTTTCGAGGGGGGAGTTGTCCTCGAGCGCGTGCGCGTTTTCCTCGGCGCACGTCGCGCAGATCCCCGCCGACCGCCAGTGTCGTCGACGAGGGTGTTGTGTTCCGTTCTGAGTTCGCCTCGTGCGCGTTTTGCGTTGTTTGGGGCCGCTTAGCTTGCTGGAGTTGTTGGTTGAGTCGATCGAGGGTCGATCGAGGCCTGTGTCCGTCGGCATGTGTGCGGTCGAGCTCGGTTCACCGCCATGGTCGTCGAACAAGGTCAGCTGGATAGGTTTTAGCCTCTTTTATGTTGAGCGTGTTGCTCGTGGGTCTCCTCTGGGTCGTGATCGAGGCCTAGCGTCTCTGCTCGAGGCCTAGTTGCAGCGATCAAGGCCTAGCTTCTCTGATCGAGGGTCGATCAAGGTCTTTCTTTTCCGATCGAGGCCTAGCTTCTCTGATCGAGGATCGTTCGAGGTCTAGTTCTTCGATCGAGGTCTGTTCTCGACGGTGCGCGATCGGTCGAGCCCCGGCAGATCGCCAGCACCCTCGATGAGGTGTCTCTGAGGGTTTGTTTGGGTCGCAGCGTACCTCGTTGGGTTCGGCTCGGCAAGCCAAGGCAAGTTCGAGGGGTAGCCGTTCGGTTTGGTCACCAACGGCGACTCGCCGCCGTGTTTTGTGGTTCTCGGCGCCGCTCGAGCGTCTGTGCCGCTGATGGTCGAGTCTTAGCCATCAGTGGGTTTTGTACAGGGTTTTTCCTGTTTCCTATTTAGTTCAGTTTGTTTTTAAAATGCCATGTTTAGTTATAAAATGTTTAGAAACCCTAATGACTTTAGGTTTTGAGTGATTTTGGATTACTTGATGCAAATGGTCATTTGTCCAGTGACAAACACAAGTTGGACATACTTGATGTAATGTTGCTTGCTCAGTTCTTTTGGATGTAATATTAACTTAGATACTCAAGATAAATAGGGTTTAATTAATTGCTTTATAACCTAGTGTTGCTTTCCCTCATGAAGGAAAGTTGTACTCAAGGTGTAATCTGTTTTAGTCTTCTCTTATGAGCTTGTTTGTTTAAGTTAAGCATCATGTTTACTATTCAAGCATCATCTGAAACATGTCATTATATCGTGTAGATTGTTCGTTGGTTGGGTTGGATACCTCCAGTGCAGAGGTTTTCTCTCTCGAGTCTGAGCCCGAGTTCGTTTATCCCTCCAACCAAGGCAAGCCCCGGTGCATTCAAACACTTCCTTGTATTTAAAATGTTTGCTTTAAATACACTTATGTTATACTATTGCATTACGGTATTCAATCAAATTCCTACTTGATGCATAGTCTTACCTTGAATTATTTATTCCTGTACCTTGATACCGTTTTAAAAATACGAATGTTGCTTTATGCTGCTTAGCAATGCTTAGACCGATAGAGTCAGATGATTTCCTGTCATCTGCGAGAATAGATGACAACCTGATTGCTTCGGCAATGGTTCTATTTTTGAGAAGAAGAGCGGATTGCTGCGGCAAATGGCTATGTCTTCTTGATGGAAGTAATAATTTGAGACCAGGCGGACACGGTGTTGGAGAGACATCAGCGGTGTCTGGTGAGCGGGTTCTTTCCGCCTGTGTCGATTAGGAACCGTCCGTTGTAGACGTCCAAGGGTTGTGACTTTGGAGTACTTATCACATACTCCGGGAAGCTGGACTCTGGCTATTCTCGTTTGAAGAACGGTTAACCCGCACTGGGAGTGGAGAGATGGCGAGAGTAGTGTGTACGCTCCAAGTTAGCGAACTGGATGGAGGTGTACTGTGCTCTCGGGTGGCGGAACCCCGGTCTTGGCGAGAGGATCCAGGGAAAGGTAGTCATATGCGTGCTTTAAGCGGCTGTATATGTCGTGTGATAGGGAAGCCCCAGCTGGGATAAACCGGTTCGAATCATCGTGTTCCTCGGATATGGAAACATGACCCTGTCCTCTACCGCGTAGTAATACACTTTAACTGGATACTTGTTGGATCCCTTTATGGATGTTTATTACCCTGTTATATCGATCATACATCTAGATCGATACTTGAGTAATCTTATGGATAACATAAATGATTTCAATTATTTTTATAAATGCTCATTTATGCAAAATACTTGATTCTTGCAAATCACACCTTGAATCCTATGACTTGCATACTATTTTGTCCACCAAATGCTTTTCTTTGTCGAATAAGTCTTGTTGAGTACTCCCGTACTCAGGGTTTGTTAACCCCTGTTGCAGATGAGGATCACAACCCGGTTTGTGTGGCTTCGTGCTGTATGACCGTGGTCAGTGTAGATGAAGATGAGGAATAAACTGTCTTTGCTTGACTCTTGGGCAAGAGTACCTCGGTTGTTCGTTCTCAATCTATCAGCAGCTTGATGTAACCTTATCGTATGACACTAAGTTATGTTTCAAAACTTATGGTTTGTAATATGACTTTAAATTTTCGCTACTTTGATATAATGTAAAAATTTAGTATTACTTCTGTCATGGTTGTAATGAGATGATCCTATTCGGAAAGAGGTGGATGACCCGCTGCAAAGTGGCGACACCTGATGGGCTAATTAAGATTTGGATCATCTGTTGGGATTAAGTTGGTTAATCCTAACAAGTGGGCCCTATCTTAAGAGGTTCTGTCACAAGTGGGAGGCGCGCACCGACAGAGCGACCGCGCGTAGATGAAGAGGGGGGGTTGTCGGCCGCCGCCACACCACGCGGAGCCGTTCCCGGACTCGCCCACGACAGTGGGAGGCGCGCATAGATGAGGAGGGGAGAAGGGTTGTCGGCCGCCGCCACACCACGCGGAGCCGTTCCGGACTCGCCCGCGACAGTGGGAGGCGCGCACCAACACAGCACGATGACCGCCGCCGGCAAGCCTGCGGCGGAACTGCGCACACCGCGTCATTGCTGGGACCATGCAAAAGGCGGTGGAAGAGGGACTCAAGGACGCCTCCAAGGAGGGAGCAGTGTCCACTGACGTCGTCGTCCAAGGAGGAAGAGGGAGTGCTTTGAAGGAGACGGGTGCGTGGGGCAGCCAGATCCGCCCACGCCAGCCCCGGATGCGCCGCCGGCCAGCTCCCCCGCAACGGCGCGGGGTCTGCCGCATGGGGCTGATGAGAGTAGGAGTGGATCCGGGCCTGGGGATGTTGGATCCGCGCGTGGGGATGCCGATCCGCCGCGCTGGTCGTCGGAGTTCGCCGGAGAGGGAGAAGCGGGACAGGGGCACCTGGCCGTCGAGCTCGTTCCCCGCGGGGGACTCACGACCTGCCTTCGCGAAGGGCCTCGCCGCCGCCGTCCTAGGGGGCCGCGCGGGCATCCTGACGGCAGCTCCCTCTGGCAGCGGCGAGTGGAAGGAGGAGATGGAGTGGGGCAGCGGCGGCTGAGCTTCGTTCCTGCCGCCCGAGCCGCCCGAGCGGTGTGGATGGTTATTATTTGGTGGGTGAACTTAATTGCTATTAGGTGATCACGCACTAAAATTAGTTCTGAATTATTATTATTATTATTATTATTATTATTATTATTATTATTATTATTATTATTATTATTATTATTATTATGATGATGATGATGATGATGATGATGATGATGATGATGATGATGATGATGATGTGTCACAATTGATACAATCCTTTTCTGTTGTGTTCATGAAAAGCATAGATACAAGTACTGTAGAAGCTGTATGTGTTAAAGAAGCTGTATCTGTTAAAGAGACGGAAAGGGAAAGGAGGCTCTTGACCCTCACTCACACTGCCGAAACGCCGTCGAAATTGGACCAGCAGCTGGCTATCTAGTTCGATCATCAGTTACTTTATTTATGGATTCAGACGGCTCCGGGCTTCAGCTCCTATTGACACAAACGCACGCTTTGAGTACTTGTTTCACAAAAAGAGAAGCTCTTGGACTATTGGTACGTTTTGAACAAACAGCTAGCACCTACTAGCATGCACATGAGCATGACCATGCCTGATATCTCTTGGTTCTGTCACTGAATGGTAGACGATACGGTCGCTGTTGCTGTCACGACTGACGAATAGGGCCGGCCGGCATGGTGATCCGACCCTTCCAAGAAAGATGCCGGCCGGCCGGCCAGCCGGATCAATCATCCCGCCATTCTGTTCGTTCGTTCGTTCGTGACCGTCGCTGTCGCCGACTCTCTCTTCCTCCTCCTCGCAATGCCATGTCATGTCCCATCCGTCACCACCACGATCAAAAGCTCCGGGGCATTAGCTGTTAATAAAGACGGACGGACGGACGGACTGAGAGGTACAGCGACGGCATGACTGACTGGTACACGCGCTGCGAAATAAAGGCAGAGGAGGGCATGGTGGAATGGGAAAGCAGCGATCGAAACCGAGCGAGCGACTCCGGCCGGCGAGGACGGATCGGAATGGGACGGCCGGCCCTGCTGGCCTCGGTCGGTTAATTTGTCGTCAGCGACGGATCGGACAGCCGCGCGCGCATTGGCCTTTCTTGGCTTCCTGCTGCCAAGCGGTTCTCTTCGAGGTAGTGCGTCGTCGTCGTCGTCTTTTGGTTTTGTCTCGATCGGAATCGGACGGACGGAGGAGGGAGTGAGGAATATGCATCATGGCGGCGGCCGTTTGGACGTGGTGCCACGCGTTGAGCCGGGACGCGTCCGGCCACGGATGAAAGGCACCGAGCGAGCAGTGGGAGTGGGAGTGGGAGGTGATCATAAGGACAGACAGGGATGGATGGAAAGGAAGCAGTGGGAGGGGATCGGACTGGAGATTCAGACAGGTCGGGAGGAGGAGAAAGAGCAGCGAGCGGTGGTGTGCGTTTGCCGTTTGGCACTTGGCAGCAGCAAAAGACAGAAAAAGCCACGGACGCGCTTTTTTCTCCCACTCATATCACGTACGTACGTACGTACTAGCTACTAATTCCTATCTATGCCAAGCCAAGATACCTATCATTTCTTTCGGTGGCATGGGAAGCGCGGGGAGCACCATCTCAAATATAAATCAGACAAAGTTTTTTTATTGTTCTAAGCATAGTGATCTTTTTAGTGTTTTTTTTTGTAGTGATTTCTTTTGCTTTTTTGGGAGTTTCTGAGTCTTTGGTTTTTGGAATGTTCCAAATGCGAGATAAAAAAACTCACGTGAAGCTGGAAATAAACCGGACCTAATTTAGCAAAAAGCTTGAGTAAAAAAAGTTTGGTAAAAAGCCCTTCTATCTAAAATCTCAGAGAGATAGCAGGGTTGGTGTAGGACGCGCAGAATGATGGCAGCCACATCGGTTATGTGCCATTGGTGGATGAGCGAGTGCAACAACCAGAGAGGGGGCCGGACTGGACCGGGGAGACGATCGAACGTACCCGCTAGCGACAGCAAGTCAGCAACATATATTCTCTCACTCGATCACGTCCCTACTGCACTGCACGGGCCTAGCTCTAGCTAGCTAGCTGTAGGTATCAGTATCCTGTCCCTGACTGCACATCCATGCATGACTGACTGAGAGTGAGTGGTCGCTATTGCTTAATTGATGAGTGAACAGAGACGGAGTATCTCAGGTATAGTAGTGAGTCAGTGACTACTTCTACCGGCTTTGAATTGCAATGGTTGGTCCTCTCTCTCCAGCAGGCAGCAGTCTCCATCCATCCATAATCCATGGCGCGTTGGTGGCACGAGTATATATAGCCAGAAATTCCCAAGAGCCCGATCGAGCGATAAGATTCTCGTTATTATATAGTAATAAAAAAAGAATGAGATTTGGGATTTGTCTAAAAAAAATCTTTTCTGTATG
The DNA here is from genome assembly GCA_022036555.1 of Microstegium vimineum. Lineage (NCBI taxonomy): Eukaryota > Viridiplantae > Streptophyta > Magnoliopsida > Poales > Poaceae > Microstegium > Microstegium vimineum. The sequence continues at coordinate 22,605,854 of CM039137.1, forward strand.
TGTATACATCGCAGCCGATCGAAGAGGATTGGTTTTGGATCATCCATCAGCACGTCATCTATCTAGTTAATTTTAAAATATGTTGCTGTGTAATCCGAGAGATTCGTCTTCTTTTTTTTCTTGCGAACAGTAATCCGAGATTCATCGATCCTAATAAATAAACTCGATCTCGATCTAATGATAGAAACTAACCGATTAATTAGCTCTTGGATCATATATAGGCATATGCTCATGAGGATGGACTGAGAATACAATACGGCCCAAAGCATATATGCAAACTCATCATCATCAGTACATGAGCTATTTTGGACCCAATAATAATGCAAGGGCAACCAAATCGAGCAATGGCTACGAACTAGTAACTCGATCCCTATGCACAGCACAGCACGCGACGCCACGTATGTACTACGTACATTAGTTACACAATTAAACCGATCGATGGATGAGCAAGCAGATAGATAGATAGATAGATAGATAGACCGACGCAAACAAATTAGCTAGGGTACAAACAAAGGCTAGGTAGCTAGCTATAGCCCTATAGGTAGCAGGTAGTGATTGACTAGTGAGGTAGATGATGAAGTGCAGTGATTATGCAGCAGGCAGGAATTGATAACGAAGAATTGAAGGCGCGCGGGCGATGATGGAGCGATCGATCGAGATCGAGATCGCTCGAGGTAGGAGACTGCGGCTGGCTATCTGATCGATCTAGAATGATCTGCTAGCTAGGCGTCGATGACGCGGAAGGCGTCGCGGTTCTTGATGACGATGTCGTACATGTGGACGGAGCCGAAGTGGGCGAAGTCCTTGGGCAGCGAGATGAGGTCCACGGAGGTGCGCTTGTGGTACTGCAGCAGGCCGCTGTTGTTGTCGCTGCCGCTGCCGCCGGCGTAGTAGCGCTCCCAGCCGAGCTCCGCCAGCTTGCGCTCCAGCGACGCGTAGGAGGAGACCACCTCGCCGGACGGCGTGTGCAGCAGCGCCTTGCGCTTGCCCGACGCCGCCGCGGCGTTCCCCGACGTCGGGTTCTCCACCAGCCTCACCACGCCGTTCCGGAACACCCACACGCCCGACATCTTCCTGATATATCGAGTTGCTTTTGCCTCCTGGCCTCTCCGATCGATGTCCGAGATCCCGACCTGCTGAGGATGGATCGGAGGTGTCTATTATATTTGTTCGTAGCTAGCTAGCCTGCTGGTGCATGCCCTGGTTGGGGTCCGGATGTGCGGGAGAGAGGGGTGCTATAAATAGCTGGCGTCCACTGGGGAACGGGAACGGGAACGGGAACGGATTATTAATTATTGCTGGGGACGGACACGGGAGCGTACGTGCATACAGTATGCATGTGCTGTGAGCGTCAGCCGTACTTGCACGCTACATGCAGCATCGTCGATGTCCAGCCGTGCCGGCGGGGCCCGGCCGGCCGGCGATCGAGAATGGAACGGACGGCCTGAGTGCTAGCTAGCTAGCTCGATCTCTCGGTGTTGCCATCATGATCGATGATCTATAGCTAGTAGCGCGGCCACACACCCAGTACAGTACACCTACTCCGTTACTGGCTCAGCTAGCTGAAGATTGACGATATTGAATGATCTGCGCTGACGAAGTACAGGATCGACGATCGAGTCGAAAGATCGAGGGATGACGATGCCACATGCACACAGTGCAGAGATCGAACAGAGATGTGCCTTGGAATCCAATCCTCGATCCACAAACCCATTCACTACACCCCGCCCCAGAGGCCAGCACCTAGCTTCTTGAGCTAGAGATTGGCTAAGCTAGCTGGCAGAAATAATGCTTATGGAAGCATCGATTCGCCGCCGGTGCATTGGCCGGGTGCGTCACCGTCGTCACGGGTGACAGACACGTACCAATGCAAATGGGAATGGATTGGAGATGCGAGTTGTCTTGAGGAGTCAGGCCGGATAAGTAGTTGTCGATCTTCCTCCTCGCCTCGTCTCCGTCTACTACAATTATACTATATGCTGTTAGCTTTAGGATGAACAATGCTGCTTCACACATACACAGTTACTGGGTTGATAGTTTCTGCAGCCGATGTTATTTTGTTGTAGTAAGAGAAAATATCATACAATGACTGGTGAGAGGTGAGATGAAGCGAACATCAAGGATGCATGGATCACCACCAAACCCCTATAGTAGGCGGCTATAGCTGTCTCGATCTCGATCTAGTTGAAGAATGGAGTTGGGTGAGAATATGGGTGATCCTCTCCCCGGCCGACCGTTCTGTTTCTGTGGACTGCATTCGTCTCCGCGCGCGTATAGTACGTGCGCTACAGAATATGCGGCAGCCTTTTTCCGCCGTGCATGTCCCCTCCCGGCCAGTGCCGCCTGCAACTGTACGTCCTCACCTCATCACGGGGGCCGGCCCGGGCCGGCATCTCTCAGCTGGCTCTGCCACGAGTACGTACGAGATCGATGTGCAGGCCACGAGTACGTACGAGTAGGGCCAACAAGTACACAAGAGCCACGCTAGGCCAGGCCACCGATGTGCAGGGAGCCGCAAGGCCACAAGGCAGGCGATGAAGCTTTGGGTGCAATATATATATATGTGGCTGCCATGCATGTTGGAAGAAGCCTTTTTCCAACAACTAGAAGCATGTAATTAAACCACTATTTTCAGCTTCACTAGCTTTTGCTTCTCTGGTTAAAGTAGCAATAAGCCAATAAAGCCAGATGAACCAAAGAGGCCATAACTAAAGGTATATATTCTAGATTATTGCTACATATATACTTGACTTCCTTTTAAACTTCGTTCATCCCGCCCAAAATGAGCCATGCATGCAGTTGGTATTAATGATATGTACTTGTTTTAAAACAATGTTTTACTTACTACTCCGTAGAAAATTAAGCTAATAAGTTGCCAAACAAACTAACTAATTGGCTAGTGAGGAGCAAGTCAGACTTTTTTTTTCTATACTTTTTATTTGGTTCTTTATTTTGTCTGGATATATACTTTATTATTATACTAGGAACAGAAGGTGTGCGTGAGCCATAAATAGTGTGTGTGCTGTTTCCATAAGAGGAGGGTGTCATTTCTTTTTTTTTTAGAGTACACAGTACAACGTAGACACTCAACACGTACGCACACTCGCCCCTACGAACACACGCACGCAAACCCTATCCCTATGAGCACCTTTGAAGGACTGAGCCGGCAAATCTTGAAGTTCACGAAGTCACCACAAGCGTCTCGCTGTCAACGGGAACGTCGCCTACCACTTAATACGTAGCGCCGAAAAATTCTGAAATAAATCGAGAATAAAGTGTCGCACCCAGGCATCAACTTCCCCATCCCAGCAGCAGAGCGGTACGTACATGCATATGCATGTGTGTGGACCTACGCTCCCTACCCATGGAAATCGCGATCGATGGATCGAATTACGCCGTGATGTTTAAATCCCCCGGGATCGGTTGAGAGAGGCCGACAGAACGGAACGGTCTGCCCTGCATGCGCCCCCTGCACTGCACGGCCAGGCCATTATATTGCACGGCGGCGCGCGGCGGCATGCATGCCGCGCACGACGCTAGCTCTGCCTTGTGGCAGTGTCAGTAGTGTGCACGTACACCCACTCGATAATCCCGGCGGCGCCGGCCCCGATCGACGATGACGACGACCGGGACGACGGAGACCGCGCGTCGGCGTCAAGGGCGGAGCTGCGCGCGTGTGTCAGCGGCGGCCAGCCCGGTGGATTGCGATCGATCGACGGCGACCACGACCGCGCATGCATGTGCAGAGATCGAGCGCATTGATGGTACGCTGTGCTGCGCGCGCGCGGACGATCGATGCATGCCATGCCAATCGGTACGTGGCGGCGGATCGGTGGTCGTACGTCCTTGGTAACTATCGATGATGATATGATATGATATGATATGATATGATATGATATGATATGATATCATCCCGTCCCCGTCCGGGTCCGGGTCCGGGTCCGGGTCCGGGTGACCGCGGTCTCGCTGACGGTGACAGCTGTACCTACCGGCTCAATAGTCAGTCATGGCGCGCTGGACGACTGCTCGATCTGGAGCCTCTGCTGCTGTTGCGCTGTGGCCGTGCGCGCGTGGACGGACGCGCAGCGAGCGCAGGCTGGAGGACGGCCCGTGCCTCGCCTCGACCAGTCGCCGTCGTCGAATTTAATCGCGGCACAGTGGCCGGACGCCCAGACGTACGTACGTGGTCACCACTCACCATCTATAGTCCGTAGGAGTATATAGGTAGGCCCGGCCGGCTGTGCGCGGGGCTATCTATCTCTATGGCTGGAGGACGGCTGGCTGGATATGATGGAGCAGAGCGCGGCGCTGGTCCTCGTCCCCTTGCATTGCGTCTCATCTCATGCGCGCGTCGTCTTCTCGTCTGCGGCCCTCTCCTGACTGGCTGGTGGACGACGGAGGATCAATCAGGAGGACATGCATGATGTCGCTGGAATTATTAGCACGCACATCTCAAACGTGCTCCCTAGTACGGAGTACTCCTATGTCACTTTCTCTTTTTTTAAAAACAACTATAATAAAATATATATTAAAAATATTAATATTTATGATACACAATTAATATTATTAGAAAATTCTTTTAATCTGATCTTTAAATAAATTTTATTTAAAGATAAAAGTATTCCACGTATTTTATACAAATTAAAGTTAAACTTGTGACATGGAGAAAAAACGGCAGTTAATTTTATACAGAAAGAGTAATACTAGCTACTCTACCATATATGGGGTATACCAATGCGACAAGATATCCCGATATGATGCTACAGTAGTCAGACTTGTCCTCGTGTGTTATAGTATTTATTATTTATAAGTAGTCTCCATTCTCTAAACACAACCTCTGAATCATTAAAATATCGTTTTAATATACCCACATTTTGTAAGTCTATCCTAGGTCCTCAAACTTGTCATACAATGTGATCGATCGTCTTCCTAAGTCATAGTCCACAAACTTGTCATACAATGTGATCTACTTTGTCCGATCGATCTAGAGTAACAATAGTTTTGAAGTTTAAAATTTGTCCCTTTAAAGAGTAGCGTTGCCTAATCCCAGCCTAGCTAGTCAGGTGCAGCAGCCTTTACCCCTCCACAGGTCCATCCGCTCGGCACCCACCCACACACTCCATAGGTCCGTTTGCACCAACCCACTCAATGCCTTGATGTCATATGCATTCGTGGCTCTTGACTAGAGAGGGTCACACATGAGGGCGGTACATACATACATTATTTAAGCATTTTGGCGCTCCATCTTCATGTTTTCCCTCCCCCTCACACTACTCTCCTCTAGCTTTGAGTAGATCAACAATGCTCGTCGATGCTTCATGGTCATCTGACTAGTAAATTTATTGTCGCGTTGGTATAGGGAGCTGGATGGTAGCACTATAGACACAAGGCATCATACTAGTTCAGGTAGAGCCCTACGTCCAGTCTTAGAAAATCATGAGTTCTATTCCTCGGTTCAAGTGCTCTGAAATTCATGATTGTTTACAACCCGGTTCGAGATATGGGGTGTCAATCCATGGAAGGGATCGATCCGTTGTTGCTCTATGTTTACATGGGTGTTGTCACACACACCACCCTCTTGATTGTAAGAGTCAGCGACCTGAATAATGACGCCCTCGACAAGTTTAGTATACCACAATCACGAATGGGCAATAGTATACCACGCCCACGCACCTATAGACGGTGATGATTGATGGAAACGACAGATGCGTGAATAAGCTTTTATATTTATATTTACGGAGTATATACACACTGCTAAAGTGTGATAAATGTGAATGAAAGAGAGAAAGAGAAGGACTCTCTTCTCGAAGGATATATAAATCTTCCATCTTGATTACCTTTTGCTTGCATTTTTTGCATAATAAAGACCGACAGGACAGCTCCGCGATATGTTGGTATACAGCATGCAAAAAAGACCGGGCCAGCGCCAGTCCGAGAAGGCTCGGCCGTTGGCAACATGCCAAACTGCCAATTGCCAAATCACGAATTCACAATTCACAATAGTAAACCACGCACGCAGTGCAATGATGATTGATGACAAGGACCGATATGTCTCTGTCATATGTGAAAGAATATGCATCTATCTATCTACATACCTGTCATCATTCATCACATATATACCCAACCCACACGGCCACACCCAATGAGGATATAAGGAAAAAAAGAAAAGAAAAGGACCATGCATGCATTCTCAAAGAATAGATCCTCTATATCTATATCGTAAGTTTCTGGCCGATCAGACAAAATATATTATACTATACTATAACATAATATACTACTACTACGACTATTGCCACTACCAGTATATAATAACAAAAAATGGAAGCATAAATCCTCTCTACGCTGCGCGGCTTCTGGTGGATCAGGAACTGATGCGCGCGCGGAAAACAACGGGTTTATCGAGCCGGGATACGGCAGCCTTTTTTTCTGCAATGGGAAAAGGGTGAATATATATGAACGAATTTCCATGCGAATAATAACGTGATGGATGGATCGATCCGCCGGCCGAGGTGATGAGCTAGGTTACATTTTCTAGCTAATTAAGACGACCTATACATACATATATTTATAGATTTAAAAAAATGACGGACGGAATCCTTATCGCTTATCGTCTCTTCTCTCGCTCGCCGACCCCGGCCGGATTAGCTAGCCTGGCCGGCGTGTGCAGCACTAAAGCACCGCCATATGCATGTGAGTATGTGACGAGATGCTCCATGTACCTGGATTATATAGCAATAACATAGCATAGCACATACTACAAGCAGGCTTCGGCTACAATAGTGTCTGTGTGTCCCCTCGTGGAGCGAAGATGCATTGATGCCAATGAATATTCTGTGCTGCTAACATAGTAACGTACACGCGCACGCACGTGAATGAATGCAATGTGCACGCACCGGCACCAATTATGTTGTAGTACCTGTGTTTGTAGCAGGAGTATGTACCATTGCAGCCAAGTTTTCAGAATTTGGGTCGTGAGACCAAATAAAGGGGGTATATAGCTTCGTCACGTTCTATCGATTAATGGAACGTGTTCCCAAAAACGATATGATTCCAATTAAATCGATTTATATCATGAACAAATTAATTAGCACATGTTTTCACTGAATGTAAAACTTACAAGGTTCTAATAATAAAATAATAAAGATAAAATAATTAATTGAACTCCTCGTGCGGTATGTTCTCCTTTTCCTTCCATCGAATTGTATTTTGTGTCTTAGATGGTTCTCCTTTTCCTTCCATCGGTTCTATTTTGTGTCTTAGATTTTCATCATCAACGACATACAACCATTTATAATTTTTGCACCATTTTAAGAGTTAGTCTAGACTGAACCAGTTATGTGGGAGTAAAGGTGCACGGAGGTTCTAAGGACCTTAGGAGTACAATGGGATGGGCGCAAAAAGGGGTTTTCTTCTACAAACCAAACATGATCCCAAGCATATGCGTCATGTCATAGGCTACTCTGGCTTGGGCATAATCTGGGGAGGAATGTGTGCTAATTCTAAGGGTGAAGATTGCCTAGGCTGGATTACTGCTAATAGAGATTTTGTGGGTACACGGTTCTTTAGTCAGGATCAAGTCATGTGATCTTGTTTTAGCCCTTTAGTTCTCTTGTGCTACTTCCCTTATCCGAAGATAGGTCCAACTTCAGGCTATTGAGGCTAGGGGCATGCGAAGGCTTCCAAGTCGCGTAGACAAGAGGTTGAGGATGTTGTGAGGGATGTTAAGTGGTGAGATATGATGAGTGGATGGTGAGATTAAGATTGAGATGTGATGTTAGTGACATCCAACATCTTCCCCGTACACCCGGTCTTTCTTCTTATTAGAGTTAGTGCATTCCTCATATTCTTTCACGATATTTCTACCTCATATTACGTCGGTATGACAAAAACTAGTTACCACCACCTTACATGTAGGATCCATTTTAAACTCATGTGACACCTACTCCTCCTGTTACAAATTAATTATAAGAACAACTTCAGCCTAAGTCCCTACTTGGTCCTCTACTCTAAATTTTAGGAGTTTGGACAAAATTCTAACTCCAATGAAGCCCTTATTTGAGCCCCCATTTTACATGTCCTTTCAAATTTTAATCCTAGGTCCTCAGGTCTAGGAGCCCCCTATCAGGTGGAGCCCACCCCACTTTTCCATAGCCGATTCACCACGCGACCGCGCCGCATCCGTCGGCCGCCTCCCGCGTGCGACCTCGCCGCAGCCGCCGGTTGCTGGCCGCGCGCGTCCCACCTGCGTTGCGCCTGCGCTGCGTCGTCGCCCGCGTGCCCGCTGAAGCCAGGCGGCACCATCTCCTACATCTGCGACCCACGCGTCAGCACATCGTGTGTCCGCTCCTCGCCGGCGACTTGCCGATGACCTTCTTCCTCTCGCTACTCCACCGACGACCCCACCCCACTCCACGACTTCTCCGGCGACCCTTCCGACGACCTGCTCGGCTGCTCCTTCCGGCGACGTGGGTTTCCCGACGGGCGCGCGGCCATGGCGGCACGAGCGAGCTCCGCCTCCGCTCCGGCGCGCGGCCATGGAGTCACGAGGAAGCGCATGCACCGACGCTGTCGCGCGCAACCGCCTCCGTCCCCTCGTGGTGCATGTCCTCCGTGGCTGCGACGGAGTTCGGGGACGAGTCACCGGATTCGACCATGGCGGCGGCTCTGCACTACACGGAGTTCGCACGCCTCCGCTCCGGCGGACTCTCCCCTTCCTCTAGCAGATCCAGCGGTGCGAGGAACGGTACAGAGGCCAGGGCGGCGGCGCCCCTCCGGCGGCCCTTTCTCTTCCTCCGCTCGATCTTCCCAGCGGCCTCTCTCCTTCCTCTGCTCGACTAGATCTGCCCCGACATTTGCAGGGGAGAAAACAGAAAGGGACAATGACGAACGGGTCTCACTTGTCATTGTCTATTCGAATAAATTTGGGGGCTTAAATTTAGGTTCTCCTGTTGGAGTGAAAGTAAAAAATCTGGGCCAACAAAAGTAGAGGAGGCACCCAAATCTAAAATAGGGGCCCTGATTTGGGTGCTCTTGCTGAAGATGCTCTAAGACCTTTTGAGATTTTCAGATTCATATGTTTTCCTATATACTTAGATATACACTATATATATCTAGACACATATAATAAAAACTATGTATATCTAAAAAAAGCCCAAAACGCCCTATGATTTTGAAGTATAATTTGTAAGTGGGGAGTACTAAAATAAACAGCTAAGATTGTCATTTGCAAAGCATTAGTTAATTTCGATCCGGTTTTGTGTTTATAGTCGAGGGAGGCCAAATATGGTACTTTTACTGCGCTGTCGACAGCCCAGTTTGGAAACCGAGAATTGGGGGGCTCGGGTAGTCGCTGTCGCAGGCTGATTACGAGGCTGATGGTGTGGGCTCGTGTCTCGCGGCTGGTGGGCTGGCCTGGAGGGCAGAAACGTATTGCTGGGTTGTCTGATGCGGCTCTTGGAGCAGTTGGACTACGATGACGACTTTATGGGCTTGATCGCCATGCGCCACTAACTGAAGCCCAACAGATGAGTCCTGGCAACCCGCCCGGCAATTATGGCCCGATCACATTGGCAAACCCAGATCATTGGTCTTTTTTCTTTTCTTTCTTTTTTTTCAACAATTCATTCATGTCGCTCAAGATAAAGGGATTACGGCAAGACAACGCGTTCATCCAAATTCCAATCCAAAGCTTCAGAAAAATATCAAATTTACCGAGAAAGCAAGAACGGAAGCACTCGTAGAATATAGGATACCCCAGGATGAAAGAAGGCAATTTACCGAGAGAGAAGTGAACAAACACACACGAAAACTACAGTATTTATTCGATTTGATTCACACATGACATGGCGGCGCAGCACTGCAATCCAATCCAAGATGCGGCGTTTTTTATTGGAAATCCATGGACTCGGACGCGTCTGTGACCTCAACCTCAAGCGTCGGAGGACGGCGGCGGGGGCAACGGGATGGCAGCGGCGGTCTTCTGGACGGCGGGGCGGGAGGCGATGTCCTCCCACCAGGCCTTAACATGGGGTCGGTCATTGACGAGCCCAGCCTTGGGTGTCTTGGTGAGGTAAAGCAGGTAGGACGCGTGGTTAGCGTCGGCGAGCGTGAACTCGTCGCCGGCGAGGTACTTGTTGCTCGCGAGGTGCGCCTCGTAGACGTCGAGCACCTTGGCGAGCTGGTGCGCGTGCTTGTCCACCACGATGGCGTCCGGGGATCCGCCCAGGAGAGGCCTCACGAGCAGCTGGAACACCAGCGGCGACGCGTTCGGGTAGAAGTGGTGTGACTCCACCTCCAGCCATACCTCCAGCTTCGCTGACGCCGTCGCTGGCAGCAGTGCCGTGCCCGATGACGCGTACTTCGTCGCGATGTACCTGTTGATCGCCCGGGACTCTGCAGTGTCAGGTGAAGTGAGTTAATCGGGTTCGGCAGCGGGGTTTAGTGAGTGGATTTGACATGGGCGTCGAATCGATCATGGTAAAATAAGCAAATTCACCGAGGTTATCCAGCGTGGAGATATTTTGTTTCTCAGACAGACAGACAGACACAGACAGACTGACTGAGTGAGACGAAATCCAAGTGGTCAACTATACGGATAATGTTCTATTTTTTTATAAAAAAAAGAGAAGGAAAAACAGATGCTGTTCCTAGATCTGGATCCCGTTATTCGATTCATAATAATCATAATTAACCGGTACGTACGTGTGAGTGAGAAACAGAGGGGAGTTTATTTACCGTAGAGGACATCGTCGCCATCGACGAGAGCCGGGATCTGGCCGAAGGGCTGTTGTTTGGAACAAGAACAGTGCAAGATGATGAGGAACGCACAGCAAGCAAAACTAGTAGCGGGAGAAGAGAGACACAACGCACGTTGAGGGCGAGGAAGTCGGGCTGCTTGTGGGCGCCGACGGTGAGGTCGACGGGGATGATCTCGAAGTCGAGACCCTTCTCGTTGAGCACGGTGGCCACGCGCACCACGTTGGGGGACAGCGGCGTCCCGTACAGCTTCAGCGGCGCCATGCCTGATGCTGCTCGCTAGCTTCTTCTTCCTTCCCAAGTCAGTCGGTCGCAGGATAGGAGGAGCTGGGAGTTGGAGTTCCTTGGACAGCCCTCCCGTTCTTTATAGCAGTTGATTGATGATGAAGACGACGGGCGCCGCGGGGCCCAGCACGGGACGCGCCAATTACTACTACTCGGGGGGCAACTGAACCACCAGCCCACCACCTTCCTATAATCAAATTCAAATTGCGGAAATTGCTGTTGCATTGCGAATCCACGAGGCCGAACGAAGAAAAGGAAGAAAAAAAATACGGAGTGGACGTGTGGAGAAGCGACGAGCCGCGTGTGCCCGACCGGCGGGCCGGTCCCAGGAACAGGATTGGATCGGGGTCGTTGGGAGTGGGAACGCGGACGCCGGATATGCTTCGGATGCACATTGGCAGGGAAGGATCCATGCATTGATGCATTGCAGGCAGGGCCCTGATTCATCGTTTCTGGTCTCCTTTTACTTTTTGTTCGGTCCTTATTGCCAAGCTTACCCTATTATATGACCCGCCTCTCTCCATCTAAATTACAAGTCATTTCAGAAACCTTAAAGAGACAATCAAAATTATCTAGAAAATTATAAAAATTTATGACATCTAATAAATATACTATGAAAAAATATAAGAATCTTAAAATGACTTATAGTTTATTATGCATAGAGTATGTTAGCATAGAGAGTGTGTAGAATATATGTGCTGGCGGGCGGCGGCGGACTCATTCAACTGCAGCTGCATCACTGCATGCGCGAGCAACTGGACAACAAGTCACCCACCACACTAATCATCAAATGAGACTGGGCATTATATATTCATTTATATCCTATAAAAAGGATTATACAGCATGCAATTCAATAGACCAAAGATAATAATGACCCCTAAAGGACCAGACCATACCAGCACACAACGCAATCAATTAACCAAACACGGGGGCAAAATAGTTACCGTAGTACGACCATATTTTTTTAAAAAAAAATCAAGCATAACGTACAACGCTAGCTAATCTACCCACTAAATTGAGACAAACATTGCTAGCCTATTTTATTTATACTTTTTTTTCCACAACGGTCATAGTTCGAGTTTAGGCGTACATCCAGCACAAGTAAAAGACTAGTTCACGAAGGGAACACAAGAACTGCACCACCAAGGCAGCTAACAAAACAGCGTCGCACTCGCTAAGCAGGGCAGAAAGCAAAAAGGAGAGAAGGTAAACAAGGAAAGAAGAAAAAAGCTATTCGAAGACTCAGCACCACGCCAAGACTCCTAAGCATTTCCTCCATTGAAGGTCGTCTATTTTATTTATAATACTTATTCATAAAATAAATAACGATGCACTCTATTACGTTCATCTGCAAATGGGTGTTTTAGCCCTTCCGCAGAACATACATCAGAGATATATTTACAAATATAAAAATATTATTGTCTCTTGCTTAGACCTCGGGTCAACGAGGGCGCACAAAGATACTGTACAAATCCTTGGTACAGGAAGGGACCAGCCAGCCATTGATGGTGATTACAGTATGTTGCTACTGTTGATCCGACGGTTTTAGGAAACTGTAGCACTCCAGCTGCAGCATTTCTCCTCCGTTCACGGGGTCAAATTGGCATCTGTAAAAGCTGCAAAAACCATTGGGGCAAAAATGAACAGATATTTAGATTCAGACATATATAGCTTCAGCTACATCGTATAATTGTAGGGGGTGAATGTTCTATTTCATGTTATCACCTTCCATCCATGCCAACAACTGCCACAGTATTCTTCTCATGTCCAAATGCAACAATATACTGCTCACCCTCATGGAGCCTGAATTGAGCTACTGACCACTCAGAGTGGAAATATTTCGGCAACACACCTGCCATTGATGGAAAATAAACGAGTAAGCATATGGCCTGGTAAAAAAAAAGACAATCAGACACAGCAATGAACTGCTCTCATCTTCTTCTGGTCTCATCCCGTGTAATGTAACTAGCATATATACTCCCTCGTGGCATCCTAAACCATCATTCCATCAAAAACAGAACCCCGCTTGAAGCATACATCTTATTTTAAAGAGGAAAGGAGTAAGATCAAATGTTGGAGTATATGCTTCCAGCAAGAAAATATATCAATGATACTTGCATATAAAGGACATGATGAAATCCAAATAAGAAATCAATGAAAATGCTCTGTATCCTTTGTAAGGATTTAGAATTTATTAAAATGGAAAATGTAACATATACTTGGCCTTTAAGGTTTATTGTTCAACAACTAGCTCCCAAAGTACAATGCATAAATTTAGGAAAACATTTAAGACGAAACACAACTAATAATAACCTTATATAGTTTGAAACATAATTTTTTAAGCCTACAAGTGCCATTCACAGTAAAGCAAAAGGGGAACTTATCTCACAAATCGGGTACCCTGACTCAAGCCGTTTGAATGGATAATGGATAGATACAGAACTTACCCTTAATGAATGAAAGAGGAGGGCTTATATGGGGAACTTCAGGGTCTGGAGCAGGCATAGGCTTATCATTTGCAGTTGATCCCACATTTATCTTTAAATTGAACACATGTATTGTTCCTTTATCACTGGAGACAGACAAATACTGCAAATTGTTCGAGAAAGCCAAGCTATATATTTCTGCTCTATCAGCACCTCTCCTAACCTACAACAGAATAAAGCAGACACAATTAGTGATGTAATGTAATGTTAAGACTTCCTCAAATAATACATTTGTCAAATGCTTGGGGGAAAAAGCAAACCCAAAAGAACGAATATATCAATGAGCAAAGGTCGGCAGTAGCTACGCATAGAGATCCACAAGTAGGAAACTTGATCGAGATCAGTCAGAAATACCTCACAGTAAAAGTTTATATTTTTGTTCGAATCTAGATTATATTACAAAATCAAGTAAAAATCAGGTCACTCCTTTATTGTAAGTATCAATAAGGGCGCCCCTCATGAGCGTTGAGAATGGGACAGTTCTGCAGTAGTCATCCAAGAGCTTGCATGCATCACTTTTTTCTCTCAAATAACCCATTGCGAAACAGCCCCAGATGCCACAATACAGTTCTCTTCAACAAAAAAACACCTCACCATGCTACAGACACAGCTTTGTGCTTACCCTGCACACTAACAAATTGCCACTTTGCTAGGATCGTCAACGCCACATCCTACCCTGACTGCCACAGCGTCGATCCTAAAAAAGCTAGCCATATGAATCCATTACCTCCACGGTTAGCTGAGAGGTTAGGTGGCTTGAGTAGCACGCCTCAGGTTCTAGGTTCGACTCCCGGTAGGAGTGAATTTCGGACTGAGGTTAAAAAAATCCCCTCATCAGTCCCACACCAAAGCACAGGTCTAAGGTCCGGCCCAGGTCGTGGTCACTCTCACATGGGCTATGGTGGCACTGTGTATGTGGGCAACTGTTGGGGGCTTTCTCGACCTGTGTAAGGTCTTCTTCTAAGCAAAATGTCAGGGGGGTGTCTTAACCCTCGCAGATCAAGTTTTTTTTATTAATATTAAGGCGCCTTGGTGTCCGGGTTCTTTTCAGAGCTGGGTGTTTGGCTTGTGTCTGCCTTGCGTCAAAAGCTGTCTCCTAGGCACGAATGGGCATCATTTTTGTGGAGCCCTGCCCCAGACGGACGCGGCACTAATGAAATCATGGAGGGTGTGGGCGGCGCAGACTGAGAAGTGTGCGCAAACAGAAAAGGGAAGGAACAGATGTGCATGTGTGGGGACGCGGAAGAGGACGAGAGTTGCACACACACAGGAAATCGAAGCTACACCACATAGGACCGTACAGCGTCAATCAAGAGAGGTGGGAACGAAGCACTTGGAGTCCTCACCAGGGGCGCCTTCTTCCAGCCACTCCCTCCCATTCTACTACACCAAATCCGCGACTCTTCTCTCTGCTCCGACGATTCGTCTCACTGATTCGTGCCTCCACTCTCTACTCTGCCAATTCAGCCCCCTGATTCGTGCCTCCTCCCTCTACTGTCGTAGTGTGATTCAGGGAGGTGGAATCACCTAGGTCTTCTTCCAAATACAGTGATAATAGTGTGGTTTTCAAATAGAAACTTTGTGATATTTTCAATCGGAAAACTGACCTTTAAGCAAAAAAAAAATGTATATTCAGGTCAAAGTTTGAAGTATGAAGTTCTAATCTTCCACTTCGTTTGGATGGAAATTCATCTTGTAGGAGTCAAGGAGGGTGTGACTGCCTGCTGCTTTCATTTACTTTTACAGGAACCAAGGCCAGAAAAAAAAACAGCTGAAAACATTTGAACCTACTACCATATTTTGATAGGTTACAAAGGCAACTGCAATCTTTCTGAATTTTCTAGCATCAAGAAGAAATACTTGCAACACAAAGTAAGAAACTCTGTAGCGTAGCTGTTCTTACAGAGCACTAATTTTGTGAGGCATAAATTCGGGTATATAAAATAACCAAAATGGAGAATTCAGTGCGCTAAAACACTGAGGTTGTTCATCAATTTAAATAAGCATAAACTCAAAACATTTTCACAGGCTCTTGTTGATTTTCAACGTTAACAGTATGCAATATGTTACACGCTCCTAAATAGCTTCAATCAATTCACAAATGAACTAAGAGGCATGCGACATCAATGGAATAGTGATTGCAAGATGTTTGGTCAAGATTAGAAAAGGCTACATCCTCTTTCCATTAATACCCCACAGATCTCTGAGCTAACCAAAAAGCCTACAGTCAACATCTAAAACCACTTATACTAGAAAGATGAAAGTTGCTATTTAATCACACTACTTCAAAAGGAAACCATGTGAGCTGGGTGCTATAGGATGGTAGCCAAGCAGTAAGCCTACCAAGCAGCACATGTGGTCGCATAGAACTATTATAGTTTCCCATCCAGCAGCTGCTCAGAGGTTTTCAATCTAGCGTAGAAGAATGCGGTTACTACTCAGTGATCAGTAAGCAAGCAATCCTGTGAGCTGGCAGTCTGGCACTATACGATCCTTATCAAACAGTAACGCATTTTATTGCAGCATACAGCTAGTCTAAGCTTCCATTCGGCAGCTGCTTAAAGACATGTTTTGCCCAACTTACTCGACAAAAACGGTTTTTGTCAGTTGTAACGTCACCCAACAGAACCTGCATATCTACACAATACAACTACGAGTGCGTGAAAGAAAGCTTACTTCCTGCAGGAGATTGCCTTCAGCTGCATTGTAGATTCTAACAAGGGTTCCCTTGGTGCTAGCAGTTGCAATGAGCCTCCCATCCTGCGACAGCGCGAAGCAAGCGACGCGGGAAGTGTGCGCATTGATAAACTTGGTCTTCCTTGCCCCATAGTGTTCTACCCTAACCTGCCCCTTCTGGGCACCAGGGCAAACAAGCACGATGGAACCAGGCTGCTGCGACACGGCGCAGAGGCCCTTAGGGTTGGGCGCCGTCTCGATCTGGTGAACGAGCTTAAGGTCGGCGAAGTTGTAGACGAAGATTTTGTTCTCGAGCACCACGATGATGCGGTCGCGCCGGAGGCGGACGCCCCGGACGGGGGAGCGGAAGGAGAGCTCCCCGATGCAGCGGCTCTGGTGATCGTCCCAGATCATGACCTTGTTGGGCGGGTAGTGGGGGTTATCGCCGCCGCCAACGAGCGCGAGTATGTTGCAGCGGAACAGCATCTCGACGACGCCGATACCCCCTCCCCCAGCGGCGCCGCCGACTCCGACTCCGACGGTAGCGCCGTCGCCCACGGCGGCGAGGTCCCGGCGGAAGATCTCGCGGAAGGGGTCGCAGTTGTAGATGCGGAAGCCCGTCTTGGTGCCCGCCGCGAAGCAGCCGTAGTCCTGGTTGAAGGAAATGTGAAGAAGGTCCTTGGCCGCGGGGGAGGGGGCCACCGCCGCCGCCGCCGCAGGGGCGGGAGCGTAGGAGGGGGCCGACGAGACGGATGAGGAGTCATCGCTCTCGCTCTCCTCGCCGCCGGAGGGGGTGGGGTCGATCGAGGTGGTGAGGGACGTCGGCCACGTCTCCTGCTCCTGCTCCGGCTCCGGCTCCGGCTCCCGCTCCGGCGCCTCCTCTTCCTCCTCGTGCTGCTGCTGCTGAGGCGGCGGCGGGTCGTCGGGGACGGGGTTAGGGTTCGGTGGGGCCGGCGCGGCGGCGGGGGCCGCCATGGGCGGGGGCGAGGGGTAGAATGGGGAGGTAGGTAGGGTTGCGTGAGTGGCCGTGTCAGGGGACCTGCTGGGGCGGTGCGGAGGGTTTGCGATAAATGTCCGGGGTGGTGTGGGGTAAGTGGGGCTGGAGGTCGTTGTTATTCACGGTGCTGCCATTCGTCGAGGTGGCTGGTCGTCCTCGGCCGCCTCGGGTAGGCGTGGCGGGGAAGGCAGCGCATACCTTTCGTGGCGTACGGGTTGCCATGACTCGACTCGTGTATATACGGCCCAGAATGGATGGGCGAAAACCAAAATGCTTCTGATTCATCAGGAATGTTTTGTACGCGCTCATTGATTCTTTTGGCTACTCTCATAGTTGGCTACTCTCGTGTTTTTAAGGGGGAAAAAAGGATTCTATTGATAAGTAGCGTAATTGCATCATGTTGAAATGTGCAACTCTGGACGTAAAAAATAGTATACGCCAAGTTTACTAATAAAAATCTTCACCACTAAATAAAACTATGTTGACGATTATCTAATCCCAACCTGAACCCAATAATACCGCTGATAGCCAAAGGAGCATGCCTCTCCGATCATCCTTAACGGCAAGCACTCAAACTTGAAAACAATGCATCATCTCATACCTACTTTTCAGGACATCTAATAAGTTGAAAGTGTTGGATTTATTTATGGGTCAGACCCATTTATTTATTCAATAAATTAATAATCTCCATGTGTATGTAATTGTGTGTTTTACTGTTTGTACCGGGGAAGTCCTGGGGGAGTGACGGGCAGGAGAGTGGACGTGGCGTGACGTGTCACCTTTTTAGTTTCCAACAATTATGAGAAGAGTTGCATCTTTTCATTAATTAAGGGAGTTTCACTCCATCAAGTCACGTGCATGCATGGTGATCATATGTGAGAGAGTTTATTCTTTTCACTAATGGGAGGACTAATGGGAGAGAGTTACGGGAGTTTCTATTTTGATTTGATGGCTAAATTTCTGCGTACTCTCTCTCTCCCTCACACGCATGCCTCCATGAGCGCTCTGTCCCTCTGTCTCCCGCGCGCATGAGACTGCGCAACCCCTTGGCCTCCCCGGCGGGGGATATATTCCCACCCGGTTCCAACTCTAAACGGTTCCAAACAGAACACAAATTCCAGACACAGTTCCGCTGCTAGTTGTATTCTCATCTCATGAACCCGCGCGCACGGTGAAGCGAGAGGACAGTTGCCTCCGGAGCCCTTGTCGTTCGAGACCTTGCATGAGGGATCGGCAATTAGGTTTTTGGGGAGCGTCTACGCGATTGCCCGAAGAACGCTGTCATCTTCTTCTTCCCGGAGGTGCTGCAATCGTCGTCGTCTTCTTCCTGGAGTACACGTCGTCGTCGTCTTCCTCCTGGTGACCGTCGTCGCCGTCTTCTTCCCAGAGTACACGCCGACGCCGTCTTCCTCCCGGTGATCGTCGTCGTCGTCTTCTTCTCGGTGGAAAGAACGTCTTCTTCCTCTACGTCGTGGTCACGGAGGTTGGACAAGGTTCTAGAACCTCGGACACACGGATGGGAGGGTATGAACGTTTCATCGCCTATCTGTTTTCCGTCGTACAGTTCCTGTTTGTTTCAGTAGTTCATTCATGTTGTTTCATCAGTTGTCTCGAATATGTTTCACCTGCTCTGTTATGTCGTATCATAAGTTGGTTGCTCTCTGTTCATGTTAGTTTTATGTTCTGCATCTCTGTTTCAGTAGTATAGTTATGTTGTGTCATATGTTGTTGCGGATATGTTTATGCAGTTTTGTTATATCGTTTCTTCAGTAGTTGTTCCTTTATGAAATATATGTTATGCTTTTATGTTATGTTTTTTATATCATGTTCACATGCTTTTGACATCTACATGTTTCATGTTACTATGAATATGTCTGATGTCATAATTTTAATTATACATAATCTTTTATATATCATCATCATTATGCTAATATATGAAATTAAAATGATATGAAAATTGCCTACTATTCCAACAGAAAGAACATTGGTCATCTTATTCTCCAAGATGACAAGGGACATCCAATCTAGCTCCCCTAGTACCAGCGCCACTAAAAATTTGGATGCCGGTCCCGTCGCCGTGAGTCGAAATCCAACGACACGGTCACACAAAGATGCAACACATGGGACTTGATTATCCCCCTCCCCCGGTTGTATCCCCATGCAAAAACACAAATAACATGAAGGCCATCGGATAAGATGCCTAGAGCGACACATACATTAGAGACCTCTGATAAATAAGATGTGACGATCTAGAAGACATTAGTCATCATTCCATGAAACAATCTTGATTCAGTTTAATCTAAAATCATAATAAGAAAAAACTATTAGACTTTGTAGTGGAGGAGGTTTTCACTCGTCTTGGTTTACCGGAAGGAGGATGAGCATGGTGACCAGGGGAGGTTGTGGTAGTCAAAAGGAATGCGGCTCTAGAGTTAAAAACTTTTACTCCCTCACTCCACAATAAAATGTATTTTTTATTGTTTATAGAAGACATAATTGTTTCATTTTATTGTTTAGGAGTCATATAATTGTTAATATTATTCAATAATAAACTTGATCAAAATAAACTAGTTATATAGTTGTATTTGTTTGGTTTTTATAGACGGAGACATTATTGTAGGTGTTTGTTTATGCTCAGTTGTGTTTACATAGCTGTGGACTACTCCCTGTGTGTCTAAATAGATATCATTTTCGCTTATCGAGAAGTAACATTTTTAAAATACTGACAATCATGTATTAAAATATAAAAATATTTATGCTAGGTAATTAATATCATCAAAAAGATCTTTAAATCTAGTTTTTTAATAAATTTATTTTGAGATATAAACGTTACATGTATTTTCTAAAAAATTAATCAAAGTTGAGAAAGTTTGACCTACATGTATGTCGTCTTTTTTGGGACGGAGGAAGTATGCTCCATTCTATTCGCCTAGACTGTGTTTTGCTTGCCCACCATCCGACAAACATCCTTCAACAATTCACACACACTCGCGGACGGTGGATGGGGCAATAATCATGTCAAGTCAACTGATGATGAACCAACCGGGAAAAACAATGCTTTCGTCAGAACTCATAACCAAACGGGGAAAAAACGTGAGCCGCCGTTCCAGTAGATAATAATTTGCCTCGGTCGCTATTACTATATTGGTAATTTTTGGCCCATCTATCAGCATCCATTCCGGGCTTCCGGCGATGAACCGCACGCGCTCGGTGAGGGTGGACTCTGCAGACAAAGGCTCCCCCGCTCACTCGCCTCAGGGTGGATATTGAGCCAGCTCAACTCGTTAACTCTGCCGTTAACTCTGCAGACAAAGGCTCCCTGCTCACTCGCCTCAGGGTGGATATCAAGCCAGCTCAGCTCGTTACAGCTCGGCTCGTTTAGATTCTGACTCGACTCGGCTTGTTACACTAACGAGCTAGAAAAGCAGCTTGACTCGCGAGCCAAACCTCAAAAATACATTAAAGAAAAATGCAAGGGAGTAACATCCAACAAACACTAAGTACTACTAAATTTAACAAAGGAGGATTCATCCATCAATCCATAATTTTTCAAAGGTTAAAGGCAGCCCACACGTCGTACACTCGCCATCCTCATGCCGTCACATGTGCGCCTGCGATTTCCAGGTAGCATGTCATCAAGTTGACGCCAGGGTTTAAACAAAGTGCAGGTACAGTGACGCACACCGCTACCAGACGCATCAACGGAGCGGCCGTGTATATAGCGGAGACTACGACCTGCTCAGTTTTTGTTTCATTCTTCGTTTTTCTTGATTATTTTAACTGATGTACATAAGAGCTCTGCTTTCGACTTGGTGCGTACTATTCACTACAGTACTTCAGAACGAAGGGATTACTTGGATTCCATCGTGAACCGGCCTCGACGACGCACAGGCACATGACATGTTCGTATCCGGATAGGATTAATCGATTAGGTCCACGCTGATAGCAACTTACAATCAGCCACCAGCATCGATCCTTTTTCTCATGGATTGTCATAAGCTCCAGCTCCCTACAGTATTTTACCATGGACGATGGAGGCTAGCAACAAGAGAATGAGAACAGCTCCCTACTGTATGTGATACTGTAGTCTGCTCTACAGTAGGCAGTAGCGACGGCGTTTTGAATGGGCGGAGTCAAAGCAGCTACTGTACTTCACTATTACTTTCTTCCTCCCAAATTATTAGATATTTCAAAAATCTTAGAGTTATCAAAACATCTCAAGTTTGACCAATAATTATACAGAAAACTATAAAAATTTATGATATCAAATAAATCTACTATAAAAATATAATTAATAACAAATCTAATAATATTTATTTGACATCATAAATTTTATTATATTATCATTTAAGTTTGATTAAATTTAAGATAGTTTGAATCTTCAAGATTCTTAGGATGTCTTATAATTTGATAATTTGGAATAGTTTTCTGTCAGTCATTTTCTGTTGCTCTCTCTTCGGGACCATCATCTCACATCTCTCTCCTGAGACAGAGATCATAGAACACCCTTTGCAATTTTGTGCACGTCATGATTCGAATATAGTTGGCCAGAAAAAGCCACCAACGCCGCGTCATTTTTTTCTCCTAGACAGAGAGGTCGGACGCAACGCAACAGCAGTACAGGTACAGCACCATGAATTCAATTTTCCGGCCGGTACCTTGTATACAATTGCTTTATTTTATGCTTATTTGTTTCTGGACTCTAGAGGAAAGGTACCATATAGGCGTACGTGTAGTACAAAGCTTGACACCATGGATTTCTTGTTGCTGAAATGATCAAAGGTGTTGACATCGTGCAGTATCTGCTGATGCATTGTTCAACGTCGATTGTTGCTGAAATGATCAAGAGTGTTGACATAGTGCACTACAATCTGCTGATGCATATCAGCTGACTATTGACTATTGGATGAACAGGTGTAGTGCCACCCTCCTTCGATTGTGGAATACTGGAATGCCTTATTGCAAAGTACGTATTTTTAAACCAAATTATTATCAACATTTATGTTTTAAAATAAATTCCATTTTCATATATTAGAGCGAAATTTCCACGTCTAGCTACTTGGAGTGAGCTATTGCGCGCCGCCACCAAAATTACGCTATATCCAAACGCTATGCAACGCGTATGCGTATCAACATATTCCAAGATTGGATAATCAACAATTCAATACTGCCACTCAAAATCTCAGTAAGCAGCTTTCCCAGTTAGAAATGTTTGGTTAAAACACACGACTTCAATCGATCAGGCATCAGTCAGGCTGACAAAACTTCCAAAGTACACGCAAATCAACAATTTGCCAAGGGGATCCAAACACCCATGGTGTCACGATTTCAGCATCAGAGGAGTATTTACAATAATACCATATATATCAGATCACGATTCATAATTCTATAAGGTTTGGTACTAACAATTAGGTTGCGTACAGAACGAAGCAAATCACAAAGGCAAATCAAAAAACGAAAGAACTCCGGTCTCTGCAATCATCAGAGCGCTCTAGAAATCGAAGCCGCCATCGAAACCACCGCCGTCGTCGAACCCGGCGTCATAGCCAGCATCGTACGACGACGAGTCCGAGATCATGTCTCCGATGAGGAGGCCCCCGACG
This sequence comes from Microstegium vimineum, assembly GCA_022036555.1. NCBI lineage: Eukaryota > Viridiplantae > Streptophyta > Magnoliopsida > Poales > Poaceae > Microstegium > Microstegium vimineum. Next base: position 22,628,656 of record CM039137.1, read on the forward strand.
GCGCCTCCGAGCAGCCCGGCCCCGAGCCCCATCCCGAAGTTGTTCTTCTTCTTCTGCGGCTTCACGGCCTGCTGCTGGTACCCGCCGTACCCGTACCCAGCGGAGGCCTGCTGCTGCGGCGGGTACCCGTACCCGTACCCGGCCTGCTGCTGCGGCGGCGGGGGCGGGTAGCCGTACCCGGCGGCCTGCTGCCGCGGAGGGTACCCGTACCCGCCGTACTGCGGCGGAGGAGCGGCGGCGTAGGGCGCCGCTGTGCTTGGACCGGCGGCAGGGTAGGCCGTCACCGGCTCACCCGCCTTCGCCGGCTTGCATGCCGCGGCCGGGTAGCCGGACGAGGGCGGGTACGCGGTCGGCGACGCGTCGGCCTTGCCGCCGGGAGGTGGGTACGCGTCGGCCTTGGTTGCCGGCGGGTATGCGGCAGGAGGCGGGTACGCGTCGGCCTTGCCTGAATGAGGCAGGTAGGCGGCGGGAGGCCACGGCGGCGGGTACGCGGCCGGCGGTGGAGCATGTGTGTAGGCAGACTGGGCGGGGGCGTAGCCGTTGGCGGCGCCAGCCTGGGTGACCTCGCCGAGCTTGTACGACAGATTGAGGACGCCCTGGGGTTTGCCGGAGGAGATCTTGCGGACCTGGTAGGCGACGAACTTGGCGGGGACGGGGCCGTCGGGGGCGCCGGAGAGGAGCTCGGAGAGCGGGATGTGGACCTCGCCGACGTCGCGGTCACCGAGGGCACGCTCGGCGCGGAGGAGGACGTGGAGGGAACCCGCGCCGGTCGCCGGGACGGCGAAGCGGAGCGTGGCGTTCCATGTCGGGTTGCGGCCGCCGATGCGGTCGGCCTGGACCCGTTGCCGTGACCGTGGGTCGCCTGAGAGCGCCACCACGGCGTAGACCTCCATCTTCGACATCAGATTCACGTCCTTCAGGTCCTTCGCCGAGATCAGCGTCAGCTCTAGCGTCCGCGTCGTAGCCATGGCCGGAGGTGGGATCTTTTTGTCTGGATCGGCGGAGACGAGACAAAGTCAAGATGGATTGGTTGGTTCTCCCTCTCCGAGATCGATCGATCGGTTTGTGTGCTGCTGCTGCTGCTGGATCGACGACTTTGAGATTGTTTGGACGGCAAAAAGGCTTGTGTTCATCTTATATACCGGGAAGGGGAGGGGAACACGGAGGAGGAGGAGGATGCTAGGAGATTTCTTGGACGCGGATACTTTGCCTGCTGCATGACCGGTGGGCCCAGGTACAGGTAGGACCATTTGTCAGTGGAGGTCTCGGTGCCTTGCAGGTCCTTCTAGACCCCGCGTGTGACGGAGGCCCGTTTACTTACACGCGGAGGAGAAGAGACGTGTCGTATGGCGTTTATGACGCGTGGTCCCAGGGTGTGTGCGGGTTCACACGTCAGTGGGTGTAGTATTGCTCTGTGGGTGGTTCTGTGGCCCCGAAGCTTCTACAACTCCTGACGCGCACGGCGCACCGGATCGGCATGTCGCAGTGCCTTGTGCGCAGTGTAGGTCCCAACTCCCCATTGGCAAGTGGTGAGGTTTCTTCGCATTGACCAACACCGTGTGGGGCGTGGTTCGCAGCGAATCTCAGCCGTCAGTTGTGGTAGGCGGACGATTCTCTTGCAGGCTAAGCAAAAAAGAAGACTAGAGGGCGTAGGCATCGATTCCACGCGTCGACGACGCTGCTCGTCCGTTGCTGTGGCTTTCTTCGCACCGTATGCGTATTCCACTTTCTATGCACAGGCTCAAAATTCTTGAAAAGAACCATTCATATACACTGATCTCGATCAACCGACGCCTCAACCTTTGATGACTGATAAACAGATTTTGCCACTAGCTGATCGTGAGAATGTGAGACGGTTCAGCGTGACTCTCACGAAGAGTGACGATGAGATAAATTTCCCATGCTATGGATAGACTTGGTAGCCATTCAAAATCGTGCTAGACCGTGTTTTAATAAGTAATAGCTTCATTAATTAAGATTGAAAATATGTTACAAGTAGGAGTTTAAAAAGACTCCCGGATTACAGGTGGTAGTATGCCTTCTGAGTGGGAGAAAAGATGGTTGCTGGAATGAAGGCTGCAGGAGCATGGAAAATAGTACAATTGGCTAACCGAAATGAAACCTGATGTGCTAAATCATGAATTGTGTGAGTTAGTGACTTTAATGTAAAATTATATAGCGATTCACAATGATATATTCTTATCACCCTGTTTGTTTGAACTTATCTTTATTATTTTTATAATGTTTTTTTGTCACAAAACAACATCAATCGATTTATTAGTCATAGAAGCGATCGGTCAAATATGACGATTATTGATACATATAGTAACACTCATAACAGATGTTTGCAGCACATGCACGGCCGCAAAGCATGGACGTGGCTTTTAGGGAGCCCCCGACAATTGATTCATAACCTATCTCTAAGTATTTTATTATATTTTAATAGAAGAGAGAAAATATAGTTCTTGATTGAGAGATATGCTCATATATATTTCAAAACCATATGAGGGTAATACGTTGGGCTGTTCACATTACGAGGTAGTAAAAGTTAATACTACTCCGTATTGGAGAAATTGGTTTAGAGTTTTTATCGTTATGGGTGCCCTTAGAGATGTCTACTTTGTGACTTTATTTGGATTGATGTTTTGTTCGCTTGACTTATCAGCCACCGAAACAGTATTTTTCTCTCGTGAGAAAACAACCAAAAACAGTCACAACTGGCTTATCACGCACCGAAACGATGAAACAAATAGGACGAATATTACTATAACTATTCAAACATAAAAAATAGAAGCTAAAACTGCATCTACAAAACTCCTGCCCTGTATGGTTTCAAATCTCACTTGCATGAATTTGATGTACCTTTTTTTTCCTAACGTGGGTAGAATATTGAACATTTTGACTTTGAATTAAGTCGTTTATGCACGTTCTTTAAATATGACACTTTGACTTGCAAATTCAGGTCGGTGTGAACCGGAAGGCCTGACACCTCACATGCCAAGGAGCTGGACAAAAAGCACCAACCAAACGAATCTTAAGGACGCCGGATATCTTGTACAGTAGTGTTTTCTCATGATAATTATTTGAATACAAAATATTTTTGAAATAATGGAGAAAGACCATGATTTTTGAAAATACTTTAGTTTACAAAATATGTTAGGTGAAGCAGAAGCTTCGTGGTTTCTAAAACCATGATTTTGTTGAAACTGTAGTTTTTTTTTTTTTTGAGTTTCACAGTTTTGTGACACCTAGTTTCCGAAAACTACTTCACACAATCACCCAAACATGCTTTAGTTGAAAGATATACCTACCTTTTTTTCTAACATGGGCTCTAACCTTTCATGAGTAGATTTATCGTCTTAAAAACATTCCATAAAACTGGCACGAGTAACCGATCTGCCTTTGCACGAGCAATTTTGATTGAATTGATGCGTTAGTTTAAGAGCAACTCCAAGAGACTTAGTAAAATTAGATGCTAAATTAGATGCTAAATTATGAGATTTAGTTATCATGTAAAATAAAAAGCTCATCTAAAATATAGAGTTCTACAACAATCTAGGTAAATTAAAAAACATATATAGCAAATAAGACTCGTTAGAGAAATATGTGCAGC